>JAXCHO010000079.1:13790000-15040000 GCA_036630365.1 Acanthiza pusilla
TCCTAAAGGGATAAATGGCTTCTACATAACCATAATTTATGACTTTAATCTACTTTGCACATTGATTTTTTTTGTATCAGTGGGTATGTGGTAATGTTGAGAGAGACTGTGTCAGAGATCTATCACCTCTCAACTTTTACACATTCCTCTTCTTTTTTGTTAAGGTTGTTATTTATATTTGTTCAACAGTTCATTTGTTGATCAATTGCAGGGCTTTTGTAATGACAGCAGGTGAAAGAAAAACAGAATTGAAAACTAGGCAGTGCTTTGAAAGCTATCCAGCAACATGTCAGCATGGGCACTAACCAACTCACTTTTGGCAGGCAGTGCTTCAGTTTTGTTCCTTAGTTCTGAAAGCCTGATGCAAATGCATGACACTATTCTACGCTCAGCAGCACTGCTGATACACCCCTTTCACTTGCTATGTTGCAGAAAATTAACTCTTCCTCCTCAAAGGATAGCAGAGTGATTCTGGCAGCTTAATGAGCCTGAGAGATGAGACTGAGCAGTTGGTAAAGTGTTCTTTGGCTTCACCATTACATACCACCCTACAGCCACTTAAGTTCTCCCACACCTTCCATCATGCTAAAATGATTTTTGTGAAGGGTGTGGTATCAATCAGACAACTAAACTGATACAAGTTATGGAAAACAAATGAGAAAAGGATGACCACAGTACCTTTAACATCTCATATACTCACTGCTCTGCTCACAGCAGAGCCCAATCACACCTCTGCACAGCCTTCCTAGCTATGCGTGCATTGCGAGTGTGTGAACTCCGTAAGACACAGCTGTCACAAAGTTCCCATTCTATGAAACTTCACAATGGCCCAGAACAGAGCAGTGAACCGTATTGAACTGAAACTCTCATGATATAAGGAACTGCATTTTGTAGAGGCAATGGATACAAATCATGCAAGAAAATGAAAGGAGGACAAAGGAGCAGAAAAATACAAGTGGAACAAGAGGACACTGCTGGGCACCCCAGCCATCTCGGGCTGATCACTGAGAAACTCTTCAGAGCCCAATACTGACTCACACAAGAAGGGGACCATGTACTAAATTTGTCAAATTATGTAACCTTCTAAAGAGCACGCTTCTGAAAAAATTATCCAAGATACATTCAAAATTATCACTTATGTCCCAAGCAACGAACTGCAAGCCAGCCTCCTGCAGCAATGGCAGGGTGCACTGAAATGTCAGCCCTGGTCCTCAAAGCTAACAGCAGATGGATCATTGTTGGCTTCTTTGACAAAAAGCGGAGCATCAAGCACAGTGTCCTGAAAACATCCCAGAGGAGCCACAGGGAGAAGAAAATCAGCATTTGGGTTTGTCAAACCAAGAGACTCTTCAGATGTGCTCAAACAACATATGTCAGACTTGGAAAAGGCGAATTAGTTCATATCCAGGTAACAGGCTTTTCATAACACTTCAAGTTGTCTGGTTTTGTTTGTTTTACTTTAAATCACTTAGAAAGGCAAGACAAGAGCCTGTGAAGCTTTGCCAGCCAATACATATCCACACTGGTATGGAAATATAGGTGGCAGAAAGGAAGGTAGATCATAAAATTACCTCCATTTATCAGTAGTGAAACTAATTAAAGACACTACAACTATTAATTAGCACCTTTAAGAGTTTAATATAAAAATATATTTTAATATTCAAAATACCTTCTGTATTTTAAGACCTCAGAGAAAAGTTCAGTGTGCTAGATAATTCAAGGAAAGAGAAGGAAATGGTGTTGAGAATTCAGTCATTCTATTTCATGACCTCTTCTGCAATCTAAAACAAAACTATATGCAAGCCGCTTGTGCACACTATAATTACATCAGCCATCATTTAGTTTTTGGATGCATGAGGATTTGCCATGATGACAGTTCAAGCATAAGTAATAAAACCCCCTCTTACAAAGGAGGGGTATTTGAAATCTTAAAACACTTGTATTTATCTTGCTACACTGGGATTTTACCCTACCAGAAATGGTATAAAAATATATATGTAAATTACTGTCCTGTCCATATTAGAGGTCCCTTTCTCTACCAGATTTATGTAAGGGAATCTGAATATGTACCGATACAACATCCATCACAGAGAGGAAAATGAAGACATGTGACACATGGCAAAATTTTATGTAAAGAGAATTTTTTTCTGAGTTGTCATATTTTGAAAAAAAGGCAAAATAATGAAACAATCGGATGACTCTCTAATGCACTTAAACAAACATGCTCGGCTCAAGAACCAATCCAGATAATTTTATTTTCTTCTAATTAAAAGTAAATCTTTCCCTCTGAAAAAAACTTAAGGTTAATTCCACAGAACACACAAATATGGACCAAAGGTTTGTCTTTTAATCAAACTGGAAAAGAAAATCTATCATTTTCTTGTGAAAAACCTTATGCCATTTTGCTTGATATGCTACAAAAATTTATCTTGCCAAAGCTAATTCCTCCTTGACCAGGGCTGTTTGAAGTTTTTTTTTCCCCTCCACTGTCATTTTCAGCCCAGATGAGCTTGTTGAAAGATTTTGCAGAGCACCTCAGGAAAGGCACAGGAAGAAGAAACAGTCTGATGTCCATGTCTCAGTGTCTCGTGTCTGTTTCTTTAAAAAAGCCTAACTATTAGTTAATAGCAGTTTCTCTTCCTACCCCCCTGCAATTTAAGATTCACAGATTAGAGGTGCTGTCGTACTATACTCCAAGGGGGAAAAAAAAATCCTTGCTTGCAGACCTCTCACATATATAAAGGAAGAAAACTAGGCTTTCTTGTATCCTGCTGAAGAAGCAGCACATCCCACACTTACTTGGGTTTCAGAGGAAATTACAGCACTACCGAAGAACTGAGAGAACACTGTCACTGCCAAATAAATTCAGAGTTTGAACTGTACTGTAAACCACTTTCCTTCAGCTCTCCAACATATTTGGCATAACCAGACTGTTTTGCTGAGGCTGGTCTGCCTGTGGCATGCTCAAATGCTCTAAATAGCTACGGCTGTTTCCCGAACAACTTACTTACGACCATTCCTTCTACACCTTTTAATCATCCAGGGCAGCACTACCACCTGTTTAGAGAGCCCTGCACCATTTTCAGGGAATAGGCTTTTTATTTAACTTTCAAACAATTCTGTGTGGTTCATTTGAGCTAACTTTCAAAGCTGTGTCCTAGTTCCAGCCAGGACAGAGGTAATTTTTTTACAGCAGCCAGGCAAGGTGGTGCCTGTAGTCCCAGCTACCCTGTCAGGCGTGGCCAGACCCTAAGGTTATGTGACACCATCTCATATCACTAGCCAGGGGCAAGAGTAAGGAAAGCTCTCTCTCGTTTCCAGTCAGGGCAGAAAGAGAGCAAGCGTTTGGGAGAGTCTGGGTGGGTGCACTGATCTGGGGAGCACTATTCCTAAACCACAACAAGCTGTTAAGAGTGGCAGATATAAAAAGTATTTCCAACCTGTTTTAAGAACTTTGAAGAATCCTATACAAGACTTCTGCTTCAAGTTCTGACATTTTTGTTACAAAGAGAGACACCAAATTTTCTCATGGTATATCCTGCATAACCCATATATGGCAATAACAGGCTCATATAGCCATATAAAATTATATATTATAAATTATACTTTTAATGTGTAATTCTAACCTATGATTTTTTTATCTAAATAAGATCATTGCATCTGCCATACAGTAGCTGTTACAAAGGTTCTTACTGGTGGTTGGAAACATTTAACACCATCAACAGAAGGTATTCCTTAAAGTAATTTCTTCTTTAAAAAGTAGCTAAAGCTAAAACCAATAACAGAAGTCAAGGAAAATATCCATACAACATTTAGTCAAAAAAGACTAAGTATCAGAAAGTTCTGGCAAAGGTATTGGGAAAACTGATGATTACTTCGTGGTTGGCTTCCCTGTCCATTTCTAAAAACATTAAGAAGAACATCAAGAATCACCATAATGACTAGATATCCTGATATATATATTCATCAGCTGGTTTAGGAGGGATATTATACTGCCATAAATATGGAGAGGTTGTGAATCATCAAAATTTTAAAACAAAAATTCCAGTATCTTATGATAATAGGTAATATGAGTTCCATTCCAGAGGGAAAAATTGAGATTAACATGGTTTGTTCAAAGACTAAAGTAGAGTTCATTAGCAAAATTAAAACTAACTCATGAATGCCTAACGCCAGATGGTAGACTCATACCACTGGTATTTCTCAACAGTGATAATATGCAAAACTTAAGTGTACTTACTAGCAGGTTTTATACATTTAAAATCTGATGTTTTATATGGCAATCTGTGCACTGAAATCACTTCCTCTCTTAAGCCTTTTTTTCCCCAAACCCACACTTTCTATTCAGTGCAATGTTGTATTAATCACACCATTACCATTTTATTATTATTGAAATTAAATTAACCAAAGGAAAAATAAATAACTACTGTGAAGAACAGTATTTTAGGCTGTTGGGCCAAAGATGAGCTGGAGTTTTACTGACAAGCTACATATTAAAAAACCTGAATATATGCACCAAAACTCTGAAATGCAATCCCAAATGCTCAAGCCAACTTTAAATGCCCAATGTGGTATTTTATTAGGACACACACTCCTCTATTTAGGAAGTATAAAAAATATGTAATGAACAACAAGCTGTGTGTCAGAGCAATAGGTACTGAAAGCTCTAAAAGTGTTAGAGGTGATCTTGTGAACCTAATACAAGCTCTTGACAATAAACATATTAGAAAAATGCTGTACCTTAAAGTATTTCTTCTCGTTTGGTCTCCAGTCATCAGCAGTGATACAAAAATAGTAATAATGGAAAACAATGTTTTATTGCATCTTTTTTGTTTGAGGGAAATATGGCTTCTCTACCTAGCTTAGCACAAAGTATAGTAACTGTTGTTCCTCACTGAACAATTAGCTGAATTTTTAATGAAGCATCTACTTTCTGTAGGAGGTCAGCTATTTCCTGGAAGGATCCTCAAAGCTTATTTACAAATGTCATGGCACTAGGAGACTAAAATTTCATCAGAAAATATGACCAAAAAACTAATACCTCTGCGGCAGTCTAAGCCTCTCTATTTTCTACTTCTTTAATCAATGTCTGAACCAGGTATAGCAAATATATCATAATGATCTTTGATGTTCAGATGTGGACTGCAAGGTATGAAATTCCCCAGAGGAAGAAGATTAAGTTTTTTGAAGCTTATTTTTGGTACTACGGGGAAAACTAGAGTTAATGAGGCATAATAAGCACCATTATTTTGTGTGTCATTATAATTTTATAATAAACACAAGGTAATCATCACCACAGAATGGCCCTCAGTCTAACTGAAAAAGACATGACAGCTACCACCCACTTTTAACTTTTTTGCTTGCTTTTACATTTTGGGAGGCTTCCTTCACTATAAAAGAACACTTAGATAATAAGAATGGTTTTATATCAGTTGGGCTGCTCATTAAGTTGAAGGCAGAACAGAGAAACACTTCTGTCTTTCCTTCCCTACGGTCAAAACATGCATACACCCACTTCAGAATCCATAAACTAAATTAGTCAGTCTTGCACATTTCTCCCTCAAGTGCTGACAAACTGTAATGAGGTACTGCTTGGATCGCTTTAAAGTTATTTGAAATACTAGTCATAACCAAAAGAGCAGAACAAGACCAGTAAAGATGCAGCTAAGGCATCCCAAGTCCTCATAAGGATGCCCTCAGCCAAGGGATGGCAGCTGCCTGCCACACACACAGCAGTCTGGAGGCAGCTTCACCACCTTCTTCTCACTTGACTCTCCCATGGTGCATTTTGGGGTTTTTTTAAGAGGTAATTCATGCCCCATGCTTTTGAGTATTTTTTCCATATTGTCAGTGATTGACAAGAACAGCCTGGAGAAATGTAAATTGCGGAAAGGCTGTGGCTGCCTGCAGGGGTAGAGACTTTCCCACCTGAGGCAGAACATTGTTCTGTCTGCGCTGCCTGCAAGGTACCCCTGAAGGGACCAGAAGAAAGTGCTGGTGAGGTGATTACCACCCATTTCTTCACTGAGGATTGAAGATGGAGAAACTGCTGAACCTGTTTGCCTGAAAGTCCCACAGCAGCAGACGAGATTATAATCTTACACATATTACAACACAGAGGACCTGATTATAAACCATCACCACGTGAGACAACTCCATTTCCAAAGTGGTTCAGCCACATTGAACACAAATGCAGCCGTGCTAAAAGCCTGCCTCGCAAGTGCCCTTATGAGTACAGCACATCAGCTCAATGTTGCACAGCATTCAGCCATCAGTGGCTTTCAGCCTGCCAGCCTAGAATACAAATGGATCCAGAAAAAAACACTCATCTTTTCGATTTAGCAAAGCTGGTCTTCACAGATTTCTATTCTTTACCGGTTCCCACACTGCGAGTTTTTCAAGGGATACCTCATTGCTTTTTAGATTAGGACAGATGCAGCTCTTGTTCAGAAGCTCTTTGCAGAAGAGAGAAAAAGCAGAACTATCAGGGAAAATGATCCTGCCACTCCAAAATTTTCACAAGTAAGAAATACTATTGAAGAGAAACTTGCTGTGAGTTGAGGAAAATACATAAATGAGGAGTGATAGCCTCTTCTTAGTAGCCTAAAAATAAGGAAAACACTTCTCCACTCTACCGGTTTGACAGAGCAGCCCATTGTCTCACTCTCTGAATAGCCTATTTATCACAAGCATTCATAAAACTAAAAAAAAAGAGGCAAACAAAAATAAATTGTTTTTCCTACGTCAACCTCATTTAATTACTGAAGAGTAGTTTGTATTGTTGATCTCCTAATGCTTTGGCAGGACTGGCAGCCAGTCTAGTCCAGCCAGACTTGCCTGATTGTATGAGAAATAGAAAATAAAATTAGCATAGTCAAAGCCGGGGATAATCTTAGAAATATTCACAATAATGAATAGAGTTCGGTGACAGGTCGAATTAGTTAGGGGTTTCTTATACCCAGCCTTATTACAATGTGTGTGGGCTAGTAAATATTCAGCTGAAGTTTAACAGGATATTTTAAGCAGATTTAAAGTCAGCTCAGTCATGTCTATATCATCACATTGACATACTGTCTTTGCTTTCACACATCTTACAAGACACTTAATGTCAGCTTATGCGGCAAGAAACCAGACGATCACATACACACGAGTCTGTGCATACTGAGATGTGTATGATGAAAATAGCTCAGCTTCTCCCCTGGGAGCATAATACCCAGCAGTCTAATTTCCAGACAATGCTGCAGCCAATCCTACTATTGGGCAAAAACTAGCATAGTTTTTTTGATCACGAAATTTGGCTCATTGCGAGCAGACAGCTATTAATGTCTGGGGATCTCCACCAAGGACAAAAATGGAACATGCATTAACTAATCATGTTCATACACACTTTTCTTTCCAAGGAATTTCAGTGTTTTAATACAATTTATATTGTCACTAAACTTGTACGTCTCAGAGTTTCACAAAATCACTCTGGTGTGCTGGCTCACTGTTCAGTTACTTAATTTCTTGCTCTCCTGTGCTAATTTTGGAAAAAAAAAATTAAAACAAATGGGATGTGCTTGTTCACAATTAACAAAAGTCACTTACTGCAGCAACAAGTTTAATAATTTTCCTAGGGCGAGAAAGTATATGAAGAAGAGTTACAAAATCAGACTGACAAACTACTAAAATGCTGCTTTGCAAGGCATTTTATCTGCCAAATCTACTTCTTCACTCCCCATCAGCTCACAGTAACCACCTGCATTTGGCTCTTACTTTCACAGCTTTTGGACTACGGCATGATATAACTGTCTAACCAAGAAGCACAACTCAAACAGCAGATGACTTTGCATCATATAATGGGTTTCTGAACAGAGGACTGAAAAAACGCTAGTATTCAAGTGCTGTCAAATTTTTCTTTCACGGACAGGCAAAGCAATCAACTGATCCCTTCTCACTTCTGATGAACTGTGAATAAGGAAGGTTTAGTCAATGTCTACATTGCACTCACAGGTGATATTTTGACCATTCTCATATAAACTTGCATGTGTGCCAAGAGCAGTACAGCCAGGCACCATGGAGTTCAGGAACCCAGCTGGATCTGCCATATATGCTTGAAACCACAGAGCCACAGCTAAATGTTGTTACTGATCCCTAAACTAGCAGGTTTACTGCCTGTTTGGATGTGTTTACACTAGCTGTGGTCACATCTCATTACAGCATAGATATAACCTTTGAGAGACGTGGCTGGGCAATGTTACAAATAGCTGATATTTATGCATGAACAGGAAGGCATAAGTATTTGACAATAACTCTTTACAGTACTCATATGGAGGGGGAACTACACTCATTTCCTAGGCTGAATTATATGACCTCATTTCCTCATTTTTATTATGTAGTATTGACGTTATTTGCATCAGATGTAATAAAGGAACAGCACTTCCCTGACACTGTCCTTTACTACTTACATTTTCTAGTCAAAGAAAACAGAAATTTGGTAAACATATGAAAACCTTCATTAGCAGCCTAGATACCAGATGCCACATGGAAAAACACCAGGGTGGGCTCTGTAATACTAACAATGCATCTTTAATTTCAAAATACAGAACTAATATCAGTGAAAAAGAAGGTATCCCCTTACCTTAGGGTCTCCTTTTCTCCATGTTAATGCCAAACTTGCAACACCTAATCAAAACACATTCCTGCTTTTCCCCATTTTTTACTAATGCACATACCACTGCAACTTGAAATGACATTTCTTAAAGCATCCTCTTTAGATGCAGCTGATAAAATCAGACAATTCAAAGGCAAAGACAGACTGGAATTAGTAAAGCATTCACCATAAAGAGCAAAAATTACCTTTAGCAGGGTTTACTTTTATCCCTGACCTATACAGCATCTCCTCATTCTGCCAGTCCCCATTCCTGACAACAGTCTTGAGTCCATAGAAAACAATTAATGCAGCAGTGGAACAAAAAACCAAGTTCTTCAGAAAGCGCTTTTGGGCTTTGACATAAAGGGCCCTGACACCTACTGTAACCAGCAGGCAGAAGCCCATACTAGGAACATACAGCACACGCTCTGCTATTACAAAGCCAACATAGAAAAATAGGTTTGTGGCAGGAACGAAGGGCACTATTAACAAAGAGAGAGAGAGAATGACAATGTTCTCGGTTGAAGGAAGCTGCAGTTTCTGAATTTCATGCTTTTTTAGGCCATTCTCTTCTTTTGATGCAAAGCTTGACTTCACCTCCAGTGTCTTGTACTCCATCTCTGAGTGGCAGCTATGCCCATTAGCATTTTGCTTGCCATTCATCACAGTTTTCCCATTGCATTCTCTCTCATTGCTGGAGCCCTTCAAGCTAAAGTAGGCAAGGAGGAGGAGTCCTGCATAGAAGGCCACGGTGTGTAGATTCCTCCAGTCGCTGACTGCTTTTAGAAGAGGCACGGCATCCATAGACCAGTCAAAGCTGAGGGTATCTGGGCACAGCAACAGCCAGAGGTTCTTGGTTGGCAAGTAAAAGAAGGTCAGGGTACGTGTGAGAAAACTGTCTGAGTCAGCTGCTGGATTGTCAGAATTAGAAAAACTCGGGGGCTTGTTGCCCATCCAGTATAAGCGAACACCCAGCAGTGCAGTTCCCCAGGAGGTCAATAAACCAATGCTGAAGAACAGGGTCAAATTCTTTCTCTGAAAAAAAACCAAAAAAACAAACAAACAAACAAAAAAAAAAGCATTAATCAACACTAGGTATTTAGTTGTGTAAATTATACACCAAAAAGAACAAAGAAAATATCTGATAGAACTTTTTTTCAGTAACAGAAACAAACACAATAGATCTCAGTCTCTGACATTTGGATCACACCATGTTGGGGTATGTTGTTGACTACAGACTAAAGGAACTGGGTCTTTCATTTAAGCTGTATCAAGAATGTATCAGAGTCAAGCCTTCAGACATTTTAGGGCTGTCTGTCCTTGCTTAAGATTTAGTTGTGTAATGCTTTGGAAACTCTTTATTTTAGAGGAATTTATGGAATCTTACAATAGTTCCTACATAACCTCCCAAATGCTTTCTCTGTTTCTGGCTGTGACCAAAACAGAAGTTTGCTTTAGCTAGATTTAAAGTGTAAAGGATATTCCAGTTCCATTTTCCTTAATCAAAGTCTCTCCTAAGGCATTTCACCAGGGAACTGATTAACATTTCCAAGAAAGCAAGAGAGGAAAACAGACCACAGATTCCGTGTTTAGGTTGCCTAGCTCCTACCCATCAACCACAGTGATCACTTGGAGCCTTCAGAAACACCAACCACTACAAGTCTCATTTCATTTTGCATAAAACACAGAAAGTTCCACCTCAATATGAGGAAGGACTTCTTTACATTGAGAGTGGCAGAGCACTGAACAGGCTGCCCAGGGATGCTGTGGATTCTCTTCTCTGGAGACATTCAAAACTCCCTGGATGCATTCCTGTACAATCTGCTCTAGGTGACCCTGCCTTGGCAGGGGGTTTGGACTACATGATCTACAGAGGTCCCTTCCAACCCTAACAACTCTGTGATTCTGCGATCTCAGAGCCAAACATTGGGGGTTTTTCTTCAAGCACACCATAATAAGTGCTCCAAAACATTTTACATCTTCATATGCAACTAAATAATATTATGTATATCAGGCAGCTGACTTCACTTACAAATATCATCATGCTAGCAACTTGAAGAATCTCCACTTATTTATGGAATAACATTTTCCAGCAGGAGCTGTTTCTTGGGTAAGTTCTGCACTCTAAATGAAAGCTGGTTTACATTGCTCTCTCTGCTAAAATATGTTTATTTTTATATTTCAACTTCTCAGATGCCTTTTGTAAGGAAAAAAATGCCCTATTTGCCAAATAGTTCCAGATACAGTATAAGTGCTTTGATAATCTTCCCCCATTATTAGAAAGAATTATTTGTCAATCATTTTTCATTTTATTAAGTCTGTTCTTCCATCTCACACTACACATTCCTGGGACGATTATTCAATGTTTATTTAGTTATTCAGAAGCAGAACCTTGCAGTAAAATGTTTTATCTTACTTCTACAAAACAGCTCATTTTTCTCCTTTGTGGGTGGGACGAATCCTTGATATCATGAATTACAGATGATTGTGTTGCTCCATTTTAGGTCAATTATTAAATAGTTTTCTACCATTAGTTTACTGATGTTCTACTAAGAAGACACAGTCTAGTCATGATAATTTATAATTTATCTTTTAATTTATCGTGAAGAAATTTATTCCTTTTCACATTTCTACAGAGTAACTCCTTGTGAAGTTTAAAACATTAAATGTCATTCAGTTTTGATACAACATGGAAGAATTTAATGGAGACATTAGTAGGGAACAAACAAATTTATAATGAGAACATTTATGCATTTGTATCACAAACATCTAAAAAACACTGGCACTTTTTATACATGAAGCCTGGGTCCACAGATTTAATTTGACGTATTAACACCAGTTTGATTTACTAGCTTTTTTATATCCTGGATAATCCACAATTTTTGGTAATATATCAATCAAACCCTCATCTACACTTCATGATAACTACATTCCCTGGAAAGCCTATTAGAACAACTTACTTTTATTTGTAAGCTGGATAATACTTCACAACTCACTTCACATATGGTTTCATCCATGCCTGCCAAAACTATTTAAATGCTTTTAATGTCATAAAGCTGTGTAAACTGGTTATCACTGAAATTCTCAACTAAGTTTATATTTGGAATAAAAAGATTATTCAGATTTCATGGATTTGCATGTATGCCCTCATAGTAAAACCTCGTGTCCCTGGTTCAACTTGTCCTTTCATTTTCATAATATTTTTCTACATTAAATTTTTTCTGCCCGCCCTTCTGACTCAATTATTTTCAAACTCATTTCCTTCAAACATACATATAAACAACTCTCAAATGTTAAATGTGACCTATTTGGTCTTGTATACATCCTTCTTACAAAGCTCTTATGAGGGGCTGCTTAGACAGAAAGAAGCTGGGAAGTGAAAGATGGTCTTTTTTGAGTTAGAAATTCAGAGCAAGTCTTTGCTGGAAGGCTATATACCACTCGAAAGATGAAGATATCCCAAATACTAGGGAAGAGAAACTTGACTAACAGATGAAAAGTGAGCTTTCAGGGACTGATTAGACTGCTTTGTTATTTTGTTAATACTTAACAACTGGAAGAAAATCTCATTTTTCTGAAGTCCTAACCATTGCACTTTTCAATTAAATGTCAGGTAAATTCACAATACAGGGTTCGCTGTAAAACCATATGAGAGCAGATATGCTATTCCTAATGGGTAATAGTGAAACCGTCTAAAATCTTTCAGTTCTTCCTCATATGTTAACCAAATACTAACAAAAGTTTACCTCCTTTTCCTATCCCTAGAAATGTTAACAATCTGTAGCTCAGAGCTAATCAATCTTCACTGCTGAAGTAACTATTTGCAGCCTCTCTTTTAAGCTTTATATTTAAGATCTCTGCAATCTGGATCCTCACACTTGTTGGCTGTACAAAGAAAATAGATTATCGATATACAGTTCTGTGTTTCATGCTGTAACAAAACTTTTTTTTTACTATTTTTAAGCATTTTACATGACTTTCAAATGAAATAGCTAAGCATTCACTCATGGAGCTCAGAGATATGAGTAGGTTTACCACACCAGCATATCAATTTATCGTGCTGTAAGGCACTAGTCGACTTGAGAAGGAGCTCTGGTAGATTATTATGCTTAGTTAACTGACTACAGGAGTGAAGTGCAAATCTCCTGTTGTTGCCTCAGACACAAATAGTTTGCATTCTTCCCCAGATTTCAGACATGGATCTTTTCAATAGCCAGTAGCTTCACAATTTTTTAAAGTTAACTACATGTTAACTACAGTTAGCAATAACCTGTGTAACACTGACACACCATTCTGAATTTCCAGATTTCAGAGAAGACTCAGTCTAGAGCCAAGAAAATCTGCCCCTAACACTTCAACATCTGTCACAACAATTTAAAGTAGGATGCATTTTTCCTTTCTCTTTTTTTTTTTAAATTTTCAAATTTCACAGATAGCATTGGCCTAGAAGGGAAAGAGAAACTCCTTCCCCCTTTTTCCTCTCTCAACATTCATGACTTTTGCATAGCTTTTATCCCTCTGTGCTAATATAGTCACAGATAATGAGAAAGGTCTAGCATACATTTTGGCTTTACTTTCTTTCAGGCTTTGGAAGGAAATCATTCCAGCAATTTATTAAAATTAAATAATGTAGCCAGTTCCCCAGTAGACTTTCGCCTGCAAAGGAAGTGCTTTCATAATGAACTCTGCTCAGACAAGCACTTTCACTAGTAACTCTTCCTCTGAGCCTCCTGACAGCCTGTGCTCCTCTGATCTGATTGTGTACATTCAGTGCAGTCCAGCAGAAGAGATTCTCTGTAATGCTTGGCAGAAAGGATTTGGATTACTATACTTATGAGTCCTAATCCAGCCCATCTGCCATATGTTTTGACACCCTCATAAATCCTCTAACCTTTTGTAAGTAGTCATTTTCATCTGAGGAAAAAAATGAGCACTGATTTAGATGAGATTTAACATCTCTCCTGCCTGCTAACAGGCAAGTACCACCACTGCAATTCTAGTCTTTGTGACTAGAAATCCTTTTCATCGCCCTATCAAAATCTATCTGCATGACCCACCCACATTGCACATTTCCTTTGCATTAAATCCTAATTCCTCACTTCATTATACTGCCCCTAAATAAGGCACTGCAGCAGATTTCTTCATTGGGCAGCTTCTGCCAAAGCTCAGTCATCACCTAAGTGGTGTCCAAAGCATTTTCAAAAGATACTGTTCTTTTAACCTCACTCTGTCCATTTCACAAAGCAGCATTAAATAAGGCACATGATCAAGACAGTCCAGATATCAAAATCATCACACACAAAGTATTATTTTTAGAACTCAGGAAATGCAGAGATGAAAGAAGATTTGTCATCAGGCATTACTCACAGGAATTTCTTTTCCAAATTAGAGCTCCTTAAAAATATGTTGGCTTGAAAACTGGGACTTCCAAAAGTAGCAAAATGCTGCCAGTTCACTAGACTGACAGAATCCTCTTCCCACGGTTGGTAGAGGTTCCTGGATAACAGCTCAGCCAAGTTGGAGCCAAACTAGAATTCAAAACATATCCCCACCAGGAATGAAGCTATTTGCCACAACCCCTGCTGGGTCACAGTACTGAGATGGAAGTGGCCTTTAACGCTGCCTGGTCACCTGCCCAGTTTGTTCCTGCTTCCATGACCCACTACATGAGGTGCGCTCATTTTCACTGGTGATGCAACAACTGGCCTGAAGGACTGTTTTCCCTCAGAGCTGGAAGTCTGTCTACAACTTGTGTAATATTGGAACCAACCGTACTTATTTAATGACATTTACTTCTACTGTTATGACCCCACACAATTCTTCTCCAACAAGGAAGTGAGTGCATTCACAAAACAGCTGAAGATTATCTGTACATACTTTCATTGTAATTAGCCTGTAGCACAAGCTAAACAGTCCTTACTACTACTGACTTGCCTTACAATAATTTTGAGTTATAAATATCAGCATTCAAAATTGCCGAGGTCTTGCTCTAAAATCCTTAGTCCTTTAATATTAATCTTTAATTAGCAAAACAAAACAAAACAAACAAACAAAAAAAAAAAAAAAAACACCCAAAAACCCCACCCAACCCCAAAAAAAACAAAAAACAAAACAAAACAAAAAACCCACAAAGACTCTAACCTCTCCACTGAAAAATAGTTATGAGGACTACAGGTCAAAAGATAGACTCCATTAAGATCAAAAACAGTGCAAGAGCCGAAGGACTTGGTAAGGACAGGAGAACAGAACAACACAGCCTTGGAGAAGCAGATGAAGGATGTAACAGGCAAACCAAAGTCGTGCAAAACACAAGCAGGATGCCAACTCAGCTCAGCAAGGCTCACAAAGAAGAAGTTATGCAAAACAACAGTATCACGATTACCCAAATGCAGGGGTCAAGGAACAGCCACCTGACAGGGACACCAGACATTGAAGACCACCAAAGAAAGCCCCAAAGAACCATAAAAGGACTTCTGATAAGGACTGTGACTATGAAAAATAAAGTAATATGTATATATCGAGTAAGTGGTGATAGCTAATGAATATGTTATCAGTGTGTATGACAAGAACTCTGTGTACGCGACACTCAGGGCACTCGAAGGATCCTCCAAGTGCCCAGCACTGCAATAAAGAATGCCTGCTTTGTATTACTCAAAATTGTGTTAGAAAGTTTCTATCTGGTGGATTTCAGTATGAGACTACAAGAGCTTGATAAATCTGTTTGCATGATCAGTGGAAGGAAAGGCTTTCTCTAAGTCCAGTGTGATGATGGTGATGCTACAGATATCTACCCAGAGTTACTCCATCAATCTGCAGCAGCAAGAACTTTACACAAGAGATTAGAAGCCCACTGGGACCAAAAGACATTCCTGGACTGCCAGACTGCTCAGGGAGGCTGTCCAGCACTACTGTTACCAGTACACAGATAGGTGGTCATCATACCTGCATTTCATTTAACAAGTATTGTCTCATGTAGAGGTTTTGCAGCAAAGGAAGAGCACTGCGCTTTCCATGCTACACTGAGAGCTCACTGAAAATGTAAGTATGTTGTAAGGCAGAACTGGGATTCAAACTGTTTTTGAAGTAACACAAATGTTCAGAAAAATAAACCTGTATAAAAGGCAGGGGCAACACTGATTGTTTAAAGCTACACAACTATGAGAAATGGAACAAGTAGTGGCTCATCTTCAAAGAAGCATAACAGATTATCACAGGTCACAAACAACTCTCTTAAACCACTGCTAGAAAGGTAAACACTGTACTGTGGGTATAACAAATGAAAGCACACTCTCCAAGATACGTGAAGTAATCCTTCCACTCTTCTCAACACTAATAAATCCTGAAAGGGTCTGGTTCCAACACAGATCTTTCAGAAATAAAAGAAGGAACTGGATAAAGCAACATGACAATGTAATTTGTTAAAGTTCAAAGGAACCAAAGGAAGATTCCAGCTGTGTAAAGGCAGCTTGCTGAGGAAGTAGTTTGCTTCTGTCACTGCCATATGGACTGCAAGGAAGCAGGACGGTCTCACAGATGAGTGGCACAGCTAAGGTGGGCAGCACAGTTCAGCACTACACTTGAGCAAATTTATCAGTAGGCCTGCAGTGCCCCAAGGAGAAAGGAAGCCTTGCCCCAGTCTCACTGGGAGAACAAAGGCTGCACCCACCGTATAGCTGGCCTGTCCTCTTGAGTAGCAAACACACATGAAAATGAGTACCCACAGCCTAGTCTCACAATATCTTTTATATCTCCTACATCACATTAAGTAAATCTCACCTGACAATGCAATTTACTAAAGCTGTGCTTATCTGAATGGATAGATCTGCAGTTTTTCTTCTTAACAAAGTGTGTTCTCTTCTAGACAATGCTTAAGAAGAAAAGAGGCAAAGCATAAAACGGCTCTTAAGAGCACAGACTGCAATGCTACCTACCACCAAAAATTAGAATGGCACATTTCAGGTTACCTACACTAATAAGAGGGCAATAAAGGAAAATGAAAGCCTATGAGCTGGTTTAATATGCAGTGGGAGAAAAACACATACTGTAAGAATGCAAATAGACACATACTGACTAATGGATTTTATCAGCAAAAATGTCATTAAATCCCAGATTAAGCCTCTGGCAACGACTAAGCAACTTTACCAACCCAGAAGGAAGTCATCAATAACCAATTTCTGCACATGGGATAAAACAGCAAGTCGGCTCTAGGTTTGACAGAATGACCTCTCTAGATGTAATAGAAATCTATCAGCTGGAAGCCTATCAAGCTACAACAGTCAGTGGCTACAGTGAATGACAGGATTCTAGAGTGGAACATGGATGACAAGCTGCAGGTTTCTTATGTGCAGGTGTGTTATTCTTTTTTCTTATGTGCAGGTTTCTTCATTTTTCTCTTTGCCTGCTGAAAAAATCAAGGTCTTTTGGTTGCTTTATTTGTAATTTTAAAATACGCCAAGAGAACAAGCAACAAAGTAGTCTTGAAACTATACTCATAACAAAGAAAATACATTACGATTTTGAACATTTAATTGTAGTTCTTCTAGTAAAGCTTTAAAAGCTACAACATTTCAAGGAGAAACACAAATAATGTTGAAAGTCCATGCAAAACACAGAACTTTCTTATAAACTCAGAAAGCATTTTATGCTATCAAAGAAGACTTCCCTAAGATCATATAAGTAGACACTTATTTCCTTTAAAAAACAAAATTTAAAGCTCATTTTTGTGCAGTTATTTTATTTTCAGATCTAGCAGTTTAGCAAGGTAAGGAAAAGATTGTTAAGTGACTCAGAACCTATCTGTGTGACAAACTGAATACAGGTTATGTTGTAACCAAAAAGTTATTTAAAAAAAATCTCACGTTCCTTCTATACCCACAAAATATATTTATTTATGAGAAGGTACAGCAGGATGGCCAAAAGACACTCAGAAGTAGATAAGTAGTATGTTTGAAGTCAGCACCCTTTAGGAGTAGGAATAAATTTCACAGTATCAGCCACTTACTGGGCACTTATTTCAGATGCAGTGCTTATTATAAATAGCAGCCTGAAGGACATCTCCTTCAGTCTGGATGCAGTCTCTATTTAATTACTCCTTCTTCTATGCTCCACCAGGATCACAGTTCAAAAAACAGGAAGGACGAAGAACTGGAGAAGCTAAAGGCAACACAGCAATGACTAACAGTCTTGGAAAGCCTTAACGAAAGTGACTTACAGTGAAAAGTACATAACTTCAAAATTCAAAGTCTCACCAACAGCAGATGAAAGGGAATTCACAAAGAATGCTGACAAATAGCAGGTCACTACCGCTGATGAAAAGCTTTGTTTTCAAGTGTCATGACAGGAACACCTCTCAAACTCCTAGTCAAAACAAGCTGTCTGAAGCACATCTACATGCCTGCTTTCTCACCTAATCTAGTCTTGCCTCCCAAGGAGCTAACCAAGTAGCTACCAAGCACTAGCAATAAAATTCTGGATATATAAATATGCTTGAAAGTTTGCAGAATAATACACTGGAGTAAAAAAACCAAGAAAAACCTCAACCAACCTCCCCCCCCCAAAAAAAACCAAACTAAAAAAAACCCCACAAACAAACAAATAACATCTTATAAAAGAAACTAAATTAACAACTTTTGTAAGACCTGACCAGTACTGACCAGTAAGTACTGCAATCTTGAGAAGCAAGACTGGGAAAACTACCATTTTAATAACAACTTCATTTGCTCCTCTTTTTCATTAGATTGCTAGCTTTTTAATAAAGTTATTAATGGTCAAAGAATAATTTAAAGAGAGAGCTTGGTGTATCCTATGTTAACTCGTGGGGAAGCTTTCTGTAGTCATTCCCTATTGAATACACTAAACAGAAATGGGAATGAATACCCATTAGAAAAAGAAGAGAAAAAACAAATTAAACTTTTTGCAACAAACAGTCCTGGCTAACTACGTAAGTAATTACTGTTCAATGATAGTGAAGTGTGTTGCAAAGATATCATAGGAGTAAAAAAAGCACAAATAGAAGGATATTTAGCCAATAATAAAAACTGCAAACACTTCAACAGAAAATTTATCTCAAAAGTATGTTTGATAAAAATAACAGAATACCTTGAATAAGATGTCCTCTTTGTTTCCCTATACATGAAATATGGAAGAAAACAATATAAAAAACACTGGTGTTAATTTCTTTCCACCCTTATTCTAGCTATCCTTTTAAGGCACATTTAAAAGGATATTTAAGCATAGCCTTTTAAGAATACAAACTGCAACACTAGGGTCTGAATTAGAGACAGAGTTAAAGGTAAAGCAATTACTGACCTCTGTATTGCAAAACCAAATCCTTAATAATTCAAATAAAGAGAGATTAAAAATGATGAAGCAGAATATGGATGACAAAACTTACTTCATGACATGGAATGTCATTACTCTTCATTAAGCCAATGTGAAGAAATGAGGCAGTTAGCAGCAATCTCCTGTGAACCAATACCAAGCTACTTCTCAACTATTAGGGGGTGAAGTACTTAAAAAAGGTCAGTTACTAATACTGTAAGAGGTGTGCTGAAACCCCTTAACCAATTACATTAAACTTACTTGAAAGCCTGCACAGTTATCTTGTTTAGCTTAAAAAAAGATCTTTAATATTTCCTGTGAGGTAATGACCTGTGGTCAAATGAGTCTACCTGTAAAACAATCCAGCTTCTCTGAAGACAATGAAAAATTACATACTCTATTAGAAGAAATTTATTTTTTCTTAAGTACATTCAGAACCATTATCAAAACATCTCTTTTAAATAAATTTCTCATTTTTAATAGGCAAAATAGAAGTTTAAATAGAAATCACGTGGCCTGCATGTACGCATTTACACACCACACACATCCACATTTACACACACACACACACACAGAGCCAGCCTTGGTAATTCCTGGTTTGTCCAGGTCCAATGCATTGCATACATGTTTTGGGCATCAAGGACACAAATGGCAACAGTCTTTGGTTAGCACAGCTCCGGTGCAAACAGCCACCTATTATTAAATTAATTCCAGTCTCACTAATGAGTGGAGTTTGGAAGTGTGGAATTTTTGAGCCATAAAGAGACGATTTATAATGAGAAGTCACAGTAGGAAAGCTCAAGTACAGCAGTTCTCTCTGCAAGTTATCATAACAGAAAGCTATTTAATGAGTGTGGGTTTCTTCCAGAACTCAAAAAAGGTGAGATTTGGAATAGGATGTGTTACATTATGCAGACATCCACATCACTGAACATTTCTGCTACAGTAAAACCTCCAAATGAAGAAGAATCCTCAAAGTTGTTCCTATCTCGAGTTTTTGGCTTGTTTTTAATAAATTCTTTCCAATGTAAAACATGGATTTGTAGAGATTAGCAGATAGACACAATTCAGTATAAAAAAGGTTAGCAAAATTTAATGAACTAAACTAGGTTGCCTAAGGTCAGGCACTCCATAGTGCAAACAAGGAAAAATTGTGCCCTGAAGCAAGACATTGTCTGGCAAAGACACAATAAAAGAGCAGAGGTACCTTTCCTCAACAAACTCGAGAGAGGCCTGAGTTACCTGCGGTTACCTGCTCCTTACAGCACTCTCCCCTGCAGGGGAGCACCAAGGGTGCTGTGTGTAACTCAAATTCAGTTACACACAAACCTGAACCCTCCCCTTAACCCACCTCCAGATCAAAGCTACATCCAGCCTGCAATAATGATTTAAAAATAAATACATTTTCAGTGAACCATATGCCATAATCTTCGTGCATGTCATGAGGACATAAGGGCTTTGCATGCTAGAAACTATCCACCCTGGCTTTCATATAAAATTATTGAGTTTGCTACAGAAGGATGCCAGCACAAAAGTGGGAAGAAGACAGTGGAGCACAGTATGCCAGAATTCCTAAAATCAAAATGTAGGCATAGCTGATTCAGGTTGCATTTATTTTCTAACTGGTAAGTTTAGGCTGTGACTTCTTGACATTAGAAGAATTAAAACAGTACTGATGCTTTGGGAACTTTTTTGTTTATTTTTTCCTATTGTTTCCAGAGTGATCACTTCCTTGTGCAGATTAACATTGTGTCAACCCAGTGGAGGGAACAGTGTATAAAATGGAAAGCTGAAGAAAGTGGTTAACTTTGTTAAGTCATGACTGCTACCAATGATGCCTATCAAAATGTGACTTCCAAGAATATCACTAGGACAGCTGCAACCTTGCCATGCATGGTAAAAATCACACACCCATCCCTGCTTCTTCAGCAAACTGAGACTTGTAATAGAAATACTTATATGAGAACAGTTATAACTGCTATACCTCAAGAAGCAACATTTCATTTTCCTAAGCCTTGAAAAATAAACAAGTTCCACTAAACAGAAGAGACACAGTCTACATTAAAACAAGACGTCCTTGAGCTGCCATGCACAAAAAAGCACTACATGGCCACAAAATTCCCTCCCACCTGACAATCTTAAAAATATTCATTCTACACCAGCTGCTTGTTTTCATGGTCACTACACAGGTTACCTGGAGATGTCATGATAGTGAAGGCCCAAACTCCTCAATCTTTCAGAAAGCTGTGTGACATACTTCCTCATCTCTTGAAGTATGAATATCTTCAGCTTCATGAAAATCCTCAGACAGTAGGATGAACTTCACTGCTAGTGCTCCTCTGCACTTCAAACCATCTGCCCAACCCACAGATCCTTCATCAGCTCTTCATTCTCCTGTGAAAAGCACCTTAAGTCTTCCTATGAAACCTTCTTCATCTACACCTCATAGATGGTATAGTTACCCTCAAATCACTGCAAAAAGTGGAGATTCTTCAAAGTTTTGCTGTAAGTACCATGACAAAATGCACCTGATAACAGACCAAGGTGACGCTTCCGTCACGAGCTCTGACACAGATATGCTGAATGATACTAAGCAGATTGCTTAACCACCTTCTGTCTCCTTTTGCTCTAATCCTTCCATACTGCCTCTAAATTCAGATATTGTATTTCTAACAGTAGTAGGAATTTGTAATTATGCTTTCTGTGGCATTTAAGAAGGTTCTACCCCTACGTAAGTATCAATTATACAAATAATTAAGCACTACAGACAGCAGTGAACTCTTTTACTATGTGATCTGGAAATTTTCATCTAACATGCTTCTGTTGCAAATTTATCCAAAGTAACAGCTTTCAACGACTTAGTTTTCATCTTTCTTTGCCCCTAGCTCCTTTCTCTGTTTGCTTTGGCCAAATATTACCCTGAAATGCAATGGTACTTTTCAAAATGGTGTTGTCCACCATTTTATATCCAGAGTGTTGTAAAATCTAACACAATTGAACACTGCATCCTAGTAAGCACACGTACAATATTCACAGAGCGACAGAATAGTTTGGACTGGAAGGAACCTTTAAAGGCAATCTAATTCAACACCACCGCAATGAGCAGGGCCATCTTCAACTAGATCAGGTTGCTCAGAGCAGCAAAAAACTCAGAAGTTATTAATCATTCACGTACTTCTACACTTTGCCAATCAATGAACAAAATACATTTCTTGACATTTCTTAGAGAAAAAAAAATGAAAATAACCTTTAAAGACTAGGAATAATCACACATTATGGATTTACCTGGCTAGCAATATTCATTTTAGTGATGAAAAATGTAACTGAAAAGGCTAAAATTTTAAATTATGTACCTACAATTTCCATTAAAATTCCTTCTTATCTACACAAGAACATAAAAATCATTAACCAATATACATTCAGGAACAGCAATGACAACTGCTTAATTTCACAACAGTTTCTATGAAGGGACCTTGAAGTTTTTCCAGTTATTAAAAACTACATCTTCCACAATTCACATATCTAAATAGAAAATAAGCTGTAAAGACTACCCTGTAGTAGTATTTATAGTTCTTTGAAACAAACTCTTTCAGTACTGTTGGGTTTTTTGTCTGAGGTGATTTCTGAGATTAATGTTTTTAATACTAAAATGACAAAAACTATGAAAAGTATAAAAGCATCACAATGATGAAAATCCATTTTTAATCACCTACCAGCTTAAAAGCATCAACATCTCAAACATTTGAAAGTGAAATGCCTCAAATCAGAGGCTCCACAGAAACCATCACTTTGTCAAGGCTAGTCTCCAAGCTCCTTAGAAACCTTACTTGTCTTAATTTCACAAAAAGAAGAATTAGGCAGTTTGACTTTTTTTTTTTTTAAGAAGACAATGTATTTTCCTTCCTTTTGTTCAGTAACTTTCCAGAATCATGGAGAAAACCAGAATATCCACATTTCAGTCTCTACTCGCTATCTGTGATAGCCTCCAGACTATACAGATAGTCTCTTCCAAAGTGCCATGAGTATGCCTGATTTGAGTCCCTTGTGTTGGAGGAGACCTGAGCTATGCCATCTCACTGAACAAGTATTTTAGTGTCTGAGCACATTCTCATCACTGAGAGTTCCCCATGCCTACAGCAGCCCTGGTGCGCTAGAACACAACTAGGATAGAACATCCTGAAGACACAGAAGTGAAGAACCTTGGTTGGACAGCTTTACAAACACTCTGCACATCAACTGGTTAGTGTACGTCCAAAAGGAGGTAAGGATGCTATGCAGGGACCCAATTCAATTGCAGGCAACAGATGAACAGGACCTTAGGACACAACTGTTGGACTTGGGTAATGCCATAATATAGAATCAACTGTGTCCTTACCTCCTCCTTTGTATCTTGGTCACTATTTACATTCTTTCCACATACTGCAAGTATAAACAAAGAGGAGTTCAAACCAAGAGTTAAATTATGAAGAACACCTCCTATTGCCTGCAACAGGCCTCCCTTGGACTAGAGCATCAACAGCTGGGGCTGACCTCACTTCTGTCAAACCCACAGTTAGCCTTTGAACCTTATCACAGAAATAACTGGAAGGCTAGAAAACCCACTTCGTTTCAATTTTTGTTATTTGCTTTCTGAAATCCCAGATTAAAGAGGTTTACATTCTTAAGCACTGGCCAAAACCATGATGACTACATATATCGGTTCGGTTTGGGGTTTTTTCCCGTGAAAGCTGAGATTCTCACAGGAACAGATGTTACAAGTGTATAATTCGTTGCTCACAGTGTACTGCTCATGTATGTTTTGCTGAAGGGCTGTGGCTTGTCAGAAGAGCACTGGGCTGGCTGCTTGTCTTCCCAGGCAATTATGCACTGGGACAACTGGATGCTGGGAAGGAGGAGGAAGCTTGCTCTCAGACAGCACCAAACTGGGAAACGCTGCTGCAGTGCAGGGGTCACCAGGGAAAGCTGTGGGAACCAATGGGCCACGAGGATGGAAACGGGAGGTTTGAGAAAAGGAGGGAACTACATCTCAGAGACAACTGAAGACTTTTCTAGAGACCTACAGGAGACCACAAAGATCCAATAAGGGAAAAATAAGAGGGTTTTCCCTTGCAAGGATGACAGTAGAACAGGATGCAACCTGCTTTCAAACACAATTATTTGAATATACACCACCCAGCCATATCTGCTGACTCTTTCATGAGATTCTGCTTTATTTTAATATCTATATTCCAAAAACCCCAAAAAAGTTTTAAAGATTCTGGAAATATTTTTAATATTTTAGGACATTTCTCAGAGCTTTGAGATGGCATTACTGGCCTAAGATCTAACCAGAAAATACTGATAAAACTGACACACCGTTTGGAACTGCATGAGGTACCTTCTTTCTCAAGATGCAAAGAGGTGCTTTCTTTTCTACTGTCCATAAACTATTCTTTCTACATGGAGGTTCCCATTTGTTCTAAAAATGTCACTGACCCTGACAGAAAGAAACCTCACTGAATAAAAGGCCAACTTGTCTTTATAGGATATTTGATTTTTCAAATGGAAAAGATCAACCAACATACAACATTTTGAAAATAACAGCAAAAACCTTCCATTTCTCTAAGGTCACAAGCAAAACCAACACAGGAGGAAATTTGGTTCCACAAAGAGCAGAGATTAAAAAGCATGCCCAGAAAGCTGGACTGTCTTTGTCTGGGATTTAAGCTAGGATACAGTCCTGGAAGCGTTTCCTCCAGCCCTGGACTGCAAACTGAGTGTGTAGGATGTTGAGTACACTTGTTCATGACCTGCCCCTTCCCTACCAGATTCAGTTATTGCTTTTTAATCAGTTTCTTAAAGGACAGGGACTTGATAACCAGTTTTGACTAGTTAAGAACCCAACTTCATGCGGAAAAAAAAAGTGTCACCAGAAAAATCTTCCAGCAAATACCTGTTTACAAGTGGTTCAGCATATCAGAGGACCAGTTCTAAAAACACAAGAGTGACAACAGACACAGCTTCATGAGGGGGAAGGTGGTGAGACAGCAGAAATGTTCATCAGAATGAAGATTCTTTAAGTTACTCTGGATGAGTACAGAATCATGTAGGACAGCTAAGGATTTTGCAGGAATAAAGTTCATTTCTGGAAAGGAACACAGATGAGTAAAAAGTGTTTTGAGCTTTGTTTTTTGAATGCTGTAATTTGTTCATTTTTACCCTGAAGTTACCTGAAAGCTGTATTTTATAGGCCAATCTACCTCTCTTTTGAGTATTTGCTAATTATTTACAAAGCCAGACAGTAGTGGACTCAGAGCAGGGTAGTATCCAACCTTTTCTGATGATGTGGCTACTATTGCTAGACTATTTGCTAACTTCTTGGAAGGTAAATTTTCTTTTACCCCACAATTGCAATTCATGCAGAACTTATATTTTAAAATGTTATTAATGCTAAGCATGCCGTTGTCCTATAGGTATAGCTTGGAAAAGATTATTTTACAAACCAGTGAGAAAGGTTTCCTTTTGTATGTTAAAATATGGACTTCCAAACTCTGAAAAGAAATAAAAATCAAAAAATGCAATATGGCTTGCAAAAATTTCAGCATTGTTTATCTCATGTTGTCTTTCTGTGACAACATCCATAATGAATAGGAAAAGGTTTGTGAAATTGAAAGCATGGTTTAAAGAAAAATACATTTAGGTGAAGACTTATGGATGTATAAGTATGATTAGAAAAGGAAAAGAAGCAGCTAAGATGCACTTTATTCTTGAAATTTCACTTAACAAAGACTATGCTCCAGACAAGTCACTTTGACACCTCAGCACAAGCATGTTTCAGTGCCATCCAGCTAATGCTCAAGTTAACTTGCATCATTGCACAAGGATCTTTGTTTTCCTGAAAATATCCCTTCTTCAGTAAAAAAAAGGAAAAAAAAGGACAAGTGGCATATTGGTTTTTCTTCAGATCCATCAGTGTGTTGAAGCATAAAGGATTTGGGTTGTTCTTGAAATACTTGAGCTTTGATGTACTTATGTGAGGAATGTTAAAAATGTAACCCCTGAAACCCTTTCTGCTGTGACTGAGTTCTTGATCTGGACAGATCCACATGACTGAGTACTTTAAATACCGCTCTTTCAAGAATAAACATATTAGGTGTCATTACACAACCCCTCTGTTCAACTACTTTGTGCCATACATTAATGGAAGAGTTAAGACAAAGAAAAAAAAAAGAAAGAAAAATAAAGGAAGACCATTTCAACTTGTTTTAACAAATGCAAAGAGTATTGATTTCTAGAAAAAAGAAATTTGTAAAAGAAAGTGAAGAACATATTTTGAAGAGTGGTATGCTTTAAATACTCTGAAACTTTATTTCGCCTCTGCCACAGGTTCCCATATAAGAAAAGACATTTGCAGTCCTGAACGTGTCATTGTGACTGTGTTAACGCCAACTAAAAACGTGCAAGCTCTTCCGAGTTTTAATCAAAATTCTTCAGATTAAAATAATTTGACAGGCTTACACTTCTCCCTCCATACCAAAACAGGTGGGAGGAAAAATGGTTTCCTTTGACTCAGCAATGTGATTTTATATCCTCTAAAAATCATCATTAAATCATGATGGCCCAGTTTTAAATCTTTCTGGCTTGAAAGTGTACCTTTCAAACCCCTTTAGAACTACCAGACTAGCCAGGATATATCTACAAAGTTATCCCATTGAAAAATCTCAGAAAAGAATAAATCTATAACCAAAATATGCTTGTTTTCCTTTGCACAGTAACTGCATTTTGGATTGCAGACTGTGAGAGCATGCACAATGAATACACTCAGGAAAAAAACCATCAGCAATTCCAAAACTCTGTTAGTAAAGTGAAAAACAAAGAAACAAAAAAGCCCACCAAGAAGTTGCAAAGCTGCAAAAGCACCAAGTACAAGGTTGGGGATCATTGTAACCAAGATCAAATGTAGGTACTAGATAATAAAGGAACCCTTAATCCTATGGCCTATTTTAAATTAATTTCCCTTCACATACCTAGCAAACTTTTTACCAGTAGTTTAACAGGTTTCTCAAAGGGTATTGCAAAACTTTTCAGGAAGGATATCCTGAAAAATAAGAAATGTCACTGAACATAACATGGTTAGGATTAAGACAAAGTGCAGGAACCTGCTCCTGAGACGCACTGTGTTTCCTCCAGATGAGCAAAAGCAGCAGCTAAAAGCTTGCTTCAGCAAGCTGCTCTTTCCTTCCCTGCCCTCCCATGCTAGTCCCGGCTCTTCCTCCCCTGCCCACCTTGATTCTCGGGGCAATACAGACCCCTCTTCTCTCCTCACCCTTCCCACAAGCTGTCCCGACTGAAACTCCCTCTTTAGCATCCAGCTGGGACAGCTCTTCTGTCTGCAGATTGGTAAGGAGTGGGGCAGAGCAGGACAGGGCAGCAGTAAGCATGGCAAGGCAAAAGGAGCATTGCAAGGCATGTGTGTGACAGTGAAACAACACTCCCTGAAAAAACTGAGCTGGCAAGTGGACTAAAGATGAGGTGTTCAGTGCAGTGACATTTTTGATAGACTATACTAGTTTAGACTGAAGAACAATTTCAGAAACTGAAGGCAGAGAGAGCACACATACAATGAATTGGCAGGGACTCGGCTGGGGGAGCTGCTAAAATAACTACCTAAGAGCTCTCCCATTCTGCTAGGCATACACACAATCTCCACAACACCTAAAGAGACTTCAATTTTTTTCATTGGTTTGGGGGGTTTTGGTGGTTTGGTTTGGGTTTTTTACCATTACAATTGTAAATTTGTTTGGCCAAATAAAACAATTGGTCTTTATCGGACCATGATAGTTTCCAACTGACAAAAACCATCAGCTTAGACAAACTGATCTTCTTTTGTCAATTAGCAACCTTTATTGTTTCATTAACATTAACTGCTTAGGGATAAGCCTGAAGTTTCCAGCAGAGTCTAAAGAGGGTTAAAACAGCTTTGAGAAATCCAAGCTTAGCTTTTGGGGTGGATAAACAAATGAAGAATGAAGGAAGCTACTTGGAGATATTTTTGGTTGGCTAATCGTCTTTATGTTATCTCAAGTCAAAAATTTCCCCTAAGCCTTCACTGGTCTGTACATTTGAACTGTAAAGGGACTGACAAAAAAAGTATTACTGGATATGTCTAATTGCTGTTTGCACAGCTATAACCACACCTTTTCAACAGTACTGCCCATAAAAGAAGATATTACAAGGATGTGAGCAACTAAAAAATCAGAAGAGTGCCAATCATTCATTCACCCAACGTATCTCAAAGGGTCCCTACAATCCTCCACTGCATCTAGAAAATAAAACACACAGTAAAGAACACAAAGAGAAATTTAGTGGGAAACAAACAAATAAAGCATATGCTTGATTTGAAAACACTGAAAGTTCCTTAATGTCTGCAGCAGTGGTACTTTGTAAAGCAGCATCTCTCCATGTCCAGCCAGTTGTTCTCACAGCCTTCTGGGACAGTGCTCCGTCCACCTCTGTACCTCGACAGAGATGTGCACATGGTACTTGGCCATGGAGCACTGTTCATAGAAAACTCACATAGTACTTTACCCTGGAATCAAAGTTCAAATAGGAAAATGAGCCTGGAAAGTGCAACATATATATCTGGGAATGTAAAGCCTCTTTTAGGAATTAGCTTAGCTTTTCTTACCTTCTCAAGTCCATCCTGGATCCCACTTTGTACAGCCATTGGGCAACTAGAAAGAGCTTGTACAAAATGATGCTGCCTTCAAAATTTATCGTAAGACCCTACTATCAAAGAAATACCTTCATGAATAACTTAAAGCAATGGTAGACATGTTTTTCCCTACATCATATAGCAAGCACTTTGTACACATTAAGCACAAGTCTTGTGTGAAAACCTAAAGACGATTAAAAATTTCAGAAATTATTTATAAAGTGATTGTCTGACCTCACACAGTTTTTCCACAATGACTGAAAACCATCAGTATGTGTTAATTCCATTGCCAGCATTGACATTCTTTAAAACACCTCCTTCTCTGTTGACCTATGAGATTAGACAACTTGTCCAGTGGATTAAAGTAATTGTATTAATTCCTAGATAAATATGTCTAATGGAAATTCTGCCTGGTTTGGCCATCATGGCTGAGCTGAGGCACTTCCATCAAGTTGTCAATCATATCCTGAAAGGATTTCAGGATTCATGACCCTGCTGGGATGCGCTGGGTGGTGCTTTATCAGGTGCAGTACTCATACAGAGAGCAGGAGGAGGGAAGCAGCAGGGGAGGCACTGGGCAATTTTGTGGAATCTGACCTTTTGCTTTGGGCACCAACTTGGATTTTTGCCTTATCCCAGGTGGCCAACAGTCATGCTATTTTATAGAAATCTTTTGTTAAGAATGTGTGAAGTGTTCCAGTGCAAGTTCCTAATGGATTGCACATCTGGCATAATATGCAAACATGGCCCATGTGAGGCCCCAGCTTTGCACCCCAGCAAAGAAAGCTGTACAGGTGGGAAACAAGCACCTCTTGAAGAGAAAACCTCCGTTGTGCCAAACTAACTTTGTGCAGCGAAGAGGGAACTGTTGATGAACAACTGCAAGACCTGTTAACAGAAGCATGGAGATAAAACAGGTTCTCAAAACACTACGGTGGCCAGAAAAAGCATGAATGAAGAAACTTACCACTGAACAGCACAGATATTTCCTCCAAAAACTACGAGATATATATGCAAATCACATTCCTCTAAAGGCAAACATTTTTCCAATTTTTACACCGCTTTCTTCGTGGTTATTGTAAATTATACAATTTGACAAAACTAATTGGGGTCTGGTAAAGTTAACCTACATAAAAGAAGGGGAAGATCTACCACTTAGTTTAACTGGCATTCCCCTTGAAGGAATGAAGGCTTAATACACTCTGAAAGAGAGGTAGGTAAGAAAAGTTACTAAACAACTCTTACAATGGAGTTTAATTTAGAGTGAAAAATTACAAATTGAAAAGTTTCCATTTTACCAGTAGACAAAATTATCATATTCTGAAATTCTTCCAACACCAGGCCTTTTCTTGACACAAATTAATCTTCAACATTTTAAGACCAAATATTTCATGTATCTTTTTTTCTGATTAACTCCTATTTGGAAAATTTCTCAGTAAAGGAAATCTCACAGACCAAAGAGATGACTCCTAAAATTGCTGGTCACTTAGAAACTTTATAAAAGACTCCATTCATACTTGAAACCTGAAACCACAAATAGAATACGTCCTTCAAGGAAGAGGAATTTGCACCATAAATACCATTTACAGACAATCCCATTCCTCTCTGCTTCTCACCCTGAATTCTCATGAGCTGTTTAACTGCACTACTTCCAAAAACGTACCAATAAACTTATAGCAAACCAGCCTATAGAAATGAAGCATTTTAGAGGATAGCTACTTGTGGAAATCATGGAAACAGTCTACTACTGTTATTCCTAATCCACAGAAAAACAATTTAGACAGAATAATGAACTTGTTTAGGGTAATAATGGGTCAATGGTGAAAGCTGACAGAATCTAAAGTTCTTAAAAATCCTTCTCATCTTGCCACAGCAGTTTAATGCATGTTGGTAAACACAGCACGTGGAAAGTATTTTAACAGAGATACTAAAGCGGAGAGGGGAAAAGACAAATATTGTCAGATTCCTCAGGGGAAAATCTACACTTTTGAGCACTGCCCTGTGAGACAAACATTCTTTTTTCTGGTAAACTTCTGTGATAACCAACTACAAAGAATAGTAGTCACATTATCCTGCCCTTTCCTAGTCACATTTTCTAGAACTAACAAGTGTTTCTATAACTATTAAGAAAACAAAGCAAAATGAAATATATTCTTTTAAAATATTTAAGCATTTTAAAAACTGTTAACCATTTTCAAGAAGTATTTCTGCAACTACAACCAGTTATTTTATTTTTACAGCAAAAAGAAACAAATTTTATTTGAAAGCTCTGAAGTAGCTTTAGAAAACCCTATAAGGGATTGAGAACTTTGATCAAGTACCCACCAATAATATTCTACCTTAAACATTACAATGACGGGAAAAAAGAGGGGAAAAACAATCACTAATTATCATCTTGGTAACATTTTTAAGCAGAGTGGCAAAATCAAAGGATTAAGTGACTCTGTGTCAAACAGAAGATTAAGTATCACTCCTTGAGAGTAACTCATAAATACTAGAAAACCTGAAGAACATTTTTAATAGCTGCTCTAAGTATTTAAAACTTTGGCCGCAAACTAAAGAATTTTTCAGCTAATTGATGTGCATTTCTTTTCATACTGTATAAAATAAACTTTCATGTGCACAGGATTCAAACTATCCCAAAAACTGTACACAGACTATTTATTTGGAATTCCATTGTGAAAGCAAGAGAATGCAAAATTATAAGAGAATATAACATGACTTGGGTCATAATGAGCACATCTATATGGAGAGGACTAGTTTCGTAGCAATTGGAGCACTTCCTTTAAATTTTTTTTTTAAATCAGACTAAAAACACACCTTCTGACAAATCCTGTTATTTGTTTCTGATTATTTTGAACGAGGAAGGGTTTGCATTCCACAAAAGCATATGTATTTCTGGACAAGTGCGAAAAAACAAACAAAATAAAATTGTAAGCCATCTACACACAACTAGTTTGCAAACATCAGCATTAATGAAGCCTGCTTTCCCCTGAATGCACATACCATGGCAAGAGACTTCATGCCTGATACAATGCAGTTCGTCAGAACTCAGAATGTGTTGCTGCTGCTTGGATTTTCAGTATCTGAAAAGGTGCCCATGAAGTATTTTTCTCTCAGGGAAACTTGTATCTTTTCTTTTCCTACTACAATTTTAACAAAGCTTATAAATGCTTCAACTTTGAGAACATTGTTCCTCTGTCAAATTGGTTTCTCCTTGACTGATAGACACTAAAGTAAATAAGTAGAAAGACAGACAGAAATACCAAGCATATTAATGCGATCTGTGTCTTTTAAAATAAGCTTACACTAAAACTAGTTTCTGAGACAATGCCATCCAGGGATCGCTAACTTGCTGAAGATATTCTTTGAGACAGAAAATTAGGAAGTTTTATCTATAGCTGAGGAATACTAAACATGTTTTCCATCACTTTATGATCTGTGCTAAATTTTGACCTAAACAACGTTCATAGCTAGGCTATAAACTCTAGAAATAAGTTTGGAACTAACATCTGTTTGGTGAGGCCACTTTAGAAGGATACTGGGAGGAAAGTATTAGCAATGTTTTTTTGTTGAATAGGTAGGGAGAAGTTAACACTGAGATGGCTAAAAAAGCCAAGGTTCAAGTTTTGTCAGGAAAAGTTTTGAAATTAAATTCCTTCTGGAGTACAAAACAGAACTTGAAGAATTAGAAAAGGAAGATACTCAGAAGGAAACAAAGTTATGCTAATCCCCTGTAATTGCCAGACATGGGGTTTAATACATTTCTATCTCTCCAATTCATAACAAATTATCTGCTTCCCGTCCTAGGGGCAAGTCAGGTCTTCAGGTCTCTGAAACAAGCTCCAAAATGTGCTGTCCCCAGCCCCTCCACACAAGGAATTATGCTGCTGAACCAGTCCATTCCCTTGATTCCTGGAGCCCCCAGTGATTGTGACAGACATCCTGGTACCCCTTACAGTGCTGGGCTGACAGGATGGTCCTTTGCTGCTTCACGCCTGAAATGTGCTACCAGTACTCATGTATGCACTTACGGATTAGACACTAGAACTGCCAGCTTAAGACTTACCTTTTCCCATTGAGTTTTTCTTAAGCTGTCTCAGTGATGCAGATCTCACAAGCTTTACTCTTGCTTACTAATTGAGAAGTGCCCTGGGGTCTGAAGGCTGCATTATAAATATAGCGAATGATCAACTTTCATTAATGATGTTACCTTCAGACTGACAAGTTTGGCTTTAAGTGGTATCATACAAAATGTCATTTATAAAACAGAGGGCAGGGGACTTCAACTTTCAGTAAGTGTAATCATAACATTCACTAATTTTGAGGGACGATATTTTCCCTTTTAGAATTGACGAGTGGAGGAAGTGAGAACCTCCTGGTGCTTCACACATATTTTTATGATGATTTACTTGACAGGAGAGAGACGTGATGGCATAACTTCATGAGAGGTTGGTAATATCCAGAGACACACAATAAAACATTAAAATATGCTGAAAGCTCTTCAGCTTATCCCATGAACTCAAAAAAAATCTGTCACTCAGTTGTCTAGGCTTTCTAATCAGTTGTTGTTCAACATTTCCCTAAATAATACTTGACAGCATAAAGTAAGATTGGTCAAATACATTTTTAAATCCTTCTTTCTAATAAGAAACTCTACTAGACCTAGAGAGAACATACACACCATTCAATCTCACTGACAAAGTAACTCTTCACATGGTTGAGATATGCGGGCAATTAGCAGGTCTTTCCTGTTCAGTGATTTTTCCTACTTCATTTCCTTGCTGGAATTTAAAGATTATATATTTAGATAAGACTTTAAACTTTTTGTCATTAGGTTTTCATTGAACAAATTAAAACAAGAATAAAGAGCTGGGTCTTTGGGAAAGTACAGAGCTAACATGAGAGCAATTGGTTTTTGTCTTTCCTAAAACAAAGCCTTCTACGGCAAATTTACAGTCTTGGCATGTATAAATTAACTATATTTAGGCTTTGTCTGTATGACATTGTTCTTCTAAAGCAAAGGGCTAATTTGCAGAAACTAGTTAAATAAAAGTCTTGTTCACATCTTGGCCTGATATGTTGCATGTTTGTGGCAAAGTTTGAACTGACATGTCGTGCCAATAAGTTTATACAGCTAACTTGTATTTTCACCCCTCCTTCCTTAAGATTTACATTTTTATAGAACATGTTTCTTCTGACAAAGCGTGAAGGTAAAGACAAGACCTTAAGATATCAGACTGTGAATTAGGAATACATTCCACTTCCACAATTTTTCTATTTTTTTTTTCCTCCTGATGATAAACCTTTCCAGTGTGGTTCTGTTCACACCGTATAAAACACTTCCATCTTAACCTGAAGGAATATTCCCACAACCCACATGTTCTCATTGCTAGAGAACATGAAAAAAAAGTCCCTTCAAGCATTATATTTATATTATTCAATTATTTATAAATTAACAGTCAAATCTGTCATCATTATGCTAAACTTGTGTATTTTGTTTTCTGGATTCCCTTATTTAAAAAAAAAAGTATCTAGGCATGATTTTACACTGCTTCTGTATGGTTCCCAACTTTTTTTACCCACAATTATCTCACATGGACAAAATTCTGAAAAAAAGTTTTGGCTTTTAAATACTAAAATGTTATATAGCAAGAAATAACTTCATTCTTGCATTATGGCAGAATAACACAGCCCACAGAATCTATTGCAATGATAGTTTCTCTCCTACAACAGCAACCAGACATTCACAGGTTGAATTTACTGATCCTTATCTTTAGGAAAATATGGCAGGACACACTTTCACAATTAGCATCTTTGAATTATTCCTCTTCTAACATCTAGTTTGTCTTTTGCAACACCACCATCCAGAATTTCTTTATACAGTTGTCCTTTTCTCTGCAATAACTAGCATTTTCTTCAAACAAACTTTTATATCCATATTTCCAATCCATTTTTGGTAGTAGTTCCTAAATGCATATATCCTCATAGAATACAGGACTATAAACCCGCTTTAATGCAATCCCAAGGGCAGTCTTCTGAAGTAACAGCTAATAGCATAAGTTAGCAATACTTTGAAATGTTATGTGGAAGATAGGAAGGGCAAAGCTGTATCCTGACTTTAGCTATGGTAATTATTTCTTCTACCTGAGTGAACATCTGTGATCATTAGTTTCAGATTACAATTTCTTAGAAGCAAATCACTCTGATTTCTTAAAGCCACTTTGAAATTGCACATCATTAAAATTAGGTCCCCCCTTCCAGTTCCAAAAGTGTATTTGAGCACAACAGAGCACCTATTAAAGAAACATTTGGCAGCTAAAAATTGCAGCAGATGGGCAAGGTGCAAAGAGGCACAGGGGTAGAGTCTAGTACGCCAAAACCAAAAAAACAAAGCACTCTTTTCAGATCCCCTGTTCTAGTAAAAGCACACAGAATCACAGAATATGCTGAGTTGGAATGGACCCACAATGATCATCAAGATCACCTCTTAGCCCTCCACAGAATCATCCCCAAGAGCCACACATGTGCCCGAGAGCACTGTCCAAACACTTCTTGAATTTGGTCAGGCTTGGTGCTGTGACCACTCCCCTGGGGAGCTGTCCCAGTGCCCAACCACCCTCTGGCTGAAAAACCTTTTCTATTACCCAACCTAAACCTCCCCTGACACAACTTCAGGCCATTCTCTCAGGTCCTGTCACTGTCACCACAGAGAAGAGGTCAGTGTCTGCCTCTCCTCTTCCCCTCATGAGGAAGCTGTAACTGCAGTGAGGTCTCCCCTCAGACTCCTCCAGGCTGAACAGACCAAGTGACCTCAGCTGCTCCTCACACGGCTTCCCCTCAAGGCCCTTCACCATCTTCATGGCCTCCTTTGGACATTCTGTAACAGTTTAATGTCTTTCCTGTATTGTGTCACCCAAAACTGCCCCCAGCACTCGAGGTGAGGCTGCCCCAGAGCAGAGCAGAGCAATCCCTGCCCTCACCCAGCTGATGATGCTGTGCCTGATGTCTCCAGGACAGGGCTGGCCCTCCTGGCTGACAGGGCACTTACACCTAAAGTTGGCTTTCACAAGGAGTTTGTATTTCTGCAAGCAGCCTAAGTAATTCACAATTGGCTGTACCAGCCAGCTAATGGCAGAATGTATCAGCTTACCAAAAAAACTATGTATGGAAAACATGATAGACTTAAATTTCCACAGCTACTGACATTATCAACAGGGAGGGAAAATGAGGAAAAAAACTATTTATTTCCTTTAATGCACAGAAAGTTTAGTTTCCTTAAAAAAGACTTCCAGTATTTCTAGTTGGAAAATTTTAGAGCCATTTTGCTGCACCTGTTCATGTTCACAGGCTTGGAGGAAGTCTGTTGATATGAAACAACATGGCTTTGGGACTCACAAAAAGGTTAAGCCTGCATTTCAGACATGTACATTTGGGGTTCTTTAAAACACCTTTTTTGAGAAAAAAAAATCATCCTTTTAAATTATTTGTGTACCACAATAATATAACATTTAATCAAAATACTGTAACCATGCCCAGAGGATGAAATAGCAAAGCAGAGCATCTGACAGACAGACTTAAAAGCTCCCCCTGAGGGTTTGAAGCTGTCTGCTACACTACAAGCAAAACAAATAACTGTATTAAAACATGAATTTATTACACCACTGAGGCAGTACATTAATTGCTAACCACCAATGCCACAGAATGGAAGGTCACATATCAAATAAGATTTCACAAAATTTCACTTTTCATTACTCTGCCAAAACTTGTAAGAAAAAGTACAAACACTGCAATCAATAAGAGAGAGGACAGGAGCTACATCATCTGGCTGGTAAGAACAATGCTGCTGATTAATATAAGGATATTTGACCTGCATAGGTTCCCCAATTTTCATACACTCAACTTTCCAATCAATTCTTTTTTTTTTCATCTTTACTAATTTCTCCCTTTTTTCCTTACAATTTCAGCTGATAGTTCAAAGAGTTGGACTTAAGCAGGCAATGAAATTCTTTCATTCTAATAACAGAGGGAGAAAAACAAACATTTTGAGTAGGATTGGTATAGACCTGAAGCTAAAAACACTGAGCAGTAAGGACTAAGTCAAAGAGCACTGTCTTCATTAATAAACCTACTAATAAATCTCTGCTGCTTCAGAGTAAGGCTTTAGTTTCAGACTGAATTCATTTCCAGCAGAAAACCAGGCTATAACTGAAGGAGGTATCTATGCCATGTAGCTATTACACAAACATATCACCTCCTTACTGGATGGAGACTTGCAGTCACAAATACGAGTAAGGCAGATAATAGTGAAGAAGTTACACTGACACCCGTGTCTTTGGTATTTCACCTGATGATGCCAGGGGTAATTATCAGATTATCAGAGCACAGAGGAGCCATCTGGATGTTTCAGAGCCTTGGAAACAAACCTGAGAGCACAAGGACACACCAACCTTTTACACTACTGTGCAATCACAGATTGCTGACAACACACCATACCATGAGCAGGGCAGTGCCAAGGCAGAAATGGTTATTTGACAGGATCTAGAGCTAATACAGTACCATATATATGGTTGTCTATGATGGAGTGCAAACCATTTTCTAAACTGAAAATTAAAGAACAGAACCTCTTTTAAATCTATCAAAGTTGCATTTAGAAATCACATCTTCAAAATACAACACAGAGCTATCAAACCAATAATTAAAATGTAAACAGATATTAATTGTGCTTGCCCTTCTTTTATTTTTTCCCAAAAATTGGGGTTACATATAGTAGCTAAAGTGTAACAGCAGGTAAAAAGTGCGATTCTAGACATCAAATAATCTGCCACAACTGCAGCCAGGACATATCCTAACATCAAGTAAGAAGCACAATTTTGAGCAAGTAAGGAACTTTTCTTCCCCTTTTTCAAATTTCAATATTAGAGACGAATTCCTGAAAATATTTATTCTACAGATTGGCAAAACAGAAAGCAAATTACAACTTTCTGAAGTTTACCTCTAAATTATTAACACTTACTTCCTTCTGGTTTTGAAAGGCGTGAGATGATGGTAGTGCTAACTTATTTTGACTACAAGGTGTCTTGATAAAAGGAGGGCCCATAAATACTTAGGTCAAATTATAAAACCAGCATATAGGTACCTGTCTGGCCAACCTCAAACTTTGTGCACGAATATCAGTATGAGGCAGCCAAGGACCCTACCCACTCACCTTACCTCTAAATCCATTTTTGCAGTCTGTACCAAGGTCTCTTACGTTAGCCAGCTTTTACAGAAGTTGGCTGAAATAATTAATTGTCCTCTTCCAAGCAAAAATGTCACTACCAGAACAAAGATGCATGGAGGGGGTGTGATTGGGGAGGGTTTATTTGTTTTGAGGGAATTTTTTTAGTTTGCTTTTTTGGGGAAATTTTTTTTCTTTTCTAGCTTGGTGTCGGGTAGGTTGGGATGGTATGGCACGTATGTATTTGAATCAGTAGGAGATCAGAGGAGGTGCAAAGGAAGCAAGGTAAAAATATATATTGTACAGGTACCTTCCAGCTGAAAGCAGTTTAAAACTGGGATAAAGATACATAGTTTGATACTTTTTGTTCTGGAAGAAATTATGCTTGGGAATTTCTTTCTAACTAAACAGGATTGCATAATCATGGAACCTGGTATTTTTCAAACCGTATTTCAATCTCAGCCAGAATTACCCACAAACTATCAAGTTCTTCGCTAACATCTCAGATCAGAAGAGGTAAAAATGTAATTGTTTAAACAAACAAAGAAACAAACAAACGAAAATCTCTCTACAAAATCGCTAATGCCAACTTTTCACAGATTTCAAATTACAAGTAGCCAAAAATGCCACATATGAAGTAGTCCAAAGGAGCAAAAGTTAAAGTTAAAAAAATTGGCATTGCTTCTGTTTTAAAACTTGTCACAGCTATTTTGTGATGATGTTTTGTTAGTTCTAATAATGTTTTAAGGAGAAAGTTTCCAAGTAAGAGATAAAACGACAATAAACGTATATTTTAAGAATAAACGATAATCTCACAATCTCTACTAAATGAACACTGCTGTCAATGCAGCCTTCACTGTACTCTACAGCAATACAAGTCACCCAGGACACTTTTAAAACATGCAGACTAAAACATGCAAAAAATTTATCCATAACCCCCAAAGTCCTGTTTTCTGGGAGAGGAAGAATTCACAGAGATTCGATACAATTCTGCCCTCAATTTTCCCTTGCTCCCTCATTGCCTTTATTAACTCAATATGTCCCTACACTCACTTTAAAGACTTCGTTGCTATGGGAATTTATTTCCATATTTTATTGCCAAGGAGAAAAACAAGATTTTGGTGATTAAATATCACAGAAGCTCTGACTTTTGCACAACCTAATCAAACCTACAGCCTTAAAAACAATCTGTGTATGTGTTTGAAAGTCTTACCATTCTGATCATAAAAAGGTACATATGTTCTACCTGGCCTTTAAGAGCCAAGTACAAAAATTCCCCCTTCTCCCAAAAGCTTCTGGATAATTTTAACATAATTTCTGCATGCACATTTTCAATTAGTTTCCTAGAAACTCAGGAATAAAACATATTTTGTTTTCCCCATCCACAACATCGAGATTTTTCTCTTTTCTAAGTGACATTCAAGGTTAGTGAGGCTAGAAATTCACCTCGTAATAACTGACCCATAAAGACAGCTACCAAATTGCAAGCATGGGCTCCTTCCCTCCCCATACCTAATCTATATTGCAGCTGGAAAAAGAAATACATGCATAGGTACATAATAGTGTTCAGTTCCCCTAGTAAATATGTCCAAAAGTGTTTGCTGTCTTCTATCACAGCCGGCTGTTTCCCCTGTAAATCTCATACACTTGTACTTCCCCCTTTTTAATACTCTAACTTTCTACATAGGTTAATGTTTAGAATCACTTACTTAGAAAAAGCATGTACACAATCATTAAATCATTAACATTTTAATAAAACTGAGCATAAGCCAGAAAATTCAAAATTAAGCCTAATACCAAGAAAAAAGTCTTCCTTGTGGCTCAGGGTTTGTGTATGTTTCTGCTCCTTCAAAACAAGTTCTCCCAGGTTTGGAATCAGCGCTCATGCTCGTGTACCAGAAACGGCTCTCCCTTGGGAGGGACTCTATGAACACAACTGAGAATGCAGTTCTATCAAATTAATATACTCAGGCAATGCTGTCAGAGGACCACAGTGCTGACAACACTTAGATGACAATAGTTAAGATGCTCAAAAAATCAGGAGCCTGATCTTCACACTCTCGGCAGCCTTATCTTTCCCAAAGGTGCTGTAACAAATTGCTGGGAGTCAGAACTCGGAGCATCCAGAAGCTGCACCTGCTCCCTAATCTATTTGATTCTGATTGAGGACATAATTCCAGTTTTTCCCTCTTCTGCCACTATTACCGTATGCCCTGACTTCTGGGAGCAAAAGGTTTAGCTTGTTATTTAGCTGTGATTGACCAAGTGCAATGGGTTCATTAGGTGAAGCTCACCAGGAGCTACAAGCATTCAGCACTTCATCAAACCAGGACAGTCAGGTGTCTAAATATGACATTGGGAGGCTAATGTAAAGTACTCATGATTGAACAGAAAGACAAAGGTATAAACTTTCTGTGTGGCATTTAACAAACACAATCCATACTTGATGAATACAACCATGAATTCATGCATTTTAACCACGGCACTAAACCAGGTTTCAGCAGAAAGGCGTAATTCCTGAGGCAAGTCTGCACAAAAGGAATTACACCAGGAAACGTGTAACTCATTAAAACACCACCGAGCCTTAGCGCTGTATGGTGTTTTTCCCATTTTGGGCCAGTACCCAGACAACTGACCCACGGGAGAAGCAGAGCCACAGGGGAAAGGAACACAGCTTTCTCGCTAGGGAACAAAGGGAAAATTGAAGATTGGCTGAAGCTGCATATATTTCTTTTCCCTCAAAGTTTGCAGGTACTCAAGTTCCCTTATCTCAGCCTAAAATGCATTTAAGTATTAAACATATTAAACATTGACTAACGCTACCAAAAAGCATAAAATTTAACTTCTTTAATACTGATATTTTAAACAGGAAAATTGTCAGCTTCTGGAAAAAGAGTTTTACAGAGCTTCTTTAATTAGGGAGCTAACTAATCACGAAGATGAAGAAAAACCTACATCTGTAAACATGCCTAATATTCTGAAACACAGGTGTTAGTCACTACGATAAGCTTGGTGCTTTCAATTGGTTCCTTAAATATTTTGAAAGCATTAAAAATTAGGAGAGTAACATTTTCTGATTGATACTACTTGTAAAGGTTTTGTAGAATGGAAAGTAGCAAGCCCCCCCAATACTCTGTAATTAAAAACCACCATGAAAAAGTCATGCTGTTCTTGATGTCAGTAACTGGCATGTAACCTCAGAATGAAAAATAAGTGCTAACAAAAACTATGCAAAGCCTGTGGAAACTTTCTCACCTTGTGCCTCTTCAAGAGATCCCTTATAAACCAGGGAGAATGTGCGGGTTTTGTCTGAGATAGAGTTCATTTTCTTCATACTAGTTAGAATGGGGCTACGTTTTGGATGTGTCCTGGGAACAGTGTTGATGTCACAGGGATGCTATAGCTATTCCTGAGCAGTGCCCACACAGCATCAAGGACTTTTCTGCTCCTCTCGCTGCCCCACCAGCGAGGGGTGGGGGTGCATGAGGAGCTGGGACAGAGCACAGCCAGGACAGGTGACCATATGAGTATTTCAGACTGATGGCATCATGCTCAGCATATAAAGCTGAGAAGAAGAAGCAGGAAGGGGCAGATATTCAGAGTGATGGGATTTGCCTTCCCAAGTAACCGCAATGCATGACAGAGTCCTGCTCTCCTGGACACAGCTGAACACCTGCCTGCCCATGGGAACCACTGAATTATTTCCTTGCTTTGTTTGCACACACTGCTTTTGCTTTACTACCTTTATCTCAGTCTCTGAGTTTTCCCTTTCCCCATCCTACTGGGAGGGAGTGAGCAAGCAGCTGTGTGGGGCTGAACTGCCAGCTGAGGTTAAACCACAACAGGGAAGAATGGAACAACACAGCATACTTTGTATGCTACCACGCACTATAAATCTTACACAGGACTGAAGACAACCTTTCTCTGGCAAACTAACCTCTCTGTAAATTGAAGCTTCTCCACAGTTCCTGTAAATATGAAAAGCCTTCTCTCGTTTTTTATTTACTTATTTATCAAAGAAGACTTCGCATTTTTCATCTTCCTAGAGAGGCATTCTCAAACATAGGCTCTTAAATATTACTGTAGACTTCAAGTGGATAGATAAAAGTAATGGGGACTTTAGTGGCAATTCCAATAAAGACATTACAGATTTAATATTAAAATATGATCCATATTATGCCAGTGTCAGCAACTTCAGCAAGACAGCTTATGATTCCTCATTTCTAAAAAGATATAACATTGATAAATTTGCTGTATTTCTGTCATACATGATCTTTTCCAGTGGTTTAAATCACCCCATGAAAATATTTTCAGGAAACAACAGCTATTTATACATATTGATGCCCAATTCAGTACCACTCCACCGACATCACAGGGACCTGCAGGAGATCAATATCTCTAAGAAGATAGTGGAAGCCAATCTTGCTTTTCTTATTTCAGGATCAAACAGAAAAGCAGCAAGGAGCTGTGGGAACTACAGGAAACAGCAGTATTAGCTACTTGAAATTGTCAAGGGAGTAGTAAATTGGAAAAAGCTTCTTTTGTCTAGGAAATATCTGCTGGGGGGAGAGGGTGCGATGGTCAAGACCACACAGGCCTCATGCTGTTGCCATCAAGCAGAGTGAAGAGAAAAACATCAGGCTGGCTCATCGCAAATATGAGCAATGCATGTGCAAGCACATTCGTCTCAGCATTTTCAGGGTTTTGTGCAGCCTTAAAGCTGACAGCAAAATTAACCCCCAACTGACTACTGCAGAATGAGAGATGCTAGGGATAAATGGGGCCCCAGCTGGCAATGGAGCCCCCAATCTCCTCCGTAGTTCTTGAAATGCTAAAGGTTATCCAGCCCACAAATGCAATATTTAACAGCTCTGTGCACTTGAATATATGGGGTTAGGGTTAGGGTTAGGGTTATGGCTCTTGTTAGACAAAATGAACCCGCGAGAGGTCATGCTTTGTAGCTGTAAGTTATTTAACATTTTTAACTGAAATAAAGAGTCCCTAAAGGAGCATGTTTACTAAATATCTGATTCCAAGTATGAAATCTGTCCTGCAAGGGAGTAGCTGCTACCCTAACAGTCTAAACATTGTAAATACTAGACTTCAAAGACATGGAGTCAAGACTGGACCATGCCCACCGAAAAGAGAAATAACATACAAAATAAGAGGTTACTGATCAGGTGTGCCAAAATATCAAGACCTCTGGGTAAGTTCAGCATAATAAAATTCCTTAGATGGTGGAAAATAAGCAGAAAGTAAAGCATTGACTTAGATTTTAAATAATGATGAAACACTACTGCAAAATAGCATAACTTGTAAATGGAGATGAACAATAATCAACACTGACTACTACATTACTAAGGCTTTAGACCTTCTCAGAAGAGAAGCATAAAACTGCAAATTTAAATCAAGAGAAGCATTTTGACATTGTTTTTCAAAACACAGTAGTTCTAAAAGTAGCAACTTCAGAGACTAAAGAATGCAGAAAGTGGCCTACTTGAAGTTTAGAGTGTTCTCAAAAATCAGTAGCTTTCTCTAATACCCAGCAGCATTATCACCCACAACTAAGACTATTTCAAGATCCTAAAAGAAAGTAAAGTTTTATAAAACTTGGTTTGATGGTTGACCATGCCATCCATGGAGGCCCCAGGTTTACATCATTACCTTAAATAAAATATAGGCCTCCAATAAAATTCCTTTTACAAAACCAGTACTGTTATAATAGCACAGGAGGCTAGATAATGCATCCTGCAATCCAATTTGTGGTTCATGTTAAGCAATAGATACCAATAACTAATTCCACATGTGAGACAGACCTCCCGGAGGGAGATTTTAATCAAATAAGTGATGGGAAAAGATACATTTCCTTATTTTAGTATAACAAACCTCTTGTACTAACAATATGTTGATCTGGTAATATGTTACTGCATTGTAGCAGTGGAACATTAGTAGAACATACATCTGGATTAGTTATTTCTGTGAGGCAGTTTGTATACATAAGCCACAGAGCAATAAATATTTTATCATTACCATTATATTAAAAATGAGCTTTAAATGCATTTGCCCCATCTTTTTAACTGCTAATGTTATTCAGATCCATTCACACTTTTAAAAAAACCCAACAAAACAATGAAGCAAACAAAAGAAAACCTAAAAAACCCATGAGATGAAAAAAGAGCAGCACAGTAGGGTTTGTACTAGCTTTGTACTATTAATTGGACAGAGCACTGTTGATTAATGCTTCTGCACTCAAGCTGAATATTCCAAGTACAAACAATTAAGCCCCTGTATTTGCGTATTTTCTATAATAACAAACTTGATCACAGCTCTCTCCCATATTCTAGTCCCTCTCAGTCCTACACCTCTGGTGGTTTAACTTGCACAAGTCCAGCTGCTGACAGGTACAATCATCAGATACCTATCACACCTGACAGCTCAATCAACCTGCATACCTGCTATGCAACTTACACTGGAAATTACTCAAGGTCTAGAATGCTGAAAAATAAAATAAAAGTCTAACTTACTTCCACAAGGAATGCTTTGCCCCAGTAGAACACCACTTTTTTAATTACTCTCATTTCAGACAACTCATTTATGACTGTAATAAATCCAATTACATCAAAATCTTCTGACTTAAAGACAGTGAATACATTCTTGTCAGCTAGTCAGAATAAAATAGAGCTAACCAAATGAAATAGAGTCCAGACTGACAACTTTTCCAGTCAGAGTGAGAGCATCACAGGCAGATGGGAATACAAGACTTGGCAAAAGAAAAAAAATCAGCAGCCAAGTTCTACTGAATAACCAATACACAGATGACAGAGAAAAGAGCTGGATAGTTTAATAAGTGGCTACAACATAAATTTTTAAGATGCCTCAAGAATAGCTTCTAAATAAGGGGTACCATTCATCTGCTCAGCTGGTGGTCCAGCTTTGCAGATACCTTCTTTAGAAGCCCTGCCAGTCTACTCAGATTGCACTGGGATGTTCTCATTTGCTTGATGTGACAAATCAGGACACACATGATAACAGGTCTTGTGTAGTAGCCCTCATTTTATAACACTGGGTATTTGGCCCAAAGGTAAGAACATAATGGAAAAAAACAGGTTTGTCACCCCAATACCATACCCTACCATCAGCTGAAGGCTTTTTCAAGTTGCTTGTACCAGTTCATACTTTACTGACCATCCTGAAGACGGTCAGTAATTTTACTATTCTTCAAACATAAATCATCATGTCTCAGTGTCCCCAGATGTACAGTCTGAAAAACTTCTTAGAATTTGAAAGCCATAACCTGGCAGCGTAGCAGTCCAGGTTCCTAACCACCCACACCCCCAAATCCATCTCTTTCCATTCCTTGTTTCTGTGTCCACACTGCTCCTTTCCTCTCACTGTTTGTCAGTACAGCTATCTGTAGGGCAATGACCAGGACTGAATATAACTGAACTGATTCAGGTTTAAAGTAACTCCTAGAAGATATATCTGGGGTATTTGGGAACACGCAGGGGTGTGGTGTTTAAAGGCTACTTTTTACCTGCATTTCCTCTCAGTTTGCAGCACAGCCTAGGAAACAAACAACTCTATCAGCTCAGCTGGACAGGGCTGAGCTAAAGGTTAGGTAGACTGAAAGGGGTAGCACCTTTCTATTGTTCTATTACAAAGCACTCAGTTATTTCTTACTTAGGTAATTCAGACTTGAGCTATCCAACCCTAAAATTATTTTCCTTTTTTCCTTGGCTCCAGTCTACACTTTTGCCCTCCAATGCACCACAAAATACTGTAACTTTTTCCTTGACTGACCTTCTTCATGACTTTTTTCCCCCCTTTCTCCTGAAGTTGCCCTCTCCCAATATTACATTGGGAAGACACAAAGAGCAAATTCCAGAATAGGTATGTGGATACAATTCTTTGCAATTGCCAGCAGCGCTCAGCCTGAACATGCGTGCAAGAAACAGGCAGCCTAGTAATTTAGTGAATTAGGAAATGCATTTCTGGCTGATTAATCAAAATATTCATATTTTCATTCAATGTAGTCTCTCCCTGTAAAACTGTCTCCAGCTAAAATCAAATCTCCATAAAGGTCTGTAATCTACAAAGCACAGAATTATTATTTCTGTCATTACAGATGGAAAAATAAATTTTCATAGACACTGGCTTTCCATCCAAGGCAACTCTGATACTGGGTGCAAAAAATCTCACAAGCCCAGCATCCAAATTTAGAGCTCCACACCTAGGAAGAGAGACCTTGTATTCAAAAAATTAGGATGTGGAAGTTTGGATTTCACTTGTGTCACTTAGGTCTCTTCTGGACCAATTTTACTCTGGCCCTGGTGCGGAATAGGAGGAAAAAAGGTGAGAACAACATTTTCCCCATTAAAAGTCCATCAGAAACAGCTGCAAAGATTTTGAACTTGAGCAATGAATGTTCAATAATAAAAAAAATTCTAGATGTTCATAATTTTCTGTAATATGAATGTTTTTTATTACTGTTTAATTCCATAGCATAGGATAACACTTGAGTTATTAACTAAACTCCTTGAAGCACCTGAAAAATATCTCATCTTGTGCCCTTTCAGTATAAAGCCTGCTGTTACAGATGCACTTTAAGGAAAAAAACCCAAAGCATCAACTTAATCACTTTAATGTTTGTTTCTGCTCAGCATTAGGTGCACAATGTACTTAGCAGTATTTGGCTACTGACACTGAGGTCTTACATACTCCATTATACATGAATAAAAAGTCCCAAATAAGCATGTGTGTACATATACACATGAAATTATTCTTTCCTTTTCCATTTTGTCAGAAAAGAGCATGATAACTAAGTCAACACCTCAGAGCAGTTTAAGTGGAAACTATCAGTGACTAGGTGTTTTGTTTAGTTTAACTCTACCACTTTCCTTTTAAATGGTAGCTATACAGTCTATACAAACAGATGTCACCATTACTTTATCAAAAACTACAATTTCTTTTCAACCCATCTGGAAGAGAAATCAAAATTTTCAAATCAAGGTGTTTGAGATAAATTAGAAAAGCAGTAAAATAAAATAGGTTTTGCAATCCACGTCTCACTGAAAAATGTGACAACATATGTCCCTATGCAACACTGTTCTTTTGTTAAGACAGTATTTTTCTGAAAGATAGCCATTTCACTGAAAAGAAAATTACGTATACTCAGCTTGCTCATTCGTACAGCAACTGCTGTAAAGGCTCTTGATTTTTGACTGGGGTTTCTGAGTACCACTAAAATACACACAGTTTTGTGAGTGAGGGGATTTGGTGGTCTTCTTTGTTTCCTTATTTGTTCTTGGGCAAGAAGTTAAAAAATAGGGAATACTTACTTTATTAGGGCAATAATACACTTAAGTCATAGCTCCTAGTAGGGGAAGAAAAAAATACATGCCAAAGGCATGCATCCAAGTCCTATGCATCTCTGTTAAACTAGAACAATAAGAGTTTTATCTTTGCCTCAGGGAGCAAAGCTGATGATATCAGCTGCCACACTTGCACGCCTGACCAAACTAAGCTGAGTTTGCAAGATACAAGAGGATAAGAGCATGAATGAATTCTTTGCAGAAGGCAGTCAGATATCCAGTGCTCGACTCAGATATCCAGAGCTTGGCAGTAAACAGAATGAGGGAGCTGCTGGAAGTAAGGAAAGTGGTTGGAAAAACCCACCCCCAGCATCAAGTAATAGCAACAGCTAATAATACATTTCTTAAACAAAATGTAAAAAGACCACACTAAAGCTCTTGAAGTGTTCTTTCAGCATTAAACATCTGTGCTTATTTTTGGGAATTGACTAAACTACTAAGAATTATTGTGTATTCAAAAACTCATTTAGCACCTGCTTAACAGTGAATGGTGCCTCACAAATAGCTTACAGCAAAGAAGACTCACCTTGTATAAAGCAGAAATGATCTGATGCATTTTCAGTCGATGAAATACAAAGATATCGTACACGGCTGAAATGGCCAGAACAGTCACTCCTTGCTCCTTCCACAGCATGCTGCATCCTGCACACAGCCCTGCTCCCAAGATCCAACCCCAAGTGCTTGGTGAGGACCCTCTGGTAGAGCAGTGCTTCACATAACACATCAGGGAAAGCAGAAAGAAGAGGCAGGCTCCGATATCTGCCCTCCCTACGATCCCCGCTACGGCTTCTGTGTGGATGGGATGAGACGCAAAGAGCAGGCCTGCTATCAAGGTCCAGTACCCATCGCCAAACAGAATCCTGGAGAAGTTCGTGAAAAGGCCTGTGACTGCAGCATGTAATAGGACATTTACAAGGTGGTAGCCCCATGGGTCCATTCCCCCAACAGCATGGTTAATGCGGAAGGAAAGCGTGCAGAGAGGTCTGTAGGACTTGTGGCTCCCGCTGTGAGTAAGCAGCGTCCCCCAAAAGTCATTGTAGAAGATATGGATCCACGGCGTCTCAGGCAAAAGGTCCTGGTTTGTCTTGATAGCTCGACTACAAAAGACAAAAAAAACTTCATTTTAACAGAAGAAAATGGGTACAAATGAAAGGCTGTGAAAATGCAATCACACTGCTACAAGAAAAAATGGCATTGCTTTGGTGCTGCTTTAATTCAAGTTTTGAATTTTAACAGGAGGTGTTAAAAAACTACATATCTATTGACTTCCTTCTAGAGCAAAATTTACATATAAATTGGCTTTTAAAACATTAGAAACAGACATTGCGCTATTTCCGTTAAATTAAAACACTCTTCAGTGACATTCTTCTGAATCCAACCCAGGAGTAATCAGTTAAGATTTGATGAGTTATAATTAAAATGTAAAAGAAATATGAAAATCTTGCAAACATTATTGTTGAAACAATGGATCCTCCAGTAATTTAGAACTAAAGCCCCAACTGGCCTTTTATAATGAAATATTAATTTAGATGTTGGAATGAATTTTGCTCACATGGATAAACAATAAATACAGAAGTCAGTAGGAGTGTTCAATTTTCTGCTTCTGGACAGGGCACTCTCACAACTGTCTTGGACATATTTTGACTGACAACATTTTCTGCTAACACCTTGCTGAAGACAGACAACAGAATACTTTACAGATAAAAATACACTTTCTCTTTAAATTTCTTGTATTTACAATTGAGGGGGAGAAAAACATTTTAACATTGTATTAGCTTATGAATTCAAGTCTGTCAGCTTGATTAGGAAAAAAAATGCTGCAGTTTTCAGCATTTATACTTTCAATCACCCCAGCAAGGACTCCTGCCAGCCACTAGCAGTCTCTAAGTCTAATTTGTCACTGTAAAAAATCTGTCTCCTATAGTGTTTGTACAAATCCAAAGATTTGAATTTAAAATTTATGCAGTGGGAGAAAGTGTGAGACCTGCTTAGCACAAAAATATGATTAGAATTTAATTAGTTACTTCTATTTAAGCAATTATTTAAAGATGCATTGTTGTTCCTACTGAGCTTAACTCATTTAGCATTTATTTTATTAGGGTAATTAAGAATCCAGCCAGCTCAAGACTCTTCTATTCAAAATACTAAACAAGAGAGATGATTTATATCTCATTCTCTATTCAAAGCCTCTACCTGCCTTACCAATAATTATCCTCCTATAATTAACAGTTTTTCAATTCAGATGAAGAAGGGGGAAAAAGGTGTGAAACTCAAGCCCACATTTAAAATGCATGAATAATTCATACGCTAAGACTCCCCTCACATTCTCCATTTCCTTAGAACCTGTACGCAAACCCCTTTTGTTTTTATGGTATTCATTTTAGGAATGTTGTCTTGTTCTGGGAAGAAAAATGCTCAAAACTGATATATTGCAGCACAGAATCTCCATGCAAATTCTCCAAATACCACACAGCTCAGCATTTCCATTGTCCAGAGCATCCTGCTGTAATGCTCTCAGACACGCTTCCTCTCAGCACGTCCTTTTGTCTCTGAGCACACAGAGGTTATAGAGAGGTCAGCTTAAATCCTTTAAAGATCTGATGATGCTTTTTAGAATATTTGAAAATTTTCATTTTGACTTCTGCTTATACAGAGGACCAGGTTGCCTGTATTTGTTTTCCCAACCCCACATGCATTTTTCTCATTTTAGGCGAGTCGCAAAAGAACACCGGAAGAAAATAAGATCTTTGTTTTCACATTATTTATCTTGTCCTTCTGTGTAGTCCTTTCTTGAAGCCTAATTCCTCTGCTTGTGATTTCCGTTTGTAACATAACTCCCAGAACCACTATCAGAAACTTAGGAATTTGGCAAAAATAAAGCAGGTGTCAGGCAAGAAAGAGTCCTTTCTCTGACAAAAACATAATATATTAGACTACAGGCTCCCAAAGGCTAAGAATGGCTAGCAGATGTCAGGATTTAAAGTCGAAACCTTGAACTGCAAAAGTGTTTGTTCTTGGGGAAATAAGAAGAAAGTAAGTGGCAACAACATTGCCAGCACAACCACGCTCCCCTGAGGCAGAGCATTCTGCTACAAAGAGCCCAGAAAGTTCACAGGTTGTTCCCAGGAAATGGTAGTTTTAGTATTTTTTTGCCCTCTCTCTAACCTGATAGATTTCACGCAGCAGATACTCATATTGAACTCTTCCCCACCAAAAGTAAACTGTTTGTATCATAAAGAAACCTAGTGTACATTCCAAAGGCATTAATTTGGACAAATCTTATTCACAGATTTAGCAAAAAATCTGATGAATCCTTGATCCTTCTTTTTTGACATGTCCATACTAAAAATTAAACCAAGGAAACAGAAAATGGAAAAAACCCACACACAACAAAAAATCAAAATGAAGCCCGGAAGATACAGTACCGATCAAACTGTATTTGGGTACATATTTCAGCAGGCAGTTTTAAAATACTCCTAGTCTCTTGCTCATGTAAATGCAACAAATTCTAGCACCTGCCAGTCAACATGAAAAATACAGATGCTGACAGTTCCAGCATACTCAGTGTTTAGTTAGGCCAAATGCTGTATTTTCTATAAATCAAAATTTTAAATAAAGTTAAAATTTCTTTCAGTATGGTTATTTTTTATTAAATATTTATAAGATGGAAAAAGTCTAGCAAATGCTTTGAGGTACTAGAAAAGTCTGACACAACAGCAAAGTTAGAGGTCCTACAGCAAAGAAGCAAGTCTGACACAGTTTGATTGTTAAAGTTCAACAACTACTCTGTTTTGCATTATAAATGTAAGAAAAAATATACTTGGCCAACATTAGACTTGACTGTGCCGGAGGATACAGGAATATGAGCACCTGAGATACCATAGCCAGGCAGCTCCGTGGCATTTTGGTCTCAATGAAAATGAACAAAGGCTCAGTAACACAAAGACGGAGGTCAGGCAGAAGCAGTCTGGGGCTGAGACCGGCACAGGCACACCTGGCCAGGCTGTGCCCACCTGCATCCCTCCCTCACCTGCCTGCCCAACCACACTGGCAAGGGAAACATGACAGGAAATGTTTATCTCTGTGAAGGAGAAAGAAATACAAGCTCTGTATTTAATAAAATAACAAAAATAAATACCACTAAATTGCTCATGTCAGGGCCCCAAGGGCACTAATGAACCTTGATAGCTGGCCCCCCTCCTGAGGTTCCTACACCCCACTCCCAGGACTCATGTCAGGTCCCCAAAGCTCTCAACACTGCCCAGGGCCCTGGACCCCATGTGAGTGTTCCAAGGCCATCAGCCCCTGCCCCAGTGACACCTCAGCAGGGCCTGTCCTCAGCTCCCCAGGCCCTACCCTGACAAGCGTCTGGCTGAGCCGGGATCATATCCCAGCCCGTCCTTGTCCCCAGGGAAATGCCCAATGCCCAGGGCTTGGGCTACCCTGGCCCCTGGCTGTGGCAAGGCTCTCTTTTTTCTGTAGTTACTAAATAACCAAGCTGTTAACCCGGCTTAGTCTCTAATTCCAGCAGCAATTCTGAAAGCAACACCTCCTCACAGAGTGGCAGCAATGCCAGCTTGTCTCCAGTGCTACCAGTCTCTTGTGCTACCAGCCACCCTCACTCTCCACAGATAGAAAATAATATCAATTGCTGACTCTGGAAAAGACTCTAGGATAAAGGAAATTACAAAATGCCTTATCAGCCTTGCCTCCTGCTTCCCTCACGGTTTACCTTGAGGTTACATCCTGCAAATTAGTCCAATTTTGCTAATGGGCACAAGAGAAGCTCTCCAACTGCACTCATCATTCTTCACCAGAGCTGCAAACTCTGCTCTCGCTAAAAGGCAGCAGGTCAGCTGAGAAAGTAATTTCTCAAAATTCCAACACAATTGGCATTTTACTTCCAAGTAGCCTCTGAAAAGGGTTGCACAGTGAGACAGGGAACTTGCTTTCTTCAGTTTGCAATGCCTGCCCATTTTACACATCCCAGGAGAATGGGCTATCTTATTCAGTAAACAACAAATGGACATGGCTGGGGGGGGGGGGGGCAGCGGAGGAAAGGAATTACATTCAACTATCAGTTCTTCAGAAATGGAAAGCTGAAAAAAGACAAAAAAATTGTAAAGACAAAACCATCATTTCTAATCCCCTTGAAACAATGCTTCTGCCTCCTGTCATAAATCACTTACTTGCCACAGGTCAGTACACACCTTGAGCACGGCTCACCAAGCTTTATTCATCAAACTTAAAAATGCCAGAGATCCAGCCATTCACACATGCACATATGCATGCATACGCACACAAAAAAATCCCAGATGTTTTCAAAATTAACAGCTATATATGTCCTAAACTTCTGTGCTGGTGCTAAACTGATCCAGGTGTTAACACTACGGTAAAAAAACAGATGCGACATTCTAAAGTGATTTAACAAGTTAAGCCTTATATCCAGCTTCAATATTGCTAATGGTCCCCATATGCTTAAAATTAACATCAGCATTTGAAGTAGACAACATATTTTAAAGGAAAAGGAGAGTTCCCAACTGTGCATGCAGGAAGCCATTGACTATACATCTCTCACATAAAACAGATAGTCAGTGATGGACTGGCAAGGTTCAACATGGAGATTCATTGTTGTTTTTCCTCAAAGTAATTTTAAAATAGTATTAATTTAGTGCTTTTTTTCTTGAATAGCAATGGGAAAACACCCTAGAGTATTTTTACAGAGGATCTTAATGAGACACCCTCAGGATGCTTTCAGGACTATATGTTACTTATATAGACAACAAGACTGAAAACACAGCCAAGAGCATACTTTTGTTGAGTACAAACAGCTTCACATCCCCAAAACATACAGCAGCTAAGTAGATCCTCTAGATGACTCACAGGCTATCTCTGCTGGGCAGGTGGTGGTCAGAAAGCAGGGAAGTAGAGCTTGTCATACTTTAGAAAGTTCTCATATTTGCCTGCAGACTACAATACATATACATACATAGTCTGTATTGACAGGATATAGTAAAAATCAGAAAATACTATTTAGTATGCAGAGATGCTTAAAGTAATAAGCATTAGTACATGAAAACACATTCATCTAAATGTTTAATTATAGACTCAAGGGAACTATTTGCCATTCTGGTAGAATTCTGGTGGCAATTATGTCTGACATGCTGTGTATTAAAGTTCATCTTTCTCAACAGTCGTGAAAGTGGAATTTAGCTCCAAATCCAGCAGACAGTGAAGTTTTACCCATACCACTTCAAAAAAAAACCCCAAACAAAATCCCTCAAAAAAAGAAAAAAAAAACCAAACAAAAAAAACCCCAAACAAACAAAAAAAACCCACACAAACCCACCAAAAAAGAGAAAAAACCCCAAAACACAAACAACTAAAACCCACCCCCCTCAAGAAAACAACACCACAAAAATACCCCCAAACCACAAACCTCTATACTGTATATCAACTAGGGACACCTGCAGGAGACCAAAATCTGTGCATCCTCTGAGTTTCAAGTTGCAGCTTTCGTTTTCTCCTAAGAAAATTTGTTCTTAGGTGAATCTCTAAGGAAATTCTAGTAATTCAGCTGTTTTCAGAAAGGAAATACTTGGCAACAACTAGCTAAGTGATATATAGGATCCTGAGCTGCTAGCTGGCTCTGAGAATGGGTCAATACATACCAAGCAGATTGATTGAAATACCTAGGTTTAAGTCATATTTTAAACTAATTAAAGGAAAACATAACATCACAAAAGGGAAATTAGCTTACTAGAACTTTGTGTCTAGTTAATTTCTGCCAATAATATGATCCTTTTCTAACTGTACAGAAATATCTGAACTTGGAGCTCGAACACTGAAGACAACATATAGTTTTAATATAATTTTCCTATCTTATGTAATTACTAGTGAAAGGTATTAACTCTATACAGAGTTAGTACAGGACCTCTGGAAAATATGTTTTAAAATGGTAATATTAATTCTATATTTTGGACTATGACAGCAATTCTATAGCCAACTTCATTTTAGCACCAGAACAAACAGGAGGTACAAGCAAGAGGTCTGTAAACAGTGTTTTACTCATAAAACTTTCTTGGATGAGACTCTCCTGAATTAGATGTAAACAGAGTGGAAAGATGGAAGAGTGAGACAACTGTAACTATACCCTCAGATGATTGCAACCACTGACAACAATAAAGACAAAGAAATGAAAATACTAAAGAAAACAAAACAGTACAATCACAGAGAAGGTTATGGTCTGATACGACAGTATAAAGACACACAAACTTTCTAAGATTTTTCTATACTGCACAATGTCTTTTAAAGAAATCGATCTTTTAAAATAAGCAATAACTTGTTCCTTTTTTATTTCCATCAATGACTTTATCAGCTGTGGTTTGACGTTGTCTGCCAGTAACTGGCTATGATCCAGCAGCCCATCAGCTGCATGCTTCTAGACTTTATAACTTTGCAACTACAAATGCAGGATGTTACTTGAAAGAAAGAAGTGGCAGAAATGCTTACATATAACACTTACATATAACACTATTAGGAGCTGCTTTAACTGCACTGAAGCATGCTGCATGTATTGATTTTCTTATTGACTAAGAGAGCTTTGAAAACTTTAAGTACATAAAACTTCAAAACATTTTGGTTACAAGAAGCTCGAGATGGCCTTAAAACTCTTCTTCTACCCAGAACATAAATGTTTCAAAAGCTAACTGTAAAGGTTTTGAACTCTTTCTCAATTGTATAAGGCTCTTGATTTCTAAGTATGTCCTCATATGGGGAAAGAATATGGCCTTAATATTAACCCTAAATGCACCTCACTCCCTTAAGTTTAAATTTAGCCTGACATAACAAACAATAAAAGATGGACTGTGTGAAATTTGAAACCCAAATTAATTCCAACTGCCTGACAGAGTATTATTTGATTATTCATGCACAGATTAGAAAAGAAAAACCAAACTGGAGGGAAATTAAAGAAGTCATTCATGTTTTCACATGCTGAACAGTGGGACATGATCAGGGTCCTCTTAAGTGGAAGGTGATAAAAACATAAGGAGAAGAACAGCTCTTGTCTTTGTCTATGCTCCCTGAGTTTCTTCACCACAGCATGTACCATAGGTCTCTGAAAAGATACTTTCATTCCTAAATTGGAAATGCTTTCTGCTATTCTCATAGCAATTTTATAAACTAGCTTCATTCCTGATTACACCAAGGAACACAAAATTGCTAATTCTGTTCTTTTGAAACTTCAAAATATTTTGCATTTACCTGATAAATATTCTTTTAAATACACATTTGAAGTTGTTCTTTAAAGCATTCTTCTGTGCCAAACGACTGCCTGGCAATAACTCACAATTTCTTTATTTTATATATGCATGTAATACCAGCTTCTGAAGCATGGTTAGAATTCATAGTTGGAACCTCTGCTGCCCTTTTCAAATCTATTTTAGATTATAAAAGTGGGCCCAGCAACCCTTATTAGATTTACTGTTCTGCAACAGAATATGGCACTACATTATTTCTCTTCCCCACTTCCCGCTGAAAAAAATTAAACATAAATAATTTTTGCCACTTCATCATACAGCAACTCATAACAGTCCAAGGACAGATATTTAAAGGCTTGAGAATATAGTAATTAGAACAGAAACAATGATTTTTCTTATCCAAATTAATACTATGGATATTAAAGTACTTTTTTTGACAGGTCACCTTCTGAATATACATAAAGCCTTTCCAAGACACACACATTTTAAGCCATTATCTGAAAATAGAGGCACACATATTGTAGCACAATACAATAGAGTTTATCAGCCATAAATCAGTCCCATGACTATTCATTTCTCTGTTTTTTTTAAGTATGTGGCAGACTATAGAGAAAAAGAAGTTCAGCAATTTAATTTTCGAAAAATTACCTTTTTTTCCCACATTTAGTGAATTTTCAGAAAGTTCAAGCAGAACTATGCCTAAGCCCATGACTCTTGTGCACTCTAAATTTAAAGCCTGAAGGAATTTTTAGGTAACAAACACTCTGATTTTGACTTTTATTTTTAGAGAAGCACTGAAGAGAATAATAAGGAACATGTACGCATACAAATATAGAAATAATGAGTAGAGGAAAAACCACTGAACCACAACATAACATACAGACACTCTCCTTTTTTTTTTTTTTTTGATGGGACAAAGGATAAAGAAATGCAACAGGGTTTTTGTGCATAAGGTTCTTTCTTCAAGTCTTTTATTTTAGCAGCAAAACAACCCTTCATTAACAAGGGCTGGTCTAAACTTAGTTTTACTGGTTTAACTGAAAAGTATTATTCAAAATCTAATCAGCGAAAACAATTTGGTGCATGCATACCCACAGATGTCAATTTAAACTTCTTTAGAATTCATGTTGAAGAAATATCCATACTGGGGAAGAGGGGAAAAAAACTCAATCACAAAAAAAACAGCTATCAAAAAAAACAGCTATCACTTGTCACATTCATGTTATTCACCGTAAGTATCAAGTGACTCAGAGAACAGTCAGACCCACCTTGGCTCTAATTAACCACAGAACTGCAAGTACAGACTGCCCCACACTACAAACTATCAGACATGTACGCGCCCAAAATTCTCCTGTCTCCAAGAAGTCTCCTCTTCCCTCCCTCCAGCCCCACTGTAAGATACATAAATGCATAACACTAATGTTCTGACACACATCAACTGCACACCCTGTATCACTTTTCCTACCCAAGGGATATCACGTTAGCAGATTTGTGGGGTGGGTTGTTTGGGTTTGGTTGGGGTTTTTTTTTAATAATACTGTACAGAATATGCATATTCTATTTAGGTTAAGCCTGTTTTGGTATCTTACAAATATTGATGCTGAGGCTTTAGAAGACTATTTTAGATGGCAAGAAACTAGAACTATTGTGTATTTTTTCTTGTGGTATTGTCCATTTTTAGTATAACTGGCCTCACAAGTTGCCCAATTATGTATATGAAAGATTGCCCACAAATGTATTAACACACTACAAAAGGTATCATTTTCAAGACAGCAACTTCTGCTTAAAATTTTTCTTTCCTGAAATCAGTCTGGTCTAAAAAACCAAACAGATACCACTTGTCTTTCAAGTCACTACTATCTTCCTTGCCTGATATGCTGATTGTGGTCATAGTCCCATTTAAAGGCAGATACTAAATAATAATGAGGGCAAGGGAATCCTCCCTAAGGATTACAAAAATTTATTCCACGTCAGCTACAAAGTCCAGCTACGCTATCATGAACCAAATGATGTACTGCCATTTCAGTGAAACAGTCCTGAGGAAATACAAAAAGCAAAGCAAGCTTAACTTGATGGAAAAAGCAGCAAGAAATGTTAACATACAGTTGAGGCTTACATTTCTCTGTGATGATAGTTTACTTACCAGTGAATCAACCCAAAATATTTTAAGTACCTTCTCAGAGGATTCCAAATTAAAAAACAGTGAAGCACTTTTCCTTCTCAGATGCCTATTAATCAAAATTCCTACATAATATATAGAGGGCCTAATATCTGGCTAAAAAGCATTTGTGATGGAGTTAGATTTTATCTTCAGTCTTTGCCATAGACATGTCAGACAAATTCCTGTAAGCATTTTTACAATTTTATATTTTTAATAGGGAAAAAATGGAACTTGCTACAGACTTATGTCAAAACCAATTTTTATGAAAACTAAATTTTCCCAAAAAGTAAAACAACTCAGATAATTAAAAACAATATTTGTTCACGCAAAGATGCGTAATGACTTCCAGTGAATAGAAAGACTCTTCAGCATAGTCCTGAACCAGGCTACCCTGGAAAGTGGTGGAGTCACTATCCTTGGAAGTATTAAAAAAGTAAGTAGACGTGGCACTCTGTGCTAAGGTTTAGTGGGCATGGTGGTATTTCATCAAAGGTACGACTTGATGATCTTGGAGATCTTTGTCAACCTTAGTGATTCTATGGTTCTATGAATGAACTATGCTTTTTCTGCTCTTCAGCTTCTTTACAGAGGGCACTGTGGGATGCCCTTCATAAATGTACTTTAACAGAGCAGACAGCACCCACTCATTTGGAAAGTGTGAATCCTACTGAAAAAAGCTGAAATTACTTTTACTGATTTATTTCACCTTCGTGCCTCAAGAGTTTATAGAGATGCAGGGATTCAAAGGATTCACAAGAGTAAACCAAGTTTTGTGGCATGCCATAGCTATTGTGAAACACTAGAAACTGAAACCATAGCAGTGTTTAAAATAAATTTTATTTTCTCTTAATTGCTTGGTTAAAGCACCCAGTTAGTAGGCAACAGTTTGGGAGTGACATCAAACGGACTATTCACAATTATTCTCAGGGGGAAAAAATGCTTTACAGTTTATATGCAAGTTTGTATCAAGCATACTCTCCAGGATCTTATTGGATGCAGTCAAAGACTGAGCTAAAAAGGCAGGAAGTGACAAATTAGTTGAATTACGTTATCAGAACACACAGGATCAAATCCTGATTTCTGCTACATTAGCTTTAATTCACATTGGTATTGGAATAACCTCCACTTCATGTCACTGAAACGAGCAGGTTTTACAATCAACTGCAATTGGCATAAGCTTTTATAGCCTTTCCGTACACTTTTTAAACTTCCAAGCATAAAAACAAAACAACCAAACCCCATTCCTTTCTGTGTTTTAGAACAGCTGTCAGGAGGCAGGCAGTTAGCAAAAAGGATTTCAGGCAGCAATTCAGGTAAACTGAAGCCATCACCTGAATCACATAACTGATCAACCTTCCTTGACAATAAAACTAGAGCTAAGTCAAGCCAAGCTGAACTACAAAAGCAGTGTGCTTTGAACTGAAACATGCCAGATTTTCAAGTCTCTCCAGTTCTATGCTAGCCAACCGCTCGCACTCTTCTCCCCGAGTAACTTCTGTGCTTTGGGGTTTTTTTCCCAAGCAGCTTTAACTTTCCAAAATAGTATCCTATAAATGACATTCCGAAGATCTCCTGGAAGTTCAAACCAATATTTAACTGCTAGGCTTAACTTCCCTACTGTGACATTTAAGTACAACCACCCTTGACAGCAGCACAACAGAGGACTGCATTTTTTCCTGGCAGATGAGAAACCCAAGTGCCACAAAAGGTTATGGTATTTCATAACACTGGCCTTTAGATGATGACAGCTGTAAGTTCTGCCTAGAGAGACCTAGAGAGGAAAGTTGATCACACACAAAGGTTTATGAAAGCTTTAAAAGTAAGTAGTTTGCTTCTTCCAGTAGTCTTCACCAAAAACAAAATGGTCTGTGAGATCACAATTCATGTAATATTTTACCACAACAGAAATTGTAAGTAATCTTTCAAAATTCCAGCACTGCAAAAGAACAGCAATAATTTTGCTCCTCTTGCCAAAGAAGGAGGACTGCTTGAGATCACAATAAAAAGAAACATCAAACGCAGGGAAAAAACCACAGGTATATGAAGATAAAAACATGCAACTCGGTGCAATGAAGGTGACCCAAATGAATCAGAACAGGCTGCCTTGGAGAGGTCAGTCAGCACTTTCAGACTTCAAAAAGAAGAAAAATAGTGGGTACTGTGTTGTTGCATTTGTTGACAAGGCAAACCTATTCTCTTCAAGTATCTTCTATCCATATGTGAGAAGATGAGAAATACAGAAATTCACCTTGGAGAGAAGTAGCTTCAAGTTCACACGTCTGAGCTCAAACTGAGAGCCCTTTTCTGCTAGGGCATGAAGACATATGATATGATATATAATGATGTATAATATGGTGTATGATGATATATAAAACACGTGTTTTATGTTTCATTTGAGAAAGAGCAATGGGATGCCTTTTTTTATCCAGAGCAACAGTCCATTTGAATCTTTACATAATCTAGGCAATTATCTATTGCCTACAAAGCTAGGGGAAGGTTACCCCTTCAGAGTTCAGTGTCCCTATTTACTGTCTCCCAAGGCATTGTAAGCCACTGAAAGTTTAATGAAGAAAATTATAGTTTGCTAGGGCATATAAAACACCAGGATGTATTTATTTCTGCATAATAAAATCAACCTAGAATAGCGTAAGAAATAAGCAGTTTCTGCTCTAGGAGCTTGCTTCTCTTTCTGGGGCCCTACATTGATCTTGCTACAAAGTAATCAAGAATTCAAGATTTATTTCTTACCACGGGAAATTAGTTGTTTGGAATAATACAGTGCTGTGTATGCATCATAAATTTCCCAGGTTCCTCACATGCTGTGGTACACAGGAAGACAGTGAGAAATTAATTATGACATAGCCAATAAATAATTACAGCTATGCAACCCATATATCCCATCCACTAAGACACAATGTGGCAGCAAAGGCATAGGAAGACTTCAGTGTAGGCTGCCGTGCTCTTTTAAGGAAATCCAAAGAAATACTGAGACAGTAGGATACTGCTATCCAACTATTTTAGAAAAAAATACCTGGATGATGCATGTAACCAGCCATAAGCACCCCATTCAAATCAACTTCACTGCCCTCTATAGTTTCTTCTCCATCCCAGACTTCTATGACAAAAGGATGTAGAAATCATTGTGGGACAGAGGTAGCCTCTGGCTCCTAAGAGGCACTGGGAGTGCACAAGAAACCCAAAAGTTCACCATTACGTTTTCAAACCCGATGGGGATGGAAGTCCCACCCCTGCAGCAGTCTAACTGGGAACTGCAGCAGTGCTGAATATGAGCCTTATTTCACTTATTTCAATGAAGACATTCAACTTAAATCCCAACCTTACAGTGAATGCTTAACGTCAGCTTCCAAGAAAGATGAAACAGTATTTCTAGAGACACAAGTGACTATTAATTTAGTATTACAGGCCAACAAAACAGGTGAAAGTTTTTAATTAAAGAGCCCTCCTGTAGGCTGATATTCTGCAATTTTACGTATAAATCAAGCCAGGTGACTTATTTCCAGTAACTCTGAAAATAATGAAATTGGTTTCAATGACCTCAGAGATACATATGCTTATTTGTGGTTATGGCCCCAGGCAACCCTGAAATCAGTCATTCCATTAAGTCAGAAGCATGGCAAACAGCCAAGCTCCTGTAAGAGTTAAAGGTCTTGCACATACTTTCTTTGTGTGTTTATTTGAATAGAATGGTGACTTTGGGTTTTGGGCCACCCATCACTTACAGACCTCCTATAATATTTAAAGGAACTGTTCAACTGAATCTTAGCATTCACCAATTAGCCTTGGCATTCTAGCTCTTTAAACATGATGTAAAATCATCAAGAATTGAAGCAGCAAGGAAAAACATCACAACAGAGTTTATCTGGAGATATTTTAATACGTATATTCCTCTACAGATGAGTCAAGCAATGTTTTGGGTGTGGTTTAATTATAATAGTAAAATAAAGAACCCAAATGCCCTTACACAGCCAAAAGAAATACACGAACTGCCCAACATAATAAAACAAGAAATAATGGTGACAATTATCACAAAACAAAGAAAGTAATTCAGGCCACCATACTGGGGTTTTGGGGTCTTTTGGGTTTGTTTTTTGGTTGTTTGGGGTTTGGTGTTTTTTAATAATAAACTCTTTTTGCCCTTTCTTCTCCTGAGTCACAAAAAGAAGCTCCAACAGCTAACTTATACTATCAGGAACACCACAATGATGTGGGGAGATCAAAAACAAATTAAAAACTGAACATTCAAAAATAACTGGCATTGACAGTAGTCTTAAGCGCACCCCACTACTAAAGAATCATGCAATCATTTTCTCATTCTGGGCTCCAGAGACCCAAAAGTAATCATGAACTACATTTTCATTCAGAAACTTCAAACTTTTTGGTATTATTTAATTAAGGGAGTTTTCATAGTCCAGGAAAACATCAGAGTATATACTATTTCAACCTTTGCAGCCGAGGTCTCTCAAACAAGAGAAATTCACAAGGAAAAAAGTTATGCCAAATGATGAGCAGGAAGAAAGATGTGCCGAACTTGTTATCACACATAAAATCTATACTTACTGCTGTGTTTTCTTTCTGCTATCTACCATAAAAGGTCTCTCTCAAAGACAAGTGTCAAATTGACCCAAATAAAGAGAAAGAAGTTTTTAGAACTTCCTAATAGCAGTCATCCTTATCCACTCTAAAATACATGGCTCATATCTGTATTACAGACTGTAAAGAAAAGTCATCAAACAAAAGAAAGCAGGCAAGCAAAATGCACTAGAATAGGACAAAATTGTGATGATTTTGTCTTTGAACAGGTACCATAATAAAGGTTGGCAGGTACCAATTCCAACAGTACCAGTTCCAGCCAGGTCAACGACCACTTTGAATAGTGTGCAATAAATTATACAAGTGTGCATATACGTAAACTCCAACTGAAGAATTGCTTTTTTAGATAGTTCAGTGCTAGCATTTAAACTTTTCAATTTCGCTTCTGCATGACTTCTTACTAAATGCCAAGGAAGGGATTCAGTGCACCTTTCAGTAATAATAAAAATCAATTAATAAAACTGAATTAGTAGTAGTAGTAGGTGAGCAACTTTTTTTAAAGTGCTCTTTTCGTTATGGCCTTAAAGAGTGGAAAGTATTGCCAAGAACAGCAGACTGACTGAGTTCCTGAAACTCCACCTTTTCCTGGCATCCAAAAGATTGCTAAAAAAAGATAATGTTTGCTCCAAACTGAATTCCACACAGCTCTTAACATCAAATGGATTAACTCAGAATGGAAAGTTGTTAATTAAACACAGGCTAAAGACAATGCATCTAACCAGTTAGCACCTGTGATTTGAAAGACTGCATCTGAATTAATCCTGGAAACTAAAACAGGATAGAAATATACACAAATGTTTAGGTTGCATACATAAGTAAATGTTTTAATGCCAGCTTAACTGCTCAAAAAACAAGGAGGAGAAAAAACAAACAAACAAAAAACCCCAAACAAAAAACAAACAAACAAAAAAAAAACCACAGCCAAACCTGGAGCAGGGTAGAGGTGGTAAGTACTGATTCTGTACTGTACTTCTGTATACTGCAGCATATCTGCAGTTTATTACGTTCTCTTCATCCAAATAGCACAAAAACTAGTTTGCAGATATCTCATGATACAACACCCCACGGGGCTTCCTTCCCACCAGGCATGGTTTGCCTTTGTGGAATTAACTTAAAGCCAGGAACAACAATTCACCCTTCCTCTCGGTATTTACTACATGGCTTCTTGCTCTCTGAAGGATGCTGATGTCTCTTAGATACGTTTTTGTAATTTTTCAGAACTTAAATATATGCTGTGTAATTACTTTTAAACTGAAGTTTCATGGTGTTTTTCAAGCTCAACAGATTAAAGCGTCTTTAATGGATCTTGAAGCAAATATATTATTCACCTTAATAAGAATTTATGCAAATCAGTGCCACTAGCTTTTACAGAAAACCTTTTCAATTAATTATAATCATGCTTTTTAGTTCTAGGTTTCTGTGGTTTTTCCCACTAGAAAATTATAAGCATGGATTCTTGGAGGGTTTTTTTTTTTTCAATTGCGAGAAATAAAACTTCATTGTTGTGATGTAAAAACTCCTATACAAATGAACTTGCAAGTGTAAAGCCCTTTTCATCTCTGCCATTCAGATTAGGTCTAAATATATAGCCCCAGATATCCGTGACTGGAAAGAGAACAAAGCAAATTCGTCTCTAGTGTTGATGTACACAAATTACTCCTTGGCTTTAGGAGCCAAAAATAAATAAAATTATTCAAATAAATATTCAAATATTGGCATGTCTCTCCATCCCTTCTGAAACTCTCAGAAATACAGAAATATCTCTCTCTAAATACAATTTTGTAAAAGTATTTTTTGGTACATATTCCATGGCCATTTCAGTGTCTTGTCTACTTAGCATTGATACAAAAAACCCTTGCTTAAGCGAGTAACTGTTCTTTGAATATAGTCAGAAATAGTGTAGTAGAGAAACTGCAACAATTCAGAAAGAACAATGCACTTACCAGTAATAACATTTGAACCTTTCTTACAGGTATGGATTTACACTGAGGAAGATGGTGCAGAGCTTCATATTGTAGAGTTTATTACGATTAATTAAGAAGCTCCTCATATAAAAGTGAAATCCTTATTGCATTGCAACTGATTTCATAAACCCTGGTGCTTTTAGCACTCCTGAACAAAGACCTACTGAGCACTACTTTGGTTCTCATTTTATTAGCTGAGGCAAGGAAAGAAAAGTGGTAAAAGATTCTGTTACAGTCTTTCCAATGGAACATCTTGTTTTTAGAGAACAGCACAAATGCAATGAATCTGGAGTGTTCCCATCAGGCTGGAGTAGGGCAAATTCCAGCCACTGCTTCGCTCCCACCCTCTTTCTTGAGCAGCGCAATACCATCCCTGACCACAGAAAAAAATCACTCAGGCTTCACCCATTTTCTTCATTAAACTCATTATTAATTTTAGAGAAGGAAAGACAAGAAGCAACTGCAAGGCTCTTAGCTAGAAGCAGAATTCAGAGAAGCCAGTTTCTGCCTGCTCCTATTTCTGTCTTGAAGTCACTGGATTCCAGTCCTAGAACACCTGTGTTAAAAGCAGTCTAACATACCTTTCTCTGTTCTTGCCCTTCTTTAGGTTTTCCCATGTTGGATAACATGGGACAGAAATTAGGTAAAAAACAAATCACTGCCTTGAGCAATCCATGTTCTACAAACTTACAGCTACTCATCGATGAAAACTCCCTTTTTCAAGTCTTCAGGCATGGCATATTTTCTGCTACAAAATGGAAGTCCTAATCCACACTGATGTCTGCAGTCATAGCTCCCATTCATAAAACAGAGAAATTCATAATTGGACATAGATCTATTCCCTCATCTGTCACAGTTCTGTAATGCTGTGCCATTTAACCAGAAATGAAAAAGCACTTTCTCCTGGAAAAGCAACTATGAAAATGACTGACTGGTTCTAGGTTTATAGCCTTCTAATCCAGATCAAATATGCTCATAAAAAGAAGCTACCTATCTCCAACTGTTACCTCTACAAAATCAGCCAGGATTCTGCAAACACAACTGTTCTCCTTTGAAGCTTATATGCCTTTGATTTAGGAGTAAAAGTTTGGTGGACTAATTACAATTGCAGTGACATCTATATAATGCAGTGTTAAACATTACAGATCTCAACAAGACATGCACAGGAGTACATCTACTGTGCCCGAAACTGTAACACTGAAAATTAATGTACAGGACAACAGTTTGAGTCAAACATAAAAACAAGAGTAAGGCTTTGGAGCAACAAGCAGATTCATTAGAAATTAAAAGGCAAAGCAGAATATTAAACAGCCACATAAACAAGGTGAAACTGTTCTATGCTCCTAATTTGCAAGAAGAATTTGGCAGCTGAAACTTCATTAGCAATTCTCTAGGTGATGTATGAACCAGCTCAGCCACCCATAACTGTACCTGTTCTGCAGGACCAGTAGTAGTAAAACCAACATAATAGGTAGAATCATAAAGACACAGAACACTACTTTTCAACACCCTCAATGAAGTGACGTGGCTTATTTTTAAGCAGTCACTTGGCCCTTTTGGAAGCGTGGTTAGTCAGATGACAGAAGTCATCTCTTGACCTTCAAAATACACCGCCAAGGGGCTGCTACTATGCAAACTCACACCTCCTTGTTTTGCCATTAACACTGTCTAAGCTGCCAACTTCTTTCTAAGAGTAAATTAGATCTTGTTTCACAGAAAAATAACTTATATTCATCTGTTGGGGATTATTTCTTTTTTAATCCAAACTAAAATATTCACCAATATCATAGATCCAATTTCCATGTAGATGTGGCACTTAGAGACACGTTTTAGTGGTGATCTTGGACTCCATGATCTTAGAGATCTTTTCCAACCTAAAGGATTCTGTAATTCCATGACTTCCAGGAAAATGTACAATAACTTACCAGCCACTAGAAAATAGTGTTCAGGAAACAAATCCAAACGATTAGCTATCTGGAAGCTCTTTAGCTCATGGGGTAAAGTAGTTAATATAAATAAAAACTCAGGCATTCCAAGACAAATATTCCTGTAAAGAATTATTTCTACATGACTGATGCTTTACTGGCTAATTTTCCTTTTTAAGACTCATCTAGCCAAACAAAGATAAACTAAAAGAAGAAAATTACAGCAGCAGCAGGAATCTAACATTCAGTAAATTTTCTTCTTGTAACTGATGCTTTCACACACAAAACCATTCAATACTATAATGGCAAACTGGCTTTACACACTGTAATTTCAAGAACTACAGTTTCTGAGCCTCAAGTATCTTTCTGCCATAAGAACTTCAGATTTACTCTGGTCAAATGTTTTAACATTTCTTCACCTATACATCAGATTAGAAGATGTTTCCCTCTCCTCCAGCTTTTTTTTTTTCTTGTCTTCTATATTCTCCCATTTCCATTCAAGAATGTAGGATTACTAAACCACATTGCAGGAAAAAAATGTTACACAATAAATAATACAATTACTTCCCCATGTTAAAGAAACGAAATTTCAATACAAACTCAATAAATTGCCCAAATATATGATGGTCCTTGTCAGAAACAATTCCATCCAATAAATGTCTAGGACCTTTTTTTTCCAATTCACTTACTTTTAAATGCCACAATAATCTGAAATTAATCAATTTACAGGAAACTTTTTTTCCTTGCTGATAGTTGGACTGAGTGCTAGAGGTTCTTCCCTCTCTGACCAAGTGTTAATTTAAAACGCAGCATTCAGTCTTAGGAACTTAAACACTCTATTAAGCAAGTGATCAAAATTTCAAACAATCTGTCTTTTTTGGATTATGTCACTTCTTAACAGTGGGACTAAGAATTTCTTCATAGCAAGTTCTGAAATCTTGCTCTTAAAAGCAGGTCAGAAAATTTTTACATTTGACTGTGAACTGTAGTGAATAAGCACCCTCTGTTTTTCCCTAATTACATCAACAGATTTATAATTAAGCGCATTGTTATTTTATGGTTTTTTAATATATGTGTAAACTTCACACCTTACAACGTCCCTCTCTAGGCACCACAAACACATTAAATATATTTATGCAGGAACCAGTCAGCTAATTTAGGGGGAAGGAAGCAAAGAAACATGGAATTGTTTCTTGCATACTTACTGTCCCATTATGCCCAGGAGAGCCAAGAGTCTTAAAAGCAAGCACAGCCATCTACCGTTCTTTACAAACAAAAGTTAGAGTTAGCAAATTACATTAAACTTAAACAGGTTTTTAATTTGTAACATCTTTATTCTGCCATTTTTTTGTAGCGTTGTGGAGACATTCTCAGTACTGCTGATGGGTATTTAGACACTAAGTTTCTCATCTACAGTACAGTGCAGGGGTGTTTTGAAAATTAATTAATGTTAGTGTATAGCACTTCAAAAGTGTAAAATACTGCATAAATACTAAAGACATTTAGTTAATAAGAGTAGTCTTGTTAAATCCCAATTCATCATACTGAATGTAAGCATTTTATATTTTTAAAGTTCACAGACTGCCTATAAAAAGCCTGACGATCACTTAATAGGCACTGAAAAGCACACTAAAAGCACGGACAGCCCCAACTTGTTTCTGTAATCAATTTTGAACAAAGTCAACTTAGAGCAGTCACCTCAGAGGAACAGGAAGCCCCCATGAAATCACAGTTCCCAAATGAAAGGGCAAGGAGTGAGTGACTTTTCAGCGTCTGTGACCCAAAAAGTCATAGAGGACAATAAGATTGCTTTAACTACTGTGAGCTTTGAATCATGTTGTAGAGGTCAACACTTATTAGCTGAGTAAAAAAGAAGCTACCATCTTCTTGACCTGAAAAATTCATTGCAGTAGTTAAAGCAGTTAAAGAATTAGCAAGAATCCCTAGTTCAACAGGGATTCTTGAATGCAAGAATGAAAACTCGAGACCAAAAATATAATAATTACAATAACAACACATGAAAAAAATTACCATGATTCTTTTAAATATCTAATCACAATGATGTGCCTAGGGGCTGAATTGCTCACTTGAAGTCAGATTTATTAATTAAGGTTCTGTCACGAACAGTAAAACTATTAAATTTGTTGCTGGTTCACTGCTTAAATGATATGTGCCGTACATTTTGTTAGGAAGATGGGTAATAAGGTTGTCCCTTAACATCAGCTGATTGCTGCAGCTTCAGGTCACACTGAACCATCTGGAAGAGCAGGAATTTATGTCTCCATGTCCCAACGATCAACAGAACCCTCCCAAGCTGGAGGAGCTTTTGTAGCTGTCTTTGCCAAACACGTCACCTCTGTGGTCTAATGAAACAGCGCCTAGAGCCAGGCACCCACCAGTGCCATTGGCCCTGCTCACATCAAGCAGAGGGGATGCAGGTCTAGGCCTGGTCGTGAACATAACTCAGATTACCAGAATTTTAATGCCCACTGAAATCATTGAAACACACTGAAAAATTCTTTAAGATATAAGTTTAAAAAACTTCCTGACCCATAATTACTTCTCTGTAGAAAAGCAATTTAAAAAATTATTTACTGTGCTGCAATGACGAGTACTACAAAGACTCTGAGGAGCTCAAATGATGTAGGATGGAGAACTCAGTTTCAAATGCAAGAAGTAAAATGAAGACAGAACAAGCACAAACTTGCTTGACAAATGAAAATAATTACAAATAGTCCTTCCTTTTTCCTTCATGTATTTTCATTGGAAGACATTAGTTTGAATGGAATGCCGAGGGATTATAAGGAGAACAGTACAAGAAATATTGCAAAGACATTACACATTTTTCTCCTGTTGAAAAGAAAAATAGCAGCTCAGTGTTTGGGCCTCCACTCAAGCTCTGCACTGAAGGCACTCATCCCTGTAGAGAATTCCATTTGGGAATTTTTTTTATTCTGTTGTGGATGGAGAGGAATAAAATTATTATCTAAGCAAACATAATAGCCCTGGAAGAAAAATATTAAGTGCTAATGTTTCCACTGAACAATATTTCAGGGCAGACAAATTGAAAAGACATGTAAAAGAATCATTAAGGTTACATGGAAGTGCATATCTGGATCTTGCTTCACTGATGAAAATGGGATTTTGACAATGAATTAGCTTCAGAAAGATCTGGATTTTTCTGAATAGCCTAGCAATATGAAAAATGGAAGTTCAGCAGTGAATCAGTTGGCTTTGCAAACAATCACATTTCATGCCAAATCCTCCTTTCAAAGACTTCTTGTAGCACATAAAGTAATTTATAGGCTTTAAAAATACCATACATACACACTGCAAGAGTTGCTGCTCTGTGATTATGAATATGACCAATACAATAACAAAATATCAGTCAGTATGTTAGCCATGAATTTCTTTAAAATCCGGTACATTTGTTAGACATTCCGAAGTGGTTGCTACTGAGCATATATACAGTGACTGCCCTGTATGCACAGAAATCTTTATTCACACTATTCACACATATATACTTCATTTGTATACTACTTGTAATACCAAAACACGACTTTTATTTTTAGGAAAACAAATCTTGTTAGTCCCTTTCCATGACAAATATCTGAAATGTTCATGTTCTACCACGTACTTGAAATAACTTGAAGTCTGCAATTACCAAACCAGTAACATTTTTATGGCACCCCAAGTGAGATGGCACATGAAAATCTTTTCAAGCATGAGAAGAAGATGCGTGCACTTTTCATGACATTCAAAGACTGTCCAGAAAAAGCAGTGGGCAGCAAAAGGCAAAGGCTATCCAGTTAACAAAACTAAAAGTACGAAAAGCAATAGAGTGCATACAGATAACAGTCTAATTTAACAATCTGTATTTGCAAGCAGAAGTTACCAGTATTAACACCCTTAATTTCTTGTAATTTTTTTAGATAATCAGCTTGAATTATGCCTGTTACACTTCTGAAAATTCCTGCTTTGTTTTCTTATGCTTTCTCTGAAGTTTATTCCCTATCTCTCTGTTCAGACTACGGAAGAAGTGGCAGCTCAGTACTTTCTGAATAAGCAGCAAAGACAACTCTGTTCAATTCCTTTCCAGATTAGCACAAAAGGACTTTTACCCAAATGATTTTATACAAAAGCAAATGTCACCAGTTCTTAGTAGTCTCGAGTAAAAGTCTAACACATCATTCCATGGAAGCAGCATCCAGGGGAAAAGGCATCTGTTCACACAACAAACACGCACTTATGCATGGGTTCACAACATAGCCCATGCAGAGTTGTGAGACTTTTCTGCCAAAGGCAAATTAGACCCTTTGAAAGGGAATGCCTACTTTAAGAAGCTGGTACTGAAAGTCTGTTTCTTTTAACACATTTTCCGAAGAGTAACAGAGCCCCTCTGTCCCTCCCACATTTCTGAACTATACTCCAGTAGATCAGCGAAAGGTCACAGATCTGTGAATCAGCTGTGTTTGATAGGAGGCAGAAGCAAAGCTGTGCAGCCAGTGTCTGAAACATTTGGACCACAGCAGGAGAGCATGCAGCAAGGGCCAAAGGAGTAAGCTTATGCTGAGCACATAAGACATAACAGGTCTGTAAAAGTAATGACTTCCAGCCTTCAAGAAATACTCTGTGGCATTCCAAATCAATATAACAGCCAGCTCTTTGCCTGCCCTGACCTCTAAGATGTCATCCTCTAACAAATGACCCAGATGACTATTATGCCTTTTTAAAATTTATTTTATTATGAGCATACAGAATTACTTTTTGGCCAGAAAGACAGGATGATTTAGGTGTGAATGAGTGTATCCTATTGAGAACTTTCAGCAGAAATGAAAGTACAAAGCAAATTTTGCAGCAACAGCAAGCAAACAACAGCAGACAAGCACTATACAGAAAGAATGCCCATCCTTGAAGCTTTTAACAGCTAAACAAATAAAAGAGGTGCTGTGCCAACCCCCAACACACACCTCCCTGATTCAAGATATGTCACCACTTGCTTGGAACCACATAAAATCAATTATCTTCCTTCAACAAAGACTGTCCAGACAATCATCAAGACCTGCATGGCCACCTTTCCCTGCTACCATCAAAACTATAAAAGGTGAGAGATGAAAAAAACCAGGAACCGTTAATCAAGTCATAAATAAAGGAAGAAGGTGAGAGAAAGTGATTTGTTTCTAATTGTGCTGAACAAAAAACAAGAATTGAAATCACTTCCAGATTTTAAGCAGTGAGGATGTGCCTGTGCAGAATGACCTGGTAGCCCAGACAGATCATTCTCACGCTCAGTATCTGCATGCCCACAGGGTTTCTCAACGCTGCTGCTGAGCTCCCACTGCAATGGGGAACAAACAACTCACAACCCATCTCTAGCTTTGCCTCTTAGACCTTCTGAAGGAGCATTTGAAAGCATCAACACTTAACATCTGCATCTTCCATGCACATGCACCTACCTGAACAACCCCCAGCAAGCACCAGCTCTCCCCTAAGGTGAGCCCCCTTCTTGACTGCAGAGAACAGAGATTTCAGTCTGTTATCTCTGAGCGCTGAAGAACAGCATTACATTCCAGGGGGGGAAAAAAAAACCCAAGGAATTTGGTTTGTGCTAATTTATCCCTTTGTCTATCTGAATGAATCTCTTCAGCACAAGGTCTTTCTCTTGGGTGTGACTACATTAGATGCTACACAACAAAGTCTGTTTTCAACCGGAACCCCTCACAACCCCGGAGCAAGTACAAGTGACATTAGACCTCTCTATTTTCTTCATAGTTATTGAGAAGGTTGGGTGTTTTCAGCTGGAAGGTGGCATCTCAGTTGGGAGGAGGCAAGAAAGGGTGACAGGAACAGCTTCAAGCTTTAAGACATTCAAGACATGAATTCTTGTGTAAAAGAACAGCTACATATCTCTGGTTATCTCACTGCAAATAGCATATCAGGATGAAAGGCAGCAGCACTCATTATCAATCAAAGCAGTCTGCTAGGAATTACTTGGTTACCTCAAACACTCTAAATAAATGGTATTACCTAAGTATTTCCCAAAGGAAGAGACTCTACAAAGAGTTAAGTAAATGAAGTCAAAGGACAAGGTCTCCAGCTTCCCAGCAACCTTCTGACATTGAAATTTATTACCAGGTTTAAATAGAACTAACCCCCCCCACCCAAGATATTTCTCCTCATACTCCTCAGGGAGGAGTTCATCATAATATTTAGTATAAAATCGTAAAATCATTATTCTTCTGCTGTTAAAGTACTTTTCTAAAAAATAAACCAAAACAACCAAGCTTTAAGTGATCCACACATTTGTATCCCCATATATACACATGTAATTAGCATATATTTAAATATACAATGCATTTAAATAATGAAATTCAAGGATACACCCAAGTACACCAGCACATGATCTTGATACAGACAACCTTCCATTCATCAACATGATCTTTTTTCTTAATACGAAAAGTTTATAATCTACATAACATCAGATGAGAAAGTCAAGTATGTAATACATGCATCATGCTTTAAAATACCAACGGTCTATCCCAAAATAATCAAAATTTCTAAATATTAATCCAGTAAGGGATTTGCATATGGTACATTCTATGCATGCATACAAATCCTGTGATAGCGAAGCTCTTGTTCATGATCCCACCAAGCTGGGAAGTTTACATTACATGAAAATAGGCTGAAGACAGAATTTTCATGGTTTTGAATTTCAACTGACAGTGGCAATGCCCCAATTGTTTTAGACAAAGATAAACCTAGCTTTGCCTTTCTACACACCACCTATAAAACTTAGTACATCTATGCTTGCTGCTAAACAGAAAAGCTTTTCTTTCTATAACCTGCAACTCAGCTAAAACAAGCGAACAGCTTACTTAGCTCTCACATTTGAGAGAATCAGGAGAAAGTGTGGAATGGGGCAATGAACCCAAAATAAAAAATACCAACTCTGTCAACCGTTGAAAGGAGTGAAAAACTGAGAAAATAAATTCAAAGCCAAATGGTTGATACCACAGAAGAGAAATACTACATGAAAGAAACATTGTAATAACACCAAATTTAAAAAATAAACTTTTTTACAGTTTCTAATATGCTGGATTAATTATGGTGTACAGAAAGAAGGGAGCTTCTTTATTCAGGAAGTTTAAAATCTTGTAAATTACTTTCAGGGTGCAATTTTCAGTAACAAAATGTACATGCTTTACAAAAAAAAGTAACTGGAAAAAACCCTAAACCTAGTAATTATAATTTCACTTTCTTTGTTAGTAGGCATCAGAGGACACCAGAGCTACATTTTCACTGGAAAATATCTAGCTGCATCATTCATTACCACACACCATCAACCTGAATTACAGTTTTCTGCTAAAACCCTCTTTTATTGAAGGGTAAGCTGTGGAGCACTTAAAAGTGAAAAATATCTGGATGTTGAGGACCGTGTGGTTGAATCTACATGGAGATATAAAGCATTTTGATGAGCATTACAGGGATGAAAGGAAGTACAGCCCTTACAAATGAAATACAGCCTCCCTCCGCAGTTAGAACTCTTTGGGAGAGTTAAGAAAACAGCGGACAAGGAAGCAGCCCTGAATGCAGGTTACATGTCCCACATCAGAGGCGGTTTGAAAAACAAACAAAACAAAACACAGCCTTGGTAACTGCAGAGTGAGTAGTAAAGTCCTGTCACAGCCTGAAAGCTAGCCAACAGGTAGGGAGCAAAGGAGTATTAATCCATGGCAGAATCTCAGCACAGAAAGAAGTTAACAGTGCTGTGCCCTGGGGAGCTGTACTGAGACTTACACTGTTCCATGTATTTATTAATGACCTAGAGGAGACGGAAAAAATGCTGATGGCAGGAAATTATGTAGGTTAGTCAAGATGAAACAGCACTGTGCGAAGTTCCCAAGCAGCCTAGAAAAACCAAGCTGGAGGTAAATCTTGCTGCATATTTAAATAAAGCCCGTGTACCTTCATGAAAGACAAACTGCATATGCACTTCTAGGTTTACAGTTTACCTCTCAAAAATCTGTTCACTACCATAGCTGGTGCAAGAAAGACAGTAAGCCTTATTTTAATTTGCATAAAGTGCTGGTAACCATTTATGTTCATCCAAATTCTTATATAAAAATTCAACAAAAGGAGAACCAGATTTTCTAATACTTTCAAGCAGAGCTTAATATAGTAGAAGAAAAATTAAAATAGAAAAATACATGTATTGTAATACTAATAAGTAAACTAAAGGTTTGCTTTCATCCTAACAAATCCTAACTTTGGTGCTTTCTTCCAAAAAGATGGTGAATTGCCAGAACTGCACACTGGTTTTGATAAAAAGCTCATGAGTTCTATGCTGCCATGTAAGGATGCAATTAAAAGAAAATGCTACATTTAAAACAAAACAGCTGGAACAAACACATAAACCTTAAGGAAGGTTCAGAATACATTCTTAACACCCAATGGGATGTCTTTAGAAAGATCCAAAAAGCACCTCTGCTGTTCTCATTTTATTAAATTATTGAAAAACAGGTGTAGGAGCAAAAAGAAGTAACAGTGAAAATAACAAAGTTTGATGGGTTAAATCCAATAGTAAGAATTATTGCCAACTCTGAAGAGTTGCAGAAAGCGCTCACAAAATTTTGCAGGCAATTCATCACATGAAAATTATTTATTTTTAGTAAATCTTAATATATTCCATATATGTACATTTAGTCAAGCAGAACATATCCTGAGTATACCTATTTAGAAAGTTATGGATTCGGACCTAACTATTGTCCATGAAGAAGAAAAAACAAATCTCAGGAATTATTAGATATTCATAAGCTTGAGTTTTAATGCTGATTTATTATTAACTTCAGGTGGAATATAAGGATATTTCTGAGAAAATTAAATCTCACACTATATACTTGTGCATGCACCCAATTATTTGTTTATTTAGAAAGCCCATGCTCTCTTTGCTTTTCTCTTCCTAAAAAGGAAACAAGAAATCATACAGATAGAAAAAAAGATTAACACATTTCATGCAAGGAATAGCTAAACCTTGAGAACTTTCAAACTGGAAAAAATACCTCAAAAAAGCCATAGAACAGCTATGTGTAAACAATATGGTGGTATGTAGGAAGTAAAATACAAAGTGAGGGTTTTGCTTTATTATTTCTAACACACACTAATATTATGATTATTCAGTGCAGATCCAAACTGTAGATTCTTGGTATTAAGGTTCCAAGAAAGTATCACTGTATTTTCCTCTGCTCTCATTCACACCTCTACTCACCTGCTGCTCACTCCTGTGGACAAAACAGTAAGATGGATAAGCAATTTGATCTAGTATGACCGCTCATACATTCTTATTAGGGAAAAAAAGCTTGTGATCGAAGAATGCTGGGAAAATTATTAAAGAAATGACAACTTGGAGGTTAAAATTTGTACAAGCTAGCATTAGAAAACAATAAACTTCCTCATACAATAGCCCTTCTGGGTTTTCATTGCTATACTATAAAAGTCAAATGCTGCTGATAATTAGCATCACAGAACTTGCTCTCCTTAACTTAAAATGCACTGCAGCAAAAGATTCAGATGTAGAAATTTAGTATCAAAGAAAAGGTTCTGTTACACCTTGAATTTGACTCTTCTTTGCCTCGCATCATACAATTATTTTGACCAACAGCAGAAATGCTGGTAGAAAAGCCAACAGAGAAAGTCTAAAACACTGCCTAGTTAGAGCCTAGTGACTTATACCTGCTCTGTAACAGTCTGAATAGCTGCAGAGATATTGAGCATTAAGACCTGATTTACTGTGAGAAAAGGGGGATAGAAAATGCCTAATTATTTAACAACCTTGTCTGACCCCACTCCATTGGAGAAATACATAAATAAATAAAACATTCAGGATGCAACAGGAATAATGAAACAATGCTCTTTCACAAAACTAAGGGGGGAAGAGAGCTCTCTAATTTAGACGAAAATAAAAAAGAACAGATTTCACTGTAGAAGCAGGAAAGTGAACTAGGTGGAATGAATTCTGGGAGTTAAACCAACAGTTTGGTAAGAGTAGCAACAGAGGTAAGAACAACATCCACAGTTGTAGCAAAATAAAATACAATTACAAAGGGTATCAATACTCAAATTCTGGGATTTTTTAAAATAACCTCTCAGCAGTCTATATTGAGCTATAAAACCAGAGATTTTCACACTAGTCTTTCTATAACTTTACTCACTTTTACAGGAAAAATATTCCAGTACATTTCCCACATAAGTAGATCAAAAAGTTTTAAATAACTTTTAAGGTAGCCCTTACATCAAATGGCACCAGCATACCAGTTTTGAAATCAACATTAAGAATTATGTCTTATCAAAATGTTCAGGTAATAGTCCAAAGAGCACAGATTCTAAGGAGAGAGGACTCTAACTGCTTTTTTTTAATAAAGATGTGGGCTGTTTGGAAACAAAGTAACATTCAGGAAGATATCTATAAACCAGAGTGATGAAGGGGTGAAAACTTCGATGCTGCTTTAGGTAAGAGAAAAGCAGCACGGTGATTAAAAACACCTGAAGAGATCTTATGTGTCATGCCATTTTTCTATATTACAGTTCTTCCTCTTGTTCACTTAATAATAAGGTATCTTATAACTATAGTCACAGACAAGGTACATGCCAAATACATCAGCCAAAGCACTCTTTTTTCAAAATGACTGGACTGGGTTTCCTGTTTAAGAGCAATTTGGGGCTGTGATAGGATCACAGAAAACTCAGCAGTAATCACTCACAGCAAAGATACTGGAAATAAAATGTACACACACATGAAATCCACGTTCCTACATTACAAACCACAGATCCATGCGCTAAAAAGCTTTTACTCCTGTAATTTTTCTTCTATGGAGTAATTTTTCAGTCTGATGAACAACCAAGATGACTCAAGGCAATCCACTTATTACAATACTTCTCTAAATATTCTAGCACGCCAACAAACATTTAAGACAATAACTGTGTTCACACATAAAACAGAGCAACAGTTCAGGTAAAATTATGGAGATTATCCTAGAAGGTATTGAAAAACACCTGAAGGACAATACGGTCATCTGTCACAGCCAGCACAGCTTCATGAGGGCAAAGTCCTGCCTGTGAAACTTGTATGACAAGGTGACCCACCCAGTTGGTTAACGGAAGCAAGTTAATGTAATCCTTTTGGATTTCAGCAAAGGTTTCAATACTGTCTCTCACAGAATCCTTCTGGACAAAACATCCAGCCTACAGCTGGATAAACACATCATGTGATGGGTGAGCAAGTGGCCCACAGGTTAGGCACAAAGCGTTATAGTGAACAGACTGTCATCAGACTGGGATCCTGTCACTAGTGGGGTTCTACAGGGCTCCATCCTTGGCCCTGCGGTCCTTAATATCTTCAGAAATGACATGGACAAAGGACTTGAAGAAATACTAGGTTTGCAGAAGACACTAAATTGGGAAGAGCTGTTGACTCCCACAAATGCAGGGAGGCCCTGAAGAAAGACCTTTACAAATCAGAGAGATGGACAATCACCAACAATATAAAGTTCAACAAGGGCAGGTGCCAGATTCTGCTCCTGGGATGGGGCAACCCTGGATGTACAGACAGACTGGGGAATGAGACGCTGGAGAGCAGCACTGTGGAAAGGGACCTGAGAGTCCTGGTCCGTGGTGAGTTGAACATGGGTCAGCAGTGCCCTGGCAGCCAGGGGAGCCAACCCTGTCCTGGGGGGCATCAGGCACAGCATCGCCAGCCAGGTGAGGGCAGGGATTGTCCTGCTCTGCTCTGGGGCAGCCTCACCTTGAGTGCTGGGGGTAGCTTTGGATGCCACAAGAAAAAAAAGGATATAAAGCTATTAGAGAGGATCCAGAGAAGAGCTCTGAAGGTGGGGATGGAGGGGAAGCTGTATGAGGGGCAGCTGAGGTCACTTGGTCAGTTCAGCCTGGAGAAGAGGAACTGAAGGGAGACCTCATTGTGGTCTACAGATTCCTCACAAGGGGAAGCACAGGGAATCAGAAGCACTGATCTCTTCTCTCTGGTGACCAGTGACAGAACCCAAGGGAATGGCCTGAAGTTGTGTCAGGATATTTAGGCTGGATATTAAGAAATGAAAAAAATTCTTCACCCAACACATGGTCATGCACTGGAAGGGGCTCCCCAGGGAAGAGGTCACAGCACCAAGCCTGACAGAGTTCAAGCACTTGGGCAATGCTGTTGGGCACACAATCTGATTCTTGCGATTCTCCTGTAGGGCCAGAAGTTTGACTTCAATGATCCTTGTGGGTCCAACTCAGGATATTCTATGATTCTATGAATAATAATCACCCTTTGCACACTGCATTCTATGTTTGTATTTGCAATTTTTAAAAACAGTCAGCAGGAAAGCAAGTTTTCCATCTTAGCTGACTGGGTCTTTTAGCACTGTCTAATCAGTTCCAAATAATAAGGCCCACAGCTCCCAATTAAAAAGGGACTGTGCACAGTCCTGTTTTCTCACAAACTTCACTCAAGAAAGCACTTAGGTCTCACTAACAAAATTTCTGAAATTAACTTGACACTTTTTCAAATTTTTGCAGACTATTTCCTTGACTGAGCAAACTTTACACACCTGCAAATATGCATATGAAACTGTTTCAGCTGGTTTTGAGTATGGATACTCTGCAATTATTCATTTGATAAATACATAAAGAAATCTAACAAATAAATTTTTGTGATGTTAACTCAAAAGAGCCTGGATTTTAAAAATGGTTCTCAATTTATAATGGACTAATAAGAAAACTGATCACGTCATTCCTAACACTTACTACTCAAAACAAAAGAGGAAAAAACATCAAAAAGCATCTGCAGTTTCTGAACACCACCATCATCAACCTTATGAAATTGTGACACAAAGGCAGAAAATTATAAGCAGAAGTTTTAGTTCATATGCTTTCCAAGCCATCCCAGCTTTCCAAGGGCATACTTGTCAAGTTGATACTACCTTACTGAGATGGACTTGGGGAACTCTGTTTTCTATCAAAGTATGTTATGATATATTTACAGGATATTCTCTTTGAGTGGTGCAATATAACAACATTATACTAATTATTCAAAACCCAAAAATTCTATAGGTGAGATTCATAGTTTGTTAAAACAAAGTCCTGCACAACAAAGAAAAAATAGAAATAGGTCATTTTAGGGTAATTTATACATTGGTTTTTGTTCTATTCAGGCAGCTGCTGCAAAATATTCAAGTTATTTTGTGAAACCCTGACACCAAATGCCTATTAGTTCTTCTGTGCTACTTTTAGAAGGAATTCAAAGGCAGCCCAGCACACAAAAAGTCTTGCACTATTTGAAACTCCAGCATAATAGCCTTTTATACAACACTCTCCGTGTTTTGAATCAACAGCCACATTTTAAAAAAAATCAAACCAAAATGTGAGCCCAGACAGGCAGGACAGCAGCATGCTCCTTTCTGGATGTGTTATCTGGCTAGTCAGAGAGTGAGCCGATGCTACAGTGTTTGAGCACTTGATACCTTAACCTCTTTGCTTAATAACTCCACAATGCGCCTCGTATGGTAACTGCTCACAGAGCAGGCAGTGAGGGCAACTGGGAAAATGTGTTGCATCACTCTGTTTGGGACCACCAGTGTGGTCTTTAGACAAGATCCTGCTTTCAGGAGAACACTGCTGAAAACAGCTCTCTAATTAGCATCAGACAGGCACAAGCTTGAGCAGAAAGACAAGGGTCAACAGACTGAAGAGCAGGTCAGGCCACCAAAACTCTATGGGACAATACAGAAGCTACAGGGCAGCAAAGCTTCTCGTCTGTGTAGACAATAAGCTATGCTAAAATCTCTAGAACTTCCTCCTCCCCCTCACTGCCTCCCCCTTCCTAAAGGGGAAAACAAAATTAAATGGCTCTGTTGTTACTGTGACATGATCACTAATTTGCAGTTACAATTTCCTGAAAAAAACACAAACAAACAGAGGCCAAGTCCACATCACTGCCAGCCAAAAATGTTTATATTATATATAAGGGCACAATTAGCTGAGCATTAAGAAAGTACAAATATTCCCTAAAAATATTTCACACTTCCTATTATACAGAGAATAGAAAATACACAGAAACATTCTATAAGGGATCAATGGTACCTATTCAACCACTCTGATTTATTTAATTACAAGGACTAATGCTTTAATAAAAATTTTTTAAAACATTAATAATTTAAATTCAGAAGGTTTGTTTCTCAAAAGCAAAATTACCACTGATTGTTGCTACTAAGCAAATGCTCCACATCCCTGAAGAGATTCTCCAGTGAGATAACACACTCCAAACTTTAGATGTCTATCTTTGAGAAAGAAGCACTTTCAACAGAGTCTTTAAATGAGTCACGCCCAGATTGCCTATTTTCTCTGCTGGCTTTGAAGAGAGTCCAGAATGCTAGCTTAGATGCTAACATATATATTGAAGCTCTGTTGCTGGTGGATTTCTTTTTCATGTTCAAATTTCATGTAAGACTGAAATAAACACACCACTGTCTGGTTTTGCTAAACTGTTACAATTTGGACATTTTATAAACTTCGTATCTTCCTTAAACTCTGATGAAATGAAATGCTTGTCCTTTTTCAAAATTTCCCTGTAGCAAAAAATTTAAAAAGGGGGTGGGGGGGGGGGGAAGAGTTGGTCTCATCAGAGAATTAAATTTACCTGCAGCTGCTTTGCTCAGGAACAAGCTGTCATCAGCCAGCGAGACCATCACTTCTCATTGCTTCCCTGGCATCAAGTCAAACTTCTCTAAGCCCAAAGGGCCAAACCTCAATACAATGCATAGCAAAGGCAGGAAATGGCAATGGGAAATGAGTGTATGCTGGGGAGATGTGGAGGGCAAAAACCAGGTTTACACACAGGGGAGGAGAAGGGAGCTAAGGAAGTAGGAGAGCAAGGGAAGAGCTGGACCAGCGAAAGGCAGCAAAATGGAAAGCATAAAAAAAATTGAATGGGAAATGAAATGACATACAAAAGATATGAGTCCTGTTGTCTTTGGTGTTTTGTAGTGATTATTATTAGACCTGGAATAAAAATTAATCTGTTAAGGAACTCTGCTGAAATATGATGAATAAATAGCAAGAAATCACATAATTATTTTGTCTAAGGGGGTATACACTGAATTGCTAATCCTATAAACCATGTACTTAAAAACAACAGGAAAACATTATTTTAGGTTAAAAGGAAATAAAAGAATGTGGTTTTAAAAATACTTCCACATGTTGGGAGGCTTCAGGAATTATCACTCAGTATGTTTTTCAAAATAATTAAGTGACTAAATGAGGAGACCACTAAAAATATGAAAGTAAGAGTAAACAGGTGGCCACTGTTTCAAAGATAGTAGAAGGATACACGTGAATGGAGCCAGAGCTCAATGATCAAGAGGAATTGACCAAAACACTAAGATAATTCTAAAACGCCAAACTCTCAAGAGGAGGTGGGAAATTGAGTCAAGCCTTACGAAGATGAAAGAAAGGCTTGTTTTTAAAAGTCAAGTCTGAAGTTATAATTCAAACAAAATGAACATCGAAAAGGAAATTCAAAGTCAATACATGACCTGACTAAATGTTGCAGGCTTTAGACTACTTCAAAACCTAAAAATTTAGGGCAACAGATGTTCCAGAATAATATAGGTCAAGAACAGCAGTTCAGCATGTTAAAATAAATCAGTGCTTTCACATTTGAGTGTTGTTTACAGACAGACGAATTGGAAAGGGAATAACCTTGCTAAACAGAACAACGCAATGGGGCCACTTCTAAAATAACACCTGTATATTAACTGTTTATTAACTGGCATATTTTCTATATTCCTTATTTTAACTTAACTACAATGAATACTCTAGAGATTGTAACATTTAAATGCAAACCTCTATACCTGTTGGTTCAAGTTGAGAATTTAAGAAATGCCTCATACTATGTCTTAGGAGTGATAACCAATGTGGTGCCTGACTTTCAGGAAATTTTCTTCCAAGAACGGAGAAAAAACCCAACTTACGCCCATAGTACTATATACGCCTAATACATGCCATATGCACCATGTGTTAAACATGTATTCAGTTCTCATTTCAGTCATATATAGGAATTAAGGAAAAAAAAAAGTCACTAGCAGTTCAGATTTTGGAGTAAATTTTTCTCTTGAAAAACAAAGTTTTTCTTTTAAATGCAATTTGTTTTTAATAGCTTCTCCTTAAGGAACAGTTTTGAATGCAATGGGCATTTTTTTTTTTTTCTCCTTGCTTACGTGCAGTATTGCACTATGCAGCTTTAAAGAATGAGGAGAATTTAAACTTCAGGGAAAGCCCATCTAACTCCCCTTTTCAAGGTCTATCATTAAAGTGAAAAGACAAATTATTTTGTAGCTTCAGGAGACTTATCTTCATGAATCTTTAAATTGAGTTATACAACGTTGAGGTGGGAGAAAAGACAGAGAATGGAAGTGGCAATTAACTGTAGCATTATCTAAGATAAGCGACTACCAAGTTGTGTTAAATATTTCAGTCAAGGAAATTAAAGAACAAATGTTCTAACAGCAAAATACCCACTCTGGTTTTAGCAATTCATCAGCACCTTTCAAAATAGCAGTTTAGGTTATGATTGAAAAGGAAGACCACAGATTTTAAAACTAACTTCAGAAATTGTACTTTAATGATTGTAGCCTGGTAAGGAGGGATGGGATCCACCTGCCTTGAAAAGGGCGAGACTCTTTGGCCAGCTGGCCAGTGTGGCAAGAGGGGCTTTAAACTGAGCAACTAGGGGGTGGGGTCCAAAGTGGCAATGCTGATGCCACTGCTCCCTCCTGGGGAGTGGGCCATGCCAACCAGCACAGCGACAGATGCTCCTTGGTTGCTTATCAAGAAAAGAATCATAGGGCTAACCACACCAAGGGTGTGTATGGCTGTGGTGAATCCTCCTAGAGCCCCCCTGTGTAACCTGCATGCTTGATTACCTCTCTGAAGTGCCTCTACACAAACACACGCAGCACAGGCAATCAGAACAACTAGAAAGCTGTGTTTGGTCACAAGAAGCCTCACCTCAACCTGAAGAAGACCTTTTTAACACTGACGGTGGCAGAGCACTGAACAGACTGCCCAGGGAGGTTGTGGAGTCTCCCTCTCTGGAGACAAATCAACCCACCTGCTTGAGAGTTTCTGTTTAACCTTCTCTAGGTGACCCTGGCTTAGCAGGGGGATTGGACTAGATCTGGACCTCCAGAGGTCCCTTCCAACCCTACCTATTCTGTGATTCTGTGAAATAAGCCTACCAATAAAAAGGAAAACAAATTTTCTTCATTTTCTTTATAATCGCTTTTCCTATTTTCTGCTACTTGACACAAGAAGTGACCATGTTTTATAGTTAAGTGTAATTTGGAGACCTACAAACTTGCTCTAATTTTGTTGGTGAATTCAGTCACTGACAACAGACCTCCAATTAAAAAACATTACAGTACATTCACATTCTGATCAGCAGCTTTAGATGTATTAGTTTCATGCTTTTGGAGCACATGAAAGAAATGCAGTATTTTATACTGGGCTTAAGCTTTACTACACAGGACCTGCATTTAACATACCTAATATCTAACAAAATTCAGTATTTGTTTTCATAAAAAGCATTTGTTGAAGAAAAACTCTTGAAATAACATGCTCAAGACCTTAACGTAATTCATTTATTTGAGAGGGATTCATTTAGGACAGGCCTTTTACTAATGGATTCCTCATCTAATCACACAAACCAAAATGCAATCTTTCTGGTTTTTAAGTTACATACAAAAACTTATTTGCAATATTACTCCACAGCTGGCAAAAGCACATCTTGGACAAGAGTTCAGAATTTTGCTAAACCAGACTTGAATACTTTGAGTTTCATACACAAAAATCACAGGTAGCACCATACCCCAACTTCTCTAACAACAGCTTGATCCCATAAGGTCATTCCTCACTGACTTCAGTAGAGAAAAGCTCTGAGGTACTAAGGAATAAGTGGCCAAAATTATTCCACACCTGTAGAGCTACAGGAATACTGACTTAAGGAACTTCAGAATATGGATTTATTCATTTCCTATTCTTTCCCCTTTTCCAAATGAGACAGTTTAATCATGACCTGGCACATCACGACCAGCTGGAATTTGATGCTATTCCCAGCACTGATCAATCAGGACCTTGACATTAGATGGATGCATTAAGGCCCAGAACATTTTAAAGTGCAGGCTTCAGTTCATATGGAGCTGGCAAAGGTTTCGCTCCCCCTTATTGTTCAGCAATCCATAGAGAGTTCTTACAGATGCTAAAAGTTATACTGCAGCGAAACCAAACCTTTAAAAGAGCAAAAACAGAACAGGATTGAATGAAGCTGCAAACCAGAGTGAAGACAGCCTTTAGCAAGATTCTCTAAAAAGGAAAAACAGGCTTAGTATTTTGCAATGACATAAAAAACTCTCCACAAGTTTGAGACTTTTCTTCCAAAAGACTTCACGAATCTGGACAGAAGCCTGCTTTGCACAAGGAAGCTGAATACCAGAACACCGATTGCAGCATTTCTTCAACCCTCATCTGCCAGTTTGCTGACTGTCAGTGTGAGTGTCAGATTCTTCTGAAACACAGCTCGGCATGCAAAATACAGTTCAAATGACTGCAAGGATATTCTGACTCTCAGAGAAGCAACACACTGTAATAAGTATCTACACTGTCCTCTACAACACCATTTTATTAGCATGTTCACTTATTAAGGTAAGGGGGAAATGGATGCCATTCACAAACTTAATGAGAATATTTGTTGGACTGTGCTTTTTAAGGTCTCCTTGCACTGCCTTCATTAGGCACTCAAATTGCACGTTGGCTGCTTACAGATTTAACTCTGGAAGACACCAGAGGAGTTTATCAGCACTCTGCAAGAACGGCTCAATTCTCTCCTCCCTCATGTGAAGCACAGAGTAAATTTGGTTCCTATACTGCTGTTGTGACTAAGGGCCTGGGACAGACCAAGACACAGTAAAGGCAGGTGCTGTGTGAGCATGAGAAAGCTCTGCCAATAGGGCTCCATCCCTATCTAAAACTACCCATCGGTTCCAGCGCTGAGCCTCTGTGGAAGACAGGCTGCCAATGCTGTCACAATGTGTGATGTTTCTCTGATGCAGACAAATGTCCCCAGAGGGAAGAGGATGAATCCCATAAACTCTATCTCACTTGTGAGTCATGCCAGAATGCACATGCAAGAATAAATAAATAATAATAATTTTAAAAGCAGCTGTTCAATGTTAAAAACTATAATAACAATAATATTTCTTTCCCTTCTCTGCACCGCTCCAGGAACCAGAGGGAAGTCAAACTGGAGGGAGCAGAAAGGACTTCCTTTTTCTCACACTTCTTTTTAAACTACACAAACAGCTCTAGCTGGTAAACATAAAAGAACATAAACCACACATCATCAAAAGTAAAAAAAACCCCTACATTTCAAAGAGAACACAAGCCATTAATACAAAACAATAATAATAAAGTCCCTGTACTTCAGAGACAAGATTAGAGTCCAGTCTCAGAGTCATATATGATTATAGATATTAAAAAATTGTTTCTCAGAGAATCATTATGGGAAAAGGCAGGCACTTCAACACAATAGTTCATATTTATTCCCCTAATAAGAGATCAGTGTTACACAGAAAATTCTGCATCTCATTATTTTTACCAAAAGCTGGGGGAAATATACATTCCTTCCTTCCTTTTTCATTCCTGATCCCACAAGGCTTTCTACCTTAAGCTACTGAGCAGTTCCAACATAAGCATTGTCTTTAAATGCTTCAGTTGATCAACACCACCAGTTGGATTTAAAGAGAAAATAAATACGTAAGGTAAAACTCCCGTTAAGACTCTTGCGAACAAGAAACTTTGTTTCACTTTGAGGAGGAATCATCAAAAATACAAGAATTTTACTTTAAATCTCTGATGCCAAGGTATACCAGAGAAGCTGTTACTCATCATCCTCATAACCAGATAAAAGATTTCCCTTCTTTCCTGTGCTGCTACTTTTGTCTCCCCAGGTATGTCAGTTTGGGCTCTCAGTTTAACAAAATAAAGAACAGAAAAAATGACATCCTTCTTCACCACCATGAATCTTTGAGGCTGTTATCCTAATGACATCTGCTCCGGCCCGGGTAAGAAGAGCTTCCAAAAGTAAGAGACACTGAGAATGACACTCATCCATGCTCAAAACTCCAGCATTCCCTGAAACAACTAGGGCAAGGTTGGTGCTGGCTATTGCAATGGCAGATGAGTGGGAAATGTTGGCACTAGTAGTGTACATTTTTGTTAGTATATTACAAAGAGAAGAGAGTTTTTTAGCTTTCTGGAAGATCCATACCTCAAAACTGGAGAGCTGAAATACTGAACACTGCAGGGACATGCTGATAGGCTCTTCTCCTACCCCTGACAAGCCCTTTCCTTTCCAGACTCTCTTAGGATGCTCACATGCACAACAACTTCCTGATGTTCATTTACATGGGTAGGTCCAGGAGAAAAGCTCTCCTATTTCACTTAAACGCTATCAGTGCTAAGACAGAACTGGCCATTTCCAACCTTTTCTTTTCTATGTGAAGGCATAGCTTCAGTGAACTTGAGTGAACATTATTTTCTCCTAAATCTCCTAAAGCAAGTGGCACACAATACCAATGGCAGTGCTATATATAGCTATATGCCGCTTTTTATGCTTAGAACCGTAATTTCTATGGATCAATCCAATGAAGTAGAAAAAGCAACATTCCAACATTAAAATAGTCCCTACAAGGTTTTGTAGCATGTTAGCATCAATTATCCTTATCTCACATTCCCCAAAATGCCTTTTCTGACAGAAAAAAAGATTACAACATTAGTTGCTCATGACATCACCAAGCAACTACAATATAGTAACTATCAAAACACAATGATAAATGTCTTCAGGAGTACATCACAGGGCAGACACGTAATAAGAGTACAGTTGCTCTATTCCTGGAATATGGATTTCTTTACAAACTTTGGAGTTTGGATCATATTTTCCAAGCAAATTACTACATTGTACAACACCTGAGCTAGGGAGAGCAAGCAAGCAAGTAAAAGACAGCAGGGAACATGTCCAGTGATACTGTGAAAGCTGGCAATATTGTAGGTAACTTAACACAGCTAAGAGACTATTGACCGCACAGAACTAATATGCACGTGAAGTCCAGCCAAAACACTGTCAAAATTGCAAGTGCTGAAGTGACAGAGCTGGAAGAAAAAGCAAGAATAGGCTATCAGTTGATTAAAAGTTAAAATCATCGCTGTATAATCTACTCTGGCGAGAACACAGGGGCTCAGCTCTGGATAACAGCTTGAAAAGAACTCCTATGCTAAAGAACATAACAGTTAGACTTTGGAAACAGTCAATACCTTGTGCAATTGGCAGATAGCAAGATGGCACTTCAACCAAGAAAAGGAAAAAAAAAAGTATTTAATTTGTATTAACATTTTTCTCTTAGTTAACTTAAATTTTCCCTAGAGGTCTACACAGAAAAAATAGCACACAACATTCAGTCAATGAAGAGCACTCAGACTTATGAGAGGCAAACAAACTGGAGGTGAATCACATTTTGAGTGCTTTTCTGGAAAATGTTTCCTCTAATTTTAAGTAAGTAGTTAGTTCTCACCCTTCTTCCCTTCAGCAAGCACAAGGAACAAGAACGTGTCTACAGCAACAGCAGTGCTGCACAAGAAAGCAACAAGATTAACTCTGAAGCTGCAGAGCTGCCTAGATCTGCTCTTGAACAGTGGCAAATCTGTTGGCCACTGCTCAGACTATAAAACAACACATTTCACACCACAAAACCACCAAACGTTTCTGCAAAAGCCAGCAGCCTAACAGACCCCCCAGTACAAATCACACGGATGACAAATGTTAAGTCGCTGGCACTCTGTTGGACATCAAGGTTATCTGCTATTTTGGAAAGGGAAGGTACCGAAAAATCAATAATGCGAGAAATGTGGTACATGGATGATCATGATGTATAACACTACCTTGGATGTTTTCTACTTTGTATTACGAATTACCCTTACTCTTCAAGTACCTCTAGTAAATCAGACAGCTCTGCTGCTGGCACATGCACACAATCCCCACATGAAAGATTTCACAGCACAACACACTGCAAACACGTCTTGCAACACATTGAAGCCCCTCCAAGATATTCTCAAATATTACACAGTTCATCTACAGCTAAAAGGAACAAGGCATTTCTGAATTTACTGTTCTGAATTTGTGTTTCTACAGATGTTCACACAATAAATACACACATAAGATCCATCCCAAGTGGGGTGAAAAAAACAACAAATCCATTTTTAAATGAAAAAAGAGGATTTTTGCATATTTTAATGGAAATACAACTTTACATGGTTTGAAAAGTTTAAATATTTCACTGCTTCCTAGAACTCAAGTTAAGCTACAGCTAGGCTTTTAGTGGGGAATTTTATTAACTGCTCAATTAACATATTATTGTAAAATTCCCTTCTATGTTTGAAGCATTTTATATATAAACAAAACAATTTATATAATGATAGCTACAGAAAGCAGCTATTAGGCAATACTGTGTCTTTATGTCAGCCCTGAATTGTCTTGCTTCATTAGGCATGATTATAAATTCATGCCAATCTGACAAGATTACTGCCTGGGACCACAGACCATCATACTGCAGTTGTTATTTCCAGAGGTTCAGTAATGTCTTTCCACAGTTCAAATCCTTTATTAGTTCCACTCAGCCACTTACTGAGGAAAAGATACACAATTCATTTTTTCCAGAGTTCTAGGACTAAGAGTTGTGATTAACAACTCATTGAATGGCAAGGGATTTTCCTCAGAAAGACAACTCTGCTCTACCTTCACCTCACCTGCAAGGAAATGCTCCCCTCAACTTCTCTAAATGACAAGCAATTTTGCTTGTGGTTGGTACAGCTTTCTCAACACATTCCTTTCTTAAAGTGGTTTACAAAAGAACATCCATAAACAGAATTTAATTAACTTATTTAACAAATTCCACCTTGTGACTGCTAACACCCTGCCCCCCCTTTCCCTGAACTTGTATTTTGCATATTATAGCCCAGAGACAGATTGAACAAAGTCCAGTGTTTCATTCATATTTTTCTTCTGAACAATATAGAACCCCCTTCTGAAATCACAGCACTTCCTCAGATTCCTAAGGCCTGCTTTTGATTAAGCAAAATCAACCTCACTGTATGAGAGGTCTCTAGGGAGGAAGTAAATAGCTCCAATTCTTTGTCCTTCTAATTTCAATTCAGACCAGGTGAATGTGATCACAAGGAAGTCTGAAACACAGACTGAAACCCTAAGAATAAAAATTAATTGGCAAGTTTCTTATGCATGCAGGTAGACTACATCTATAATAAAGCTGTAAGATGAGAAATGTTTGCATGGCCAGGTTACAGATCATACGCAGAATTCCCAAGATATCATGAAAAACAGATTGCATGAAGGTACGGTAAGGTAAGTTGTAATGAGGTTTGAGTGTGGGGGTTGGGGGGGAAGGATTTTTTTTCACTTTTTTGCGAGATGGCAAGTAAAAATTTTATTCTATTTCACTAAAGTCATAAATGTATTTGCAGCTGCTTATATTTCATTACCTGATCCTCAAAGAGAGCAAAAACCTCTATAACGTTACGTCTTTTGATTTGCAGCTCTTCAGCACACAGGAAGAAATTTTGATTCATATTCTTTCTGCAAGCCAGTTCCTCTGAATTTAGACTGAGGACAGGAAGATGCTAATTACTTTTATGTTGATTCCTTCTTATTAATTTAGTAACAGCAAGGAATATAAGTTGCATTCAAAGTTTCAAATAGTCTGTATATAGATCAAAAGACGTCACTGTAACATGTAATATGCTTTGAAATTTAAATATCAGCATAAACTGGATTTATTCCTCTAAATGAGTAAGGCTGTGACAACTTGTAGAGAATTCTACATCATCAGCATGATGCTTCAAGCTTTTAATTTCCTCTACCATCAAAAAATCATTGCCATAACTCTAACTCTTATCTCCTTCTCAAGTTCTGACATTTCTTTTAAACTTGTGATCTCCAATGAGGTTGATATGAGGAATTCACAGATCAGTGAAGTAACCTGGTGAATACATCCAGGTCACAATTCGCAATGGCAGTTGTCTTTTTTTTTTTTTTTTCCATCAATATTTTAACCAACAAAATAAAGAAAAAAGGATACCTCTCAGTCTAGAAATACTGACAAGACACTGAAAGCCTCTCTCTCTGCTTTACCCAAGCCATGAGGAAGTAGCAATATGAGTATACCAGTGTTTCAGGCAGCCAGGTTCAACCTGGCCTGGAGAACACCGACCTCTCACAAAGCCACTTCAGCGCTCGCCCCTCTCTGCAAAGCGCACACGGTGAAGAGTTAAACCTTCAGGATTTGAACCCAAGCTCTGATGAGATCCTCCCAAACAATATGATAATGCTCTTCACTGCATCATATTATAACAACATTGTTAAGATTTAAAATGTTCGGATTTACAATGAATAGCAGTTGAGAAGCATTCCAGGTCACTACTGCAACAAGCTTAAACCTGGAATGAGCTGCCTCCACTGGTGCAATATGTGCCTGGAATTCACTTGCTCCCACTGGTTACAACACTTTAACATCAGCTCTGAACCCAGCAAGATTGTTTTCCCTGTAGCAAGTTCAAAGTCAAAGCCATTTTATCTAATATTTAATGTAACTCATTAAGTGAATAGGCATTTAACCTGTTCCTTGGACTTGTGTGAGACTTTCTGTTTTAATAAAGATTAAAACAATATTGATTAGTATTTAAGAAAAACAAACAGCAAAGAAATGAGAACTGTTTTCTCTGAGATTCCAAAACAGAAAAGTTAAAATATTTGAAGAAATTGTACCATTCTCAGAGGGAAAACCTTCTGTAGTCTTAACAGACTGCACACTCACTACATGTATTATCTATTCCCATCATACCTTTTTTCCATTACAATTCATTATATATTCTTTTAAAACCTACTGTACACAAGCACATCATTATAACATGTAAATTCTTTAGTTGCCAACTTCATTAAGTGGGTGAGTTGTATTAAGTAATGCTGCTTTCCTCATTTGCTAAATGAAGAGTATTGAAATAATCCACAGAGAGAGAAAGAAGCAGGAATTGGAAACTAGATAGTTTAAATCTCCTTTTGAAATACACACATTTTGCATTAATAAGAGAGATAAAGCAGGTATGTATACCTGGACACAGCAATAAAATTAAAACTGGTCCAAATACAACACACGTTTTAATTGTCAACAGTCCTTCACAAAAGCACACATGAGGACAGTGAATGCATCTGCACCCACGCACATGCACACCCATTTTAATTACTCTGCCCTAATTTGTACACACATAGTTTGGGGGTGGGGGAAAGAGCATAAAGGCTTTTAAGATTTGGACTTGAACCACACACGCAAGAACTCTGAGAATGCCTGCTCCAGTGGTGTCTGCAGGAAGAATGAATTATTTCCTAGCTTCCTACTCCAGGATCCTAACATCCTATTGAGAGCCTGTTTACACACTGCACACCAGAAGGTGACAAGTTTAAGGTGCAAATGTTCAGAATATGCTTCTCGGATATTTGCATAATAAATGTTCATGTTGTTTTGACAGAACTACTTTTTCCCCATCCTAAATATAAAGCTAAAGCTGCTACATGATTTAATATAGACAGCTGATGGGAACAAGACTGGTACGTTCAACATCAACTTTCAAGCTTAAATATATTTTGAAATATATATGTAAGATCATATTTTCATCTCTTTCATTTGACATATTTTGCTTTCATTCTCAGATATGGCTAATATCAAGGGTGAGGGCTTCTGTAGGGGGTAACAAGCATGCTTGTAGATCTTTCTTTAAAACAGTAAGGAACAGTTTAATCTGTGAACTCTTGGCATTAGGAAGCCAACAGTTGTAGAAAACTCATTTCATTTGAAACCCTACAGGCAAATGCTCTTGCAGTCTCTAAAAGCTACATCAAATCATACAAACTGCTAGCAAGCTGTTGTACACAAAGGAAACTTGCTCCTACTCACAAAAGCTCAACACACGTAATTCAACTCTTGTGCCAAAGTGAAAGAATCCAATATTCCATTCAATATTTTCAGGAAGAATTAGTTTTCAAGTAATTACTTAGCAAAGATGTTTGTGCAAACCATGTAAAATGGAGAGGAACTGCAGCAAGCTCAGACCTGTGCTTACTTGAAAACATTAGAATATACTGCATGATAGCAAACCAGAAACTTTTAAGACATTAAATACTGTAAGAATCAATTATTTGCTTCTATTTTTGGCATTAAAAACACAAAACTAGTACACCTATATCACTGCAGGAACTTGTTTTAAGAAGCCACAGCAAAGCCTACTAGCTTCATCTGGAAGAACTTCAGCCTTCAGTCCATCAGGAAGCATATCATGATTACTTACAAATCAGAAGATGATTAAACAGATCCTGTGACCTCTATAAATCAGGCATTTCATTTTTTAAACTTTGAGATTATCTATTAATCTGCTTACTTGAGTGCATAAAAATTAAAAGCTACTGAACTAGGAAGCAATTCTTGTGCAGTTTTTACTAAATAAGTTAGTTATTCGGGTAGTAAATTACGTCAATATGTAACCAAATCACCATCCTCTTGCTGAAAACAAAATTGACATTTTATGGGAATGAGAATGGCAATTCTTTTAAACACTGTGTGTCCACTCTGGGGAAATATAAATATATCCTTTAGAATTCTGAGATAAATAAAGGAAGTTATATTACCAAATTTCGGAAAACAAAGCATATACTAGCCAAATTCTGTGCCTGCATTTAAAAACAACTTAAACTAAGACAAGTCAAACAGAGGGCAGCATCTGGCAGGAACTGATTGTCAGGGTAGCAATGACAGCCTTGCTGCTTTGACAGACTGATGCTTCATGTACTTAGCCTCTTAGAAACTACAAGTTTTATCTGGAAAGTGCCTAAACAAAATGTATTGCTTACCTAACTACATAGCAAATGATATTTTACCAACAACAAAATGCAGCTGATTAGTAACAAACTGCATTCATTCCTTCCCAAATTGTAGAAATCAAATTTAAAAACAGTGACTGCTTCCAAAAGAGTAACAAATTTAGTATTTGTTAGACAACAGCTATTGGCATCCAGTTACACATACTAGCTACAATATTCTCACATGTGCTTTCAGTTCTTGAAATTTTAAAATTAAGCCACAATTTTAGCATCCATTAAATGTAATTTCAGAAGTCCCAGTATTTTACTGTTTCAATGAACTTTAAGTTCCTCTCTCAGCCTTTCCTTCACCTTTTAAGAACTATTTTCACATGTTAGTTTGGTTTTTAAGCCTCTAGTCTAAGGGAGTAGTACTGACTAGCATTCACAGGGACTACTGCATTCCACTGTCAGCTTTTCGTCAAATGCTCATCTACAGAATACCATGAACCAGGTGCAGTATCTTCCTTCAGATATCAGATGGCAGCTTTAAATGCCTCTAATATTTGCCTTCTGCAGCCATTCTACTCACAGTCATTTACAAATCTTGATGTAAAAAGACCTTGACCACACTGACACAGCCTGATAATCACAATGGCATTACATTTTACACAGAAGTTGGAAGTCAAAAAGCAAGAACAGGCATTCCCACACAAGCACAAAGATTATTCAGTCTTGCATTCAGATAACTGATAGTGTATACTGTGAGCATTTAATAAAGGAAAAGAAAAATAAAAAAAAAAGCAAGGCAAATATTCTGAGTTTATACAGTAACAGGAAAAGCCTGATGGTCTACAAGAATTGTAACTATTCCAACTGGTTTTGTTGATTTCATTTTATCAAATTATGTATGCCAGTAGGCCTCCCCATCCCAATGTTAAAAAACAAGAAAAAAAGCTCTAATCACTCTTCCTTCTGCCCAAGCTAAGACCTGCAAAATTATAATATGCCAGGACAAGACCAGGCCAGGAACAGTAAGGCGCAACACTCGTATAATTCAGGAATAGCGATTTCATCCACCATAAGGCTCACAATAAGCTGCTGCTATGAAGAGAAACTTTTCACTTCTCCTGTCACCTGTCAATGCTATAATTTTATCATTTACTTTGTCTGACCTTGAGGTACAATTCAGTCTGTGAATTCTTTTTTTAAAATCTCAAAATATGTAGATACTCTGCCACTTATCCAAGCACTTTTTTTCAGACTCTTGTGCACAATGGAGGACATACCATGTACACAAATAAATTATAATAACGACGTTGGTACCAATTTAAGAACAGAACCATATTGTATATCCAAACCTTACTGCATTTATGAGCTAGAGATCACATTCAAAAATATTTAAATAGGTAAAGTCACATTTATTTTTACTTCTTCCACACAGGCCAAGCTACTCCACTGATCACCAGGAAGACTAAGAATAAACTAGTAGAAATTCAGAGCATTTTCTCTAAAAGGTATCTCTTCTATACAGAGCCCTATATGCCTCTCCTAAGTGGTACAGGAAAAAAAACAGCTTATCTGTCCTGAACCTATTAGTGGGTTTAGTAATGGGAACAGAGGAGGATTCTCAGGGATGCACTGAAAAATGAGGGGCAAACCAGAATTTCTACCCAAGACATTAAAGGAAGGTGACAACACCCAACGTTCTACTATTCCTCTTATTAACAAGCCAGGAAGATTAATTAATTTAGATTAAGGAAGAGGGGGGACATTTCACCTTCTTCTAAAGCATAAGCAATCTATCACAACTATAGAGAGGAGGCTTTAATGTTTCTACTTACATTAAACTGATGTTCCCTGCTCAAGCACTTATTATCTCACCAAATCTCCACAGCTGAGTCATGACAAAACTCTTCCCCAAGTCAGACTGGCAGAGTGCCACCACGATTTATAGGTACATATTTCTCCACATCCTTATTTAACATGCTATATATGCTTACTAAGCAAAACCCCCGATGAAACAGACCACTGCAGAGATATTTCCTCCACCTCAGCCTCGTTTTTTTTGAGGTTAATGGTTCCTTCCCAACTCCTAAAACCCGTAAGAGATGTACTCAACAGCTAAGAGCATATGGTTTGTGGTTACATACTGGCATGCGAAGCAGAAGAATCCCTCTAGACCAGCCACGTACCACACACTCTCATAATAGACATGATTCTAGCCCAAGTTTTCCAGCAAAAAAGCCCAGTCACAAATCGTAGAGGTCATTTCAGTTCAACTGCTAAGTGAACAGCTCAGCTGGTAAGACTCAGCTGGCTCTGGACTCTGTAGGCTTTACTTGGCGCTGCTTCTTCATCTTTTAGAGAAGTCATTGTCCAGTTTGTACTGAATCAGAGTGTTTCCATGCCACATTGGAGCCTCATGGCATAAACTAGCTATGGGCCAAAAGTCGCTGTCAACCAAAAAAAGTAAAATTCATAACTTAAGCAGTCGGAAGCTGCTGTAGCCAGTAAATGCATATTGATCCATCTGACCAAGTTACAGAGCAAAAAGAAAATCTGACAGCAGCTATTTACATATTGCCATGAGGGAAAAAAAAATTAAATCACAGGATGAATCTGAGCTATTTTCTTAATTAAGAATTAAAAATGAGACGTTATTTTAGAACTTCATTTTTTAGAGTGCTACTCAGAAACCTCACACTATTTTCATTATAGTTTTCCAGTGTTCCTGGTGTCCAAAGAGTGAGAAATAAATTATGTGCTAGGCTGTTTAGAACAGCAAAATGCTCAAAAAGCTTTCACTAACACATATTGAAAATTATGCTGAACATTTGAATGGCATCTTAGCCAGCTCTGCCAGCAAACAGCATAGTAAGAGGTAACAAGCAATTCCACCACTATGACTTACAACAGGTCTTTTGAGTCTATTTGTTATCGCTTCGCTAATCTCCAAAAGGAAGTAAATTACAGAAAGTAAGTTTTACTAAGATAAAGTTTGTTAGGAGCAGGAAATGTTTCCTATGTTTGCTTTCATCTCAGTCATTAAAGAACATTTCTGTACCCCCAATAATGATATCATGTTCAAGAGCAATGTATCATGACCCTCAAGATTGATCCTGTCACCCTCTAAGGGCTACCCTCCAGAGGGCCACAGTTCCAAAGGCAAATACTTCTACACCATGCTTTAAAGCAAAGCTGCTAAACTACCTCTGAACAGGCATTCTCCACAATGAGAAACATCAACCACACCAGCCAAAGAGCAGTGAAGGGTCAGCCCTAATTAGACGAAACATCACACAAGAAGGTAACCAGGAATTTCTGCCTAGCCTTGAAGTGGCCACATACTTACATATAATCTCCGTATACTACAAATAGCTACAGCCTACATGCCACTTCTTCAGTTTTACAAGACTCAGTGTTTGCAATACGAAATACCCTGACCACTCTCAAAAACTGCCTGATTGATTCAGTCTCATCCACACATACAAACATCTCCAAGCCCTCCTGACTGGCAGCACAATACCAATTTTTTTATGGTCCCTGTAGTCACAGAATTCACGTTAAGGTTGTAAGAGTACACAGAAAAGAAACTTGAAACTGCTAAGTCCCACAAAGGAAACCCAGCAAGCACCATGAGTGCTTCAGGCAGAGTTGTTCTACAATGAATCACTAAGGAACAGAAAAGCTCTCCGGCAGCTAAACTTCCTCTAAACACACCGGCTGGAATCATCTGCTGCAAAGAGCTGTATTTGCTGTTTCTTTTTTTTCCCCCATCTGTTTAAACAGTAGAAACTTGGAAAGGATATGATCAAATTGTGATTCCATGCTAATTTGAAGGAGGAAAGATTTTCAGTGCTAGAGAATGAACTGACGAACAGACTCAAAAAAGGGCATACAATAACAAGCTTATTCATGCTAACTTTTTTTTCTATAAAATGACTACATACCAGAAGTTTTGTTCTGTTTGTACCATGTGAAATGTTGCAGAGGTACAAACTTGGTGAACTAGAAGGCATCAAAGATATTTTTCATAACATTAGACAAAACTTGTCCAAATCACCACACAAATACCCAAGAAACCCATTCTTAAGTCTGTGCTTTGTCTTTCCTGTTTACAGAAATACTTTCAGAGATCGATTACTACTAGCTGTCTTGAATTCCTTTCTTGCTATATGCATTTTAATTAAATATTTTTCATTCCATTCTGTACTAAATTGAAATACTAAAGTCAGATACATTGAGCAGCTGTAGGCTCCTTGACCAGCCAAGAGATTAAGAACTTGCTCTAAACAACTAGCAGTGACTTGCAACCACTGCAACCATTTGCACCATTTCAATTAGAATCAATAAGCATGGAAATATGCTTTAAATGCAAACAGCCTTAACTGTATTTTCATGTGCTCCTCCCAGTGATCAAGCTTGGAGATCAAGAATACCATTTATATTTACAACCAACGTGATTAGCATCTACTTCAACTTAGTAAATAGTGTACACTGGACTCCAAAGGAATTTCATAACATTGATTGACATTAAAATTTGGCCTTTCATAGAACTAAAGATTCATCACATCTTTACAACTCAGTTGCCTGAAGCAAACAAAAAACTTGGTTAAAAATTCTGATCTCACACCCCAGATATCTGGATTGTAGTTTGGCTACTGAGAGCTTCCACTTCAGCAATGAATCAGAAGCATTTTCATCCACAATGAATAGAGATGAAAAGGTATTGCTCTGAGGTAACCAGAGCTCTAATGCCAAGTAAAAAAAAAAAATCCTAAACATTTTGTTTATTTTAAACACATTGTTACTGTAGGTGCTTTTATTCGATGTCAGATACAGCCAATGTTTCAGTGCATATATGTGAGTTTTGCTATTTAGGTTTAAACTAAGAATAGATTTTCAAGATAAGAAATGCCAAAGCTAAAGATTTGTACTTGCTAAAATGCCAGAGCAAAAATAGCAGTCCGTCCTCACTTCTCCCACGAGAAGCTTTGCAAAAACACTTTCAAACTGAATTCTTGAACTGGTATCTTGTCTACCTCTGAAAACATTCATTACAAAAATTTTAGGCTGAATTATTGAATTTTCCTGTGTCAATTTTCCCCCTCCTCTACATCCTGAAGGATATTTCTCTCATATAAAAGCTATTCGGGCCTCTTCCTAGTCTAGTGGTCCAGCTCTAGGAAACTAACTTCCTTCTCACACTGATTATATTTCTTCCTAATAGATGCAAAGACTAATGATAAGACATTTAGTCACTGGGAATGGGAGGCAAGCAGAGGGGAGAAGAATCCCTTTGGTACACTCTGAGATTAAAGAAAAATGCTGATTCAGGCCAGATCAGCTGTCAAATAACTTTATGAACAGGAAGTTTAATATCTGTAACATCATCTCAATTGCTACTCGCTACAATGTTTATGCATTCTTACATGAGAAACAAAATATCTGTTACTTTCAGTTATTATAATGGGAAATACTCAAAACTCCTTAATTCTGTTGGCCAATAACAAGTACTTCATTACATTGATATTTCCTCTGTACTTCATCAAGCCCACCCTGTGAATGAGGCAACTGAGCATCTCTGTGAATATCACTCACAACATGGAATATCTGAAATACGTGCTTTTGCACAGATTTCTTAAAAGCCATCAATTAAATGTGAAGATCACCATAGATTTGTTGCATTCAATAATATTGGCCAACATGTGACTGATGCAAACTGTCAAAGGAGAAGCATTTCACTGCATGGCGCTTCAGCACACTGCACCAATTCTTGAGATATTCACTCAATGCAGGTGTCACTTCTCCCCATGCCAGCAGCAGGAGGGAAGAGCTGCAAACCGAGGACAGAGGACGCAGCCTGGCACCAAAGCCACCTCCTCCCTTTACTCTGTCTACACACAGTAATTCCAGCCAACTACAAGCATCTTGGAACTTCTACAAAAAATGAGACTGTCTCCCCCTGTACATAGTATTTTAAATAAATGCATTGCATCCCAAATGTTTCTGCACAATGCCTACACATTTCTGTTCTGCAAGACTACAGCAGAAAACGTAATTGTTTTGAACCTTTCAAGAGAGAAGTAATTTTATTTAAAGATTCCTTCTCACACTGATTATCTTCCTAATAGAAGCGAATATCAAGTTTATTAAAGATGAGGAGAGGAGCACCATGTGCGGTGAAAAACTGATGTCATCTTTGAACTTATTTTGCCAGTTTTGCACCATCTCCAAACCATAAAATATTATTCCCATTTTACTGACGGTGCTGGAATGAAGCCAGATTTGCCATCCATTTTAATTACAAGATACAATGAAACCTATTTACCTTCAGGGCTTCACAACAGCAACACACATTGAAAAGTAATATTGCCACTATTTCAGTTTCAGATGGAAGAAAAAAATACTGTTCACCACCATCACCTGAGAAGAATTTTGAACACTACAATATTAAAACCAAGCCAATTAAAAGCAGCTTCTCAATAACCTAGAACTGGGTACAAGTCATATCAACACTCAGTAACTCCTTACTAGTATTTTCAGTGTCAGCATGTAGGAAAGGAGAATATATGAGATCTGCTTTTACACTATTAACATTATTTCAAGTACGTTCAAGGCTTCCCTAAGCATTTTAAGACAACCAGCATGGCAGACTGTTTCAGTTTTATCCTTCTTTGCAAAAGGAAGTCACAGCATCCTTGGCTACAAACCTTCACTCCTGTAGACTACGCAGAAGATTTCCTACAACAGATCTTATCTAGCCTTCTTTGATGTAGCCAGAAGAAATATGTCATTAGATGATGCACAGCATTTCTTGTTTCTACTAATCCAAGGTTATGCACTACACAGCTTAAGGGACCAAAGAGATAAAAAGGTCACATGTTAAAACAAAGGAAAAAAGCTACGTTTCTAAAACTGCTATCTATAGCCCTTCTTAACGATTATATGCTACTGCATCCATCCTATTGTCCACACTTAAACACCAAAATTAAAAATACAGATTTTTTTTATTTCTTCTCCCCTTGTACATACAGCAAACAGCCAAAAAAACAGGGCAATTATTATATGAGTGTGTTAGTATGCAAATTCAAAATAATGATAAAGGTATTGACATTCCTTGTATCTTATCATCAGCTCAGGACAAAAAAGCTCAGCAGTACTTAATAGGCAGTAAAATAGGACACCAGCAAAGATGATCAATACAAATCATCTCAAAACCACTACTCTGCATCTGGTGCCATCATTTTAGCCATTATGGGATAAAAATGCTTTTCAAATAAGCTAACATTTCCAGCAGATTGCATCTTTCTCAGTTGACCTTCAGCTACAACATCATCCCCACCCCCCTCACCCCTGCAGGAAGAGTTTACAGTGAAGCTAAAGACAAATCTCACAGCACCGAAGCTGTGCCTGCCACCACTGCTGACCCCAAAAGCCAAGAGGAAGACCAATGAATCCAATGTTATTCATAACCCAGAGACACCTGCACAGGCCAATAACACACACCTTCTTTCAGTCTAATGCCTTTCTTGCTACCAAACAGCATCTGCTCGATTTCCCTTGTAAAGGACATATAATGGAGCATCTGAACTATGTAATCATGGTTGTGAGGATTCTTATTTTGCTGTGAAGCTATCTACTAGAAAAATATTATTACTAATAATTACTACACATTACATCAGCTATATGCTTCATAACCTGATGCATTGCATCACCCAGCATTGCTCCTAAGTTTGTGGTCAGATCTGTCCCTGGAAATGCTATTTGTTTTTCTGCAAAAGAAAATAATACCATGAATATATTCCAAAAGCAGATGAAACAGAACTCCTTTCCTAATCATATTAAGAGGAAATAGAAAGGACAGTTTGTCTGAGACAAAAGAACACTGTGCACCATTTTGCTAGAGCAATGCTGGGTGAAATCACTGGTCTACTTTCTCCTTAGCATGTTTCATTCACAGTTAAGCTTTACCTCTTAATAGTAAAGAGCATTTACAACCAACAGCATTGAACAAATCATTGAACATGACCAGAGGGCAAAACACACTGCAGAAACAGTGCACAATACACATGCATGGCTGGCAGGCATGTGACCACACATCAATATCCAGCCAAACCCTTCTTCCTGTACACTCTTCTCACCAGACTGTGAACCCTCAGGACACCCATGATATCACTATGCCGAAGTCTGGTGTCAGGCAGTTTCTAGAGGGTTTGGTGGGGTTGCTTTGTTTGTTTGCTTGAGGTTTTGTTTTGCTGGGTTTCTTTTTCCCCTCTGAATCAAGCAGGGAAGCTGAAGAGTGTATATTTAGCAATAGCCTGTTTACACAAAAATGAGACGAGACTTTATGATATTTCCCAGCGTTCTCAATCCATGTTACGATAGAAGGGACTGATTCTGTCATTATTAGGTTTCTAGGTTCCTTTAGGTGCTTTTAAAGACATCTCATAGTCCATGTAAGAAACCAGCACAGAGAGCAGCTTTCACCAGCACCTCCGTGTTCCTGAAACACACAGTGCAAACTGAAGAAGGAAGAAACAGAAACCAATGAATACTCATTCCTAAGGAGCCATTTCTCCACCATAGGTGCCTCCTAATTTCACCATCCATGGAACCTGCATGTAATGGAGAAAGGATGTTTGAGCCATAGTTTATAGTTTGAGCTACACATATAGTCAAAGAAAGACACTGATTCAGGTCAAGGAGAAGTAGGAAGAACGTGGAAGATGGAAATGAAAGAACATAACCCCTGGTTTAGGTCAGTCAGACAGACCAACAGGATTGCCAGCTAAGAGGCAAAATAGAAAAAAACAGGGAAGGGAGAAGATATTAAAATAATGCATGAGCTTTTTTTTTTTTTCTCCAATGCTCCTCCTTGCTCCACTCCACAGACACTCCAAGTCCTTAACATTCTATAGTCATGCCAGGGAGTTGCTTTGAAAAGCTAAGATCTGGGACACATGAAAATAATCCCAATCACAGACAGCTAATTTGAGCTGATGATCAGCCCTGTCAGTTTTCTGAAGGGGATGTACTGATGAACAGTGCTGTCCAATGACATTTCCCAGTTTCTTTCCCTACATCTAATTCACAGTCAGCTGAATAAAAAATTATTGTGTTGCTGAGGCACAACCTTGCTCAGGCAACTTTGCCCATTGCACCAATTTAAAACTTTCCCCCCATCTCAGCAAATATCCAATTCAATAGCAACGAGTTACACAGGGGGAAAATGTAACAATAAAATGCGGTCAAACAGCCCAAGTTTAAAACCTACACTATAGTAGCTGCTAGAAATTTTCAAAACAAAATTCCTATCTTTTTAAGCTCATTTTCCCCTAAAATGTCCTTTTCACATACATATTCTTCTTCTATTCCACACACATACAGCACCTGGTCTGCCTGGCAAAGAGAGAAGACCAAGACAGATGAATTTTTATGCATACAAAAATGTACTAATACTCTCAAGAACAATACTGACTACAGGACAATACAAGAGTGAAAACTTTATAGTGAGCTTTTATTTTTAAAAAAAACACATAATATGTTTGTCTGTCTAAGCACAGACAAACCTTAAAGAGAGAAAACAGCTTTGACAGCTATAGCATATTTTATGAATACAGCAAGGCTCTACATTTTTTCTTTTTATCTTGGTTCATGCAAATAGCTCCATTCAGTTACCAATTTATTCAAAACTCATGAACCCCCAGGGAGTTGCAAAAACAGGAGAGCTTATTTTCCAGTCCACCAGTAAAATGAAAGTGTGATCTCTCTTACTTCGACAAACAAATCTGGAGGGACAATGGTAAGCAAAACCAATTAGGTCTAGTCCCTTAACTACAAATACCTCCCTTGGTAAACAAACATTAGAGGGAAGGCTGTCATAATTTCTCTTAGTTATTCAGTTTATACAGAGCAACAAGAACTAAAAAAAAAAAAAAAAACACCGAACAAAAAACAATAAACCCACCAAAACAAAAAAACCCTCATCATTCATAGAGATATTCATGAATCCTCACATACCCTAGGTTAGGAGAGACCTTTGGAGGCCATCTGTCCAAGCCCTTGCACCAGACAGGGCTAAATTCATAGAAAGATCAGTTTGCTCCATTACCTTGATCCATCTAGGCTCCTTAAGGGCTCCAAGAGCAAAGAAACCTGAGAAACCTCTTCTAGTGCTCAGCTACATACACTGTAGGTATTTTTTTACCTTTTACCTAATCAGAATATTCCTGCAACACCACGTTACTGTTGTCTGCCATTTCCACTAACCATGTCCAAGAAGATCTAGCTCCTCTAAATGCCCTCCTTTAGAAAGCTGACATCAGCAGTCAGATCCCCCTTAGTCCTCTGATCTTCAACTTGAGCCAATCCAATTTCCTCAGCTCCCCCCGCCCCCGACCCTGCACTTACACCTTTACCCCCAAACCAGCTCAATATTCCTCTGCTGGACTCACTCTTCATAAACTCTTCTCCTGCACTGGGAAGCCCCACATTGGATGCAATTCCCCAGATGCAGGCTCTCAGGCACTGGCTAGAGGGGAGCCACTGCTCTCCTTTACCTTCTAGGTGGACTTTCCCTAATACAGAACATTATCTGCTTGGCCTTAACTGTCTCAAGAACACACTACAGTAACATCCAAGACACTGCAACAGTATCTAGAGTGAAAGTAGTCTGATAAAAGATAGGCTGGGAAAAGAAAAATAGGAAAAAAATGCAATTAGAAGTGTCATTCACTGGTTTATAACAAAAGAAAAATTAACATTGAACAAGTAAGTTGGAAAAAGAACAAAATTTAAGTAATAAAAAGTTAATTTTCACACTAAATAATTATATACTTAGTCACTATACAATATGTCATGATAGAGGTCAGAAAGAATGAAATACTCTTTAAACTTAATATTTCCTGATTTTTAAAAAATTAATTATTTGGGCAATTCAAATACCATTTTAGAATAATTCTGTTTAGATTAGTCCATTGCAAGGGGGGGGGGGAGGGGGGGGAGGAAGAAAATGTTGCTACACCAGGTTGTCTTTTTTGTGCTGTTTTTCTTCAGTTCATATTCGCTGCACTAGATATATCCAGATCCTCAAAACAGACAGAGGATTAAGCTTTTGAAGAGACTGCCTGAGCAGCCTAAGCAACGGCACGCATGGAACCAGCATCCTGTCGGCCAAACAGGCTTTGCTCTGAAAGGCATCTGGCAACAGAATTGTGGTCTCCATTTATGAGGCTGAGGATCAGCAGTGAAACCCCTACTGATGAACAGCACAAAAAAAGCTGAATATGCTCTTATAAACCCTTAAATCACAGCAAACTTAAATGTCATGAAACACAAAGTATTTCTGGCAAGGCATTTCCTTATAGACTCTTAGAGAAGACTAAGCCATCTGCTTACTCAAAAATCAGTCCTGATGAAATTAAATGAAACAGGATAGTATTGCATGAGATCACAAGAATAGCAATTTGGTGCTGTAGAACAGTGTTTTGCAAACAGTTGACTCCAAGATGATGGGATTCAGTATGAAAATTACGAACTTATCACCATCAATGAGGATCTAAAATCATCATTTAGAGTACTGGCCCAGGAGAAAAATAAGATGAAAAGGAGAACTGGAAAAATCCTTTAAAGATGCTTCTTAGCAAGTGTCACAGCAATACTGCCAGCTTTACAGAAAATGAGTATCTGGCAAGATAATAAAGCAGTCTGTTTACTTATCTGGAAATCACATGAGTACGTACCAGTGGACTAACTTGGGATTTCATAGAGACATTGTGCTGCATCAGTGATTTTCTGGAATCTCAGCACATCACAACAAACACGTGTATTGATACTAGACGTTAGATTTTACTGATAATGCTTAGAATATTAGATTTGCAATGTTTGAGTGTTGTGCTGCAGCAACATTTATTCAGTAAATCAGATAAAAAGGATTTACCATGTCTTTCTGATAACAAATGTTTCTAGCCAGTTTTTGGTACTGTTCACTGTACAAAAATATAACGTTTGTATCCCTTAGATGTAAATTATTTTGGACATTTGAGAGGATGAGACACTGGACTACATGACAGTTGCAAATGCTACCTTCCACATTTTGAAAGATCTGTATTCTCTCATTCAGTATTTTTTCATGACACATGAAGTATCAAGAACTGATTCTGCTCTGAGGCTGCTTCTGGCTGAAAGCCCTGCTAAAATAGATATTCTAGCTCTTGCCTAATATCATAGGTAATTTTAACAGACTTGTTTCAGAACAGAGAGATGAGAGGCAGTATCAGCTGAGCATCTTTGACAACCTGCGTTGTCAAGAACTAAAAATGTATACTGTAATAAAAACCTTTACAGATTTTATTATACAGTAAAAAAGAATAGGAAGCTCACTCCTTCATACGTATAATGTCTTCAACAGCAGTTCTTTTGTTTTCCCTGTTCTAGGTTTGGGTTTTTTTTTAGTTTTCTAGCTTTTGATGTGCCCTTATTCCTGTACAAAAGTGAAGGCTAGTCAGCAACCAGAGAAATGTAGTTTACTCAAAAAAACAAGCAAAAAAACCCTGGTGCAGCAAGGGTGCTGCAATGCCCACTTATGCAGCAATGCTGAACCTCATCACTAAGAGATTGCCTTCATTTTCTAAAGAAAGGTATACTGATCTTAAAAAACAGTTTAAAAGAAGAATGAAAATGAGATAGAAAACAGCTCAACTGGCAACACCAGTCTTTGATTTGCTCCAATAATTGGTGTAGTTCAACACACATCCAACTTTCCCAGATCTTCAAAGTCTGCTCTCGCTCTCAAGAATCACCCTGATGAGGATACTGACCAAAGGTCTCCTGGTCAGGCTCACCCACTCGCCCTGACACAGCCAGGGCACTCCCTGAAGCTTCACAGAGCCTGCGTACCAGAGTGTCCAGGGCAGGAGTGGATGGCCCCAGGTACACAGTCACTGCTCTGCTTTCCTTCTGAGGATTCAATAGTATTACTGCATTTTGCATCATAAGGGAAATCAGGAATAGTTTGAATTTTTTTTTTTTTTTTTAATCAGCAGGTGCAAAAGCAGCAACACTACACACATTACGTACAAGTGCTGCTTTGACAGTCTGACATTTATTTATGGAAATCAGATTTTACGGGTTTATGTTTTGGCCATAAACAAACTGCAAATATCATTAGGCTTTTTAATAACATGATGCTCTGTGTGATTGGTTTGTTATCTGATGTACTAATTCTCCTGTAGAGAGTCAGATTGTGAAATCTTGCCCTCTAACTGCATTGTTTGGCTTCAATTATTATGGCTATTTAATTACTTGTGCTATAGATATTGCAACTCAAGCGTCAACTAAATAGACACTTGCTATACTTAAAAGGCAGTCTAACTCCCCTGCTCCCTCTCCCCTCAGAAAGTTGATGAAATGAACACTGAGGAGCACTTCAAGGGCAGTGGAGGTAAGACAATTTGGCTTTTTGACTTTTCCAATGGCACAAGCTGGTCCTTTTCTCTGGACCAAAAGCTGACCTTCCTCTGTACAAGAGAATGGCAGGAGGAGCCCTTATAAGCATGACCCACCTCCAGTGTCCTTCAGTGTGGATGCAGAACTCATCCAAATCCCAGAGACTACAGATTTTAATAGACAAATGCTCAAGAAACCAATTCGCCTCTTTTTCACACTATACAAAGATGAAAAGTGAAGTGAGTGGGAATGATCACAACTGCAGAAATTACACATTGGGTAAAGAAGCAAATATATCTGTCTTCAGCTTTCTAGGAGCCACAGCTGAACAGACTGCAGGTCTTGATTAAAAACAAAAATTGAAAAAATAGCCAAGTACTTAAGCAGAAGTGCTGCATAACACTAGATTCTATTTTTGTCCAGTAATTAAACACTTTTACAAAAGGGATAATTGAGTGCAAGATAGAAGTATCTAGTATAATTCAGATCATAGTATGTCCTAACATTCCTTTCATGCCTTACACTGTGAATTTATGTGAAAATATATTTTCATTATAATTTTTCTCAAAGTCCTTTCTGTCTTTGAAAGTACATCAGTCCAGTATTTTCTAGCAGAACATGCACATGCAGGCAGGAGCATACTTGCCTCCTCTTTTCCTTTTACACTAGATACCCATAACATTTTTTTTTTTTTTTTTACATAGAACCTTTTGCAGCGGATACTCCAAGAACAACTTTCTTGCATCTGTATATTACCTACTTCCAGAAAATTGCATCTGGGGATTTAGAGAACAGAAGCTTTTCCCCCTGTGGGCTAGATTTTGGCACTCAAAAGCAAATGCTGAGCCAGAAGTTTCCCTCACTAACTCAAGTGCTAATTCAACCCTGTCACGCCTCAAAACAAACTTAATTTACAGCAGTAGAGCTCAAGGTCACAATCAGACCCTCTATCACCAGCTAACTAGCAACCCATTGTTTAAACATATTCACCATCCCTAGACACTCAAATGCGGAAAGGTGACCTTTTCAATCTCAAAAATACAAATTTGTGGCCACTCCCACACACTCCCATTTTCATGTGGCTCTGAAATGACAAGATGGTAAAAGCATAACCAGCCTTACATTCTCCTTTATTTAACTTACACTGCTACAAAAGCATCTGCCTCTTACTCTCTATGTAGGTTAGGAGGAGATTTTTGGTTTACTTTTAAGGAAATAATAGCATAGCTATTTTTGTAGAATGTGTATAGCTGCTAGTTCAAAGTCATGTATCTAAATACAGCTTCTCAGCATAGTTGTCTTAATTAAGTGTGGGTTCAAACTAATTTCAAATCAGTGTTTCAGAAAGACTTTAATTATTAATATTATTCTCATATAAGTGTCACTTGTCTGAAAGAATGTATTTTAAGTGTCATGCCTACTGGAACTACTGTGTTACCTGTGCAGGATTCCCTGCTCACATGAATCAATGAGATGTCACTTATGCCCACACATGCAAACACACAAGATTATATGAAATGCAGGGTAGTAGTGGAATCACCTCATGCACACCCCTGAACAGACAAGAATGCTTTCTCAGTAAAAGGTCTTTGTTAGTAATTTTATTACAAAATATTTACCTGAGCGCTTTCATGTTTTCAGTCTGTGCAAAGGACTTCAAAGGAGTTCAAGTTTGCTACAAGGATGGGACAGACTCCCTATCATACATCAATGGCAGAGCCCTACTGAAAATGAAGAATAGATTATTTCCCCTATGTCAGTATAAACTGCTTTCCTCCTTCACACTTCTGATATATGTAAATGGGGAGCTAAATAAATACTCTGTTCTCATTCCTTTGGTTCATGAAAGAAGTAATCTTTTCAGAGAGCCAGCATCCTTCCAGCGGCTGCCTAGCATGAGGAGGCTGAGAAACATGAGGAAGGACACTGCACTGCACAGCTGCCAGCGCTCCCCTCCCAGATCCCAGCTGGACTCCAACCTGGCCCCCTCTTTTCTTTTCTTTAATTTCAAAATACGATCTTCTACCTTTCAGCAAAACACTGTAACTTCCAGCTTCGAAGGCTTTCCAGGGGTCAGCAGGGGACAGACTCTTTCCTTTTGGAACTACTGCCAAAACATACTAAACATGCAGTCAGAGGAGAGATAAAAAAGGTGGGAAGAGAGCTGGAAGAGCAGACTGGGAGAAGCAGGATGCTCACTTACAGGATGGCAATCTTGACTCCAGCTTGATGCTTAGTGAGCATATAAATAATTCTGCTAACCATTTTAGGCAGTTTCATTTCCAAGTAGTACTGCAGGACTAAAATCTTCAGCCCAGAGCTGCAAATCCCATTATTAAAATCACAGTACATTACAACTGCACAAACATTAATAAGGCTAATGCAATCACATAACTCAATTTCTGAAACTGAATACATCTTTCACAGCAAAAATTTCCGTTAAAAAAGTTCAAAGGGTTAAATAAGAAACATGTAAGATGCCAGAGCCAAAGACAAAATAAACAGCACACATACATATCTTACTCCCAGCCCTCCCCACAGACCTAGAGAGTCACATCCGAACACAAAAGAAACAACATAAAAGTCAACAGACCACTTCAGGAAAGAAATAAGCAGCAACACTGGATCCTAAATTCTTGTTACCTGAGTTACAAAGTACCATTATTTTTGCTCAATTTCACAGTGGATCAGATGCCTGGGGATGCTGAAGCCTATCCAACAGGCTCCGGCTTTCCCTGGTGTCTCCCAGGGCCAGTTATTCTCACATCCTTCACACTCCTTTGCCTAAAGCCTGGAGGCATTATTCCCTGTAAACAGTCATGCTGTTACCCGGCTTAGTAACTATTCCAAAGACAACAAAGTAATTCTGTCCTTCAAAATACACTCTGGTTTCCTATCAGGTGTAAATCCCTACAAGATAATGCTCAGAGCACTGTTTCTGCCTGTTAGTATTAGAGTCCAGGGGAAAAAAAAAACATCAAAGTCTTGTTTCGTATTTTTTGTTCTTCTGCATGTTTGGTTTTTAAGCACACATCAAATTCTTTGATACTGTTCTGTGAACACTTAAAAGAAAAATGAATGCTGCTTCTACTTTCTGTATTTATGAGGAAAACAATCCTCTTCTCAACAAAATGTTTTAGACCACTTTATCACTTCAGAGGAATTTACTAGAAATAGCGCATTTGCAGAGAGTGACTTACATCCCAACATCATAGATTTCAGACTCAGCAGAAAGGTGATAGGTAGACATGAAGTAATCTCAGTCAAGAAATCAGGGTGATGATTTTCAAATGCCACTGATCTGCTAAAAGCTGCCTTAAAAAAGCAAAAACCAAACGTGTTTTGAAAAAATGAAAAAATAGTAAAATATTTTCTAATGAACATCACATTAGAAGTTCAGAGCTATAAATGATTACTGAACGATTATTAGAAACTTGTTTTCAAAGACATATCATTAAGTACACTAATTACCCTTTTTCTGTTGTTATGATAATAGCGAGCTGAAAATGGTGGACTGTGTCAGACCATGAAAAAGCAGAAAAAGGTTTGTTTTCTTATCTGAATAGGCTGCCAGGCCATCACCAACAGCTTCTAGATGAGTCGAGTGCCAGTGGACCAGGCAAAATGTGATTATATAAAATAATGTATATTTCATTTATGTAGACTTGTGTCACATGATTGACCCATATAACCTTTACACGGGCAATGCTTACTGACTCAAGCAAGGTCACCACTTCAAAGCCCCCAGAATGTATCCAAAAATAGCCTTTGATCCTCACCATAGCAAAACCAGCCAGATGTGCAGGTTCACATCACCCATAGCAAATCCTATAATCCCTCCCTCCACCTTCCAGGCACAGGCTGCGGATGACATTTAGCAAAATCCTTCTGAACTCCTTGATAAATGTTGCCCTGCCTTGTCAAAAACTCAACTGTTTAAATAAATACCACAGGATCCTGCTGTAGAGATGTCTGCATCTCACACAGACCCCAGGAGGACAAACCAAGCTAGTTACAATTGCTTACACACAGAAGCTGACAGCCCTACTCCGATCCCTGGGAACAAGGAGCAATCAGGGGGGAAGCACAGCATTTTAGGAGACTGCCCAGCTGATGGCTGCATATTAGCAACTTTCTACTGGAGAAAAGTGGTTTCTGCAAGTTTCACAGCCTCTGTTTCCTTCCTGCTGTAGTCACAGGTCCAAACAGGAAAAACATCCTCCCTAGGAGGAAAGCACCTTTTACAAGCATCCCTCCTCAATTCCTCCTCCAACTATTAAAACAATATAGCAACAAAATCGTCAGTTCCTGCTCAGCCACCATCTCCGGTGTAGATGTGCTCTCCATAACCTTAAATGCCAGAAGACTCTGGGAACAAAGGGCTCCTTCCAGAGCTCCTCCTTTCATCCTGCCTTCTATAACCCACAGAATGTCAACATCACCAGAGGTGGCCACAAACCATCACTTCCTACACATCAGAACAAACCCAGACACCTTTCAGACTCACCAGCTTCCCACTTCCACGACTGTCGTGGCTGTGCTAGCTATTATCTGTGTTGCTTTTAAATAGTGACTAGGACACTAATCCCTTTTTTTAGGGCTGGGAAGGACTCCCTTTTTCTCAGGACATGGAAAATGCTCCCACCTTCCCTGAAGGAGTTTGAGGGCTTCTAGAGAAGTCTCAGGTTGTACTGTGCTAAAGATGTCAAGCGCTGAGTGCAAATACCATTTTAAAGACAGTTTCCCGACAAACAGGGCATGCCAACCTCTAAAAACAAATATCCTTAAGAGAATGTCTGGTATAGCAAAGATGCAAATTTCTCTCTCACCTTTATTTGAACAGAGTTGAATGGAAGCCAAATGGGACTCCTGACAAAATCTGAAGCCAGCACTTCAAAGAGGTGGGTACCAGCGAGGGGGCGGATAACAGAGTGACTGGCAAGCATCTCCCCAGCTTGAGCTGCATCTGTATCCCCACCCATCAATCTCCATCTGTTACCGCCTGCAGCTGAGAAAGCTGCTGCTTTAGGAGCAGACCTTGCCTACAGCAGGATAACCTTTGTTGTTAAGGAATCTGAGCTGCATAACAAGGAGGCAAGAACATGCCATGACTTTTTTTTTTTTTTTCCTGTTTGATTGTTAATGAGAAGCTAAAAAATCTACTAACTCAAATGCTCTCAGGTGGGAATTTCTCCTGACTCTCAACACTTCTTAATTCGACCTTAGTTGTAGGCACACCCTTATTATGTGTCATTGCAAGCTCCAAAGGAAATCACATCAACTCCAAACAGCCCAAAGAAACTGGAAGCATCACTGAATTAAAAAGTATTTTGGAAATCATAAAGGAGGGAAAAGATAGTCTTCGTAAAATTTTTAGATACATTTTTAGCAAACATTTAAAGCCAGACATGTTCTAGTTCCTTCTTTTTCTATTTGCAGTGTTAAGAAGATGCAAAGTAGAATTCCCAGATGTTTTATACACAAAAAAAAATTACAATTATCCTATTTTTAATTCAATGTTTTAAGTATAAATTTGGAACAGACCGCTCTTTAAACCAAAACAAGCATTTTATTAGCTATGTGGTAGCTACATGCATAGGTTTTTTTTCACTTACTCCTTCATGACATTCCCATGAAAAAAAGAGAGAAGATGGGTAAAATTTACTATGCATATTTTCTCACAAGTTGTATTGTTTATTATACCTCTCAAAATCGGCAAATATCAGCATTCATAGTTACATGTTTATCAAGAAAGAAAATATTATACTCTCCTATTCAAGGTCAGGAAACATTTTATTAGCCCCAGATTTTTATTCCCAGCAGGAGAGAAGAAAAATGCAGCATGTGTTAATCAGACTGTGAGCACCTCCATATTATCAAAATATCAGCACAGTCAGAGATGTCTCTTAACTAAGTTTGCAATAATTCAGGGGGAGTATTAGAGACTTGATCAGTCGTCATTTTGTTTGTTTAACTGAAACAGAATAAAATGAAGGTACAAAAGGAAACAGTTGTGCCTGTATACAACCCACAGCCTCTAATGCTCAGATCTTAAAATCTGAGGCAGAAGAAAAACACAGGAAAAATACCACTCCTTTTAATTAATTTTAATATCATTTGAAGATTTAAAGGTCTGCATTCTTTTTGCTTCAATGTAATTCTCTTTCTATTATCATCAAAACCAGATTCAGTGAGTAGAAAAAATCTTTTCTCCCTACTAATTTTCAGACATTGCCCCAGGTAGCATGAAGTACAGGGATATATTTTTGTACATAGCCAGAGGCTCAGGGTTTCACAAAAAAGGTTAGTAGCTAAATAAATTCTCTTCCATAAGGTGTGCTCCTTGCCAGAAACCCAGAGAATACACTGACTGTGGATGAGAACAGAGTTTAAGGAGAGTAAAGTCAACATAACCTTCTCTTCCTAATGTCTGGGAAAACAGAATGACTTCACAGCCTGCTTCAGAGCTAATCCTAGTTTGGACTATTTCACACACATCAGAGTGAAAAAGAAACTAAGTAAATTCCAAAGTGAAGAAAACTTCATAATCAAACAGCCCAGTGCCCCTCCAAGCAGCGTGAGCTTCGGGTGCCTCTCATGAAGACATGTTCAGTGTAACAGGCAGCAGAAGACACCTGCTCCTAAGAGCCCATTTGCAGATTCTCTTGCAAACTCCACAGACAAAGACAAGCTGCTTTCTGCACTCATACACAGTGGCAGAAGCCACCCAGCAATACTAATGCCATTAACAAATAGCACACTCTCTTCTTGCAGTGACCTCATTCTTTCAAGAGATTTTAGGAGTGGCTCAGAACAGTAGTACAGTAACACAGAAATCAAGACCAAGATCTAGATCTGGATTAAATTTGACGACCAAAACATGATGCACAGGTGAAAGGTCACCAGTCAAAACTAAGATCATATCTCCATAATCTGAAGCAAAGGAGATGAAAATACATAGCTACTTCACTGTTCTCAGTGTGGCGTAGAAACTGTCCATCAATACTGATAATATGTTTTCTTTTATTCCCAAACTCTACCAGAGAAGTGTCCTTTGCTCCAAGCATACACCAAACAAGTTGGTAAAATCAGTTCTTACCCAGTACAAAATTAGAAGGTAGAAAAAGAAATTTAAGAAAGGGGAGAGAGCAGGGAAGAGGACAAAACAAAAGACACAGCACTGTACTACACTCTTCCTATTTCTATGCACTGATCATTAACACAGAAAACTCTGCATTATTCTCATATAATAACTTCACATTCAGACAAAAAATAAAATACTATAAATAAACAAATATGATTTGAAGCTTGAAGATTCATGATGGGACCTATGCAAACTGAAGGGGTAGCTATATAACAATCCAGGGAAAGTGTGCTGTTATCCTTTGCAGATTAGCCACCAAGAAGTGCAGCATACTTCACTTCTGCTTTACATTCTGCTTATCCATATGATTTATACATACGATAGCCATTCATTCTTTTAATGCCTTTGATAAAAGCCTAACCTAAGAATGTTAAACCCTACATGAACCATGATGTAGTTATTCATTATGTACTTTAATGCAGTGTGTACCAGAGCAGTCAGATAAATGAGTCTACAATCATTTTTGTACATTTTAAGTACAGCCTTATCTCCTCATTTGCTGGCTTCCTTGATAGGAACTTCTAACTATGACTAACATGTAGAGTACACAGTATCTTAAGCACCATATCTGTGAGAGGTGAGATCTTACATTCACCAGTTGAGAGTCAACAGCAACACCATTACTTTAGAAAATGGGACAAAACATTAAACAATTTTTGAAAAGCCAATGTTTCTTTTCCCTCTTGGAAGAAACGAAAAATAAATATTTGGACCTTTACAGTCTTAAATGGAAACATTCCTGCATTTCTTGCCAAGAATTTGCCTCTCCCTACAATTAGTATATGGTATGCTATACAGTTTTCGTTAGTTATTTCCTGATAGCATGTTATTTCTCCTCATCAAGAACTCCTCATTATTGTACTAAGTAAGCATAATTTCCAGCAGAGGACTGAGACACCACACCATACCAAACAACTCCTAGCAAGGCACTTTCCAATCCTTCCACACTGAACAACAGCAATGTGATATACTGGGAAGGATTTGGTTTGGCTATCAATGCAAAATGTTGCAAGGACTTATCCTCAAACATCAAAGTTCAGCAATTTCAAGATTAAGCACATAAATCTTTGATGTAGCTTCCTTAACTAAAACCTGCCACTTCATTTACAAGCTACCTTTGAAGCAAATGCAAAACTATGCATTTACAAACCTGATTCTTGTGCTTGCAGCTCAGAACAATCCATGGAAGCCTAGCTTGATGAAGATTGTGATATAAATCTCTGCTCAAGAGCCATGTAAGGCTTCCTGTATCAAGGATGTCAACACATTTGTTTTTAAATAAACCTCATAATTGTGTTCATGCAGCTCTGTAAGATATTTTAAAGGTAATTAGCATTCTAGGATATTAGGCCTTCTTTTGGAAAAGCTTGTATTTTCCCTGGGTTCAGAACACAAATGGATTAGTTCATGTGCAAATTGGATGCACTACTCACTGGCATAGTACAGATTCAATTTCAAATCAATCTTACATTACTGCTGGTGACAATACTGTCAAAATAACAGACATCTATAGAAACATAATATGCAACAGATATATGCCTAACATTTCACAAATCACAAATACATCATTTAACAATCTTGCAAAACATAACAAAATTGGAAGAAAACACTACCATCATGCATCAAGGACACCAAGTCCTAAGTGACACAGAAGAAATTATCTTCAGGTAACTAAGCTGGGAACACAGTCCCTCTAAATATGTTCCCTTTGTCTTTGGTCTTTAAGCACTCTTCTGTTCTGACAAGATTAGTAGCATACCTGGAGGTCACCTGGAAGCATGAATTACTGTTTACAGACAGGATTTCCAATTAAACAATATTCTTACTGACAAAGGGATGACGCTTCAATAGCAGAAACTGCTTTCACTGAGAAATCAGTTCTAATGTCAGGTAAAATAAAGGTTTTACTGCTAAAGTGCTAAGAGTACTCAAGAGAGCATAGAAAATTGGGGATTTATGTGGAACAAAAAACACAGATGGAAATCACTTTAAACTTGTTTATCCATGAATCCAACTCAATTACACGCTCTAAAAAAATTCTTTCACTATCAAATATTAAACAAAATTTCATAGAATATTTAAAACCAGCCTCTCTCACTGTGAGGCAAGAAACAAATTTGATTTACAAATGTTAATGTAATTATGCAAATGTCAAAACCTTCATCATGTCCTGCAAATAGTTCCATCCTTTTGGGAGTTTTATCTACCCAGTTTATTTTAGAATGTTTTTTTCATGTCTTAATTGATTCTCTTCTGTCCCACCTCACCTCCAGGAGGCAGCAAATAGGAATTGGGCTAGTATCTTCCCTGCTAGCCAGGCACACTTCTGACAGCACATAGCACAGAGTGCAGCTGTAATTAAGGATGCCTTCAGTCAGGGGAAAAAAAAAAAAAAAAAAGCAAAGACCAGGAAGGAGGAGAAGCCAGAAAGCCAGGCTGGCCTCCTAATCTCTTGTTCAGATTCCTGATGCTCTGATGAAGATGCAGAGAGCAAAGTCACCAACATTTCTGACAACCTGGGCATCCGCCCAACACACGTAACACAGATGCTAAAGACAAGCTGAAGCCCAGCCGTGAAGTCTGAGACAGACTATATTTCTAAGAGCATTCTTCATGCTGTCACTCACTATCAATGCTCAACAATAAATCAAGAATACAAGTCATAATTACATTCTCTGCTACTTAATGATGCAGCCACATGCAGCTTCCTTCCCTTCCCACCAACTGTGAAACTTAAAGGCTCAAGTGAAAGATGTTAACATCAAAAAGGTCATTTTTTGTCTGATTCATCAACAACATGAGCACCATTAAGTTCAAGTGCACTTTTCATGCTATATGCTGCAACCTTTAATTTCCTTCACTACAGAACACTTAGAGGACTTTGCCCATCTCCATTTCTTCTGCACTGCACATCCTCCCCCTGTCTTCCCACAGACAAAAAGCAGAGACCCCACCACAAAACCCATTCCCTCATTATATCTTTGCTCTGCAGGAGAGAACAACAATGCTTTTGCCTAGTAAGAGATACAAGGGCACCATCTTTGCAAGAAACTGTTTCCCTAAAAAAGCACAAAACATTTGGCCATATGGTACCCTGTAAGATATCTCTTTAGAGAACCATTTCAATAGCACACTCAGAGAATGCCGGAGCGATTGTGCATTCACCTAAGCAACTAAAACCACACTGTTTCCATTTCACTGTCAATAAGGACTTATGGTAAGACTTCTTATCTGAACGAATAATCAAATTGCTTTAGGAGTCTCACTTTTATAGTCTCATATACAATTATATAAGCACAATGGCAAAATAGATGTTATCTAACTGGCAGAAGGATTCCCAAATCCTTTGAAGAGAGATTGTCCATTAACCATAAAATTAAGTAGGCCATGCAATTGCACAGCAATGAAGTGGAAACAAAAAGATTACGTTTATAGAGGAGATTGGTTAAATTACTAGCCAAGAATATTAGACATGGAGGCATGGTTTTAAAAACATTACTGGAGGCAACAGTATCACAATGCAGAAATGCAAGCACAGGGCATGGCACTGTGCTTGAGAAGATCCTGTGCTGCCAGCAGGATTCAGTTGTTCATGGAGGGATCAGACCAAAGGCTATTGAAATTCAGGAAACCAGAATACTGCAGGTAAAGTGTTATCACCACTTAAAATGAAATGGTTTAGATAGTGCTCAGATGTATGTATTCAAAGCATTTATGTTTCCTTTTAGCTTAACCAACACATCTTTTAAATAGTAATGATTACATCTTTAAAAATTATTAAATTATCTCTAAATCGTTTTTAAAAATGCCACTAGAAGCATGTTAGTTAACATGACAAGCACACTGACAAAGCTACTCCCAGCTTTGATACCGAGGATCAAACCAAGCAATTACAACAGCAATTGTGGACTAAGAACCGCATTAAACTTCTGAAATCAATTTTCTATATGCATGAGCACACACATGTGCAACAGCATACTGGAACTGCATCTGCACAGAACAGACTAGCCAGTTCAGTAACACCATCCTTGAAAATGGCCTGTGCATCTTTAATTGTTTTTTTTTTTCCTCAGGCCATCTATCTATGCCACTGAATAAATAAAAACCAAGCACACCCAAAAGGCAGTAAGTACAAGCCACGCCGTATTTCAGCTCCTCTGAAGATGGGTGTTCACTTGAATTTTATTCCTCTTTTGAACAGTAATGCAGTGATAATTGTTTTTTTCCCATGCTGCATTACTGAGACTCGTAGCTGTTGTGATAACATATGCTCAAGAAACAGCTGTATCTCATGCAAAGAGACTTCCTAACAACTCACTCCACAATGTCTGATTGTTCTGATGCAATTTGATTTCTGCCACCGTAGTGGAAGAGATATGCCAGGCTTCTTAAACTAGAGAAAACCAAGACCAAGGAGATATAAGCACACAACTGAAAACCCTCAAGATGGGAACCCTGTCAATTAAGAACAAATTGTTAAGGGCAATAAGCAGCTGCTAACCACTTCCATAGACTGGGAACAAAAATTACATTGTCACATAGAGCTCCACACACATTTTCTACCCTACCCCATCACCATCAAAAGTATCGGTGTTGCTATTTCAGATTTAATGTATTTTTTTTCCTCTCAGTCTTGAACTCTGCCATTTACAAACACTTAACTTTCACAACAATACAGCAAGACACAAATTCCTTTTTCATTACAACTCAAGATTCAGCTTCCTACTCCACTACTTGAAATAAAGAGCAAAGCAAGACAACTTTAGAGCTTACTTGGCACTACTTGCTCTCCAATTTCCCCATCACCCGCCCCCTTTTTTTTTCATCTGGCAAGCATTTCAAAATTTAGCATGCAAGTTACACGGGCTCAATTCAATTCCTAGATGTATGAAGCACTTTCAATCCAGGCCCCAATATGAGGGATTTGAGCAACTCACAAGATTTTTGTCCTTAAACCTTGCAGATTTCAAGAAATGCAGGGTCAAATCTGAAAAACCAGAATCTTATCCTTCTGTCAAAAGGCCAACATCCCTCCTCTATCCAACCCACTATCCTTCATGTATCTATCTTCTCAGGGTCAGTGTCAGGTTGTCTCAGAATGCCCCAGGGAGGCTGATGAAGGGACTGAAAAGGCCAGAAATGGTGAAAAAAAGCTTTGTAAGAAGCATACCCATTACCTCCAGCTGATTATATAGTGGTATCACTGAATAATTGCAGCAAAAGGTTTTCTGGGTCTGCTACAATCATGCAAATTTGGTTCAAACTGATTCACAAAGGAGTTACTAAATGAGCACTGACAGCCTTGTTTGCTAAATTTCATCCAAGCATCTTTCTCCCAATCTTAAAAGTATGATAATTGCCGAAGCCTCTGGTATTTCCCCATGAAAAACAAATTAGGCTTTAATGAAATATGCAATCTCATTCCAACATACTGAGGCGGATTCAACCCTGCTTAATATTCCACAGCTAGTACCACGCAGCTCCTGGAAGCCAGGGCAGCTCTGGCAGATGAAGCTTCCCCGGCAGTCGGTCGGCATTTGTCTGCCTCCTGCTCGATGTCAGCGATGCCAGGCGTGAGGAGTGCACGTGTTCCACCGTGACAAAGTGTGACACTGGGCCACACCAGCAGCGGGCTGTCAGCAACCAGTGGGACTGCACTTACTAATGCATCCAGAGTCCTAAGTCTCATTGCCGGACATTTTTGATCACTGCAACTTCATTTTGAATTTTTGATTCCCAAGTCCATCAACAAACACAGCAAATGATAAGGATACAGTATCACCATTTGAGAGAAATTGAGACTGAAACTGCAACAGGTGTACACAGGCAGCCTGCAGTAATCCTATATACTTACCTTGAAAAACCACATTTCAGCTGATTCCTGATGAAAGCTTATCCCATTTCACTCCAAAGTCCCCCAGAACTTGAGAGCAGAAATCGAGGACACTTTTAAAAAGGCATAGATTGCAACAGGAGGGGCTTTCACATTCTAGCCTTCAGCGACTAAAACTGGACTGAATTCTGAGCTGCTTTAGATGTGATGAGTCCATTTCCAAAGACTGAGGGCTTGTATTAGAAGTCATCATGATTTTTTTCAAGATCGGGCGGTGATATCACTTCACATTCATGCCTGTTCCTTTAACTTTTTTTTTTTTTTAAGTGTTAGGAAAGGCTTTTTCTCCTTCTTAGTAGCTAAATCTAGAGCATGATAAAGGATTCTCTACTTCATTTGTCTTCTAGCAATGCAGTGCATTCCAAAACAACTTCTGGGTACATTTTTCCAAAACAAAGAAGTCACAGTGCTTTAGCAGGCAATGTAACACTTCACATTTTTATAGTGAACTTTGAAAACATACCATGGTTCTTGCAGTAGCAGAAGCAGCAACACAGAAACAAAAACGCAGAAAAACAGTCTCCCAAGTGAGACCACAGTGGGAAAGCATGTATTCCTAAAGGAGAATGCTGCTCTATCACATTTCCAAACAGCTTTGTAAAATGAAGCCAGGCAGAATTAGCTATTATCCAAACACTACTTACTCATGGAGCACTGTATATTTCTCATTCCGAGCGCTGCTCCAAGGGGCAGAGAGGTCCCTGGTCTGACAATAGCCTGCTACCAGGTGGAAACAATTAAGGAAGGAAGCTCTCCTGCACTGTGCAAATTATTTCCTAGCAATCCCCACTAAAGTTCATGCCACGACCTAATTTAACCACTTCACTTGCATCATGTCTCTGTCTTCCTGCATGCCTAGGAAAAGACAATTCCATGAACTCTCCTTGTTTCTACAGAGTATTTTATTTGTCGTAATTGTAGCTGTTTTTAAAAATCAGTCTGCCTTCTTCCTGCATCTGAAAGCTGAAATAAGGAACATCTTTTTTTGTTGTGCATCAGCCTAATTCTGTTTACTAGCTATGTATTAACTTACATCAGCTAAAACGCTAGCTCAGAGATAAAAGCACCAGGGCATTTTCTTGGGTTTTTTGGGTTTTTTTAAACATGAACAACAGGCAAAAGGAAGGAGGATAAAAGATGATGCCACAGATTTTGTAATTATATTTTTCTAGTAATCCAGCTTTAACGAGACTGGTATTTGTGTGCACAGCAGATCAACAATAATGCAAATCTCTCTACCCTACCATCTCTTTACATGATAGTTTTCTCATGATGTATTTATTACAGGCAAAGGAAGATTTTTAAAACAAAGGTTAACATGATACATTCTGCATATTTTAGCCACACTATTTGGTCATCTTCAATAGATTTGTCATCTAAACCAGGAAATCAGTATCCACTCTTTGGCAACCAACACAATTATTTCTAAAGGTTAGTAATAAACAAGCACACTCACGTTAAAGGAGAGCATCCTATCATGCATGTAAGAGAAGTAAACATTTTAGACATTTGACTTGAAATACTAAACCATTATGAATAGACACAGAGAAGGGGAGAAGTCTCTCTGGTAATGAAATTTATTGAGCCTGCACAAGCTGCACATCTTTGTTCCCTCTGAGCAATATGCTTATCCCCATAACGATTTTCAACTAGACCTAAATATTTTAAGAAGATGAAGTTAGGCAAAATAAATCTTGCTCATTCTGCTACTCTACCATCAGGCTCAAGTTTTTAAATCAGAAATGGGTTACACAGCAAGAGCTACCAGTACCACTGAGATACCACTGAGGACCACCTACCCGAACAGGCACCAAAAACATGCCTAGCAGGAAAAAACTAAGTTTGCCAACATCAAAAGTAAGGAAGAACATCATATCCTGTCTCTTTCTCTGAATCAGCTCAGGGAAGAGGATGAGGATGCAGCATCATGCTCTCACTGCAGATTGGTTACTCCTGAGCCTTTCACTGATGTTCTGAATTCGAAGAGGAAGGAAAAGTGATCGGTATCTGAGTTAACATCATTTTACTATGAGCACAGATAGCCAGCGCATGTGGTAAAACTCTTAAGCTCAAAGCCCTTAAACACACAAAAGTGATGCAACAGAGAGAGTAACCACAGTCTCTGTATCTTATTTCCTAAGTATTTCCTAAGTACATGGACCAAAGCAAAAAAGAAAGGGAAGGAAATAACACTTCTCATTATGAAGAGATAAAGTAGGAACAAGGCAGTTATGAACGGGCCATGGGTAACAGCTCCTCCTACCAGCGATGACCTACAACACCAAAGGAGTAGTAAAAAGCAGCAGCAGGAAACACCACAGGGGGAACCCAAACATACTTAATCCTCAGTAAAGGGAGCCCAGTTTAGAGAGTCTGTGGAGGTTTTTACATCCTAAGACAGGCAGAGAGTGCCTAATTACTTGCTATAATTACCAAAATCTTTGAAATAGGGAGTGGTTCCTCTGTCACCTTGAGAAAATAGGTTTGTTTTTTTTTTGAGGAGGGAGGGGTGTAAAAATATATTTTAGTCCCATCAAAAACATTAGTAAGAGTCCTTGAATTTTACATCATCCTCAATAATTGAACAGCCTTGTTCTGAAAATATGAAACATTATCAAAACTGTCAGTCTCATAACATAATCATTACTTTACTTCCTTGGCAACAAAGGAAACTTTTAATGGAAAGAGATTTAAAGTACAGCATGGACATTCCTCTCCAGACTATAACCTTTTCCAATAGACTCTAGTTACAATACATCTGCTGACTATCTCTCCTAGAAGGGATTTGTAAGGCCAAACAGGTCATACACAATTTCAGAGCTTACACCACCACTTGATTAAAAGTATATTACTCTGGAAACAGCAGTTCACCTCCTGGTTTTTCTACATACCTGTTCAGGAGAGAAACACTGCAGAGTTAAAGTCCTTAAACAGAAGCAGAAATTGATGAAAAGCACAACTAAGCAAACGCATCTATGGCTTCTGCTTACACACATCTGTGCTGGAGAAACATTCACCCTGAAGCCCAGGCACAAAATAGATGTTCTCCATCTGTGCATTGGACTGGTGCTGGTTTAAAGCTGACAGTGTGCTTAGCCTGTTGTCTTGAGAGGTGAAACAAACGAATAAATAAACGGAGGCACTGCGCAAAAGGCTCATCTTGCAAATATATCATCAGCGATTAACAAAAGTACTGCAATAACTAAGCAGATCTCTTCAGGCTTTGCACTGCCACTAATACTGCTCAGCAATCCAAAATTAAAACCACTCCAAAGAAAAAAATCTCAGTAAATATTAAAACTAGAAAATACCTGGAAAAGAGGAAATAAATAAACAGTGGCCTTAAAGCACCTGCCAGTAGGTCTGCCTGCATTACAGCCTGCAGTGCCCAGGTACATCAAAAGCACCTTTGCGTCATTTGTGCCAGGGTCATTTTCAAAAGCGTCATAAAAAAACAGCAAATTAGCAGCTAGCTTTTCCACCGTGAAGGAGATAAACCTGAGGATGGTAGAAATGCAACACAATTGAAAAAACTAGACAAACTCAATACCCACATCAGAACAAAAAAAATAAAAATTAAAAAAATACTCCAAACAAAACAAAACAAAGAAAACAAAACACCAAAATCTATGAAATATCAGACTGGAGCCAGAAAGTACAGCTGTTGAGAAACTGCTTTTTACAGAGGCTGAAAATACTTTCTTCCCCATTGTACATTATCTCCTCAAACAGGAGGAACATACATGAATTTAGAAGTTTAATATTTGGGCAATCCTTCTGGTGGCAAGAATGCTACAAAATGGAACTCCTGAAAATTGTCCTGGATAAGAGACTGTAAATCTGCAAGACCCAGAGAGAACCACTGGACAACAGAGTAATGCTTTACTAGGCTCAGTAAAGAATGGCTAAAGGAGGATTTAACTTTAGTCCCCACCCGGCATTCACAGAATGACTGTGTAGCATACTAGGAGTTACACACACATCATTTTTCAAAGCACAAACTACAGTCAATATGTGAGAAAAGCCCTCTTCAAAATCACAGTAAAATTAATTCAAACACTGCGTTTGTATCTCCTTTTTTCCTACCACTTTTTTCAGATGAAAAAGGAAAGGGATAAAAGACAGACTCCCCTTTCCAATACATAAATGCGTACTTCTTGCTTTGAAAGAATGAACAGAACAGACACGTTAGGTGTTTTTTTTAATTAGGAAGTCATGAGGCACACAAAGGAACAAACAATCACAAATGGTTTAAATGGTGATAGGATGGTATTTGTAACTATGTTGGTTTTGCTTGGCCTCATTTTTGCTGGGGGAGGGGGGCACAAAGATGGCTCCTGTGTGAAGGTTCTGGAAGCTTTCACCATGTCCAGCAGAGCCAATCTGATGGCTCTGAAGATGATGGACATGCTGCTGGCCAAGCCTGGGCCAATTAGAGGTGTTGGTTATGTCTCTGTGATAACATACTTAAGAAGAAATCAAAACAATGTGAGCACACACTTCCTTTTAGCCAGAGGAGGAGATGAGAATATGTGAGGGAAAACAACATGTAGACAGCAAGGTCAGTGGAGAAGGTGGGGGAGGAGGTGCTCCAGGTGCCAGAGCAGAGAGTCCTCTGCAGGCTGTGGTGCAGACCGTGGTGAAGCAGCTGTCCTCCTGCAGCCCATGGGGCCCACGGGGGATGCAGAGGTCTATTCGCAGCCCATGGGGAGGTGCCCACACCGGAGTGGGCCGATGCCTGGAGGAGGCTGTTGTCCAGTGGGAGTCCTAGTGGAGAGAGAGGCTTTGCTCCCAAAATGGAACAGCCTGGCCTCGGGGGTCTGCACCCCATGGATGAGGGGTCCACATCACAGTAGTTTTGGGAGGACTGTCTGCCCATGGGAGGAGGCTCACATTGCAGCAGGTTCAGGCAGGCTGCTGCTTGTGAGATTTGGACTCACACTGGAGAAGTTCGCAGTGATCTGTCTCCTGTGGGAGGGACCCCATGGTGATGTAGAGGATGACTTCTCTCCCTGAGCAGCAGAAAAAGATCTTGGTGATGGACTGACCAAAGCCCCATTCCCTGCCATCTTGTACTGCTGGTGGGAAGGAGGGAGAGAGGTGAGCAGGCAAACGGTGTCTTTAAGGGGTTTAGTTTACTTCTTAATATCTTCCTCTGACTCTGTTAGCAATAAATCACTTTGCAACTTTAAATTCAGCCGCTTTTGCCCTCAGTGTGTCTTCTCCCTTCCTTATCTCAAGTCACGAGCCCTGTGTGTGTTAATTTTTTCCTCTCCTCTGCCCAGCTGAGGCAGGGGAGAGCAGAGAGAGCAAATGTTGGAGGTGCCTGGCATTTGGCCAGGGTCAAACCACTACAATAACGCTTTGTGCAAAAAGCACTTACATACTAACTCTTCCAGGATGCACCAGCAGCTCAGGTGTCCCTAAGCAGGTCCCATGCTCATGTCTGGGCTTCAGCTGTCAGGCAGCCAGAAGCAAGTGTGGCCTCTGAGGTCCCCAGACACACTGCGAGTGGGGACCTCAGATTGCTGCTTTTACTTGCAGCTTGTCAGATCAGTACTGCCAGCAGCAGGACAAAGAAAAATGTTTCAAGACTAGGTGACTCTGGAGCTGAAAACATCTTCAGACAGGAATTTCTGATTCCTTACAGAAGAGTCAAAGCCAAGCTGTCACTGGCCACCTAGTAACAAAGCCACAACCTAGACATTTTGCTAGCAGCAAAAACCAAGGGAGGAAGACATGTTTAATATCACGACATTGCAAGTTTTTGCAGAAATACGTTTCAGTCTTGTACACATACCCTTGAGCAGTTATACCGGGATTAATACTGCACAGGGGGACTGGGGGTACGAGGGTTATTGCAAAGTCCAGTTCCTCAAAGTAGAGCATTTTTAGATTGAAATAATAAGGCATAATCTTTGTATCACCCCTGTACATTTCTAGACATAGAAAAGGCAAATCTGCAATACCTATACTCTTGAAAAGGTCTCATGTACCAGGTGTTCCAATGCTAAAACCATTGGATCTGCCTAGCAGAGTGGAACATTATGTCAAAATGAAAAGAGAAAGTAGACTGTGCTAACAGAAGTTAAACCCAGATTAATTTAAAATTAGAAGATTAACTTTTTACCTGTAGGAAAACAAATTATTTTAACAGATAATGACGTATATAACGTGGAGTCAGTTAATCCGACAAACTGTCTATCAGTATTTATGGAATGATTTAATCACCTACCCTTCTCACTGCCAGCTTCCTCACACTGCAGATTATATACTAAGCCATTTCCAAATCAGTTCAGTGGGGATGCTTTGTAGGAAAAGAGCTGAACCAACTGCAGAGCACCCTTTCTGAGTACAGCTAGCTCACAAACGCATGCTGAAGCTAAAAATAATAAGAGGAAAACTTTTAAAAGACATGTTCCCAGGGACAGCGAAATATCATCTAAAATAAGGGATGTGTGTTCCACTGAGCCTCACAAACAATGCCAAACAACACAGGACCAACTTGGAAGCCCTGTATTTCTGAACTCTTGCTGCCTAGCATCTAGCTCCCCGCCAGACATCCACTGACAACACTTTTTGCATTGGATCATAACAACAGACAGCAGGTCTCAATCAAATTTGAGTACAACCTCATCTACAAACACCCGCTTTTCCCCCTAGCTGTAACAAGCAGGGATGCAATCCCAGGGAACTGCTGACACCACATCACTCCCCCACACCCCACCCACGGGGGCACTGGGGACAGGGCACTGGCATCACTGGGGACCAGCAATGCGGGGAGGACTGCCTGTCACTCATCCTTGGAAATCAAATCAGGGATTTGATTCTGACCATTCACTAAGCTGAAATAGGGCAATGGCACACAGGTTCAATGAGGATGATGTTGCTCTTATCTCCACCAGCTCAGCAGGGGTCAGGGCCAGGTTTCTTGTGTCCCTGCAGCTTTGCTGAAGCCAGAGGAATCAAAGAGAAACTCCGACAGCTGCTGCAGGATTATCCGAGCAAAGCAGGCAGCGGAGGAAAAGCCAAAGGCTTTCAGCGAGGCCAGCACACCCATTCTGTAACAAACCCTGGGAAACCAGTGCATCCTCAGGACTGCCAACGCCCCAGACCTAAAGGGAGCCCTGACCCCTGACAAGGGGAAAAATCTCACAGATCTGCCCTGCTGGCAAAGGTGTCCTAGAGCATGTACTGCTGCTCATCAGCAAAACTGATGAGTAGAACATATTTTACATAAGCACACTTGTTTTCTATTATTTTTCTATTTTATGATCTCATCGTGCTCAAGAACTTCATGTAATGAAGAAGAGACACCATTACCTGTATTCACCAACATCAGTCCTGACACTCATCCAGACCAAATACTTACAGAAACGAGAAGCAGCAGGTTACATGAGTTATAAGAATCAACAAAAATATCAGGTTTAGAGAAGAAAGTAATGCCATTTAAAGAATCAAACTCATCACTGAAGATGCTTTTCTGCAAGACATGTACAAGCTCCAAGCATGTTTGTCCTTGGCCCATAGGAGGTATGAGTGACACAGGAAAGAATAAGTGAATACAGACAAAGTAAACAACAACAATAAAAAAAGAATTTTAAAAAACCCCAAACACAACATCACAAAAACCAGGAGACAGAACAAATTTAATATTGACTTGTGAGATTAGTTGAGCTTGTATCACTTTCACAGTTCATGGTCTATGATGATATGAAATTGCTTTTATTCCCAACATTTTTTTCTGATAGGGTTTGGGGTTTGTTTGATATTGAAAACAAGCTCTCCTAAAGATAAAAAGAGGAAAAAAACCAACCAAACACAACACACAGAAGAAAGCAATGTTAAAACAAGTAAAAGGGAAAAAAAATTGTAAAATACTACTGAAAAATATGCATAGAATTATTTACCTAGACAAAGCTATAGGCTGGTCTTTGTTAAAAATGCAAATTTTATTCAGTAAATCAATGGATGAGTACAACTTCAAATATAACATTCTGAAGGCTCACATCACCATCTCAGGCAAATTCACAGATTAGCTTGTGGCACTGTTGATGATTCCAAGCTTAAAACCAAAGTAAATATTTATTAACATTAACCACTGCATTTTGATTCAATGATTTAAGAAATATAACTACCTTCAGGAAATACTGAAACCCTTTTCTCCTAGAGATAGTTACACTGAAAGAGGAAAATAGAATTTTCCAAAAGCTTTCTGAAACATGAAGGGAAAGTTTTGAGTGTGTGATTTGGATAAGTTACAAAAAAAAAACCTACAACAATCCTTTATTAAACACAATTAATTTTGATTGTAATAGTCAATCCTTTAATAACAGTTGATGAGAAACATTGCGTACAATTTGCTTTCCCCACACCAGTGCTCCAGATACAGATTTTCATTATCTCATCAATTCCCAGAGCATGAAGTAATCAGAAACATGATCAAAATCCATGAGATTTTTATGTTCTTAAAAAAATAAGACAGCCATACCAATGTTTAGGTTTATACAAGCAATCCTACTAAGTAAAATAAAAAATGGGCAGGGGCAGATATGAAGTATGTTGGGTTTGGGTTGGAGCTTTTGTTCCAGAAGAAGAGCCTGAACAACAAGCTTTTTAGGACTGGGACAGCTTCTATTTCTATAGTGTCTTAAATAGCAAGGACCCAATTCTAGAAGGATCAGACTGCTTCAGAACTCATGATAATAAAAAAAAAAAAATATCGTTTATACTTCTGAACCACTCATATTACAGATAAGCCCTTTATTGACTAAGTCTTGTCCTGGTCTCTATCTCAGTTTTCTGGCTACATCTGCCCTGAAGACAGAGCTACAACTCTAGGATAAACCAGAAATATAACTCAGATTAACAGTGAAGCACACAAACAGTGCTTTTTCAGCTCAGACTCCGGGTATATTCAGATCTCAGAGGAACTCAAGAGTATGCACTGCCCATATGTCACCCTGGATGATTTCCTCCTTTAAGTCCTTTCTTAGGCTGAACAGAGACTGCAGTTGCCCCTCATAGAGCTTCCAAAATTCCAACTTAATCACCTTGAAAATAGAATATTATTGCCATATGAATTTAAGATAGTTAACCAAAATAAGTGATAAAATCATCCTGAAAAGCATTAGCATTCCTGAATGTTCACTATAGATAATTTATTTCTTTTTTTTTTTTACTTTTACATATAATAGTCATGTGTTTCTACCAAGATCATGCCAGCATCAAAAGTCAGGCAGTATATAGGGAACTACAAGAAAATTTCTAAAGCTTCACTCATTGCTCTTGAGAGCATTCACCAAACATTTCAGTAAAACTCCACACTCAGCTGGTCTCTGAACACATTAGTTGTGGTTACATTTCTAGTTTCAGACCACAAGTCTTGGAAGTCTGGGAGTATAATGTGTCTTTACAAATAATTTCTTCTTTAATGTAAAAATTAAGTTTTCCTTTGTCCTTGAAGGTAAGACATGGTAGGAAACAAGAGTAAGTCCAAAAAGAAAGAGAAAAGCCTATCTACCTGGAATTAAAGATGTGTGTCTTCTATAACAATAACCTAAGCAAACAGGAAAAAGAATACTTGCTTAATTCATAACATTCAATCTAAGAATAAATGAATGCCACATGCTGTGCAGTGCTGCATTTGACACTTACCATCAGTATTCATGTTGAGAGGGATTTGAAAACTTCTTCAGTATAAAGTATTCAAAGCACAAGGCACAGGGCCACTTTTCAAGAGTTTCCACAGCTTTGTATCAACTTATTCCTTCATACACATAGCCCTAAAAATAGCCTTGTCTCTGATGATAGTTCAGCTTGGACTTCCATCCAAACCGCTATTGCCAAGACAAGGTTAAAGCCTCACGCTTCATTAGCCACACAGCAGCCCTGGCAAGAGCCTGCTCAAAGCAGCAGTGCTCCGCATCATCACCGTCTGTCCCAAACTAGGAATTAGTGTGAGGAATAGCCAAACAAGGCAGCCACAAAACTGTAGCTTCTCTAGCAATCTAGTTTTTGCACAGCATCAGCTATGCCTGTCTTCAGTCACATTGTTTTATCCATTTTCCTTTCCCAAACAATTTATCTCTTTTTTAGGCCATATTGTGTCTTTCTTCTTGAATGGGCCTAAATCTATTAAGTAAGTCATTGCTCATTTCTCCTTCTTTGGTTCCAGCATCTGTTTTCTGTATACATCTTAATAGTTTTCCATTGTAAGAAACATGAGAGGAGAAAACCACCCAGGGAGACAAGGAGAACAGGTTAGAAGAGCAAGCTGAAAACCCACGAAAGGCAGGAGTGAAATCCCCAGAGACCTCTCTGGACAGGAGTCCCTGGTACCCTCTGACCAGATTATCTGTGCTGAGTGCTTACCCTCACTTACTCTCCTAGCAGTCATCCCTTCAGACCTGCTGACCACGCTGACGGCGTGATCGATCTTAGGTTTGTTTCCGTCAAGCAAACAGGCTTAAGCAGTTTGACCCAGCCTGGCTTGCTACAACACAAAGAGCTGAGATTGCCAAAGCCTAGGGATAATGTCTCTAAGCAAAGGCAGCAGGCGCATTCACACTCTGAGAGAAATTTTTCTCACAGCTTGTGTACTGGATTTGGATCTTTTGCATTTCACACAGCTAAGAGCCAATGAGGTCTGTATCTCATTTCACCCTTCTCCTGTTATGTCTTCTGCCTTGTCTCTTCCTTTCTCCAGACCTCCCCTACTTGACACCACAATGTTTAGGTGGCTCTTGTACCTGCAAACACCACTTGATCTCTAAGACACAGGACCACTATGCATACACTGCCTCTTTTCCACGCACTGCTCTTCTCATACCTTTCAGTTCAAAACTCCTTGGGGCAGAAAATCTCTTCTCAAGAGCTCCTGAAAGCACCCTAAGGTATTGCTCCCTGCACAGTTGGATAAAGTAACTGAAGTGAACGGAATTGCATCAGTATCTTATCAGACTGAAACAAAAACAATTTAAACCTTGGGGGAAAAAAAGAAAAACAACAAAAAACCAACAAACACTGAGTAAGAAGTGCAGAAGTATTTGCCCGAGTCATCTGTGCACACAACAGCCAAAGAACTTGGCACCAGTGTCAAATCTTCTACTGCCTCAATGCCTTACCTCTTTTCCTTCTTGCCCACTACACCAGGCCTCTCCTCTCCCCAAAAACAGCTGGATTGCACAATAAGCAGGATAACACAGCTGGTATATTCTTCTCTGTTCTCCTAACACATAGGCACTATTGGTCTCCAACTTGGAGTAGAGACAAGGCTCTACATCCACCTATAAAGAGAGAGAGAGAGAGCAAAGACAGAAGGAAACTCTGCAGCCTGGATCTGACCTCACCTAGGAGGTCATGTTCCTCCCATCACTGGCATTTAAAGCCATGCACATAAAGAAAAACAGCCTGAGTGTGCCAAAATGAGGTCACTTAGAACAATGAACAGTAACTATTATTTTCTTAAGACCTCAACATTTCTCTTTTTATGCAAGTTCATCGTACAATACAACAGGTTGAGTTTAAATGAGAATTAGGCTGCAGCTTTTTAGCATGCCCCAGGTAAAACAAGTGAGCACGCACAAAGGGCACCTGATAACATTATCTGCACATGCACTATTGTGTAACTGTTTCCATAGGCACAAAGGACTGTCAAGCTGCCATAAGACTTCATGCTAATTGCTTTGTGTGTGTTATGAAATGTAAATTAGGACTCCCTCAAAAACCTGGAAAATTGCACTTATCTAAACCTCACAGGATTATAAGGGGGCAGTCATTCAATATTTCTCACCAAGAAATGTGAAACTAGGCTCTGCAAAGATGCTCTGCCCAAAGAGAGACAGATCTGTTACTGCATATAACAGTTGTTTTGCTGCGCATGCAGCTCCAAATCAAATTTGCAAACTGGTGAAACATCTGGAGGGGAGAGCCTCAGATGGTGAGAACCATCACAATTATGGTAATACCCACAGCGTTTCTTTACCAAGTGTGATGTAAAATTAAGTAGTTAATATACATGATGATTAAAACAGTTGACACAATTATCAAATGCTGCATGACTTCTACAACTGAAAGGCCAAGATGGGGGGGGCTGCCCTGTAAATTCTATTTTACCATCCCGCTTCCAAAAGAAAGTCTCGTGCTACTAAGTTCTTTGGAATAGTGAAACATAATAATGATACTTACATGTATTTGTGCCAAAAAATATAAAATAAAAATATATTACAAGCACATCCCATAAACATTTTCACTGTTTCATTTTTTAGGACCAACCAAGCATTTTATGAATTGTAGTTATTTATGATGTTTTATATACTGTATTTGTTTATGCACAAAAAGGTCACCTACTTCCTCACTGTGGCTCTTCATCATTCAGCAGCAAGACAGGTCAGACTTCAAACTGTGTCGCAACGGTCTTATTCTCATATCCTTGCAGGCCCTCTATCCTGCAAACACTCAACCATGTGTTTAACTTTATGTATACAAGTAGCCTCACTGAACTCATTCATGAAATTCTAGCCTTATTTAAACTGCCACAGGTTTTACCATTGATTCCATTTAGACCCAGATTTCATCTAATGGGACTATTTACATCTGAAAAGCTGAACACATGCCTAAGTGTTTGTAAAACTGAAGTCCCAACAGCAAAGCCAAGGCATTTTATCTGTTACTAGCACATCAGACCTACAAAATTATTTGCTTTTCTTTTGATTTTAACTAAGTTAGGAGAAAATAAACAGATCATAACTAAAGCAGATTATTAGGTTATATTTATCCTTCTTTTTGGATATTACTAACCAGGCTATCCATCCTCTCCAATCTGCTCATTCTTTTTCATGCCAGTAAGCAGGAAATAGTTAATGCTTAATTGTCTAGGCACAAACACTGACTTTGCTTAGCCAAAGAGTTCACTTTTCCATTTGTACTTCAAAAAAGAATAAATTTCAGGCAGATACAAGAAAAACAGATTAGTAAACTGCAGTTTTCTTTCTTTAATGACAACAGCAGCAATACTCAACCAATCTAAACTGAATTAAATTAAATCAAGGTTTAGTCAGTTCTTGAAGGAATACCTGAAATATAATCTCTGCATTTGCTTACTCAGTTTTATTTTATAACACTGATAGTGTAAGCTGACCCAAGTAACTTCTAACCTTCAGCAGAGAGAAGGAAAGAAACCAAAATATTGCGAAGTCAGAAGAGATTCTTTACTGCAGAAGGTAAAAATTTAGCAGTTCCTGATGAAATTCAGAACAATGAATAAAGAAATAAGGACCCTCTAGACACGAAAAAAAATCCTTTCTTTTTTTTTTTTTATTACCATACTGCTTACTGTATTTATAAGCTCAGAAACTCCCAAGGGCATAACTGGATAATAATTTAATCACTCTGTTGGAAGAGTCACTGATTGCAGGGTCCATCCCTTCACTTTAGCCATGACCTGTGCTGCCGGTGCAGACATAAGAAAGCATGCAAGTACAGATAGGATGAAAAATTATGTCTTACATAATTTTATTTTTATGTGTGTATATATGGTTATATAGTTACATATACTTGCATATATATAGTTATATGTACAATTAAATATGCCCTTAAATATTAAATGCAACCATCCTGTTATGATAAGGGTTCTTTTGCATTATACAACACAAAATACAACATGACAAGCAGCCTTCCTTAACCACTTATTTTATAAGTGTGCTCACTTATTCTTGGCAAAGGACTAACTGGTACAATTTCAGATTCATACTTGGAATTATCACAGTATCTGCTCTTCCTTAACTGGACTGTTCTCTGCTACCTTGCACACTTTATACAGGATTTCAGTCCAAGAAAAATGGGGAAAACAAATACTCTCCACTAATACAGCATACAGCAGCATATAAAGTACAACACTGTACATTTCCATATTCTACACACAGATGTTTCCCCACGATTTCTTATCTTGAAAGAAGTATGCAAAATAAAGTGCTCTCAGTGCCCTTGTTCAAGCAAAAACCTTCAGCCATCACTCCCACTATGCTACACAAAGAACAGCCCTTACATCTTGCCCACACTAAGATCAGTACAATTTGTATTTTGAAGCAGGATTGTTTCAATTGCACTAGACAGGCAGGAAAAAAAATGGTAAATTATTTCAATCACACTCATTACTAAAAATTCTCATCCACATCACTTATATCCTTCCTTAAATATTTACAGAAAGATTGAGGCACAAGCATTAATAAAATACTCTTTATTCTGGAATCCTGTAATCTTTCCCATACTTATATTTACTTCTGTCTTAGGTCTTTATTTTCACACTTTAGAGTCATTTTACTTATTCAGAAAACAGTACCCAAACATTAGCATTCAGTGGCAAGAAACTGAATTTTAAATCTTTTTGCTGTAAAATAAACTCCTGTGCTTTTTCACATCATTAATTAGCATAGTGTGAACACAAACTGAAACTCCCTGCCTATAATAAGCTACAACACAGAGAACCTCAACAAAATCTACAAATTTCAGTCTGCAAGATGTTTAGAACAAGCCAAGCGCAGAGCCAAACTGGTAGATTGAAATATCACACACAGCATGTGGTTTCTGGAAATCGTGCCTAACAGGGTGGGACCTTGCTCCAAGCTACCGCATCAGAGCCTTTCAAGATGTGCATGATACTCATCACCATGGCACCTGCAGATCTGTACTATCCAAATTTCCTGCTTAGAGAAGCCTTCTTCTCCAATGCTACCAACAAGCAGCACCAAGATCTAGAGCTGCAAAGAGCAGAAAAGCTATTTTCCTGCAAAACTAGTTTATTTCCATACACGTCAAGTCAACAGCTCAGAATGACAATAGGGTTAACACTCATCATAGTGATATAGGGATAAAATGCAACAGGTATTCCTATACAGTCAGGATTTTCATCATTTTTCAGGAGTAAAATACCAAATATTAATAATTACTAGTATTGCAAGCTAGCAGACTATATGTGGCACACAGCTGTGGTAGGAGCAGCGGTGTGTCCCAGCAGGCAGGGGGTGCGGGGCCACAGTGCAGCAGAAAAGCAACCCGAGTCAGCGGCAGGAAAGTTGCGGGGCTAGGGAGTGACAGCCAGGCTCCTCCATAGGGGAAAGGGTCCCGAGTATCCCCTGAGGCACCTGAGTGGATGGTAAAGGTCCTCCCCAGTCAAATTTGGTGTTAATAAGGTCCCAGTTCAAATGGCTGCTCTTACAAACAAAAGCTCACCCAGTAAGGAGGAAATGCAGAGCTGCGCTCCAGCGGTCACAGAGAGCCCTCTCGCAGCTGCAGGAGCTCAGCTGTCTCCTCCACGCCCAATGCGCAGGTGAAGCTACCAGCGGCCAGGTGCTCTCCTCCCCTCACCCCGACCACATCTTTTGTCTCTTAAGTACCTGGTCGTTATTTTTTCTTAGCAACAGAATGGGGAAAAATTCCCCAAACCTCCACCACAGGTGCACCGGGAAAAGGTTGCACAGGATTGTGTCCAGGTGGTGTTGATTATCTCCTTCTCTAGAGACAACTTCTCTTGTCTTTTGAATAAAGCAAGTACACTGCTACAGCAAAACACGGGCCAAAGAAACCAAACCTGCCCTGGCTAAGCAGCATCTAGACACATCACAGTTCTTGGGAAAAGCGAAAGTATATAAACAAATTCCTTTCTTTAAGCCCAAGCCATCATTTCAAAATAGTCAGACACCCTTATGAAGGCTTGAGCCACATGAATCATCCAGCACAACAGACCTACCAAAGATGTGGCTTCAGCTGCCACGAGTTTGCTGTGACATAATGAGCAGGAACTGGGAGGGAAGAAGCCTCTCCCCATCCTTTAGTCTTTTGTCTTCTGGATAAAAGTATATTTGGAGAACTCTCCAGAAGCGTGATGTTTATTAAAGAGAAATACTAACATTTTTAACAAGCCAAATTATTTACATGGAAGAGATGAGTAATGTACTGTGAAATGGAATAGAACATGTAACTACATCTTTTCACAAAAACAGAAAATTTATTCAAGTACACTGGAGTTACAAAGAAGCTATAAAGAACTGCCAGTGCTACAAAATAAGAGCTGCTAGACACAGAAATGCCTTTTTATTTGATTAAATTTTTTCATTATTCTCTTAGTACTTTTTCTTTCAGCAGGCTTTATTTATACAGCCATGCAGCATTTAAAATTTTTTTTTTGGCACTGGAACCTTAATTCAGATCAAAGTGATTTAAAAAGCCTAAGTTTTCTTCTCCTTTAATTATAAAAATGTAAGACATCAGAAGTTTAATTGCAAATAATTGGTTAAAAAAAGGAAACCTTTCTTCTGCAACTAATGTTAATTTAGTTGCCAGAGCAACCCTCTTTTCTTTAAAAAAAACACCCCAAAACAAAAAAACTACAAACAAAACAACCTCTAAAAGTTTCCTTAAGTAAAACTGAAAGTGTTTGAAGAAAATGAAACACATACACCGAAAATTCATGGAATTTATTGCAAGGAAATTCTTGTTACAATTCAAGATTTTGCAGGAAGGAAACACATAGATGCATACAGTACCTAGAAGTATCTTCCCAGGAACTGTACAGTATTTCTTTCTGGCATGGGAGCTGGCTGGATGCCTGGAAAGCCAAAAAAAGTCTGGCAGAATGGGAGCAACCTTGCTACAGACTCACAACCAAACTTCCAAACCAAGCTTCAGAAATTATTTCAGAGAGTTGCCCAAGATGATTCACCAGCTAAATTCTGGGACCAACAAGGTCAGATGGGCCAATACAGAGATGCTTAATCCAGCACATAAATATTCTTCTCATTTGAGTGGTATTTAGAGTACTCATGTATAACACACAAAATAAGCTTTGTTAAGATCCTGCCTCAAATGTAAGTCCAATTTCTTTATCTTCTTATTACAATAATTAAAACAATCAACACTGTTGCCACACTAAGCAGTAATATCAAATAAATACAGTATCAAATACAAGAGAAGGTATGACAGCATCTTCACATAACTTGGAAATGAGAGGATAAAAGGTGGCTCAATGCTCCTTCAATTATATTTTTATTTGAAAAGAAAAAGAAATCTATTTATAAAAAGCATATGAAGCATGAAAAAAGGAGTATATAGCAGAAGCTTCATAACCTATAGAACAACAGCTACAAGTTCCACCCACAGAGTCACACACGACACACTGTGGGCTCCTTCCACTTCAGTAAGAGAAATCAGTGTTATTTGGAAATAGGAAACTTAGAAAAGTTACTCTAACGGCCAGAGTGACTGCAGGCATCTCATCTGAATTTCCAACTGGACATAATCCTCTTCTCAAAGCAGCCCAGTACAAGTCCCCTCAAACAAAGGAGCTAGCCAAATATAACTGATTCTGACCCAGGAAAGTTGACAGGCTGTAAAATGAAACCAAGAGCATTCCTCTGTTTCCAAAGTGCTACGATATCACAAAAAGACTGAAAGTACCAACAGGGTAAGTCTGTAGAGGAAAAACTACTAAACAGCCTATAAAGGCACAGGCATTATGTGCTTCAAAAGGAAGGTTTTCAAGTGTATTATTTAATGTGCTGCAAAAAAGAAAAATCAAATAATTCTGGATTAAGAATTCCAGTTCTCCCCATTTTGCCTCCGAGATGTTAGTTATTACTTTATAATCCAATGAACTGCATGTTTCAATGCAAAGTGTCTACTAAAAGCCTGTCAAGTGTATGGGCATTAATACAGTAAAGAACTTCAGTTCAACAGCTCACAACCTCACTTATGCAGGCTGAACACTGAGCATGCTACAAAACACCTCAGGAAACACCCTGGGGTAAAATGCAGGCACAGCAATTACAGCAACACACATAGTTCCAAAACCAGCCACACACTGAATATTTACAACTTAAAAGATGATGGGACAAACCTCCTCTGCTTATCTTCTAGAAGCAACTTCAGCATACCAATCTTTTCTACACACATGCTTGTTTCCTCCTGAAATCTTTCATCTCCTGTTGGGATCTGGATGAAGATATATCAAGGGGCTCCTTCATAAAAGCAAACAGTTTCATGATGGTTGGTTGGACTTCAGGGCTTGGTTTTAATAGTGATATTCCACAACAAAGGGCTTGGCTGACCCCTATCCACAGACAGGTTTGTATTTTCCTTAATTCTTAAAGATCTTTATAAGGGACAACATCACTACCTCAGGAGTTTTAACCCCCTCCCCCACTAAGTAATTATATCACCTTAAAACTGCTCCAAACATCAACTTTAGGAGACTATTTTCAGTGGAAGAGTATTTCTTAGTGCTTATTCATACACTGGAACTCCATGCTGGCTTTTTTAGTACCAAGGCAAATAATCATTACCAGCTTCAATAGCTGCTGAGAAAACATAAAAGCTATTTTAAAAACCATCAACTGAGAAATATTCCTGCATAGAAATTGGAGGCTGGATGCTGCAAAGGCACTCCTGATGCATCATGACGTTGGAAGCCTACGCACCTAGCCAAGCATCACCTCCTAAAGAAAAGCACCTGATTCACAGGGAGCCATCCAACTTTGAGGTACATTCCCTTGTATCAGAGGGAGAGAAAAATCTTAGAAAAGCGATTAAAAACTCAAGTTACACTTACTCAGAGCAGGTAGCCAAGCAACTGGAAACACTATGCACAGAAATGAAATGCTATTTCTAAGTTGGGGCTGCAGATAAACATTTGTGGTGTATCTTTAAGTTAGGTATTTCAGAGTGCTCAGAGACTCATTTTCCACCTAAGCACTGGGTGCAGGTCATCCTACAACAATGATGGGGAAGCGGCACACTGGAGTCTGGTTCCTGGGCAGCACCAATTATTAACTGCTATATGTAAAAAGCCACAGAGCTGAGCCCTAGGATGGGCTTAGGCTGCTGTTGGGTGTGTTTGTTTCCATGACAATTTTGGTCACTGAATAGTGACCCTGTTTTAAGAGTTCAAGTCCTTTTTTAGAATTTAAGTACGCAAATTACCAAGCTGCATGAAAATAGCATCCAGGCACTGGCAGAGACTTTACAACAATAGCTCTGCTAGCAATTACTGCGTTGCTCCCCTGAACATAAATTGGACTAGCTGACTAAAACATGGAGGAGCTAAAAATCACACAATCCTCTCACTAGCAAAACAGCCTAGAGTAACACTAAATTCAGAAACACCCATCCTGGACACAGGATGCTAAACTCAGAAAAACCTGTCCTCCCTTGAAACACAGGTCAGAGGTCAGGGCAGGGCTTTTTGGGTCTACTGACAAGTTGGTGAATAATAAGGGATTCCACAGACCAGTCCAGTCATCTAGAAGCAGTGGTCTGTGCCATCATATAGAAAATCCGTGTTCAATTATCCATCAGTCTCTGGCTTCCTGGGCCAGCTGGGACTGGGAATGCTGCTGAGGCCAATGTGCTTAAACACTGGAGAGAAGGAAATTATCTGAGGCACTCAACAGTGACCCCCGCAAATATATTAAGGAGCCTTTGTGGCAGACTAATGGGAAGCCTGTCCAGCTCTCTGTTGGAAGAAAGACGACAACATATCGTCTCAGATTTTCGTATACAACAGAATTCTGCTATTTAATATAATGATAGTATATACACACAATATTTTTATGATTACATTGATTCTTAACAGTTTTTGAAGCATTAATATGGGCCACTTGAATAAACCACTGGACAAAAAAATCAGAATAATTAAGATATAAAAGACAAAACATCTTATGCTGAAAGCACAATATTTCCAATAAAACAAAAAGCAATTAAAAAGATGAAGAGATAAAGGAAGTAAGGGCCATGAAGACAGTAAATGAGTATTATTTACCTCCAACTGAAACCTCCCACTATTCTTGAAAAATTTCCTCATGAAGCCACTAGGACAATGAAGGCTAACAGAGTAATTCAGTGTCCTACGGAACACAAGGATTAGTATTCTAGGAAGCCACTTCTACTTTTTCTCCCTCTCAAAGCTTAAAAAGGCCAGGAATGGTCAGCGAAGCATCACTGACAAACCTTCCCCACTTACAGAGGCTGGGTCACAAAATTTTATCAGCTTCAAACAGTTTGATTTACCAACTTTGTTTTCCTTGAAGTAAAACAGAGATTGATAGATAACTTGATCCTTGGCTGCTGCCCCAGTGATCCAGCTTGTTTCTTTGTTTCACAATCAGCTGTCACACACAAACAGCAGCAGCCCTGTGCTAGCCTGAAGCATCCTCTGAAGAGAGAGCCAAGCGCATGTCGCTGCCTTTGGAGATGTCTGTTATAAGGCATTCACAGGTCCACAAAATATTTCAACTGTCCTGAAGTAACAAACTGAGCAGGAGTGTTGACATGTTAAGTAATATTTAGGATGCCATTTAAAAAAACACTTTCCTCTGATTCTTCGAGTTTCATTCACTGACAGGCTAGCCTTTGGGAAAAATGGTTTAGTATGGAGCTCTGCAGAGGGGGAAACTGGGAAAGAAATTGCAAAATTTACACCCTCTTACCAGGGAGGGACTGCCTGTGCAAAAAATAACACATCTTAAGCCTGAATGACTATCCAGACACCATAGGAATACAACCTAAAAACCTTATCTAGTAGATGTGAAATGAAATCCTACTGCCATCCTGACTTAACCTGCCCACAGACCAAGCTCCCACTCTAAAGGAAGACAAGAAGAGTTTATATGATCAATCGCCCCAAGTGGGAAAGCAGAAGGAGTCAAAGGTTGCCAAGCCCAAAGGCAAACAATAGACTTCCACAACCAAGAGAAATTCCAAAATTTATTTTAAAACCTTCAGCATAAGGTTCAGGCTTCCAGATAAAATGCTTCCACCTTTCAAACAACCATTTCAGACAAAAATTAGGGTAAAAAGAACAGAGAAGGAAACAGACAGTTTAAAAAGGTTTCTTTAAAAAAAAAAAAAAGTCAACCCACAATCTGAGTAAAGCCTGTAAAATATTTAGAAATTTTTTTAAAAAAAAATCTAACGTAATACACCGGCCCAAAGAACAGATTCACCTTTACATAAATAACAATAACACTAAGCATCTCTGCCTTCAGATTTAGTCTGCTTCTCCAACTGTGTATTTGGAGCAACTTTCACCACAGGTTGCCAGCAGTCTTGCATCAGCTTCAGCATCAGATATTTCAGCTACAGAAAGAAACTCCACAAACAAATAACAAAGCCTGATTCAGTCAACTTCATATAAAAAAAGAATTTTAAAAAAAAGCTAGCAGCAAATAACAAGGGAAGGGCAAACTTCCAGATGAGGGAAGCAAATGAGCTCTAATTCATCACTCTTAGAGCTATCAGATGGTTAACAAATTGAGATGAGATACTTCTGAGCCTTTTCAGCGACTTTCACTCTGGCAAACTTAAAGGATTCAGAAGTACAGCTGGAATACATATGGGAGATGTTGGAGAAAGCTGATCATCTGAATTTGTAACTCCATTGTGTGCTGGAAGAAGTTCCTGCAGATGAAGCGCATCCCATCAGTGACTCAGGGAGACTCTCCGTCTGCTAACAGGCATGAATTTATTCTCTGAACCAGCTACCAGAAGTGACATGCTTTATGTCAGTGTTACATATGCAACAAGAATCTTAAAATAAAGCCTATGGGGACATAATTTCTTTTTTGCTCCTAAAAATCTCTATACTACAGCATCTCAAATGGAAAAGAAAAAAAAACAAAAAGAAAAACCACCCACTGATATTTTGATGAAGCTAAGATTTCACACTTTGATCAAAGTGTTTCATTCAACATAACTTTTTATGCAGAAACCATTTTTAAATCAAAAGCCAAATATATATTTAGGTTATGTTCAGCATTTAAAAAAGAACTGGTATTAATAGAATATTATTGTGTTGGGTTCATCCCATTAGATAATCAGTTACTGGTTCACTTTGTTAGTACTCAGCTACATACAAACTCAACTACAAACACTTATTACACAGCCAAAGTTACTCAGGCATCTTCAAGTTACCTTTATTCCTTTATGAATATGCTAAAGCTCCTGTTTCATATACAAATTATCTTTATGGTGGCTTGAAACCAGGAGCAGAAGGAACAGATGGGACAAAGGGAAAACACTACAGAGAAAGTACACAAGTTCCTGTCTCCCCACCACCAACCTCACTCCTGGAATTCAGAATAGCGCGGCTACCTGTAAACTGGAGCTACTAGAAGCTACTGGAGAGGTGCACTTGGAGCTGAAAAATTGAGAACAAAAAGGGGCCATAAAAATCACAGATGTAAATTAATAATCAAATATACACACACAACAAGGAGACAGATGGCAAGTAATTTTCCGCAGCGCACTTACACTTGTTCTTCTAGTTCACGTATTTGGGTCACTTGCTAGATTAAATCTCATGTGGCAGACCCAACAGAGGTACTGTCAAATGTGTATGGGCTTGGCCTGTTTTAAATGATGCAAGTCTGACACTACAGGGTGAAAACATTTAACAGGATTTCTTCAACACAGTTTGGAATATTGCCCAGCGACTTTGAAACAAGGCTGATGGATATTTTCTACCATCAGCAAGGCTGCCCCATTTAGGCCTGCTAAATCAAACACAGTGCAAGCTAGAGAAAGTTGGTCTGTGCTACCAAATTTCATGGAAGAGCCCTACACAGACAGATCTGTACGCATTTTCCAAAACACTAATTTTGTCAAGGTATCATCGAGAAAAAGCATCACTCAAGGTTAAAGTTTCCTACCACACTCTCCCTAAAACAGGCCTTTCTTCTGAGATTTAGAAGAAAGGACCACCTCAATGGATGAGCTGCTTTTGTTCACTGTAACAATGCATTACTTCAGATTCACAGAGCACTAAATATTCCCCACCCCAGCTCTAAACTGACAGTGACCTGTCTTAGTCAGCACTGGCCATGTGAAGGATAACAGCTTCAGTGTAAGGCACCGGCAGGTCAAATTGCCGGGTGGGCTGGTGGGGCTTAAATGGCAGGGGAAAAACAGTCATGCCTATGTGTAAGCCTAACTGCAGCAATGGGCTTCCCTCCTGGAATACTGGTAGATACCAGCATGAGACACAAACTGTGTGTGCAGAGATTAGCCCCCCTTAATCTGGCAAGAAGCTGGATTTAACACGGTGCAGCATGCAAGATCTTCAACACATCTGCAGGAATGGAAATTGCATTTCTTTCTGTCCTGTTACCAGTTTCTTTTGCTCGGCAATAAACAAACCTTTATTACCAAACAATGTGAGCTACTGTGGCATCAAAAACTTTCCCCCCTCTTTCCTCATTCATCTCTTGTTTTGGGTTACCGCATGCCACATTCAGCTTCAAATAAATAAGCGAAAAGAGGGAAAAAATACATCTATTTGCTCCAAGCTGAACAAGGAGGTTTTGAGCTGGGGAGGTGAAACCCGCAGTAATAATCTGCACATGTAACTAGGAAATATCACAGCTGTCTGTAAGAATTACAGTGGCAGGGACCCAGGTGGAAAAAGCTTGTGTTTTCTAGGTCTATATCCACAGAACAAAAAAATAAACAAACAAAAGAAAAAAAAAATCCAACAACACTGCCCCTTTACACTGGCTCTGGTGTTTAGAAACTGACAACTGACACTTTCATTCAAAGTATTCAATAAGCCAACCGCTCAAAAATATCACGATTGCACTGATTATGTGCAACATACCTGCTTAGCCTAAAAAAAACGAGCTAGGCAGACTAATGACAAAAAATAAGAACATGTACATTTGCTCACTCAACTTCTTCAGGCTTAAAATTCATTCTATTTCAGTTTAAGTGGGTAAAGGGTAGGAAACAAAATATTGAATCCTTTGATAAAGAGTCAAAGCCCAGACTACAGACAAGTTTTTTTATATCACTGTCCATACAGTCTCTGGTTTGGTGCCGTGCTGGCTCTAAAATATTAAGTTTTACCATTGGAAAATTGATTTTGCAATAAGAAGTTTTATGATGCCACTTAATCTTGCCCAACCTACATAAAAAAAAATACAGAAAGCAATTACAGACACCCTTTATGTAGTAAGTTTGATCACTATATTAAAAAGAGAACAGTCTGATGTAATTTCAGTATAATAGCAAAGGAAGCAGAAAAAGCCATGGCAATATGCTGCCCTCCTGAAACAAGACATTGCTGGTTCCCAGCTTAAATGCACAATCTTAGTTCAGTTAAAGTTTGTAGTATGATCCATCTCCCACATGGAGGGCTGTGTCCTGCAGCTCCAGCATCGACCTCCTTTTCTACTGTTACATTTCAAGCCAGCTCCTGCAGGGCAGCAAGATTCTGTGATTACAGTTAAAAGAATACTTTGGGTCTGAGAGCCTGCCTCTTTGAATAGATAACCCTTTCTAGCTCAACAATTACTAGCACGAAACAGCCCTTTCTGCCTTGTCCCTTCCAGTGCTGCAATTGAAAAACATCCTAATTAGATGACCCCACACACAGAAATGCCATTAACTGGCTTTCAGAGCACTCTAGTCAATGCCTAAATCTTAACTACAATGACGAGAAGTACTTTATTTAGTTAGCAGGTAAACACATGAACAAAGCAGTCTTTTAGAACACCTTTTAAATAGTCTGGGATTAGTACTAGCAAAATTCAGTGTGTAATTATCTTTTCCACACTTTCAGAGATGACATTCAAATACTACTTTTTTCTAACTGCATTAAAGCACACTCAGAGAAGATCAAGAGTAACCCTGACCTCCACATCAACAGCACCAGATAGTACTTCATATTGCTTTCCATGCCTAGCCCATTTGAACTAGCCTGCAGGACAGGCTTTTAAGCTGGTGCTTAAACAACCCAGTTTTGCCCAAACGTTGCAACATACGCTATGTAGGGTTATGTAAATATTCCACAACTCCTGCAGTTCTTAACTATAATAAGCAGTTTTAAAATAGCGTCAGTGTATCAAAATATTCACTACTTCCTACTGATCCAACTCAGACCTCGCATTTCAGGGCAAGAGCAGACTTTTTTATTGTTTATGAATGAAGCTTCAAAACTTTAAAATAGGTTTAAGAAAAATCACTGTAGAAAATTGGAAGCTTCACAGAAACCTAAAACCACTTAATTGCTTCAAGTGCATGTAAATGACCTGGAGGGCTGAAGCCTGAATTGCCACATTCTGCAGCCAACTCTGTTCCCAGCCGGAGACCTATACCAGGACTAACACTTGGCATTTGCTTCCACTATAATAGGTTTAATAGTAGCAAGCCTTGAAAACAGGGGGGGGAGTATTCTGGAACCGGTGACAGATCTTAAACACGGCAGGTGCACTGTAATACCGCTTAAGGGAGGAAAATTCCAAGTTTAGTAACTAATTACTCCAGGACAGGCAGGTTATTTCCCAAGGCAAATGCTTAATCAAAGACACATCTGACCCTTTCGCATCCCATCAGCGCGCCGGAAAGTTCAGCTCATCCAGCAAACATCTTCCTGATGAGGCACATCCCTCATCCCCCCTCACTGTGCTGCCTTGCGTTCCTCCTCTCACACCAAAGGCTCCAAGGCACCAGCCCTGCCTGACAGCTGCTCGGAGAGTTCGCTGGCACCGTGAACCTGAGCCGCGCCGTAAGACCCTCCGCTCACACACGCACCCAGGGGCACTCCTCACTCCCTGTCTCCCAGGCAGGTACCCCGCACTCGTGGCCAGCTGCCGGCTCCCGGAGGATCCCGGCCGCGCTGCCGGGACGGGACCGGCCGGGAGTGCCATGCCGGGCCCGCCGGAGCCCCGCGCCCGCCCGCCCCCGGGACAGACGGTCGCTGGCCACAGAGGAGAGAGGCTGATGAAACGCTGTCAAAGTCAATCCCGGCTCACTTTTTGGATGGTTTAATTCCAATGGAGCATGAATCACGCCAGGACGGTTAATAAGTTTAGCCAGGCGTGCTGTTCTCCCTAATAATACATTATAATTATGCATCTGTTTTAAACGCGATCAGATTAAGTCACCGGAAAAGGCACACATAGGAATTTCCCCCGACTAAGAACAGCGCCTTTCCGCAGCTCCGGCGGCCAGGTACGGCCAGGAGAGGAGCAGGTGGGCAGCCCGAGCCAGCCCAGCGCCGCTCCCCGCCGGCGGGGCTCCGCTCCCCGCGGCCGCCCGGCGCAGCCCGACAGCGGACCGCAACTTCCCGTGGGGCTCGGTCCCGGCGGAGCGGGGGGACGGGACAGGAGGCGGCCGGGCGCCCCGGTGACACCGCGCAGAGGGATGTCAGCCAGACAGCCCAGGACATGCCAACTTAGAACGGCGGGTCCCCTCCCGCTGCGTGGGGCTGGAGAGGACCGAGTCCGAGCTGTCAAAAGCCCCGGGAGCGGAGGGTGCCGCCACGGCCACCCCGAGCCCAGGAGCCACCGGGACCCTCCGGCGCGGCCCCGGGCACCACGAGGGGGGCGGCCGAAGCTCCGCTCCCGACAGGTGAGCACCCCCGCCCGCCCGGCCCCGCCGCTCCCCGTCCTACCTGTCATCGTAGCAGAAGTCGGCGCCCAGGGTGTTGAGGTACAGGGCGAGCCCCAGGGCGCTGCTCAACAACTCCGCGATCATCTCTCCGCCTGCCGCCGCCGCCGCCGCTCTCGCACCGGGGCAGCCCCCTGCCCTGCCCGGCCTCCCGCGCCAGCCCCGCCGCGCCTGCCCCCCGCGCCCCCCGGCACCGCGGGGCGCCGCTCCGCGCTCCGCCGGCGGCCGCAGCCTGACGGCGTCCCCACGCTCCGCCGCCCCTACCCCATGGCAGCGGGCGATCGGCGAGAGCACAGCGGGGCTGAGCGGAGCGGGGCTGAGCGGAGCGGGGCGCGGCTGCGGCTCCGGCTCCCGCCTTCCTCCCGCGGCGTCCCGGCGCTACCGCAGCTCCGCTCCCGGCCCGCGCCCCCCTCGCTGCCGAGCCGGGCGCCGCCGCCGAGGCTCTGGGAGCGCCCGCGTGGGGCGCCCCGGGCTCCCACCGCGCCTGCGTGCGGGCCCGCCCCGCACCGCCCCTCCGCGCCCGCCCCGCGCCCCGCCCCGCGCCCGCGGCTGAGCCGCGCCGCGCCCGCGCCTCTCCGGCAGCCGCGGCACGGGCTGGGCCCTGGGCTGGGCCGTGTCCCGCTGCCAGCCGGGCACCATCGCGGCTTACTCTCCTTTCCCTTTTCTCCTTTCCCCATTTTCCTTTTCCTTTCTGTTTTCTCTTTGACCTCTCTCTTTCTGCCTCCTTTCTGTCGTTTTCTCTCTTGTGAGATGCTTTTTCCTTCTTGTCATTTTTCAGTCTTGTTAGTTTCATTTCCCTATTCCCCTTTTCTCTTCTTCTTTTCCTCATTTTTATTTTCCTTGTTTCCCTGTTTTACTTCCTTTTCTTCTTTTTACTCAGCCGCACAGAGTAGGTGAGATTAGTAGGAAAGAGAGGGGCCATGCTATTGGGGATGGGATGCCAGAGGAGGGGGCTCCACACTCCCATTTGCCTAGAGCCTGCTATTTCCCCGTCTATCAGTGTGAACATCCATGGGGAGCTCTTAGCTCAGCTTACAGTTGAGCAAAATCACTGCAACTTGGCAGAGGGAGGCAGAAACAAAGACACCCCAAGGCAAGAAGTACTGCAAGCTGGGGCTCCCTCAGGACAGCCCCACAACTGCTGCCCACGAGAGGAGGGGTGGGTATAGCTCGAGATGCACATTTTGAGTTGGACAGATAAGTAGACTGGAAAGGAAAGCCAGCTGTGGAAAATAATGCACTGAAACCATCTTCCAGAATTCATGGGATGTAGAGGCTTGAAGTTATGGAAAGGATTTGGGTCCCTCAAGCTGATTATTTCTTTTTTATAGGGAATTTTTAAAATGTTGCCTCCTTTCGCTGCTAGCCAGCCCTTTTATGTAACTGTTTCCTCATGATTTCCATCAAGTGGCACATCATGCTGTCCCAGAAGAATGGGAGTCTGTACATCAAGCTGTGTCTAATAAATTGGGGAGCTTTTAACAAGTTTTCTTTCTCCTCTATGTGATTATTTAATGCTGTTCTTTGCAACCTCAAAATATACGAAGTGCATTAAGACCTCTTTTCAAGCAATGCTTAAAGTGCTCCTGGGAAGTCTGCCCCAAGTGTCACAAACATCTCAGCTGCTTCTACTTAGATTCAGGGAGTGTGTTATCACCATCAGTGGCAGTAATTGCAGACAGGGGGGAGGGTGCATTTTTTTCAGAATATTAAAGCTTTGAGGGGCCTTATTGAACCCATTAGCAGATCACATTGATCTGGCATTAAACTTTTCAGCCTGAAGCACTGAACATAGTAACCTAGATTTTAAAGGGTTGGTACTCTTTGTCAGAAGAACCGTGATCCTTCCTTTCAAACACCAATTCTCAATGTTTCTGGACCTACTGCCAAGATCCCAGTCATCACAAATTAGTCCTTCTTGCTGCAGTGGCATTGCTGAATTTACGCACTAGGTTTGTGCAGCTCCTTCTTTGGAACATCCTAATAAACTCTGCATAAAAAGCTGTATAATTGCTGCTGAGTCATTGTGGCAGAAGTCTCTTGTTATCCATCAAAAGCATATGTATTTTTTCTTCAAAGAGGTAGGACTACTGACTGGGGTAGATGAGGTCTGGCTGAAAAGCTTTAGAAACAAAACAGATCCTCCAGGAAAAAAAGTTTAACAAAGCCAGACACTGTCTAATACAAGCAAAAGTCAAAAAATGGTGGGATGAAGTGTGTAGACTGTGTAGAGAGTACCTGTTCCCCAGGACATCCCTAGTGCTCCAGGGGGACTGGAAGTGGCATTAGGGCTCCACCAGCCTGTCCAAGGAGATTAAGTTAAACTACAAGAATCCACAAAGTCTGCATCCCGCAGAGATACTTCTCTGTATAAACAAAGGACAAGTTTCCTCCCAATGGCAAGAGCTGTCTCCAGTGGAGATAACCTGCTTCATATAAAGATATAGATGACAACATGTACATGCACCACCCCACCTGTCAGCTCTGGGACTCCACCAGCCAGGCCACACTGGAGGCAGCAGCCAGAAAGAGCCAGTGCAGAAACCTGGAGACAAATTCATCATAAAAATTATTGTCCCGGTTAAAAAAAACAACACCACAAAAGAAAACAAGAGGGCAGAAATCAAATAATGATAAAAGAATTCCTTCTCTTCCTCAGGTAGTTAAAAGCATTAAATGCATGTAGTTACGAACAACATTATATTTTACTATATCATTGAGAGATATTGGACAACATTATGCCTCATTGAAGATTTTCAGTGCGATGTGCACGAACCACAAGGTGTCAGAAGAGTTAGTTTAGAAGTTCAGATCTGTCACTAAGCAGACATTTCGAAAATAGTCTTCACCTCCAGAAAGTCACAGGCTGTGGTATCAGGGAAAAGGAAAGAGGTGTAGGGTTGTAACAACACATAACAATAACAGTAATAGTAAAGATAACTAGAGTTACATAGCCTAACAGCTGATCTACTGTGTATAGCTTAGTAGACAAATTCACTTTGCTTTGCTTTATTGCAAATATGACAATCTGTTTTAATACCAGTTGGGAAATTTCTTCATTAAAGACATTATGGACTCTGAGTCACTGTGCTACAAGATATTTCACCTAAACTGTGCCTGAAAGATTAAGTTGTGGCACAGCATGTAGAAATACATGTCTGTCACAGTGACAGATTTGGTTAACCGGTCACTGACTATGAGACCTTAAATGTCAGGGTAATGCATGTGGTACAGATCCCTCAACAGATTAGATTAGACACTTCAATTTCTATACACTGGGCTCATTTGCTGGAGCTTGTAAAAAATGTTTGTGCCAACTTCCTTAAAGCATCTGAGAAGAGAAAGGCTAACCCCTTGAAAGCTGCTGGGGTTTTTGATTAGAATGAGATAGCTGGACATTAAATGTTACTATAGGAATAATTAAGTGGGATTTATAATTTTTTTGCCAGTTCTTATTCTCAGATACCATCAAAGAAATGTCATAACATACTGTGCCTAATTTTGAACAATCTAAATTACACCCAAATATGTAGCATAATGAACCTCAGAAATGTAAACTTTGGTGCATTTTGAAACACCCATGCAGTTAAGAATAAACTGGTATTATCTAAGGAAGGAAAAAGTGATTTTACTTTATCAGAAGTGGAGAAAGTGAAGCAGAGGAGAATGCTTTAGCCAAGTGCTCCTTTCACAATTACTCACTGATCCATAGAGGTTAACTTGTTGGATTTTGTGGACTAAGATCCAAGCTGTTGTTTCCCTGTCATGCTAAAAAGATCATGTTAATCCTCAAAGACACCACTATTTCTGCTTTTTCTAAGAAATTGCTTTTTTTTCTTTTGCTAGTATTATAATAATATCAGCAATGACAGCCAAAGTAAAAATAAGTTGCGACTCCAAAACTGTAAAATTTCATGGCAATCTGTATGAAATACGACAGTAAAAACTAAACAGATGCAGGAAAACCAAGCACATGCAGGACTTCCATCAGTACTTGGAAGAGATTTTAACTGAACACATTTCCTAAGGATGTACATTTCTGGGAGGCACCAGTTCCCACTTTAGATCAGTCAGTGGAGCTAGAGTATTGCTGCAGAGCTGGAGAGAGAGAGGGGGAGAGAGAGGGAGAGAGAAAACCAATGCATTTTTAACTTGACCTAATCTAATTATGCAGACTCTCTCTACAAAGACAAAAAGATAGTTAAAGGGAAGTTTCTTGTACATGCAGGAGCATTTGTGTGACTCATAGGTGAGCATACCTCAGTGGCAGAGAAAAAGGTAATTTTTAGTCTCTTCTGAATTTTCAAGGATTATTTTCTTAATATTACTCCATTCTAGACTAATCCTAATCTGCTTTGCATATTTATCTCCTGTGTCCTTTGAGATAGCTCAAAGAGAGATCAAAAAGAGTTTTTAATCCTTCTTGTTCAGTGTAAGTTGACAGTGTAAACTTACTAAATGCAGATATGTCTATTTGTCATCTCCCTGAACATGAGCCTCTTAGTGGATTTTTTCATGCTTTATAAAAATAGCAATATACCAGTTTTGAGTTTTGGTTTTTGGAGGGGTTTTTTTGTTTGGTTTGGTTTTGTTAGGTTGTTTTTTTTTGTAGTTCTTTTTATCAAAATAGCTCAAAGGAATACAGAGTCTCTAAAGATGGCTCTGGAAGTAAATTAGAATTAACCTCATTTTACATAGGTGGAAATTGAGGCAACTGGCATTTGTGTCAGTTTTTCCAAATCATATGAGAACTCTACAGCAGAAGAGGAATCCATCTGAGGTCCCAGCCATGATTCCAAGTCATTCATTTGCTTTCATCATGAGATCATCCTTCTGCGCACAGTAATTTATATTTCCTTAGACAAAACACAATGGAATTATCTCAGGGATTAATTTGGCCTAGGACACTAATTCTGAGAAAAGTCCTACTTGACAGATGGATGCCTGCAACATAACCAAGAGGTCTGTGGTGCACAGCCTAGATTTTGTGCAGGTGGAGGATAGGGAGTATGAGTTGTGTATCATATCCTGCCTCTCATCATTTCTTGGCAGCTGCATTGCCCAGTAGATGGAAAAGTTTCATCAGCAGCTGAAAATCTGTTCCTTGTCATCTTCCTTCCCACAGAAAGAAGCAAATCATTGTGCTGTCCATAAGTCCTGTACTTTTCAGGGTATTGACACTTCCCCTGTGTTGCAGATGTTGAAAGACAGTTTTTACTCTAGATCTGTCTATTTCTACTTCATTCGTCCTTCAAATGAACAACCTGGGACATTGGCTGTGAAAACTGGACAAAAAATGATAACGTCTCTATGGCAGCAAGGTCAGATCTTCATCCCACAGCAGGGCAAAAGCAGCCAAAGATGCAACGTAATTTCCACCTTAATCCCCACAGATTTTCTATGGAATAACCTAATTTACTTCCTTACTTCAGTACAATCCTGGCTTTCTCTGTGCAAGCGTGAAGTAAAGCCAGGAAAACCATGATTACTCTTTTTTTAGAGGGAATATGTCAACGTTACCAAAACACATCTAACACCAGCACAAGTGCAATTCTCAAGAGTTGAATAAACAAGGGAAAATTATTATAGGGAGTAAACCTTTGAACCCCTCTAAAGAGTCAGTTTGATTTTTCATAATAATATTGGAACTAAATGGCATTTTTTTACTGCAATATAGACAAGCCCAGAGAGGATAATTCAAAGAGTTCTACGTTCTTAATGAACAATATAGCAGAAACAGCAACTAAATTAGCAGGAATTAATGTTTCTTCTCATCTGCTTGCTCAATTTGAGAAACACTTTCTCTAGATACATGAAATCCTGAATGAAAGTCTCAGATGGCCTCTGTCTCCATACTTCAAAATAAAATTAGCACATGCTAGCAATAAAGTCACATTAAATTTAATTTTTAATGGAGTAAATCCATTACTGCATTTTTAGTGGTTTAAGGACATTGCTACATTGATTTAGAGACAAGGCAATTCCTTCTTCTATTTTCAAATATGGTAAAATGCAAAATATTAAACATATGAGGGATTTTTTGTACACAAGATTTGTAGCAGAAGTTTAATCAGTTCAGTGGAGCATTCAGAGTTTTAAGTGACTGCAGTGACTCAGGAAATGCAAGTGACCCAGATTTCTCCCCTGCTGTGTCACACAAACAGATAGACACAGAATTGTATACTTTCTGTGAACAGTGAGTCAATTGCTTGGCTACCAGCTGTTACATATACACGCTGGATTCCAGTTGCATTGATGTGTGCCATAGGATGATGCAATGAAGTGAAGGTTATAATCTCCAGTGTATACACCAAAACTAAAATTCCTTGGAGATTCTATTCCAGCACTTTTCCCTCCCACATACATTGGCAGAGAGAATTCCCTGTTTTTTGCAAAGTAGTGGCTTTCTAATTTATTTGATCTTTTCTTATTTTTTATTCCAGTACTGTTTGCTTACTTTGTTTGCTTGGGAGAATATACCTTGGAAAATATACTGAGCTCTAGCTGCCATAAAATTTACCATCACCAAACTGGCCCATTTATACCAAGGTCTTTCCACACTGGCAATTGCAAACTTGGACTTTGCTCAGTCTCTAGCGACCTCAAGGAGAATTTGGCATGATGAGACTGTTTTTGTTATAACTTTTAGATAAACTTGGTAAGAAGAATGTTATTCCTTTCTATTTCCATTTGGAAATTTTGGAAAACAACAATATCCTACTGAATACATCTCATGGAAAATACTGACTTCCTGTGTTAAGGCCTTAATTTAGTTTCCTGAATCTGCTAATGAGTAAAAGATGCAACCTGCTGGATCAACAAAAGGATTTTCCCATATGCTGGCTACCATGTTATAAAATCCTTATTTTGTAGGGCAGGTATATTGTCAGAGATATTAGATCGTGTTTGCAGCTGGTATAACTTGTTATATCTTCAGCAGAACTGTCAAAGTTTCTATCCTCTAGTGTCTATTCCTTAATACAGAGGGAGGCATGAAAAGAGATAAACAGGTCTAGAGAATGCTGACATTTTAAATTCCTTCCTACCATATTTTGCACAAGAAAGAGCATTAAATTTGGCCATGTAAATAGAACCCAGATTTTAAAATAGCCAGGTTCTCTTATGCATCAAGGAGAAAGAAAGATATAAACCAGAATTATTGGCTTTCTGTAATATTTTATATTCAATTTTCTCTTGTTACATTCATGCCATGTAATTGTGTGCACATGTGTACATGCGTGGTCCTCATTGTGCAGGGTTACAGCCAGATTCTTGTTCATATGCCAGAGCTCTACCGGGGGTTCGGGGAGCTGCTGCACACTCTCCTTTATTCTGTGCACAACAATGAATGCTCCTTCCTGTATGTGCCAAATGCATGGTTTGATCCCATTGATATCCATTTGGCATCAGGCTGTTATTCACTAAGCCTTCACCACAGCTATTAATCACATGCACATGCAAGGTGGCTCTGCTCGGTTGTCTTGTGTTATTAAAGTCCATCACTGAAATACTTATTCCTGGGTGATTCCTGGCTCTTCAGCCTATTCCCAGCACCCACAACATATAGACTCATCCAAATCACAGGGCATATTCCAGCTGTTTCGAGGGAACTGCCTTTTCCATTACCTCAGAGTTACCCCTCTATCCCTGGACTCACCCTCAGCACTGCACTGTTGTACATTGCAGCATATTTTAGCGAGGGACTTGGAAGAAAGAATTTTAGAATGCCATTTTGAAAATTTAACTGACTGCAAATTCTTCATTCTTCACATGGATTGATCTCAAAGACTTGCCTAATTTGGGCCGGTTTAGACAGCTTCCATTAGCAGCAGCAGATGGTAGTTGGCTGAAAGGCTCCTGTGACACAGTCCTCTGTGTGTACAAATAACCCACAAACAACCCGCAAAGTACTTTATTCCCCTGGCCAGGCTGAAATCAGATAAGAAAAAAGGTTCTTTATTTGCAATTCCAGCTCTCCTTAAATAAGAATTCCATTTCAAAGAGTCCTGACAAAAGTTAGTCATTAATACTGCCAGATAAGCATTGCCCCAGGGCCACCAAGCCATACCAGCCAGGCAAAAGGGCTACCAAACAAGGCTCCAAAAGTGCTGCTGGCAACCCAAGAGCTTTACCAGCAAAAAGGAACTGAGCCATGAGCCGATTTTGTGAACAAGGAGCAAATCCTTAGCTCACATCATCATTGCTTTGGTACAAAGACACCAAAGCTGGCTTCCTGTCTTCTTAGGTTATCTGTAAATGTATCTCCATCTTTGCCATACACTCTGTGGGGAGACTGCTGTAATGTTATTTATGCACACACCAAAAAAGAAAAATGTCTAATTTTTGCACATATTTGAACTCAGCTTCAGAGAAAATTTCTGATTGTCTCTATAATGTGCATTCTAAAAGCAAATCTTCAGTGGCAAAACATACGGAATAACAAATTATTTTTCAGTAGAAAAAACAAACTTGTCATAGGGACACATTTATCTGATTCATATTCTCCACTGTTCACTTTTACTGCTGCTTTTTAAGCCAAATGGTTTAGTTTGAGTTTATAAGTTTTCTGATGTTTAAAGTTTGGCAGTGGATAGACTGCCAAACTTTAAAACACTCACATAGCAGAAGACATGATGGAAAAAAAGGGAGAAAAGGGTTGGAATGGTCTTCCTGTGATGCTGAGCTCAGGGTCCTGCTGCAGGCAGTTCTGGAGGCCAGTACCCATTACATGCAGTGCCCTGTTTCCCAGTTATATTTCTCGAGGTGTTCCTATCACAGAGTCTAGTGCTTTTGGATGGTTTTTAGAGCATTTAGGGAGTTCAGAATTACAGAAACATTTGTCAAACATCCCTAATTCTCAATGTAGCCATTAAAAATCATGTTTTCTTAATCCTGTTGTCAAAACAGAGACAGGACAATCTTTGCCACAATTAATGTCTAGCATTTTTCCCAGCCTACTTTCCTTATCAGGTAAAATGGTGAGGAGTTTGGGAAGGCCTCCAAAACTGAACAGCAAGCTCAGCTCTACATCCTCAGACAGATATGCACACATCACCACCAGAACAAGCACCTACTTGGTGCTGTACTTTTAGCAGGTCTTAAATGCTCAGAGCACTGTACTGCAGCAACAACTTTTTCCTCCTTTATGTGGGGAATAAATATATGTGGCTGCACAATTTCAGAAAGGAGGAAAACTTACCTAGGTTTGTTGAAAGAGTTTGAGGAATTTAAAAATAGAAAAACAATAATTTAAAAAAATAAGATTGCTGTCAAAATTGACCTTTATTCCAAATGAAGACAAGGGACTAAACAGCAGGGAGGGCATGGCTGCCCACCCTTTGCATTAATCACTTCTGCTGGAAAGTACAGAGGGGAGCATGCAGTGATTAATCCAAAAGCAGTGGGAGGATGGCATTCTAGAAAGGGCACAGAAGTCCCAGGTCCAGAAGTTCCCGCTATACAGTACAGGATGATATCACTTCAGCAGGCAGTTACAGTTCAATGCCACATAGTCAAATCTTACTCTGTAAGTATATGATATAACAGATCAAGAAAGAAGCATGTTATTCTTTCTAAATCACAGGGACTGAAAGGTAATCATTTCCTCTGTCTGTCTTTCTTCCTTTCTGATTGCAGTATTCTCTCTCCTCAAATCCTAAATAAAGCTACAATAAAGCCAATGGTTTAGAGTGTCTTCCAAAATGCCTTTGAAGAATTCATCATGAATTGATGAAGGAGTTTACTTTCAGGCAGTATTTTAAGTGAGAGACATTTCATAACAAAAAAAGGCACTGTGTTTGTTAGCAGGTGCAAAGGATAACTGTCTCTTTTCACTTAGAGACACCCCATCTATTTTCAATCTGCTTTCAAGTTTGTTTGAGATTATTTTACCAGTGCAGAGAGTTAGGAGGCTTTAGAAAGCATGTGTTCCTGCTGTTTAGAATATATACTCTTGATTTTGGGTGTGAGTCCAGTGGAATTTGCAGTTGTATTTCTTCCCTTTCACTGTGTCTCTTGTTCTTAATCTGCATTGATTTTCCCCGTACAATGCAGAAAAAAAATCAATTTTCCATTATGTTTTTTAATCAGTCATAGTAAGATTTAAATGGTTCTGGACGTTGCAGGTAAAACAGCTGATAATCAGTTGGGGAGTTCTCTCATTTATTACTCTGAGCTGACAGGGGGTTAAATTCTTCTCTTGGTATCATGGTTAAGGTAAGTGGAGCAGTGGTGCCTTGCATCCAAGTACAGTGGATGCTTGCCAGAGCAGAATCCACCCCAGAGCTCTGCCAGGTGCTGTTAGAGACAGTCTACCATCCTAGGGTAGCTCACACTGATGGCTGAGACATCTAGAAAGAAAGAAACAGCTAGAAAGAGGCAGCAACCTGCTGTCAGAAGACTTTAGGATCGGGAAGTGATTCTCCAATCTAAGCATTCCTTAGTCACTGGCTGGGAGACCTTGATCTGCTGCCGTATTACAGAGACAACACAAGAAGTGCTGAGATCAGGGCTGCCCATGCAGTGACTCACCCAGGGCCTGAAGCAGCTTGCCTCAGAATCAATGGGAGCCTTTCAACTGGATTTACAGCAGGAGTTTGTTCAACAGTCACCATTCTGTGATGGGAATTATTTGTCCAGTGGAAAGTGCAATGAAAAAAACAAACATTCGCCATCCTTGATTGACAAGAAATGAAAGGACCCTGGTAAAATAATGCAGTTTCAACCACCAAAAAAGATATTTAATGAGTCTGAAGACTGGGATAAAGCTGATCTTTTTCTTTCTTGATTATTATAGTACACGGTTGGGAGACTGCTCTGTGCAATAACTCTCTGTGGCCACAGCTTCAGTTTCAGTGCTATGACTCACCGCTGATTTCTGTTAGGTAAGTGTCAGATGCCTTCTTATTTCTCTCAAGCTTCAGTTCAGCAAAACATATAAGCATACGCCTAAACACTTTTCTGAATAACAATGATTGTCACACATAATTAAAATTCAAAGCACACTTAAATGCATTGCTGAATCAGGGACTTCATGCTCAATATGAGTGATTAAAGGATCATAATCTAATTGTTTTTGCTGACAATGTGACATAATTTTTCACCATACCTCTGTAAAATTTGGATATAAGCTCAAATTAAATTAAAGAACACGTTTAAACTAGCTAAACATTATTGTACTGAGAAAAACCGCCAAAATGAAGGTTCAGGTCTCTGCTGGAAGCAAGGGAATTTAATTATTCCATTAATCACACTTTTGCACTGCGTGACATTAAAGTGTAAAATATCGATCAATGGTACCTTCTGCATTAGTCAGGGCATTTTACAAATCTTCTTCAGATTCTGTGACCTCTCTACTCTGTACCTCCAAAACGAGGCCAGTACTGGACACTCTCCTGTTGACTGGCATTTACAGGCTCTCAAGGCCATTTTCACAACCACTACTTTATTTATTTATTTCAGATATCTGAATGGTGTCATAGGGATGTTAGGGCAGCAGATCACAGAAACAATGTGACAAAACAATTAAGAAAATGCTGCCCCTTGGTGGTCACTCCTTCATTATCACTCCTGGACAACAAAGGATACTAGTCCCTGCTTCCACCCTGTTTTTTCTGCCAAATCCAGCCAACTTCCATCACTGTTCGGTGTCAGTCTCCTCTCTGACTCTCATACAGATTTTGCTTCGCCTCCATGGTGCTCTGGGTACATTGTAGAGGTATGCGTGAAACACAAAGAGAGTTGAATCCTTCCAAGCACTTTGGGTATAACACCCGCTCCTTTTTGCTTTGGCAAAAACCCAAATGCTTCTGCTGTGCATGGCTTCAGGCAGCACTAAGTTGCTAGCAGCAATCAAAACAGGCAGTGCTTTTCTGTAGGGATGTCCTGACAGATCCCTCGCTGTAGCTTTCCAGCCACTCAGCTCTGTCAGAGAAGCCAACTAGAAGTTATACCGTTAGGTTACCTGCATGCAGTAGGAACAGCAGGGTTACCTAAGTCTTGTAAAACAAGGTTACATGTTTTGTGTTTTACTCTATTTTGCAGTATGTTAGTTTATACCAAAAAAGCACGTGACACTCATGTGCTGCAAGTTTATCTTGTGCTTGTCCACCCAGTGATTCCTTCTGTTCAGTCCCGTTGACATCTCAGGAAGGGTTACTCCGTCCTCAGGCGCCTGGGCCACCAGGCTCACCCAGTCTTGTGCAGCTGGGCCACTGTGGCTCACGGCCAGCGTGACCCTTAGATTTTCTTCTTCTTCGTTGGGTGATGGTGATCCAGGGGCAAGCATCTGCAGACACCAATCACTTCCTGACATAATCCCAAAGACTTCTGTTTTCCTTAACTGACAGAGAGCCCTTAGCCAGCTGGTCTCCTTCATAAGGTCATTTGCAGGACAAACTGCTTTCAGATCCCAATTGATCTTGCAGACCACTTTGTGCAATGGCTAACTGTGGAATGGGTATTTCTGTCTAGCTTCAACTTTCCCTCCTGCTGCTCTGCTTTTGCCCCCTTGTATACACTCCCCCAGGGATTCTGCTTTCACTGCTGGCATCTGTCCTGATCCGTCCTTGAGAACACAGAGCCAGGGTCGCCCACACAATTCCTGGTGCTCTGTGAGGAAGTGTCTGGGTCCTCCTGGATATTGCTTGGCCGTCACAGCAGTTTTCCACTCTCAGGCACTTCTTCCTCTGTGCCAGCAAGCACACTTTGTGGTTTCCTGTATTTGGCCATTGGTCTAGACCACATGAACTCCTGCTATTGTTTTGTTGCCTGCTTTAAGACCTTCTGCTAGGACACACTTTCACCACACCCAGATTTTGTTGACACTCTTTCAAGACTTCTCATGTGATCCTAAACCATAACAAATCATCCCTCCAGGCTTTGTTCATGGTTCTTACCTCATACTTTCTGCTCTTGTATTGCTCTCCCTCTATCAGGAAGATAAAATGACCAGTCATAAAACTCTTTCATTCTATTACTTGAATCTGGCTTTGTGACCCCTCAGCTCAGCACCTGCTGCTTGGTAGGCTGAGGGTACCACAGGCACAGACCAGACTGTCTCTGCGAGATAGCTCTCCAAACTGAAAAAAACTTCATTTTTCAGGCCAAAATTAATCCTACTGTTTGTGGGTAGTTTTCCCAAGCAGAGCAATATGACTTGTGGTTGCTTTCCAGCGTAGTTCAAAGAATACCCATAGCCTCTGCTAGTCCAGTGAAACTAGGTCATTCTTAATTGACATGTCCTGTCTGCCTTGCAGGCAAAATGGCTTCTTCAGCTTATCTTCTTGAAACCACTCTAAAAGCTGATAGAGGTATTCCAGCTTCTAGTCTTTACTTGTGGGATGGGTAAATCATGAGGGCTTCTTAATCCTGGGCCCTGTACAGTAGATTTTTCTGTGACACTTGGAGTGTCACAAAAATACACATATGAAAAATGTATAAAAAAATATGTATTTTTATATGAAAATACATATATTTTTTATACTATGACACCACACTTCCCACTGCACACTTGCTCTATCCTACTCAGTTTGGGGTGTCCTTTTACAGGACTCCAAGAACTTGTCAGATCATTACACCAGCAAGGTAAAATGGTTAGGGGAAGTGGGGAAGAAGATGATGATGATGTAGGCAGAGAAAAATTACATACATCAGTGCCAGGAGCAAACTGTCACAGGTCAGTACTTCCCCTAGGATATGCCTGCACATCCCTTGCTGCTCACCACGGTGAAGCATTCTTCTCTTTTATCTCCTTCCAGGCCTTTTAGCTTATTCATCCAAATATCACTATCTCTCAAAGTAAGCTAGTCATGTAAGAGTTATAGCCACTCTAATATTAATCTAGCCACAGCCACAAAAAAGCCTCTGCCATGTTTCCTGGATTGGATTCCCTAAACACTCTTCACTCCCTTATAAACAGTAATGCTGGGGCAGAACAAAAAAAGGTGTATTTTTTAAAAAAGCATTTTACTTGAGCTCAGTTTAAGGTGATTTTTTTACAGCCGAAAAAAGCAAACACAAGTTCCCAGGTCTACTGTTCAACAGGGAAGTCTGACAGATAGTAGCCATTTTGAGTTTTAGCTACTACTAGCTACAGCTGTCTATTACAGGCAAGAAGTTTAACATGGATCTGCTTCTCTCCATCTTCAGATTTCAGCTGGATAAGTGTATGGCACAACAGTTACAGAAAAGTGGCTCTTGCAAGATATGGACATTGTGAAGGCTGAGTTATTTTCATTTTGGGAAAGGGCATTAATTATTTTCTGATTTGTATGACATTTACACATCACCCTTACGCCTAAAACACCACAGACTTAACATATATGCATTTAATATGTGAGGATTGACAAAAAACAACCCAGACCAACTGTCTTGGGTTTCATTTTCCATGACGATTATCAAAGCAAGAACCAAGAAAGAAGGAGTTAGATATTGAAGTATGGTTGTAGAGGCTTTATGGTCCTCTGGAGCACAGCAGAAGTATATGCCCAGTTCTGCATTTCCTGGGATTAGTCTGTATCTAACAAAGACTCACTGATAAGTGTCCAGCCTGGCAACACACTTTTTCCATTAAGAAGCAAGTAGCTGAAGTACCTTCTCTTGTACGCCCAGATCTACTGGCAGTAATGAAAGACACTAGGTTTTTCAAGGGTTGTTGTGCATTGCATTATCATTATTATTGGTTATTTTTAATTATTATGTAGTGTCTACTATACACTATATTTAGTACATATTTGACATTATAATTTGTTCTTACTTTTAGTTTTTATCTAATATCATTAACGTTTTTATACTTCTAATTGCATTTTACTTTGTTGGTTCAAAGGCAGTTATCAGTAATACACTGATAACACAGTGACAAGTGGAGAAACAGGAAAGTTAAATGACCTGTGCAAAATTCTCGGAATTCCTGGGTCTTAACTCTGATATTGATTTAATTTAACGGAAAAAACCACACGGTGAGCAGTTTTAAAATCTTTTAAACTTTGCTGCACTGTAAGAGGGGAAGACAACATTTTCTAAAATTCTCCATCTTGTCTATTTTTCAATGCTTATTTCAATCAGAAATGCCCACATTTCCAAAGATAATAAAATGCACATCAAAGCCTTATCATCAATGTTTATCAGAAAATCCATAGCTTTATAATTTATACCAAAATAAAACACATCATTTATTAAGCTATAGTATCTGTAGTATCACTTATATTCTTGTATGATATGCTTTATCTCAATTGTTTTCTCATAGGATGCTTACATGGATAAAGGAAGTATAGCCTATTTTAAAAGAAGGTTGAATGTAACTCTTGGAATGTCATTCTGAAAGTGGTGAGGAAATGTAAGAATATGGTGACTTACCAAATCTATGTAACATAAATTTCAGATGCTTGTCAAATGAATAGTCACTTATGTCAAACACACACATATGACCTTTTCCTTGATTTAAACAGAGATTCCACACTCTAGCCTTCATTTTTAGTTTTAAAACTAAAGAAACAATTTGATGCGACCACAAATCTTTTGTATGTTGGATCAAATTAATAACTATTAACAGACCTGTTAAATAAGCAAATGTGTTAATAATAATTCTGCTGTGACCAAACATATGTAATTTTCTCAGGTACTGTAACAGTTATTTATGCTAAAAGATTTGACAAGTTAACTGATTAAGTGCACACAAAAGAAAAGTGCAAAAGAAGCTCTCTAATATTTATTTCCCAATAGAAAATTTACCTTTCCTCTGGACTTATCTATTAGTGGTACTTTCCCACCAGTTTGGTTCTGTCATGGGAAACCTCATCTCCATCCATTGTGTTGGGAACAACTCCATTCTTATGCTGCGGAATCCCATTTTTATGATCATGAAGTCAAATCTTAACTTGGTGTTAATGGAAGTTTTGTCTAAGTAAGACCTCGGTGAGGCCAGGACTTTGGATATGGTCCAGTTTCTTTCAGTAATTAATATAGTACTATAGCTACAGTCCGTGTTTACGAAAGAGTCAGGAGGCATCAGGAGGCAGCTGTGTGGAAAAGAGGATGGGGGAGAATCAGTACTGGCAGTGCTCATTTTCCATCTCTCTGGCCCTGATTCAGCAGAGCACTTAACCACATGTTTAATTTTAGGCGCATGAGTAATCCCATCTCTGCAGAGCAAAGTGTGTGTTTCGTTCTCATTGACTTTAATGGGGCTACATAAAGACCCATCAAACCTTGTGTGCTGTGCGTGACACTTTCACCACTGCTTCCACCTTGCCCGCCCCTGCAGCAGGGCCTCTGGTCTGAATCTCTGCAAAACGCCAGAGCCCCTTTTGCTCTGCAACCCCACGAGCCTTATGACCTTGCTCCACCTAATTGTGTCCTCATAGCTGTATCTGGCCTCTGGTAGTAAGTGGGAACTCTGCTATTTCTTCAGAGCATTCCTAGACCAAAACCAACCAACTCCATCTTACTGTCCAACTTGTGCAGTCATGCTCAAGTACTTAGCTGAGTCGGGCTCTACCATCCTAATCAGCTAAGATATCTAGTAAGGATACTCACAGTATCACAGAATAAGCTGAGTTGAAAGGCATCCATAAGGATCATCAAGTCCAATTCCTGGCTCTGCACAGGACATCCTTAAAAGTTACATCATGTGCCTGAGAGTATTGTCCAAATGGTTCCTGAAGTCTGTCAGGTTTGGTGCTGTGGCCACTCCCCTGCAGAGCCTGTGCCAGTGCCCAACAAGTGAAGAACTTTTTCCTAACACCCAACCTAAAGCCTCCCTGACTCAACTTCAGGCCATTCCCTTGGGCCTTGTCAATGGTCACTGCAGGGAAGAGATCAGTTAGCTATCCCAAGACTTGGTAAATGCATACTCCTGACGGATATACAACCTCTACTCAGGACATGTGCTTAGAGGCAAATGGGTGAATGACTAAAGCCCAGATCCACAGTTCTGCAAGTCCTATTTAGGAGTCTAATTCTGCAGTCGTGGAAGTCAGTGGATGTTTCCAATAAAAATGGGATCAAGGTAGTAGGTCCTCATTCAGCTAAATATTTAAGCAGATGCTTACTTTAGGGACAATATTAAGTCTCTTTGAACTCACTGGGAATGAAACACATGCTCAAGTACTTCAGTGAATCAGGAACCTATTCCAGCTTTGGATCCACAGTACTGAAAGGTATCAACAGAGGCAGTCCACAATTTCCTGTTGCTGCCTACATCTCTGGATCCAGCTGTGATATTATTGTCAGCTTATTTTGATAAATAGAGTATTCTTCCCATTTCAGATATATTTTTTCTTTAATATGCAGGGTACTATAAGTATGTAATTGTTGCTGGACTAATCATCTTCTGATGTATGCATTGTGACTGTATGCATGGAACCTGTTTTATTCTACTTCAGCTTTTCTTTAGATTTTTGCTCTGCCCCATTGATTGAGTCATGACAAATGATGTCCTGAGCATGCTGACTGCATTCAGCCCTGGTGGCGTGTTCAAAAGCCTGTTTGTGATGGCTGATTTCATTTTCAAAACTTGCAAGGGTTATTTAAGGGAAAACAAATAACCCCTTTAACAGATACCTAACAATGGATTTGGCTAGTTAGTTCATTTACTGTGCAAAAGGGGAAAACAATCAGCAGCTCTTTCTGCCTATGTTCTGTTATGAAATACTACATTTGGTTTTGAGTCATCAGCTTATCAATCTTTCATGCCAAACTGGCTTTAGAGGTAAAGACTAAAATCTTTACTACAGCTATTACTGCAGTGCCAGTCAGAAAATGCCAGCATGGGATGCATAATTTGGCAGTCTGCTACCATAGAAGGAAGCACTTTTCTCCCATTAGAATCAAAAATAGACTTTTTGACTAGAGATCCTGGAGGGCTCTGGAAATGTCCAGGATCAACAGACAAAAAAGCCACTCTCTGTTGGATCAAGCCCAGTGCACTTTTTTCTAGTGTCAGATGTATACGAGTGCAAAACTGTGCCACAGTACACTGAAAAACTTTTCCTTCCCTTGTGCACTGTTGGAGAATAGTTTGACTTTGGAATTATATCTCTTGATCAATATAAAAAATGCTTAATATTTTGTCTGGAAACTCATTGTGTATGGACATATACAAGAGGCAATACCTTAAACTAAATACAAGTGACAAAGTCAATAAGTAGTATTTTCAAGGCTGACAAGGACTCAAGTTTTATAAAAGTAAAGCTGTCTACTGGGCATAGAAAAGGCAGTAAAAATTAGGGATGGATGAGATCATACTATTTCATTTCAAGTGCTGCATTTTTGGTTTGAAAGCTCCAGCCTTCACAGGATTTCTCTTGCAGTTTATTAAAGTTTTTGCAAATAAAAGAAGCAGAGACAGGGAGAGATGAAGAAAATTACCAAAAAAAGTACATTGTGTACTGCACGTGCAGCCATACACCAGTTCATGCCAGCCTAACCAGGGCATGTGGCCTCCTTCAAACAAAGCACAAGTACATTTTCCATAAAGAAAGGGAGTGTTTCAGCAGAAACTTCTCCCTCAAAAATGTTTCAGTCATGAGAGAAAATATTTATAAATGTAAACAATTTCTGCAAGCCTAATAATCCATCTGTGAGATTAGTTACACTGAGGACAAACAAAAGTTTTCGAAGTGCTTGAACAATAAAAAAGGAAGTCAACAACCAGTGAACAAACTTTCGGTAAAGACAGGCAGCCTGTAAATAAAAGTTCACAACAACAAAACCATAAACCAAGGTTCTGTTTTGAGTGCTAATATATATTTGAGACCTTTGAAAACTATTGCAAAGGTATTTGTATGCCTTATAGTCTCTGATGGTAAAGAGAATTAGGCATGTGAATGCTTCTGAAACATTGCACAAGATTCAAAGCATTAGTGATATTTGAATGGGTTTGGATTATATGGACACTTCTAAATAAGAATTTCATGTTACTCTGTTATTCATTTAGGCACTTTTTTAAACAGTATCTGATTAGTCATTTTTTCCAAATGTATTCTGCCATACATTTTTAGTGACATTAACTGACTCATATCAACAATAAATAGAGACTTTAGCCATGCTAAAAGATATAAGAATACCATGTTTCTCATCAGATTTGGGGCCAGCTTTGGGTATTAAAAAGAAAGGCCTCTCTCTCCTGCATCAGACCCCCTACTGTACCTTTGTATGTGCATTGGCTGTTCCAGAGGCAGATGCATCTCAAACCACCACCTCATGGAGAACAAATTTTTGTTTTTGCCCCCTGATCCCATTTCTCTGTGGCAGCTGCAGAAGTAGGACACCCTGCTGCCCAGGCATTCTGTTTCAGGGCTTTATTTGGGGTGTGTGAAGGCTGATGGTCTGAGGGTAAAAGTAGATTATTGAAATGAATGAAAATAAGGCCCTGAAGGAAGACCAGTGATAGGTTCACAGCTCTCCCAAAGCTTCCTAGGCTATCCCAAATTACCCTAACCACTCCCCTCCCATTGGTGTGTCTATGCCAATACATGCCATGCATATACTGAGCTCATTCTCAACTCGCAGGCCTTGTTTAGAGAAAGCTGGCAGGACCGGGAATATCTTATTTTAAATCGTCTTGTTGTGGGGGCATGATATAGTGTGAATACCAAAGGAGAAGGCTTTCCAAAAGTGCACTGAGTCAAGAGACACAGACATTGTCAAATGCAAAGTTTTCTACTGTCTCCTTACAAAAAAAAAAAAAAAAAAAAAAAAAAAAAAAGCTGTTTGCAATATGCAAGTCCTGAAAGCTGAACCAAAAATAACAATAATATATAGACCCTCTGGCCACAGAATGAGTACTCAGTGAAATATAGAGGATATAAATACTAGCATTCCTGCTTGGGCCAGGCAAATTGCTGAAAGATATACAGGGAACATAAAGACAGGCCCTTTCATCTTACTCTTTAAAGTAATATGACAAATAAAAAGCATGCTTAAAGCTCTAGGATTTGTTTGGAAAGAAAACAAGACTTAGTAAGTGGCTTTCGTCCACTGTGTCCTCCAGGGCAGGAACAAAGATTTAGGAATGAAGAATGCACACCCTCTAATATTTAACCTTCAACATCCTGGGCTTCAGCTTGAGATTGTCAAGCAATGGATGCTTTCACACCCCATCAGGGTGGTGTGCCACCGCCCCTGGTTTGGACAGGCTTGCAGCAATGAGCTGTGTTCAGCTGCTCCTGTAGGTGCAGGATGGTGAGAATCTAGGGAGACAAGCAGACAGCTGATGTGTACTCCATCAGCACATGGAGGAGCTATTGCAGGCACTCTAGGGAGGGCAGGAAAATGTGGTTGTAAAGTGCAAATATTTTCAGTTTTAGTTGATCATTAACCTCTTGTGCCAGGAAGACCTGATCATTGTCAGTGAAATGTACAGTCCACCAACCTGGCACTTTCATCACAAAGAGAGACCACATGCCACTTTGAAAGTTCTCAGATGTCTCCCTTATTGCAGAGCCCAGTAGTGCCTGTCCTTATCCATGGTCCTCTGTCTGAGTCATGGAGATAGGTCCAGGGCAGGTCTAAGAGGGAATTCCATGTGGAGCAGATTATAAATAGCACAAGTCCACACTTGTAGACTCTTTGAACCTCCTAGTCAATATAGAATTTAGTCTGCTTATCAACCTCCCTTGAATTCCACTCTCTGGACAAAATCTGTGAACTGATCTCCCTATTCTGAACACATTCATCTGGGAAGCAGCATCTGAAAGAACCCTTTGATTTCCATGCTGATCTCTGCACATGTTGACTAGACAATAAAAGGAGAGTGATCAGTTCAGATAAGAAGGGGCATGGACTCAGATCACAGTGAATGATTTGCTGACTTTGTGGTCATCTGCTGAAGGTGGTGGTGGTGATGTGACGGAAGGCGGAGGCTAAAGAAATATTGGGCGTTGTGCATAAGAAGGAGACAGACAGCCAGGCTGTCTCATTGACATATTACTGCCCACTTATGCCTCCATCATACTTCTCTCTCTTCAGATTGTTCAGCCAAGCGGGGCTTCAGAAGACTTCTTAAATGTTGTAGTACCAGAATGATTTTCCTGGTTTTCCAGACCAGGCTTGGTGTACCCGCTCATTTGCAGTAATACTAATCAAGTATTTTATGCCCTTACTTCAGCTCCCATGGTGTGAGAGCTGGGTGTGTTTTAATGAGCTTCAGCCTCATTAAAAGCTTTCAGGAATGTGCAGGAACCACTAAACTTCCTGCTACATGAAACATTTTCCTATGTCACTGCCCAGGAGTGGGCGAACATCTGGAGAGTGAGAGACAGTCTGTTCAATGAGGGTATTTGGCTCTTGGGCCCTGTAACAGAGGGTGGAGAAACAGGATCCTTCTGTCTTTCGCATGGAGCAGTGATGTGAACTGACTATTCAGGGTATTTGTATATTCAATAAGGGCTCTCCATGTCTATTTTAGAGGGCCCCTTGTCAGGACTTTGTCCCCAGCTGGGCTGTAAGTTTCTCACAGGAAGTGCTAGCGTCTGTGCACTATTCTCCCATGGAAGCAACCTTCCTACGATACATAGAAGATGCCACTTAAGATAAGTTTGTGAAGGGACTAAGGCAGACAGGTATGAGTGTCTGTTCTGGGGCTTGAGGATGGACACCTGTAAAATTAATGGTGGGGATCGGGGTAGGGACAATGAATTAATCAAAAGCATTTTATTGCCAGATTAAGTCTTTATATGATGCCAACCAAAACAGTTGTCAATTAAATAAGAATGTTATTCATTTATTACATTTCATTATATAATGAATTGGTTGCCAGCGGTGTGACTTCAGAAGGCTGCAAGTAGGAAATGCAGGCTAAAGCCAGTAATTCACAAACTAAGGTGTATAAAGGAATACATTCAAAATGCTAATCATGACGCTTTGGGAACTGGGGACAAGGAAGAAAAGACAAATGAAAAAGAGATAGAATAATCCTCTGCAAATTTATGGTGTGCCCTAGAGACTAGTTATAAGAAATAAAAAAGCATCAGAGAGAGATCTATCAAGGCTAAGGCGCACCGGCCAGGTACAGAAACAGCGAAATGCTGCAAGTCTCCTAGAAGAGAGCTAAAAAAGCTATCCACCTTCCTAAACTGAAACTGGCTGAAACAGCTCCCCACTAAGCTGAGCAGAGTCTGCAACAATCACAGATGGTGACTTAATGATCTTTTCCCCAAGCTGATTTTGAGCCAATTTTTATGGTGGTACCTTAGCTGTCAGCCTGAAGGTGTGGTTTGTTGAGGAATACATCTGGTGCAGGTAGTGGTGCATCTATTTGCAAGCTGCAGGTTGAGATGCAGGCTGAGCTCTGGCTGGAAGCCTGAGACAAGAGGCTGTGAACTGCCAACTCTTTGGTTAACAAATGGCACAAAGAAGGTGATGCCAGTCAGGTGAATGGATGCTGGAAACACAGCAGGAAGGGAGGCCTCAGGAGGAAAAGCGAGACTTGTGCATGGGTAGCTTGTAAGGGGTTCCCAAAGCCCAGAAGTTCCTTTGTTGGGGTCCCTCCTCAGAGGCACCAGCTTGGGCTGTTTCTGTGTTACTGCACCGTGAATGACTTTATGGAACAAGACATCTCAGATTTTGCTATGGAAAACCTGGGGTTAAACTGGTCACAAATCCAGGTCTGACTGTGTGAGTGCGGTGTGCAGGGAGCCAAGCAGGGCACCCCTGGGCTCACTGGAGCTGCCCCCTGGGAAGGGGCTTTGGTCCCAGCAGTGAAAGTCTCTGGCATTGGGAGCGTGACTGCCAGAGAGTCTCGTGAATGCTCACTGCAGAGTTTCCTTAACAGGTCTACAAATTCCTGTTAGGCTTTCAGCACACAGCTGGTTTCCTGGTGATCCTGTTCCTAACTGGGCAAGGTCAGTAGATGCACAAAACCAATGCTTAACAGCAGCGCAGTGGGCCACCTGCCCTCTCCTTCACCCCAGCTAAAGATGTCCAAGTCACAGAAAAAGGAAAGAGGGCAGAAGTTCTCCACGAGCAAAGAGACTTTAAACTGGAGCAGAAGCAGGACCACAGCTACTACCATGGCTAGAAAACATGCAGGTAATGGATCCTGATATGCTTAAATCCATTCTCAGGGTTTCAGTAGATATGCTTCTGGGCCTGTGTCCTTCCTGAATAACCTGGATAGGTACTCAGTGAATAGTAGGTAGGTTTCCTCACAGAAGTATAACTGGGACTTTGCAATACCTGGCTAAAGGAGAGTTTTGCAATGCCTCTGTGAAACACTGACGTTCTGATGCTCTCTGAGGTTACAGAGCTCTCCAATACCTCTCACTGTAATTCATTTCTCAATAGAATAGTATTCTGTACTGTGTGAATTGCCTGAGGCTACACAGACTGAAAATACAAGACTGCCCTTTGTGTAAAAAAAACCAAAATGAAATAAGAAATTTTTAAGACAGTTCTTTCACTGTGAATTCTCTTCTAACAGTTTCTTGACAAACCACAACTGACCTGAATGTTGGAGATCTGAGGTGTATACATCTACACTGGCATCATGTATGAAACTGCAATATAATGTTGATAGGCAAGCTAACTTTAATTTAAATAGCTCAGATACTGAAGTAGCAGTGAGAGTGAAGCATCACCAGCTTATAAACAAATCCTTAGTCAGGAACCACCAGTCTCAGAGGAGGTTAGAAAAACATTAGGTAATGGACCTCAGTTGCTTGTCTTTATTATTTCTTCATGGTACAGCCTTACATATATAAAATAACATACTCACTTTTATTGTTCTTCAAAAACTCCAAATAAATAAGATACTAATTTGTATTCCTTAGAGAGGCAACCTAGTTTTCTAAACTTTATTTTTCAGCAGTCAGTGGAACTACTTCAGTGTAGCTAAAGAACTGATCTTCAGTGATCCCTGCTGCCTCCAAAGACCTATTTCCTGATTCTTTGCCATGTTATTTTCACTGGGACCTTAAAATTGTTTACTGTATTCCTATAGAGTTATCATGTCAGGCCTGTGCCTAGTGAAATCTTGTGGTCTGCAGCTGGCATAATCCAGCCATGGCTGATACCGACGTGCCAGAGTCACTGCAGTACCAAGTTGTGCTGCTCATATCAGACAGCCTGCACTGTCCAGAGTAGGGTCACAGAATCACAGAACCAGAGAATGGCTTGGGGTTGAAGAGATCTTAAAGATCATCTCATTCCAACCCTTCTACCATGGGCCCCATGCCATCTGGCTTTGAACACTTCCAGGGATGGGGCATTCACAGCTCCTCTGGGCAACCTGTTCCAGTGGCTCACCACGCCTCACAGTCAAGAATTTCTTCCTAACATTAAATCTAAACCTACTCTCTTTCAATCTGAAGACATTCCCCTTTGTCCTGTCACTACATGCTCGTGTAAAAAGTCTCTCTCCATATTTGCTGTAGGCTCCCTTCAGGTACTGGGAGGCTGCAATTAGGTCACCCTGAAGCCTTGTCTTCTCCAGGCTGAACAATCCCAGTTGTCTCAGCCTTTCCTCATAGGAGAGGTGCTCTGATCATCGTGTTGGCCTCCTCTGGACTTGCCCCAACAGGTGCATGTCCTTCCTGTGCTGGGGACCCCAGAGCTGATGCAGTACTACAGGTGGGGTCTCACCAGAGCAGAGCAGAGGGGCAGAATCTCCTCCCTTGCTCTGCTGCCCACACTGCTTTGGATGCAGCCCGGGACATGTTTGGTTTCTGGGCTGGGAGTGCACGTGGCTGGGTCCTGTCCAGCCTCTCCTCCACCAGCACTCCCAAGTCCTTCTGGGCAGGGCTGCTCTCCATCTGTTCATCCCCAGCCTGGATTGACCCCGGGTCAGCCCTTGTCACTTCATGATTACTCCCATAACTATGAATTTTAACTGAAAACACAGAACAAGCTTCAACACTAAATGCACATTTGTTTCATTATATATAAATAGTGTCATCTATAATAATCAGATAATGGGTATAACAATAACATTAATATAATTTGAGAAAGTAATATTTCAGCCCAGCTGTGCAATTTATACTAGCTCAGTTGCTTTACTAAATTTTGCTAGGATTATCATTAATTTGTAATGTCTTAAGATGTCTGCAAAGACACTGGAGTGGATATCTAGGTCGAGCCCAGTTCAGAGGGAACTCATTCTCTAGGGACTATGAGAAAGTGACTGCAGAGTGACACAGGGCTTTCACAGACTGTACTATAACTTCACTGGGGAAGATGCAAATTAATGCCTCAGTTTACTCTCCACCTGTTCAGAAAGGGACAATTCATGCAGTTTATCTAAGTTCAGATTCCTGCGCTCCAGGATCACCACTGCATGTGAAAAGTGACATAAAAAGCAGTTCCACATACTTTCCTGTGTCATTCAAAATATCTGTGCTGTGTTCTGCTCCTCAGCTGGAAAAGGTTTGCCACAGGAAATGTCTGAATACAGCGAGACAAAAACAAAAAATGGGGGTGGAAATAAGGTCTGTGTGTCAAGGAACTTTTCGACTATCTTTTCTGTAGCTCATCAGCCACAACCAAAAATTTAGAACAAGGACTAGAATAACCACAGAAACTTTGTAAGGTCTGAACAGAGAATCTCAGTCAGATCTGCTGACGTGAAACAGCTGGAGATGCTGAAGCCCTTAATAAATGACCTCTCCTGATGAGATTTACAAGAACTCTCGATCTGCCATCATGCTGGTTGCATCTGTCACTTGCACCTGGTATGAATATCTTAGTTACGTATCATATATCACTTTTACACGGCCCAGCAGGACAACTGGATTTACTTCACCTTTGTGTCAAGACCTTTAATAGTTAAATGTGTTTTATAAGATTCATCTGTGCCATTGCTAGCATTGTTTAGTGTTGGATTCTCCTAAAACAACAGTAGGTGTGCAGCAGTCTCATCCACTGGCAAAGCTCAGGTCTCACAGCTAGTATTGTAAAATTATCTGTGTTTCTTTCCTCCCTTTTACAGGCTGTCACATACAGAATTGGTTTGAGGAAGGGGGGTCCTCTGGGGACCTATTTCAGCTATTATCTGAAGCTTGTATTTTGAATTAGGCATTTTATATGCATCCCTTTGTGGACCACCTGCATACCACAGAAGGCTATTCCTTTACAGATGTTAGGATAGGTGAGCGTATGACCCAAGGTTTTCATTATACGTTATTTCTTTCTTTATTCTGATGCTACTGTCACTACAAATAGTGCTTTTATCATATATCAATACCCCAGAGCAACAAAACCTCTTTGTTTCAAAACCACAGCTCAGCCTGTGTCAGCCTAGTCCCCTTCCTCAGCAACAGCTCTGTCTGCTTGTGGCTCTCCAGGTCCACATGGAAGTCAGGAGACTGATTAGGTGCCTCCACTCAGAAACGACCCAAAAGAGAGCTGTACAGACTAGAGCAGTTGCATAACTTAACCAAGATGAGTAGTTATCACTGCTAGGACAATTTTCTGTAAATTAAACAGAACCCAATTGTCAACATGGCACAAGACCTCTCTATTACAGATACTCTCCACAAACAGTCAGACTGTCCAGCTTGTTACATGGAACACTACTGTGAACTGCCAACTTTAGTCTAAGCAGATTTAAAATGGAAGAGCTCTAATTTCCACAGGTAAAAATAAAGGTGCTTCTAGTTCCTCACTGAAGTTATTTGTTGCAAGGTGCGATACAACTGGTTTTTAATACTCAATGCAGATACTCAAAAAAGCAACTTTTACAAGTTTTTAGCAAGTCTCCCAGTCTATGATTTTGGGAGTGTGTCATTACCATGATTCACTCCTTAGATTTATGAAGCACTTACAGTTTAACATAACAAAATAATCAGGCATGTCACTTGCAATTGAGTAATCAATACAATTATCTATAAAGTAAAAACCGTGGATCTAAATCATCTGCACATTTCTCCAGTTTCCTTTTAAAGTTATATTTCAGCTGTAATATTTACATCCCTGCAAAAAATACTATTGAATCTCTTTATCTAGAAATATTGTAAGACAAATAATTTTTTCTGTAATGTGTTACATATTAGGTCAAAATCTAATAGCAAAATATTAAAGACATTATTCTTCCAAGTGAATAATGACTTTATCATGTTCCCCTTTCTCATATTCATAGGCCCTTTAATAATATTCTTTTAAATTTATGTTCCTTCAATGTAAATTCCTGATTCAGTCCTCCATGTAGTATTATAAATCAGTCTGTGACAATGAAATGCTGAATTTTTCCTCTCATATTAGGGTTTTGCTCCTATTGTTTCCCAGTTTGAATGATTTCCATGTCTCCTGTCTACTTGCACACTCGCTTAGTGAAGTCAGAAAAGGATTTAGTGGGTACCATGGTTTCTATCAGGCCTTGTTGTAGCTTTCCTTGTTCTTTACTTTTTTTTCCTCTCATTGTCTCTCGTGGACATGCATTCGGTATAATTTTTATTCGCACAGTGAATCCTTTATTTTGCCAGGGGAAATGTAAAGAAGAGTTTGTGTCAATGAGAATAAGATGCTGGGCGAAAAGGCAGCGCAGGGCAAAGAGAACAGGAGGAAGGGGAGACTGCAGAAAGGCAGGCGGAAGCACAGGTGAGCTGTGATGGAGGTGTGCCCTGGAGGTGATGGGGCACGATGGGGGGGCCAAGGCAGAGCAAGCACCACTGGGGGGGCAAATACGGCTAAGGCTTCTGCTGCTCCAGGAAAAAAGTGGCAGTGGTTGAAAAGAGCTCAAGGAAAAAAAAGCTCAAGGATAGCTGGAGGGAGCGGGGAGAGGGAAGAGTGATGACAGTGTGTGCGAAAATCTCTTAAAGCTCTTGGCTGTAGAAGGGCCTGACTAACCCCTTCCATCTTCCCACTCACATGGGCTGATCTTGGCTCTCTCTTCCAGCTGGCCTTTTCCATTGGCTAGAACTTCTACGGAGATGAGCAGTTCGCAGCTTATGCGTTTTCAGGGGTAATTTAAAATTAATTTTCAAGATGTCTCTCCTTCATTTCTCTCCAAAGAACATCCATGAAAGAGTGAACAAACTCTTTGATGTACATTTCATTAGGAAATCTACTGACCTCACAGTCAACATCAAAGGAAAACATCCATAAAAATACAAATGTCAGTGTAATGAGCCCCAGCAAAAGTGTGTTGAATAAAATAGCTTGGGCCACAGGTGAACTAAGAGGAAAAAGAGAGGGAGATGTGATAAAGCACTCAAGCATCCATAGAAAATACGTGCAGCTTTAGATCCTGCATGCAATAAGTCTTCAAAAAAGGGACATTGTGCAGCTTTACTGAGTGCTTCCAGAGCATTTGGAAATGATACACAATGAAACACAAAGGAGGGAGAGGCATCCATGTGCAATATGGTTATGAAGCTGACAGATCACTATGGTGTTGAGAACAGGAAAAGAAGTCAAAGAAAGAACTATTTTTTTCAAAGATAGAGTCTCTTAAACTACTCATGCCTGGTTTGCAACACTGGCAAAAATTAATGCACTAAGACTATTTTCATGTCCAGAATATTGTGATAACCTGCAAATTTATCTCATGACTGACACAAGTTACAGGAAAAGAGAAAATGCATGACCCCAAAAAACCTATTGAAAAAACATTAATGGTGAAAATTAAACAACATTAGCAATGAAAATGAAAATAAATTAGCATGACAACATGCTTAATTTGAATAAAATAAGAGATGTTCACATACTGGAAATGCTAGTGGAAGTGGGCCAGCCGTGAAGCTATTCTTTTCAGTGACCTGTCTTTTGGGCATGTCACCCAGAACTTCTTCAGAATATATATACAGCAATTTTTACATCCTTCTACGAAAAGATGAAAATTTATTAACAGGGTCACTACTGAAATGCAGCTATAGGAGATCAGTTTGTAGGGAGCAAACAAATGAGACAGAAGCATAGTTACTGACAAATTGAAAATATTTTGAATAAGGCTGTATTTGAAAAATATACAAAACGTGTGGTTACATGAGCAAATTATCCCTTGAATTGTATTGACTGAATAAAGCAGAGTGTATCAGTCTCTTCTCCATGACCACCCTTGGATATCACACCTCGTCTAGCTCTTCATCACTCATAGGACTGTAGGTATCTCAACCGACATAAGTTTTGCACACTATAAATCTCAATAGTGTAAAAGTTCTCTGTGTAGCCAGTGTAAATAATAGCCATAACAAGCAAGAGTAATAATAATAATAATTATAAATAAATTAATGTTTTAAACTTGGATAGGATTTTGCATTTGACAGAGAAAAGATAAATGTAGAAATAATGACTTTTTAACTGAGCTGAGTAGAAGTGGTCACTTATTAAAGCAATATGTTCAACAGCTCTTGCTGAACTAGGAAGCCTGGCAAACTTTAAGAAAAGGCATATTTTCCCAAAATGTCAGAAATTTGTTAAAAATGTTAAAAATGCTTTCTACAAAACATCTATAGCTCCTTATCAAAATTATTTTGAAGTGAGGCATTCTCTGGAGCTTTTCTCAATATTTAAGTAGAAAAATACTTATAATCTAAGAGATTCCAGCTTAAGCTCCTTTATCCATGATTCCAGCTTGAGGATAAGAGCTCTTCTCTACGCAGTTCTCCTGCCATAGAAACTCAATGATGAAATGTGATGGCAGGGAAGGTGGCTCTATTGTGTCAGAAAAGATTAAAATGTGAAAAGCATAACTATCCTGAAGTCTTTTGAAATCTGGGTCTCTCTTACATTTCTTTTTACTATTGCCAGGAGATAATTCCTCACTGAGTAGCTGGTTTTCACATGGGATTCAAATTATACTTTGGTTCATGCTTTTTAGGGCTCACACTTAATGCACTGTACCTTCTCTTAGAGAAATACTGGTGGGAAATTTGTGTAAAAATCTGACTTGTGGAAAGGGTTGTATTCCAGCATTACAACATTTCTAGCTGATTCATTCTGTCTACAATGAAAATGTTTTTTACTAAATGCTGGCTCTTTGGGCAGCCAGGCCTCCTGGTGATGGAATCACCTTTTTTATAGCCACACCATATGGACTGCTAAGAGGGAAAAGGCTCCTTCCATGCCCAGCAAAGAGGGTTTTTCTTTTTAATGACCTGTCTCCAAAGTGCCATGAAGGGACTTAGATTCATAGGATTTCAGGACCAAAAAGAAAACTCCAGAATTATATAGACAGGTCTCCTTTGGATCTTAGATTTCATGCGCTTATCCCTGGGTCAAACCAAGTAACTGCAGCTTAACACAAGCATTAGACACCATTTTCTCTCGTGTTTACTGCTTCCATTTTCCTGTGGCTTACTTCAGACCAAAAGAACCACAGAGAAGTAGATTCCCATGTGAACCTTGCCTCCCTTAAGTGGAAGAAGAGTCATAAAGTGACTGCTGCATTGAAAACAACAGAGGAAGATGTGATAATCTTTTAAGCATTGTTTAAGGAAGTATCTCTCTTTTAATTCTACTCACAGCCTTGAGTAGCACTAAACCTACCTATGTGAATCTGAATTAAAGCAGACTAAGTCTAGGGACTTCATGGAGCTCTTCCACAATACAAGGTATTTGTTTTCTATTTCATTTTGCAGAAGTGTTTTATAGTCCCAATCAAAAAGTATATTCCATAGAAAGGGACATGGAAGAAATCTCCAACAAAATCAAGATCCGTTGACAACAAGGGCACAATTTGAAGGCACAATCAAGAAGTACTTGAAAAAATAACCACTATTTAAAACAAGTGAACACATGGATAACTAAACCCCTTTCTTGTCTAATGCACTTATTTAGTGTTGTCAGATTACAGATTTTTTTTTCCCCAGCAACTAAAGAACTGTAAGAGTTACAAAACTAGGTTATTCTGCTTGCTTTGAGTATCTAGATCTTACAGAGACCTCTCTGAAATATTTTCACCAGGAAAACAAACTCATTCTGGATCTAGATATTTCTTTATGAGCTATAGCCACTAGCAAGGAACACACTATCACTCCATTTTGCTCAGGTGTTTTTCTCTCTCTTCTTCCTGTATTCCCTCTGAGCTCCACATTTATGGCTATTTCACCTTGAGATTTGACCTTTGACTGATTCTTTGGTATTTCCTATGCCTCTTTCTTCCCTTCTTCTCTCTCTCACCACAAAGACACAGGCAGACAAAACATGATAAACAGACATGTAGAATTGTGCTTTGTCTTTCCCTTCTCTCCCTTACCTTGCCAAACTTCTTAAATTCAGGCTTTCCTGGACCTGCCCAAAACAGCTTTCCTTTGCTCCTTCTTTTGTTAGAGGTAAGAAAAGGCAACTGTTAGGCCTCTCATTTACTCAGAAGAAGAAGTAGTTTTCCTTTTTGAAGGCCTCAGCGCAGCAATGTGCTGCTCAGCATCCCTCAGTACTGAATGCATTGCTTTACTTCTGCAAGTTAGCTGTAACTTCAGGAATCTGAACTGCATAGTGGATTTTGTCTGATACTAATTTATTAAAGTTATTAAGAAAATAGATTACTAAAATAAGCCTTGTTATGGATTTAAAACATATGTACTTAATCTTACAGTAAAGGCTGGTTTAAGACAGAAATAACGTAATGATAGTAAGATGAAGTTAAAAAGACTTTTTACTTTTCAGTTAAAAAGAACTAGAAACCACCATGTCCTTATCTTATGTAAATGTTACATTGTGAAAATCCTCTCAGGCTTAGTGTGACTTAGCCTGTGTAACATTTCAGCTGTTATATTTCAACTGTAATAACAAGCAAACTGAAATCTTAACAGATCTTATCAAATCACCACAATCCTCTCACACTCAAGGACAAAATAACTCCTCATGAATGCTATGTACTCTATACGTAAGGGTTCTTCTGGGGTTTGGGACTTCTGTCTTCCCTTCCCTTTCTGAAGGAACAACAAAAGTATCTGCTAAAAAATAGCCCAGCCTATGTTCCTGGGAGGTTAAGAATGCTGTCTCCTTGTGGATTATGGCTGGCAGCTGTAAGGTGTAAAGTTTTACAATTTACAGTGCTGGAATTTCTTCTTCTTTTTAATCTCCACTACTCAAACCTCTTTAGTTTTCTTGGCAAGCTGTGAAACTTTAGATTGCTAGTTAAATAGACTGTTCTGCCTGCAAATATTATAATATATATATGGACCAGAGGGAATGTATAGTAAGTGAATGCAGAATACATTAATATTGTCTAGTTTGGGGAGAAAGGGTGAAACTACAGGAAATTTTAAGCAGTTACAAGAACTATCACAAGGATGAAAGATCATTTAAGATGTGAATTAATCTTTTGCTCTCTTTATACAGAAATCTTGCTACAGTTGGTATAGAACTAGCATACACTTTCAGCAGAATGGACATACTTCTCCATTAAGTTATTTAGATTATTTCAGATAGCTTTAGAAATGAGTTCTATAATATTTGACAATACTAATTTTATCAGGCTGAGTAATTTCATTTCTGTGGCATTCTACTGCACTTGTTCCATTAGATTCATTGCCAGTGTGTTTCTGAATTATTGTTTACAACAGCTGGACCACATCATCTCCTTCGGTGCTACAATCCTCAAAACAGAGTTTTAGAAGAACACGACTTGGTGGGGACCTCTTTGAAGAGAGATGCAGACTCTTCTACTGGGGAACCCCAGGTTTTTTTAGTCAAAAAAGACACTGAACTATTAATTTTTTAAAATTCTTAAGCAGATGATTATGTCTATTCCTGCTTGCTTTGGCCTCAGGCAAGCCTTCTGGTTTATTGGCAATTCTGCTGTATTCTACCTGCGCTGTATGGGATTTCCTCTGGCTCTGCCTGACCCTAATAAAAACCCAAAGAGGCAGAGAAGAAATAATAATACCAGGACCCTAAAGCAATTGTGGCTAGAATGGGTGTTTGCCATTTCCCTAAGCCCCATCCCATTCACTTCTCCTTTAGCCTGTCCAGTCTTTCTTTAATCCCCACCTAGGAATTATGTCTCCTCCTGTCCATCCTGTCAGCAAATGAATGTGTATTGCAACCTATCACTTAAAGAAGAAAAGCTCTGTGTGCAGATCCCATGTGCACACAGTAGGTATCCAGTCAGGGTATTTCAGTGGAAAAACAGACTCATATGTGTTCCCCCTTCATATTTGGGAGACATACCACCAGCTAATTTCTACAAGTCTTAACTGATCGTTAACAGATTTTACCAGCTTTGCCTTCAGTTAAAGGAATGTTTCAGTGATGCACAACCTGGTGTTACTGAAACAGCAAAAAAAAACCCCAAAAAACCCACTAAAAACAGGAGTTCAGAGAGGGTGAAACAAAACCATTACCAGTCATTAGGTTTTGCATCCTTCTGTTCTCAGCTGCAAAACAGATATGAAATAGCCACTGTCTTTGATAAAACACTTCACTCAAACAATTTTTAAAATAACTTTCATAAATTAGCTGTGGCTTCACATCTCAAATGTAATCTGTGTCTCTGCAACTGCTCCCTCCAGGCTCCTCACTGACACATGCTTGGTCTCTCTCCTTTCTTCAGCCTGACTGCTGTGCTTCTGCACCAGTCTCAGAACACAACATAACCATGGACAGAATTTCAGCTGCACTTGCACTTTTGTCATCTTTAGGAGACAAAGCACCACCTTGACTTCAGTTTAAGACTCACTCTTCTTTCATCTCATGCTTGCTTAAAAAACAAATGGAGAAGCCTCTTGAATCAAAGAATTAGAAGAGACACACACAAAATGTTTCACTCCAGTATTTTCAGAAAATTTTACACTTCCTTAGACAGCTTTGTGTTAGCAACATTTTCATAGCTATGGCATTTGAATTACTGAGTTCTCCCCTTTAAACAAAATGAGTTTGCCCTATAATTTGTAGATACATAAAAGTCCTATGGATATTGTTATTCTTAGTCTGAGAACACTCATTCTACAGATTATCTGTGAAAATACAGAAATGCAGATGAGTACATTGTAGTACCAGCAAGAAGTTGTGCACCGTTAGGAAGGCAAAATACAGTAAGAGAAGTCATATGTTTTAAACTTCATGAGCATTATGTGCTAGCAAACATAGTTTACCCTCTTTTTCACCAGCTGGACATCTGTAGTTAGCATCATGGTAGTTCATACATTATTTGTAACTGTGCTCAGCATGGAGCCTGAGCTTTACTTCAGAGCTAAAATGAACACATTTGGATTTCACTTTATTATTAATGTGTTTTAAAGGGCATGGATCAGACATTTTGCAATATCTCTCAGAGGCACTGCACAAATTACAGGGACTAGCATAGGATGATTAGTTAAGCAGAATAGTTTGCAAAAAGGTTTCCAATTCATGGCAAGCATCTTGAAATGATTATTAATTACAAACACTTTAATGTTTGTATTCTTTTCCCAGAAGTCAATTATTGCTGCAGCATTTACACTGTTCCTCCCACCATATGCAGCCATTTGCTGACTAGAACTCTTTCAGAGTTTCAGATCAATTGGAGCCAATGTTATGTGAATTGGTGCCCAGCCCACTTCCCAGCTGAAGTTTGGAGACAGGTGGAGCTTGATGTGTGGTGACTTCTGCTTCCTGTGCACTGCTATAGCCATAGAAGGTTTAACAAAAGCACAGCACTGCAGCAAATGTAAGCATTTCATGGAGAAAACACAGAATAATTTTTCTGCAATGTTAGCTTGGACTACTTTGGGAAAGTTTCAGATAACCAGCTGCACAATAAACCACTTGAGTCTAGAAAAAACAGTGTATATCAAAGAGGGTGTGCCTCTTCCATGGATTTATAATAGTTTTGGAACATTTCAGCTGAAATGCTGTCCAGTGTAACTCCAGGTGTTTGGCCACATCTGTTGCTCACCCGTATGAAAACTGTGCACATTGATTAAAATACACTATCTGTATTTCATTTTGTGAAAAAGCCTCACTACTAATTTCTAAACTTTAAATTCCAAGGTTTAGCATGCAATAAGGCAGAGAAGCATGCTAGAAAGTATTTTCTCTGTGCAAAATGCTATCAACAGCTTATCAGCAACCCACAGATTTCTCCATACATCCCTCACTCTCACATCACAATATTACCGTAGAGAGAAAACTGTATCAGTACAAAATTATGACAGCAAGGACTAATACAAGATCCACAATTTGCACTCATACAGGGTTTGTTGAAACTTTCAGACTTTAAAATCTGAAATGACAGATGATTTAGAAGATGGGAGCACCTTAGGCAATATAAACAGCGCTACCATTTCACTCTCTGGAGCAAAAGACTTTTCCAGGCTACCTTTCTTTTTTCTTGTCCAGTCAGAAAGATAATTTATATCCTTTCCCAGAAGGTATGACAGCATCCATTGCTGAGTGAGATTCAGTCGCTGGGACTGTGATATTTGCCCAGGATCCTTCAATAGATTAAAGATTAAAAACATCTTCTGACATGCTGCATTTCTTCCAGGCCCATTTTATGTCATGCAAGGCCTGAACAATGTCATTTGGTGTTGGTAGAGTACCAGGAATAACAGGAATTTAATAAAATGTTGTTCAAGTCAAAATATTCTAAAGAATTTATATTGCCTTTAGATTCCCATTTTCCAGCTCTATTTTTCTACATGTTCCATTCCCTTTTCAAGTGATAAAAACAAAAATCAAGGGAGCCAGGTAAAGAAGGGGAAAAAACCAAGATTGTTTCTAAATCCCAAAACTCCAGAATGGCTAAGCGATTAAGATGCATGAATGATTCCACAACTTAATTGCAGGTTAGTCCTTCATCTGTGCTTTAACTCCACCCTTTTTCATCCAGTGTAAAATAATCCTCAAAGATTACAACAAGGGCACTGAAGATTATTGTAGGACTCCAAAGGAGATTTCAAATATGCAACACCTCTAAAGATCTAGTAAATGGTACCAGGGGCAAAGCTGCATCCCACAAATGATTCCATGCTGCACCATGGCCCATGAGGAAGGCTGTTCTAGGGGAGTTCCTGAGATTTAGCAATTCTGTATCTAGTGATTATTTATTATTATTTTTTTGCCTGTTGCAGTTTTGCTTGTTAGTAAATTGGGATTTTTATCATTTCTTATTGGTAGAATGGTATTGGTTGGAACTAAGGAGAGGTAATTCATTTTAAGAGTGTCCACCTCTTTACATTGTCTTAAACCAAGACAGATTGTTATTGCCTCTCTCTTTCAGAACATGAGTCAAAGTCCTTCAGGGCTTTCCATGAAACATTTTAGAAGTTAGTGCAAAATCACTGCTCTAAGACACTGCAGTTACTTTAGATTAATAGTCTGCATTTAGATCAGGTAAAAATCCCGGTAATATCCAATAATAAAATACCCCATAATACAAGTGTTCATAGTTATCAAAGATATTTTTTAAAGATAATTTTAAGTAACTTTTTAAATTAAATAACTTTAAAAATTATTATTAATAATAATAATAAAATAATAATAATAATAAGCAAGACTGTTTCTATTAAGCTTCCCATTCAGACTTTCTCATGCCTGCTACTGTTTAGGCAATGAATATTCATGAACATAAAGAGCATTTGTAACATGTGCATACCAGTGGTAGAATGTTAGGAAGACATTTACACTCTTGTGTTTGGGATATATACATGCATACAGGAACAGAAACTTTCCCTTGTGATCTTCTACAGAGATGACTTCACATTCCAAAGTCTGGCCTTAAAAATATTCTAATGTCTATCATATGACTGCAGGAGCAGAAATGGAAAGAGAGATTTTCTCAGCCCACAGCCAATCCCTTCTACCTTGCCAGAAAACAAGAAATAAGTCTAATTTGTGAAACCAGTTCACAGACTATCTTCTTTTAAAAAAACCAAAACAGAAGTAGACTGCATCTGGGTTTGTCAGTACATACAACATCCATCTTCTAAGTTAAAATTCCCCTACGCCATGGCATTTCTTATTCCATTTACCCCACTTAAGTTAGATGAGGCGACAGGGCTTATCACATGAGAAAGTCACACTGATTTACTCAACCACTCATCCTTTAACAATCACTTGCAACCCATGTGAAGTCTATTATTTCAGATTCCCATTCTTTATAAATTAACTCAAAATTGTGAACTTAAATGACCATTTTAAATAAATGCCCACCTGCCTGGTCCCACAGGTATTAATGTGTATTTTCATTGTATTTAAATTCATGTGTATTTAAATTAAGAACTTACATAAATTGAAAGTTCCTCAAGGTAGAAATCTAATCTAAACTGATTAGTTAACAATAGCTAGGAAGGGTGGTATCACAGTTCAGGATGTGAGCTGTGTTCAGTGATGAACACTAATAAAAACTAAGAAAACAACCATCTGCGACCTGACCACACTATTTTTTTCTGGGTATCTGGTCACAGCTAAACGTCTTAAAAGGTTTTATCTGCTAGATAATATTGTTACCAGACTTGGGTGTGCACGCACATACCTGAACATATCATCTGCTGACAAATTATCTAAAGCCACCTGTCCTGAAGAGCGGAACTGCATCTTGCTCAGTGGCTTCAACACACTTTCTTACCTTCTGGTCACTTTGTTCCTCTGCAGTGTTTGCATGTAAGAGCATAAATAATTTTGATAATTGTTTTCCTCCAACTTACCACCTCCAAATTTTTCTGTTCCCGAGTCTCAAGTTCCTACCCTGTATAGAATTCTTTACATGTAGGTCACCCTGGGCTTTGAAAGAAGCTCTAATTTGTCTATTGACTTTTAGCAGTTCTGTCACTAATGTGAAGTGAGTTGGTAATTATATGTCAGTCACTCAGCTGGCAGTCCTTCCTGACTCAGAAGTGAGAGAGAACTCACAAATTCAGCACTCATGGAAACTGGAATGAACGAAGTTATATTGGTGACAGAAGGCACAGGATTACAGAATAGTGAAATCATTTTTATCACTTGACAGTGTAGAATGAAACACAGTCTGTGATACACCAAAAGGCTTCCATGAGAGATTTTAAGTTTTACTGCAAATGCACGTCCATGAAATGAAAAGCAGTCTTCCTGTGATTGTTTTGTTTGGTTTTTTTTAAACCAAACTGCTGTGTGTTATTGTAGTCCACTATGTGATTCTGCAGTCAGCACATCCAATAGTCTATCCAGTTCCTTTGGAAAGAGAATTTTTTATTAAGCACTAATCTTTAATTGGATCTGAAGCATTCCTCTTCTGGGATGAGAGCTGTTGCCAATGTGCTGAAAAATACCATTAAAAATTTCATCTGTCATATTCCTAAATCTCAATCTGAATACTTGTCACATTCAGACTTCTCAATCAGCATGAAAACAGTCCATCTCAGCCTCTGTACAGATAAGATAGGTAGGCTTGAGTGGAATATTATATCTTTTCCCGGTCCTTAAGTGTTGCTACATACAAAATACAGATTCTTTGCTAAAACTACATGGTATGAACAGTCAAATAGCTTCAGTTATCCTATTATGGCCACATTTCAGATTGACTCAAACCTTCTCTTCTGGAAGAGAAAGATTAATGGCAAATAGGAAGCTTTAGAAAACACAGACATCTGGAAGTAAAGATATCATAGTGGTGTAAACCACAGTGGAATAAAACATTTGTTTAATTCAACCTTTAGTCTGTCTAAAGCCAGTCACTATGCAAGGAGAGCCAACAATTTAACAGCATGCAGTTGTTTACGTAAGGTCTGCTGTGCAAAAGAGTCATCCAATTTTTTGCAAAACCAGCAGGTGCTGAACTGTCAGAGCACCCAGTCCCAGCTGTAAACACAAGTCATAACTCACATAATCCCTGAGCCCCTTATGGCCAGCTGATGACCTTTGTCACCTCCATGAGCTCCTTGCTCAGCCTCTTGCAGCAATGCAGGGTCAGAGAGGGGCAGGGAGGAAAGCAGCAGCAGTGACCTCATAGGATGGCGCACATCTACTCCCTACTCCTACCCACCACAAATCCTGGGGCATGTCTCATGTGGATGTGCAGCTGCTGCACTATGGGAATAGCTGGCACAAGTTGCTGCAAAATTCAAGTGTGGATATGCAATAGTGTTATTATAAAAAGTTATTAACTTTGAATATGATGAGCTATTTTGCTGGTGATGTTTACATTGTGCTGATTTTAATTTCCTGCTCAGCAGGTTGAAATATTTTCTTCCAGACTGTCTTTCTCCTTAATCATATAAGTCTGTTTTTAATTGAAGCTGATATTAAAATTAAGTAATTCTTTTTCTTAATGTCATTTCATGTAGTGGATTAGAATTCTCAAACATCTTTTCTTGTACAGTAGTATTGTGAATAGGTAACACAACAACTATAAGTACAGTATTTCCTGGCAACCAGCATTGCACCATCAGAAAAAAGTCCAAACTCATTTGCACTGTGTGATCCTTCAGTGAAGAACAAAGGATCAGTTTACTATTTTGTAGACTGTCTAAAAATTAAAAGACTTTATCTAGTAGATGGCTTGGTAATAGAAAGTACCTTAGAACATCAATAAATTACACTGATGAACAGAATATCGTCAGCTACTGAATTTAACTTCTGTTAAATTTAAATCCAATTTAACTGTGTGTATAGGCAAGGTTTGAGAGACCAACAGTGATTTATCAAATATTGGTCACAATTATGTAATGCAGTGATTCCCTATTTTATTCAAGTGAATATAAGTCAAGAATATTTAGCTCTTAGCAGAAGTGAATAATAAGATCAAGGATTATTCTACGAGGAAAGAAAATTAACTGTTCTATAAACACCATATAGGAGTTTTCAAAAGGACTTGCATCTTCACTACAACCTCTTTGACTAGGACATGTTCCTAAAAAAACCCTCTTTATTTACTGTCAGAGAAATCAAAACACTGCATTTCTAAATCCGAATCAATGGTGAGGATCAGAAACTCTTTCAGCCATTGCTACTGAGCACTATAAAATTATGGATCAAAAGATTATAGCCATTCTGACATCCTGATTTTAAAAAAAAATTAGAGATGAACCTGTAGAGCAGCTATGGAATATTGTGTGATAAGTGAGACAAAAAAAAAATCTCTTTGCAAGGCATCTTTATCTATATGAAAGAACTAGAGTAGAGTCTATTTCCTTTTTCGATGAAGACTGAACAACTAGAATTGTCCAAGCTTTCCTTTTGCAAAGGATTTCTGTCACACAACTAGTCATTTGTACTTGTATGAAATTCTACATCAGTCAGGGAGCATCAGGTCCAGTCTCACAAAAACAATTGCAAGCTTATGATTAATTAAGCTAAACAGTAATGTATATATTCAGGATGGGAAGAAGAAAAAGAGGGGGGAAAAAAGAGAAGGATGCAACAAACTAGCAAATTTCCAATGCAAGCATAAGAATGCAATGTAGGCAAAAAGGCTCATTTTCTTTGTTCAAAATCCTCCCAGCTGATTTGACACTTTTTGTCTTATTAATTTAATTAGAAGGGGAAAGAAATTAACTCCCAGTAGCAATTAATAACATCCTAATCAACTTTTACTTTATCTGACAGAATCAGATTTTTTTTTTGAGAAAAATGTTTCATTCCAGGATATAGCAGAAGAAGCAACCAGCAAAAAATATAACAAGGTTCAAAATACATTAGGAAAGACTACAAAAGATTTGTTATTTTACACTGAGCAAAAACAGGTTTCTCAAAAGCATTGAAAATTCTTAGCAAATGAAACCCAGGTATCATGCGCACCAAAAGAAGTGCATCATAACTTAGACCTCTTGGTCACTGCATGTTTCAAACCATTCATGGACCCAACTTAGCAGAATTTCTGAAAGACCAATACACCTTATTCCTAAGATGTAGACTGCATACTTCTAAGGTAGTTAAATTATAAAATGTCTCAGTGTTGCCCATTACTTTGAGAAACAGTGCTAAAAGGAATGTGATACATTTCGATTTTAAAGGCTCAAGAGTCTTTTTGGTTGTTACCTTGAAGAAAGGACAGCAGGACTGTGAGACTCTCTTCTGGTGTAAGGCAGAAAAGTCTTCTGTTGGAAGGAAGTCAAAAGTGCAAATGATAAATCAGATAATTTCATTATATAAGCAGCATCTCAGCAGAAATGTTACTGCCCATCATCTCTTCCAAGTAAAAAGTCTCTTTTTATCTCCTTACACAGACAGAGTAAGTTGATTCTCAGCCCCACAAACACGTTTCTCATAAAAGATCAGCTGAGACTGCTGTAAACTAGAGAAAGTAGTGCATACATTTAGAACTTATTTTTAAACCTCTCTTGCTTCATTCCCTTTCTGTAACATTTATTATCTGCATGAAAGCCTTCGACCATCTTTTGAGAGCTCGTCTTGGGCTTTATCTTTCCAGAATTGCTTATATCACTCGCTAATTGGTTAATTAACCACAAGCCATAGCTCCAACAAAAGTATTTCCTATCTAGTCAATGTGACCATTAACAAGTGATTTGCATTACATTTGGAGCGGCAGATCCTCAGCTTGTGAAAGGAGCTAATGAAGCATGTGGTCTAGGCACACAAATCAGGTGCTAGAGATAAAGAAAGCAGCACACAGTTCCTTTGCAGAAGCAATTTAAAAGATTTTAACTAGTGGTTTTCCACTAAAAACTGACTTTTTTTTTTTTATGATAAAGTAATTAAGAGAAATGAAGAACATAATCTCAAGCAATTTGACAATTAAAAGAAAAAATAGTCTTTTTTTTGGTAGACATTCACAAAGGATTCCACATGTACTAGGTCAGAAAGAAAGTTATTCTCTAAGTTATAATTTGAAAATAGTATTTGGAAGAGGAAGTGCAGTGATCAAGTGCTGCTAATGACCTGCAAAGACAGACCTGCAAAAGCACTGTGCCTTGCTCTTACAATCAGTAACAAGTAGCACTGCAGGCACCAGAAAAGGACACCGTTTCAGGTGAAATGTAGGTCACATGTAATGCCAATATACAAAAACATAATCCTGTGAATCCCTGCACAGCTCCTCAAAGACTTTGGATTTGCTAAAACTTTGCAGGCACTCTGATTTTCATCACAGACTTTCCATTGATATCTGTAGCTCCTATTCTTGGCATCTATCCTATGTGCACGTGTATTTCTTTTTGGCAGGGCTGAGCAATGCTGGCTGCACCTGGTGCTAGGTCAAATTTAGGATTAGAAGGATGAAATTCAGAGCCCCTGCCCGAGGCTGTCGCACTGGTCTAGGAGATGTTCTCAGAGCACACTTGAAATCCCTGCACTCCACACAGCACACAGGTGAAGCAAGCAATCCCTTCAGAATACACCAGGAGAAACAAGTGTTTAATTGTCTCCCTTTTCCCTTCTCTTTTTGCTACAGTTGTGGTCACCACGGCCCCAGAGATGTGAGGAAGGCTAGACTGAATCCCCATCACCCACTGTGTTCTGAATTCCCATCACCCACTTCCATTATAAATTGAGACTGCTGCATCTTCCTCATCTTAGCTTTTGTCTAACTTCAGAGCTAGTCCTGCTTTCGGGGCTGACATCCCGAGGTCCCTTCCAGCATAAGTTATTATGTGACAACACATATTATGGGACAACACAACACCTGCTACTCACATTTTAAAAGCCAGAAGTAGTGCTTGCTAATTTTCTGCAAGAAAAACTGTAGACCTTTTTGGGGAATTCCACAATTAATAAGGGGGTAAGTATGAATAAAGAGTAAGAAAGACTAAGGAAAGTAAATCCTGTCTGTGGAGTTATTTGCACTGGTGAGATGCAGATGGTTTACTGTGCATGGATGCTTGGTTCTGCAATCCCTTAACTTTGTCAGGTACTAATTAGCACTTCCCAGATCTCCTAAAATTTCAATCCCTAAAATTCAGATGTGATACAGCCAGGACTGCCTCTGGGGAAAGGGAACTTCAGCCACTCAGATACCAGCTAAAATGCAGTTAAGTTTCTCAATGAGATCCTTTATTCGGCAAGTCCTTTCTTGATCTCCTGCCCCATTTTGAGCTGAGCGGTGAACCAAGTTCTCATGCCTAGCAATTCCTGACGCTGCCTTGCAAGGGGCTGGCTGCCTGTGTGCTTCACCATGTTCATCCCTTGCTTCTGTTCCTTACGCTCAAATTAAATTGTGAGGGTTCAGATCTATATCTCTGGTAATGTCTGGCACAATGCAAAGCTTCTGGTCTGGCTCACATGTTTATTTCTGCCAGCTAAGACGTCCCGTGTGGATCCCTAACAGTAAGCAGAACCTTGCTGGAAGTGTGAACTGTCAGTTCTGTCAGACCTGCAGGTACTCCTTTGAGGAATATGTTATCTACTGGAAAGCATCCTTAAACTCCACCTCACTATTTTGGTTTTTTAAACAATACATCTTCTCAAGAAGATAACTTACAAAAATTAACACTTCTTTCGTGGATTTTTTTTTCCAGAAATTGTAAAGTTTTCAAGTTATTTTTACCTACATATTTTCTTCCTCTCTTAATAGGTGAAAGATCACTCCTATTTAACCCTGAATCTAACTGTTACCTTCAACTAACTCTGGCATTTCTTTCAGTGACAATACCATGGTTTCTGGCAGCATACAGGCTTGTGCACCTGTGTCCAGCTTAAAATGAATAAATATTTCATTTGTTTTGAATTGGTGGTTAATTCATCTTCTGATACAATGACATCCAAAAACTCCTGTTTCTTTATTCTCTCCTGGCACCAGTAAACTCTTTTAACGTGGTGTAATTGCTTACAGTGTCTGCATTCTCTTCTGAAGGCCAGGCATTGTGTTGTTTATTGCAATGCACGGAACTGTTTCATGCACGTTTTTCATCTCCATATGCTTTATTTCTTCCTTATTGCAGTAATTCATCTTCTTTTGCACCTTCTGGGTCAAGATTTCCTTCACTTCTTTGAAAAAAAAAATCCAAGTAAATTTTTAAAGAGTTGGAACTGGATCCCCAATTAATTGGTGTCTTCTCTTTCAGATTGCCAATGTGATTTGCTATACAGAAACTTAGCCTCCAAAATTTGAAGTGTTTCAAACCTCTGTAAGTTGGAAAGTCTTGTATCCTCTCTTTTCATTCCGTGATTAAGAACACCTCTCTCCCATTTCATGGAACATGGAGCAGAGCATTCCTTCACTTCTCTGAGTTTCAGAGCGTGCCTTTTCTGTCCTGGTGCTTGTGAAGGCAGTCAAGTCCTGCTCAAAGTACTCCACATTTCTTTAAGATTTCACATATTTTTAAATGATTCTGTTTATTATTCAAGCTGCTTTTTTTTCTTTTTTCTTTTTTCTTTTTCTTTTTTTTTTTTTCTTTTTTTTTTTAAAGTTTCCTTTTTGGCATCCTGCATCCATTAGGAAACATAAGTATCAAAGTGCTTGACAAATGTCTGCTTTAGGTTGTAATCTCCCAGTCATTAACACCGGATCGATTCATTTCCAGATCACCCGGTAATGTATTTTTGATCCAGATCAGGCATAGTCATACAAACATTGTTTCATAAAATTAAGAGCACGCAACAGGGTGTTAACGCTGCCTTTACACTGTGTGATTTTTGATCTTGCACTATAGACTCTAAACCTGACTCCAGTGTGCAGTCAGAGCATGACCTCAGTGCCAGAGCTGTAAGCTGACAGCATGCACAGACAGTGAGCCTCAGCAGAGTACAATGCACTCCCTGTGTAACAGTGTATTTTTCTTGATACACAATGATACAGGACTTCTTGATACTTAATATTAACTTTTAAATTTTTTTTTTTTGCATTTTTTAATGTTTGTCATTAGTCTGTACATTTTTTCCCAATGCCCACATATTTCAGAGTTCTGAATTGCATCATCACAATGGCTTTGGGTCTGAATGCAAATTTAAATATATATTTGATGAATGTCAGTATATATTTAAATTGATTTTTAAACACAAGTATTAAAGTGCTCTTTAAATCCTACTGTTTTTTTTTATTCCTGTGAGATATGCCTTCAACTTATATTGTAGTTTCTTATATTGTAGTCTATGAAGTCATTGTTTCAGACAGGGAGAAAGTTACAGGTTAACCAAAGAATATTTTACTTCAGAAACCTTGTCATGAAAAGGTGAATGTAACTGTCCTAAAAGTGAGTGAGCTGACATGTACAAGGAGAGCATCTATTTCCACTTTGTCTCTTCTGCAGGTCACAGTTTATTATATTAATCTTCATTCTGTAGTTTACAAAATAGCCATGGAAATGAATTTCAATATTTTTACGGTAAAAACTAGGACGAAGCACCTATGAACATATTCTTTATGTCACTATGAGTGTCAGTACTAACCTTATTTCATAATTCACAATAGGCCTCAATGTCTGATTAGAGGACTGGAAAGATTTTAAACCTGATGTCGTGTGAATTGCTGTTTCTAACTTTGATAAGGAAAGTAAAATATTTGGAAGATGATACACTGGGATAAAGACATAAAGACATGGGTCTGGAAGGGCTCTCAAAACAGATCATGCAGCCCTCTTGATTCCAGTGGATGGAGGTCACCTGTGAGTTAGGCTGGATATCAACTTTCCCCAGAGCTCTGTGCCAACCCCTTTTGTGTCAGCATTTTTACATAAAAACATCCTAATACAGTGAAGCCTGAGTGCCCTCAGCTGCATAACCAATGGACTCAGTGAGAGCTGAGGATGCAGACGAGTGGAGGTGAAGTGGCAAGCAGGATACAGACACAATGCTGAACTGGAAAGGCTGAAGCGAGCATTCATCCCATATTAACGCTCATCTTCCCGCCAGCTTTGCGCTCATTACTGTGCTCATTGAAAGGCTGTGCGCTGTGAGTTACTGTGAGCAGGGCTGGAAGCCAACCTGACAAAGGATGGGATGGGAGGTGTGGAGCCCTGCGCCTTTGGAGCCAGTCATACATAGAAACATAGGAGGCCAGGGGTGGTAGCATAGAAAAACTGATTATCTGTGACAGTCAGTGATTTACTGCACACATCAGTATAAAAATCATTCTTTCTATCCCTTATTACATGGCCCTGAAGTATCGCTCTTCCTTGCCCTCAGAGGAGACTCTGAACCTTCACAGGTATTCTGCCTGGGTCTGGAGAAAAAAACTTGTGGATTTTGAACAGGAAATATTCACTTCTGAGCTAAATCCATGTGCAAATACTAAAATTTATATTCTGTGGGGAACTAAATGGATTTCCGAGGTCTGCAAGCTTAGAGGACTGGAAAATTGCCAGAAGCCTGGCAAGGTGACATCGTCATCCTTCTGCAATTACTGTGGTATAACATAACCTAAGTTTTCTTGAGGGGAAAACAATCCATACGGAGTTTGTATAATAAGCCTCTGTCAAGTCCTTCTATTTTCAGGAAGCTACAGTGTAGACAGTGCTTTGAACTGGAGTAAGTCACGAGGTTAACAAAGAGGTCCATGGAACCCGAAACCAAACACGAACAAATTCCAGTCGACCAAGAGTAACCTACAGTTCAACACTTTGAATTCACGGTTTTCGCTTCCAAGTAAGACTTTTAAAGTCCAGGTAGGACTTCAAAAATATATAAGCATACAACACATATTTATGTGTACATAGATACAAAAGTGAAATCTGAAAGAAGGAAAACCTAGCAGACAAAATTTAAGTTTATTTTCTTGGCAAATGTAAGGATTTTCCTTTTAAGATAACTATAACATTCCTTTGTTAATGTGGTGTGGTGACTTTAAAAGTTCATGCCTTGAAGGCTTGATAATGACATTCAAAATTTGGTTTATATGGTGAAAAAGATATTGTGCAAATTGGTGGATTTTCTACTTTTTTCCTGCTTATTCCTACAATAAAAGGAGCATTTGTATTAGTAAAAAAATCCTTAATTTAACTTCCTGGGAAAAAAAAGGTATGATAATTACTCTAGATTGTTGATACTTGTTGGTAATAGAAAATATAATAGAAAATGGTGTCCTTGCTACATGCCATAAAAATGGTACAAAGATCAGGAAAATTCCGTACATTTTTCACTGAGTAGAGGAAGTTTTGATTATATAGGTCACACAGAGAAGAACTGTCCTCATAAATTCACTTTTTCTTTTTTTACAGGCTATACAAGAAATCCTGGACTGGTAGGAATACAGGTAGGAATGCTGATTATTTGGCTGGTGATTAACTGTCATACTAATAAAGGAAAATCTAAAAATATTTCAAGAAAACTCTAATGAATCCTTGAAGAAGAGCATGCACAGAGCTACTACTACTACTACAGAACTACACAGAATAACGTCTTTCACAAGGTTCAAAAAATCTCCGTTCAGTAGCTGCATAACTGGAGGAAGGACATGAACTGAGGAATGTAACCACTTATCTCTGTTTCCCAAAAAAATGATAAAAATCTTTGTAACTGGTCAAAACTTGCATCCTTCCTGCATCCACGGTAAAAGTGGTTATAAAATACTGCCACAAACATCCTTGTCTACAACTTGCTAACATGCAACACTTCATATATAACCTTCAGAAGGTAAAGCTGACTTTCCTGGAACATGGAAGCTGCTTGTGAACTCCAACCCTTTCTTCCCCTTGCCCTTACAAAGGAGCTCTTCATTTTAACAAGTATTATCCCACTCAAACAGTGATGGGGGTGAACCATGCAGTTAACAAAGCAGGAAATGCATTAAACAAATAAATAAAGAAATAACACTTTTTGTTCTCATCATTAGTAATGCTGGCTTCTGAATGCCTGGTAGGATAGCATAAATCAGTCTTTGCTCAGATCTGAGCAGAAACTGCTCCTCAAGTATTTCACACTGTTAGTGCAGAAGAGCAATGCAAAAAGACTGACTCGTGCCCAAAAAATACAAAAAAACATGCTCAGACACTAGCCCTAGATTTGTCACAGGAGTGATTAGGGAAAAAAGCAGACAGAAAATACATTCTAAGAAAAGCCAACAAGGATTTTCAACACTGCTTCTTTTCTGAGCACTACAGCATTAAAAAAAGGCTTGCACAAGGGAATGGGAAATGGGAAGAAAAAAGCTCCTGGTGTTACCGTGTAATGTTTAGATTTGTATTAATGATTGGCAAAACAGATTGAAATTGGGAAGATACTCCAGGCATGATTATTTGGCTGGGATTAACTGTCATACTAATAAACAAAAATCTAAAAATATTTCAAGAAAATTCTTATAAATTCTTGAAGAAGAGCATTCACAGAACTACTACTACTACGACAGAAGAACTACACAGAATAACATCTTTCATAACATAATGTGTAGATTTGTATTAATGATTGGCATAACAGATTGAAATTGGGAAGATATTTCTTGCATGGCAATATTGCCTCATCTCATATTGAATAGAGAGCAGTGTGAATATTTACTAGAACAATACAAAAAGGTAAGGTGACTTTCTTGTCCAGAACTGAAAAAATGAAATTGAAAATGAAAATAGAGAAACAAGACAAAACTTAATGGAAACATGATTATGTCTTTGTCTAATCTGCAACTTTCATCGAATCTTGACATATTTGTAAGAACTGTGAATCATAGATCTAGACACAGTAAAATCAGTAACAAAAATTCACCACTCTGTGCCATTCAAAGCACAATGCTGCAAGGTGTGTATTTATACACCATGACAGTACACACATGATAATTTTTGTAAATCAAATAGTTATATTCAATCATATTTGAGTCAAACATAGCCTCACATCTTTAATGCTCACCAAGCTGGCTTTGAGTATTCCCATTAGAGATAATTATTTATAAAACTTTGTGTCTGTTGAGCATACAATGTGTAAAAATAGATACACTAACTGGAAACAATCCTAATTTATATTCCGTTCAATTATTTTGGTTTACATTTGCTATGTTCCAAATGGTCAACATTTTTTTTCATTAATTAATTCAATCAGTCTTGCTTTTGTTTTCTGTTTCAGCTAAACAAAGACGAAAGTTTCCATTGTTGCTGTTGCCGTGTTTCCAAAACATCCTGCGGTATGTCCGATTCACTACATATTTTGCTATTTTTCGTGCACTTTCTTTCAATGTTCAGCCTGCATATCATGCAATGTTCTTTCTGGCATCAAATGTCTGAATTTCCTTACTAGCCTCTCTGTTACTGGTTCATGGCATACTTAATTTGATCATGATACAAACACAAATATTAAATGTGTATATTACATATAACATATTAATCTTGCAGAAAAGTCTGGAGTAAATATGTTTCGGAAATGTTTACTTTCTTTTACTACCTAATTTATTTTAAAAACATATTTCTTTGGCTTTGTTTGTGCCTATTTGGTGTACATGTTCCACAAATACTTTTGTAAATGCTCTTCATTAAGTGAGTAGTTACAACTGCTAATTTTGATCAGATGCTCTTACAGTTGCAGAAAATACAGTTCATAATTCATATACCATCATTAATCCCCCGTTCAATTTGCCATTCGTGCTGTTCTAGCTTATGGTCCTCTAAGATATCTCCCACTTATTTGTACTACAATGCAGTGCCTCATGACCTAGACAGGACTAAAGCAGTGAGGCTAAGCAGATGAACCAATGTCTGCACAAACAGATCTTGCTTTACTGCAAAAGTTATCCAGTCAGAAAACAAAGCACTGGAAAATAATTGTTCCATGCCATTTGTGAACCATCTGCAGGCCAACAGTTATTCCCTGAAGAAATTCATGTATCCTTCAAGACAAGAAGTATGTGAGATAAATAGGATCTGCTAGTACAATTCACATCAGGGGGGAATCACAGCAAACAGACAGAATCAGGTAGGAATCTTGCAGGCTGATTTTAGCTCTTCAAATAGCGTTTAAATTAGATATAAGTAGATATAATGTATTTTATACCTAGGATCAGAATTCTTATAAACCAAGTGAAAAGTTAAATTAATCAATCTGTTGCAATGTTTTCCTGTTCTATGTAGGAAATAGACACTTGATGAAAAATACTCCTTTTACAAGGAAAGGTGACATTCAGTTCAAAAAATGAGAATGTTTTGTACTATTCTTCTGATAGTGTTTACTGAAGCATCCTTGTTTTGTATGGGAAGTAATTTATTACCTGTCTGCTTTTTAGGGCAACTTAGCAACAAATTGCAGAGGTAAAAAAACCTGGCATTTTAAGCCAACAAACAAATACACAATTTTTCAGAAACTGAGTGTAAACACTTCTAAGGTCACTTTCAACAGAAGATACATTGATTACACACACACAAAAAAAAAAAAAAGGAAAAGAAGAAAAAGAACTTTAAAATATTTACAAGTCTGTAGCTAGCTTTCATAACAAACATTAGGGATTTCAGGTTTTCATTGTTACATAAAACTGCCTGTCTAGAATAATTTGCTTCATTTTTTGGGAGAGCAGAGCACTAGAATTTATGTTGCTCAGTACATCACTGTTTTGTTTTCAAAAGCTGTACAAACTGAAGGAACTGACTGCATATATTGACATTAGGACTTCGTAAGTTCAAAACTTTGTAATGGGCACAGACCTTTCCAGCACCTACAAACGAAAAATTCAGATTTCTTCTCTATATGGAATCTTATTTAAATTATTCCAAAATACATGTTGCAAACTTTTACTTCAACTGGAAAATGATACTTCTCTCCAACACTCCATTATCACTCGATGGAAGAAAAAACCCAAAAAGAACAGGTGAAAAGTCCATGGAAATTAAAGATAAAAATTACATTTATAATACAAAAAGATAGCTGCCCTGAGGAGATGTTTCAAGAGTGAAGGTCAGTTTTGAAAAACACTTTGAAGAGCATTTTGTTGTTAAGAGAATTGTCAGAATGCAAATGCAGTGATAATGTACATTGTGTATGTGCCCTTCTGCCAACAAAGGGGGATATTTATGGTTTATCACACATAAAAATACCCACCTGTCTGAACAGAAGCTGGTTTTGTTTTGTTTTGTTTCCTTTTAATAATGTCCTCTAGGCAACCTGGGAATGATGAGACGTATTGCAATGTTCAAGGACAAGCCTGTGATTTCACTGTTCAAGGGAAGCACTCCAGTTCAATAAAAACGCTCAGAACAAGTTGGAACAGCACGCCCCACCATACTGCAAAGCACAGCGTCACTTCTAGAAGAGAAAGTAAATCCTGCAACAGTTTCCTGTAGAAGTGTTCTCCAAATGACCACACCATTCCATTAGTAAGGCTGCTCTCTGCGAGGACTGCGCATGACAGGTACCAATCAGGCTGACTTCCACAAAGGGAATTATCCAGACTTTGGTGGCAGCATGTCCCAGGCATCAGTTACATGGAAGAGATATGCAAGAGCAACGCTTGACCCTCAGGCACTGTGTGAGCTGTTCACTGCTACCCTTAGTAACAGAAAACTCAGCCCAAAGTACTCGAGGGCATAACAGAATGAGTGGGTGGGAGAACAGAAGGAATAAAGTTTTTCCTTCTTCCTTGTTTATCCTGTCTCAAAAACTCAGATGATGCTCAGGGCATACATGTGCTCCTCCCCAGGCTACCGAAGAGCAGAATCATATCAGGGCAGCACTGCACCACAATCAACTGGTGATGCTGCAGAGCACAGAATTAATTTGGGGTAATCCCAGACTAACAGGCTTATGTGGCCTCTGGGACACAAGATAACAATATAGCAGTTTTACATGGTGTAAAGTGATCTACTTTCCTTTCCTGAGACGGAGAATCAAAATGTGAAGCTGGTCTCAAACCTTAACTGACTAAAAAGCAGTGAATTAAGTTGACAGTAACTTCTGATGACAAGCTGATAAATTAAGTGCTTACTGTGAACTGTAATCTTCTCTTGCATGTATTCTGATTTGTTTTGGCAACTTTTTTAATGGAGAAATTTGACATTACTTACCATATAATGCACTTCTATTTCATTCAGTAGAACTGTAAAACACTAATGTGCAAAAGCATGAATGTTCCTATATTTGCTCTTCCAAAATCTTAGGTGCAGTTCGCCAAAGAAAACTAAATTAGCAACATATGAGGCTGCAATGTTTCAATAAACTAGAAAAGAAGAATAATTGTGATACCTCTTACATTTTTTAATGTTGTTGCTAAATCATAACAAACAGGATTTTTATTGAATTATCCCCACTGACAACCCGAGATTATTTTAATTTTCCACGGAGATCCTACCTCCAGTTACATAATTTTCAAGTCCTGCTGTAAATTTTTATTTTCAATAAAATCACATTTTAAAAATGCTTTCTACAGAAAACCATTCTTAAAATACATCCTAAATGGAATTATAAAAATCAATCAAAATTTTTGCCTGACAGTCAACATTTTTAGGTTCTATTGAATTCATGGGCTGTGTAGAAAGAGTTATTAATTAACATTCCTTTCTTTAATACATGGTTCATGAATAAGGGATGTGCTGCCTACAAAGTGCTGGTAGAGGTGGCTAACTGGGGGAACACACCACTTATATAAATTCAATTTTTTGTTTCATAGTGTTTTATAAAATTTCTGCATAGAGGAAAGACAGGAAGGGAAAGAGAGGTGAAAATGAAAAGTGAATAAAAAGTTAAATCTTTCTATGCAAATATTCTGTTAAAGTACTGCGACAAGTGTTTCTTTTTAAAAGAATTAAGGCTAAATCTTACTTTCCCTATTCATAAAACCAGTTATAATGGTGTTCGTGAGAATTATACCATTGGATTCAGTGAAAGTACAGGCTGTGACACTTCAGTTATTCTTAGGAACAATAGGTGCCATTTAACTCTGTTACTGTAGTCAGTGCCCTCATTGTTAAAGACTAGTGAGAGAAGAAAATCCTGAGAGTTTTGATGCATTCAAACATACCATCTGAAATTAAAAAAAAAGAACAAAAAGCCATTTAAACCTTCTCTTACTATATGTCAGGAAGATTTCAATGATGAGCCAGCACCCACAATCATTTCTATACTGTTCAACTTCAATATGTATGGATGAAGGAAGCGTACATGATCTCTTCACCTTCAGAAATGTAAATTTGGAACTGTCCTTGTACAAAAGATATTTGATCATCCACACTGTTTGTCTTCAGCAGATGCTTTTGTATCCAAGCCTGCTCCCATGGAAATCAACAGAAATTACCCAGTGACTCAAAAGACAATGTAGGTCTTCACTACATTGTTGGGCAGACATATTTTACTTATATAAAGAATTTGTGTAGGGGTAATCTTAATGATATGCATTTTTACTATGTGACTCTCTACCATTATTCATATTCTCAAACGAAAACTAAAATTTCTGTGAAATGAACAGTTTGCATTTTTATTAGCTAACAATAATCTGTCAATAAACACTGGAGAGCTTAAAATGGATAAAACTTGTTTTATATGCTGCTCATCGAGTATTTTGTGAGCTGTGTTCTTTGAATTGATGCCCATGGCTCAGAGTATAAAAAGCTTAGCAAATGGCACATTTATTCAAGCAATGTACAGCTCTTTTTGCACTTTTTAACATCTGTGTGTCCTCTTGATGACTTTAGCCTAAGACTAACAAGTGAATTTAGGATTTATTGTTGAGAAACAGCATGGTTGCTTCTGCTGTCAGTCTTTATTCATTACTCTAATAATAGGAGGTGTAATAAACAGCATAGATTTACAACTGTACATTTTAATTATTGTTTCTGAAGGTTTGTATAATCGGGAGAGGTGATCATTGCTCCTTTCTGCTTTGGAATTTTCTCCTTCAGTTCCAGACACTACTGAGTTATTCAGTAAGCAGACAGCTTTGCTCTTTTCATCAGTGAGTCATGAAAGAGTTGACAGCGTGTTAAGGCCATCTCAGCTTCAGTCTAACAATCTGATTTATTGGCTCAGTAGATTTACTGCATCTTGATTTTCTTGATAAATTCCATGTGAAACCCAATACCAGCTACCCTGACAACATCTTTATCTACATGAATACGTTCATATTGGTCCAGATGCAAAGAGAAAGAGACTTATATAAATCTGAGAATTTTGTAATGAAAACTTAAAGAGTTTCACAGGTCTCACAGGCAGAATTTTTTAATCCACAGATAAACTGTAGCTAAATTTAGAAGGGATACTTTGCTTTTGGACAGTCTTTGTTAATCTCAAGCAAAGATATTAAATAATTGTATCTTGTTAGCATGTGTTACATACAAGAAGAAATCAAAAGTCCTGCTTATTATACATAACCACTGTGACTTTAATGGCAAAAAACATGAAAAGAGATAATTTAATAATCAACTATTACACAAAAAACCCCAAAAACAAGCATAGACTTGGATTATAGAACTGATACAAAAGAAATGTTGTGTAGAAAACAGCTTGATTTCCTGGGATGAACAGTATATCAGGTGGTTTCCCTAAAAAAAATTGTCACTTTTGCAGCTAGTTCCTAAATTGTAAGGCAAGTTTAAAATATGACTCTCCTGTTTACTTACTGAAAGTTCCAGCTTTCCTGCATTCCAATTAAATAACATAATTGCATTTCTTCCTATGGTTTATAAAGAACAGCAATACACTTTATGATAACTGCAAATCGTTGATATATTTTCTCCATGTAATCTTGCCTATGAGTTTTGTATTTGTGGATTTAACAAATTCTGGCCAACAGTGCACCTCATGTTGTAACCTGTACATATACTGTGCTTTCCTACCCAAAACCACACTTTACACAGTACAATTTCAATTTCTTTTACATTGAATTGGTAATCTAGAAACCATTTTCTGATGTATTTCAAATGCACATTTCTGAAGTGAAAAATTATGGTCAAAATTATGGTATATAGCAGGATTCCACTTGGAGAAAAAAACTTACTATAAAATCCATAAACAAACGTAGGAATAGCTACCACTCCTGCTAATTAGTTGAAGTCATTTACTGTTTGGACAAATGTATTATGAGAACATTAATCACAGGACATTGCAGGTCTATTGATGATAGGCAGTAGTGGCTGAAGTAAGTGACAGACTGAACTGACTGAAGAAATCTGTTAAAAGGAATGATTTCATGATTTCATGAATGGCATCACTGTGAATATGAGACAAGTGTCTATTTCTTTCCAGTTTGATACAGACATTGCAGACAGCCTTGAAGAGAATGCAGGTTTATACTGGGAATATTGGTGTACAACAGCATGTTTTAACAGTTGGAGGCCAATCTTCATTATGTTGGTGGGTTTCCTTAGATGTCTGTGCTTAATGATAATGTGCTCTGGAATTCCTGTGAAAAAATGCCTCAGAGCTCTTGAATTGGAAAAGACTTGTGAAGAGAAGATATTGTGCACAGTAATTTTTAATAGCCTATGCCTCTCAGGATGTCTGGTGCTTACTAATCTTTCTGATCATCAGGAATTAATTTAAGGGAGAAAGCAACAAGAAAACTAACTGTGGTGTAGCTTCTCTGAGGCCATCCTAAATCTCAGAAGAATTTTACTCTTTATCTCAGAGTACACTGAAATACAACATTGACAGAGATAACAAGCAGGGATAAGCAAATTCAAAGAAACCAACTTATTTAGCAGCTGCCTGGAGATACAGACTATAGACCCACCAATCTGAGTTGATTATTTCAGATGGTGAGAGAACTGCAGCTGGATTCCCCAAGAATTAGGCCATGCTCCCATCTGGCAGTTCAGAAACTAAGGAAGCTAAAGTCACTGTTCTAAGTATCAGGTGGCCAGTTCAAGTGTCTGGACAACTATACCTCAGTTCTGATTTGGTTTCAAATACTGAAAAGTCTTCATGGCCCACAGCCTAGCATGAATTCCCCTCCTTTCTGTACAATAGAATATACATCAGCAAGAAGGAGAACAGATATCAGTGACAATGATAAGATGCATGGAATAAAAATATTTAAAGATGCTAACAAAGATTGGTGTTCAGTTACTTCCCAGGGAAAGGAAAGTCTGAAGTGCCACACTAAGTTGGCTAGTTCATAAGCAGGGAAGATTTTCTTGGTGCTGGTCCTGTTTTACCACTTGCCCTTAGTACCAGTGATCTCTGACAATATAATGACACACTTAGAATAGTTTTTAGGAAAAAAGTATATACAAGCCAGTAAGTACTTCAGTCATTAAAAAGACATACAGCTGCCACAAAAGCCAAATACATTTAGCATGCTTCCCCTGTGCAGATTTTATGCCATCATGGGACATAGAGTCTCAAGATTTTAACTCCATCAAGACACAGAAAAAGCATGTTAACTCTGAGCAGATATTAACCAATTTAACAGTAATGAATAAAGTCAATAAAGAAGATAATTTACCATAAAATATACCAAATACGTAATCAGAAAAAAATCCTTGAAACTAAAACCACAGAAACTAAAGCAGCCCAAAATCAGGAATCAGACCTAGAATCACAGAATCATGGAATGGTGTGGGTTGGAAGAGACCTTAAAGATCATCTTATTCCAACCCCCCTGCCATGGGCAAGGACACTTTCCACTAGACCATGTGTTAGAGCCTTATCCAACCTGGACTTGAACATTCCCCGGGATGAGGAGTCCACAACTTCGCTGGCAACCTGTCCCAGGGCCTCACCACTTTTTCCTAACATCTAATCTAAACCTACCTTCCTTCAGCTTGAGACCATTCCCCCTTGTCCTTCTCCCCAGAGCTCATCTCAACCCATTCTCTGCCTAGGCTTTGTTTGTGCTTGGGATTGCCTCAAACCAGGGACAGAACCTTGCACTTGGCCTTGTTGAATTTCATGAGGTTCTTATGGGCTCATGTCTTAAGGCTTTCAAGATCCCTCTGTATGGCATCCCTTCCCTCCAGGGGAAGGGAACACTGACCACAACACACAGCTTGGTGTCATCTGTACATTTGCTGAGGGGGCACTCAATCCCACTGCCCACGTCTCCAACAAAACTGTTACACAGCATCAGCCCCAATACTAACCCCTGAGGAACCTCCCTCGACCTGCAGAATTAAAGTCTGTCACAAAAACAGGCTTGGAGATTTTAGGGCTACAATGATCTCTTGAATATTAAGGTTGAACACATACCCTGCATATACTCTCATTCCTCCACCTAAGAACAGGTTTCAACCCTAATAAAGAGAAATAAACCACTCTATATCTGCTAGAGAATGCATAGCTGTGCCACAAACAGAATCGGGCAAACACCTGACGGAAAGCACGTATATCCTCTGCTCTTTAGGGAGCACAGCAAGATAGATAGTGGTCTGTCACACTGAAAGAAAATGGAGATACTTTATCAAAATACTTCATCATGTTTAGGACACAGTTTACGTTATGGGAAAACTTCTGACAATAACCATGAAGAAAAATGGTTTTATTCATCTTGATTACTGTCAGGGATTTTTCCATTGTGTAAACAATAACTCATAGGTGTTCAGGCATCCAAAGCTTTGGAACAGCTCCGAGAGCAGAAAGCAACTGACTTTGCTTGAATCCAAACTCATCATATAAACTTCCTGATAGTTATTATTCTAAGAAGCACATCGCCTCTGTTTTTGCCTGCATAGACTACAAAGTGCATGAAAAATACTGAAAGAGCCTGAGAAGTTGCTGGGAGAGGGAATGCAAATTTATTCAGACCTTTTTAAAACAGTAGAAAAGCACTTGTGCTAATCCTAGAGATGTGCTTGTTTTTCTAAACTCTTGAAAATGTTCTCTTAAGAGAGTAATAAAAATGTAACTTTGAATGTATCCAGCATTACACACATATCACCTAAAATTAACAATAGCCTGTATACCCTCTGCAATTTCAACTGCGTTCAGATTAAACCAGACGGGGCTTGCTCAAATGAATATTTTTGGGCCATATCAAGTTACTTTTAAGCCTTTGTTTTCAGTGGGAAACCGTGCTTTTTTTGTTTAGACATCATATATGCCCAGTTTTTAAAAATTGGTCTGGAAAAGCATTAGAACCAATTCATAACAGAAAAAAGGTAATTTCTTCCCCAAGTACATTTTTTCAACAGCACGTAAGATGGGGATGACAATGCTCTAACACTTAACTAACAATTAGTCATCATCTCTTAGCAGAACATAATATAATAATACCTATTTTTCTAGGATTTTTGCTCACCTTTTTTCTTTTTAACATCATCCACTTTGGATTGCCTTTTTATATCAGATATTACTGTTTTTTTCCTTCCAGATGCTTAGAGGTTAGGAAAGGATTTTCTTTCTTTTGATTCCTCTCCTGGGAAAAGAATTCAGCAGCCTGTTAGCTTCCTCAGTGCTCTCTATATAACAAAATGTGGCATACATTGAAGGCCTAATTTTTCTCTAAGCTCTACTGCTCCACACCTACAACTTCTGTTAATTTCCTTGGGCACTGAAGACATTCAGCAGCTCTAAGGATTGAATATACTGGGGCCAAACAAATATCGGAATCTCATATACTGGAACCAATGGAGCTAATAAGGACTGAGAGTTCTAATATAGCTGGCAGCGAACTTAGAAGACGAAAAATCAAAATACTTCTTCCAAGTGAATAAACCAAGAAAGATGTGACTTGTCAGAAAAACACCTTACTTCTCTTTTCTTGAGTGGCCATGTTCACAAACTCTCATTACATTTTGCAAACTGCAACAGAGTAAGATCCATCCCTACTCACATCTCAGTCTCAGTCCAATTACTGTCATTATACAATTAATATTAAAATATTTTTTATTTTTATTATCATCTTCCATGTGTATCCTCCCCTTTTCTTTCTCCCCCTTTACTACTTCTATTATTTATTTGTTGTCCTGTTTTTGTGTGCACTAGAAGTTAATTATATTTTATATATGCTGGGAAATTCTAATAAAAGCATTAGGACTTAGAAAAGAAACTTTTCTCTTTTTTTAATTAATGGAAAATCTGCAAGTTTAATTAGGCAACCCATTGGGATAAATGCATCAACAAATAAATTTCCCACTCATGAATGCAGCACAGCTAACAAGAAACTGCCTAGGAAGTTTCAATTCATTTGGGTACCAAAGTATTTATACTCAACAGATTTGGGCCAGATAATAGCTTTCCAATACAACCCAAGGATTACAGAGCAAACCCCAGCAGGGCAGCTGATTCTTAAGCGCTGGGAAATCTCCCACTGGATTAGAGCACACATACTTTTCTTACAGAGTGACAGGCAAAACAAGTGTATGCCAGGAAAATGCCTGAAGGAAGGAGAGGTTAATACAAAACTGTCCTTTGCAGGTAGTCACTACTTAGGCTCTTCTACACTGCTGTATATGTAAGCTGGTCCTGATGACCTGAAGAAGAAGTACAAAGATCCTATTTAGTCTATGAGTCTCTTGTTTACAGTGCAGGTTATTTTTCTGTTTATACTCTGCGCCATCTGAATACAGAATAGAAAAAAGCTGAGCCTAGCCTGAGACTGCTGATACCAGCCACTGGTAAAAATTGAGGTTATCTCGAGATTAGAAGTATCAAGAGAAAGGATATTGATACACAAGCATAATAGCTTAAAAAGAAGAAACATAAATGTTATTTTTAATAACAATCACATAGTATGGGCCATAACATTTATAATGGAGTCAGATGTTCAACATTGTTTAATAACTGACATAAGGAAGCAATTGTATTTATAAAGGAGGTACTTATTTCTGAAGATTCACAGAGGCTGTACTTTTTTCTTTTGCATCTGTAAAGCAAACATTGTACTTCAGGAATCAATTAAAAACAACAAAATAAAAGGGAGGAAACAGCAGTATCAGTTCAGAATTTCCAACCTCTCTGCAATTTGCTTCCACTTAAGAACATGACTGGTTCTTCAGAGCAATAACTGCATAGCATCTAGGGGACTTCACAGGATCAAATAACTTCACAAGTCCAGACCAGGCAATGTTTTCCTGCAAATGATATACAATTGAAGTACATAAAAATGTGTTTGACTTATAAGGTAAGATACAGTAACAGGTCCACATTTTGAAATACAAAATTGAAAATAAAAATAACTATCCTAATGCAAAGCAAGAAAACCACTTATAAGAAAATTAGGGAAAATTTGTTGTGAAAAAAAGGAGACCCGTAACAGGATGTATTTTAAAGTCATTAAATTATTTCTGGTGCTATCAAATGATAGCTTCCCACCCCCTTCATCAATAAAGCTTTGCTTTTTGGTTGAACTAGTGCAAAGAAATTAAGGATCACATCATACTTGTTTTATGTAGCACATTCTACTACTGAAGCTAATTAACTGACTTTTCAAATTAATCAGGCCAGCTGGATCTGGTCATCATGTTGCACTTGGTTTTTGTAATTTCTGTTTTTCTTCCTAAACACATTTTGTGAATCAATCAGTACAAGATTAAATTCACACATATATTACATTTAGAAAAGGTGAATTAGTGCTATATGCAGTAAGTTTGATCTCCCATCTTGGAAATCATACAGATTTCTATGCAATTTTTAACTGGTTGGCATTTGGGAAAATACCTCATTATTTAAATACTTTGAAGTGCCTCTCTGTAAAGATACCTGTTAGAACAAAAGCATACATTTACTACAATTCAGTTGTTCCAAGTGCACTGTGACAGAGAATAAAGTGGGTTTTCACTTATGATAAAATGGAGCTGTTAAAATGAAAGGTTTACAGTGGAATAACACAGCTATTCATACGAATGAGTTTAAACTTTATTTTAAAATTTCATTTTGTCCATGGCCCAGAGCAGAAGCTGGAAGATGTTACCATTTCCTCCTAGCAAATTATTTGCGTGAAAAACGTTTACTGGTGCAGAAAAAGAATTACCACTGCTTTCAAGTTAACCAGGCCAAACTCAAAATCAGTGTTAGAAGAAACAGTGCAATGGAAGTCATCATGGAGTAAATGTAGTAGCATTTGCTTATTATATCCCAGATCTGTACTTGTAAAATATATCCAGGCTGCATGTTAGTCAAATGTACCTCAGCTGACCCATACAGTTGGAAAAAGTGCACCCTCTCTCATCATTGATCTTAATTAAGAAACAGTAAAAGAAAATCATAAACATTTTGGATCTAATTCAAAATTTCTTGAATTATATGTTACAAAGCACAGTAATTGGAAGTTTGAGTATTAACAGCACAATGTTTGTTTAGCATTTCCAAAACTTTTAAAAATTATTACTCATTATGTTGTATAAAATGAGATCTGCTACACATTTGATTAATTTATTTTTTACTGTCTATTGACTAGTAATTACCATACAATTAAAAGAACATAAAGTTTACTGTTGCTGCTTTGCTGAAAAGAAAAACATCTGCTGGGCATATGTTTATACTAAATTGAATGAATGCTTATACTTCTGCAAATATGATGAGAATAATAATTCCGCAACAGAGACTTTTCGTCTGCACGGTAATAAATTGATTGAAATAGCCTCATTTCACTGATGTAGCCTTCACGTATCATAAAAGAGAATGCAAAATACCTGCTCCTTGAGGTAGCAAAGACGATCCAGAAGTATCAAATCTTCTATGCAAGGAGCCAGCACAACCTTCAACTGAAGGAAAGATTAGATGCTATAATCCTTTTGGGAAAGACAGGCAATACACTTCCAAACGACTACATTTCCTGAGAACAATTCTAGGAAGGTCAATCATTTTTTAGGGGTTCTGTTGTACAAATGTCACCTTCCTAATTTTCCCTATGGGATGGACATCTTCAAAACAGATTATATAAAGATCAAAAAAACATGGAATGCCATAAAGTCAGGGAACGATGTTATTTGGTTGGTTTTCAGACATTGTCCAACAAGAAAATAATATTAAATGTAGCAGAACAATTTTAAAGAGGGAAATAATGAATTTTAATAAAAAGAGTTTTTTATGAAATAACTGCATGGAGACCAGTCTAGGTTTAAAAGGAGACTGACATTCCAGTGCAATAGTCCCTCTTGAAAAAGAATCTTCCATGTGTTCACTTTATTACTTTACTTACACCTAATATAGTTTTGGAATAGGATATGCTCCAAAGTATGGAAGGGGGAACTGCTTTGTTTTTTGAGATTGCATACCACAGTGTAAGACAGTCCACCTCCATATAAAATTTAACAGGGCTTTGTTCTAGACTAGCACATATATACAAGGTAATAGTATGAATCCTATAATTTTTACCATATTAAATGCTTCGAGCTCATTCATTCTGTGCTTGTACTTTTCATAGTAATCCATTATACAGCTGTCTGGGAGCTGCAAGGGATTAAAAAAAAATCAGAGTTATTCTAGTTACTTTTTCAAGAGAACTTTAGAATTAAATATTGTCACACTACAAAATTAAATCCATGTTTGGTTTTGAAATTAGCACTTTGCTAGTATTTATAATAATTTTCCAATAGCAGTTTCTCAGTTCTAATTTACAATAACTGTTCTTCAGACAGCATTTTCCACTGACATCAAATACAGAGATATATCCATTATTGAGAAAGCTCCAGCCATTCTCAAATGAGAATTACACAGTAAAGTGGAGATAACATTCTCATTTCCTTTCCATGTATCTTATCCTCTCCTCACTCCCATGCCCAAGAGATTTATTTAAATAGCTGAGAATTAAACTCTGGTGTGAGAGTAACATGGATAGTATTTCACATTACAAAACCTACTATCAGATCCTGGAAATAATGCTTTGTTTCTCTGTGCCTAAAATTACCCATCTTTAAAATAAAATGTTCTCTATTTACTTAGAACTACTACACATTCCCTCTCTTCCGCATCACTTGATGTGAGATTGCCGCACTGCCACCATGACTGCAAATGCTGCGATTTGGGCTGAATTTGATCCAAAGGCAGTTCATGAACTTGACTAAGCCTTTTCAGCCCTTGCTGGCCAGTGCAGCACAGCAGGTGCTGCAGCTGTGACCATGACTGCTCCTCACAAAGCATGTTCTCTATAGGGCAGCCAGACCATCACATCTCCCGACTTTTGAAGGTCATGATGTGTCTGCCCTGCTGACCCCAGTCCTAGACGCTAAACAAGACACTTGAGATAGCCACGCAGGGAACATGCCAAAGAAGTGGGAAGTAGGTTTGCAGCATTATTGGTGATGGAGGCTGCTATGAAGAGCAGAGCTGCAAGAGCCTGATGTACTTCTGCAGTACTGGGAGTTTTGCACTACGGCTTCTCTGTCGTGGCTATGGAATGAGCGAGTACAAACTTAGCAGTAAAGGAACAGCTTTGACAGATGTGTAGATGTGGCACTGAGGGACATGGTTTAGTGGTGGACTTGCGGTGCTGAGTTAACAGCTGGAATTGCTGCTTTTAGAAGTCTTTTTCAGCCCAAAAAATTCTACGACTCCATAACAAAAGACTAGGAATGTTGAAGTGCTTAATAAACTTTAGCACATTTTATTAGAAGAATCATCTGAGAGCATGCGGCTAATCCAGTTACAAAGAAGTAAAATCACTGCCTAAAATAGGGAAACAAACCAGGAAACATTTAAGAAATATGTAAGTTTTCCAATCAGGTATGTATTATAAACTTTATCCTGGGACAGCCAAGAAGGGACCGAAATTACCTCAGGACTATTACTCATTGTCACTGAGTTCTCAAAGAGAGTATGTCAGACAGATAGCAGATATATGTCTTTTATTATAGAGCAGACAGTTCAGATTCAAAGCACTGAAAAAATGGAACAAATAAAGAATTAAAAACCACTGAAAGATAAGCAAATGAGTAATAATCAACATAAATTCATCCAGAATAAATCACAAGTCAGTCCACTTCACTTGTAAATTGGGTGAAAGGATTCATGACAGAAAAAAACAACTACTTCTCATATATTTTGATTTCAAAAAGGTTTTTGATAACACTTCACATAATAATTTTATGAGCAAATTTATGAAACAAACTTCAGATTAAAGTACTATAAAGTGGTACTATAAAGTGAGTGAAACCTTTTTGAATGACCATAACCAGAGAGTAGTTCCTAACGAATCTCTGAGCAACTGGAAAGACCTGCTGACTGTAGGTCCATTACGCAATGCAATATTTTCATTAAGAATTCAGACAATAGAACAGAAACCACATTAGCTAAGTCTGCAAATGTGCAACAGGAAGGCATTGCCAGAACTTAAAATAACTTTCAGAAACTGGAGCACTGCTTAGAGAAGTAGTTTGAAATGCTGTACGGAAGAGCAGAAGGGACTAGGTGGAGGCAGAAATAATCAGCTGTTCAGGATGGGGAGCACCAAATGACAGTCTGGAAGACAGAGCAGATCATAAGCTGAGTGAGAGTCACAGTTGTGCTACTGCAAAAAAAAGCAATCATCATTCTGTGACATGTATGGGAGAGCAGCCTGCAAAGTGCAGGAAGTAATCCTTCAACTCTGGCAGTGGAAAAGCTCTAGCTGGAATACTGCATCCATTTTTGGGCATCAGATTTCAAAGAAAGAAATGAACTGTCTGAAAAAGCCCTGAGAGGGAAAAGAGATCAGAGATCTAGAAAACATGATCTGTGAAGAAAGACTCAGAGAACTGGAACTGATCAGGCTAAATGAGACAAAATTGAGAGTGGGAATAATAACAGTTTTTACAGGGCTATCACCAAGAAGTAGGGAACAGTTTGTTCACTGTGTATGCAGTGGACAGAGCAAGAATTAATGGACTTGAATTGCAGCAAAAACAAAACAAAACAAAACAAAAACTTGAAGAAACATTTTCTCTTAGAGGTTAATTAAGGACTGGCAAAGTTGTCAGTCTCCATCACAGGAAGCTTTTAAAGGACTGACAAATAATATTTTCAGGAATGATGCATAATTCTAACTCTGCTTTAAAACAAGAGGAGATTAGAAAAACTTTTGTAGTATTTCAGTCATATTTTTTTAATTTAGAAAGTACTTTTTCCAAGCTGCAAAGGCAAGGTTGAGCAGCTGATCTGGCAGTACTAATATGGACTAACAAGAATATTTTGGTGTTACTGCTATTTTATTTTCTGTAAAGCTGTGCAAATATTTTAGAGTTCTTTTTGTTTTTCTCTTCCCCTCTAAACAGTCAAACCAACTAAAATATATCAGTCATCAAATAAACAAAAGAGTTTACTTAACCTCTGCCCTATAAGCTTTTCATTTCAACTGAGTATTAATAGGGTTTTAGTATAATGGACTTTTGAAATTACAGGCTATTTGGAATTAAAATACAAAGATCTATATTTGGAAAAATGTGATCTTGAAACCTTTCTGCTTTTGCTTCCTTTATGTTCTCCATTTTCAAAATGAAGCATTCAAATTAAAAGAAAACAAGCCGTGAAATGCTTGGCGAATAAAAAGTGGGTCAAAAATGTCTCTTGGACATTGCCGTACTCAAGTATGTGCTTTTCCACTCCCTCCTCGCATTTTTACATATTCTGACTGAATGCATCCTGCTGTCATGGACACACTAGGTATTATTCTAAATTCCAGATGAAAGTTTGGTGACTGAACCAATTCAGTGAACAGCTCAGCTGGAAAAGAGAGAAAGTGTCCATCAAAAAGCATTGGCAGAGAAGGGCATGAAAAGGGTAACTGGTAGTTGGCCATGTGGTCTATTGGAAGACAACTAAAACCCAGATAACACAGGCTTTGTCTGAAACAGCAACGCCTTTCCACCTGCCTTCGGTGCCCAACACAACCTTCAGCACTTCTTCCAAGGTGAAGAAGGAGCAGTTTATTGCTTGCACTTTTGAAGAAGAATTGTACTTCCATATGCAATGCAAGCTCCATTCAGCCAGTTAAGTTGTCCATGTAGCTGCTCTCTGGGCTGTCATTCGTGTATCCAAAATAATTCTTCAAATATATGCACTGAACTTATATATTATGTTTATTGATACTATGTTGATACTATGAACATGAAAAAACTCAAATACCTGTATCATGCATTTGTTTTAATAATGGCTCTGCACTCAAAGATCTAGCTTATCTTACTGACACCCAAATGACCTTCTTTTCATTTTGGCCAGTATTTCTTCCTTGATAGAGCTACAATGTCTCCAGGTCTTTATCAGGTTGTGAACAGAATGACCTCATCTCTGCATTGTGATGGTGGTGCAAGCTTTCTTTTAAACTGATTTCTTTGTGGATTGATGTGGTCACTCAAATAGCTGAAACCACTGATAGGACCTAGCAAGGTCTCCAGTGACCTAGTTGTATCTATACCCTGTAAGCATACCGTATATACCACGTATACCATATGCTGGAGGTGGCATTGAAGATGAACCATAGCAGACTCATCAGTCAGTCATGAACACTGTGAGACTGCCACAGAGCCCTGAGAGCACAAGAGATTCCACCTCCTGAGCACACCCAGCCTGTACTGGGTGCCACAGACATGCTGATTGAGCACAGGCTGAGAAGAAAATATTCAGGCACAAGGTGTGGGAGCTATATAATTACTGGGACGATATAATTAGTGATACTGCACTTCCCGTTTCCTCAGAAAGCATTTTTTCAGAGCTGTATCCTTCCCTAAACTTAAGACTATTTTGACTGAAGGAAAGTCTCTTTTACTGTCCAGTGCTGCACATGCCCTCCAGAGAAAAAACAACCTAAGGATGCTATTCCACAGCCTGTTAGATGCAATTCCTCTTTGCTACCTCAAAGGGATTGCTCTTTCCTGCACTGACTGCACAATTCCATGTTTCCTCTCTCTTCTTGTACCAGCACTATCAGGAACACCAACGAGAGTACAAGAAAGCTGTAAGGCAATCCTTCTAGCAGAGCAGTTCAAACTCAGTTAGATCAGTTCAAAACACTTGGGAGAACATACCTTACAGGAAATTGTACAACCTTTCTATGTCTAAAGTAGTTAAAAATAATGTAATGTAATATAGTGTAAAATAATGTAAAACAGATAAATTACTGAGTGACTTAAGTTTATTTAGAACTTCGTTTAAAATGCATTTCAAATCAATGCAATCTGTATTACTTATATATACCTAACTGGGATGCAAGTCACATCTCTTAAGACTCCTTGTCAGAGCAAAATTCTACAGTATCATAACAGGGATAGTATTTTGTCTACTTGAAAAACAGTTATGCTTAAAAACAGCATTATGTGCTTACACATACACAGTGATGTAGCCATGCAAATGGGGGAGCATAACCCATTTTCAAAAAGGGAAAAAATGAAGGCCTGGGGAGCTACATGTCAGTCAGTCTCACCTCGAAGCCTGACAAGATCATGGATCAGATCCTCCTGGAAACTATGCTAAGGCACATAGAAAATAAAGAGGTGATTGGTGACAGCCAAAATGGCTTCATTAACGATAAACTGTGCCTTCTGGTGGCCTTCTTTGTCGGGGTTACAGCATTGGTAGATAAGAAAAGAGTAATTGACATAATTATCTGGACTTGTGCAAAACATTTCACATTATCCCACGTGGCATCCTTGTCTCTAAACTGGACACCACTCGGTGGATAAGGAACTGGCTGAATGGTTGCACTCAAAGAGCTGTGGCCGACAGGCTAAGAGTGCTGGGGCTGCACAGCCTGGAGAAGTGAAGGCTCTGAGGAGACCTTAGAGCACCTTCTAGTACCTAAAGGAGGCTACAGGAGAGCTGGAGAGGGACTTTTCACAAGAGCATGTAGTGACAGGACAAGGGGGAAATGCCTTTAAAATGAATGAGGATAGGTTTAGATTACATAAGGAAGAAATTCTTCACTATGGGAGTGGTGAGACACTGGCACAGGCTGCCCAGAGCAGCTGTGAATGCCCCATCCTCGGCAGCATTCAAAGCCAGGCTGCATGGGGCTTTCAGCAACATGGTCTAGTGAAAGGTGTCCCTGCCCAAGGCAGGGAGGCTGGAAATGGATGATCATTAACATCCCTTCTATGATTTTATGATCCATGGCCCATGAAGTAATTCCATTAATTCTGAATCTATAAGCAATATAGCCATAACTGTGAAGCAGCATGCTCACACTAAAAGACCTCTCTCTGCCCTCACAAAATGAGAATGTTTTGTCAGAAATTCAGTAGTCATGGTTTATATCTCAGTTTTACTACTGAGGTGAAGATGTTTGTGAAGGGAATGGTCCTGTACCAAAAGGGAGAAAAAAATTCCACTTGCATCTAAGTGTTTAATCAGGACTTGACAGGCCCTTCCACACTGAAAAGAAACACCATGAGGAAATTATTTTGGCTCACTTAATAGGAAACTTCAATCCTTGAACAATAATTCTTAACAGTGAATGGTCCTAGGTTATTGATAAATGCCTTTTTTTTTTCTGGTAGAAAAACTATTTTACTATGTTGTCTCACTCTAACTCATTTCTGATGCAGACTTTTTATAAAGAATCTGGTTCTTGCTTCACATAAGCAAAGAACTACATATCTACTTCACAAAGGAAGGAAGCAGAGGTGTTTCTTCATATGAATTACTGGCAGGATTCAAGAACTTATCTTTACTTAAAACCAGTAGCCAAAAAAACCTTAGTATTTGGATAATCACACCTGATGAGTCTTCATCAGTGTAATATTTAGCAAAAGTCACACACTTACAAAAATTAGGACCAAGGCAGGTTATATACTTGCATTCTTTATCCTGCCTCCGCAATTGTCCAGACTGGAAAATGACTCGATTGCACCAGGGCTACCTTTTGGTCAGAAAGAGAGGTATTGGTGTGCATAAAGAGAGTGGCTGTGATGCTTATTATGAACCATTCAGTTTGGAAGAATGTTTACATCCCATAGTACAGATTCAGCTACAGTGATCAAAACCATCCCAGATTTTACCATACATGACAAGCTACCAAACCCTGGCAGTGCCTCTACCCCTCTATTTTCCTTTCCAGTACTTTTATTACCATACAGAGAGATGAAATTGTTTTTAATATTCTGATAAGCCTAGTAAAAGACTGCAGTCTCGCAGTTTCTTGACTTCTGTTCTTTAGAAAATATCTTTGCACATATTGTTCTGTAAAACAGAGACTCATATGGAAACAATCTTTTCTCATAGTTCTCTGGTTGTATTACACAGTGTCACTAAGTTTTAGCTGCTTTTTAAACATAACCTAAATAAATTTATGCATTAAGACAATGATTGCCTCCCTTTTCTTTTGTGAATGACAAGGACATTTTGGATTATTCTGGAAATATGCTTCATATATTCTTACTCCCACCTTATATTCTTCCCAAGGCATCAGTTTTTGTCCACCATCAGAGACAAAGCAGACATTTAGTCTATGCAGAACAGCTGCTCTTTTGTTCATTTCTAAATAGAGCTAGAAAACAAATTCCGCATAAATTTCTCTTTGATTTTTGTTGTCTTTCAGAGGAAATGTTTAGGCTTCATCACATTTCTAGCTATGTAACTATTTTTTTTCTGAAGAGAGGAATTTAACACATTCTCCAATATTGTGTAGATATAGTGCTGACTCCACCATGAAAATTGCAGGGTCAGAACCACTGTTGAGGGAGCAGTAACAACTTTCCTCTCAGTAGTATCAAAATAGCACTGGTTTTGTGCTGCTGCAGATTTCAATATAGCTGGGAAATAAAAAATAATATTGTTTACATCAGCATAAAATCCAGTCTTCAGTATGCAGCCAGCTGCACATAAAATGACAAGAAACATAAGCAAAAGTGAGCATTTATTTGAATCAGGTCTTTAGCAACCACATAAACGTGCAGCTTGAAGTAGTGTTGACAGATATCTTTGTCTCAGGGCAACTTGCATTTGTCCAGACCCTTTCTAGCAAAAGGCAACATATCTAAAATCAGACCTCTTGACACAAACTTTCTGTGCTTACTGGTTTTAAAGAAGGCAGTGAACATATCTGAACCAGCAGAGTTTAATCAATGATCTTGTAAACTGATTATTGTACAAACAATCCACTATTGCTTTTGAGTGACTGCACACACACGGAGAAAGACATCACTTTATTTTTAGCTGGGGGGAATGTGTGCTGTTAGCGCCTATTCGTACAGACAAGCAAACAGGTAACAAACTACATTTGCAAACAGAATTAAATATAATCCTTCTAAAATACAGCAAACTTCAGGCATAAGTCTTTTTCTTAATGCTGTCAGCATGATTCCAATGTCATTTGAATTTACCTGCTTGTTTGGTTTTGCCTATTTCTCCTAGCTCATGCTTTGATGCACCTGGCAAATTTTAAGTGATTTGACATTTTGACTACATTACCAAAGACAACAACATTTACCTTAAATATTTTACGTACTTGCCACTCCCACTTTTCCTTTGATTGTACTTAATTTGTTAACAATTTTGTTAACAATCTGTCAAGTACTCTCTCGTCTCTCCTTTGCACAACTTGTTCTCACAACATGGTCGTGATCTTCACACAGTCACATTCCATGCCTAATGCTATGTTGCCATCTGTTGACCAACTGAGCAGTTGTAGGACTAGGACTAAGACACTCAAGCACATAAACAAAATCTCCAAAGATTTTGTAAGATTAAATCTCTATTTTGTATTTACTTCTTTTTATCTAAGAAAGGTATTTTAAAATCTTCATATTTTCCCCCATATTTTCTCCCCCATATTTTTTTAAAGGAAAAAGACAGCATTAGGTTTTCAAGTATCTTCAAAGGCAACAGAGACAGTCTAAAGGTTAAAATAAATTGGAAATACATTGGAAACTAAATTGTAAGAGAAACATACTGCACATACTGAAATGCCTATCTTGCTATAATATTACATTTTTCAGTTTCAAAAGGTGTCCAAAGGGATCAAGAAAATACTGCTGCAGAAAAAAATGAAAATAAAAAGGGGTCAAAGCATTTACTATGTGATTTATTATTCATAGGGTTTTTTTATCTCTTTCAGTTTAAACTTAAGTACAGAGAAAAAAGTAACATGCTTGTACAAGATAGCATTTCAGCTGGATTTAAAAAGGTGCATGAGTTACTTTTGCTGGGATGTATAGTATCATCACAGGCAAGATGTTCTTCATGCCTGCTTCACTTGCCATCTGAAAAGTATATTTACCTCTAAATGACATGTATAAAAACAATGTATTACATTTTTAGCCCCAAAGGAGATCTGTAGGATTAACTTCAGAAATAATAGAAAGCCTTAAAAAAATTCTGATCATGAGGACCATGTATAAAAAAGGATTGGGTTTCTATAAAGTCATTAGCAGAAAGTAATTTTAAACCAGAATCTTTTAGAGAATTTAAACATGGAAGTCTGATTAAAAAAAAAAGAAAAGAAAAAACCTCAAAAACCTTTGATTTTTTTTTTGGTAACATATAAACAAGTACAAACTTGCTCTATTATTAAAGATGATAATGTTTTATATTCATACAGCAATATAGGACATAAACTCAGTGGCTTAAGCATTGCATTGATGTGCTGACTTCAATAACTTATATGGATGTAACAATTTCATGTAGTCTCTAATTAGTGACTCACCTTTGAATCATCCAGTTCCAGCTTTTTCAGAGACCTTCTGACATAGTCTATGAAGGAGGATGATTTGGAGAAGGTTTTTCCAACATGTCGATCACTGCAAATACAGTAGTGAGATGTAGGCTTTTATACACCCAACAACAGAAATGCAGGTATTTTTAACAGGAGAAATAAATCAGTTGGATGGCTACTACTGCCAAGTTAGTAAGAACTTTCCTTTTTCCCTCTTCCACTGAAAACAATCTAGCTAATACTTGAAGTAACTTCCTGACACAGCAACTGTATAATTGTATTATGGTTATAGTAAGGTTATTATTTTACCTAAAAATCTGAGAGTTAGTTGAAGGTTCTTCTAAATTTCTTCACTAACATTTTTATTTCCTTATATGAATGACAAAATTCTTATTTCCGCTGACAGACATTTCTTTCTATATTTCTGTAATACTTCCATAATCTACTAAAATGCTGCTGTAATTTATTTAATGCTAACAACTGAACTGAGCAAATGCCACTTTTGCTTGTTACCTCGTGTTCTTATCCTTAAAATTTTTATTTCAGTAAATTATGCCAGAATTTTGCCCCGTTCACAATTCAATAGCTTCCATTTGAAGCCAGCAAATTGTGGGTTGTTTCAGAAAACATGTTAAAGTAATGCACAAGAACTTAAAAAAACACATAGGAAGAATGAATCCTAGCAGACCACTCATATTTGTTCTCTTCACTGTGTTTAAAATATCTTGGAGAAACAATACACAAAGGGGTTTTTAGTCTGGATTCACTTTCTTGACTGAGTTCAATGCTATTCCTCTTCTAGATGGGCAGTGTAGGAGTTAAATTTTCAGGTACAGAATTTTCAGCTACTGAATTACTTAACAAGAAATACACTTTCCCCCCACCCTCCCAGTGAAAAACTGGATAGAAGTATCTCTGTTTAAAACTTCCCCCCTTCTTTATTCTTAGTAAAAATCTATCTCCTTATCTAAAACCAGAACTAACATCTGAGGTCAACAAAAAGATTTTGCTCAGTGGTATGCTGTTCAGCTGCCAAAGACCCTCACTCATTGAGAATCATTTCTGTTGTCATATTTAATATTCAGCTGCACCTAAACATTTAGGCTGATGCAGTGTGAAGAACAGTTGATGATTATGCTGTTATGTCAGTCTTAGGAAGATGGGCATTTAACTTCATGCTCAGAAAAAAAAATGGGCGTGGGAGAGGTTTTCCCAAGGTAGCCATTGTTTTAATTTCAAAAGTATAATCTTAATTACTTCCCCAAAATTATACTTACTTCAACAAATAAAAAATCGAACACTTTTTCTTTTCATAACAATTTAGCAGCCATGACTTTCTGTGTGACATTTTATGTAATTTTAAAATAAAGAAGCATTTCTTCTTTCAGAAATTCGACCTTCTGAAAGGTAAGCTGTCTGACTCTACATCTAGCAAAGTTTTGAGAACTTATTTTAGATCAGGACTATACTTTTGAAGTGAATTTTCTGGTTTTCCCCACCTCTCATACCTTGGCTTACACTGTGAAATAGTATCAGAGCACAAAAAGTGGGTTATTTTCAAAGTAAATTAAACTGGAAGGTGTGCTTCTGGTTGTGCTCCAAGTGCTAACAGGCATACATCCCACAGAATAAGATAAAATTTAATCCAACTGCAACCACAAAAGAGTATAACGCAGATGTCAGGTCCTCAGCAGCAGCTCTCCAAATCCCATTCCTACAAGGAAGCAGCACCTGCCAGGGTAGGCACCGGCTGTGAGTAGCTCTTCACAGCCATGATGGCCATCGAGCTGTCAGCAGTTTTTCTCAGGACAAATGGAAATGTGTTTTTTCTTCTGCAGTATCAAAGCTGCCAGGATCTCTGTATGACAGAGTAGCCCAGGACTATGTTGACTTTTTAGCGCATTTGCTGAGCATTCTCAGGTGAAGATGTGCTTTACCCATGTACCCTGTACCAAAGAGGGCCTATTTCAGCTACAGGTAAAGCAAGGGCAATACATTTGTGATGTGGATTTAGGATGAGCAAATCTATCTTGCATTTTAATACCAATGTGTATATACAACCTGATGAGACTGATTCTTACATCCTTCTGCTTTCTAAAATGAACTTTCTCTACAACATAGAGGTGGAAGCGAATCAGATCAATCCTTGGTTGGCATTCGGTGAACTCAGAGCTTCCTACCTTTTGGTGACACCATAAATTTCTTCTATAATAACTTGAAGAACAGCTCGATAAAACAGTGATTCTGTAGGCAGCTGCAAAAAATTTTACAACAGCAAGGATTTAAAATTGGCACTGAAATTAAGATCAAAGTAACAAAATCAGTATTGGCTACCTTAACTATTTATTGAGTTGTATACTTTATGATCAGTCACATCAGATTTGTGGACAATTTACTAATGTCCTTGCACACAGTTAAAATTATGTTTTCGAGTCAGATTCTAACATAACCATAAATGCAAGAAAAAAAACCAAAAACCCAGACTCCAAAGATCAAAGGTTGATGGAGGGAAAAAGAACAGAGGAAAATACACTGTCCATGATCTGAATTCCAATATGCAAAATAAATAACAACTATCTAAGTTGTTTTGAAGACAAAAGGATAATTCCCTAGCTGAATCATCTGTGTTCAGACTGTAGTCTGAGCCATGCAGAAAGTACTATGCCAAAAAATAAATTTTAAAAAAATAGAAGAATTCATATATTTGTCTATGGAAAATCTGATTGCATAAAAACAATTAATGACTGCCAATTAAAAATTCACAGGAAAAGACCAGTGGGGTCAGTAGAGTTTACTGAATATGGAAAGAAGTCTCTCAGCCTTGCCTTTTAAATACTTGCACAGTTGGTGCCCACCATGCCTTAAGGACAACTTGCACAACAATAATTCAAAATATTCACAGGGAAAAAAATATCCAGGGATTAAAAATGAGAATGATGATGTTTCTAACAGGTTCAAGCTTTTGTCATAACAATATCTATTTTTACATTAGATGATAAAACTTTGGGATAGAGTGATCCAAACCAGGGATAGCAGAAGGACATTTGCACTGGATTTATGAATTAGCTGAAAGATAGCAAAGGAAGTTAGGAAGGGTAGTTTAATGTCTTAAAATTTAGGCTGTGCTTTTTTTTCCTCAGACTTTTAATTGTCAAAAGAAAACAGATTCACTAAGTACAACCACAGCAATAAAAATGTGATTTCATGATGACACATGCTATCTATCAGGATATGACACAGTATAAGCCAGTATTTCAGATTCCAGATATGCAGAAGTTCAATAAAAGGCCATGGATTAAGAACATTCAAGGGGGGAAAACACATTTTATCTTAGAATGGCTAAAATAAACAATATTACTTACCATTTGGCCAACTGCAACTCGCTCCAAAGCCTTTAAGAGTCAAGGAATTAAATTGCTGATATGTTTATTCTTTATCATAACATTTTATAAACACATTGTATAAAAGTCAGAGGAGATGACATTTTAAAAGATTAATGGTGTGATATAACATGAGCTTGCACACTTTAAAGTGTTAATACCTTTAGGCACTCATAAGCACCTACTCCTGTTATTTTGGTTTCTTTATAGGAGAAGCAATGACATCCAACTGTGTGGAAATAAATACATGGAAAATTTGCTTGTTTTCCTTTGTAATGTATAAGAATTTCAGAGGATTACTTTCTGTGAAAGTGCTAAAGACATGCATTTTTCCTGAATCTGCTCCTACTGAAATACAAAAAAATCACTTTGCATATTTAACTATTTAAAAGTAAATACTAGTTCAATGTACAATATTAGTTTTAATCCCTATTGAACTGCTGATACAGAGTCAAATAAAATACCTTCAGAGAGACTGCCGTTTATAATACTGTGCATTATTTTTCACTAGATTCTTCATATTTTAAATGCTGATGTAGGTGTGAGACTATTTGATTTTTATGATCCATAGTGACAAAGAAAGACAAATAAGCATGGAATATTCTTTCACAGTTGAAAAGACAGTGTGCCTATAAAAATTTCAAGAGTTTTAAAGATCTTAGTAGAAATGAAAAAAAACCTCAGTATCTGGTTATCTGATACTACATCAAATTAGGTAGCAAACCAAAAATGCAGCACCACTTACAGATCATTGTCACCTTTAGTCCCCAAACTTCACTAAATAAGAACACTTGTTACACAATCACCCACTCCTCTTTCTTGTTAGAGAACTAATCTTGTATTTCAGGCTGTTCTTCAAATGCAGTCCACATAGTTGTGGCTCCTCCAATCATGGCTTTGGCCACCTATCAGGTTTGCCTTTTGCTGTGTAAGCTCTCACAGCAGCATCTATCTGCTGCTGCTGAGGAGACAGACATCAGCTCCAACACATATTGTAAGGGTCTGAAACCACAACTCCTGCCCAATGCCTTTGGCCCTTGGCACTTCAATGTATTTGAATTCTGAGTGTCACTGCTCAGCAGACTTTCTGCCAACCAGCCATTAACCCTATGTGGCTCTGTGCTGGCTCCCTCGTACCTCCTACACGGCAAGGAAAATCTAGTCATGAAAAACACATATACAGAGATACAAATATACCAGTGGAAGTATCTAGTTACACAGGAGAACTGTTTGCCTTCTGTGAATATTCAAACAAAAAAATGTTTATAATTGCCAAATTTGTGTGATTTCTGAAAAATCTAAAATAGATATATATGGCATGATCAGTACTCTCTTGGGGGTAATTTGTTTACATAATTTATCTTCCTACCATTGTTGAAAAACAGTCCAACCTTTTTCTTTCCAAAAGAAATGGAATAGGAGAGGAAACAGCTAATGTGTCAGCTGAGGAAGGACTGGTATTGTATAACACCGACAAGAAAAAGAGAAAAGGCAAATCCCTTTAGAAAGCACTTTTCTTGTGCTAAGTTTTACAGCTACATCTCTAAAATGAACAATTCTTTTACTTTGCCAAGGGTAACACACTTAAGCCTTATGAATACTAAACAACTGTCCTCCTATATTTTCTCCTGATAGCATTTAATTATCATGGGTAGTTCAAGTTTACATAACCTCAACACATTAGTCTACATTGAGTCTTCAGTCCACATTCTTCTCTGTGACAGAGGTACAGAGCTAACAGCAGAGCCTAGCCAGAACCTAATGTGATTCATCTTGATACCATAAATTAAAAATTAATAGATGGAAGGAATAGTGATCTTCTAACTGAAACAGTTAGTTAGTCAGTACCTACCTGTTTTTGCAAATTAGACAACAGCTCATCATCTTATCTTGATGAAGCTAAATCTTCAAAAGTACTTCATCTCTTGGTGCAATGTTAAAAAGATGTTTCCAGAACTTTAAGCCACATGGATTTCAGAGCTCCTCTAGTTTTACGAATAAGCAGGTTTGTTCAGGTTTTAAACAGCCAGAACATTCAATATCATGAATCATGAAGGCATTGGGAGAGTTACTGATTGCAATCCTTCTACAATTACCTTGTTTCCCCCTAAGTCCTTGGCCAAGAACTATTATCCTGAGGGGTTACCTTGTTTAGGTTTCAACAAAGTTTTGGCTTTTCTGTCCACTCTTAAAATACATTTCTGTCAATGCTCATTTTTTCATGCCTTCAGCAAGTATAAAATATATAAAGCTGGAAGGTCAATACCATTTTTTTAGATATAATTCATCATGCTTACAACATTAATGATGCTATTCTGTAGATTCTTGGATTAAAGTCATGGCTTCAGGATTAGAAGCCAAAAACAATGAATCCTCTAACATCTGGACAAAGCTCTTAGCAGGAAAAAGAAAGGAAGGGGAATCATACCAAGCATGCTGACATCCTAGCATTGCGACCACAGCACCAGCCTTTGTCCTTCAAGTACTGACACATGGGAAATCCCCACACTTGGCCATGGCATTCTGCAATATGGAGGAAAAAGAGAGGCACAGCTTTTTCTCTAACTTACAGAATACACAATGAATTGTGCACAATGAACAGTAGGTAATGTAGCAGAAATACTCAACTGTTTTTATCCAGTACCAAAACTTGTGGTGGTGCTACAAAGAACATGTTTTCCTTCTAACAGATGTTTCTGGTTTATGCTGAATTTGTGATAATTTCACATTTTCCAAAACAATTTTAAGTGAGTGCCCTTTACATAAATCCGCTGAGAAAACAATGGGACAAGAGAAAAGTTTGCAAATACTCAGGGCAACCTACGCCATGCCACGAATCACAAGATGTAGGCAGGACTTCAGTACCACTTCTCATTGTCTTCTTATTCTATCAAAAACATCTTTTAAACATCACACAGAATAATGTGTATTTGTTTATTCAATTTCTGGAAGACCATTCTGCTGTGAGGCAGAATGTTTGTTTTCCAGAAAAGAGCAGCTGCAAAGGCTCTTGCTGGTTCTTCAAAACACTAAGAAGCATTTGCATCACAATCTGTGCTCAGTTTATTTCAGTATCATTTATATTTTGAATAACAACACAATTCTTCATGTTTAACACTAATGCAAATGTGGGGAAACTGAAGTACAGAGATTATAGATGTTCTTAATATTCAGTTCTAAATGTACACAAACTCTAAATGTTTGGAGTTTTCATTAGCACATTTGTCAGCTGATTTTTTAGAACGGTGAATAAGAATTACTACTTTCTTAAAAAAATTGGCTTAGATCCTGGCTTTTTAGCACAGGAAGGTGACTGGAGCATATTTCAGAATAAATCATGCAATGGGGTTAAAAAGAGGGGACAGCAGAAAATTTACCAAGAGTCTGAGATACATACATGTAAGTAGAATTCATCTCATAAAAATTAAGCAAAGAAAAAGAAAAAACTATAAAGAACCCTCCCCCCACCTGTGACAACCTTTAGCTTTCTGGCAGTAGTGCCCAATCTCAGCTGATCACTAGAGAATAACATCAAGCAGGCAAGAATCTCCTGCAGGCAACCTCACACTTTGCTCTCCTTTTAGCCCAGAGGAATGCCAGAGGCTCTTAGGGCCTGAACACTGGTTTGAGGACCATGATTTAAGAATAGAATTTTAATTATGGATTATTAGCAGAAGGAGAAAGAAAATTCTTTAGAAATAAAGATGAAATTTGACAAAAGAGATTGCAATTGGTTTCGGCACTATGAATGTACTAAGAATTTTTAAGTGCCTCATGACAAGCTCTGAAATATTAATTAACTTCAACTCTAATTATGGAGTACATGGAATACATGGGTATTTCTACTGCAGGGATGGCAATAAGAACTTATTAAATATATTCATTTTGCAAAGAAAACAATGACTGACATGGTTCCTATTGTACGATTCTCACTAATACGTCTTTCTAATACATATGTTAAAATATTTCAAAATAAAAATTTGCAAACTGATACAGAAAGATGAAATCCTTGATCTTTTCAAGCAAATCCCTTCTAATTTATACCCTATCCTCTAGGCAAACTAATCATTCATTCAAGTTAAAGTTACTGCCCTGTCAGCTACAATCTCACTATCCGTGCACTGTACTCATGCATAATTCTGTGGAATTTATGACACCTTTGAAAAAGATTATCAGGCAAAGCACCATCTTCATTTAAATTATTGACACAGTAAAGTAGGAGAAAAAGAAAGGGAAACTAATGCTTTATGTTATAAAGAACATTTTTGTGTATATCAAAAGTTGACCACACATCTACAATACTGCTTTAAGTTCTATTTATTTTTTCACATCCGCTCCGCTCTCAAGCACACTTATAAAAAATTTAGGATTATTATACTGCTATAAAGTTCATATATTTATAAGCTACATTTAAAAAACCTAGAAATTCTTTTAATGACTTCAACTATTTTCAGATATACTTAATACAATATAGCTCACTAAATACCTTATTGTGCGTCTAGCTAACACCACAACAGCTGTTTTAAACTGTATAAATCTCCAAAGGTATTCAAGAAACATTTTAGTACAGGTATTCCATGGAATATTTCACAGTAAACAGCTCCAGTGTTTAGCAGCGCATGAAGCAATAATGTTATAATTCAGTATAGAGTAGCCCATCAGACAGAATTCCTTCTATGAACAGTTAACAAAATGAGAAATTTTAGGGAATCATTTGATGAGCTGAGCCAAAGCTGTATTGGTGTTTAATATCAGAATGTATGAGTTAAATATCAAGGACTTTATGTCTCAGCTAACTTCTAAAAAAGACGGAATCACACATTTAATAAAATGCTGCAAATATCACAACAAAACATCAGCTTTTTTTTTAATCTTCCTTGACCACATAATTCTCCGTTCCTTGAATTTGTATTTTTCAAAAGAAGTCCCCTCACTAAGCAGGATTTTGCTGGGGAAAGCATGGGGCAGTGGGGAAGAAAAATGTTCTCTAATTCCAGGAAGTACGATCAGTTGTCACCAAAATAATTTCCAAAGCCCAAGTATGTTTTAATTACTGTGCATTAAAACTTTGGCATTCTCAATTCTAATCTCATACTTTGTACACACTGAAAAGAAAACAAATGTAAGATGGTTTCAGGTTTTAATATATTCTTGCTACATTTATTAATGAAAAATACCTTAATAACTTCTATAGGTAATACTTTCATTTAACATCTGTAAAACTTACCTAGTTGATATTTTTTCAAGTTACATATTTTTTTCAGAATCAATTTTTATAGAAAACATCTGGGGTTTAGTGACTAGTTAGCTGTGTCACAAATTCATGGAAATGTTCCCTATGCAGCAACATCTAAAGATGCCTTGGGAAGGAAATTAAGCTTTTTGATCTGTTGCTTGGAAGTGTTTTCCTGTGTTGCCATGGTATCAGTGGTAGCTATTTTAAGACATTGGCTATGGAATATCTTTGAAAATATACCTAGGCAACACTTAAATCATCTGTACTCTAATACCCTGAAACAGTGAGTAATCTTTCATATTTCACTAGAATGGAGTGATATGAAGCCATTATGTTTGTGTAAGGAATCCTTTAGAAAATTTCATTTCAAAACTTTTGTCTGCTGAATCCACTTTACTCTAGGCTTTTCCAGGTTTCACAAATCTCATAAAATTCTGTATGTGAATTCTGACTATCGTTTGTAACCCTTTTGCTTCCCTTAATTATGTTCAACAGTTTTTGCTGACTTCATCCAGAATGCCTTATTGAGAAGCTACTTTCCACAGCTTCCTGGAGGGCTCTAAAACTCCTCTGCCCAGCAATGACCTGACTTTCAAAATCCTTACAAAATCTGGAGTTTATGATTTGCAGGTCTCAAGCCAACCTCAAAAAGTGCTTCTGTCAGACAGCTATCACTGAATGTATCTATGTAACTACACCTATGTCTTATTTCAAATTACAGAATCACAGAACATGCTGAGATGGAAAGGACCCAAAATGTCATTAAGATCACCTCTTAGCCCTGCACAGAACCATCCCCCAAAGTCACACCATGTGCCTGAGAGCACTGTCCAAACACTTCTTGAACTCTGTCAGGTTTGGTGCTGTGACCACTCCCCTGGGGAGCTGTTCCAGTGCCCAACCACCCTCTGGGTCAGGGACCTTCTCCTGATATCCAACCTAAACCTCCCCTGACACAACTTCAGGCCATTCCTGTCACTGGGCACCAGAGAGAAGAGATCAGTGCCTGCCCCTCCTCTTCCCCTCACGACGAAGTTGTAGCTGCAGTGACGTCTCCCCTCAGTCTCCTCCAGGCTGAACAGACCAAGTGACCTCAGCCACTGCTCACATGGCTTCCCCCCAAGGCCCTTCACCATCTTCATTGCCCTTATTCTTCAAATACTTACAAATAATAACTATTCAGATCCTGATTTAGCCCCTCATTTGTTACAACCTAATCTTACCCTCTGGTTATTTTCCTAATGCTTACTTTTTTATTTTTCATTTTGATAATTGAATTGTACTGGACACCGAATTGTTTTATCTCTCTTCTTTGACTTTCTTTTTTTCTGGCTTTGCTCCTACTCACCACTAGGTATGCATCACCCACGTGGACAACTGAACTGAGGAAAAGTCCCAGGACAGCATTTAAGTCATGGGGTGGTGTAAGGACAGCAACATTCATGTATTTTTTCCTCAAAACAGAGGATATAATATTGAAGAATTTCACAGGTTTCTAGACTGGTACTGTTGTATTCGGTGGTACGGAGAGGAAAAGAAGAGAATCAGAATACAGAAACCCAAATTCCTTTTCAAGGAAAGTAAAACATTTTTTAAAATACCTTATATTTGCAGTTCCTGTCTGTTAAGGAATAATCACAGACCAGCTGGTACATTGCCCCAAAAATGTATTAACTGAACGTAAGATAAAACAGCTCCAAAAAATCTTAGGAATATCTCCTGAACAGAGGCACAGAGTTTGCTTTAACCGAAAAATCATTAGTGAACTGATTTTTTTTCCAGAAAAACTGACATAATGGCTCACTATGTAAATAGGTTTATGTAAAATGTCTCTAATAAATAGTAAAATCCTTTCTACTCCGATGTAATTGACTATCCAATGCAGCAACAGGGAAGAAAACCCCCAAAGGAATCAATTATACTAATGGCTACATATATTTTATCCATACAAGAATCTCTATATAAACAGACAACTCTCCTTAGAGAGAGTCAAAGTAAAACTACTTAGAATTTTCCAAGAGCTGTCATATTATTCCTTATTAACTGAAACTTAGAATTTCATACTGCTTATAACAGCAGTGAAATTTAAAGACAGGTGTTAAAAGACATTGGCTTCAACTTTTTTAAAGTGGGCTGAAATTTGCCATTACACAGTACCTTTCAGTTGTTTTAGCTACTAATAAATCAAAGCAAAGGCTTTCACGATCTTAACAGTTCAAAATTATTCCCAGCATAATTGGAAATGTGGTCCCATTACAAAAATTCCCAGATGAATTCAGTTTATTTATAGACACATAGAAGGACACTATACACTGATTGCATTATTATTCTAGATTATAACTGCTGGCACCTAATTTCATCAGAAATGCTCCCGAAGTACTCACAGCAGGTCCAATGGCAAACTGAATCATGCAATCTTGCAATATCTGTACTATTTTTAGAGTATGTGAGAAATGTAATACATTATTCCCCAAAGTCATTTCAGAAACAAACCCCCCCCAACTTGTGATAACCAAGGTAATTCAGTAGCCCAGCAAAACTACCATAGTAACATTTTGTTGATATTTTGTCAACTCAACACCTCAGACTTAAAAACATTATGTTAAGCATCAAAACGGGTAAATTTTATTATTATGAATATCAGTTAATTCCAGTTAAAATGAAGTGAAAAAGCAATTTTTCACTGGTCTCAAACAAGACTTGGTATTATATTGATCTTGGTATTAAATCTTAGGTACCAAAGAACATACTGCCCAGTCATACTAACTTATGGCAACCAGAAGTAGACTGTAGCTCCTCTGTGAGCTGGCTCATCTGCTTCAACTATGCTTGTGAGAACAGTCCTCTGAGTTTACATTAAGGAAACAGCAACGATGGAAAATGTGCTACTTTGGGGGCAAGAGCTTTGGGGTGGACTTGCCACAACCTTGACTTTAAGTGTGTGCACCTCAAAAAAAAAAAAAAAAAAAGCTTTTAAAGAGTACAAATGACATTTTAAAAACAGATTTTTAAAAACGTTGAGGCTTCTAAGTCAAGAGAAAATAACTACAGAATGCTTTAATAACAGAACTTCCCACTGTGTCCTTGCAGGCAAGCCCTTGCTAACTGGACTGATTTCAAATGAATAAGTAATTTCCTGTGTTGCAGCAAATTCTGCCCAATTCTCTTTGCTTCTTAGGAAGATCTATCCATCACTGCAGAGACGCAGCTCTAAACCTGCTTCCTAACATTAAAACTAATCTCTCCACATAAAGCTTCCACATGTCTCTGTTATCTCTCATTGATGCCCAGATTAGCCAGCAGCTTTCCTGAGTTTAGTGTTAGAGCCTGGGCAAGCGAAGGATTACCTACAGGAGCGATTACATTGGCCCCAGTACCCCACAAGCAAACTGGAAATACACAACTGCATGTGACCAGATGGGTGCATTTCAGGATGTGACAACTGCCTGGAATCACAGGAAGACTAAACTCTGTCATCTTTGACAGGTCATGTCCATCAAGGGAAGTTCCTGATTACAGAAAAAGAGCAAACACCACATTCATCTTCACCTGAATAAGCTCAGTTAGTCTCAACAAGTTTATGGAGCAAATTTTCCTGGAAATCGTGCCCAGGCCCACGAAGAATAAGGAGGAGGTTGAGAATAGCTGGCAGGAATTCATCAGGCACTGACAAACTACCGCCTTCTGTGATGCAGTGACAGGCTCCATGAACTAGGGGACAGCAGAGTCATAGATTACCTTGATCTTACAAAGCCTTTCAGCAAGGTTTCTTTAGTATTTTAAAGGCAAAACAGAAAGACATGACTCAGACAGGTGCACTCTAAAACAGGTAGAAAATTGACAGTAATCTGAAGCTTGGCAGTGAAGCCTGAAGATTAAGGGATGTGATTATTTCCCCTTTTTAGCACTTGTGAGAATGTCTGGAGTATTTCTTTGGGCCCTTCAGCCCACCATACTGACTGAAATGAATTTATTAATGGCAAGAGGACTAAATGGCTGCAGAAAAGGTCACGAAGGGATCTAGCTGCTGTTTTCAACTACCTAAAGGAAAGGAAACAAAAAAGATTAAACTGGACTATTCTTAGCAGTGCAAAATGAAAAGGACAATAGATAGCTGCAAATTCTGAATTGATATGAGGAAAACTTCATGGTGAGGGCAAACATTGAATTGGGCTGCTGAATCACTGCCCTTGAAGATATTGAAAACATGAATGGACAAGGCCCTGAACAACATGTTCTAAGCTGCCCCCACCTTGTGCCACAATCTGGTCCAGATGACCTCCAGAAGCTACTTCCTACTTAAATGCTGTGATTTGGTCCATTTCGGAAGCAGTATTAAAATTCACTTGCTTCTGACAGCTGCAAGAGGATTCGTTTACCGCTTGTACAACTGAATTGTTGGATCAATACCATCTGATTAGTTACAGACTCCTCTACCATCTTCTAGAATGCTTTGGCAGTTTGAAGACCATGCACAGGAAGAGCAGACACAAGATACAGTCCTAATTCTTTCCCATTTCCCCTCTGAACAAATCTTAGCTCTTAGATACTGTCAGTCCTTGTTCTCTTAGCCCTCCACTGCACATTTAAGAACAAGCCATACAGTAGATGATTTAGTAGGGGAATAAAACAGCAATATACATTTTAGAATATGCACCCTCATAGTAACAGTAAAAAAATATTTTTTTTTAGCATTATGGGGACAATATATGCACTCTTTCCCAAGAAAAGAATACTGTAATTTCCTTTTATTCTGTCCAAATGTTCTCCTTTGAGAATAATTTTTATTCTTCAATCAGACAAAAATCAAACCACTAGAAATTCCAACATGCAATTTGACTTCATTCCCATACTGCTATGAAAGTGCAGTATGTTATTGCCGTGTACAGGTATTTGCTGCTTGAACTTTGAAAAGGTGATCATACCTGATTCTTTGGTGGTGCCTGAGTTTATGTACTGAGTTTATGTCTGGAAAAAGTAATCCCATAGCTAGAAGAGGAAGCCACGTCCTCTTTGTAGTAATAAGAAACAAACAAATGTTTCAGGTATACAGACTTAATGTTAAGTACCTGAAAAGTTCTTAACTTCTTAAAACTCTGAAGTAAAAGTAATTGTATGTTTTTTCTCCAATTGCATTTCTGTAACTTACAAATTTTGATTGTATTTTCATTTTCTTTGTTCTTGGAGTGACCTGAAGTGTTTTGAAACTACTGAGACTAATACACTGAAAAACCTCTTAAAATAGTAGCAGAGCCAATTAAAAACAACATGAAAACATTATTAAAGCAAGCAAGAGCTGGCATGTGTCTTGGTCAGTCTGGAGTTGTGCCGTAGCTGCCTAAGCAGCTAACTAAGAGCAATACTTGGGTCCCACCTTTATGTCCATGAAGTTGTGTCTTCAGAAAGAGATGAAGCAAACATTGCAAGCTGCCTTTTTCTCAGATTTGATTGATAGGATGATCAGGTCCTAGGACTTCGGCAGCTGGTCATTTAGACAGCTCAGCTATGTACCACTTGTCTCAGGAAAGTCAGCTACTTAAATGTTTTTCATTATGCAGAATTTCAAGTTAAAATATCAACTTTCTCTCAAAAATGAAAACCCCCCCCAGATTTGTAGAAAAATTTGCCTGTATTCTGAATCCCCAATTAATTTTCAGGTTATCTCCCCAAGAAAAACTATTATATATGTACTGTTTGTTCCATGATGGTCTAAACAGTCAACGACCAGCACAGCACCCAAATGAGTGGTTTTTTGAGTATTACCTTGCATTACAAAAACTTAATTCTGCCATTGTTGTATATGCACAATTCAACATACTTGGACGTTGCATGCAGGCAGCCAAGGACAAAATCTGGTACAAAACATTTCAAAAGGATGGAAACATGCTGGGCTAAAAGAGTTTATACATTTACAAGTGAATTAATGGAATAAAACCAGCTGTATTCATAACCACATAAAAACATTATCTATTAATGTCCCTAATCTCAGTGAGAATATTAGGAATACTGGCATAACAGAAAAGCAACAAGGCATCTGGGATTGAATGACCCACATAATGTAATTAAAACCAGTACTAAATAAGCCACTAGAAAGAAACAAACACAAGGAGGTTATTAATTAAAAGGTATAATACTCTCAACATGCAAACTGGCAGCCGCAAGTTAAGCGCAGAAGAATTACCTTCTTCGTTTTCAAACTGTTCTGACAACAGATGGTAGCAGCAGCCCACACTGCAAATGGCTTTGATTTCAGGCTTGGCAGTAAAAATTCGTAGCGTATTTGCAGCAAGATCTCCACATGTATGCAGACCCACCATCATACAGTCCTAAGAAGAAAGAGGAAAAAAAAGGCAACAATAAATCATCTCCTTCATCAACTGAAAGAGCACAAATAATAACAAACTCCAAAACCCAAACATGCTGCAAATAGTGAGCTGTAAGGTAGAAATATCCAACTCCATGAGAACTCCTGCTGGTCTGTTCTAGAATTATTCAATGCTAATCAAAGGTCATCAGTGCTAAGAAAATATGGTGAAAACCAGCCATGAGGCAGCAGAAGTTTAAGACTATGAGCAACAGCTGCATGGAAGGGAACATCTACATGTTTACTGGATACAGGCCATTTTCTCTTGCCTTTCCTAGGTTTCCTGTTCTTGTTATTAGTACCACTGTTACTTCCTTTTCTTACTAAAGATTTCTTGCTGTAAATCTAGCTAGACCTATCTATGGCATTTCTGCTAGTTTAAGTTGCTGAAATAAAAACAACGTCTTAAATACAGATACAGGTGTAAGGTGAAGAGCAGGCTTTGTTATTTCCCAAATGATGGTACTGACAGTTTCACAGTATGCCCACTACTATTCAATGACAAACGGGCATTTTTTTTCACAGCACAAAGTAAGAACTTCAGCTTCAGATGCCCTGTTCTTCTATCCATTCTATTCCCTACTTTTTTCTTCAACTTCCGTTTTCTCTCCATTTCTCCATGAAAATTCTCTCTTCTCACCATCCGTAACAAGGTATTTCCCTTCTGACATTATCAGTTGGAATCCACATGGCAAACATGATGTTGCCTTGAATTCCAGACATATTTGTTAATCATAGAATCAAAAAGTCATGGAATTGTTTGGGTTGGAAAGGACCTTAAAGATCATCTAGTTCCAACCCCCCCCCACCCCAACAGACCAGGTTCCTCAAAGCTCCATCCAACCTGGCCTTTAACACTTCCAGGGATGGGGCATCCAAAACTTTGGGCAATTCGCTCCAGTGTTTCATCACCCCCACAGTAAAGAATTTCTTTTTAATATCTATCTAATCTAAATCTACCCTACTTCATCTTAAGGCATCTTCCCCCTTGTCCTATCATTACATGCCCTTTTAAAAATTCTCTCTCCAGCATTTTTGTAAGGTCCGTTTAGGTACTGGAAGGTGCTATAAGGTCTCCCCAAAGCCTTCACTTCTCCAGGTTATCAACGAGAAATTATGCCAGGGTCACTCAGCTGGGATACCTTTGGGATACCTGGAAAATCATTCGGATTTTATCTGATTTTCTCACCCATCTGTATTACACAGTGCACACATGTGCAAAACAGTAAAACCTCCACTTTCCTCTTTCACCTTCTCTGACAATACTCTTTCTTATATCAAGAAAAGCAGTGATACGGGATTTCTTCCACCTTCAACATCGTACAAGTTACACACTAAGTGGATATAAAATCCAGCTGTGCAAATATAAAGGCATATGCTTCATCAACAAACCCTGCCGCTGCTCAGGGTGTCTTTCGCAGACAGACATGAGCCTGCTCCACATGTTCTCAGATAGTCAGCTGCATTTATAGCTCAAGTTATAGGGCCATCAGCACAAACCTATGGTCTTGAATCAGAGATTAATTACACCCTGGAATAAAATAGTTTGGCTACTACTGAACACAGGGAAGTTTTTATCATTCCATAAAAGACTGAATGCATCTACTCAACCACACAGTTTCGAGACTTGTGTCACTGTCTTTGGGCAGCTGAACTTGGGCTTGTTTGTGTAGACACAAACCCTGACAGCCAGTAAATTACTAAATGAACTTAAAGTAACTCTGTAATGTCAGAATAGAATCATTCTTTATAAACTCTTCACCTTGAGTACCATACACAATAAATTCTCTTATGCCATCCCAGTATGATTGTAATTACAAAAACACATAACTTAAAAAATAAGAACTTGCAGGAAATTTGAAACTCCACTGCTTAATACATGCATCTACCTAGTAAATACCAATAAATCCATAATAATTAGATTTTATCTATAAAGACAGTTGTAAAATAACTGAATGTGCTAATATGTATGCTGTTAACTTTGGCAGATTATTATTATCTACCTCATAAATTCTAAAGACTGATTCAAAATAATCCCAACACATATATTAAACTAGAAAATAATCTTTATCTGGTAGACATACTTCTGCTACCTGGTTAAAAAACATTATTGGGCCAGAATATTCATTTATACCAGAGATAGCACTCTGGGTACACGCAGCAAACATGTACATATGAAAATTGCAATATAAAGACAATGGACAACCTAAACACAGTAAATATTTAGAGTAAAATAACCTCCAGATCTGTTATGATGTCACTGAGTTCTGTTTCTGCAGTGATGCAAGAGGTCAATGGAAAATACAGGTTTGATTCACTCAACTTTCTTCCTTTAGTCTTGAGAGATGTCATCTTCCTTTGCATTTTTTCCTCTTCACTGAGTTCCCCACAGTTATAATGAGATGAAGAAAAATCTTCTACAGCATCAGCAGGAAGAACTTCTAGAATAGCAAGGACCTCTTCAGACAGTTTGGTCTCATGAGATTGTGTCCCAGCCACTAAACCAGCAGCACTTTCTGTGTCGATGTTGGGTGTAGCCGTTTCTGTGAAACCACAAGAAGGAACTAAATCTTCGATAATCACTTGGTCCTGATTTTTAAGAGTGCTGGCATTATTTAAGAGCTCTTCATTGATTGTTTTACATTCAATTTCACTTTCCACTGGCCTGTCATTTGCCTTTTCCAAACCCTGGCTTTTCAGGATTTTTCTTCCTCGACTCTGATACGCTCTCCAGTGTTTCTTCAATTTTCTATTTCTTTCATGAGCACCATTCGTGTTGGAGCTGGAGGAGTCAATGCCATAAACTTTTAAGTTATATTGCATGGACAAAAATGAACTCAGGTAGCCTTTTCCAGAACCTATATCAATCACCTAGATAATGGAGAAAAAAAAAGGGAAAAGAAAATTTGCTGTATTAATGAGCACACTTCAAATGCAAAATTATTCCCTAAAATATTTAAGCATGGATTGAATAGCTACCTTATCAGTATCATCCTTCTCAATGCACTTAGTTCTTTTGCTTTATTGGTCCACCTTCTAACTTTAAGACACAGAATTAAGTCTTAACTGATGCGCTCCAGAAAACAGACACTGCAATGTTTATGCAATGCACATGCCCTGCCTCTTCTTATAAAGATTTTCAGTGTATTTTTTGACACAGACCTTTCTTCTGCTAAGAAAATAACCACAAACCACCAGCAACTCCACCTGCCCTTGCTAAACTGGGTCAGAGTTAGCAAATAAACAGCTCACAGTATTCAGCTTTAGGCACCTAATTCCCATATTGAGGATCCTACTACAATTGGGTGTACAGCAAATAGCATCTTCACATTCAGTGCCTAATTTAATCCTTTCAGAGGTGATCTAAAGATGAGTGATACTGACACTCTTTTGTTTATTCTGCTTTCCCATTCTGTGAAAACAATCCATACAGCTTTGTTTAACATGATTATGCTTTTCTAATAAAACAAAGGTGCTCACATGCACCTGTACTTTCCACTGCCCGTTTTGGAGAAAGGAGTGATGGGTGACAGTTTAGTTTGTCTCATAGCTGATACCATGTGCTAGTTCAGTGACTGATGTGACCCAGAATGGAAAACCCCATACAAAGTATTAGCAGAAACAAGACTAACCTGAGACCTTTCAGTACATAACCACAGCTTTATATAATGCATGTTTGAATATGTAATAAATACATAACATAATATTTTATGAGAATTGGCAGTGATATTTCTCTAAGAAAATTATAATGCCCACTTCTGTCCAAGTATCTACCAAAAATAATATTGATTAGATATAATGACTTCATTGTAGAAGCTCCTGAAAGTGTTTGAGTCAAGAACACCTGTGTTTTGTTTTTGGTCTGTCACACATTCATAAGGAAGCTTACACTGATACTGCTAAGTCCAAATTGCAGCATACACTACCATCAATCCTTCTTAAACACAATTGCATAGTTTTTTTATCAGGTAAGAATATTCAATACTGCAATATTCTTACTCAATGAGAAAGAAAGATTTACTCCTTATTCTAATAAAAAAGATTTGGACAGCCATGGAATTAGAAATAAAAATTTGAGTCAATGTCACTAAAGACTACGCAAAACAGTGGAGAGTACATAATACTAGGTAAAAATTGTTTACTCAGGTAGCACATGGCTTTCAATAGACATTGATGCATATTTGCAACCTAGACATGCTACAACCATAAAGTTTTAAAATAAATCTGTACAGGAGTGAATTTTGTGAAATGGAATTTACATAACCTAAGCATGCTTTTGAAAATGTCATTTATTTGTCACATTTATCACCAATATTCTCCTCTACAGAGCCCTAGTGAGGCCACGTCTGGAGTGCTATGCTCGCTTCTGTGCACCTCAGCTCAGGAGAGACATGGAGCTCCTCAAGCAGGTCAAGCAGAGGGCAACAAAGGTCATGGAGGGACTGCAGCATCTCTCTTATGAGCAAAGGCTGAGGGAGCTGGGCCTGCTCAGCCCTGAAAGGAGATGACTGAGAGTATAAGTATCTGAAGGGAGGGTGTCAGAGGATGTTGCCACGCTCTTCTTGGTGGTACCAAGTGACAGGACAAGAGGCAATGGGCAGAAACTGATGCACAGAAGTTCCACCTCAGCATGAGGAAGAACTTCTTTACTGTGGAGGTGACTGTGGACTGGAACAGACTGCCCAGAAAGGCTGCGGAGTCTCCCTTACTGGAGATATTGAGGAAGAATCTGGATGCAATCCTGTGTCATGTGCTTTTAGGATGACCCTGCTTGAGCCAGGAGGTTGGACCAGATGACCCACTCTGGTCCCTTCCACCCTGACCCATTCTGTGTTTCTGTCATTTGAAAGGAAAGAAAAGTGTTGAAGGCATAATTTTACCCACTCTTATTTAACAGAAATTACAATTATGTAGAATATGCACACCTCCAGTTCTTCACGTTTTTAATTATTTCAGCAAAAGGCAGCATTTGGACACAAGAGAGGGGTAGTGAATTATTCCTAAGTGTGACCCCTAGTGGCTGTAGAGACCAACTGCAGCTTGGGGAAAGTTTCTCAAGTAAAAAGAAAACAGTAATACATTGTTAAATTAGCACTGGGAGAACAGTTTAAAAATGAAAGGAAAAATTGACTAAAAATAGCAGACAATGATCTTGTACTAAATAAATAAACTGTATTAAATTATTCCCTGCTTTACCTTCCCTTGATTACATAGGGAAAGGTAATCAGAAATCCATAGCATATCTGTCAAGCATGAACTTTTAAAATGAAATTTCCATGATATAATAAACTCCAAAGGTCTTGTCCACAGTGAGTTGGGTCCTATGTTTAAACACAGTTTCTGGCACAGCACAGCGAAGCATTCCAATATTTCCCAGCACCAAATCACAAATGTAATGGATGCTGACTGCAGAATTATATCATTCTTACATTACACACTGCAAGTCTTGCTGCACATGCTGCAATTTCCAAGGAAAACTTTGACCAACACTTTAAATAAAACAAATGTGTACTTAAGCAAAGAGGAATCAACACTGGCTTCTTTTCAGAGTTTAATCAAGAACTTCTTTAAAAAATCAAGTTCCACTTGTATGATAGGAACAGTGCTTAAAAGGGGCAGCAAACAACTGAAAAAAAAAAGCCCTTTAGTTACTTTGCTTTAATGTTTAAATTCAAATCATTAACCCAGAAGTGGTTATAGTGCTAATAAAGTTTTTGCTTTTGCTCTTATTTTACTGTTTATTATAGTACATTATAAAATACCAACAGAGAGCAATATCCTCTACCACCCGTTACACAATGTGGGTATGGAGGTGAAATGGAGGGCATTTTTCAAGCTGACAGTGATCTGTAATATCTGAAAGAAACACCCTGAGGACATGTGCTGTTGTAAAACATGTGCTGTGTTTTCATGACTCTAGATTTTTTAATTAAATGCCACATATATTTTGTTTTGCGAGGACAGTAAAAAATCAATAAGGAAAAATTCCCAAAACATTGTAATTGCTACAATTTTTAAGTTGAAAGAAAACAAAAACAAAAGGAGTTGATTTTTAAAGACTGAGAAGGAGGCTTTCCTTTTTTTTATTTTCCAAAGGAACAGGAAAGCTCTTTTCATATATTAGGGATTTGTAACTTTGCACAAATAAATAGTTATTGTGTATGACTAAAATGGAAAAAAGTTAATATAGAGGAGTTGGCATTTCATATTCAGTTATATACTGCAATAATATTTTTCATTAAATGTTATAATTTTTTTAAAAAGTAAACAGAAAATAATCCTATGTATAAAGAAACTCCAAGCTATCTGATAAAAACATGTAATCACTGGATGAAATTACAGCATATTGACAGATACACATTAATGATTGGTTTGAGATTTTACTAGTACCCAGCTACATTGAAACTTTGGTTAAGTTATTAAGATGGCTTTACCTTTTTACTTTCTGAGCAGGAGTTTTGCTTTCCTTTCATTCCTGAATCTCACAGGAACTATTTAAATCTAAATGAAAATGTTATATGAAACACCACTTTCTAGCAAATGCAGCGACCACTTACTATTGTGCTATAAGCAAACTATACTCTCCTACAGCTTTTTCAGTTCATGAAAGTCTTCAATACTTGAACAACAAATACTGGCCTGAAACAAAAGGTAAGCAAGTCAACAAACATGCTCATGACAGAATAAAAGACTTTCACAAATGTGCTGCTAGTGTATTTGTGTTCTCTACAGAGCACACCCACTTTAGGGCTGCTGAGGGCACCTGCGCTTGTCACTGCGGCTGGCTCTTAAAGGGATGCTGCAGAGATCACCTTCCATCACTGAAAGCGACTGCAGATGCTCACAAACTGATTACATCTCAGCCAGTAATACTTGGCCTTAATTAAAGCCGTGTATTTACTAGACAATCCCAGTTGTAAGAACACTGCCTAAAACTTTGTCAGTTGCTCCGCACAAAACAGATGGTCGTGATTGAGAATTTTGATCTCTGTTTTCCAAGGATGCCACGGGCCTGACCCAAACCTATCAAGAGTACTGCATCACTTAGTTATCTAAATTAAAGTCAGTCTGAACCAAATAAACTCCTAACCAAAGTTCAACTTCAGCCATTCAAAGCTGAATCCAAGTTTTGGGGCCTTCCCTACAGTGGTAGCAACAGCAACCTGGGATGCTGCAGGTACATTAATTTTAAACTACACTCATACATATTTACTTATAAAAGAGAATGCTCAGAGAAAATACTCTCATCATAAAATCTATGCAGATACCTTGCTAACCTTTGGTTTTAAACAAATATAGTTTGTTCTCCACAAATCTTTGTGGGAATGAATATTAGCCCAGAGTAAATAAGTCTCCATTTACAGTTACAGCCCCTTCCACAAAAAACAAGTGCAGCTCAAATGTAAAGGAATCAAATGTAGTGTTGAGAGCCACTAGTCACCTTTAGTTTAAAGCAAGGATGAAGCTACATTGGCCAGTTGCCAGCATTAGAGAGATTAAAATGAATAAACAAACTCAGCTCACCCAGATACTGAATAATTTAGCCTTACCACAACACAGGTCTAAGGTATGGAATCTAACGGAAAGTTCAACGTTGAAAAAGCTTACAGAAAAAGTCTGTATTTGCAAACTGAGGAAATGGTATTGATGCATTTTGTCTAATACAATGTGAAATATACTACACAAAAAAGTCAGGTATTGCTGGGGTGCCTGTGTTTTGTCAACAGATCCATAAATAAACCCCTACAAGGTTTTAATGAAACAGTGGTCTAGTGCACTGTGCAATCATAATTAGATGTATATAAAAAAAAGTTTTAAGTTTCAATCAAATTTGAGAAAGGAATCCTGCAATTCTTCACCATCCAAGCACGAACCTATAATCTGATATATGAAATAGCCAACTCATGCAGTTATTTCTGGGCGATAATGGTGTTGGGTGTCCAGGCCCCACACATGTTCTACCACATGTTTTTCATACACACTCTTACATAAGTCTCTGCTTCATTTGGTCTCTCTTCAAACTAAAAACATCATAACTAAATTCCTAATTTATAGATCTCAACCCATGTTAAATAAAGGTGAACAGTATTAAACAATAGGAAATTATTTAAATCTTGTGCCAGAATAAGATGAGCTTTCAAAATTTCTCAAGATATTCTGCTTTGGTCTTTATGTAACACCCTTGTGTGCATGACAGAAGTCAACTCTGCTACTGACACATATGCAAAACTGCCAGCGATATAACACGGATAAACAAGGCTGTACCTGCCCAAAAAGCAGTAGACTTTTTAGCTACTCAACATACAGAGGATGACTATAACTTAGAATTACGAATGAGTGATTATGAGTCACTGAAAGACAGCTCCTTTGGAACAATACATTTGTAAACAAAGTTGTCCTTCAGCTTGGCCCCAACAGCTCTCCTTCAGCTCCAGTTCTATGCAGGAAAAATAAGAACGGCAGTGACAGAGTATCAAAGTGATGTATTTACACATAATAAGGAGAGTAACTTGGAAGGTACCTGGTAACATATAGTAAGAAATGCTTTCTTACCTGCTTTATCCCACAATAATTCGCTATGTTGTCTACCAGCTCTGACATCACTTGCACTTCATGTGATTTCTTATTATTCATAAACTCATCCGGTTTGATACCTGTATCAGATTAGGAAAATAAATACACATTAACACAACCTGTAACAACAAGGATTTGTGATCAATCAGAAAAAAAAAAAGCTAATACATGATACAGTGTTAATATATTTTCAGGATGGTAATTTTTAATTAAAAACTCACTAAATTATTACAAGATTAAACTTCTGAATTATGGATGAATTAGCAACATTCAACACACTGTAAAACTCAGGTTTCTGAAGATGCAGCATATCTAATACCTGACCAGATACTAGACAATACCTACCACTACAAAACTGTGCTATTTCCTCCTGTTCATTGAAAAATATTTACTTTTGTCTCATTTATCACATTTACCTTTCCATAAACGAAATATAAGGGCAGGGACAATGAATACTCACATTGTACAGCTTGTTAATGCTGCAAACTTGCTGCAACTCTCTAATAAAAATTACGAGCAATACTGGGAAAATTCAAAGGAAGATGAACTTTCTTTTTCTTTATTTACCCTATGGATGGGTTATCGAACTATTATGCCTCTATGGTAGAAAATCACTCATTTCAGTGTTGCTGGAGAATGTGTGAATGAGATGGAGTCAGCCTCCACCATGGGTTTACTGCTTGCAGAGAACACCAAGCAGCCACTTGCAAATCTCTATGCCACCCATCCAAAGCAGGAACTCAGAAGTCCCTCCCTTTGGAGAAACCCACATATTTCTCTTAGGGGTCCAGGGCTGCAGTACACTTGGACCTAGTTAAGTTGATGGTAAGTCTGAGTGATGGAAGAAGAAACTGGATCATTACTGATGAGCATGCTCCTAGAAAACAGGACTTTTCTACATGACTAGCCAGATTAATATACTTTCCCATTTTCTGCTTTTTGCACAGTATGTGTTCATCTGTCCAGAAACTGATCATTAGGCAAAAACTATGTTCATTTCTTGATCAGATCATGCTGGGAGCACAGCCAAGTGTGTTACTTCTTTAAAAGAGAGTGGAGAATTGAACTGAGCTCATAAGAAACCCAGTGTTTTCTCTATTTTTCCCAAACCCCAAGGGATCTGTCTATTTCTTAAACATCTGGGGTTTTTATAATAAACTGTTATGACAATACTTAAAATCTAATATAGACTCTATGAACTGACAAAAGAAAAAATAGACTAGAAGACTTAAACAGTACAAATAGCAGAAACAAGTGTTTGTCATTTCATTGAAGAATCTCCTTAATTTTAAAATTGTAAAGATCTACACAGTATCTAAAAAGGCTCTTAATTTCTAAGCATATCAAATTAAAGAAAAACAGACAGGAAAAAGATTTTTAAAAGAAAAAAGGTCTTTCTTTTTGTTTATATTTGAACATTTTTGTGTCTGGATAGGCTCATCAGAAGAAGCAGAACTGGAACAAGAAGAAACAGACATTAAACTTCTTGACAGAAATAAAGGTTGTTTTTTCTCCAAGGCAGCACTGTCACTTTGGATGATGACCACATACTGTACCTTTACTCTTTTCTATATTATGAACTCAAAAGACTGAATGGGGTAATGCTAGGTGAAGCACTATGTCAGAGAGTACTTAATCCAAATTAAGTATTTCAGACGTGGTAGAAATCCAGAATGATTACCTAAGTTACAAAAGATGAGGTTCCAGATAGAAAAAGCATAATTTGTTTATATCTACATTTATAGATTACTTGTCACATTAGCTACAAAAGTTGCTCAAGTTTTTTTTTACTTCTTTTCCTGCTTTCTGCAGAATAACACACTGCTTACATTTCAGCTCAGGGAAAACAATACTTTTTGGAGAAAACTATGGTTTTTAAAATAAATTTTATTTTTCCTACATTTTATGCAAAATTCTGATAGGTTTTTACATTATTCTGAAAAACAAGTGGACATATTGCAAACTAATGCAAATGGCAAACTAATTACAAACAAATGTATCTGGGGACTGGTTTATATTGCCCAGACAACTGAAATTTTGCATTTAAAAAAATTATAGTAGTTTGACACAAACTGTGTAAATTCTTTCTGCTATCACAAAACTACTTTATTGAAGCAAATAATTATACCTTTACATTTCCTTATTATGTGTACAATTGATGCAGGCAGAACAAATATTGATTTCAAAAACAATCAGAAATTTAGAGAACCATCTCCCTTCGTGATGAAAAAAATAAAGTGCCGTTTCAAATACTTTACAGAAGTAGCTTGGATATGATAGAGTAACAAAAAGCTTAAAGTTACTAGTTTTAATTGGTACTGAAATGTGGCTCATTTCCATTGCAAATCCCTAGCATGGGTACCTGTATGCCATTTAAAGAACTGCTTTTCTGTAATGCCATTTACAGCTACATCTTTAGCTGTGAAGCTGAATTTGAGGAGAGACTGTTTTTTACATAGGGCTGACACAGATGTTTTTAAGATCTCCTATGGCAGGGGTTTTTTACCCCAGCTACCTATGGAAATTCAGATACACTAGGTAAAAAAGAAGAAATTCATAGTCCACACCACACAACACCATCGATACAGAAGTCTACTACTGTGATTTAACTCCATGATCCAGAGTGAGGAACTGGAATAACCATATACTCAAAAAAACCCCTCTGAGGCAGAGTGATATTCCAGCACATTGAATTTAAAGATGGATTCATTAATAGTCACTGCATGGCATGGTTATTACCTTGGCCATAAACACACTGCAAAGGTAGACTACTCTTAATCCAACCCTCACTTCTGGGTGGTTAGGAAGCAAAATGGAACACCCTTTAGATTCAGAGCTCCATTGTGAGTAGCTGTGTCCACAATACACTTAAAATGTTCGCGCTTACCAATTATTCCCAGGAAGGATAGCAACATATCTACATTAAGAATGCAAAGAAGCTACAGAATTATGTTAGCACACAACTGTGGGAACAGCCTCAAAAGTCTGTTTGTCTTAGAAGAAGAAAACATATTAAAAACATCTGAAACCTAAATGGAATTATCCTGGTGCATATTTTTCAGAATATCAGCAACACAATCATAAAGTTGCCAGTTTTCTCAGAGTTACATTTCTCTTGACTTGCAAGCTTTAGCATGTCAGGGAACAAACATATCTTCTGAAATACAGAAATAAGTCCAAAATACCTAAAATAGTTTAAAGTTAAAAGATCACAACTTTCATTTGGCAACTTGCACATTATGAATCCATAAGTTGGTATTTTGCCTCTGCCAAATGATTATCGGGAACTTCAATTAAGTTAATTTAACTGATATTTACTGCCAATTCAGCACAAAGGTTTTGAATTATAATTCTATTGTATACATTTTAAACACATTTTATTTTTCCCAAGAAGTACAACTTAGAAGTACTGCAAAAATACAAACCCAGGCCTCAGTTACCCAACCAAGCATTACTCCTGCCACACAGAGAACAAAATATTCAGCAGTTGCCTTATACCTGATGCTCCATTCTGCATGACAAGAAAATGAAAGAATCCTCAAAGTTTTGTCTAAGGAAGTTAATCCAGGTATGATCTCAAGTACAACAAGGTAGAACTATAGAATTACAGAAAATTAAGAGGAACATGGGGAATGAGACATAACAAAATGAAAATAGCTAAAAAGCAAGTTGGAAAGAAAAGCAGCATACAATTGTCAAGAAAGAAAAAAGGGCTTCCGTGAACTAAGAGCACAAGGGAAGAATCCAGAAAGTAAGAGGAATGCACGACAAATTATTAAGAATATCTCAGCAATGGTATTCTAGTACTTCTAAAAAAACCTGGGGAGCCAACAATGAAAAATGGCAAAATTGAACAGAGATCACTGTAGAAAATGGGAGAGATGCACAACATTTATATAATGGTGCTATCACTTAGGATACGAAACAGCAGGAGTTTTAATGTATCCTAGAGATAAAAGGCACTAGAAGGCAAAGGCAGAGAGCTGCTCAGTCTGTTTCTCAATAACTAATGAGAAGTCTTGAAGACAGTGACAAACCTCAAGAGGCTAAGGACTCCATGAACAGCACATTTGCAGTGAAAATGACAGCAGTCCAAGTAAGGATAAATGTCAGTTTATCATCTGATTAAGAAAATATAATTGGGATAAGACTCCCAGTGTCCAACTTTATGCCAGCTTAAGAGTGTTTTAATTCAATTTCTTGAAGTACAGAAAATATAATTACTTTAGTTTTATAGCATAAAATTGGTCTTAGTCCCAAACATACAAGAATTAATAAAATCTTTTTTTTCTAAGACATCAAACATTTTTGATATTTCAAGATTATACTTCTAAGAAAAGCAAGTGTAGCAATTCTGATTCTTGCCATTTGGGAAGACAAACAAAGAGAATTAGCAAGGTATCTCAAATAGTAATGTACCTGCTTCTCTGTCCTATCCCTTTTAAAATTGAATCCCATGATGGGTCTATAGATATCAAATGCTCAAATTTTAGCAAGAGAATCCACTTTGTAAACAAAGACAATGAAGAAACTATCTAGGAACAAAGGAAAATGGAAGTGAGGACCATGTAGGAAAACCCCCAAACAACAAATCACCCTCCAAAACCAAAACTCTCTTACAGTACTATAGTGAATAAGTAAACACTTAAATACAGATGTAAATATACCTGTTGCTCCTTCTCTGTCTCCTTTCAGTGCTTCAAGCACATCTTCTAATGGGGTACACACTCCAAGGTTGGACAAAGAATAATACTTAGCAGCCAGGGCAAACAAATATACATTGATAAGCTTCCCAGAGTTTTCACAAAACGCACTGGAAAAGAGGTCATCATCTGCACATAAAAGAAAAGGAAAATATTTTTGTAAACAGTGCTTAACAGCTCTCTAATAGTGCTGACAGAGAACTACGGACAATAAATACTTAGTATCAGACACAACTGGTCATTTATCTTGCTTCCCTAAGTGGGAAAACTCATTATTTTTCTTCAGCTGTATTTCCCCTTCAGAACAGAGGTCAAATTTTGCTCTTAGCTGAACTGGTGTAAATGTGGAAAAATCTGTTGTTTCAGCAGACCTACTTTAGTGTAATTGACAAGCTAATTCAGTAAACATTATCACTTCTCTTTTGTTTACAAACTTGCTCATTACACATGTCCTAGTCAGCCCCATCTGCCAATATATGTATGCTACTAGATTTTTGTTATGGAATGCAGCTGTTCAGTATATGAAATGTTTTGATTCACAATCACTTGATTCATGTACTTTCCAAGCTGCTTTGTAACTGGTGAATACTGGGAAAATTAGATTAATTTCTATTTCCAATTAGGTGTGGGCCAAAGTTAGATTCCAATGCGTATTTTGTTAAGATTCATGAAGAAATACTTCATTTGGTATTACTTAGTACTGAGTTTCAAAAATATACATTTTTTTAAAGTGAAACATATTAGTATGAATGATTTTTAAATTCTGAGATTGTTTTGTATTGTCTATTTCCTCTCTATTTTAGCTATAACTATGTGTGAATTCTACATAGTTTTGCTAATATTTTTTATATATTTGTAATTATTTTAAATATACTAAAGGTAACCAGTCCAGCAAACAAACTGTTAAAGACATGTGGAAAAAGTCTCCTGGCTTGTCTTTTGTGTCATGGGTAGATTTTGAGCAAGTACATACCTAGCCCAGCAGCTTTCCTAAGTCTGGCATGACAATGGCTACAGCTGTTTTTATTGACTTCAGCTCTAACGCTCTTAATTTTCTTGCATGACCACAATTAAAGGTCACGCATATATAACAATCCACTGAAAACAGTCCCAACCATGTCAACATGTTAATTTTCATGATATGACACTACAAAGGCATGAGCACAGCAAACAAATTTTGTATCTAAGAAAGAATAAATATTGTCTAAGCTACAATCAGAATTAACATGGCTTCACTGTCTGCATAGCATTTTTTACTCTACTTCTCTCGGCTACAAAATAAAAAAACAAAGCCACCTTTCTCCATAAACAACTTCCCAGTCTGAACATCCAGCAAATTTTAGTTAGTGTATCCTTCATGAAGGATTAGATTGTAACAGAATATCAGAGAGGAGAAATTAGAACTGTGGCTTTTAGGGAGAAGGGGCAACTTGGCTTTCCAATGTCTCTTCTGTAAAATTTATTACAGAAAGATAAGAAATTAGACATGCTTTCAGTTCTTCAGCAGCTGACACAAAATATATTTACTGTTCTTACAAATCTCACTTAACTGAAATTAAATGCAGCAATAACGCAGTTGTCTGAGTGAACATGACAGAACTAGCAGGATCTCCTACAAGATTGCTGTTGGATCATCTGTAATAACTCCCATCAAATTTACATTGTTGTCCCTGCTTGCCAACTAAAAGAAAGGAACCAACTGCATTAAGGCATCTGAAGCCTAACTTCAAGCCAAGGAATGGCAGTTGACGAACTATGCATTATTTATGAATATTAAAAATTTTCATTTTCTTGAAATGTTTCTACTCTGGATGCTCACAAGAGAAAATCTAGTATGTCTTTTAACCAGTCAGTCTATACATTTGCAAACAAATCTTCAGGGGAAAGAAACATACGCCCATACGCCCCAAAGTTGGAATCACAGTACAAACAGTAATTTACAGTAAAATATGAAAATACTTAAACACAGATTTTGTGCCTGTGTCCCATTTACAGCAATGACGTTATAAACAAAATGCAATATGGCAAATGTCAGCTTTTTGATGCATATAAACCAGTTTCTGAATCTAAAAAGGGATCTTAAATTTTTCTGCAGGGTACAAGTGAAACCAAGGGTTCCATCCTTCATATGGTCATTATAATGAAACGATTTTGAACAAGAAAGAGCAATTTCTCTTTATGTTGGGTTTGATATGGTTGTATGGTTGGTTTCTGATCCCTAATGTTATTGACTTGTATTAATGCACTCAAATAAGCGATGATAATAAATTTCTCTCTCCTAATTTTCATACAGGCTAGCAGTGCATTAATTTGCAAATGAAAGTAGATGTTTGCAGGTATCTTCACTGAAAAACTCATATTCTACTATGAAGTATTTTCATCATATGACTGGATGGGCAGACACCATGCAGTCAAATGAGTAAGACATGAACCAGCAAATCAGCAAGCACATGCCCACTCCTCTACAGTGCACTTTGTCAAATAGCATATTATAATTTTAAAGTCAAGAAAAAAGGGGCAATTTTTCAATTTTTGTTTTAATTAGCAGAAGTAATCCCTGCAGAAACCAAAGAACAAATGTTATATTTTACCACAGCATGAAAGCTTCATACTCTTAAAAGACGTGCTTCATTTTAGACATAAATTCGCTTTTTGTTTCAGTAATTTTTGCATCAGATTCTGTAATATGCATTTGGAATGCAGATTATTAAATTATTTTCTGATTTTAAAATCTACAAAACAATAGTCTGCCTTCCGGATTCTCATTCTACTCTACAGCCCACCACTTCAGTGTTTAAATGATGCCATGGGCCTTCCCACAGAAACAGGGTAGATCAGAGTAATTTGCCTTTAGTGTTTTCTTCATGATTATTTCACCTAATAATTAGTTTTGTTCCAGACTCTATTTACATTCAATTTTATGCTCTGGATCAGCTCTGACAATACCTGTCAAGAACATTAAGCCTGTCCTTGCTGCTTCCCAACACTTTTGTTTGATGACCAGGACACTATCTCGTTTCCATCTGGCTCTTGAAGTTAATTCACAATCCACACTCTTTTCCATGCACAAATAAACTCTGAGAGGATTTTTCCCAAATAAGTCAACCCTTTCAAAAGGAGTCTCACAGTTAACATTTTGAGAGGTCTTTAGATCCAATAGAGAAATGCTGCCAGCGATGTAGCAATTCAGAGTTTTTCAATCTCTTTCTGAGTCCAAATCATTATCTTAGCTTGTCTTCTATGCCAAAAAGCACACAGCTCCACATGCTACTTTCCGTGGAGCCTTCTTATGCCCCACACGCCTTGCGGCCTCATGTGCGTTTAACGTAGGATTTCAGGGCTAATGCAATGTGACAGCTATCTACACTCCATTCACTTTGGCATGATGCAGGCTTTTCTCAGCTAAGTGCTTTGTCAGAGATTTTACCTTGGGTTTGAAAATTATCTCTTTGCTTGGGCTCAGTCCCCCCAAGTACCACAGCTTTCAGATGCTTTATCTTCATTTCTCCGTCCTGCCTGAAGGAGCATTACTGCTCCATTTCCCTCCTACTTGGCTGCAGTACCTTCAGGAACACGGTTTCCCAGCTAGCTTCCCCTTCAGTTACGTGAAAATTACTTAAAATATGAAGTGCTTCTTAAATAGATCTTGTCAGAAATAAAACAGCTGTCCTCCTTTGCCAGACACACTCACTATTACAGATACATGGGAAAGAGGCGCTCAAGCCTTTTCCAGCTGTCCCCCGTATCTCCAGTTTCAACACTCGGAGGATTTCTAACTGTTACATCTTTTAACTGTTACGTCACTCGTGGAGGGGTTTTGTTTGTTTCGTTTGAGTTTGGGATTTTTTCGTTTAACTTCTGCTCTTCAGAAATCAGTCATAGTGAAGGACTCTGACAGTTTGGAAACAATTCGTTTCCCAATGAGTTAATGGCACGAGACCACGGTCACAAGCGGCACTACCGCGGGACCCGACAGCGGAACTCCCCCGCCGGTCGCGCTCGCTCCGGGCCGTGGCGGCTCCCAACGCGCGGCGCCCCCCGGAGCAGCCGAGCGGCACCGCCGCTCCCTCCCCACTCACCGCACGGCGCCGCCGCGCCTCCGCAGCCCGCCGCCAGGGGGCGCGCCAGCGGCCCGGCCGCGCGCAGCGCCTCGAGCACGGCGTCGGGGCGCGGCGCCACGTGCCGCTCCCACAGCCCGCGCGTGAAGAACTCCACGGTGTGCGCGCGGCACAGCGGCAGCGCGCGCCGCAGGAAGCGCGCCGCGCGCCGCAGCGCCCGCGCCGCCGCCGCCGGGGAGAGCTGGGGCGGGAGCGCGCGCGCCGGCCGCGACATGGCCCCCCGCGCGGCCCGTCGGCGCCGTGGCGCAGCTCCGTGACGTCGTCTGTCTGCGCCGCGCCGGAAGCATGATGGCGGCGGCGCGGAGCGACGGGCCCGGGCCGGCGGCGGCCAAGGCGGGCGCGGCAGCCCGTGGGCCCGGCCGAAAGCGGCGGTGGAGGCCCGTCCTGCTGCGCGGCGTTGTCGGCAGCATCCAGGAGGGTAAGTCGGGGCCTACGGCGGGTTTGAGGTGGCACCGAAGGAGGCCCGACCCTTGGCCCAGCTTCGAGCTGGCTCCTCTCGGGCGTCCCGGCTGGAGTCAGCCCTGCCAGGCTTAGCGAGCGAGGGGTTTGGTCTGGCGGAGCCCTCAGCCCTGCCTCGCCCGCGGCCCGGGGGGATGTTCGTGGCCATGGGTTCGGGACCGGGGGCTGCAGGGACGGCCCGTGGGAGCTGGAGCTCCCGGGGCTCAGGATTGCAGCCCCGGGGCTGGGTAGTGATGGTTCTCGGGTTTAGAACTCGCTTTTCGTTTCTTCCATAGGAAGCTGTATATTTAAAAAGGAAACATGTTTGAATAAAAGTCCAGACTATTGATAGGTGGTTATGCAGATGTAAAAATGAATACGAAAAAGGTCACCGGCTTCAGCAGCATTTCACTGAAGTTGCAGCGTTGGAGAAGGAATAAAAGAAAACTCTGGAACGAATTTGACTTCCCTTTAGAAACTGTTCCCTTAGTGAATATTATGAAAGTCGGTAGATCTGAAGATTAATGCTATAAAAAATAGTGGGGAAAAAAGCATGTTTAGCTTCAACTTTCGTAAGTTTTCTATAATGGTCGAGACTGAAACAGCCAATATCTATGCTTTCCTTTAAGCATGAATGATTCTATGACATACCTGTAGAAAAGCTCCTCCTGGACATGTGTAGAAAGAAAGTGGTAGCAATAAAATACTATTTAAGTGAAAAGATAGAATGCATTATCAATATAGAGTGATATTATTAATATAAAGATATTATTAATATAGTGATATTATTAATATAGAGAGATACCGTGATTTAGTGACTTTCTTCCCTGGGCCACAGCAGCTGCCAAGCTTCTGCTGCTGCTGCCAGTGTTCTTATCAGGGCTGCTTGTCTTGAGACTACCTTTAGGAGCTTATTTTGAAATATATTTAGATGTTGCTTATGAAGCTGTCAAAAGTAGGAGTGAAGTGAAATGTTAATACATCTTTTCACTGGATTCATAAAGCATTGGCGAGGGTGTGTAATGTTGAGTGGGCCTTAAGTAGCAATGTTTGCAATGTTCTCTCAGAGATCTAGGCAATAATTTTCGGTAAATCAGTACAAGCTCTGATGCTGTAGTCAGGAGCACACTAATTATAATGTTTTTTTCCTTGAACTTACAACTGGTCCTTATTAAAATTGCCACACATAGTGGCTTTTTCTAGTTTGGAAAGAAAACAGTTTGAAAGGGTTCTGACAACAACTGAATTTGGTTTGATACTAATTTTGTGCAGGTGTATTTAACTCCCTTTTTCTTGTGTTTTCAGGACGAGGATTTGCATTTCGGAGGAAACAAAAGATTGAACGACAGTACCGGAAATTATTGAAAAAGAGGAAACACGTGCATTCACAGCAGGATGATCAGTTTACTGATACCTATCCAGAGCACTTGAAACATCTTTACCTTGCAGAGGAAGAAAAGCTTAAGAAGCGGTGCAGGACTCCAGATGATTCAGTGTCATCAGAAGAAAAGCCTAATAAAGCAGCAGAGTAAGTTTGCGAAGTATGTCTTTAAATAAAAGTAATTCTTTCCATCGCTAATGAAATATTTTCGATCCTAACAGTTCACATAGATTTCAGTGTGGTGATTTGCTTTACTAAAAAGGCCATTATGTCTTAAATATTTTTTTCCTGGTTGTTGGACAAATAAATAGCAGTGTAACTAGTTTTGTCCTTGACACAATGAGGCATCATTGCACAGTGTTGCCACCAGATGGAGATGAGAATAAAGCAAAAATTTTTCATTTTTTCTCCAGAAGAGAGTGGTATTTCTAAATGAAATTGTGAGCAAATGCCTTCTCTTTGTTTTTGTCTGAAATCTCCTTGATGCTGATGACAACTTTTTAACCTTTTGTAATGTGATAGAGTAATAAAAAACTTAAAAGGCTTGTATTTTTTAAGTGTGAAATGTATGTAACAGCTTTATTATAAATCAGAAAAAAAATAAAACTAAGTAACCAGAAAAATCCACTCAAGGTAGTGTGACAGTAAATGCCAGACAAAAGGTACCGGTTTTCTTCTTCTGTTTTCTTTTGTAAAAGATACATGGGCAATGTCTTATATTGCAATGTGGAAGGAACATAATTTCAATTCCTTGTTTCACACCGTTAAAGATATAGTGTACCTATTCAGTACCTAATTTCAGAACATTAATATGCCATCTCATTCAAGAAGAAACTTTTCAAAAGGCATTGTCACTACTGTGCTTTGTCACCTTCCCCTGTCACCCTGACTTCTCTGGCAGGCAGTTTGCTAACAGCTGGCTGTCCTCATCTCTTGCTTCCATATGTTGGAACTAGGAAGAGATAATGTGGCTCTAAGCTAGTACATTCAGTACATTTGGCATTGAAGGAGTTTAATTTGTTGTGTTTTCATGCTCATTCATGGCCTGGAATGGTGTTGGGTGTCATGTAAGAGTGGTGCAAACAATCCATTCAGTGTAGAAGGATGAGTCTTCTGAAATCTGTGTTTGTAATTAACTTCCCTGAATATGCACAAAGCAGTGGAAGACTATGCTGTGATTCTGCAGTGGCTGTGGTATCTCTGATTGTGTCTGCTTGATGATAATCAGTGTCTGAAGAACACGCACTTTTTCTTCCAGGTCAGTTGTGACTCAAGGGAAGTTTAAAACTAAAACATCCAATCAGAAGGCAAAAGAAGAGTATGAGAAAATAAAGGCTGAGCGTGCTAGAAGGAAAGAGGTAAATCTTAAACAACATTCTTCCTTGACTTGAGACAAAAACTAGATTAATACTAATTGATACTAATTGATAATTTCTATATCTCTGTCTTCTATATGAACCCAGAGAGGACATAGGAAGTATTGGTACTCTTTCAGTCTTTTTCAACTTGACAGTAGTATTCAGGCACACAGGCATTCAAAAGGATCGTTCTCTTTGTTCTTACTATTTTTGTCTTGCAGTTGCCGTTAGCAGGATTTTATTATTTCCGTTGGTACATCAAGAAAAGCTTAGAGCTTGATCTGCATGCCCCAGTAGATTATAGTAGACCTCTTAAAATATTGTGGAAGGGGAAGCAATACCATAGTCTTGCAATGAAAAATTAAATACCTATCCTGTTTCTGACGGCATTATCATAATGCAGTCTTCATTTTACCTTTTTGTGTACTTTGACCAACAGTGAAACAATTAAATGTAATAGTATCCATCAGCCAAAATCTTTAGTGATTCCCTTCATTCGAATTTAATAGGAATTATTTTTTCAGGACATATCTTAATATTATCATTGTTGAATAGCTCACTTGAATTACTAATTTGAGAGATCCTTATTTAACTATTTTTTTCTCTCACAGAACATTGTTTGTTGCACTGTAAAATGGCAGACAGTGTAACATTGTAGAAGCTGTGTAACTTCCTGCTGACATACTAAATTTCAGTAGCTGCTGTATAAATATTACATAAATATGTAGCTGTTTAAAACACACTGTTTCTTCAGTTTAGCTACATTTAGTTTTATGCAAGCTGATCTGTTATTCTGGGTGAGTTGCATGGTTATTCAGCTGATGGCTGTTTTTTTGCGTATTAGCTACAGATCGTGTCAAAAGAAATTAATCTTACAACCAGCTTATTTAGAGAAAATGGGAACAAGCAAAACCCCAGCAAGACTGCAGGTAGTTTTCTTTGAGCAGCACATGGGAGTTGCCTGAGTGGAGGTGTTGATATTTTTAGTTTTATGCAAGGTAATTAGGCAAAACAGTAGCTAAGTGCCCCAATAACAGTAATCGTTTAAGTGGAGTATACTGGCATGATGAAAAAATAAAGTATGTACTTTGGCCTTGTGTGTTAGGAAACACTGGATTTGCTCTCTTGGGAAGAGAAATAAGCCTAAAGATACAATTTTAGCCAATTTTGGCCTCCACAAAGGCCTTTTTTGGCCTAAAAAGGCTAGCATTTAGTAAAAATCAGAAAAAATATAAATGTAAGTAGCAGCTGTTTAAGTAGAGTAAGGTGAATATTCTTGCTTTGAAGTAAGCATTTGGTTGGTAGCTTAACTGGATGTTGTTTATAAGAGTATGCTGAATGGAAAAATGGTTAGATAGGAAGTGAATTACAGGTAAGTTAGAGCTGATGCTACTCGGGCTTTTCAAACAAAGGGGTAATAAATTATATTAGTCATTATGGTAAAATAAGTCAAGGATTTTGAATGGAGAGAGGTTACCTGTGCTTATTGTTGCAAATGCTTGTTTATTTGATTGTTTGGGTTTTTTTCCTTGAGGCCTCTTAGATTTCTGTTTAGAAATCTTTTTGTGAGTTATGTCTGGTTAATTTTATATTTTATGTCAGGGAGCAATTCTTACTAATTTTTGTACATCACTGAAGCTATGTATGCAGTGGAAAAGAAAAATGTGATTGAGAAATTATCATCTTTTCAGGCATTCTGCAGGAATGCTTGCCTATGTGGTCAGCATGGCACTGCATTTCAAAGAATAAACTTTATGAGAAGAAATTATCCAGATAAACTGAAACAGTTTTTCAGTTTGATTTGTGATGTCTTGAGTATTTTGGTAGGACGTAATAAAAGTGAAGTAAGCTGGTTTTCTTGTTTGTTGTGGATGTTTGCCCAAATTACTGAGTAAAATTACAACACTAGAGAAGGGGGTGTGAGATGCTGGATAAAATCTGAACATAGTATCGTGGTGATTATCTATACAGTGTTAACACTCTGTATATAGTTAACATTCTGTTAGTGGTTTGGTCTCATGTGTGCTTCATGGAAGGTTTTGCAGGTGAAAATTTTATTAGAGTTTGTGGTTTTTTCCCTTCTCTCTTAAAAGTAAAGACAGCAGTCTGTTGCTTCAGAGAGGACAGGTCACTCATAGTTTGGTCTGGATTAATTTTCCCTAGGTAATGCTGTCCGAGTATCACAAACCTGTCTAACTCATAGTCCAGATATGTCCCATATCCTATCTGCCTATCCCATGTGGAGGTGTCCAATATCCTAGCACATCTGGATTGGCAAGCTATTTATATGGGAGCTGCTGGATCACCTTTTTCTTTCTTGCACTCAGGAGGAGAAAGTGGGGATGTTTTTGCCAGTTTGTTATTTAAGGAGAATAGTTAAGGAGCATGTTTCTCAGAACTGAAGTAGTGTACATTGCAGCAACAAACCTTATTGTAGGATGTTCTGCTGAAGAAAACTCAGCTCTTCTCTTGAAGCTTGAGGCTGTATAATGTGTTTTGATTGCAGGGTGTGCTGAAAGAACGTCCTGATTCAGCTTTAGAGAAATGGTGTTCCTAGTGTCAGTACAATACCTAATTGCCAGTACCTGTACAAAAATATACTTCATTGCTTATAGATAGCTTCATAGTCATAGAGGGTTTGCTATTGTTTCATAATCTTTTATATTTATTTAATTTCAGGAAGCAGAAAAAAGAAAACAACAAAGAGAAGAAGCTCAACGTTTGTACAAGCAAAAGAAAATGGAAGCTTATAAAATACTGAGTAAGAAGACAAAGAAAGGACAGCCAAATCTAAATTTACAAGTAGAATTTCTTCTTCAGAAAATACAGCAAAATACATAACCCCTGCATATATTTGAGATATCTGTGGACATTTTATTAAATTGCTTTTAATAAATATTGTCCTTTTGCTTCTATATTACTCTTGTTATTGCTTTGATTTATCTCATCAGTTCAGTAATGGTATATTCATTCTGAAAATATGTTTTCTATGCTGAGAGTGAATGGGATCTGGTACCATAAAATAAATGGACTGTATTTCTACACTTAAATTCTGTTAGCTGTAAAACATCCTGAATTCAAAAGAATAGGCTGTAGCCTATGAACATGAATCTAATACTTCCTGCAATTGCGACTACTAAAATCACACTTATTTGGCAGGACTAAAATGATGCATGTAACATATTTGATATCTCATGAACTGCCAATTCTACAAGTATGTTTTGTGTGCTCTTGGATAGGTTTGGCACATGAAAACAAAGCACACAGACTATACTTGGATGGCTTTTATTTATTGTTCTCCACAAAGAATAAAACTTGCCAAAGGTCCAAAAGTGGTTTGAACGTAAAGATCTTGGTAAAATAATTGTTGGTCCATTCCTAGGCTGCTTTGTAACTGGACCTATAATGTGTGAATTGCTCTATTTTTTTGGACTCCTCTTGATGCTGCAACACTGGCATGGAAATCAGGGCTGCCTGGGAGGTTGGGAGGAGACACAGCCTGGACAGTGACCACAACTGACCAAAGGGGTATTGCCAGCTAGTGAAAGGTATTCTGAGACTCAAAAGGTAGTAGATAAAAATGACAGTCTGGGAATTCCTGAAATACTTTTTGACCAACTGAAGTTTTATTTGTCCTGTTTTAAAAACAAACACATTCTAACTCTAAGTTTTTAACGTATTCTGTAATCAATGAGGATACTGTCTAGAGGCAAATAATGTCACGTGAATATAAATCAAAGGTATCACTTGTAGAAGTATATGCCTATCCACAGGGAGTTTATGGCAACTAGTTTTGACACCTAGACATCCAGAAGTAGTCGAGATCAAACCATCTTGAATCTTGAAGAAGCCTTTCCAAGGGTCGTTTAACAGCACTTAAAGTTTGGTAGTCACAGTGCAGTTCTGTTAAATTTATAAACAGAGTGCGGAATAGTGAAAGAGTCCTGAATGAACCACACGGCTGAACACAACAGACCCACAGAGTACTGTGTTTTGCAGCCATTTTTGAGCAGAGAGATCCTAATTTTGTTACAGTGATTTCTCTTTCCCTAAATTTTTTTTTACATTTTTTCGTTGAACAGTAATTATTTCCTACAAGGTAGATTTTTTTTCATTTTTAAATTTTTTTGCTCTTTTGCTCTCTTGGTTTTTCCTTTTTTCTTTTTTTTTCTTCTTGATATAATGAAGTATGACGACAAATTGCCAATGGCAGATGGAAAGTACATGGAGCACAGTTGTTGACATGAAACTTGGATCTATAAGTCGAAATGCTGGCATAAAATTAGAAATACTAGTATTTAAGACTTAAAAAAACTAAAGCTGTACTGTAATGCATAGTATGCTTTCAGTCAATGCTCAGTGCAAATCAGTTATAGATTGCTTAGATTGCTTTAAGAAGACTCAGGTGGTAAGACATGGGAGAATGATAATGGTAGATTATGGAAAGACTTAATTTTTTATCATTCAGTTGTTAATATGTACATTCAATTTATTTTTTTGTCCAGTTAATTTTATTGTCCATTTAATTTGGATCAAATATAACGTAAAATAAATAAGTACACTTCTTTTCAAAATAGAATCCTAAATTACATACTTAACAAGGAATTTTTAAATTTGTTCTCAGTTTCAAGGACCGCTTGTAGATTTGTATATAAAAGTATCCACCAGAGTAGTCAGACTGCTGCTGTTAAGTGTTTGTTTCCCCAAGAGTTCCATATGCTTATTGTGTATTTATATTAAACAGTCTTCAGGCTGATATATTTCATGCTTCCTACCTACACCAGTTTTGGGTTGCTCACTGGTGACAGGACTGCTGTATTTTTGTTGAGGATTTTCCAGGGAGGAATGGAAGAAGCTGCCCTCCACAGATGGCCATCTCATTGCCAGGGAATTCATTTGGTCTCAGCATGTGGGATTTGCTGTGCACATAGGAACACTGCATTGGGTGTGCACACAGTATCAGCACACAGTGCTGATCTGGCCCAGACTCGTCAGATTTATGGCAGGAAGCTTTGCAGCTGATCTGCACAGATATTGAGCATTTGAAGCTTCTAGAAATTTTACAGCATGTTTTTACATACATGGCGCAAAATTAGCTTTCTCAGCATCCCTGAGTGTTGGCAACACGACATCCAAGTCTGCATCACACTACTGGGTATTCAACAGTTATATGGAAACGTTCAGTCTTCAAATTTCATCAGACAACGTTATTGGATACAAAAAGTCCATTAACGCCAAATATTTAATAACCCTATTCATTAAGAAAGCCAACCCCATTTTTTTAAGTGTAGCTCCCTTTGCTTCAGTGTCACTTTTCAGTTTGTATCTTATTTCCTGATGATAATTAAAAATACCCCAGCATTCTGCACTTACAATCACGGAGCATATATCTGCTGGAGGCAGAATGTCTCCTCACACTAATAAGATGTAATATGGGATATTTTGTATTCTACTGTAATCATTAATGTAAGATTTTGTCATCTCAGAGAAATATGTTAAAATATTTGCTGATGAATACAGCACATATATTTAATTCTCCAAAGACAATGCAATTGAAGCTTTTTAAAACGCATTTTGATTTCTCCAAATGGTCCATTCTGTAAAAGCTATATTTGTAAAAAGCATGAATTCATTCTGTGCCAAAATTTTTACTGATATTAATGATTTTTTTTTTCTCATACTTATTCAATTTTGGTGGGGTTTTATATTTTTTTCCTTAGAGATGATGTAAATAAAGCTGTTATCTTCAGTGGAAAAGGGTGTTTGAGTTTAATGTGGTAGACAGGGCTCCTTTTAAAGTAATCTGGTCTACATTAAAATACACTTAGTGGTTGATAAACCAACACATCAACTTAGAATATCAACTTATTTGAGGTGTACTTTTTGCAATTATTGTATAGGTGTCAATATGTTGAATTGCACTGCAGGTCTGAAAGCACAGAACTAGTTAATGTGCACTGTGCTCAAGATTAAAACAAAGGGGATATAATTTACATACCCATATCTACATATAGGTACCTGTAAACACTGGTCTGATTTTCAGGCAATTTCTTAAAATAGTCACTTTTTATTTTAAAACAATGCCTATTTGTCAAGGTGGTAGTGATTACTGTTGTCAGTGTCATTTAAAAACCAATTATATATACCATTTTGTGGTAATTTCAGTTTCTGAACCAGCAAGTGTATGAGCTGCTGCTCCTCGATCCCTACAGTTCTCTGCTCCGAAGGCAGTGGAGGTATGCTGATAAATTGCCTTTGTACTAGGAGCAATAAATCATGCCAAAACTTACAAACGTTTTGTATTTAACAAATATTTTCTTTGGGAGTGCAGAAAGGGGACAAACCACAGTTACAACATATGCAGGAACACCTTTCACTTCTGCATCATACTTTGTATTGGCGTTACCCCATTTTCAGCTGCATGAGTGGGGCAGGGCAGCTCTTCCAGCCCACATCCTTGCCTCCTATCTCTGTTCAGAAGAAGCACACCTAGGAATAGGCTTTAAATTCTGAGTAAATTCTTCAGTTTCATATCTTTTTCGTATCTCCAACATTCACAACTGAAGAAATCCTAAGGATTTTGATTAGAAGATGGACCTACATTTAATACTCTTTGTATAAGGCAAATGAATATTGTTTGCCAAATTCCTTGATTCTGAAAGGTACAGGTATTCTACAAAAGTAATATATAGTCACAACTTTCACAATAAGACCTAATTTTAAAAATATTTTTAACTTTCTGAAGATTCTTGGGTTGTATGGTAAACTCTTTTAAAATAGGTAATTACCTTACTTGAGTCTGGATTCACAAACCAAAAACACTGGTGTGGTGAAATTTGGATATTTACTATTTAAGGGAAAACTTGTAACTGAAAACCAAAAGAAGGGAGAAAAACCAAATCAGAAGTGATCTTAACCTGAAACTGTAACGTGTAGGTAAGACTCTCTTTCATTTCCCTAGAATGTCATTTGGCAAATGTGAAATTTAGCTATCTCAGACCTTTCGCAGCTGTAAAAAAGCCACACCACCATGAAATAAAGAAACAGCACCCTACCCCACCCCACCCCCCCGCCCAAAAAGCAGGAATAGCTAGAAGCATCTCTGTCTGTCAGTTTGTATTATGTATCTCTCAAAACAGTGCAGTCGCCTAGAAAATGATGAACTTGATACAGAAATTATTCTTTGACCTGTGGTATAAGGTAAGAACAGATCAGTGTATGACTTGTTTGTGGTTTGAACTATTATCTAATATGTTTGGGCTATTATTCCTACTCCACCAAAATCTAATTTGAACTGAAGACTGCAGACCTTTGTATCTGTTAACCGTTGTCAATTAATTACAGGCTGAAAAGCTTTTCATTATCCTTTAATTTCATTGTCTTTTAGTTTCAGTTCTAGGGTAGTATTAATAAATCTTAAACAGATCTTTGCAGAGAGTAACAGAGCTATTTTATGTGAAAGAGATTTATTCTGGAGTGGTTTTGGTTTTAGATATAAGGAAGAGGTCATGATTAAAGTGGTGGGGGATCAGAAAAGTGTATTTTTTATATCTCAGTCTGGAATGGAGGAAGGCGTCTTGTTCTTCTTTCTGGCTTGGCACAGAAGTGTTTCCCTAAATTGTGGTTTCTTCTTTGATACATTAAACGTGCACTTCCTCATCAGCTTGTACCTCTTAACATGTAGTGACACACCACAGTAAAGTTGGGGGCCTGACAGAAAAGAATGGAAAGCACAGACAGTTGGAGAACTAATAACAACAGTGTGTTTCTTAATGTAAACTATATTCAGTGTATATGTAGCACTGTTTTACAAAACCAGTGCACATATCTGAAATACCTTACGTAATTTAACAGAGAAGTTGACATCTACAGAACTTATTTTGTTATAAGCTCTTTAGGATATATATCTGGATAGTTCTTCCAGTTTAAGGCAGGGATGCCATTGCAAGTCAATAAATAATCTCAATTGGAAAGAAAAATGAAGATAGAAAATACTTTCCTTAGTTTAAGTATGGAAAATAAGTACTACAAAGTAAAGGGTTATTTACAGTCACAAGCCAGTGTTGTAACCTGTTACGCATTTATTTTAAAAATTAAAATTAATTTCAGATTTTTAGATTAAAAACACCCCACTCTGAAATTTAAGTTTTTGGCTGGTGCCAACTGGATTTGGATGTTTCCCGATTACCATTTCTATAGCAACAGCAAACATATTACGGAAACAATATTAAAACATTTTTAAAGATCTCACATTTTTGGTTATCTAGCTGCAGAAGGTAATATCAATTAACTGTCTACATTTCAGCTGAACCACTCGACAGAAAAGATGGAAAGAAATAATTTATAATACAAATGCTTCCGTGGGTACTGTGTGTGCATGCACTTTTTAAGAGTTCTTGTTGTTCTTGGTTAAGAAAAGCCCACTGGGTGGAGGCATGGAGCTAAATTTCGTCAGGAGAGTAATTTGTAGAATAATAAATGTAAGAAAAGAAAGGGATATTAAAAACAAAGACCAGCAGCCCTGTTTGATGAAGTCTTTAAGACTTGCTGCTATTTGAAGTTGTGCACATCTTCCTTAAAACCTCCTGATTATATTTTAGAATTATTTCCTCATTAGAGAATCAATGGAAAACTTTTGTGAATTGCTCAGATGTATCCCTTACTTTTAATTTTATGCTGTTCACTTACAGTTTTGACCATATCCTGCAACTTAAACAATATTGTAACAGTTGCATATGCATTTAATCCTTCCTAAGCTACTGAGAAGGAAGCCTGAAGACTCGCAGCATAGAGTCAGCTTTAGTAATTTTTTGACTCTTCTGAGACCTAATTGCCGGTTTATCAACATTTATCTCTTTAGAGTGGCACAGAAGCTGAGCAAGGCTACCTTTTCTACAAGCCATTGTGCATTGCACAGCATCTTGTTTTCTACTATATTATACTCTTATCCAATGCTAAGTAAGAGTCTTGGCCACAATCCTTCATTTCTCACTTTCTGCCCCGGCAATATTATCAGTGAATGACCCTTCTTACAACAGAAGCTAATCACAATTCCACAGCTTCCCTGGGCTCAGCTTTCTCCTGCAGGTGCAGCCAGCTGTGGCCGAGCATTCTGGTGGCCCCAGTGTCACAGGCAGCTCAAGTACTTTTAGCCATATGAGCCCTTGCTTCAGGGGGCCAATCTGAAATGCCACAGGGGATCTTCCGCTGGAGGAGTTGCTTCAGCAGGGCCAGTGACCTTGCAGACAGAACTGGGAGTGGGGGGCCAAAAGCAGATTATTGACATCCAGTACATGCACATATAGGGATTGTTAATGGAGCACTGTGAGGTGCTGGGATTTGATAATCTCTGCCTAATCTGCTTTTCCCAGCCTTGGACGCAGTTTCAGACCAGGACCCCTATCTGTCAGCTGTGATGGTGGTGACATTTGTCATTGACCATTCCTCTGTTGATGTATCTCAGAGCAACTTTGTATAAAGTCTTTTCTGCAAAACTGTGTGGGAAGAAAAAACAAAGTCAAATGAGACCTAGTTAGAGGTTTGACAAATATCCACATAGTCAGTTCTAGTTAGTGAAGGCACAAGTACCGCAAGGTCAGGCTTTGTGATTTTGTCTATAGATGCATTCTTTGTGCTCCTTGTTCCTGGGAAATGCTTGTGGAGAGTCTCCAGAGGAATCGCAATTACTAAGTGGAGTCTTGGCAAATATTGACCCATCTGTGAGACAAGTCAGCGCCCCAAGGTCAACCCACACGACTGCTGTGCTGCAGCATTGCTGTTACACTCCTTTTTGGGCTGCTTCTCTTGGGCATCTTCAGCCAGGCATAGAGACAGTCTGAAGTCAGGATAGATGCACCTTGAAAATACAAAAGCAAAAATGTATTGTTTAACATAAAAGAGATAGCTAGGAATTAATGAGCTGTTAGTCTAAACAACAGCGTGCCCAGCACCTGTGTTGTGAAAATCCTTGGCAGAGAGGCTGGAATCAGCCAGAAGGAGGAAGGGTTGGGCACCACCACATATCCTCACTGCTTCAGTGTGCTGTCTGCCACCAGCAGCATCAGCACTGACAGCACTGCCAGTTTCAACCAGTGCTTCACAACTGGTTCCAAATGGAACAGACCATCCCAGCTGACCTCTCTGCTGTTTTCCCCTTAGGCCTTTATGTATTTCCTTGCTGGCATTTTCTCTCTTTTATCTTTGAGCTGCTAGTGATACTGCCTCAAAATTACTACCCCTCAATGAGACTTTCGTTTTTTCTGACACTTTAGAGACCTTCTCACAGCACTTTCATGGCAGTCTGAGCCCAGGTTACTCTGTGTCACATGAGACCCAGGTCTTGGATAACAAGCCAGCTGTGGAGAGTGAGGACAGCCTTCCTGTGGGGTTACAGAAGGAGGATTTCAGCCTATGCACTGACCTAAGGACAGGTGGGCACGAGTTCCTTCCCCTGGAGTATTAAATTCCAGTGTTACTTGGTTCTGTTCCTTTTCACAACTCAGTGTAAACTACAAAAAACCTGGATTCTGGAAGCAGTGTTTTCATGCAGGTCAGGGTGCCCTCAAGCTCAGGAGCGAATAATACGATGTGGTGCCAGGTTCTTCTAACCCAGGTCCAGGGCTCCCGTTTGTCCTTGCCTGTTCTTCTGGCCTGCCTAGGTCTGAATCTAGGTCCTGCCTTTAAGCATGTCATTTGGTATCCCCAATTTTGTGCCCAGGGCACTAATAAATATGTCAGACAAGACAGGACAGACCCTTGTGTAACCCCACTTGTCTCTGGCTCTACTAGGAGTGGCTCTACATCCCATGACCCTCTGAGTGCAGTCATCCAACAAGTTCTTGCCCATCTAGTAACCTGTTATGTAGTAATTTTTTTTGGAATGGTAAATAGGCAATATGAATCTCATTTTCCTTTTTCTCCAAGTAGCAAGTAGAAATATTTATTGAAAATTTAGGATATTTATGATTCTTTTTTAAACTAGTTTCTTTCCTGTAATAGAATTGATAGGATTCTTTCTGTCCTAAACAGAGATTAACTTAGTTTTATTTTCCTTACTGTCAGCTATAGAGTTTCCTTGTTATCCTTTAATTTCCTCTATTGATTTTCTAGGAAATCTTACTGATACTCATTTCACTATCCTTCTTTGTTTCTGCTCTCTTGAACATAAAAAGAAACTTTTTCATTTATCTGTACAACTCTGTGATGTATATATGTAATAAAAATGAAAATATAGAAGTACTAATTTATGTGCATAAATTCAGCTCATTTAGTGTTATTGAAAAAATGGGCATCATAAAAGAGGCAGTGATACTCCACATAAAAATAGCAATAGCTGATAGACTTGTAATGCCTAACAATCCTGAAGTACAAGAATATTTTCACAAGTATTTTATCCTTTTTTCTAAAACCATCTATATCATCTTGGGGATCTCTAAATGTATAGCTTCTAAGGGGAAAAAAAGAAGCCTTCCACTGAAGATTTTAAATCCAATGTTATCAGCTGTACCAAGATTATTCTAAAAGTCTTATGTAATTATTTTGAAAATAACTTCAGCTCAGTAATATTAGGTCTTATCCTTCACCCTGACAGATGATGAGTTATCTCACAGAATTATCAATTTTTGTAGCTCAGTTCCGGTGACCATGCCTCAATTATACTTTAATTCTATTTATTATGTGCAAATTGCATACTGGGGAAGCAGTGAGCTTATAATACTTGAAAGAAATACTGATCCTGGCATGTACATCCAATGCAGACATCTCTTCATTCTAGCAAATAATACAATGTTATTACAATATAAGGTTGTAAAATAGCTACACAGCTTCTTTATGACTTCAGATACTTTTATCTTGTAAATTTATGATGAACTAAGCCAATCCAAAAATTTACAAGGGGAAGTGTCCTTGTGCATTTATGCAGGTTTTATCCTGTTATTCTCCTGAGGCTGAATGTGTAGTATATGTAAGTTGTGGCAACTGATAAATTTGATTTTTCTTATGAGTTTTATGAGTAAATGGATGTTTTCCAAGTGAAATAATCACCGAGAACTTATTTACATAATATGATTGACAAACACCTCAGTACAATTACTCACATACTGTGAAAAAATTCTTGAGGAAAAGCATAACTGAAGGGATTACTTTGTTTGCTGGAGCTCTAGCAGTATTTTAACAACAAGTGTATGTACAACAGGGAATGTTTTATATAACGATGAGTGTTTGTTAAATGTTAAGTTTTTGTTCCAGATGGCTTTTGGAGACACAGTCCTGGTAGACCGTTGAATTTGAATTCTACAGATTAACGTTTCATTGATACCCACTCAGGATAACTGGGCTGTGGTTAGAATTTGTAGGTTAGAGCCATACCTGAGGAAGTAAAACAGCAATTCATGCAAGCTGGAGTGAAGCAGGGTGAGAAGGGCACACCCAGCCAGTCAGTGTAGGGTCTGGCATGTGAAGCTTCGAGGGTCACGGCAGTTAGAGCCGAGGACTGGGTAAGGTACTTTCCATCTCAGCTCCTTTCTCTAAATCCCTCCCTGACAGTACTCACATGCTAATATTAAGGTGTGACTAAAACAGGTAGGAATGATGCTGGCTTGGCACTGCTCTCTCCTGTGTGGTGCAGAGTATCCTTTTTCCTCTGAACAGTGTTCAGCAGAGCCAGTCCACTAGTGGGCAGCAGGAGCGAGTGGGGCAAATGAGTGACTCTCCTGTTTTATAACATTTAGTCATCACTGTTTACCCAATGCTTTATGGGAACACAATTCAGCTTGCACATTATGCACATCTTCTGCTCATGGTGCAGTAGAATCTGACATGATATATTTACATTCTGATTGTTCTACCAAAACATTTTAAATAGTAGAATGATTGATAAGTAGTAGGTAGCAATGATTTTTTTATTCTTCGTTCTGTACCTTCATAAAAACATGAATATTTTAGTATTATCTGCAACATTATCTGTTCCACAGACTTCAACACCTCTGTAGTTTTGACCTGCAGAGAGACTGAAAAATGATACTGCTTTTTTGTGCCCATGCCTACATTTGTTTATGTGTACGTGTGTGCACGTGTGAGTACATGTTTAAAATGTCAAGATGTTAAATACTCAGCATTGCTGCCTACTTTCCACTCTCTGGCTTTTACCTTGGATGCATAAAACAATTTGTTTTAAGAGTGATTAGTCACCAAGGTACAGTTGGAGCCTCACCTCTGAAGTACATGACATCCTTTGCCCATCTATTTTCAAGGCTGTTGTTATTTTTCTTGCAGTACTTGATGCTAATAATATTTAGACACTTATCCTGTGCACCAGTTATATTATTTCACTGCCTGAAAATTGGAGCAAGGTTTTTTCATCTGGATTTGTCAGAGCCTGCAACTGTTTTGCTGGAAATCAGGAAAACTGATGTTCAAGTCTGAAGATCCTACTTTTTTGGCATTTACTGTCATACGAGTAACTTTTCTTAGCCTGTCTCAGAGCAAAAGTAACTGTCAGATGAAGTCTATCCCCTGGGTAACAGAAAATGAATAATCTTACGGGAAGTTTCTGGTAGTTGGTCAGCTCTCTGGAGTGAACAGAGTTTATTTCAAGCCAATATCTTGATTATGCTTCTTGTTTTGGAGTTTTACTCTCTTCCAAAGTAAAAGAGAATGAACATGAACATTTTTTCCCTGCTTTTCTTATTAATAGGCCTTTCTCACTGAGCTTAACAACAGTATTTTCTCCAGAGAGCTTTAAAACAATGCATCTTTTCCAGATTGTGCAGCTTTTTTTTTTAGTTTCTCTTCAAGTCAGCAAGACCTGCTTTCTTGGCCTCTGCCTTTTGCAGTGCGGAATAAATTAATGAAGCACACGCATTTGAAGTTGATCCCTATTAAAATTTTAGGTTTGCAATTTACTGTTGTGTAGACTGAGCTCTGAAAAAAACCCCCAAACAAATGAACAAAAAATCTAAAAATAAATAAATAAATAAATAAATAAATAATTTAAAAAAAAAAAAAAAAAAAAAAAAAGAAGAAGAAGAAAAAGAGCAAATCACAACCCCCCTCCAAGTGCCTGGATTCAATCTCCATTGCTTGATCTTCTGCCAGAGTTCCTTCTTGTATCTCCCAGAAAATAAAGTAACAACAAATAATTCCATTGTTTTTAAACTCACTAGAACTATTCCAATGAGGAAACATCAGATATTTTTAAAGTTGGTTTTACTAAAATAAAATTTAAATTCGGTTATAAAACTGTAGTAGTAGTAGCAGTAACAGTACTAGTAAAATTATCCAAATACTTTAATATTTTAAAAATTCAAATATTTAAAAAGGAGGCATGCATTTAAGTGTGATGATTAATCATAAATGAAGCAGCTTCTATTAACTTCATTTTATTTAATTGATTCTTGGAGTACAATTTTGGTCTGTTGAAGGAAATCAGATTTTCACCTTGTGTTTTCAACATGCCAGATTTTCTCCCCTCTGTTTCTTTTGTTAACCTTTTTTGCTCCCACTCTAGTCTTTCATTTCTTGAAATGGTAGAGTTTAAAGATCTGATTGCAACACTTGATAAATCTTGTGGACCATAGCCCTTTATTTGATGTGTCAGTAATTTTTAAGCTGTAACAGCAAGCTTGCTAGACCTCCAGACAAACATTTTTATTTCTTTTTGCTAGCAAATGAAGATGGCAACACTAACACGGTGCCTCAAGACCTGACTGTCTCTGTAATACAGAACACACAGATTTTTATGAACTCAAAGTGCAGTTAATTCTTGTTGAACTTCTGATTTCTCATTACACCCTTCCTTTTAAAATAGTTACACCTAGACTTCTTCTGCTTGAGAACACCATGTATCAGTGCACAGTGAGTATTTCACCTGTAACAAGCATAAGTCACCTTCCCTCTGGTGTCTAGAAACAAATGCATCACCTCAGATGTGCACCCAGGGTTATGTCTTTGAAAGGCAAAACTGTTTGGTGATGTGACAATGGCTCAGGAAAACATTCTGTAGAACCTGCAGCTTTCATGAAGCACAGGGAGGGCATTTCAGGGCATTTCAGAAAGAATGTATATTTCAATAACTCCTAGTTTTGATACCCTCAGTTCACTTTGAAGGCAGATGAATGAAACTTTCCTGTCTCCTTTACCAAAAAATATAAAATCTTAAGAGAAATCATATCATTCCAGATTTCCTTTGCGCATCCCAAACAACACTTTCTTGAGAGAAAGCCAAACTGTCATTTCAAAGCACTGTTAACAAATGTGTAGTCTGAATAAACATGTGTTTCTCCATTCAACCAGTAGGTCAATAAAACATTTACAAAACTAAGTTCTAAAAACAAAATGCACATATATACAAAGGAAGCTCAGTCCACATGGAGTTACTAATTTTACTACTTCATGGATTTAAATTCACTGGTGGGTTTCATGCTGGTGTAAAATGAAGTGTAAGTTCAGTCAAAAATAATAATATGTCTAGGTTATTTATACCCTATAATGTCGTCAGTTTTTAGTGCCCACAATCCTGCTACAGAATACAGTTGCATTATGCTGGAGTGTGAGGTGTGTGTCACTGTGTCCAGTTGTGGACTACAAGAAATTTTCCAGTGATGGCATTGAACACTTTAGAAAAACAACCCCCAAACATGTAAATAGATTGTTGCATGACAATATATGGCCTTGGGAAAAAATATTGAGAAAATTGAGAAATATTTTGCTAGTTTACTGCATGTAGTCCATGGAACCTTATGAATGTGTGGATCACAAGCTATAAAGCCTTCTTAACCATTGAAAAGTCCTATTTATGACTGGGGTCTGGATGCTGAAGTCAAGCCAGAAACAGCTGAGCATTGAAAAACAGCAGCTTCAAATCACATTCAGAAACAGGGGAAAATAGAATTAGAGCAGTATATCAGATCTTTAGTTACATCTTTTGACTAGAAGTCTTTCTTCCAGATGGATCCCTTTTAAATCAGCCTTTTCTTAATGCAGAGGTTTCATAAAACCCTAATGCAGTAAGGCAGGATTTTCCAGGAAAGGCCATGTAAGTCACTTGGAGTAGGGACAGTCAATTCCAGGTAGGAGGATTTAAGGAATCGTCTAAGGAAGCAGAACTGGAGTCCTTCACCACATCAGAAAATAAGCTGGGAAGTTAGGGATTGCTTGCAAGCAAACGTATTTTGGGGGGTTTTCTTGGTGAAGGGTAAGAGTCAGCTCCTTAAGCATTCTTCTGCTGCTGTTTTACTTATGACCCTCCTGCCAATTGCATGCACCATATCTCTTTGATAAATTTTTGGAGTTTTTTTTGTTTGTTTAGTCAGTTTGGTTTGGGTTTGTTTTGGTTTGGGTTTGGTTTGGTTTGGTTCTGCTGTCTTGGTTGTTGAAAGACCTTGCTGTGCCACTGTATCATAGTTGAGACACTTTCTCTGGGATGAAGCTTGTGATTTCTTTTTTCTGCTGTCTAGTGAAAACTTCTGGATTCCAAGAACCACTTGTAGTTATCAGGAAACACAAGTTGTGGATGAATACCAATTTAACAGACTTGAATTTCTATGCAGCTGATCTGATTTTATGCTAAACTAGAAAATGCAGACAACATTGCAAGCAGCACATTTACTGCTTAACAACACTGTCTGGCTTTCAGCATTTCTAAAGTTGTCATAATAAAGCTAACTTCATGCCATAAAAGACCAGTAATGATATGCTAAGACTGTGAAGAAAATAACAATTTCCTACAAGATCTGATTCCATCAGGACCACTGCTATTGTGACCTTTTAAAACCCATGGAAGAATTTGGGACCAAATTCTGAAACTGGATATTCATGTATTACGGTGTTGTGTTTTAAACAGGGATAATAGCAAGAAATGCTCCTTCTTAAAGGATTTTCTGCTTACATTTCATGATTTAAATGTTCATGTTGGTTTATATTTCTTCTTGCCTTGCCTGCATGTGGAACGTTTAGAGAACTAGTGAAAACTAAGCATACCGTTCTTCACTACACTAATACCCTTTCTGAAAGGATATTTTTCAAGTGATAGAGCCAAGTCATTGATAAAGAAACCTTTATGTTTTTACCTATATGTTAACCCTTTATGCTTTTCCTATATGTAGATTCCTCAAATATAACATACAAAAATAACCAAGTCTTAAAAACAATTCTTAGCAAAACTTGGGATTTTCCTTAGTTGTATTTTCAAGAGGTCTTTCCTAACATAAAGAGAGCTCATTCATGGCTGAGACCAACAATACTTTCAGTCACTTACTGGGGAACTGCAAAGCTCTGGATGCTGTGCTTTAGGGAAAAAAAGGGAAAACAATTTCTCCCTCACCCTACAAGTATTTCTTTCTTTTTAGTGAGAGTTCAAATTATGTCACATTTTGTCACAGAAAACCAAGAGAAGAAATATTAGTAACATAAGTCAGTGAGTTGGGAGTGGAGAAAGAACCAATATAAGACTCAGTAAGCATTCTTCACAAAACACACCATGTACTGAAAGAGAGGCTTCAATTGCTTTTTCCTTCAGATTTCACCCATTGAATTATGAATTTCATACAAGAGATTTAAAAAAAAGTGTCTCACTTCTCCAGAGAAAACAGTGAGCTATCTCAAATAATGAGCTGCTCGATTTGTGGAATTGCCTCCTTTGTTGTCATGGAAACCAAAGTTATGAAAAATTGAATGAAAGAAGCTGATGATGCCTCACATAATGTTTCTATGACTCTTGGAGTTGTTAATGTTCCTTAACACAGGTAATTATTTGTAAATACTTTGAAACAAATGATGGAACAATATGGAGTTTTTTATTGAAGAGTACTCTTTTATTGAAGAGTATCCGAATAATCTGAATATTTATGAGCATAACTGCAGCATGCTAATGTTTGTTAATAGCCTACAGATGAATATTTAAAAATCATAATCCCAGTAAAGGTAGTAAAAAATTATCGGTGAAAGCAGTAGGAACAGAATTTGATCGAAGTGATGAGGAATTATTGCTCCACGTCCCTGGGAATTTACACCATTGGGAATTAATCTCTTTCTAAATGTTACTGACAGGTACTCTAGGTACAATATTTTTCAATTGTTATTTCCACAAGGTTAATGTACAAGAATCTATTAAAAAAAATTTAAAAAGAAAAAAAGCAATGCACTGTCTCCTACAAGAAGAATTACCTGAACAAAAGCAAGTATTTTGTTTAGGGGAGCTGTCTTGTGGGATCAGTCCTGTAAAAGCCTCTGAGTCAATTGATTTAGCCAGTTTATATCTATGGTCTTCATTACATTTATAACTGGCTTCTGAGAAAAATCCTGAACTCTCAAGGTTCATTAACACGGACATGTTACTTTGGTAATTAACTAGATCAACTTCTATTAAGAAGTTAATATCTTATATCACCAGGGAAGCAGCCAAATCAGAGCTACTTTGCACCTGAAATGTTGAGCATCAACTCAAATCCTAACTCTGGTTTATCTTTTCTTATTGATTTGACAAGTAATTATTGTGTTTTGTTGGCCACAGGAAACTTTTTAAACAGATACTGAACATCCCAGATCTGCTTCCTCTGAATAATTCGTTTTAAAGCTTCCTCATTTAATCACACTGCTTTTCCAGAAATATCTCCTGGATTTGTGTAGGTAAGTAAGATGCAAGTTTTCTGTTTGTCTTCTCTGTTAAGCATTCTGTCTTTATAGAAGTGGATAAAAACTAGAAAATATTACTTTAAAAGCCCATATGGGCACACATTTCAGAAAACAAATAAAAGTAACCTCACAAGACTCTTTTTATAGCTGTTTTTGTAACCTAGCCTCTTTAAGGTTATATCTGCAGTGATACAGGATCAAAATTCCAAGACACATGTAGCAAACAATGACATTTTTCAAGACAGCTGTAATTTTCTTTCAGTGAAAGGAAACAAAAAAAATCCTCTAGTCTTGCATATGAATGTAATTTTTTTCAATATAAAATGAAGGAAACAAGGTTTTGTTTTAACCTTAGGAAGAACAAAGACTGAGAAGTGCTAACTTAGGTTACAACCTTTATATAATTTGCAGTTTTCAGACTATTTATGAAGGTAGGAAATTAAAAAATATATTCTTTTACCTTGGGCAATCTGTTTATCCACAAACCAAAATGTGTTTGATATATGACCAGTTATAGTTCTTTTTAATAGGATAATAATATCACTAATATTGATAATTTAATGACCTAAAGTTGGATGGTATGGAAAACTTGTATTTTTTAGAGATAAAAGGAGCAAGGGGAGTTTTAAACATTAACATGTTCGTGAGGACAATTTTATGCACAACATTAAAATATAATCCCCCACAAAGCTAAGCTTCTTCTACTCTCCTGTGTTTTTTCTTCTTTCATTGACATAACTGTTTCCACTATTCTGGAATGAAACTAAATTAAACATATATATCGAAATATATTTTGTCAATCTCAGCATATCTCAGATATGATAAGGAAGCTACACTTAACCACTGGAACATTTTACAAAACCTTGTTCTCCACCTCAGTAAGTTTCCAGGAGGATCCCTCAAAGAATTCTTAGCCCCATATCTAATATATTTTTCAATACCCATGATTCTGATTAATTGCTAATTAACATTTTGAATTCAAGGTTGGGGTTTTTTTCTAAAACTTATGCCCTTGTCCCAGTACTAGTATGAGAAATGAAGGCAAAAATAATTAAATCCTGTGGACTGTTGGTGTTATTCTGAAAATTGGAGGGATTAATCTCATCCAAATTCGAATTTCTTAAGATTAGGCACCTTGTTTAAGTTAATTTGTTGGTTTAGGACCCATCTATATCCCATGAAGAATATTGGTAGTGCCAGAGACAGTCCTCCTGCTTTAAAACAGGTGCCTTAGGCAGGACAGACAGTGTGGATAGCTCGATGAGAAGTACTGAGCAGAGTATGCCCAAGTTTTTATTAGGATAATGAAGGACAGTAAAACTGATTTTGTGATGAAGTTCTCATCACCACAGTTTTTCAGCACCAGGAAATTCGGATTCTTGACGGTCTCCTTCCATGCTGTATCCCAGCACTACCATCAGTACTTTACTGAACTCCACAGCTCCTGCCTGCTGCTGCTGCTCCCAGCTCCACCTTTGTGGGGCCATGCCTGCCGCCAAGAGAGAAACTCACTGCCCCTAAGGAGCAACTTGCAGCAAAGAGGGGTGGGATAGCACAAATTCATCTTCTAAGCATATAACCGTAGCCCTTAAGAGGAGAGGAGAAATTATGGAAAGGCAAGAAAAAACTTGGAGAACAAAAAGGGAGGTGAAGAAACAGGAAAAGGACAGGTAAAGCAGAAGAAACAAAAAGTGACACTTGTAGTTGCACTGTTTTAAAATCTTTCTCTTCTTTCTCATGGAGAATAGAGATAAGTTGCATTCTTGTGCTTTCTAATCTCTTTGTTTTGGTACTGGATGCTCTAGAGTGGTAACCAACCATTATAGGGGGTGGAAAAACTGTCGACCAATAATTATTAGATTATTAATGAATATATAAAGAAGTTTTTGTAAATAAAGTTTCTCTTTTCGCCATCTTGTGTGCTGCCTGCCAGACTTCCCTGCGAGCTTCCGCAAATCTCCACGAATATCAGAAAATCAAAGCCAACATCACTTATTTGTGTATGCATAAAACCAAGGTGTTCTATAAAGAACCACAAAGGAAGAGGCTGTTAGAACAAAGAAAGAAGCATAATTCAGATTTTGTGATGGACTTGAGTCGTCTTTGAACAGCCTGGCTCATGAATAGTTAAACTGAATCTCTTGAATAACCTATAGAGTGACATTTGTTTCCATAAATTATTCACTGAATACCTACAAATAACAAACTCATTTGTTGTAACTGGCTTTCAAGGAAAAAAAGGGTGAATTTTTCAATACATTATTCAAACAGCAGGAGTTCAGCTATGTTTTTGTGTATGCCAGCCACAAATACACTTGAGGTGTTATTAGATGGCAAGTGTGATAAACTGGGCATTTCCTTTGCATCAAATGCTATTGATTGTGAGCTCAGAGAGCCATTGTCTGCTGGAAACATGGAGCATTTGAGCTTCTGCCAGTTGCTTGTTGCTGAGCAACGGCATTTGTCCCTTCCAGTTTCTTGCGTGTATATAGCTTGTACATATGGATTAAACGGAATGTGGAACAAAAACTATCTTAACTATTTAATGACTATATAAAATATCTCCTCCATTTAAAAATACCTGCCAAGCAGTAAATTTCCCTGGTTTTCCTACGCAGTTCGGGTTAGAGAGAGGGTACAGCTGCCAGGGAGCAGCCAGAGCAGGTCCAGGGAACCCAGGGGTCCCTGTGCTGGACAGGAAGGGCCTGGAGATAGGGCTCAGCTAACATCTTTAGTCAGAGTTACGTTCCCACTGCTCTGTCTGGATTAATTTATAATACTTAATTTATGGACAAAAAGTAAAGACCTTTTGCTACATTTCGTGCAATGTCTGCAATTTTCTTTTGTTCCATTATAATTGTGCAAACAACAACAACAAAAAAAAGAGTATTCATTAGCAAAGAGTGTGTTCTCCAAAGTTTGAACTGTCAGCAGCATCTCACCATCATGGAAAATGAGAGCATCTTTGTGAAATCCAAAGATAGGTAAAAGTGGGAATCACATAACAGTGCTAAAGATTATTTTGACCTTTTCATCAGTCACTTTGAAATGTCAGATATTTTCAACTGACTCCACAGAACACCTTTAGCTCCATTAAGCACCTGTTTTCTATGTGATGTTTCAAATTTTATTAATGAGTTCAAATACCTGCGTGTTAATTAACACAACAAAAAGTGATTTCTGTTGCATTTCCAAATAGAAAATGTATAGGTAAGTTCAAGTTCATTTCTTTTCAAGTATGAAGTCATCATTGAACCCAGTTTCCAAATCTTTTAGCTCCTATGAGATCTACAGTACTTAATTAGAGCATTTTTTGGACACACTGATGAAGATCCACAGCAAATGTTAAGTGTGGTTAGAAACAGTAATGCTGGATGGAGTTACTCATACCTGAAGGTGTTTTGGTCCAACACTAACACTTACCTTTTTCTAGCAGCTCAAATTGGAATTTTTACTTCTGTCATCAGTGTAACTTTTGCCTGCCAGCTGAAAAAGTAGCCAGCAGTAATAGAGCAGGTGGAAGCAGTAATAGAGCAGGTGGAAACTTTTCTAGAGTATATCTGATTTGATAACTAGAGTGAAACATTGGCTAAAACTGAAGCTCTGAAGAGCTATTACAGATTTCCACTAAGAGGTAAGGTCATCCCAGGAAATGCTGGCCATCACTTTCCCTCTATGTTCAGGGCTGTCTGCATCAGTACCAAACTGGTGTCTGCTGTCTCCTTCAAGAATAGTGGCACGTGTACATGAGATCTAATGTTACAGGACGACTGTCACAATAAGTGAAGAGAAGAAATTTAGTGAGCTGCAAAGTTTTCTATGAAAATGCCTTTTCAGGATCAGAACAAGAAATTGCAAAGGATAGGTGAAAACCCACGGTTAAACAAATCAGGAACACTAATTTTTTCATTTCAGGAAACCTGCAAGTCCTCTGCTCTTCCATACCACCTCACTGAGTAAATAAAAAAGATATGAATGAGTATGCAGCTCATACATAAAAAAATAAAAGGTCACAGAAACTTATAACAAATAATTATTCATTATGTATATCTGAATTGTTCAGCCTCTCCCTGGATACAAATATACTTTATTTGGATATATCTGAGCACCCCAAATATTTGAAGACTTTCGTACTTTCATCACTTTTTGTAAAACTTCCTTCCCCCTCTTCTAGCTCAGTGCCAAGAACAGGCAAGATTTAGGTCTGTATCTGTTATAATTTTCTCTGAGATGAATAAAGCACAACCAGAGTATCTTCTCAATAAGGTTGGTAATTGAAGGTAGAGATTCCAAGTATATTATAATACAGATTGGGAATTTAAGCTTTGGATTTTTATCTTATTTGCAGATGTATTCAATAATGAATTTACCGATTGTGTTAGATCAAGGTTTCATGTAGTTGAGATATGATTTACCTAAAAAATTAATGGTTTGTACATCTTCCCTCCAGTCCCTCATAGTAATTATTTTTGATTAAAGTGATCATGTGACATAGAAACTCCTCTAAAGCACCACAGGATCTGCATTAAAGGTGGTGTTTAACTTGTGAGGGCATCACCAATTATGCAAGGAGAGCTGCAGTCCCACTTACCTGACAAGCCCATAATTGGAGCCAAAGTAATTTTAGTTTGCCTCAGCTCCTCTCCAGAATTTGTGCTGAAAAAATTGATTATGAGATATTCAAAGCTGTATATTCAGAAAGGCATCCATTTAATGGTCTTATGGAACTAATATTCATGTGGCTTTGCAAAGCTAACTGTTTTGTGGCAGTGTGAATGGGAATAATGATCAGTGGTGAATATTTTGGTACATCATTTTTCTTAGGCTTTGGAGACAATATAATAAAATTTACTTCATAAACAGAGAAAACCCCAAGTCTGAAAATCCTGAAGCTGTATAACTCCAATTACAGCTGTAGGAAGGCTATTTTGCAACTGTACTTCTGCTGAAATGCCATCTGAATTCCAACCAAAATTTATTCGCGGCCAGTTTGTTTCTACTTGTTTTTATGCCAACCTCATCTCTTAGATTAAATAGCTCTTATTCCTCTCCCTTGTTTATCCCCAAAGTGTTTATAGAGAGTGACTCTGTCTCGCTCAGCTTTTGTTTTGCTAGGCTAAGCAAGGCAAGCTCTGCTGACAGATGGTTGGCCAGAGCCCAGCCAGGCGAGGCTAACTCACCAGCTTCAGCAAGCCAGGAGCAATCACTCTGTGGAGGTTACCTCCAGACTCTAATGCAACTCATCAGAGATCCCAGAGCAAATAAACACTCTCTTGGGCTGTAGCCGTGTCACTTCGTTCCATTCCCCAATTAATAATACTCCACGAAATAATTCATTTTTTAAAAATATAATTGTCAGTCAGAAGCTTAAATCTTTTTATAGACATGGGAATTGTAGTTGTTGCCTGAGTTGACCTAACTGGACTGCTTTTGACCTAATTACTTTGTACATTGAAAGAAATGAATGATGAGGAGCCTGAAGATAAGACAATAGAAAGTCATCATGGATCTTCAATCCTTATTTTACAATTTGAGATATGGTGAAGTCCTCACTACCAGTGTTCTTGCTTCCTCTATCCAAAATAAGTTTTCCTATATATACATGTGTGGCAGTCATACTGATGGCTGCTGTGTGTACACATTTTCCCCTAATCTTGAAAAAGAGCTCTCTGAATGTGTGTGGAAAGTTGTAAGTGTTAAAATGATTGATAAATCCTGGATATTTTCACCTCTCATTTCTTTAATATGGAGCTGGCAACAACAGCTAGTTTCTCCTTTAAAGCCTCAAATGTCATGGAAAAAATTTAAACTAAGATACCTACGTTCTGCCAATACAGGAAAGGAATTGCTTCTTTAAGATTTATTCTCCTTCCCCATTTCAAAAATATTTTGCAGTCTTCAAGTGGCTTCTTACCAACAGTGCTGGCTGCATGTCAACATGGGTGAGGTAATCCCTACATATAGTGCTCAATCTTAGGAACTGGCTAATCTCCAGACTGTAAAAATGAATAAGTTGGGCTGCTCAAATAGGCTTTGAAATCTTGTTCCTGTAAATATTATACAGGAAAAATATGAACCCTGCCACCTATGGATAGTTTTACAACTAAAATATATGGTCAGGAGGTGCCCCATTTATATGTTTTGCTTTTAAAGAAGACAAAACAAAAAGCAATATTTATCAGGACGAATGATCCCTAGCTGGCTGTTTCCCTCCCTCCCTGTTGGCAATCCCTGCCATACTTTCTCCTCTCCTCTCCTCTCCTCTCCTCTCCTCTCCTCTCCTCTCCTCTCCTCTCCTCTCCTCTCCTCTCCTCTCCTCTCCTCTCCTCTCCTCTCCTCTCCTCTCCTCTCCTCTCCTCTCCTCTCCTCTCCTCTCCTCTCCTCTCCTCTCCTCTCCTCTCCTCTCCTCTCCTCTCCTCTCCTCTCCTCTCCTCTCCTCTCCTCTCCTCTCCTCTCCTCTCCTCTCCTCTCCTCTCCTCTCCTCTCCTCTCCTCTCCTCTCCTCTCCTCTCCTCTCCTCTCCTCTCCTCTCCTCTCCTCTCCTCTCCTCTCCTCTCCTCTCCTTCATGAATGAGAATTCATTCATGAATGAATTTCATGAAAGGAAATGAAATCCCAAATTCAGAGAAGAAGGGTAACAAGCACTTGAGACAGGAGATATGATCAAAGGAAATGTGAGCGGAAAAAACGGCAACTTTTGGAAATGCAGCATATGGAAGGCAATGCTTTGGGATGAAATGAGGGGCAGGGAAAAAAAACAGAAAGTTGCCCATATTCTAGGGGGTGAATTTCTGAAATCCAAAGAGAAAGGAACAAGGGGAGAGGAGAGAAGAAAGTGAGGAAGGGAAGGTTTCAAAAAAAACAACAAAAAAAAAAATTTGTCACCGAAGTTCAAACAAGAAAATGGCATGGCAGCAGCTGAAGTGCAGAGAACTGGACCAAAGCTTGCCAACCTGATCCTCACTGAAATCGCAAGATTTCATTTCTTTTCTGGAATCGAAATTCCCCATTTCATTTCATAAAAAGAAAAGGGCTCAAAAAAAAAAAGGAAAAATTTTTCACCGGAGTTCAAACAAGCAAATGGCATGGCATGAGCTGAAGTGCAGAGATCTGGACCAAAGCTTGCCAACTTGATCCTCACTGAAATCGCAAGATTTCATTTCCTTTCATGAAATGAAATTCATTTCATGAAAGGAAATGAAATCCCAAATTCAGAGAAGAAGGGTAACAAGCACTTGGGACAGGAGATATGATCAAAGGAAATGTGAGCGGAAAAAACGGCAACTTTTGGAAATGCAGCATATGGAAGGCAATGCTTTGGGATGAAATGAGGGGCAGGAAAAAAAACCAGAAAGTTGCCCATATTCTAGGGGGTGAATTTCTGAAATCCAAAGAGAAAGGAACAAGGTGAGAGGAGAGAAGAAAGTGAGGAAGGGAAGGTTTCAAAAAAAAAAAAAAAAAAAAAAATTTGTCACCGAAGTTCAAACAAGAAAATGGCATGGCAGCAGCTGAAGTGCAGAGAACTGGACCAAAGCTTGCCAACCTGATCCTCATTGAAATCGCAAGATTTCATTTCTTTTCTGGAATCGAAATTCCCCATTTCATTTCATGAAAAGAAAAGGGCTCAAAAAAAAAAAGGAAAAATTTGTCACCGATGTTCCTGCCAAGCAAATGACATGGCATGAGCTGAAGTGCAGAGAACTGGACCAAAGCTTGCCAACTTGATCCTCACTGAAATCGCAAGATTTCATTTCCTTTCCTGAAATGAAATTCATTTCAGGAAAGGAAACGAAATCCCAAATTCAGAGAAGAAGTGTAACAAGCACTTGGGACAGGAGATATGAGCAAAGGAAATGTGAGCGGAAAAAACGGCAACTTTTGGAAATGCAGCATATGGAAGGCAATGCTTTGGGATGAAATGAGGGGCAGGAAAAAAAACCAGAAAGTTGCCCATATTCTAGGGGGTGAATTTCTGAAATCCAAAGAGAAAGGAACAAGGTGAGAGGAGAGAAGAAAGTGAGGAAGGGATGTTTTCAAAAGAAAATAGGAAAAATTTGTGACCGAAATTCACAGAAGCAAATGGCATGGCAGCAGCTGAAGTGCAGAGAACTGGACCAAAGCATGCCTACCTGATCCTCACTGAAATCGCAAGATTTCATTTCCTTTCTTGAAATGAAATTCCTCATTTCAATTCATGAAAGGAAAAGGGCTCAAAAAAAAAAAGGAAAAATTTTTCACCGGAGTTCAAACAAGCAAATGGCATGGCATGAGCTGAAGTGCAGAGAACTGGACCAAAGCTTGCCAACTTGATCCTCACTGAAATCGCAAGATTTCATTTCTTTTCTGGAATCGAAATTCCCCATTTCATTTCATGAAAAGAAAAGGGCTCAAAAAAAAAAGGAAAAATTTGTCACCGAAGTTCCTGCCAAGCAAATGGCATGGCATGAGCTGAAGTGCAGAGAACTGGACCAAAGCTTGCCAACTTGATCCTCACTGAAATCGCAAGATTTCATTTCCTTTCATGAAATGAAATTCATTTCATGAAAGGAAATGAAATCCCAAATTCAGAGAAGAAGGGTAACAAGCACTTGGCACAGGAGATATGATCAAAGGAAATGTGAGCGGAAAAAACGGCAACTTTTGGAAATGCAGCATATGGAAGGCAATGCTTTGGGATGAAATGAGGGGCAGGAAAAAAGACAGAAAGTTGCCCAAATTCTACGGGGTGAATTTCTGAAATCCAAAGAGAAAGGAACAAGGTGAGAGGAGAGAACAAAGTGAGGAAGGGAAGGTTTCAAAAAAAAAAAAAAAAAAAAATTTGTCACCGAAGTTCAAACAAGAAAATGGCATGGCAGCAGCTGAAGTGCAGAGAACTGGACCAAAGCTTGCCAACTTGATCCTCACTGAAATCGCAAGATTTCATTTCCTTTCATGATAAGAAATTTCATGAAAGGAAATGAAATCCCAAATTGAGAGAAGAAGGGTAACAAGCACTTGGGACAGGAGATATGATCAAAGGAAATGTGAGCGGAAAAAACGGCAACTTTTGGAAATGCAGCATATGGAAGGCAATGCTTTGGGATGAAAGGAGGGGCAGGGAAAAAACCAGAAAGATGCCCATATTCTAGGGGGTGAATTTCTGAAATCCAAAGAGAAAGGAACAAGGGGAGAGGAGAGAAGAAAGTGACGAAGGGAAGGTTTCAAAAAAAAAAAAGGAAAAATTTGTGACCGAAGTTCACACAAGCAAATGGTATGGCAGCAGCTGAAGTGCAGAGAACTGGACCAAAGCATGCCTACCTGATCCTCACTGAAATCGCAAGATTTCATTTCCTTTCTTGAAATGAAATTCCTCATTTCAATTCATGAAAGGAAAAGGGCTCAAAAAAAAAAGAAAGAAATTTTCATCGTAGTTCCTGCCAAGCAAATGGCATGGCATGAGCTGAAGTGCAGAGAACTGGACCAAAGCTTGCCAACCTGATCCTCACTGAAATCACAAGATTTCATTTCTTTTCTGGAATCGAAATTCCCCATTTCATTTCATGAAAAGGGCTCAAAAAAAGAAGAAAAAATTTGTCACCGAAGTTCCTGCCAAGCAAATGGCATGGCATGAGCTGAAGTGCAGAGAACTGGACCAAAGCTTGCCATCTTGATCCTCACTGAAATCGCAAGATTTCATTTAATTTCATGAAATGAAATTCATTTCATGAAAGGAAATGAAATCCCAAATTCAGAGAAGAAGGGTAACAAGCACTTGGGACAGGAGATATGATCAAAGGAAATGTGAGCGGAAAAAACGGCAACTTTTGGAAATGCAGCACATGGAAGGCAATGCTTTGGGATGAAATGAAGGGCAGGAAAAAAAACAGAAAGTTGCCCAAATTCTACGGGGTGAATTTCTGAAATCCAAAGAGAAAGGAACAAGGGGAGAGGAGAGAAGAAAGTGAGGAAGGGAAGGTTTAAAAAACAAAAAGAAAAAAAAAAATTGTGACCGAAGTTCAAACAAGGAAATGCCATGGCAGCAGCTGAAGTGCAGAGAACTGGACCAAAGCATGCCTACCTGATCCTCACTGAAATCGCAAGATTTCATTTCCTTTCTTGAAATGAAATTCCTCATTTCAATTCATGAAAGGAAAAGGGCTCAAAAAAAAAAGGAAAAATTTTTCACCGGAGTTCAAACAAGCAAATGGCATGGCATGAGCTGAAGTGCAGAGAACTGGACCAAAGCTTGCCAACTTGATCCTCACTGAAATCGCAAGATTTCATTTCCTTTCATGAAATGAAATTTCATGAAAGGAAATGAAATCCCAAATTCAGAGAAGAAGGGTAACAAGCACTTGGCACAGGAGATATGATCAAAGGAAATGTGAGCGGAAAAAACGGCAACTTTTGGAAATGCAGCACATGGAAGGCAATGCTTTGGGATGTAATGAGGGGCAGGAAAAAAGACAGAAAGTTGCCCAAATTCTACGGGGTGAATTTCTGAAATCCAAAGAGAAAGGAACAAGGTGAGAGGAGAGAAGAAAGTGAGGAAGGGAAGATTTAAAAAAAAAAAAGAAAAAAAAAAAATTGTGACCGAAGTTCAAACAAGGAAATGGCACGGCAGCAGCTGAAGTGCAGAGAACTGGACCAAAGCATGCCTACCTGATCCTCACTGAAATCGCAAGATTTCATTTCTTTTCTGGAATCGAAATTCCCATTTTCATTTCATGAAAAGGGCTCAAAAAAAGAAGAAAAAATTTGCCACCGAAGTTCCTGCCAAGCAAATGGCATGGCATGAGCTGAAGTGCAGAGAACTGGACCAAAGCTTGCCAACTTGATCCTCACTGAAATCGCAAGATTTCATTTCATTTCATGAAATGAAATTCATTTCATGAAAGGAAATGAAATCCCAAATTCAGAGAAGAAGGGTAAAAAGCACTTGGCACAGGAGATATGATCAAAGGAAATGTGAGCGTAAAAAACGGCAACTTTTGGAAATGCAGCATATGGAAGGCAATGCTTTGAAATGAAATGAGGGGCAGGAAAAAAAACCAGAAAGTTGCCCATATTCTAGGGGGTGAATTTCTGAAATCCAAAGAGAAAGGAACAAGGGGAGAGGAGAGAAGAAAGTGAGGAAGGGAAGGTTTCAAAAAAAAAAAAAAAAAAAAAAATTTGTCACCGAAGTTCCTGCCAAGCAAATGGCATTGCATGAGCTGAAGTGCAGAGAACTGGACCAAAGCTTGCCAACTTGATCCTCACTGAAATCGCAAGATTTCATTTCCTTTCTTGAAATGAAATTCCTCATTTCAATTCATGAAAGGAAAAGGGCTCAAAAAAAAAAGGAAAAATTTTTCACCGGAGTTCAAACAAGCAAATGGCATGGCATGAGCTGAAGTGCAGAGAACTGGACCAAAGCTTGCCAACTTGATTCTCACTGAAATCGCAAGATTTCATTTCCTTTCATGATAAGAAATTTCATGAAAGGAAATGAAATCCCAAATTCAGAGAAGAAGGATAACAAGCACTTGGCACAGGAGATATGATCAAAGGAAATGTGAGCGGAAAAAACGGCAACTTTTGGAAATGCAGCATATGGAAGGCAATGCTTTGGGATGAAATGAGGGGCAGGAAAAAAAACAGAAAGTTGCCCAAATTCTACGGGGTGAATTTCTGAAATCCAAAGAGAAAGGAACAAGGTGAGAGGAGAGAAGAAAGTGAGGAAGGGATGTTTTCAAAAGAAAATAGGAAAAATTTGTGACCGAAATTCACAGAAGCAAATGGCATGGCAGCAGCTGAAGTGCAGAGAACTGGACCAAAGCATGCCTACCTGATCCTCACTGAAATCGCAAGATTTCATTTCCTTTCTTGAAATGAAATTCCTCATTTCAATTCATGAAAGGAAAAGGGCTCAAAAAAAAAAAGGAAAAATTTTTCACCGGAGTTCAAACAAGCAAATGGCATGGCATGAGCTGAAGTGCAGAGAACTGGACCAAAGCTTGCCAACTTGATCCTCACTGAAATCGCAAGATTTCATTTCTTTTCTGGAATCGAAATTCCCCATTTCATTTCATGAAAAGAAAAGGGCTCAAAAAAAAAAGGAAAAATTTGTCACCGAAGTTCCTGCCAAGCAAATGGCATGGCATGAGCTGAAGTGCAGAGAACTGGACCAAAGCTTGCCAACTTGATCCTCACTGAAATCGCAAGATTTCATTTCCTTTCATGAAATGAAATTCATTTCATGAAAGGAAATGAAATCCCAAATTCAGAGAAGAAGGGTAACAAGCACTTGGCACAGGAGATATGATCAAAGGAAATGTGAGCGGAAAAAACGGCAACTTTTGGAAATGCAGCATATGGAAGGCAATGCTTTGGGATGAAATGAGGGGCAGGAAAAAAGACAGAAAGTTGCCCAAATTCTACGGGGTGAATTTCTGAAATCCAAAGAGAAAGGAACAAGGTGAGAGGAGAGAACAAAGTGAGGAAGGGAAGGTTTCAAAAAAAAAAAAAAAAAAAAATTTGTCACCGAAGTTCAAACAAGAAAATGGCATGGCAGCAGCTGAAGTGCAGAGAACTGGACCAAAGCTTGCCAACTTGATCCTCACTGAAATCGCAAGATTTCATTTCCTTTCATGATAAGAAATTTCATGAAAGGAAATGAAATCCCAAATTGAGAGAAGAAGGGTAACAAGCACTTGGGACAGGAGATATGATCAAAGGAAATGTGAGCGGAAAAAACGGCAACTTTTGGAAATGCAGCATATGGAAGGCAATGCTTTGGGATGAAAGGAGGGGCAGGGAAAAAACCAGAAAGATGCCCATATTCTAGGGGGTGAATTTCTGAAATCCAAAGAGAAAGGAACAAGGGGAGAGGAGAGAAGAAAGTGACGAAGGGAAGGTTTCAAAAAAAAAAAAGGAAAAATTTGTGACCGAAGTTCACACAAGCAAATGGTATGGCAGCAGCTGAAGTGCAGAGAACTGGACCAAAGCATGCCTACCTGATCCTCACTGAAATCGCAAGATTTCATTTCCTTTCTTGAAATGAAATTCCTCATTTCAATTCATGAAAGGAAAAGGGCTCAAAAAAAAAAGAAAGAAATTTTCATCGTAGTTCCTGCCAAGCAAATGGCATGGCATGAGCTGAAGTGCAGAGAACTGGACCAAAGCTTGCCAACCTGATCCTCACTGAAATCACAAGATTTCATTTCTTTTCTGGAATCGAAATTCCCCATTTCATTTCATGAAAAGGGCTCAAAAAAAGAAGAAAAAATTTGTCACCGAAGTTCCTGCCAAGCAAATGGCATGGCATGAGCTGAAGTGCAGAGAACTGGACCAAAGCTTGCCATCTTGATCCTCACTGAAATCGCAAGATTTCATTTAATTTCATGAAATGAAATTCATTTCATGAAAGGAAATGAAATCCCAAATTCAGAGAAGAAGGGTAACAAGCACTTGGGACAGGAGATATGATCAAAGGAAATGTGAGCGGAAAAAACGGCAACTTTTGGAAATGCAGCACATGGAAGGCAATGCTTTGGGATGAAATGAAGGGCAGGAAAAAAAACAGAAAGTTGCCCAAATTCTACGGGGTGAATTTCTGAAATCCAAAGAGAAAGGAACAAGGGGAGAGGAGAGAAGAAAGTGAGGAAGGGAAGGTTTAAAAAACAAAAAGAAAAAAAAAAATTGTGACCGAAGTTCAAACAAGGAAATGCCATGGCAGCAGCTGAAGTGCAGAGAACTGGACCAAAGCATGCCTACCTGATCCTCACTGAAATCGCAAGATTTCATTTCCTTTCTTGAAATGAAATTCCTCATTTCAATTCATGAAAGGAAAAGGGCTCAAAAAAAAAAGGAAAAATTTTTCACCGGAGTTCAAACAAGCAAATGGCATGGCATGAGCTGAAGTGCAGAGAACTGGACCAAAGCTTGCCAACTTGATCCTCACTGAAATCGCAAGATTTCATTTCCTTTCATGAAATGAAATTTCATGAAAGGAAATGAAATCCCAAATTCAGAGAAGAAGGGTAACAAGCACTTGGCACAGGAGATATGATCAAAGGAAATGTGAGCGGAAAAAACGGCAACTTTTGGAAATGCAGCACATGGAAGGCAATGCTTTGGGATGTAATGAGGGGCAGGAAAAAAGACAGAAAGTTGCCCAAATTCTACGGGGTGAATTTCTGAAATCCAAAGAGAAAGGAACAAGGTGAGAGGAGAGAAGAAAGTGAGGAAGGGAAGATTTAAAAAAAAAAAAGAAAAAAAAAAAATTGTGACCGAAGTTCAAACAAGGAAATGGCACGGCAGCAGCTGAAGTGCAGAGAACTGGACCAAAGCATGCCTACCTGATCCTCACTGAAATCGCAAGATTTCATTTCTTTTCTGGAATCGAAATTCCCATTTTCATTTCATGAAAAGGGCTCAAAAAAAGAAGAAAAAATTTGCCACCGAAGTTCCTGCCAAGCAAATGGCATGGCATGAGCTGAAGTGCAGAGAACTGGACCAAAGCTTGCCAACTTGATCCTCACTGAAATCGCAAGATTTCATTTCATTTCATGAAATGAAATTCATTTCATGAAAGGAAATGAAATCCCAAATTCAGAGAAGAAGGGTAAAAAGCACTTGGCACAGGAGATATGATCAAAGGAAATGTGAGCGTAAAAAACGGCAACTTTTGGAAATGCAGCATATGGAAGGCAATGCTTTGAAATGAAATGAGGGGCAGGAAAAAAAACCAGAAAGTTGCCCATATTCTAGGGGGTGAATTTCTGAAATCCAAAGAGAAAGGAACAAGGGGAGAGGAGAGAAGAAAGTGAGGAAGGGAAGGTTTCAAAAAAAAAAAAAAAAAAAAAAATTTGTCACCGAAGTTCCTGCCAAGCAAATGGCATTGCATGAGCTGAAGTGCAGAGAACTGGACCAAAGCTTGCCAACTTGATCCTCACTGAAATCGCAAGATTTCATTTCCTTTCTTGAAATGAAATTCCTCATTTCAATTCATGAAAGGAAAAGGGCTCAAAAAAAAAAGGAAAAATTTTTCACCGGAGTTCAAACAAGCAAATGGCATGGCATGAGCTGAAGTGCAGAGAACTGGACCAAAGCTTGCCAACTTGATTCTCACTGAAATCGCAAGATTTCATTTCCTTTCATGATAAGAAATTTCATGAAAGGAAATGAAATCCCAAATTCAGAGAAGAAGGATAACAAGCACTTGGCACAGGAGATATGATCAAAGGAAATGTGAGCGGAAAAAACGGCAACTTTTGGAAATGCAGCATATGGAAGGCAATGCTTTGGGATGAAATGAGGGGCAGGAAAAAAAACAGAAAGTTGCCCAAATTCTACGGGGTGAATTTCTGAAATCCAAAGAGAAAGGAACAAGGTGAGAGGAGAGAAGAAAGTGAGGAAGGGAAGGTTTCAAAAAAAAAAAGAAAAAAAAATTTGTCACCAACGTTCAAACAAGAAAATGGCATGGAAGCAGCTGAAGTGCAGAGAACTGGACCAAAGCTTGCCAACCTGATCCTCACTGAAATCGCAAGATTTCATTTCTTTTCTGGAATCAAAATTCCCCTTTTCATTTCATGAAAAGAAAAGGGCTCAAAAAAAAAAGGAAAAATTTGTCATCGAAGTTCCTGCCAAGCAAATGGCATGGCATGAGCTGAAGTGCAGAGAACTGGACCAAAGCTTGCCAACTTGATCCTCACTGAAATCGCAAGATTTCATTTCCTTTCATGAAATGAAATTCATTTCATGAAAGGAAATGAAATCCCAAATTCAGAGAAGAAGGGTAACAAGCACTTGGCACAGGAGATATGATCAAAGGAAATGTGAGCGGAAAAAACGGCAACTTTTGGAAATGCAGCATATGGAAGGCAATGCTTTGGGATGAAATGAGGGGCAGGAAAAAAGACAGAAAGTTGCCCAAATTCTACGGGGTGAATTTCTGAAATCCAAAGAGAAAGGAACAAGGTGAGAGGAGAGAAGAAAGTGAGGAAGGGAACGTTTCAAAAAAAAAAAAAAAAAAAAAAAATTTGTCACCGAAGTTCAAACAAGAAAATGGCATGGCACGACCTGAAGTGCAGAGAACTGGACCAAAGTTTGCCAACCTGATCCTCACTGAAATCGCAAGAGTTCATTTCCTTTCTTGAAATGAAATTCCTCATTTCAATTCATGAAAGGAAAAGGGCTCAAAAAAAAGAGAAAAGATTTGTCACCGAAGTTCCTGCCAAGCAAATGGCATGGCATGAGCTGAAGTGCAGAGAACTGGACCAAAGCTTGCCAACTTGATCCTCACTGAAATCGCAAGATTTCATTTCCTTTCATGAAATGAAATTCATTTCATGAAAGGAAATGAAATCCCAAATTCAGAGAAGAAGGGTAACAAGCACTTGGGACAGGAGATATGATCAAAGGAAATGTGAGCGGAAAAAACGGCAACTTTTGGAAATGCAGCATATGGAAGGCAATGCTTTGGGATGAAATGAGGGGCAGGGAAAAAACCAGAAAGTTGCCCATATTCTACGGGGTGAATTTCTGAAATCCAAAGAGAAAGGAACAAGGTGAGAGGAGAGAAGAAAGTGAGGAAGGGAAGGTTTCAAAAAAAAAAAGAAAAAAAAAAAATTGTGACCGAAGTTCAAACAAGGAAATGGCATGGCAGCAGCTGAAGTGCAGAGAACTGGACCAAAGCATGCCTACCTGATCCTCACTGAAATCGCAAGATTTCATTTCCTTTCTTGAAATGAAATTCCTCATTTCAATTCATGAAAGGAAAAGGGCTCAAAAAAAAAAGAAAAAAATTTTCACCGAAGTTCCTGCCAAGCAAATGGCATGGCATGAGCTGAAGTGCAGAGAACTGGACTAAAGCTTTCCAACTTGATCCTCACTGAAATCGCAAGATTTCATTTCCTTTCATGAAATGAAATTCATTTCATGAAAGGAAATGAAATCCCAAATTCAGAGAAGAAGGGTAACAAGCACTTGGCACAGGAGATATGATCAAAGGAAATGTGAGCGGAAAAAACGGCAACTTTTGGAAATGCAGCACATGGAAGGCAATGCTTTGGGATGAAATGAGGGGCAGGGAAAAAACCAGAAAGTTGCCCAAATTCTACGGGGTGAATTTCTGAAATCCAAAGAGAAAGGAACAAGGTGAGAGGAGAGAAGAAAGTGAGGAAGGGAAGGTTTCAAAAAAAAAAAAGAAAAAAAAAAAATTGTGACCGAAGGTCAAACAAGGAAATGGCATGGCAGCAGCTGAAGTGCAGAGAACTGGACCAAAGCATGCCTACCTGATCCTCACTGAAATCGCAAGATTTCATTTCCTTTCTTGAAATGAAATTCCTCATTTCAATTCATGAAAGGAAAAGGGCTCAAAAAAAAAAGAAAATAATTTTCACCGAAGTTCCTGCCAAGCAAATGGCATGGCATGAGCTGAAGTGCAGAGAACTGGACCAAAGCTTGCCAACTTGATCCTCACTGAAATCGCAAGATTTCATTTCCTTTCCTGAAATGAAATTCATTTCAGGAAAGGAAATGAAATCCCAAATTCGGAGAAGAAGGGTAACAAGCACTTGGGACAGGAGATATGATCAAAGGAAATGTGAGCGGAAAAAACGGCAACTTTTGGAAATACAGCATATGGAAGGCAATTCTTTGGGATGAAATGAGGGGCAGGAAAAAAACCAGAAAGTTGCCCATATTCTAGGGGGTGAATTTCTGAAATCCAAAGAGAAAGGAACAAGGGGAGAGGAGAGAAGAAAGTGAGGAAGGGAAGGTTTCAAAAAAAAAAAAAAAAAAAAAATTTGTCACCGAAGTTCAAACAAGAAAATGGCATGGCAGCAGCTGAAGCGCAGAGAACTGGACCACAGCTTGCCAACTTGATCCTCACTGAAATCGCAAGATTTCATTTCCTTTCTTGAAATGAAATTCCTCATTTCAATTCATGAAAGGAAAAGGGCTCAAATAAAAAAGAAAAAATTTTTCACCGGAGTTCAAACAAGCAAATGGCATGGCATGAGCTGAAGTGCAGAGAACTGGACCAAAGCTTGCCAACTTGATCCTCACTGAAATCGCAAGATTTCATTTCCTTTCATGATAAGAAATTTCATGAAAGGAAATGAAATCCCAAATTGAGAGAAGAAGGGTAACAAGCACTTGGCACAGGAGATATGATCAAAGGAAATGTGAGCGGAAAAAACGGCAACTTTCGGAAATGCAGCATATGGAAGGCAATGCTTTGGGATGAAATGAGGGGCAGGAAAAAAACCAGAAAGTTGCCCATATTCTAGGGGGTGAATTTCTGAAATCGAAAGAGAAAGGAACAAGGGGAGAGGAGAGAAGAAAGTGCGGAAGGGAAGGTTTCAAAAAAAAAAAAGGAAAAATTTGTGACCGAAGTTCACACAAGCAAATTGTATGGCAGCAGCTGAAGTGCAGAGAACTGGACCAAAGCATGCCTACCTGATCCTCACTGAAATCGCAAGATTTCATTTCCTTTCTTGAAATGAAATTTCATGAAAGGAAATGAAATCCCAAATTCAGAGAAGAAGGGTAACAAGCACTTGGCACAGGAGATATGATCAAAGGAAATGTGAGCGGAAAAAACGGCAACTTTTGGAAATGCAGCACATGGAAGGCAATGCTTTGGGATGTAATGAGGGGCAGGAAAAAAGACAGAAAGTTGCCCAAATTCTACGGGGTGAATTTCTGAAATCCAAAGAGAAAGGAACAAGGTGAGAGGAGAGAAGAAAGTGAGGAAGGGAAGGTTTCAAAAAAAAAAAGAAAAAAAAAAAATTGTGACCGAAGTTCAAACAAGGAAATGGCACGGCAGCAGCTGAAGTGCAGAGAACTGGACCAAAGCATGCCTACCTGATCCTCACTGAAATCGCAAGATTTCATTTCTTTTCTGGAATCGAAATTCCCATTTTCATTTCATGAAAAGGGCTCAAAAAAAGAAGAAAAAATTTGCCACCGAAGTTCCTGCCAAGCAAATGGCATGGCATGAGCTGAAGTGCAGAGAACTGGACCAAAGCTTGCCAACTTGATCCTCACTGAAATCGCAAGATTTCATTTCATTTCATGAAATGAAATTCATTTCATGAAAGGAAATGAAATCCCAAATTCAGAGAAGAAGGGTAAAAAGCACTTGGCACAGGAGATATGATCAAAGGAAATGTGAGCGTTAAAAACGGCAACTTTTGGAAATGCAGCATATGGAAGGCAATGCTTTGAAATGAAATGAGGGGCAGGAAAAAAAACCAGAAAGTTGCCCATATTCTAGGGGGTGAATTTCTGAAATCCAAAGAGAAAGGAACAAGGGGAGAGGAGAGAAGAAAGTGAGGAAGGGAAGGTTTCAAAAAAAAAAAAAAAAAAAAAAATTTGTCACCGAAGTTCCTGCCAAGCAAATGGCATGGCATGAGCTGAAGTGCAGAGAACTGGACCAAAGCTTGCCAACTTGATCCTCACTGAAATCGCAAGATTTCATTTCCTTTCATGATAAGAAATTTCATGAAAGGAAATGAAATCCCAAATTCAGAGAAGAAGGATAACAAGCACTTGGCACAGGGGATATGATCAAAGGAAATGTGAGCGGAAAAAACGGCAACTTTTGGAAATGCAGCATATGGAAGGCAATGCTTTGGGATGAAATGAGGGGCAGGAAAAAAAACAGAAAGTTGCCCAAATTCTACGGGGTGAATTTCTGAAATCCAAAGAGAAAGGAACAAGGTGAGAGGAGAGAAGAAAGTGAGGAAGGGAAGGTTTCAAAAAAAAAAAGAAAATAAAATTTGTCACCAACGTTCAAACAAGAAAATGGCATGGAAGCAGCTGAAGTGCAGAGAACTGGACCAAAGCTTGCCAACCTGATCCTCACTGAAATCGCAAGATTTCATTTCTTTTCTGGAATCAAAATTCCCCTTTTCATTTCATGAAAAGAAAAGGGCTCAAAAAAAAAAGGAAAAATTTGTCATCGAAGTTCCTGCCAAGCAAATGGCATGGCATGAGCTGAAGTGCAGAGAACTGGACCAAAGCTTGCCAACTTGATCCTCACTGAAATCGCAAGATTTCATTTCCTTTCATGAAATGAAATTCATTTCATGAAAGGAAATGAAATCCCAAATTCAGAGAAGAAGGGTAACAAGCACTTGGCACAGGAGATATGATCAAAGGAAATGTGAGCGGAAAAAACGGCAACTTTTGGAAATGCAGCATATGGAAGGCAATGCTTTGGGATGAAATGAGGGGCAGGAAAAAAGACAGAAAGTTGCCCAAATTCTACGGGGTGAATTTCTGAAATCCAAAGAGAAAGGAACAAGGTGAGAGGAGAGAAGAAAGTGAGGAAGGGAACGTTTCAAAAAAAAAAAAAAAAAAAAAAAATTTGTCACCGAAGTTCAAACAAGAAAATGGCATGGCAGCAGCTGAAGTGCAGAGAACTGGACCAAAGTTTGCCAACCTGATCCTCACTGAAATCGCAAGAGTTCATTTCCTTTCTTGAAATGAAATTCCTCATTTCAATTCATGAAAGGAAAAGGGCTCAAAAAAAAGAGAAAAGATTTGTCACCGAAGTTCCTGCCAAGCAAATGGCATGGCATGAGCTGAAGTGCAGAGAACTGGACCAAAGCTTGCCAACTTGATCCTCACTGAAATCGCAAGATTTCATTTCCTTTCATGAAATGAAATTCATTTCATGAAAGGAAATGAAATCCCAAATTCAGAGAAGAAGGGTAACAAGCACTTGGGACAGGAGATATGATCAAAGGAAATGTGAGCGGAAAAAACGGCAACTTTTGGAAATGCAGCATATGGAAGGCAATGCTTTGGGATGAAATGAGGGGCAGGGAAAAAACCAGAAAGTTGCCCATATTCTACGGGGTGAATTTCTGAAATCCAAAGAGAAAGGAACAAGGTGAGAGGAGAGAAGAAAGTGAGGAAGGGAAGGTTTCAAAAAAAAAAAGAAAAAAAAAAAATTGTGACCGAAGTTCAAACAAGGAAATGGCATGGCAGCAGCTGAAGTGCAGAGAACTGGACCAAAGCATGCCTACCTGATCCTCACTGAAATCGCAAGATTTCATTTCCTTTCTTGAAATGAAATTCCTCATTTCAATTCATGAAAGGAAAAGGGCTCAAAAAAAAAAGAAAAAAGTTTTCACCGAAGTTCCTGCCAAGCAAATGGCATGGCATGAGCTGAAGTGCAGAGAACTGGACTAAAGCTTTCCAACTTGATCCTCACTGAAATCGCAAGATTTCATTTCCTTTCATGAAATGAAATTCATTTCATGAAAGGAAATGAAATCCCAAATTCAGAGAAGAAGTGTAACAAGCACTTGGCACAGGAGATATGATCAAAGGAAATGTGAGCGGAAAAAACGGCAACTTTTGGAAATGCAGCACATGGAAGGCAATGCTTTGGGATGAAATGAGGGGCAGGGAAAAAACCAGAAAGTTGCCCAAATTCTACGGGGTGAATTTCTGAAATCCAAAGAGAAAGGAACAAGGGGAGAGGAGAGAAGAAAGTGAGGAAGGGAAGGTTTCAAAAAAAAAAAAGAAAAAAAAAAAATTGTGACCGAAGGTCAAACAAGGAAATGGCATGGCAGCAGCTGAAGTGCAGAGAACTGGACCAAAGCATGCCTACCTGATCCTCACTGAAATCGCAAGATTTCATTTCCTTTCTTGAAATGAAATTCCTCATTTCAATTCATGAAAGGAAAAGGGCTCAAAAAAAAAAGAAAATAATTTTCACCGAAGTTCCTGCCAAGCAAATGGCATGGCATGAGCTGAAGTGCAGAGAACTGGACCAAAGCTTGCCAACTTGATCCTCACTGAAATCGCAAGATTTCATTTCCTTTCCTGAAATGAAATTCATTTCAGGAAAGGAAATGAAATCCCAAATTCGGAGAAGAAGGGTAACAAGCACTTGGGACAGGAGATATGATCAAAGGAAATGTGAGCGGAAAAAACGGCAACTTTTGGAAATGCAGCATATGGAAGGCAATTCTTTGGGATGAAATGAGGGGCAGGAAAAAAACCAGAAAGTTGCCCATATTCTAGGGGGTGAATTTCTGAAATCCAAAGAGAAAGGAACAAGGGGAGAGGAGAGAAGAAAGTGAGGAAGGGAAGGTTTCAAAAAAAAAAAAAAAAAAAAAATTTGTCACCGAAGTTCAAACAAGAAAATGGCATGGCAGCAGCTGAAGCGCAGAGAACTGGACCACAGCTTGCCAACTTGATCCTCACTGAAATCGCAAGATTTCATTTCCTTTCTTGAAATGAAATTCCTCATTTCAATTCATGAAAGGAAAAGGGCTCAAATAAAAAAGAAAAAATTTTTCACCGGAGTTCAAACAAGCAAATGGCATGGCATGAGCTGAAGTGCAGAGAACTGGACCAAAGCTTGCCAACTTGATCCTCACTGAAATCGCAAGATTTCATTTCCTTTCATGATAAGAAATTTCATGAAAGGAAATGAAATCCCAAATTCAGAGAAGAAGGGTAACAAGCACTTGGCACAGGAGATATGATCAAAGGAAATGTGAGCGGAAAAAACGGCAACTTTCGGAAATGCAGCATATGGAAGGCAATGCTTTGGGATGAAATGAGGGGCAGGAAAAAAACCAGAAAGTTGCCCATATTCTAGGGGGTGAATTTCTGAAATCCAAAGAGAAAGGAACAAGGGGAGAGGAGAGAAGAAAGTGAGGAAGGGAAGGTTTCAAAAAAAAAAAAGGAAAAATTTGTGACCGAAGTTCACACAAGCAAACGGTATGGCAGCAGCTGAAGTGCAGAGAACTGGACCAAAGCATGCCTACCTGATCCTCACTGAAATCGCAAGATTTCATTTCCTTTCTTGAAATGAAATTCCTCATTTCATTTCATGAAAGGAAAAGGGCTCAAAAAAAAAAGAAAGAAATTTTCACCGAAGTTCCTGCCAAGCAAATGGCATGGCATGAGCTGAAGTGCACAGAACTGGACTAAAGCTTGCCAACTTCATCCTCGCTGAAATCGCAAGATTTAATTTCTTCTCTGGAATCGAAATTCCCCATTTCATTTCATGAAAAGAAAAGGGCTCAAAAAAAAAGGAAAAATTTGTCACCGAAGTTCCTGCCAAGCAAATGGCATGGCAGCAGCTGAAGTGCAGAGAACTGGACCAAAGCTTGCCAACTTGATCCTCACTGAAATCGCAAGACTTCATTTCCTTTCATGAAATGAAATTCATTTCATGAAAGGAAATGAAATCCCAAATTCAGAGAAGAAGGGTAACAAGCACTTGGCACAGGAGATATGATCAAAGGAAATGTGAGCGGAAAAAACGGCAACTTTTGGAAATGCAGCATATGGAAGGCAATGCTTTGGGATGAAATGAGGGGCAAGGAAAAAACCAGAAAGTTGCCCATATTCTAGGGGGTGAATTTCTGAAATCCAAAGAGAAAGGAACAAGGTGAGAGGAGAGAAGAAAGTGAGGAAGGGAAGATTTAAAAAAAAAAAATAGGAAACATTTGTGACCGAAGTTCACACAAGCAAATGGTATGGCAGCAGCTGAAGTGCAGAGAACTGGACCAAAGCATGCCTACCTGATCCTCACTGAAATCGCAAGATTTCATTTCCTTTCTTGAAATGAAATTCCTCATTTCAATTCATGAAAGGAAAAGGGCTCAAAAAAAAAAGGAAAAATTTTTCACCGGAGTTCAAACAAGCAAATGGCATGGCATGAGCTGAAGTGCAGAGAACTGGACCAAAGCTTGCCAACTTGATCCTCACTGAAATCGCAAGATTTCATTTCCTTTCATGAAATGAAATTCATTTCATGAAAGGAAATGAAATCCCAAATTCAGAGAAGAAGGGTAACAAGCACTTGGGACAGGAGATATGATCAAAGGAAATGTGAGCGGAAAAAACGGCAACTTTTGGAAATGCAGCATATGGAAGGCAATGCTTTGGGATGAAATGAAGGGCAGGAAAAAAAACAGAAAGTTGCCCAAATTCTACGGGGTTAATTTCTGAAATCCAAAGAGAAAGGAACAAGGGGAGAGGAGAGAAGAAAGTGAGGAAGGGAAGGTTTAAAAAACAAAAAAAAAAAGGAAAAATTTGTCACCGAAGTTCAAACAAGGAAATGCCATGGCAGCAGCTGAAGTGCAGAGAACTGGACCAAAGCATGCCTACCTGATCCTCACTGAAATCGCAAGATTTCATTTCCTTTCTTGAAATGAAATTCCTCATTTCAATTCATGAAAGGAAAAGGGCTCAAAAAAAAAAGGAAAAATTTTTTACCGGAGTTCAAACAAGCAAATGTCATGGCATGAGCTGAAGTGCAGAGAACTGGACCAAAGCTTGCCAACTTGATCCTCACTGAAATCGCAAGATTTCATTTCCTTTCATGAAATGAAATTCATTTCATGAAAGGAAATGAAATCCCAAATTCAGAGAAGAAGGGTAACAAGCACTTGGCACAGGAGATACGATCAAAGGAAATGTGAGCGGAAAAAACGGCAACTTTTGGAAATGCAGCATATGGAAGGCAATGCTTTGGGATGAAATGAGGGGCAGGAAAAAAAACCAGAAAGTTGCCCAAATTCTACGGGGTGAATTTCTGAAATCCAAAGAGAAAGGAACAAGGGGAGAGGAGAGAAGAAAGTGAGGAAGGGAAGGTTTCAAAAAAAAAAGAAAAGAAAAAAATTGTGACCGAAGTTCAAACAAGGAAATGCCATGGCAGCAGCTGAAGTGCAGAGAACTGGACCAAAGCATGCCTACCTGATCCTCACTGAAATCGCAAGATTTCATTTCCTTTCTTGAAATGAAATTCCTCATTTCAATTCATGAAAGGAAAAGGGCTCAAAAAAAAAAGAAAAAAATTTTCACCGAAGTTCCTGCCAAGCAAATGGCATGGCATGAGCTGAAGTGCAGAGAACTGGACCAAAGCTTGCCAACTTGATCCTCACTGAAATCGCAAGATTTCATTTCCTTTCCTGAAATGAAATTCATTTCAGGAAAGGAAATGAAATCCCAAATTCGGAGAAGAAGGGTAACAAGCACTTGGGACAGGAGATATGATCAAAGGAAATGTGAGCGGAAAAAACGGCAACTTTTGGAAATGCAGCATATGGAAGGCAATTCTTTGGGATGAAATGAGGGGCAGGAAAAAAACCAGAAAGTTGCCCATATTCTAGGGGGTGAATTTCTGAAATCCAAAGAGAAAGGAACAAGGGGAGAGGAGAGAAGAAAGTGAGGAAGGGAAGGTTTCAAAAAAAAAAAAAAAAAAAAAATTTGTCACCGAAGTTCAAACAAGAAAATGGCATGGCATGAGCTGAAGTGCAGAGAACTGGACCAAAGCTTGCCAACTTGATCCTCACTGAAATCGCAAGATTTCATTTCCTTTCATGATAAGAAATTTCATGAAAGGAAATGAAATCCCAAATTCAGAGAAGAAGGGTAACAAGCACTTGGCACAGGAGATATGATCAAAGGAAATGTGAGCGGAAAAAACGGCAACTTTCGGAAATGCAGCATATGGAAGGCAATGCTTTGGGATGAAATGAGGGGCAGGAAAAAAACCAGAAAGTTGCCCATATTCTAGGGGGTGAATTTCTGAAATCCAAAGAGAAAGGAACAAGGGGAGAGGAGAGAAGAAAGTGAGGAAGGGAAGGTTTCAAAAAAAACAAAGGAAAAATTTGTGACCGAAGTTCACACAAGCAAATGGTATGGCAGCAGCTGAAGTGCAGAGAACTGGACCAAAGCATGCCTACCTGATCCTCACTGAAATCGCAAGATTTCATTTCCTTTCTTGAAATGAAATTCCTCATTTCAATTCATGAAAGGAAAAGGGCTCAAAAAAAAAAGAAAGTAATTTTCACCGAAGTTCCTGCCAAGCAAATGGCATGGCATGAGCTGAAGTGCAGAGAACTGGACCAAAGCTTGCCAACTTGATCCTCACTGAAATCGCAAGATTTCATTTCCTTTCATGAAATGAAATTCATTTCATGAAAGGAAATGAAATCCCAAATTCAGAGAAGAAGGGTAACAAGCACTTGGGACAGGAGATATGATCAAAGGAAATGTGAGCGGAAAAAACGGCAACTTTTGGAAATGCAGCATATGGAAGGCAATGCTTTGGGATGAAATGAGGGGCAGGAAAAAAAACCAGAAAGTTGCCCATATTCTAGGGGGTGAATTTCTGAAATCCAAAGAGAAAGGAACAAGGTGAGAGGAGAGAAGAAAGTGAGGAAGGGAAGGTTTCAAAAAAAAAAAAAAGGAAAAATTTGTCACCGAAGTTCACACAAGCAAATGGCATGGCAGCAGCTGAAGTGCAGAGAACTGGACCAAAGCATGCCTACCTGATCCTCACTGAAATCGCAAGATTTCATTTCCTTTCTTGAAATGAAATTCCTCATTTCATTTCATGAAAGGAAAAGGGCTCAAAAAAAAAAGAAAGAAATTTTCACCGAAGTTCCTGCCAAGCAAATGGCATGGCATGAGCTGAAGTGCAGAGAACTGGACCAAAGCTTGCCAACCTGATCCTCACTGAAATCGCAAGATTTCATTTCCTTTCTTGAAATGAAATTCCTCATTTCAATTCATGAAAGGAAAAGGGCTCAAAAAAAAAAGGAAAAATTTTTCACCAGAGTTCAAACAAGCAAATGGCATGGCATGAGCTGAAGTGCAGAGAACTGGACCAAAGCTTGCCAACCTGATCCTCACTGAAATCGCAAGATTTCATTTCTTTTCTGGAATCGAAATTCCCCATTTCATTTCATGAAATGAAAAGGGCTCAAAAAAAAAAGGAAAAATTTGTCACCGAAGTTCCTGCCAAGCAAATGGCATGGCATGAGCTGAAGTGCAGAGAACTGGACCAAAGCTTGCCAACTTGATCCTCACTGAAATCGCAAGATTTCATTTCCTTTCATGAAATGAAATTCATTTCATGAAAGGAAATGAAATCCCAAATTCAGAGAAGAAGGGTAACAAGCACTTGGCACAGGAGATATGATCAAAGGAAATGCGAGCGGAAAAAACGGCAACTTTTGGAAATGCAGCATATGGAAGGCAATGCTTTGGGATGAAATGAGGGGCAGGAAAAAAAACCAGAATGTTGCCCAAATTCTAGGGGGTGAATTTCTGAAATCCAAAGAGAAAGGAACAAGGTGAGAGGAGAGAAGAAAGTGAGGAAGGGAAGGTTTCAAAAAAAAAAAAAGGAAAAATTTGTGACCGAAGTTCACACAAGCAAATGGCATGGCAGCAGCTGAAGTGCAGAGAACTGGACCAAAGCATGCCTACCTGATCCTCACTGAAATCGTAAGATTTCATTTCCTTTCTTGAAATGAAATTCCTCATTTCATTTCATGAAAGGAAAAGGGCTCAAAAAAAAAAGAAAGTAATTTTCACCGAAGTTCCTGCCAAGCAAATGGCATGGCATGAGCTGAAGTGCACAGAACTGGACTAAAGCTTGCCAACTTCATCCTTGCTGAAATCGCAAGATTTAATTTCTTCTCTGGAATCGAAATTCCCCATTTCATTTCATGAAAAGAAAAGGGCTCAAAAAAAAAGGAAAAATTTGTCACCGAAGTTCCTGCCAAGCAAATGGCATGGCAGCAGCTGAAGTGCAGAGAACTGGACCAAAGCTTGCCAACTTGATCCTCACTGAAATCGCAAGATTTCATTTCCTTTCATGAAATGAAATTCATTTCATGAAAGGAAATGAAATCCCAAATTCGGAGAAGAAGGGTGACAAGCACTTGGCACAGGAGATATGATCAAAGGAAATGTGAGCGGAAAAAACGGCAACTTTTGGAAATGCAGCATATGGAAGGCAATGCTTTGGGATGAAATGAGGGGCAAGGAAAAAACCAGAAAGTTGCCCATATTCTAGGGGGTGAATTTCTGAAATCCAAAGAGAAAGGAACAAGGTGAGAGGAGAGAAGAAAGTGAGGAAGGGAAGATTTAAAAAAAAAAAATAGGAAACATTTGTGACCGAAGTTCACACAAGCAAATGGTATGGCAGCAGCTGAAGTGCAGAGAACTGGACCAAAGCATGCCTACCTGATCCTCACTGAAATCGCAAGATTTCATTTCCTTTCTTGAAATGAAATTCCTCATTTCAATTCATGAAAGGAAAAGGGCTCAAAAAAAAAAGGAAAAATTTTTCACCGGAGTTCAAACAAGCAAATGGCATGGCATGAGCGGAAGTGCAGAGAACTGGACCAAAGCTTGCCAACTTGATCCTCACTGAAATCGCAAGATTTCATTTCCTTTCATGAAATGAAATTCATTTCATGAAAGGAAATGAAATCCCAAATTCAGAGAAGAAGGGTAACAAGCACTTGGGACAGGAGATATGATCAAAGGAAATGTGAGCGGAAAAAACGGCAACTTTTGGAAATGCAGCATATGGAAGGCAATGCTTTGGGATGAAATGAAGGGCAGGAAAAAAAACAGAAAGTTGCCCAAATTCTACGGGGTGAATTTCTGAAATCCAAAGAGAAAGGAACAAGGGGAGAGGAGAGAAGAAAGTGAGGAAGGGAAGGTTTAAAAAACAAAAAGAAAAAAAAAATTGTGACCGAAGTTCAAACAAGGAAATGCCATGGCAGCAGCTGAAGTGCAGAGAACTGGACCAAAGCATGCCTACCTGATCCTCACTGAAATCGCAAGATTTCATTTCCTTTCTTGAAATGAAATTCCTCATTTCAATTCATGAAAGGAAAAGGGCTCAAAAAAAAAAGGAAAAATTTTTCACCGGAGTTCAAACAAGCAAATGGCATGGCATGAGCTGAAGTGCAGAGAACTGGACCAAAGCTTGCCAACTTGATCCTCACTGAAATCGCAAGATTTCATTTCCTTTCATGAAATGAAATTCATTTCATGAAAGGAAATGAAATCCCAAATTCAGAGAAGAAGGGTAACAAGCACTTGGCACAGGAGATACGATCAAAGGAAATGTGAGCGGAAAAAACGGCAACTTTTGGAAATGCAGCATATGGAAGGCAATGCTTTGGGATGAAATGAGGGGCAGGCAAAAAAACCAGAAAGTTGCCCAAATTCTACGGGGTGAATTTCTGAAATCCAAAGAGAAAGGAACAAGGGGAGAGGAGAGAAGAAAGTGAGGAAGGGAAGGTTTCAAAAAAAAAAGAAAAGAAAAAAATTGTGACCGAAGTTCAAACAAGGAAATGCCATGGCAGCAGCTGAAGTGCAGAGAACTGGACCAAAGCATGCCTACCTGATCCTCACTGAAATCGCAAGATTTCATTTCCTTTCTTGAAATGAAATTCCTCATTTCAATTCATGAAAGGAAAAGGGCTCAAAAAAAAAAGGAAAAATTTTTCACCAGAGTTCAAACAAGCAAATGGCATGGCATGAGCTGAAGTGCAGAGAACTGGACCAAAGCTTGCCAACTTGATCCTCACTGAAATCACAAGATTTCATTTCTTTTCTGGAATCGAAATTCCCCATTTCATTTCATGAAAAGAAAAGGGCTCAAAAAAAGAAGGAAAAATTTGTCACCGAAGTTCCTGCCAAGCAAATGGCATGGCATGAGCTGAAGTGCAGAGAACTGGACCAAATCTTGCCAACTTGATCCTCACTGAAATCGCAAGATTTCATTTCCTTTCATGAAATGAATTTCATTTCATGAAAGGAAATGAAATCCCAAATTCAGAGAAGAAGGGTAACAAGCACTTGGGACAGGAGATATGATCAAAGGAAATGTGAGCGGAAAAAACGGCAACTTTTGGAAATGTAGCATATAGAAGACAATTCTTTGGGATGAAATGAGGGGCAGGAAAAAAACCAGAAAGTTGCCCATATTCTAGGGGGTGAATTTCTGAAATCCAAAGAGAAAGGAACAAGGGGAGAGGAGAGAAGAAAGTGAGGAAGGGAAGGTTTCAAAAAAAAAAAAAAAAAAAAAATTTGTCACCGAAGTTCAAACAAGAAAATGGCATGGCAGCAGCTGAAGCGCAGAGAACTGGACCACAGCTTGCCAACTTGATCCTCACTGAAATCGCAAGATTTCATTTCCTTTCTTGAAATGAAATTCCTCATTTCAATTCATGAAAGGAAAAGGGCTCAAATAAAAAAGAAAAAATTTTTCACCGGAGTTCAAACAAGCAAATGGCATGGCATGAGCTGAAGTGCAGAGAACTGGACCAAAGCTTGCCAACTTGATCCTCACTGAAATCGCAAGATTTCACTTCCTTTCATGATAAGAAATTTCATGAAAGGAAATGAAATCCCAAATTCAGAGAAGAAGGGTAACAAGCACTTGGCACAGCAGATATGATCAAAGGAAATGTGAGCGGAAAAAACGGCAACTTTCGGAAATGCAGCATATGGAAGGCAATGCTTTGGGATGAAATGAGGGGCAGGAAAAAAACCAGAAAGTTGCCCATATTCTAGGGGGTGAATTTCTGAAATCCAAAGAGAAAGGAACAAGGGGAGAGGAGAGAAGAAAGTGAGGAAGGGAAGGTTTCAAAAAAAAAAAAGGAAAAATTTGTGACCGAAGTTCACACAAGCAAATGGTATGGCAGCAGCTGAAGTGCAGAGAACTGGACCAAAGCATGCCTACCTGATCCTCACTGAAATCGCAAGATTTCATTTCCTTTCTTGAAATGAAATTCCTCATTTCAATTCATGAAAGGAAAAGGGCTCAAAAAAAAAAGAAAGAAATTTTCACCGAAGTTCCTGCCAAGCAAATGGCATGGCATGAGCTGAAGTGCAGAGAACTGGACCAAAGCTTGCCAACTTGATCCTCACTGAAATCGCAAGATTTCATTTCCTGTCTTGAAATGAAATTCCTCATTTCAATTCATGAAAGGAAAAGGGCTCAAAAAAAAAAGGAAAAATTTTTCACCAGAGTTCAAACAAGCAAATGGCATGGCATGAGCTGAAGTGCAGAGAACTGGACCAAAGCATGCCTACCTGATCCTCACTGAAATCGCAAGATTTCATTTCCTTTCTTGAAATGAAATTCCTCATTTCATTTCATGAAAGGAAAAGGGCTCAAAAAAAAAAGAAAGAAATTTTCACCGAAGTTCCTGCCAAGCAAATGGCATGGCATGAGCTGAAGTGCACAGAACTGGACTAAAGCTTGCCAACTTGATCCTCACTGAAATCGCAAGATTTAATTTCTTCTCTGGAATCGAAATTCCCCATTTCATTTCATGAAAAGAAAAGGGCTCAAAAAAAAAGGAAAAATTTGTCACCGAAGTTCCTGCCAAGCAAATGGCATGGCAGCAGCTGAAGTGCAGAGAACTGGACCAAAGCTTGCCAACTTGATCCTCACTGAAATCGCAAGATTTCATTTCCTTTCATGAAATGAAATTCATTTCATGAAAGGAAATGAAATCCCAAATTCAGAGAAGAAGGGTAACAAGCACTTGGCACAGGAGATATGATCAAAGGAAATGTGAGCGGAAAAAACGGCAACTTTTGGAAATGCAGCATATGGAAGGCAATGCTTTGGGATGAAATGAGGGGCAAGGAAAAAACCAGAAAGTTGCCCATATTCTAGGGGGTGAATTTCTGAAATCCAAAGAGAAAGGAACAAGGTGAGAGGAGAGAAGAAAGTGAGGAAGGGAAGATTTAAAAAAAAAAAATAGGAAACATTTGTGACCGAAGTTCACACAAGCAAATGGCATGGCAGCAGCTGAAGTGCAGAGAACTGGACCAAAGCATGCCTACCTGATCCTCACTGAAATCGCAAGATTTCATTTCCTTTCTTGAAATGAAATTCCTCATTTCAATTCATGAAAGGAAAAGGGCTCAAAAAAAAAAGGAAAAATTTTTCACCGGAGTTCAAACAAGCAAATGGCATGGCATGAGCTGAAGTGCAGAGAACTGGACCAAAGCTTGCCAACTTGATCCTCACTGAAATCGCAAGATTTCATTTCCTTTCATGAAATGAAATTCATTTCATGAAAGGAAATGAAATCCCAAATTCAGAGAAGAAGGGTAACAAGCACTTGGGACAGGAGATATGATCAAAGGAAATGTGAGCGGAAAAAACGGCAACTTTTGGAAATGCAGCATATGGAAGGCAATGCTTTGGGATGAAATGAAGGGCAGGAAAAAAAACAGAAAGTTGCCCAAATTCTACGGGGTGAATTTCTGAAATCCAAAGAGAAAGGAACAAGGGGAGAGGAGAGAAGAAAGTGAGGAAGGGAAGGTTTAAAAAACAAAAAGAAAAAAAAAAATTGTGACCGAAGTTCAAACAAGGAAATGCCATGGCAGCAGCTGAAGTGCAGAGAACTGGACCAAAGCATGCCTACCTGATCCTCACTGAAATCGCAAGATTTCATTTCCTTTCTTGAAATGAAATTCCTCATTTCAATTCATGAAGGGAAAAGGGCTCAAAAAAAAAAGGAAAAATTTTTCACCGGAGTTCAAACAAGCAAATGTCATGGCATGAGCTGAAGTGCAGAGAACTGGACCAAAGCTTGCCAACTTGATCCTCACTGAAATCGCAAGATTTCATTTCCTTTCATGAAATGAAATTCATTTCATGAAAGGAAATGAAATCCCAAATTCAGAGAAGAAGGGTAACAAGCACTTGGCACAGGAGATACGATCAAAGGAAATGTGAGCGGAAAAAACGGCAACTTTTGGAAATGCAGCATATGGAAGGCAATGCTTTGGGATGAAATGAGGGGCAGGAAAAAAAACCAGAAAGTTGCCCAAATTCTACGGGGTGAATTTCTGAAATCCAAAGAGAAAGGAACAAGGGGAGAGGAGAGAAGAAAGTGCGGAAGGGAAGTTTTCAAAAAAAAAAGAAAAGAAAAAAATTGTGACCGAAGTTCAAACAAGGAAATGGCACGGCAGCAGCTGAAGTGCAGAGAACTGGACCAAAGCATGCCTACCTGATCCTCACTGAAATCGCAAGATTTCATTTCCTTTCTTGAAATGAAATTCCTCATTTCAATTCATGAAAGGAAAAGGGCTCAAAAAAAAAAGGAAAAATTTTTCACCAGAGTTCAAACACGCAAATGGCATGGCATGAGCTGAAGTGCAGAGAACTGGACCAAAGCTTGCCAACTTGATCCTCACTGAAATCGCAAGATTTCATTTCCTTTCATGAAATGAAATTCATTTCATGAAAGGAAATGAAATCCCAAATTCAGAGAAGAAGGGTAACAAGCACTTGGCACAGGAGATATGATCAAAGAAAATGTGAGCGGAAAAAACGGCAACTTTTGGAAATGCAGCATATAGAAGACAATGCTTTGGGATGAAATGAGGGGCAAGAAAAAAAACCAGAAAGTTGCCCATATTCTAGGGGGTGAATTTCTGAAATCCAAAGAGAAAGGAACAAGGGGAGAGGAGAGAAGAAAGTGAGGAAGGGAAGGTTTCAAAAAAAAAAAAAGAAAAAAAAATTTGTCACCGAAGTTCAAACAAGAAAATGGCATGGCACGACCTGAAGTGCAGAGAACTGGACCAAAGCTTGCCAACTTGATCCTCACTGAAATCGCAAGATTTCATTTCTTTTCTGGAATCGAAATTCCCCATTTCATTTCATGAAATGAAAAGGGCTCAAAAAAAAAAGGAAAAATTTGTCACCGAAGTTCCTGCCAAGCAAATGGCATGGCATGAGCTGAAGTGCAGAGAACTGGACCAAAGCTTGCCAACTTGATCCTCACTGAAATCGCAAGATTTCATTTCCTTTCATGAAATGAAATCCCAAATTCAGAGAAGAAGGGTAACAAGCACTTGGCACAGGAGATATGATCAAAGGAAATGTGAGCGGAAAAAACGGCAACTTTTGGAAATGCAGCAGATGGAAGGCAATGCTTTGGGATGAAATGAGGGGCAGGAAAAAAAACCAGAAAGTTGCCCAAATTCTAGGGGGTGAATTTCTGAAATCCAAAGAGAAAGGAACAAAGTGAGAGGAGAGAAGAAAGTGAGGAAGGGAAGGTTTCAAAAAAAAAAAAAAGGAAAAATTTGTGACCGAAGTTCACACAAGCAAATGGCATGGCAGCAGCTGAAGTGCAGAGAACTGGACCAAAGCATGCCTACCTGATCCTCACTGAAATCGCAAGATTTCATTTCCTTTCTTGAAATGAAATTCCTCATTTCATTTCATGAAAGGAAAAGGGCTCAAAAAAAAAAGAAAGAAATTTTCACCGAAGTTCCTGCCAAGCAAATGGCATGGCATGAGCTGAAGTGCAGAGAACTGGACTAAAGCTTGCCAACTTCATCCTCGCTGAAATCGCAAGATTTCATTTCTTATCTGGAATCGAAATTCCCCATTTCATTTCATGAAAAGTAAAGGGCTCAAAAAAAAAGGAAAAATTTGTCACCGAAGTTCCTGCCAAGCAAATGGCATGGCAGCAGCTGAAGTGCAGAGAACTGGACCAAAGCTTGCCAACTTGATCCTCACTGAAATCGCAAGATTTCATTTCCTTTCATGAAATAAAATTCATTTCATGACAGGAAATGAAATCCCAAATTCGGAGAAGAAGGGTGACAAGCACTTGGCACAGGAGATATGATCAAAGGAAATGTGAGCGGAAAAAACGGCAACTTTTGGAAATGCAGCAGATGGAAGGCAATGCTTTGGGATGAAATGAGGGGCAAAGAAAAAACCAGAAAGTTGCCCATATTCTAGGGGGTGAATTTCTGAAATCCAAAGAGAAAGGAACAAGGTGAGAGGAGAGAAGAAAGTGAGGAAGGGAAGATTTAAAAAAAAAAATAGGAAACATTTGTGACCGAAGTTCACACAAGCAAATGGTATGGCAGCAGCTGAAGTGCAGAGAACTGGACCAAAGCATGCCTACCTGATCCTCACTGAAATCGAAAGACTTCATTTCCTTTCTTGAAATGAAATTCCTCATTTCAATTCATGAAAGGAAAAGGGCTCAAAAAAAAAAGGAAAAATTTGTCACCGAAGTTCCTGCCAAGCAAATGGCATGGCATGAGCTGAAGTGCAGAGAACTGGACCAAAGCTTGCCAACTTGATCCTCACTGAAATCGCAAGATTTCATTTCCTTTCATGAAATGAAATTCATTTCATGAAAGGAAATGAAATCCCAAATTCAGAGAAGAAGGGGAACAAGCACTTGGGACAGGAGATATGATCAAAGGAAATGTGAGCGGAAAAAACGGCAACTTTTGGAAATGCAGCATATGGAAGGCAATGCTTTGGGATGAAATGAGGGGCAGGAAAAAAAACAGAAAGTTGCCCAAATTCTACGGGGTGAATTTCTGAAATCCAAAGAGAAAGGAACAAGGTGAGAGGAGAGAAGAAAGTGAGGAAGGGAAGGTTTAAAAAACAAAAAGAAAAAAAAAATTGTGACCGAAGTTCAAACAAGGAAATGCCATGGCAGCAGCTGAAGTGCAGAGAACTGGACCAAAGCATGCCTACCTGATCCTCACTGAAATCGCAAGATTTCATTTCCTTTCTTGAAATGAAATTCCTCATTTCAATTCATGAAAGGAAAAGGGCTCAAAAAAAAAAGAAAAAATTTTTCACCGGAGTTCAAACAAGCAAATGGCATGGCATGAGCTGAAGTGCAGAGAACTGGACCAAAGCTTGCCAACTTGATCCTCACTGAAATCGCAAGATTTCATTTCCTTTCATGAAATGAAATTCATTTCATGAAAGGAAATGAAATCCCAAATTCAGAGAAGAAGGGTAACAAGCACTTGGCACAGGAGATACGATCAAACGAAATGTGAGCGGAAAAAACGGCAACTTTTGGAAATGCAGCATATGGAAGGCAATGCTTTGGGATGAAATGAGGGGCAGGAAAAAAAAAAGAAAGTTGCCCATATTCTAGGGGGTGAATTTCTGAAATCCAAAGAGAAAGGAACAAGGGGAGAGGAGAGAAGAAAGTGAGGAAGGGAAGGTTTCAAAAAAAAAAAAAGGAAAAATTTGTGACCGAAGTTCACACAAGCAAATGGCATGGCAGCAGCTGAAGTGCAGAGAACTGGACCAAAGCATGCCTACCTGATCCTCACTGAAATCGCAAGATTTCATTTCCTTTCTTGAAATGAAATTCCTCATTTCATTTCATGAAAGGAAAAGGGCTCAAAAAAAAAAGAAAGAAATTTTCACCGAAGTTCCTGCCAAGCAAATGGCATGGCATGAGCTGAAGTGCACAGAACTGGACTAAAGCTTGCCAACTTCATCCTCGCTGAAATCGCAAGATTTCATTTCTTCTCTGGAATCGAAATTCCCCATTTCATTTCATGAAAAGAAAAGGGCTCAAAAAAAAAGGAAAAATTTGTCACCGAAGTTCCTGCCAAGCAAATGGCATGGCATGAGCTGAAGTGCAGAGAACTGGACCAAAGCTTGCCAACTTGATCCTCACTGAAATCGCAAGATTTCATTTCCTTTCATGAAATGAAATTCATTTCATGAAAGGAAATGAAATCCCAAATTCGGAGAAGAAGGGTGACAAGCACTTGGCACAGGAGATATGATCAAAGGAAATGTGAGCGGAAAAAACGGCAACTTTTGGAAATGCAGCATATGGAAGGCAATGCTTTGGGATGAAATGAGGGGCAGGAAAAAAAACCAGAAAGTTGCCCATATTCTAGGGGGTGAATTTCTGAAATCCAAAGAGAAAGGAACAAGGTGAGAGGAGAGAAGAAAGTGAGGAACGGAAGGTTTCAAAAAAAGAAAAGGAAAAATTTCTGACCGAAGTTCACAAAAGCAAATGGCATGGCAGCAGCTGAAGTGCAGAGAACTGGACCAAAGCATGCCTACCTGATCCTCACTGAAATCGCAAGATTTCATTTCCTTTCTTGAAATGAAATTCCTCATTTCATTTCATGAAAGGAAAAGGGCTCAAAAAAAAAAGAAAAAATTTTTCACCGAAGTTCCTGCCAAGCAAATGGCATGGCATGAGCTGAAGTGCAGAGAACTGGACCAAAGCTTGCCAACTTGATCCTCACTGAAATCGCAAGATTTCATTTCTTTTCTGGAATCGAAATTCCCCATTTCATTTCATGAAAAGAAAAGGGCTCAAAAAAAAAAAGGAAATATTTGTCACCGAAGTTCCTGCCAAGCAAATGGCATGGCATGAGCTGAAGTGCAGAGAACTGGACCAAAGCTTGCCAACTTCATCCTCACTGAAATCGCAAGATTTCATTTCCTTTCATGAAATGAAATTCATTTCATGAAAGGAAATGAAATCCCAAATTCAGAGAAGAAGGGTAACAAGCACTTGGCACAGGAGATATGATCAAAGAAAATGTGAGCGGAAAAAACGGCAACTTTTGGAAATGCAGCATATGGAAGGCAATGCTTTGAGATGAAATGAGGGGCAGGAAGAAAAACCAGAAAGTTGCCCATATTCTAGGGGGTGAATTTCTGAAATCCAAAGAGAAAGGAACAAGGGGAGAGGAGAGAAGAAAGTGAGGAAGGGAAGGTTTCAAAAAAAAAAAAAGAAAAAAAAATTTGTCACCGAAGTTCAAACAAGAAAATGGCATGGCACGACCTGAAGTGCAGAGAACTGGACCAAAGCTTGCCAACTTGATCCTCACTGAAATAGCAAGATTTCATTTCTTTTCTGGAATCGAAATTCCCTATTTCGTTTCATGAAAAGAAAAGGACTCAAAAAAAAAAGAAAAATTTGTCACCGAAGTTCCTGCCAAGCAAATGACATGGCATGAGCTGAAGTGCAGAGAACTGGACCAAAGCTTGCCAACTTGATCCTCACTGAAATCGCAAGATTTCATTTCTTTTCTGGAATCGAAATTCCCCATTTCATTTCATGAAAAGAAAAGGGCTCAAAAAAAAAAGAAAGAAATTTTCACCGAAGTTCCTGCCAAGCAAATGGCATGGCATGAGCTGAAGTGCAGAGAACTGGACTAAAGCTTGCCAACTTCATCCTCGCTGAAATCGCAAGATTTCATTTCTTCTCTGGAATTGAAATTCCCCATTTCATTTCATGAAAAGAAAAGGGCTCAAAAAAAAAGGAAAAATTTGTCACCGAAGTTCCTGCCAAGCAAATGGCATGGCAGCAGCTGAAGTGCAGAGAACTGGACCAAAGCTTGCCAACTTGATCCTCACTGAAATCGCAAGATTTCATTTCCTTTCATGAAATGAAATTCATTTCATGAAAGGAAATGAAATCCCAAATTCGGAGAAGAAGGGTGACAAGCACTTGGCACAGGAGATATGATCAAAGGAAATGTGAGCGGAAAAAACGGCAACTTTTGGAAATGCAGCATATGGAAGGCAATGCTTTGGGATGAAATGAGGGGCAGGAAAAAAAACCAGAAAGTTGCCCAAATTCTACGGGGTGAATTTCTGAAATCCAAAGAGAAAGGAACAAGGTGAGAGGAGAGAAGAAAGTGAGGAACGGAAGGTTTCAAAAAAAGAAAAGGAAAAATTTGTGACCGAAGTTCACACAAGCAAATGGCATGGCAGCAGCTGAAGTGCAGAGAACTGGACCAAAGCATGCCTACCTGATCCTCACTGAAATCGCAAGATTTCATTTCCTTTCTTGAAATGAAATTCCTCATTTCAATTCATGAAAGGAAAAGGGCTCAAAAAAAAAAGGAAAAATTTTTCACCGGAGTTCAAACAAGCAAATGGCATGGCATGAGCTGAAGTGCAGAGAACTGGACCAAAGCTTGCCAACTTGATCCTCACTGAAATCGCAAGATTTCATTTCCTTTCATGAAATGAAATTCATTTCATGAAAGGAAATGAAATCCCAAATTCAGAGAAGAAGGGTAACAAGCACTTGGCACAGGAGATATGATCAAAGGAAATGTGAGCGGAAAAATCGGCAACTTTTGGAAATGCAGCATATGGAAGGCAATGCTTTGGGATGAAATGAGGGGCAGGAAAAAAAACAGAAAGTTGCTCATATTCTACGGGGTGAATTTCTGAAATCCAAAGAGAAAGGAACAAGGTGAGAGGAGAGAAGAAAGTGAGGAAGGGAAGGTTTCAAAAACAAAATAGGAAACATTTGTGACCGAAGTTCACAGAAGGAAATGGTATGGCAGCAGCTGAAGTGCAGAGAACTGGACCAAGGCTTGCCAACCTGATCCTCACTGAAATCACAAGATTTCATTTCCTTTCTTGAAATGAAATTCCTCATTTCATTTCATGAAAGGAAAAGGGCTCAAAAAAAAAAAGAAAATATTTGTCACCGAAGTTCCTGCCAAGCAAATGGCATGGCATGAGCTGAAGTGCAGAGAACTGGACCAAAGCTTGCCAACTTGATCCTCACTGAAATCGCAAGATTTCATTTCCTTTCATGAAATGAAATTCATTTCATGAAAGGAAATGAAATCCCAAATTCAGAGAAGAAGGGTAACAAGCACTTGGCAGAGGATATAGGATCAAAGGAAATGTGAGCGGAAAAAACGGCAACTTTTGGAAATGAAGCATATGGAAGGCAATGCTTTGGGATGAAATGAGGGGCAGGAAAAAAAACCAGAAAGTTGCCCAAATTCTACGGGGTGAATTTCTGAAATCCAAAGAGATAGGAACAAGGGGAGAGGAGAGAAGAAAGTGAGGAAGGGAAGGTTTAAAAAACAAAAAGAAAAAAAAAAAATTGTGACTGAAGTTCAAACAAGGAAATGCCATGGCAGCAGCTGAAGTGCAGAGAACTGGACCAAAGTATGCCTACCTGATCCTCACTGAAATCGCAAGATTTCATTTCGTTTCTTGAAATGAAATTCCTCATTTCAATTCATGAAAGGAAAAGGGCTCAAAAAAAAAAGAAAGAAATTTTCACCGAAGTTCCTGCCAAGCAAATGGCATGGCATGAGCTGAAGTGCAGAGAACTGGACTAAAGCTTGCCAACTTCATCCTCGCTGAAATCGCAAGATTTCATTTCTTCTCTGGAATTGAAATTCCCCATTTCATTTCATGAAAAGAAAAGGGCTCAAAAAAAAAGGAAAAATTTGTCACCGAAGTTCCTGCCAAGCAAATGGCATGGCAGCAGCTGAAGTGCAGAGAACTGGACCAAAGCTTGCCAACTTGATCCTCACTGAAATCGCAAGATTTCATTTCCTTTCATGAAATGAAATTCATTTCATGACAGGAAATGAAATCCCAAATTCGGAGAAGAAGGGTGACAAGCACTTGGCACAGGAGATATGATCAAAGGAAATGTGAGCGGAAAAAACGGCAACTTTTGGAAATGCAGCATATGGAAGGCAATGCTTTGGGATGAAATGAGGGGCAGGAAAAAAAACCAGAAAGTTGCCCAAATTCTACGGGGTGAATTTCTGAAATCCAAAGAGAAAGGAACAAGGTGAGAGGAGAGAAGAAAGTGAGGAACGGAAGGTTTCAAAAAAAGAAAAGGAAAAATTTGTGACCGAAGTTCACACAAGCAAATGGCATGGCAGCAGCTGAAGTGCAGAGAACTGGACCAAAGCATGCCTACCTGATCCTCACTGAAATCGCAAGATTTCATTTCGTTTCTTGAAAAGAAATTCCTCATTTCATTTCATGAAAGGAAAAGGGCTCAAAAAAAAAAGAAAGAAATTTTCACCGAAGTTCCTGCCAAGCAAATGGCATGGCATGAGCTGAAGTGCAGAGAACTGGACTAAAGCTTGCCAACTTCATTCTCGCTGAAATCGCAAGATTTCATTTCTTCTCTGGAATTGAAATTCCCCATTTCATTTCATGAAAAGAAAAGGGCTCAAAAAAAAAGGAAAAATTTGTCACCGAAGTTCCTGCCAAGCAAATGGCATGGCAGCAGCTGAAGTGCAGAGAACTGGACCAAAGCTTGCCAACTTGATCCTCACTGAAATCGCAAGATTTCATTTCCTTTCATGAAATGAAATTCATTTCATGAAAGGAAATGAAATCCCAAATTCGGAGAAGAAGGGTGACAAGCACTTGGCACAGGAGATATGATCAAAGGAAATGTGAGCGGAAAAAACGGCAACTTTTGGAAATGCAGCATATGGAAGGCAATGCTTTGGGATGAAATGAGGGGCAGGAAAAAAAACCAGAAAGTTGCCCAAATTCTACGGGGTGAATTTCTGAAATCCAAAGAGAAAGGAACAAGGTGAGAGGAGAGAAGAAAGTGAGGAACGGAAGGTTTCAAAAAAAGAAAAGGAAAAATTTGTGACCGAAGTTCACACAAGCAAATGGCATGGCAGCAGCTGAAGTGCAGAGAACTGGACCAAAGCATGCCTACCTGATCCTCACTGAAATCGCAAGATTTCATTTCCTTTCTTGAAATGAAATTCCTCATTTCAATTCATGAAAGGAAAAGGGCTCAAAAAAAAAAGAAAAAATTTTTCACCGAAGTTCCTGCCAAGCAAATGGCATGGCATGAGCTGAAGTGCAGAGAACTGGACCAAAGCTTGCCAACTTGATCCTCACTGAAATCGCAAGATTTCATTTCCTTTCATGAAATGAAATCCCAAATTCAGAGAAGAAGGGTAACAAGCACTTGGCACAGGAGATATGATCAAAGGAAATGTGAGCGGAAAAAACGGCAACTTTTGGAAATGCCGCATATGGAAGGCAATGCTTTGGGATGAAATGAGGGGCAGGGAAAAAACCAGAAAGTTGCCCATATTCTAGGGGGTGAATTTCTGAAATCCAAAGAGAAAGGAACAAGGTGAGAGGAGAGAAGAAAGTGAGGAAGGGAAGATTTAAAAAAAAAAAATAGGAAACATTTGTGACCGAAGTTCACACAAGCAAATGGTATGGCAGCAGCTGAAGTGCAGAGAACTGGACCAAAGCATGCCTACCTGATCCTCACTGAAATCGCAAGATTTCATTTCCTTTCTTGAAATGAAATTCCTCATTTCAATTCATGAAAGGAAAAGGGCTCAAAAAAAAAAGGAAAAATTTTTCACCGGAGTTCAAACAAGCAAATGGCATGGCATGAGCTGAAGTGCAGAGAACTGGACCAAAGCTTGCCAACTTGATCCTCACTGAAATCGCAAGATTTCATTTCCTTTCATGAAATGAAATTCATTTCATGAAAGGAAATGAAATCCCAAATTCAGAGAAGAAGGGTAACAAGCACTTGGGACAGGAGATATGATCAAAGGAAATGTGAGCGGAAAAAACGGCAACTTTTGGAAATGCAGCATATGGAAGGCAATGCTTTGGGATGAAATGAGGGGCAGGAAAAAAAACAGAAAGTTGCTCATATTCTACGGGGTGAATTTCTGAAATCCAAAGAGAAAGGAACAAGGTGAGAGGAGAGAAGAAAGTGAGGAAGGGAAGGTTTCAAAAACAAAATAGGAAACATTTGTGACCGAAGTTCACAGAAGGAAATGGTATGGCAGCAGCTGAAGTGCAGAGAACTGGACCAAGGCTTGCCAACCTGATCCTCACTGAAATCACAAGATTTCATTTCCTTTCTTGAAATGAAATTCCTCATTTCATTTCATGAAAGGAAAAGGGCTCAAAAAAAAAAAGAAAAGATTTGTCACCGAAGTTCCTGCCAAGCAAATGGCATGGCATGAGCTGAAGTGCAGAGAACTGGACCAAAGCTTGCCAACTTGATCCTCACTGAAATCGCAAGATTTCATTTCCTTTCATGAAATGAAATTCATTTCATGAAAGGAAATGAAATCCCAAATTCAGAGAAGAAGGGTAACAAGCACTTGGCACAGGAGATAGGATCAAAGGAAATGTGAGCGGAAAAAACGGCAACTTTTGGAAATGCAGCATATGGAAGGCAATGCTTTGGGATGAAATGAGGGGCAGGAAAAAAAACCAGAAAGTTGCCCAAATTCTACGGGGTGAATTTCTGAAATCCAAAGAGATAGGAACAAGGGGAGAGGAGAGAAGAAAGTGAGGAAGGGAAGGTTTAAAAAACAAAAAGAAAAAAAAAAAATTGTGACTGAAGTTCAAACAAGGAAATGCCATGGCAGCAGCTGAAGTGCAGAGAACTGGACCAAAGTATGCCTACCTGATCCTCACTGAAATCGCAAGATTTCATTTCGTTTCTTGAAATGAAATTCCTCATTTCAATTCATGAAAGGAAAAGGGCTCAAAAAAAAAAGGAAAAATTTTTCACCGGAGTTCAAACAAGCAAATGGCATGGCATGAGCTGAAGTGCAGAGAACTGGACCAAAGCTTGCCAACTTGATCCTCACTGAAATCGCAAGATTTCATTTCCTTTCCTGAAATGAAATTCATTTCAGGAAAGGAAATGAAATCCCAAATTCAGAGAAGAAGGGTAACAAGCACTTGGCACAGGAGATATGATCAAAGGAAATGTGAGCGGAAAAAACGGCAACTTTTGGAAATGCAGCATATGGAAGGCAATGCTTTGGGATGAAATGAGGGGCAGGAAAAAAGACAGAAAGTTGCCCAAATTCTACGGGGTGAATTTCTGAAATCCAAAGAGAAAGGAACAAGGGGAGAGGAGAGAAGAAAGTGAGGAAGGGAAGGTTTCAAAAAAAAAAAGAAAAAAAAAAAATTGTGACCGAAGTTCAAACAAGGAAATGGCATGGCAGCAGCTGAAGTGCAGAGAACTGGACCAAAGCATGCCTACCTGATCCTCACTGAAATCGCAAGATTTCATTTCCTTTCTTGAAATGAAATTCCTCATTTCAATTCATGAAAGGAAAAGGGCTCAAAAAAAAAAGCAAAAATTTTTCACCGGAGTTCAAACAAGCAAATGGCATGGCATGAGCTGAAGTGCAGAGAACTGGACCAAAGCTTGCCAACTTGATCCTCACTGAAATCGCAAGATTTCATTTCCTTTCATGAAATGAAATTCATTTCATGAAAGGAAATGAAATCCCAAATTCAGAGAAGAAGGGTAACAAGCACTTGGCACAGGAGATATGATCAAAGGAAATGTGAGCGGAAAAAACGGCAACTTTTGGAAATGCAGCATATGGAAGGCAATGCTTTGGGATGAAATGAGGGGCAGGAAAAAAGACAGAAAGTTGCCCAAATTCTACGGGGTGAATTTCTGAAATCCAAAGAGAAAGGAACAAGGTGAGAGAAGAAAGTGAGGAAGGGAAGGTTTCAAAAAAAAAAAAAAAAAAAAAAATTTGTCACCGAAGTTCAAACAAGAAAATGGCATGCCACGACCTGAAGTGCAGAGAACTGGACCAAAGCTTGCCAACCTGATCCTCACTGAAATCACAAGATTTCATTTCCTTTCTTGAAATGAAATTCCTCATTTCATTTCATGAAAGGAAAAAGGCTCAAAAAAAAAAGAAAAGATTTGTCACCGAAGTTCCTGCCAAGCAAATGGCATGGCAGCAGCTGAAGTGCAGAGAACTGGACCAAAGCTTGCCAACTTGATCCTCACTGAAATCGCAAGATTTCATTTCCTTTCATGAAATGAAATTCATTTCATGAAAGGAAATGAAATCCCAAATTCAGAGAAGAAGGGTAACAAGCACTTGGCACAGGAGATATGATCAAAGGAAATGTGAGCGGAAAAAACGGCAACTTTTGGAAATGCAGCATATGGAAGGCAATGCTTTGGGATGAAATGAGGGGCAGGAAAAAAAACCAGAAAGTTGCCCATATTCTAGGGGGTGAATTTCTGAAATCCAAAGAGATAGGAACAAGGTGAGAGGAGAGAAGAACGTGAGGAAGGGAAGGTTTAAAAAAAAAAAAAAAAAAAATTTGTCACCGAAGTTCAAACAAGAAAATGGCATGGCACGACCTGAAGTGCAGAGAAATGGACCAAACTTGCCAACTTGATCCTCACTGAAATCGCAAGATTTCATTTCTTTTCTGGAATCGAAATTCCCCATTTCATTTCATGAAATGAAAAGGGCTCAAAAAAAAAAGGAAAAATTTGTCACCGAAGTTCCTGCCAAGCAAATGGCATGGCATGAGCTGAAGTGCAGAGAACTGGACCAAAGCTTGCCAACTTGATCCTCACTGAAATCGCAAGATTTCATTTCCTTTCATGAAATGAAATTCATTTCATGAAAGGAAATGAAATCCCAAATTCAGAGAAGAAGGGTAACAAGCACTTGGGACAGGAGATATGATCAAATGAAATGCGAGCGGAGAAAACGGCAACTTTTGGAAATGCAGCATATGGAAGGCAATGCTTTGGGATGAAATGAGGGGCAGGAAAAAAAACCAGAAAGTTGCCCAAATTCTACGGGGTGAATTTCTGAAATCCAAAGAGAAAGGAACAAGGGGAGAGGAGAGAAGAAATTGAGGAAGGGAAGGTTTCAAAAAAAAAAAAGGAAAAATTTGTGACCGAAGTTCAAACAAGGAAATGGCATGGCAGCAGCTGAAGTGCAGAGAACTGGACCAAAGCATGCCTACCTGATCCTCACTGAAATCGCAAGATTTCATTTCCTTTCTTGAAATGAAATTCCTCATTTCATTTCATGAAAGGAAAAGGGCTCAAAAAAAAAAGAAAAAATTTTTCACCGGAGTTCAAACAAGCAAATGGCATGGCACGAGCTGAAGTGCAGAGAACTGGACCAAAGCTTGCCAACTTGATCCTCACTGAAATCGCAAGATTTCATTTCCTTTCATGAAATGAATTTCATGAAAGGAAATGAAATCCCAAATTCAGAGAAGAAGGGTAACAAGCACTTGGCACAGGAGATATGATCAAAGGAAACGTGAGCGGAAAAAACGGCAACTTTTGGAAATGCAGCATATGGAAGGCAATGCTTTGGGATGAAAGGAGGGGCAGGAAAAAAAAAACAGAAATTTGCCCATATTCTATGGGGTGAATTTCTGAAATCCAAAGAGAAAGGAACAAGGTGAGAGGAGAGAAGAAAGTGAGGAAGGGAAGGTCTCAAAAAAAACAAAGAAAAATATCTCACCGAAGTTCAAACAAGAAAATGGCATGGCAGCAGCTGAAGTGCAGAGAAGTGGACCAAAGCATGCCTACCTGATTGTCAGGAAGAGGGAGTCTGACACCACATTTGTGATCATCAGAACTCAGTTTATTGCTTCTCAGTCACACAATATATACACTGCTTAATTAGCCTCATACATATTGCAAAAGCTAAGCTCCGGATAGGCTGCTGTCTACCTGCGTTAATCAGCTTGTTTGGGAATCTTGTGGTATCTTCTTTCTTCATTGTTTGTGTCTCCCAGGTCTTGTTTCTCATGGGAATCTTGCTTGCTTATCAAGGGCCCACAAGCTACAGCTGTGGCTCTGGATGTTCCTTAGCTCTTAACCATTGCAGTGCCAGATCCTCCACATTTCCCACATATCCCCCTGTTTCTTTAATGGTTACAAAGCACTAGTTAATTTCTCAGTCAAGCAGCTAAACATTAACTGAACAATTAAAACAATAATTATAATGATTATCAATAGCCGTAGTCCTTTCTTCAGCAGTTGAGCTAGCCATGGAGAAAGTCTGAGCTGACATCCAGTCGTTGGAAAGCACAGCAAAACAACCTTTTGAAAGTTATTATTATCAAAAGCAACAACAACACTGTCTTACACAAGTTCTTAAGTTACTCAGTGATTTGATTATTCAGCTTTGAGCAACCTCTCCACTTCAACTTGCTACTATAAGGTTACTTAAAATAATTTTTCTAACAAGTACTACTTTAGCTAATTGAAACTGTGAAAACAATATACACCGTTGCTCTAAAGTCTCTGCCAAGCTCTAATCTTGATTAAAGAGTCCATGGTTTCTTCTGAACTCTAATTCTTGATTCTGATCAGGTGAGTAGGTAATTGCTTCAAACTTGTTGATGATAGAACACATGCATACTCTCTTTCTCTAGGTTAACAGGTTAACATTTGAGCTTTGTCATTACATGTTATGATACACTCAATTGTGGGTTTTGCTTTATGAGCAAAGGTAATTAAGGCAACAGATACAACTACAGGTGCAATACATAAGAGAAAGAGAACAGTACTTTAAAAATATACAGATCATTAACCATTTAACTATTAGCTACTACCCAGAGTCTACAATCACGGGAGAGTCCCATTTTACAGGTGAGACTTGAAGACCTTTCCCGGGCAAGGTTGTCAAGTTTACCTGAAAGGGGTTCCAGCTCTCCAAGCTGAATTGGTGAGCCAAAATGACTCAATTGCAGTTTTAGGGTAGAAACATCTGGGATTAAAGATTCAGTACCCGATCAGCTTAGGGCCAGGGCTTGGCCAGAGCCCAGGCCTTATCTGAGAGGGTCTCTCTAAATCTTCTAAACAAGCTTCTATTAATATAAATTCTTTAAAGCAATACACTTCTTGCAGATCAACGTTGTGGTTTAGTTTTAACTAAATAATCAATGGTACCATAAACAAATTACAAATAGCTGTGAACAAAGAGACACATATGTATAGCATCAAATAATGTTTTCTGGGTAATGCTCTCTGTAAAAGCTTAGTAAATTCATATCATTACTTTAACAACACATCTAGAATTTCATGTTTTGACAGAACTTAAACTTTAACTTCACTTAAAATTAAGATAAATTTAACAGAGCTTAAAGTTAACATAATTGAAAGCAAAAATTAATGTCAAGCACTTAAAAAATAAGTCCTATCTCATAGGCGCCTCTACCCAGACTTACATGCTGATAAAATACAAATTAACAGAGACAATTCACACACATGTACAAGAAAACAAAATCAGACTTGCTTTTGCTAAAGTTATCACGGGGCTAACTGACTCTTAGGCCACAAAATGCTTTACAGAATTGGCCTCAGGATGTTACTCAGCCAGCTCTGGCTCTGAGGCAGCAAGTTACACCCCTCTGCCAGCTGTTACAAATTCACTAAACAACACCACCACTCACAAACATGGAAATTCTCTTCACCCGACTACAAGCGTCTGTTTTCTCTTTTCTTTCTTTCAGAGGTCACCAAAATTCAATTTCTTAATCAAACTGAAAACCAACAGACTTTACATAAATTTTGATCAACTTAAAGTTGACAGGTCTGACTTATAAACTCAGAAGACATAAAAGACTCAAACAACATTCTTAGTACATTTGCTGCAGCACTTTCACACTTGTATGCACACAGATACTGATTAAGGTATACCTATGGAAAGAAAAATATTCCTTTGAATTCAGTGAGGTAGTCACTCTGAATGCCTTTGCATTCTTTTAACTTTAAATTTACTAAAATTAGATACAAGATTAAGAGTATATCTTAAGAGTTTTAGATACAGCAGAATTTAACTTATTTTGACTTTCTTCGCACAAGAAACTACTGAAAATTCATCATACAGCAGTTAAACATTTGCGAATAATATCAAGAAATAAATCTAAAGTGTGGCAGATTTACAGTCATGTGGAAAATGCCTGTTTACTCCTCTAAGATAAATGTAAGTTTATTAAGATGTTTTCAAGATGCAGCTTTACTCACAGGGATGATAGCACTGCACGTTCGTGGAAAATTGCATTTAAGGCCTGCTTAACTTGCAGATGGTAAGACAGCTTTCTGTAAAAATAATTACAAACGGTTTGAGATGTAAAGATGACATCAAGGACATAATTATATAACACTGCCATGATTCTGGACACGCATCTTACTTAATGCTATGGATAGAATTGACACATGTTACACATTCACCGAGTTTCGCAATTCGCCTATACATATGCATGACCTATCCCCGCTTCATATTATAATGAGTTTAAAAGTCATTTCTATGTGGTTACGCCTGCGCAGTGTTATTTGGTAGTGGGCTCCGGGGGTCTTGGGAGGAAGTATATACTCATCTTCTTGTCTTGAACTTTTCACCTTTCTGTCTTGCGCATGCTCTTTGGGTCCCTGGCCCTAGTCCCAATAACAACTCTGGTTTCAGCCAGCGTAGGGGTTCCACAGATACAAGCTGGGTCACAATCCCTGTTTTTGTCAATAATCTTTTATAAACTATAGGTGACAAGGAAGAACAAGCACATTTGAATCTCTGAACAAAGTACCAGCTAGAAATGTTGTCACATGTGTCTACATGGCAAAAACAATTGCATTTAAATTGTCTTATTAAAGCTGTATAGGCAAACAGGTAAAGCTGGCACCACGCTACATGTTTTTACAGTAGAGGATCGTGAGCTAATTATATTCGATTTCCAAACAGCTTCTGCAGATAATAAACATGGAGTTAGGCCTAGTATAGGCCCCACACAGCCAACCGCTCCCAGGAACTCGCAAATCATTCAATGTTTTAACTCTGTGGATCACAACAAAGCTGAGGCAATACATATGTAACTAAGCAGAACATAAAATTATTTTACTCAGATTAAATGCTTCAGGTACATCCACCAAAACTTGCTAGCTGAAAACGGGCTTCTCAGCAAAGTTCAGAACTAGGAAAAAGCTCGTGGCATTCTTTAAAGGAGAGACACACAGCAAGAAATTGAGAGGGCTTGCTTCTGTTGACAGATTTAAGACAGTTTGCATACCAATGCTGTGGAGGTAAGATAAGATGTTAATTAACTTAACAATCCACAGGACCTTTTATAGTATATTGTAACAACCCAGCTCTTGGTTTAACCCTTTCATTGAACAAAGCTGCCACCATCGTTGCCCCTTGTTTTTAAGAAGTTGGAAACAAACTCAAAATACAATCCAATTGCACTAATTGAAAGACACCCAAAAATACATTTGTAAACGGAACCGTAGATTTCCCCATACAAGCCCTTCCCGTCCTTTTTTTTTTAAATTTTGGTTGACATCTGCTTTTAGAGTTTGAACGTTCTTTCTGTCTCTTTTTGGATAGGGATGTTCTTTAAATTTCTTCTGGAATTTCACTTTAAAAAGCTGCTGCTACTCAGCAGAGCAGGGACTCCCCCACAGCCTGGGGCGCTTGGGCTGTGCATCGGCGCTCCTCTCATGAATAACAGAAGGCTTGTTTTTTTTTCTATTGCTTCAGTTAGTTTATCAACAAAAGCGCTCAAGGTCTCGCTTCGCCCTTGCTTAAGACTCATGTAGGATGGTATTCTCACTGGATTTTTAACCCTTTGTGGTAGTTTTGCCTGGCCCAGTGTTGGCCAGTGAGCAGGGTGGGGCACAACTTTGCAACTTCAAGTCTCCCGCCTGCCTTTGCCCTGTCTCTCGTGTATCTTCGTTATCAATAGTCTCGTTGTTAACCCCATGCTGACTCACTGTGGCTCGCAACTGAGCAAACAGTCTTTCAAAATAGCTTAACAAAATACAAATTCAGTGGTAATCACAATGACAACACCTACAGAAAGGAGGCTGGAGAGAGGAAAAGGATGAGCCTGCCTTGCCAGGAGGCAGCAGCTTTCAGCCCCTGGGGCAGTTTGTTCCTCTCCAGTGCTGCTTTCTGTTTTGCTGCTTAGCAGAGCTCTCCCTCCGGCCCCAGCCCCCCGGAACCGCAGCCACGGCCCCCGCAGGGACCGCACCAAGCAGGCGCTGCGGGCCCAGCCGGGCCCGGGCCGCCGCCCGCTCCGGCACGGCCCCGGCACCGAGCCGCGGCCCAACCTCCACCCCCGCAACACCGTCGAGCCGCTCCCCGGGAGGAGGAGACGCAGGAAGCGCAGCGCGAGGAGAAGGGGGAAAGCTCGGGCCGGCAGGAGGAGACGATCCTGTGTGACCTCTGCCCACAGGAGTGTCAGCCGGCGGTGAAGACGCGCCTGGGCCGCGAAGCCTCCCTGTGCCAAGAGCACCTGAGCAAGCACAACAGGAACCATGTGCTGGTGGAGGCCCGCCACACCCAGGTGTTGGCTGAGAGGAGGCACCCCAAGCACGGCAAACTGCTGGAGCGCTTCTCCGAGAAGGACTGGGAGTGCCTCTGCCTCCTGTGCTCCATCCTGTCCCACAAGGACCACAGAATCATTAGCCTGGAGGAAGCTTTTGGCTAAGTTCAGGTAGCTTTCCCTGGAACTCTGGAAACACTGCAAAACCACGAAGCTAAACTGGATCAAGTAATAGCAAAACCTGCTGAAACAAGAGGAGGGACCAAAGACTGAGGAGAGCCTGCGGAGGGAGCAGCTGGAGAGCCTGTTCAAAGAGATATATCTGCAGCCAGAGAACAAAAAAAAAAAAGCAGTCCTGAAAGTTCTCCATGGCTATGAGGAGCAACAACTTCATCGGATTCAGACAGAGATAAATAATCACAAAAAGGAGAAGGATTCAGTCAGCCATGATGCTCAGGAGCTGGAGGCCCCGAGAAATCAGAAGAACCCACCCCTCCCCACCAAGGCCACTGCAGCAACCAGAGCCAGCTACAATGATCTCATGCAGCTCCAGGCTGAGGGAGTGCCGCCGACAAAGGTAGTGGCGGTGATGGGGGAGTCCACTCCTGGGTCGGGGCGGACAGGGGAAGCAACACGTTGTAGTGGTGGGAGGGAGAGGAAAACTATCCTGGTTTTGTTGAAAGTAACTAGCATTCAAACCCTGAGTTGTTAACAATGCATTTTGCACCACCCACCAAAACTTTCCCATCTTTTTCGCCTTTTTATCATCATCTACTACAGCATTTTAAATAATATCTCCAAGTTTCCGTCACTGAGCTAGCTAATGAACTGAGTGTGGATTCTGAAAGCACCCTTTTGCATACCCGTCAGCTAGAAGCCCGGGTAGGTTCTTAATATCAATCCCAGTTACCCCCCTTCTTTGCAGCATGTCTGCAAAGATTCATACGCCGCTTGCCTGTCCATAATCAATTCGGTACCGATGCAGCTTCTCCCAGGCTTCGGCGGCGCGTGTAGGCCGGACTCGCCTATGCGGTCGCCGGGGCACGGGCGCTCCCTGCGCCGGTCTCGTCCTTAGGTTTTCCGGAGCACACCTTTCTTTGCCATCCAGACTCTTGTATACGGTCGCCGGGACACGGGCGAACACTTCCTGAGGATTACCGGAGCGCCTTTTTGCCGTCCCTCTGCTTGCAGGACCCGAGCTCCTACTCTTCCGACCGTGGTTCGCAGGGCATCATCGCGTCGCAGGGTCACCATTTTGTCAAGAAGAGGGAGTCTGACACCACATTTGTGATCATCAGAACTCAGTTTATTGCTTCTCAGTCACACAATATATACACTGCTTAATTAGCCTCATACACATTGCAAAAGCTAAGCTCAGGATAGGCTGCTGTCCACCTGCATTAATCAGCTTGTTTGGGAATCTTGTGGTATCTTCTTTCTTCATTGTTTGTGTCTCCCAGGTCTTGTTTCTCATGGGAATCTTGCTTGCTTATCAAGGGCCCACAAGCTACAGCTGTGGCTCTGGATGTTCCTTAGCTCTTAACCATTATAGTGCCGGATCCTCCACATTTCCCACACCTGATCCTCACTGAAATCGCAAGATTTCATTTCCTTTCTTGAAATGAAATTCCTCACTTCATTTCATGAAAGGAAAAGGGTTAAAAAAAAAAAGGAAAAATTTCTTACCGAAGTTCAAACAAGCAAATGGCATGGCATGAGCTGAAGTGCAGAGAACTGGACCAAAGCTTGCCAACTTGATCCTCACTGAAATCGCAAGATTTCATTTCCTTTCATGAAATTCATTTCATGAAAGGAAATGAAATCCCAAATTCAGAGAAGAAGTGTAACAAGCACTTGGGACAGGAGATATGATCAAAGGAAATGTGAGCGGAAAAAACGGCAACTTTTGGAAATGCAGCATATGGAAGGCAATGCTTTGGGATGAAATGAGGGGCAGGGAAAAAACCAGAAAGATGCCCATATTCTAGGGGGTGAATTTCTGAAATCCAAAGAGAAAGGAACAAGGGGAGAGGAGAGAAAAAAGTGAGGAAGGGAAGGTTTCAAAAAAAAAAAAAAAAAGGAAAAATTTGTCACCGAAGTTCAAACAAGAAAATGGCGTGGCAGCAGCTGAAGTGCAGAGAACTGGACCAAAGCTTGCCAACCTGATCCTCACAGAAATCACAAGATTTCATTTCTTTTCTGGAATCAAAATTCCCCATTTCATTTCATGAAAAGAAAAGGGCTCAAAAAAAAAAGGAAAAATTTGTCACCGAAGTTTAAAGAAGCAAATGGCATGGCATGAGCTGAAGTGCAGAGAACTGGACCAAAGCTTGCCAACTTGATCCTCACTGAAATCGCAGGATTTCATTTCCTTTCATGAAATTCATTTCATGAAAGGAAATGAAATCCCAAATTCAGAGAAGAAGTGTAACAAGAACTTGGGACAGGAGATATGATCAAAGGAAATGTGAGCGGAAAAACGGCAACTTTTGGAAATGCAGCATATGGAAGGCAATGCTTTGGGATGAAATGAGGGGCAGGGAAAAAACCAGAAAGTCTTTCAAATTCTATGGGGTGAATTTCTGAAATCCAAAGAGAAAGGAACAAGGTGAGAGGAGAAAAGAAAGTGAGGAAAGGAAGGTTTCAAAAAAAATAAAAAAAAAAGGAAAAATTTGTCACTGAAGTTCAAACAAGCAAATGGCATGGCAGCAGCTGAAGTGCAGAGAACTGGACCAAAACTTGCCTACCTGATCCTCACTGAAATCACAAGATTTCCTTTCCCTTCTTGAAATTAAATTCCTCATTTCATTTCATGAAAGGAAAATGGCTGAAAAAAAAAGAAAATTTTGTCACCGGAGTTCAAACAAGCAAATGGCATGGCATGAGCTGAAGTGCAGAGAACTGGACCAAAGCTTGCCAACTGGATCCTCACTGAAATCGCAAGATTTCATTTCCATTCATGAAATGAATTTCATGCAAGGAAATGAAATCCCAAATTCAGAGAAGAAGTGTAACAAGCACTTGGGACAGGAGACACGATCAAAGGAAACGTGAGCGGAAAAAACGGCAACTTTTGGAAATGCAGCATATGGAAAGCAATGCTTTGGGATGAAATGAGGGGCAAAGAAAAAACCAGAAAGTTGCCCATATTCTAGGGGGTGAATTTCTGAAATCCAAAGAGAAAGGAACAAGGTGAGAGGAGAGAAGAAAGTGAGGAAGGGAAGGTTTACAAAAAAAAAAGGGAAAAATTTCTGACCGAAGTTCACACAAGCAAATGGCATGGCATGAGCTGAAGTGCAGAGAACTGGACCAAAGCATGCCTACCTGATCCTCACTGAAATCGCAAGATTTCATTTCCTTTCTTGATATGAAATTCCTAATTTCATTTCATGAAAGGAAAAGGGCTCAAAAAAAAAGGAAAAATTTGTCACCGAAGTTCCTGCCAAGCAAATGGCATGGCATGAGCTGAAGTGCAGAGAACTGGACCAAAGCTTGCCAACTTGATCCTCACTGAAATCACAAGATTTCATTTCCTTTCTTGATATGAAATTCCTCATTTCATTTCATGAAAGGAAAAGGGCTCAAAAAAAAAGGAAAAATTTGTCACCGAAGTTCCTGCCAAGCAAATGGCATGGCATGAGCTGAAGTGCAGAGAACTGGACCAAAGCTTGCCAACTTGATCCTCACTGAAATCGCAAGATTTCATTTCCTTTCTTGATATGAAATTCCTCATTTCATTTCATGAAAGGAAAAGGGCTCAAAAAAAAAGGAAAAATTTGTCACCGAAGTTCCTGCCAAGCAAATGGCATGGCATGAGCTGAAGTGCAGAGAACTGGACCAAAGCTTGCCAATTTGATCCTCACTGAAATCACAAGATTTCATTTCCTTGCATGAAATGAATTTCATGCAAGGAAATGAAATCCCAAATTCAGAGAAGAAGTTTAACAAGCACTTGGGACAGGAGATATGATCAAAGGAAATGTGAGCAGAAAAAATGGCAACTTTTGGAAATGCAGCATATGGAAGGCAATGCTTTGGGATGAAATGAGGGGCAGGGAAAAAACCAGAAAGTTGACTAAATTCTATGGGGTGAATTTCTGAAATCCAAAGAGAAAGGAACAAGGTGAGAGGAGAGAAGAAATGGCGGAAGAAAGGTTTCAAAAAAAAAAAAAGGAAAAGTTTGTCACCGAAGTTCAAACAAGAAAATGGCATGGCACGACCTGAAGTGCAGAGAACTGGACCAAAGCTTGCCAACCTGATCCTCACTGAAAACACAAGATTTCATTTCCTTTCTTGAAACGAAATTCCCCATTTCATTTCATGAAAAGAAAAGGGCTCAAAAAAAAAGGAAATATTAGTCACGGAAATTCCTGCCAAGCAAATGGCATGGCATGAGCTGAAGTGCAGAGAACTGGACCAAAGCTTGCCAACTTGATCCTCACTTAAATCGCAAGATTTCTCCTCTCCTCTCCTCTCCTCTCCTCTCCTCTCCTCTCCTCTCCTCTCCTCTCCTCTCCTCTCCTCTCCTCTCCTCTCCTCTCCTCTCCTCTCCTCTCCTCTCCTCTCCTCTCCTCTCCTCTCCTCTCCTCTCCTCTCCTCTCCTCTCCTCTCCTCTCCTCTCCTCTCCTCTCCTCTCCTCTCCTCTCCTCTCCTCTCCTCTCCTCTCCTCTCCTCTCCTCTCCTCTCCTCTCCTCTCCTCTCCTCTCCTCTCCTCTCCTCTCCTCTCCCTCACACATTTCCTTTTCTCCTTTCTATCTTCTTCCTATTACTCAGGTTTCTTTATTTTATCACTCATTGTGGGATGATTTCTGCTGCCCTAATGTTTACACGTTCAAATGAATCAGGGGCATAATTCTAGTGCCAAAATAAGTCCAGTAGCACATTTTCTTGATCTTTTAGTATATATATAATCTGATTGCTTTATGCTAAAATTATCTGACTTTCCTAATTCTTCCTTTTTTTCTTTGTTTTCTTGTTCAAACTGTATTTGAAGGATTTTGACAATTATGAAAATTGAGCAAATACATTCCATTTGACACTACTGACACTTTGCTTATATTTTATGTCATTTTCCCATATTTCATCCTTCATGTGAGTGAGCATGATTAAATCCTTCAGCAGGAGCTGCAGCTTTGTTGGCTCTGGATGGACTTTTGGCTTTTGGATGCTATTGTAATACAAATAATGTATTTATGCATTCCACTGCCTTCAACAGAGAATGATGCTGCACAGGAAAAGAACTTTTACCTTCCAAAGGGGCGGCTAACTGGGATGTTTCAGCTCTATGATGTTCCATTTCAATAAGGATAACTGGAAGGGCTGTACCCAAATACATATTACATATTACATCCAATATCTCAGTAATCATTTTTAAATGCTGCAATTTTCATCAATAAAATTCATCATTCATATGTATTAAAACAGCAGTCTTTGGTTGTGGAGATTTCAATATTTGCAGGTGCAATTTTAAAATAAACCCCAATTTTATTTGTGCAGTGACTGAGTAGAGAAAACCTACAAAATATCTAACCAGTTCATTTTGAAAGATAAAATTCTTTAAAGTGTAACATTACATATATCGAGTGTTATCATGTGTACAAGACATTAATTAAAACATGTTTGCTTGAAATGCTTCAAATCTTTCACGCATATATGAGTGTGGGGGTAGGGACTAGATAGAGTACTGCAGGAAAGGCAGCTGCTACCTTTGGAGATAGGAAAGAGAAAAGATAGGACAGGAGAAAAGGAAGAAAAAATATCCCAATCAAACAACTTTCCGTCAGTGTTTCCAGAGCAGCGATATTGAATGTCATGAGGGGAGTGCCACAAGAAACTGGGACGTGACAGAAAACATAAAACCAAAAAAAACCATTAAATATAAGAGCAGTGCTAAAATACCTGTGTACTTGCTGGCATGGACAGCAAGGGATCCAAAATGATTCCTTACGTGCAGGTATTCAAAGTGCCACCATACACTTATTATTCCTTCTTTAGTGTTTCTCTTTGCCTCACTGGATTTCTGCATGTTTTACTCTGCCTTGCTGCCATATGGTGTAACGAAATGTAATAGCTTCTACATAAAGTTGTAATCACAGCATTCCTTAACAGCTGAAGGATCACACTGCAGTCTTTTCATTGAAAGTTATCCTGCCGGTTTCTGGATGATCATCTCATATAATTTTTATTCCATTTACCTTGGTAGCAAACATGTATTGCATACTGACACTGTTTCTTTCCATTTATATTTTGAATGGTTCCTTGAAAATATTTAGCTCTCAAAAGGATTCTTCTGCTTTGATGTACTTTCTTGTCTGTTGCTGCTGGTGACTGTTATTAGAAATTTTTAATATTAGTTCTTCACAATAAAAACATTAACAGTATACTAAAGTATTTCAGTGCTTAATATTCTCCAGTGAAGATTTTTTAGAATTTTAGCAACTGATTCTTGATTATAAGTTTTTACACAAACATGTTATTTATAAAATGAGTGAAACTCCAGGAAAATAATTAACAAGTGACTGATGAAACAATTTATACATTGGGAGGGGGGGGTGGTTCTTTCTCGTAACCTTGCTCACAGCTCTGTACACTTTTTCTACACACTTTATCATGTAAATATGTGTTAGCTCTATTACTTTCTCAAAGAGGGTGATAGGACATGCTGTGCCTGGGAGGTCTGTGCCATACAGGCAGGGGTAGATTGCAGTCATTCTTGAACAGGTACAGAACAGATCCTGCTAGAGGCAGAACTCTTTCCAGGGGCTCCCTGAAGGTGATGTAAATCTGTTTAATAGTGGGTTAAGTGTTTCTTTATGCAAGAATGCGAAGTCTTATTCTTGCACACTTAGCTGGCTCTTGAATCTGGCCACAGACAAAACTGACTCACTGACGGACAAGCCTCACTTTCAGTTCAGTTCTGTTTGGTTAGTTAAAAGCCTGTACATACATTCATTATTGTATTAATTCAAGCAGTAGATATCACAGTAAAACAATCAGCTCCATATGTCCCATGCAAGCTCAGGTAACCACTTCAATAACTCTAGCTGACTAAAAGGTTCAAAATTCTGAAATGTTTATTGTAATTGCTAAACCCAAACTAATGTTTCTTCTTTTCTACAATGAGTTCTCAGCATGTGGAAAGAAGTGTTTATTTGAATTTCAGAAACACTTACAAATAAATCTCTCTTTTAATAGCAAGTACTCTGAAATCAGAACCCTTTTTGCTCCAATAAATGTGTGTATACCACAAAAAACTCCCTTGAGGAATCTGGCATTAAGCAACTGGTACACAGGAGAAAGGGAGTGAGTTCTGAGGAGTAAATCAACACTGAACATTCAAGAAATGAGTTACCAGCTATGTTTAAGGAAGATGAAAGGGTAACTTCCACTACTGTAATTGTGTTGAAGGCTACTCAATATGAAAAAACCAAAACAACAAAACAAACAAGTCAAGAAACCAGATTAGATTAATTCCACTGTTGGGAGATACATTTTTTGTTGTTTGGTTTTAAATCTATTTTTCCATGTGTTACAAGTTAAAGACATTTTCTAGGTACTAAAGACTTTCCACTAAGTTGTTAATAAATGGGCATTCAATGTTGTATTTAGCAATACTAGAACTTTTAAGAAGCGTGCTCATCTTTGTGCTTTCAGTATTTCTAGTTTTTTACTCTTCATTTGTATTTGTATTTGTAACTTGGTGTAGTTCTGTGCTTCTTACAAAGTGCTAAAATCCTCTGTTGCTAGCACTTTTGGCCAAACAAGGCTCTCTGAATACAGATTCAAGGACATATTTGTTGCCTTAGGGCCCGAAAATATGTAAACAACTGTTAGAGGGGGGGAGCAGGCCTGGGCCTGCTCATCACCACCTTAACATCATCATCTAAGGGTGCAATTGGAGAATTAAATATTAATTTATTAAATTAATATTGCTAATGGTACAGAACTTACAAAAGGTGAAGGGCTCATGACCCAGTGTCCATTTTGGGTGTAGTTCCCAACGGGGGACTTTGCTTGCCTGGATGTATCTTCAAGGCCTTTGCAGGCCTTAAATAAATTCGTCTGCTTTTATACTCCTAATTTTTTATGGCCTCTGTTTCAGGTAGCCTGTCTTTTAGGGATCAATCTGTACTTGCAAAAATCTGCTAAAATGTGTAATTGCAAATAATAGAGAATTTATGTTAAGTACTGTCTCCATTTCTTTTATATGAGTCAGAGTATTGTACAAAGTGCCTGCCGGTTACCTGTTTGCAACAAATTTTGAACTATTTATTTTGACTGTAACCCTGATTGTGAAGATGCTGGATTCATTTCCCAGATGTGGACAAATCTATCTTGAGGAAGAGAGGAAGAATATGAAGACAGCTTTGCAGCATATTCCTCAGCAGATGTTGCTGTGATAGACATTGGTCCACAGGGAAAGCCACAGAAATTTGTGCACATAAACAGTGCTTTATGAGAGACTGAAACGCTCCCACTGAGCAACAGATACAATCCAAATTATACAGTCTGTGTGGAAAAGTGGTTCTCACAGATAAATATACTATTAACAAGAAAGAAAGGGTTGTACTGATGCCTTAACTTGAGAATATATTGCTCCAGAAATCAAAAATCAACATGTTCTCTAAGACACAAAGCCTTGGTTATGTTCCTGCTAAGCAGACATTCTCTGGAAGGAGCTGGCTGTTCTAATGATTGCGCCTGGCATTTGGTTTAAAGCCTTTCATGCTTTTTGAATTTTCTGGTTCTTAAAGTGTACACACTGGCTCTTAAAAGCTATACTGACAAGGGGAGAGGCTGGTGAACCTCTTGAAGTACACAGCTCTGATAATATTTCCTAAAATATCTTAACTGAGGAATTTGAAGTAGGGATACTAAAATATTTTAGTGAAAGATGCAAAAGAGAAAGAAAGGATTTAGATTATTTTAGCTGTTTTCAAATAGGCAATTTTTATCTGTGCATCCAAGCTGCAATGTCTCAGAACTCCCAATTAATTTTGAAAGTAATGCTCTCATTGAAACTTCACAAAGCAAGTGCATTAAACACATTCTAATATTTGCTGCATTATGATTTTTTATCACTAGGCCTTTGATATCCATAATTTTCCATCACAGTCACAATCAATTTATTTGAGGTAATACTTCTTTAGTTTAATAGTGAAAGAACAAGAAAAACCTGAGACCTTTTGCTGAGCACTCTCTTGTAGACAATAGCAACATTTAATACAGAGCTTCATGTGGAAGTATCTTGAAGGAAGACCTCATTGTGTTGAGAGCCTTGGTTTTTATTTTGCTAAACTCAGAAGGCACAAAATTAACTGTGCACTTATATAGATATGTAAGCTGAAGAAATTGCAAAGATACATTTGTATAAATTAAATACTCAAAATCATAAGTTTGAGGTTGAAGATTAATGGTTTTTATAGTTCTTTAAATCTAGAGAAAAACTGAAATGAAAATTGGCTTCTCAATAATGATTTGTATTCTATTGAATGGGCTGTTGAATTGAATTCTATTGAATTTTTTCCCCTTTATTATATTTCTGTAAAATATCTTTTACTATGAGCATTAAGAACAACTAATAGGCGTGGTTCCTTCTGGTTTTGAGTGCTGAGCACAGGTCTCAATTGATGCCTATGTTTTTATATCCGGATTAGCCCTTGGAACCTGACAAGGTAGCTCCTTGTCACTAATCCACCTGGGATCCTTCTAGCCAGTTTCACCTCTGAAGAGAGGTCCTATTGCTCTCTTCTTACTACCGTAGCATGTTAAGTAAGCCACTAAGACCATTACATTGGAACACAGTCCTACAAATCTGTACCCCCAGGACTCAGAAAGATGTTTTCCAGAAAAAAAAATGTCACAACTGATCAACAACAGCTTCAATATGTTATTTTCATTCTGCTTGGATGTGTTCAATTCCCTGATTTAGTGATTTTAGAGTTCTGTTTACTCTGCACTCTCTACTGCTCAGACACTTAATGCTATTAATTAGCAATAAGGGGTATAACCATGAACATTAAAGCCAGATAAATGCCTCCTACCGTTTTAATGAGACACAAAGGAAAGACAGACATATTTATTTAACAGCTGAAGGAGAAAATATTTGTCTGATGGCCATATATAGCTTTTGTATCTTTGTTAATAATAACAAATTACATAGTTAAAATAGGCTGTCAAAACCTAATGCGTATGGTGAGGGTTTTTCTGTACTAAAAATTCAGTGAAATATTTTTTTCATTTCAGTTTATCTCCTCATCCAATGTGGGGTCCCTGCCATGGGAGACAGTCCTCCACTAACTTCTCCAATGTCAGTCCTTCCCCCAGGCTGCAGTTCTTCACAAACTGCTCCAGTGTGGGCTTAGTTTCCCACGGGATCACAGGTCCTGCTCCGGCACAGGCTTCCCATGGGGTCACAGCCTCCTTGGAGAAGCCACCTGCTCTGGCATGCAGTCCTCCACAGGCTGCAGGTGGATCTCTGCTCCACCAGGAACCTCCACAGAGGCACATGGAGGCACATCCTGCCTCACCACGAGCTGCACCACAGGCTGCAGCAGAATCTCTGCTCCAGTGCCTGGAGCATCTCCTGCCTCTCCTTCTGCCCTGACTGCAGTGTCAGCACGGCTGCTCCTCTCGCATGTTCTCACTCCTCTCTCATGGTAGTTTTTGTGCAGCAGTATTTTCCCTTCATAAGTATTATCCCGGAGGTGTTACCGGCATTGCTGATGGCTCAGCCTTGGTCAGCAGCAGGTCCGTCCTGGAGATGTCTGGAATTGGTTCTGTGGGACATGAGGGAAGCTTCTGGCAGCTTCTCACAGAAGCCATCCTTGTTGCCCTCGTACTAGCAAAGCCTTGCCAGACAAATCCAATAGACATTTAAAAATATGACGCAGTATACTAACGAAATTCTGAATTGTTTTAAATTAGATGCTGTTTTTCAGCCATGTTTTTCTAAATGCTTGTTTCTTTATGAAATGGGTACTAAAGTTGTCCTTAAAAGAGAAAACATTATCTGTAGTTAAGTAAACCAACCTGACTTGATGTGTGAATTGACATGTGATGTTTAATATGCTGGGTTACAGAAGATGTCGGAATAAGAAATTAATGGACTGATATTTTCATGGCTAATTCTCATGTTACAAAAACCAAGCTGCTGTTAACCGTGCAGCTGATCATTTTAAATTGCAACAGATTAGGCAAATATCAGGCTGTTATGTAGGCTAGACAGTAATTCTAGCCACATTCTATTGTTAAAAGCTAAACAGAACAATTCACTCAAAGGATATTTATGCTTACTTTAAAAATACTCTTTGCACTATTAAAAACATGAAAACTATACCTTATAGCTGGCCATTTTGTCTTTACTTGTTCATGAATAGATAAAATGATTATTTCAGTGAGCAGCATATTAGTTTCAGAGGGCTAACTCAATTCTGTAAGCATTGGGGATTTGTGATTCTCTTATAAATCAACAGTATTTTTCAGTATAGAAAAGTTGCTGCTGTCAGCTGCCAAAAATTGCTATAACCCATCAAAGTCAGTGGAAACATGGTCATATACGCTAGCTGGCAGCAGGATCAGAAGACTCAGCTTCAGAGCCATTTGAAAGAATCAGAACTGCCTGCATGAAATAGCTACCAAAATAGAGTACAATGTAAACAATCCTTTGGCATGAGCTGTAACAACATAAAAAAAAATTACATAGAGATGTGTGGATATAATTAGAATCCTTTGAAAAATATCAAGAAACACACCGAGAAATACAATAGTTGAACCAAAATAGAATTTAAAGGCAAAAGTAAATTCTGGGTTAATATCATAGCAACCAAACCGCAAACATGACAAGCAGCAAATAGGTCTGCAGCATGAAGGCTCCAATTCTCAGAACAATGTCTAAGACATGGGAGTCTCCTTCCTTTCGCACAGTCACCAAATAATTTGCTCTGATACTTGTCTTAACCATGTTCATTTTTACTCCTTATGTACTGGTTTTCAGGAAAACTAAACTAATAATTCTTATTTGAAACATTTCTATTTTCTAATTCTAATTTCCTAACTTAATCAGTGTATTACTTGCAATCAATATTTTTATTTATCTTCTTCAGTCGTTATGCATTCTCTCTTGCAGGACTTGCTGGAACCGGAAAATTAACTCATCTTTTCCAGTTTTTCATTACCTGTGGATTGCACTTTTGTGTGATAAATATTCAATATTAATCCCTTAAAAAAACCCTTCTATTCTGCTTGCATAATTTTAGGCTGCAGGAAACATTGTCTTCTGGTTTTTGTATATAACAAATCCGGTTAATTAAACTAATTTTACTTTTGAGCTAGCAGGAGAATGTCCACGTTAAGTAACTGAGATTGCATTAATTCCAGCTGAGTTAATAAAGCTGGTGTGTTAGTTACCAGAAAATTACTACTAATTACTAAGGATCATCATCTGAAAAGGAAAGAAGAGATTACCTAAAATGAAAACTGGTTCAAAGGTAGAATGATTTTCAGTACTAATAAACCAGCATTGAACTCTGAGACAGGCATCCAAATCCTCATTTTCTGGTTTCATGTATTTTGACAGATCAAAAGTCTGGATCAAGTCCACTGAATCCATAAATATAAAATTTTACTTGATCCAATGCTGTTTAATTTTGAAGTACTGTGGGCTTAAATACCATTGGATGAGGTAATTCCTGTTTTGTTGGATTCCTGAGCTGTGCTGAACCTTATGGGGTGAATGTCTGGGATTTTTTCCTTTCTAATCCCCTGCTATGTAGGTACTTTTCACAGCTGCAGGTGCATTAGCTTCAGTACACTTTGGATTTATATCTTTGAACAGAAGGGAAAGAGGACTGGATGTAATTTCAGCCATCTAAAAGTTTCAGCCCAAGTTGCCTATGTTTTTTCTATTGCAAGAAAGACAAAAGTGCACCATCACCTGACAACCATCAGACAGTTTTAAGGAACATGTCTTAGGATCTGGTGAATCTTAAGAATAAATTTGGTTTACCTAAATTGGTTTTTTTTTTTTTTGTTGTTTTTTTTTTTTTTTTTGTGTGTGTATGTGTGTGTGATTTAAAAAAACCAAACTGATAGATACTCTTGCCTATACATGTTATATACAACCACAGCAAACTCCACCAGTGTAAGAGACATTGCTATTGCTAGACCAGAAAAGGCAGAATTCTCTCTTCTTCAAGAAGGAAAAAGGTAGCTGAAATATATTTTGTGGCACACACAGAAGAGTAATATTTGGTGATTGCTAAGTCAAAATTCAGATCTTGCTAGTTAAAAAGAAACATGGAAAAATCCGTCTCTGTGGAGGAAGGTTCTTCACTGAGAGGGTCTTTGGGCACTGGAACAGGCTCCCCAGGGAAGTGGTCACAGCAACAAACCTGACAGAGTTCAAGAAGCATTTGAACAATGCTCTTGGGCACATGTGTGGCTCTTGGGGTGCCCTATGCAGGGCAGGAGATAGACTTGATACTCTTAATGGATCTCTTCCAACTCAGGATATTCTATTCTATTCTATTCTATTCTATTCTATTCTATTCTATTCTGTTCTGTTCTGTTCTGTTCTGTTCTGTTCTGTTCTGTTCTGTTCCGTTCCGTTCCGTTCCGTTCCGTTCCGTTCCGTTCCACTCCACTCCACTCCACTCCACTCCACTCCATTCCATTCCATTCCATTCCATTCCTGCACCTACTAGAGATGAAAGCTAAAGAAACACAGTGACAAACATCCTGAACCAGTTTAGCCCTCTTGGGTGTGCAGGGGCAGGTGAGACTAAAGATGCAAATTGTCTTCTCCACAGAAAGCAAGGGAGAAGAAAGCACCACAGATAAGAAAGACTTTCAGACCAACCTGTCCAAAATGCTAATAAAACTTATGTGGATATTCAAATTGCTACCTTTACTTTTTGTTATATCTGATTCTAATTGCTTTTGGGCCTTAGTAAAACTGCAAGGGTACAAAATACACAGCAGATAGAGGAGTCTACCAAGTCATAAGGCTAGCGTTATCAATGATACTGGTTGAAGACAGGAAACAATGAGAGGAAGTCTGCATTGATTGAATACTACAAGGCATGTTGCTGGCTCCAGCTAATGGAGTTATTTAGGAAACTTTGGGTTCTACTCCCAAAAGTAAGTCCTTATAATTAATTTATTGTATTGTACTGCTTCTGCAATCCATTAAGCAAGAAAGTTGTCACATGGAAACCTAGAGTGTTGTCTCTTAAATGATGAGTACGATGCTATTCCTAAACACAAAGGAGTTTTTTTGGAAATTATATGAGATTGGAACGAGGATAAATATAAAATAATGTTGTATAAACAAATTTTAATACAAAAATAGAAAGGCAGAAAAATGCCATTGAAATGCTTTTCTGTTTTTTTTCCCAAACAAGACATAATAGTTTTTAGAGGCAATCATGGAAATTTTTTATATTCATGCATGACTGAATGTTCTAAATTGGACAGGTAAAAGAGTTTGTACATGTATTATAGACTGACATATATAACTACTGTGTATCAGGTCACATGCTAAACCCAACAGTGAGGCTGGAAGAAAGCATATCCATTAGAACACAAGGACAAGGTACATTCAAATATTAAAAAATAATAATAAAGTAAATGATCTTTTCATTCAGTGTGCTCTAATATATTCTCAAATTCTGCTGAGTCAGAATTCTTTTAGCCCGTTGAACTAACCATTTTTCCTTAAATATATCCAGAATTCAAGATTTCAAGACTTACAACATTTGAAATTAATATGCAGGTAAGTATGTGGATTAAGAGTTCTGAAAGGGCTCTAAACTCATAAACTGTATCAGTTCAGAAATTACTTGAAGCACAGACTTCTAGAAGATTAGGAAGATGATTTTTAATAGAACTGGATAAAATATAACACATAATTGACTCTGTTTAGTGTAGTACTATGAACAGAAATAGTTTCCAATATAGTACCAGCAGATAATTAACACAGTTTGTATTGTATGGATGCTGATGAATTTGATCTTAGTTTTCTTAGGCAGAGAAACTAAACAATTCAAAGTTGTCACATAGAAGAAGGAATTGTTAAACTTCAGGCATTCATTTTTGACATCAGTAATGGACGACCACACAGAAATACATTTCATGATTAAACATTCTTGTCTAAACATAGGAGCCAGAATAATTTTTCTGACTAACAGTTCAGTGCCTTTTCGATGTAGTTCAATTACTTATGTCAGTCATCTGAGAACATGCTTTATTTCACACAGATTTATATTCCTCCACAGAGGACAGGCTAAATCTTACGGCTGTGATGACGGCAGACTTCTTTCTCTCACACATGTGGCACTTTGCAACTCATGGTGGCCCAAGCAGGCTTGTCTGTCCCATGCCTTCTGGAAGATTGTTGGGATGTCCAGGGCACCAGGAGTCATGCCCACTCACGAGGAGCAGTCCAGAAGATCGGCACTTCTCTTGGTCCTGTCACAGTGTGTTCCTGAGACTATACATCACTCCTGCCCCAGTCTGATCCCAGAGCAGGAATCAAGCGATGAACACTGGGCTGCACCATAGGCTGGGAGAGGTGACAGGGAATCTGGAGACAGTCCCTGCTCATCAACTACAGCTTCACAGCTTTATGTCTATCATGAAAAGCCCAGCAGAACCTGTGTTTTTCTTTCCTTTGTTGGTCAGGCTAAACTACAAAATACTAGACTTCCTAAGTAAATTCAAACTGATAAAGATACTATAAGACTACTGGATATGTGTTTTCTTTAAATTCCAGATATTATGTTTAATATATTCAGTGCAAATGACCATATTTTAATAATTTTGTGCATGAGTAAGTATATCCGCATTTGGAGGATTAGTGTGAAACTGTGTGTTTCAAGTTCATTGCAAATAAGACGGAAAGAAGGGCTTTTTTTCAGAAATAGAGATATATTTTTATATTAGCAATTTTTTTCATTGTAATAACTGAACACTAGGGAATATTTGATGCTTATGCTTTAATTTTAACAATAACAAATTCATAGAAAAGTCTAACAGATGCCGGTTTCCATGGGACAAAGGCTGACTCCATAATATGAGGGTAGAGCTTCAAGCTAGACATCAAAGTCAACCTTTGCCAGGAAATGCAGCCCTGATGTAAAAGTATTTGAAATAGACAGGAGATGTTTGACTACTTATTGGTTACACCAAGACTAAAATTCTTGAGTGGGGAGCTTAATTGCCCATACTTCCAAAAGAAGGCAGATTTTGTAAAGATACTTAATAACCCAAAAATGTCAGTGGCACTTTGCAAAGTTTTGCCTCTAGCTGCCCAAATATCCCTAAGGGTCCTTAGCTATGCATGTCAGTTTTTGAGTACAGTAATTTAACATGCAATTTTTCAGTGGCAGTGTTGTCTAACATAACTTTCAGTTCTCCCTCCGCTTTCCAAGAACTCATTTCCAAGGCCAAAATATAACAAGCAAAATTAGGATTGCTCTTTTTATAAGGTATAAAGTTTATAAATCATCTGGTTTGGGTTTAAAGTTGAGCCTGACTGGATTGAGAGCCCAACCCCTGAAACACTTGTGCTGGGGGCTCTGAGGGAGCAGCATCCTAAAACACACACGGCAAGCAGGAATGGTCGACAATACCTTAAAACTGATGCAGAATATGCTCATTTGTCTTTAGACCTTATTCACTTTGGTGCTTTCAAAAATGTGTCTCAAAGGTCTTCTGGTTGTTGCATAAAACCTTTCTGTTCATCTTGGGACATGGGAGAGTCTTTATGTGCATGTGGAAAGAAAAATTCAGGAGGCAGTAAGGACACTTTCAGAGCTGTTCAGTCTGGAGTAGAGGCAGTTTGCTTGGGTTTTTTTAAACTACATACTGTGTTTTCTTTTTCAGTGCATTGCTTCATTGCATCATGGCTGTCTACATTTTCTAATATAAGTAGAAGTGTGGATATTCAGTGTACATGGAGAGATGCACATCAAGCACATAACACAAAGCAATTTCTTTTTCAATGTATACTCCTGTCACTCTGTAAACCATTACAGCATTGATGCCTAAAAGACAGGCTACCTGAAACAGAGGCCGAGACAAATTAGTAGTATAAAAGCAGACAATTTATTCAAGGTCTGCAGAGGCCTTGAAGATACATCCAGGTAAGCAAAGTCCCCCGTTGGGGACGACACCCAAACTGGATGCTGGGTCACGAGCCCTTCACCTTTTATAAGTTCTGTCCCATTAGCATATTGGCCTTTAATTCTCCAATTGCACCCTTAGGTGATGATGTTAACCATCCGAGGCCTGCTCCCCCCTCTAACAGTTGTTTACATATTTTTGGGCTCTAGGGCAATGAATATGTCCTTGAATCTGTATTCAGAGAGCCTTGTTTGGCCAAAGGTGCTGGGAACAGAGGATTTTAGCACTTTGTAAGAAGCACAGAACTACACCAAGTTACAGATACATGAGGAGTAAAAAACTAGAAATTATTAAGACATCAGTATAGTCAGCAAAATTTTCATTTAAGCTTAGAAAGATACATACTTTTATAACATTAGGATTGAATGAGATTTGCCAAAAATCATTGCAAAATCTAGAATGTATGCAATAATTCATCATTAAGGAGAGATAATCAATGATTGTTTAACCTATTATCACTGAAACTAAGTAGGTAGTTCAACAGAAGTTGTTTTCTTCCTATTTAGAAGGACAAATTTTGATTAAAGCAATAGATTAAATGATTAAAACCATTATATTGGTCCTTGCAATCTCTTCTGTTTACATCCTCAGGAAATGAGGGTGATGTCTGCCCTAGTTTTGTGTTTAGACTTCCCAGGCTCACCAGTCATTGCCCTGATAATTCTGCCTGGTCACATCGGTCAGTTTGTGCCAGGACATAGCTGGGTGCGGTGTATCACACAGAGGTAAAATGTCAGACCTCAGAGAATGAAAAATAACCCTGAGGGACTCTCAGACATGATTTCAGATGAACTACATTCTGAAAAGAAAATTGAAAGAAAAATTTGAGGGCAGGTGATGAATCTGGCTTGTCCTTAGTGTACAGTGGCGAGGACAGGACAACATATTTTTTCAGCTACAGCCTGTACCACATTTTTGAAAGCAAGCAAAGCAACAACAACATGTTACATTCCATTCACTCTTTCTTCTCTTGATGTGCCAGGAAACTGGTGTGTGCGGAATAAATAAATAGGTTGATACTTTATGTAGGAATTTAAGATTTTAAGGTGGCCCGTGTACAAGGTCATTGAGCTAGTTTGGTTTTAAATAGACTTAGTTTAAATCAATGCAGTCCCCAGCTCAGACATTTTAAACAAGTTACACTGCGTAATTCTAAGCACATAATTTTGTCCCCAAGCAGGACAGTCAAAATAACACAATGTGAATCTCCATTAAGTCTTTAGATTTAGGTTGCATTGATTTACAAAAACTTGTGTGAAGCTGTGATGAAAGCAGGGAGGACTGTATTTTCTTGTGTATGTTGTTATAGTTAATCCAAGACACACTGTGTATACTACAATACTGAAATATGATGAGTAGGCAGTGTGGTAAGGATTGGAAGAGATGTAGAAAAATATAAACACAAGTGTTGGCAAATAGATGATGCTACCTCCTCCCCATAGTAGGCTTAGACAATAAGTCTAGGTCTACCTGAATGCATATTTGTACTCGCATTCTATTTACTTTCTATTTACTACACACTTTCTACTCCTACATTCTATTTACTTTCAGCACCAGACATAGTGGTTTTGTCATCAGACTGGAAATACTCATCCTTCACACTCTATCAGAAGCTAACAAAAAATTGTCAATAAAAGTACTGTTTACTTAGTAGCTTTACAGCTCAACCAGTATTACTGTGCTATCAATAAAATTCATATGCAACTGCACTGAATTCAGATATAACTGAAGGCTTATCTTTGCCATATTTTTAACTGAATATATATCTCACTGCATAAATGCTGTAAAGCTTAAGATGTAGAAAATTTAAGAAGTGACTTTCAAAAGGAAATTACTTTTCACCTGTGTAGAAATTGTTTGGAAAACAAAGCTGTATTTATAAAATACTTAGCTATCTATATTTTATGGAATCCGAAAACTGTTTTTCATGATAATGTTACATATATTTTCCTATGCATCTTAAGTATCAGAATTCCAGAAATTGTTAATGTAAGGAAGAAATACATATCCTGAGGAAAACAGTGAACTCAGACTTTTCACAGGGGAGAAATTCCATTAGGAGCCTCTCATCATGGAGACTAGATGACGATAAAAATAGTGTGACAGAGAGCTTGTTATAGTCAGGTCTTCATTGTAAGAGTTAATGGTTTTAAAAGACAGCTTTCCTGTCCTATGGCAGAAATCTGCATGTCCTTTGGCTGTCACAACGTATGGTCTAGGATAGTCCCCTACCAGCTTCACTCTCAGTGCTTTGTTGTCCTTCTCTGTATCTTCAGGTTATTGGTGGGATTTCCAAGTTTAGAAAACAATGGACATTTAGATGCTGCAGCGATTCATTTGAGGTTCCCTTTAAAAGGTATTACACATATTTGCTATCTGCACATATCAAGAACTCATGGTCTGCAATTTCATTTACATGTGTATCATACACATATGCATGTGTACATACCCTATGCATGTATGACTTCAAAATGAGGAAGGAGTGATGATATAAATCACAGGCAGGCTGCAAGATCAGAAGCAAATATAGAGATGTACATGTGTAATTCTTTGTACTAATGACGGTATATTTAGCCTCCAAACATATTAAGTTAAAAGGTTATTTTAAACCTTTTAATAATACAATGTTTCTTTTTGTGACTATAGTATATACACTGGGGCATACTTCAAAAATAAATGTGCAGTTTGACTTACCAGTATGCACAATTGCATATTTGTCAACAAATAGTGGTGTAATTTTTGCTTGTACATGTTTAAAGTAATCTACTTAATAGACTTTTTGTTTTGCTGTATGGAATGTCTAAAAATAGAAACCACAGATATATGACTTAAAAAATGTGTTGCTATTCCGTATAATAGGATATTTCTTGGTTTATGTGTTGGTATGCATTGTAACAAAAAGCAATAATTTTTTTGTTTCTGTGACCAAAAAGATTATTCCATGTGTAAAAAAAGACATTAAATAAATTATCTTAAACACATTTAATTTTATATGAACTTTTTCCAAACCATAAATAAAATAATATAAATCCAAATAGGCACTTAAAACATTTCTGAAATTAACTTCTTATATGTTACTGAAGATAGACAAGGGGATGGATTTTACAGAGAAATCTGTAATTTTGCTAAATTAATGTAATAAAGATTTTTCATTTAAGTACAGTAAGATCAGAAAATTGGACCATTTTGAAGGAGAATTGTATCATCTGTCTCTGAGGAGCAATTATCTTTAACATACTGAAAGCATTTCCCTGAATCTGAAGGCTTCTACATGGGACAAGGCTGAAGTACTAAAATGTTAATTTTATGCATCAGGTCCTTGAGGTTTCCACTTCTCAGTGACACTGTGAAACGTCGCAATTATATTTCCCATCACTTCTGCTATGATGCTACCCACAGTCTACCAGGAAATTTTGAGAAACGTACTCTCTTATGCCTCTGTGAATTTTGTCACTAACCAAAGTAATCACTTCCTGACACCTCAAATATTTAATGATTTCTTTTTCATGAAGGATTCATATTTCCAAATAATATTTCCTTAATTTTACTGAAAATGTATAATATTAAATTAATAATGAAACTATAATTACATGCCAAATTCCGTAGCATTTACATACATACATACACCACATATACAAATTGTATATACCTGTATTGAAAAACATTAATAACTACATTGTTTTAGAAGTTAAATAAAATAATATTAATGAGATTGTACAAGGAATGTAGCTCCATATTACTCTGTCTACTATGTCAGTACTTACTGGAGTGTTGTTGGGTTAAAACAAAGAAGGAATGGCTGGAATTGGTTACTTATAATAAGGTTTTATTTGCTCATGACTTCTAGATAGCTTCATTACCTTTTCATACAATATTCCTCTGACAAACTAATAAGGTCCTGACTATTTCACCAGTGTTAATTAAAGCTAAATCTTTACCTGAAATTGTCAATGACTATTGGACTTACATGTAAATTACTGCAGATCTTTAAAGATCAGAGGACTTCCATAATTTCCATTAGTATTTATTTCAGCTTGTTGGAGCAGTCCCTTCAGCTATTTCTGCAGGCATGGTAAAAAAACTTCATCATGTGTATCACATTGAAATGAAATAATAGCTATATCAGAAACTGTTAGATATGGTTTTCATTTTTGTCAGATTTTCTGTGATTTTTAAATCGTATGGAATTAAAATAAATGCCCATCACTGTTGTCATTTTTATTGTAACATCAGAAAAGTTTGCAGCAGGAAGACTTCTTGATTTTTTTTTTTTTTAAATCTTGACATAAATGATGGGAAAAGCTTTACTTTGTGTCTAAACAAATATAGCCAAATAAGAGATCATGGGATCCATGAATTGCAGTCCGGTGCTCCCCTCTCTCAAAAAAAAAAAAAAAAAAAAAAAAAAAAAAAAAAAAAAAAAAAAAAAAAAAAAAAAAAAAAATTTGCTAAGATGAATATGAGGGAAATCCACACATTAACAGGCACACACAAACCTAGTCATACCACTGGCAAGGTTTCTCTTTTATTATTTAAAGTACTGTGGAGACAGAACTTATGTTGAAAATACTATTTCAAAGTTGCTAATGCCACAATTCCTATGTTTTTAGACCTTGCTCTTTATCTGTAAAGAAGGTAAATTTCCAGTCATTTAACATTAGACAAGTCATCCTGTCACCAGAAGACTATTTGCATTACTGACTCTTCCACTTCCACTCATGTGCCCATAGGCAATTAGATTCCTGAATTATGATTAGCTAAATGCATTCTCCATTGGACCGTCTTCATTAGCGTGATGAATCTTTCATTTTGTATGATAATGTGACATACAGCAAAAGGCAATCATTTCAAGAACACTATTCTGTGTCATAGTCTCAAAGACATCACCAATGGATCTCTCAAGATGATTTCAAATTTCGTTGCATTTAATACAAATAATAGATATATGATTATTAAAACAGAATTTCAAAACATATTGCAGGATGCTCATGTTTCACCAAGACAAAACTGATTCCAATTAGTTTTCCAGTAGTTTGTAAAATGGGAAAAAAATGTTGCAGTGAGGCAGAAAGACATAGGCTAACATCTTACATATCTTAGGACAGGATGAATTGTTCCTCAGAAGTGCTTATTCCTCTCCAATTGTTGCGTAGGAGACAAATAACCTAGATCTACCACATTTTTTAATAATTCTGTTTTCAGATTATTATCATTAGGGAAAATGAGTTCCATCTGAGCATTTTAAAGAGAAATTTAGAAGTCCATTAAAATTAGATGGGAACAAATTTCATCCAAAGTTCAATGCTTACACAGAAAGTTATGACATTAAGTTATAGTCAAATATTTATTTTGCATTTTGCTCTGCATCTGCAGTAGTTGTATTAGGGTATAGGACTGACACAAAACACTGTCAGCATTTGTTTTAAGTGTTTGAGTAGACAACTTTTGCTTGGATTCCCTATGATACGTATTAAAAAAATCCTGAGAAATGGAAGATTATACCATTGCTTTCACTCTTTTAATCATCAGAAAAAAATGAAGAGATCTTAGACTTCAAACTAGAAAGCTCAGGGATAGGGGCTTTTTTCACCCAGGACTTGCAGGATTTTTTGGTTTTTAGGCAGATTTGCTGGCAGGCTGCTAAATGAGCAGGTATATCAAATGGCAACAGCTCAGGACAGGCTCAGAAACTTGTATGGCAGATAAACATCTTCAGGTCTAGACTGAGTCTAACTGAATGCTTGTGCTCAGCTGTCATCACTACGTCTTCCAAAACACCAGCTGACACAAATTAGAAAAACTGGTCGTGACCAATTTGTTAAAGACAGTTGTAGTTTACAATCCTAGGCTGAGCTCTTAATGAAAAAAATTGGCTCTTCTGGGAGGTAGAACTGGTATTTTGAATTAAGATCTCCGAACATCTTCATGAAATTGAAATACATTTTGTGTTACTGTAGAAAAGTATATTTGCAGAAAAGGGTCTCATTATCTTTCCCTCCAGGCTGAAAACCTTCAGAATATGATCTTATTTAATCATAACTATTCTGGTCTCAGCCTTTACCTCAATGTGTTTGATTAAACCTTGTTTACTTAAAACATACTTCAAACTATTGGCAGCTATAAGGAATGATTAGTCATTCGTTTGAATCAGAATCTTGTCAATTCACACTTCAGTTTGGGAAACAAGAATTACAAACACGGTTTCAAATAATGTATAAAATTACAATTTTTTTCTTTGCTTTCAAGTATAGGTCAGGGGTGGAGGAGCTGGGCTACATCTCAAGTGTTTCTTATTAACATAATGAGTAATTAGTAACCAAAATCAGAAGTTGTCCCATGTTTACATTAAATCTATTTTTATGATTTGCAAAAAGTACAAGCAAAGCTTTGGATAATTGCTCAGTATGGTTCACATGGATTAAACACATCAGCTTTTCACATTAAAAGATCACAGAAGTGAATGTATTATAGGATTAATGTTTTGAGTCACTTTTAGATATTTAAAATATTTAACTAATATGAGGCAATATTATATTCACACTTCAAAGATATTTTTAAATCAGTTACTCAGCCAGGACTAATCCAGTTAAAAAGAGAAATGGAGTAAAGAAAAGCTTTTTTAACATCAAACTAATAGTGATGTGAAATTTTTATTAGTATCAAGAGTCCATGTTTTCTCTGTCTTCCAGAAAGGGATAATGCAAGTTGAGAGATTTGTAAATAGAGGATAGATTATTAAATGCTCCAGTGCCTGTTCTTGTTTTAATAATAAAAAAAGTGAAGTCCAGCTTGAAGTAATAAGATCTCATCTTAAAACATCCTTAACAGAAAACCTGGAGTTGAGCCAATTTGCTTTAGAAAGGAATTTAAAAGGAATCTGGCTGAATTAAGGACAGGTAAGCAAAATGCAGATGCAGTACGACTAGGCAGAAACTGAAAGGCCTGCTTATTCCTATGTGATGCTCTTTGTTTGACAGGTTGCTTGCACTTGGCACAGCATTTGTGTAAAGCAAATTCTGGACTACATTCAGAAGAACGAGCCTTGACAAGAATCTTATGTTGAATTTAGCATTTTCTGTAAGATAACAATAAACATTGACCTTGAAAAAAGCATAATGAGACATTTTTAAGCTCTTAGCCGCACTTCAGTGCAATGAATAGCTCTTCAGCATGTTTTTTCAATCATGTTTACATGTAAAATATAAAAGTGGGGCTAGCTGTGATAGAAAACCTATTCCCCTCTCTGACAGAAACTAAACATTTATCAAATTCAAGAAAGATCCTGAATTCTGTAGTGTAAGTCTTGTAGATAATTGACAAGCATTAGCCTTCATGCTGCTTGCCTGCATTCTCTCTTATTTCTGTAGTACTGTAGAAATGTCTCGTGATGCAGATTTTGCAGTTAAAATGCCTTTCAGGGCTGTAGCCATTTCAAATATTTTGTGACGTGAAATTCTGTCAAAAATGGGTCAACCATGAACTGAAGGTTGGTTCAATGGAAGACAAAGGATGTTATCATACAGAAAATGAGCGATTCCTTTCACATTGTAGTTGTTTCACTGTAGTAAGTTTTCACTCTCTTCCACAGACATATTTTTTTTCTTTTTACCATTAAAAGGGATCTGTATAGTTAAATGCAAGAATATGCCATGATAAGAGCTCATTATATCAATGAATCCACTACTTTACATTCTAGAATGGCAGTTATATTTTTGCATGAATAGTACATAAACCTTTTAACTCACAGGAAGCAAGAATGTATGTGTGTATATATACACATATTTATATATATAATTCTATAAATATATATGCATGATCATAATCTGTACACTTGTATTCATGTTCATTTCTATGTCGCATAATTCTCATTCCACTCTCTTTTCTGCCTTTTTTCTGCACATATCAAATCTTTCAATCCGTCATTGAGTATTTAAGGTTTGTGGAGAATTTCCTACAAGATTATTCATTTTCCTGAGACCTACAGTCTTGATTACTATATGAAAATTACTATTAGATGTATGGCAGAATTAAAAAGCTGGAAAGCTATAAATAATCCAAGACAGATTTATGAAGGGAGTCTGGTGACAGCTGCACACAAGCAGTTTTTTAAAGAAAACAGTCACCTAGGTCCTTAATTTAAGAATCTAATAACTTTAGGACGAGTACTAAAGATACCCATGAGTGCTCCTTACATTAACAAGCTTATAACTTGTGCTTATACCTTCATATGTGCTTGAGACTTTGAATATCAAATTATGTGTACAAAAATTACCAATTACTTCTCTCTCTAAAAGACTGTATCCTTGAATTACTGGGTTGTGGTCTGTAACCAATACGATGGCAATTCATATTTAGGACAATGGACTGAAAACCCACAATGTGTAATGGTATACACTTCGTGGTACTGTAAAACAGGATCTGGATACACTAAAATGCTTTTTCACAAGTGTTCTTTTTATACTTAATGATGCATATACTGTTATACAAATCTTTACTGATGTGATATTTAAAAAACATTATGGACTTTCAGAGTAAGTGGAAAATAATAAGGAAGGCATAAAGGTGGCATTTGGAAGATGTCATAGAATCATAGAATATCCTGAGTTGCAACAGACTCACAAGGATCATCTTTAACTCCAAAGACAAATTTATATAAAGGAGTAAGGTTCAGAAATGAGGTCCAGTCTAAAGGTTTTTACCAAAAATTATATATGAGATATTATATTCACTCTTCTTTTCCTAAGCCAAGTAGCTTAATCTTTGTCATTTTCCAAATCAGGACATGTTAAGTTTGATGCTTCTGCTGATTGTACATGACAAATTTACCACGTCCCAGGAGATGTGCCTCTCCCTAGACTCAACACAAGACAGTGCAAGTATAGTAACACAGCTGTGGGCACAAAAATATCCTGATATTAATGGAGTGGGAGGGTGCTGAGCTTGCTTTCCTCCCTTTCCTTCTCTCCCCAGTTCTCACTGGGCACATAGCTGGGGTCTGCCTTTTCGGTGGGTGCAAGGCAGGCACTTCTCCTGGTAGGGGCCTTATGTGCCCTTTCCAAACCTCCCTGCTACATTTTGGGCCCATTTGCATCTCCAGAACCCTTGTGCAGCTTTTCTCTGGTTTTGTTAATCTGGTAAATAAGGCCCAGGAGTGAGAGCAAAACTGCAGTACTGCAAATATGAGTAGCATACGAGTCTCGTGGGAAGGACTAGCAAACGGGCTCATCTAATTCTTTTTACTCCTTGTCTATAATTACTGTGCTCCAGAGGCTGCGGCAGATTGCGCTGGCAGGAAGTTTAGATTTTATAACCTTTAAGCTTCAGGAATTTGGATCCATATTTTCCACTTCTGATGAAGTGCCATAGCCAGCAGGTGAATCAGGCAGGGTAAGGTTGGTTGAGCCTCCTTGTGCAAAGTCTCACATCAAAAAAAAAAGCTTTGTTAAGGCAGAGGAAGAAGAGGAAGCATGAGTCCTTCAAACCACACAGGAAAGTGGGTCTGGCACTCAGTGCTACCCACTCTTTTTACATTAATGAGCTGCTGGCCACGAGTCCCTGCAGAGCACTGGGTGAAGCATAGATAAACTCATTCTTAATGGCTTAGAGCTGATTACATAGAGCAGATTATAAAACTCATATAAAAAACAAACTCTAAAAGGAAATGATGAGTCAGACTTACTAATATTTATGTTATTATTCTACATACAAGTTTTTAGTTAAAAGGCACCATTTTTCTCTTTGAGGACAGATGAGGGTCTTGTCAGTGATGCTGAGTTGTATTCTGGTGTGTGGAAATAAAAAACCAAATTGTTCTTCTCAGTGTCCACTGTACTGAACTGAGAGAATTTTGCCCTTTATGTTTTTACTTCAATATTTAACCATCAGTCAGTTAAAGGTCAAAACATACAGGTACATTTTAAATGAAAAAATAAATTTATCCAACTGTTTCAAATGTTTACATCTCAAGAGAGCTTTCCATTCTGTAGATTCTCAGGAAGTTCTCTTTTATTTGTGAAGTTTCAAGTGAAATTATCATATCAGTAAGGTGTAGACAGAGACTATGCAATGAACCATACAGTGAATTTGTAAATTAAATTTTATTTATTCTGATTTTAAAATAAATTCACATCACCTAGATGGCTGATGATATACAAGAATTATATACTAATTTATTTTATAGATATTTAATTTTTTTTCAGGATCTCTCTTTAAAGGTTACTAATTTGTAAAGTTTGAGGAATGATTTTGAGAAAATTAATTTCATCATGTTTTCTTCTTCTAATTGTTTGAAGGACAACTTTCAAGAAATTTTCTAGTGGAGAATGGTACCTTCTCCACTGGTGTTTTTCTGTCAATTTACCTCATTTGCTGCATGTTTCATTGTATACCACACTTAGTCTACCCTTATGATTTTCCAGGTTTAGGATCTTAAGTATTCTTACAATGATTTCATGGAGAATTACCACTATAAGGTGGAACCTTGTATAACCTCACTATACTCTTTTATCCAGGGCTCTGTCAAACCCAGGTCCATCCTCACTCTGAAGACGAAACGTTTTCGGTTTTACCCCTCTGTGGATTATCCCATACGTAAAACAAGTTCTGCATATTTTGCTAAAGAAATATAATCAAGTGACTGAATGTTAAGATGGTGTTTGACTCTCAGCAGAGTATTTAGGTACCCTGCATATATTTAGACTGCAACAAAGACTGGAATTAATCAGCAGTCAGGTAATATGGGCAATTCAGGTATAGCAGCTGTTGTGTAACCACGGGAAGAGCATAGAGGTTTTGGAAAAGTGCCATCTTACAGTTCACAGAGCTAAAACATTGGGTTTATCCTTATTTCTTGCTGTGTTGTGTCTTAAATTAACACTGCAAGGGCAGGCATCCAGAGCAATCCAATGTCACTAACACCACTTAAGATCAAACATTTAGATACAATTACTTTTAATGCTTGTCAGACAAAACTTACATAATTAGCAGCACAGGACAAGATACCAAAGTGATTTGAAGGAAAGTAGCATCTGCACTGCTCGTCTGGGTTTGTCGCTGTCTTGTTATTTAGTTTCCTTAAGGAAACAATAGTAGCCAGTGGATGTCCTGAGCCTGAATTTATACTTGGGGGAACAATGTCCTGCACATCATGTAAATAGGTGCTGGAGAATTCAGTTCCTGTAGTATATGAAAATATACGTAACAAACCCATTACCACTTTCTTCATGTATGTTTTCACTCTTTTGCCTCTTGCATTCAGATTTTCTCCGTTACTGTTGTTATTTTTCCTTTATTTTTAATTTCAGTGATTATTATTTCTGAGTTACAAAGATCAGAATTGAGCTGAATCAATTACCTCCTTTTTTTCCCCCCCACTTTTCCCCTCCCCCCTATTTTTAAAGGAAGTAAAGGATCGGCTATTTTGTGTGTAATTTCATTGAATCACAAATTTGCTGCCTGCGTGAGGCTGGAAAGATATCTCTGGAATGCATCTGGTCCAATCCCCCTGCTCAGTTACAGCCACCTAGGACCACTTTCTCAGGACCATGCTCAGATGGCTTTTGAATATCTCCAGAGATGGAGACTCCACAACTTCTCTGGGCAGCCTGTGCCAGCGTTCAGTCAGTTTCCACAGTAAAAAGTGTTTCCTGATGCTTATAGGGAGCCTCTCATGTTTCAGTTTGTGCCCACAGCCTCTGGTTCTGGCACTGGGCACCACTTCATTGTCTGTAGTCTGTTAAAAGTTCTTAATTAAATATTTCTAAATCTAAACCCAAAGTTTATGCAAGGAAGAAATTATATCAGTTCTTGATAAAACATCTGAGTTCCATAAATCTTTTGTGTAATGACAGCACATAGTATCTTTAATCAATTATTTACATCTGTTGTAGATAGTTGTGAAATAGATTAATTTAATGAAACAATGGAGTTTAGAAATATTTTCCCTATGCTGATGTTAATCCATGTCAGAGTAAGTAATGACTGTGCACTTAAGCGTAATTTTACTTCTGAGATTTGGGGTTTTCTAATGCTACCTTTCACACAGCGACAACACATCTGTCATATTCCTTCACCTATTAATTACGAGAACATACTTTCAATCTTAATTTAGTTTTAACAGAGAGTATTCCCTGTGGTATATCATATAACTTTTTGATTTGTCTTAAAAAATTTAAAGGTACAGACCCAAAAGAATGTTCTCAAACAACATGCAGACTCCAATTTAAAGATTTTAAGTCTATGGAAAAAATATTTGGTTTTATTTTAGCTAATATTTTTAAACTGTGTTGTAGAAAACAATTGACAGTTTGTCTGCCAAAACACCTTGGGTTTTTTGGAGCTCAAGGTAGCAATGCTATAGGGTGACATCCCAGTGCAGGTGTCCATGTAAATATGCAATTGTAAAATCTTTAAGGAGCAGTCAGTGGTAGAAGCAAGGACTTCATGCTTTAATATTACATTCTTCAGCAGCCCTACAGAATTACTGCTGTACAGTGGTACTATAGTGGTTCCCAAAATTGCTAACATGAATTCCTGCTGATGAATAGAACTATTACACGCGGAACCCTATCTTAAAAGAAGGTCATTAAGAGTAGAGAATAAAACACCTAGAAGTTACAAAATGCTAGAGACATTTTGCAAAATGACAAAGCAATACCTACTATTAGCTTAAACACCTGGAATAAACAGGCAAGGTTTTATGCACACAAACCTGTGACTGAAAGACTAGCAGGCAACTTCAAATTAAATAAAGAAGAATGTGGCCAAGAAAGAAGGGTTAGCCTAATGTCAGGGTGAAAACACATGATAATACCACACAGCTTTCATGTCCCTTGAATTTATGGTGTTACACAGGCTTTGGTTTCCAGCCCTACCTTTTGAAATAAATAAGTAACATTTAACATTTTTAAAATTGAATAGTATGTCCTGGTGTTTGGGCTTGTTTGTATGTCTGGTTCATAACTTATTTTGAAGTAAAACATAGAAGAAATCAAAGACATTTCATGGTCCATTCAAAACATGGAGACAAGTATTGTCTTTTCTCTAAAAGACCTCAAGATAGGAAAATCTCAGCTCATATGAAATTATGGAAGTAAACATAATCAGCATGGGATGGAAATTTAGTAAATTAGATGCAAGGAGCTTCAAATAATGGATTTTTAATATACTTCTTGGATTTGGTTCCTGAGCCACCCTTTTCTATTCAATATTTCGTCCATTTTTTCACTTGACTATATGAAAAAAGCTTCAGGATATTGTATGTGTTTTGTTTAATGTAGGTTTTACAGACCTATTCTGAATCTCACCAGAGTATCCATTTAAAAAACATCTTAAAGACCATACTTTTATGTGAGGTTTGCCTTAATATTTCTGCTGGAGGAGAAATATTCTTGGTGTTAACGAAAAGCCTTACTTCCCATTGAATTTCATTTTCCATTTTATCTTCTTTGCCTGAAGCCTATGCTTTTCTCAGCTGTCAGGAAGCAAGAATTTTCCTTGTTCCTAATCCACCCGTTTCATTTATATGGTTACCTTTTTATTTTCATTTTATGTATTTGGAGTAATGTCATGTAAGCCAGCTGTCCATCCTACAGTGAATTTTTTAGAGCTCACATCTGTTTCCAATGTTACTGGCTTGGCAGATGTTTATGGCTCATATTAAGATTAAATTAGCTTCCTGAGGCAGTCTATACCTCATACAACTGTTTTGGATTTTGCCACACTCTGCTGTACCACCACTAGGCTGCTTGTTACTAAAGAGCAAAGCAATTTTCTAATTTCACATGTGTTAGTTTCATATTTTCAGCCTACTGGCATCCATCCACTGGTTCCCATCCCCTTTAGTTCTGAACAGGGAAAATTTGTAACAATGCAGCAGATTTTGCCCAGGTAGCACATCGGCTTCAGTAAAGTCTTGCCCACATATTAACAAGACAGTGGTCCTTCCTGCCTGGGTGCTGAGTATTGGTCCTAAGCCTGTTACTGATTATCTATCTATCTATCTATCTATCTATCTATCTATCTATCTATCTATCTATCTACCTATCTATCTATCTATCGATCTATCTATCTATCTATCCCTCTCTCTCTCTCTCTCTCTCTCTATCTCAGTTTTACTGTTTTATGGATCTCTCTTTTGTCTGCATCAGGTCCTAATAATCAGCAATTCATCCACTGTACCGTGGGATTACAGTAGGGAAGAGAGAGAGCTCATTTTTTTAACTTATTATTGTGCACTTCTTCATTTAAGTGATGTTTATTCTATTAAAGGGGACTTGTAATAGTCTGAATTCCCTTCAGCAAGACCAGCTGTATTCTTTTGTAGATGCCTATAATAATGCTAGACAGCTGAGTAATTTTGTGGAGGAGCAACATAATCCTAGCATTGTTTCCCTAGGGATGTGGTATATTTACCCCATTACAGACCTGAAGAAACTGGTTTTGGAAATCATTATGACAGTTTATGCTACTCCCTCACCAAACTGAAGGTGGAAAAATAGATCTCTTTTTAAGGACATGGCACATCTAGTGAAAGGTCTAGAAAAAAAACACTCTTCATTTACTGCACTTGGTTTCATTTGTACAGAACTTGGTTTCTGTATATTGAATTTTTTTCAGACATTTCAGCCTCTGAGTATTTCTTGAGCTTCAAATACTGATATGTTCTTTATGAATCCTCATAGTTACTTATAGACAGACTTCCAATACTGTGGAAAACCAGGAAAAATATGCTATTTCCTTTCAGTACAGATTGAACTAGTGATATGTTTATCTCTACATTCAACTCTTAACTGTATCTTTTGCTAGTTTATACATTTAACAGAAAGCCTACTACAGGAAAAATAGCTTTAAGATTAAATACCAGGACTGGAAGGAAACTTTTTTTTGCTCCCACTCTCCACTTCCATCTTCTGAATGCAGCAACTGGGATTCATTTTGCTGGACACGCAGAGCAATTTTCCTTCCCAACATGCCTTTTGCAAATCCCATATAAAGGGCCATGCCACAATTTAGGAAGTTCTTACAAAAGGAGCTGCAAAATTACGTCTCAGAGACCTGTCCACCACTGGATGGCCTGTCAGCACTATCCTGTAATAACTCCTGGGCTCTTGACTTTGGAAAGGATTGTGCCAACATCCCAAACAGTCAGGGTCTGACTGAAAACTGGTATAAACCTTTCTCAGTCTTGACAGCGAGATACGTGATGTGTTACTACACAGGGCAACACGGGGCTCTGCCTTGGCCCTGCTGCAGGGTTTGGGCCATCTGTATGGCAGCTTGCCCACCTTTCCATGAGGGGAGCTGAAAAACCATTGATGCAACTCTGAATGCCTGACAAATGTCTCTCTGATTTTTCTTGATTGATATCTATTGAAGGATGTCTTTCGTGAATATATGTAATTTCATGACTTTGGATGAATTTTGGACAATTTATGACTCCTGCAAGAAACTTGCCCTCTGTGTATGACTGTAGTGTTTATGGACATGGTTTAGTGTGGACTTGGCAGTGCTGTGTTAATGGCTGGACTTGATAATTTTAGAGGTTTTTTCTAGTTCTTGTGATTCTGTGATTCTGTGACTCCAATCTCTGCATGAAATACTGAGAGTTCGCAAACAATTTTTTTCCCAGCTCGGAACTTTTCTGGGAGAGTCTTGTCTCTGTTGTGAAAACGTTGGTATATACACATATATACACACAGATCTACAAACGTGGAGACATTCAGTCTGTGTGGAGGTGTGTCTTATAGCTAGTGGAAGAAAAACTCTACAGGAGTCCTCAGTGGCTGCAGGTTTATAATACATCTGGCCCAGATATGATATGACAGATATTCAAAACACACTTAAGTTGATCAACAAAGAATTTGACATGTTGCAACTTGTATGTTTTACCTCTTATCATACCACTGTTCTATTTTTGAGAAGAATTTCACTCTCTCTCCTTTTCACCTTACCATTAAGCAGCAGCAGACAGCAGTGAGGTCTCATTTACCTTTGTGTTGCCAAGGTTGAAAAGACCCTGCTCTCTCAGAGTCTTGCTGTACTTCATCTCCTCCAGTCCTTCATCATCCTGGCAGTCCTTCCCTGGACATGCTCCAGTCTGCCAGTATCCTTTTTGTACTAGGGAGCAGCACTCTGGATGAGTGCCATAGGTGACAAATAAAAAAGGATTTCTCCCCTCAGCCTCCTGGCTTCAGTCCTGCTGATGCAGCCCCAGATGATGTAGTTTGCTACCAGGGCACACGGTTGGTTCTGTTTACAACCATTTTGAAATTAAAATCTTGGTAGATCTAAAAAATGCCCTACTTATAGTAAAGTATTCAAAGAAAAACCCTCATGTGAAATCACAGCTGCTTATGTCACAGGTGTGACATGCAGCACCAGGACACGAGGAAACACCTTTGGCTCCAGTTCCACTTGGGAGCATCTGCGTGCAGAATGTGTCCAGATCAGGGATAGCCCGGGCTGCCAGCATTGAAGCATGGAATGGGTGCAGTCAGTCTTTTCAGCTGGTTACCCTGGTGCAGGATTGCGCTGAAATTTGATCCCCGGCGCTCCCACTAGGAACTGGCATTCTGTCTCATAATGTGGTGCCCAAAAACATCTGCTTTATTATTTGTATACTTCGTCTTTTTGCTAAATGCTCAATGTGGATTTCAAAAACACATGTGAAATTAATGATATCCATAAAGATTAATCTCTGTAGTAAGAGGACATTTTTACATAATTTATAAATGGCTAGTAAATTATTAATATCAGCTATAAGAGCAAAACATAGGCTGAGATCTTAAAGAGTCCTTGCTCTGGTTTCAGAAGCCTCACCTAGAGCCACACTCTGGACTTCAGTTATGGGCCAAACCTAATTACTTAAACTGAAATCTGGTCCATGGTCACTTCATTTAGGCACTCAAAAGCTGCCCTAGGTGTGATACTGACCCTGTGAGCTGTAGGTACAAGAAAGCATTCCCTACAGGACCAACAAAGCCCAGGTGGATCCTTGATTTTTGGCAAACCAATCACGTTGGATTACTCACATTGGATTCCTCGGACTAAAGCATGTCAGTGAAATGAGTTAAAGACCTTTACAGGCTGATCTTCAAAGCTCTATAATACATCTATAATAAGGCTTTCTTAATCTATAGTGTTCTAAGCTACTTAGAAGTAAACACTATTACAATCTGAAAATAATTTAAGTAATAATTTAATAATGTTTTGTGAAATGGAGATATCTATAATTTTACACTTAATTTAAAATAATTTCACATTTATATAATAAACTTAATTGTTCATCTTGGCAGTAGGATTGATCTGAAAACATACAGTTATGGTTTTGATTTAACTTGCTTTCTTCAAAAAGATTTTTTGTATATCCCTAGGTAGTTTCAGTTGAGTACTGCTGGCAACCTAAGTGTGCTTCTATAACATCTGTTGATGATGTTACTGAATATTTGACTACCCTGGTAAAAATACAGCTACACAGAAGAAAACAGTAGGATCTGCCTAATATACATGAAGACTAAAAATAAATATATTAATTGTTGTAAAAGACCCAGTTCCTATAGCCTTATCAAAATAACAGTTGTCATTCTATTACTATTTTAAATTTATATTGCAAGATCATGGTAGTGACATTAAGCCTTCACACGTAGGGTACTGTGAAATCATGCTAGGTTCTTTGCTTTTGGAGAATTAGCTGAGTGGTGGTATATGAATAAAGAATTAATTGATGTCTTGTTTCATTAGTATTGTTAAACATGTAACCTTTTTCTATTTACTGATTTTTTTTTTTTAAATTCACAACAGTAAATGACAATAGCAGCTAATCTGCATAATGCACTAGTGAGTTGGTGTAAATTGCATTTTCTATTTTCATATGGGGATGTAGCCCTTAATTTTGAACCCCAAATTTTTAACTAGTTTCAGACTTATAGGACCTTATATCTTCACTGATTCTAGTCAGATAAAACTGTATTTTCAATTTTCTCAGTGTTAATTATGAATTTCTGTAATGTCCAGAATTCTATGGGTGTTAGTTAAAAAATATACTTTAAACTGGATTTTAGTTCTCAGAGTAGCACTCTCCATTCCCAAGAATTATAAAGAATACATTCTGAACTACCTGTTAGGTTAGCATAAAATCACATCTGCATGCATCAAATGATTGTAAGTTAGTACTTTCAGTCTCTCAGGTCTGACATACATTTCAAATGTACTTATATTCATATTCATTTTTTGTATTTCTCTATATAATGAAATATATCGACAATACATAACAAATTTTTTTGGAACATCAACTGAATTTCAGGAAAACAGCTTTAAATCATATTTTTTCCCTTTTGGCTTGTGATCCTTGGAAATACACTGTACACTTGTTTTTCAGTACTCGTAATTTTTATCATTACTGCAAAAATCTACTCATCTTTAGAAATTGAAAGGATTTTGTGGATTCATTATTACAATTAACTTCTCCCCTTGTTCATTAAAAGAACATCCCAGATTACATGCATTCTGGAAGTTAGTGACTGGAAATAATTAATGAATCATTTATACTGGACAGGCAACTTGTATTTTGATATCATAACTTAAAGACTTGTCATCTGTATACATGTATAGAGTAAAACAAAAACCTAAATTAAAAAATAACAGCAGTTTCTCTCATCTAGCAGGTGAAAGTATCACGAGGTTTAGGGTACACTGGAGGAGAGATGACTTCTTATCTTTTTATGTCTTTGAAAACTGTATCAGATGACTCTCCATAGTGTAGCCAAACATTAACATTAGGCTCAATATAAGGTAAATGAGAGAAGTGTATTGGTCTGCACTATGGAGTCCAGAATATGTTATTTTCACTCTCTAGTGGCATTTCTGGAAGGTCTACAAGCCTTGAGCACAGATCAGATTTGCATAAATCATCTAATAGTCCTTTTTGGCCTCCCTAAACTTTTTATCTATATGAAAATCCTTACAGACTTACAATGATAGATATGCATCCAGTCTTTTCTGAAACTGAAACGGGGCAGGGCAGCTCAGTGACCAGCCAGCTTTTGAGTGGTAAAATGAGGTACCAGACACAGCTGGCACAGGCTGCAGCAAAAGAATCAATAGCCAAAATGGATGTCACCATTCCAGCTGATCCAGGGCCCAGCTTGTAATGCCCAGATCCATGCATCTGCAGACCCAGTTCACAGCAATTGTGGAAGAACAGGAGAAAAAAGGGAAGAAATAAGAGTTATGAGAGGTAACTTACATGAAACAGGAGATTATATTACTGCAGTACTTCAGCTAAAGTAAATTAGTAAAAAAGCAAAGGGAAATCATCCAAATGAAATGGAAATCCTGTAATCAAGTTGATGGAAAGCAGTTGCAAGGAGTGGAGGAAGGCAAACAAGATCTTGATTATCTCAGAGCAGGGAGAAGAATGAGTCTTTATCATGAAACATACTCCTAGCCAGGAATCCAGGCCAAAAAGCCACAGTGTGGGATGAAAAGATCATGCCAGGGAAGACAATATAGACAAGAGAGACAAAAAGGACTGATGCAAGAGATATAAAAAATTAAATAGTACACAAAATCATGGAAAGCAGAGAAAGACTGAAATGAAACAGCAATGAATGTGAGAAATGGAAGAAGGAAAAGGATGCAAGCAAAGTTGATAGGAAATGTAATGTAAGGTCTGAAAAGCTGTTTACTTCTAAAGTTGCTAACTACTCTGTTTGCACTCATAGTTACTTGTAGATGACACAGGCTGTATAGAAAGAAATAAATATCAAGATGTGCAATATGGCAAAAAAGAAATTAAATGAGTTTGAAAAAATCAGATGGTATAACTGGAAATAATCACTTGAGGGACCATTCTGCTAACACAGGTTTGACTCAGTGGCTACATATTAGCACGGGGTCTGTGCTAATGTATGTCTTTCAAACTGCCTCCTGAGAGTGAGCCCTGTCCCATTCCAACTGCTGAGCTGCGGCAAGGCGTGGCTTTGGAGAGCACTAACTGGTTTTGGGAAATTCCTGCCAAAGAGCTCTCTGGTTACTACTATAAATGGTCATGGTCAAGTGGGAAACTGTTTCCAGGCTTACATGAATTTACTAGGATAAAAGAGTGCAGAAAAATACATAAATAGCATGAGAAGTGGAGCTTCACTTCAACCACAGGAACAAATCCAGCCATGGAGAAACGGCAGCTAAGGTGCTCTGAGGGATGATTGAAGGGACTGAGGGCAATCAAACACCAATACAGACCTCCTGCTACAATTTTAGATGAGTGACAATGAAACTGGCAAGGAACAATCAAAGCAGGGAAGAAAGGTGGGATTGAAGATGAAGATTTTGACTTTAGCAAAGGAGGAATTTGGAGTTTCAATACTCATCCACAAGCATCATTCCTGTCTGCACTGCTGCATGTGGTTTACTAAGAGAGAAGAAAGCCTGCTATTAAAAATTAGACCATCCTATTAAAAATTAGATGCCATTTCTAAAAACTGAACTTCTGTCATGTTTTGAAAGGTTCCATATCTCTCTGCAGGAATCATAATTTCACTGGTGTGTGTGCTTCAGGGCCCAAAACCCTTCAAGACAATCGTCACTTCTAAAGCAGAGCTGAGTTGGCTCTACTCAGCAGCAACATGAACTTGGGCCTTCAGTTAATATTCTGTGGGCATAGGCTTGAAACACCAGTGCATATTTTAGACACTTCACTGCACTTTTGTGCGTCACTTCATGTTTTTGGTTTCTGTTATGAAGTGCAAATATATGAGGCACCACTGAAAAACCTTCAATTGCCATTGTACTGTCTCCGCAGTTTCTTTTGATCCATCATAATAGCTCATCACGGGAACTGTTTCTCGGTACACTTACATGTATTCTGCTCAGGGAAAGCTATTTGGCAAGAGACATATATCCCCTCAAGGGAAGGAAATACTTTGTTCATCTCTTGCCCCACAAGATCAGGTGTAAACAAGCTCTGCGTTGGAAATGATCCTGTGTGTTGAAAGTTGATTCCTCCAAAGTTGTTGCTCCAAAGCTGGATAAGATGCCGCTTATCCTGGTTGGTATCCTATATTGAATTAAAAGAAATTTACACATTTCAGAATATTTATTTTCTATTTAAAAACATTACAAGTCGACAGACTTCTTTTGAAGAAAACAAGTGAATAATACTGATTTAAAACGTTGATTCTTTTCGATACAAGTGTGGTGTTTTGATGACAATTAAATATTTTTATACAATATATGTGAAATAGTCTATTCAAAGTTCTGTGATTTATTTTTTTAATCAGAAGTATGAAAAATAATATCGAAAAAGCCAGCTCCCTACAATGCCTTGAGCTGTGTGCGATTCTGTAGGAAAAACAATGAACCTTGAACTAAAATCCTGTAGAACAGATCTGCTTCTTTTTTTCAAATATGCAGTTTTATTTTCTTGAATTACAAGTGAACATTGATAGCAATAATAGCTCAGGTATGTCATTTTGGAGTCTTATACATTTTTTCAGGATATGTGTTTTTCATTCTGTGACAGAATGTTGTATTTTCTTCTGTACTACATATTCTATTTCCAGATTTTTATGAGCAGTTACATATGAAACATAGTGTTCATGCTCCAGATTTTATTAAGCCTCTCTGCAATAAAGGAAAAGATTTCCTTATTTTTCATTGTTGCCTTCCTTTTTGTTACACTGAAATAGAGAATAAATTTGTGAATTACACGTATTACACATAGCTTGGGCATGTAATTCATTTATTTTATTGGTAGGTGAATATTTGGGACACAGCTTTAGAGCTCTTGTAAGCTATTTAGCCTTTCATTTTTGTGGAAGTGTAGCTCTTAATCTATGTGGGGGACATCATGGACCAGACCATCAGGACTGGGACTGCAAGCAAGATTTCTGAATGCTATTTCTGGTTCAGCCACTGGCTTGCCAGATGACTCCAGGCATTTGCTCTTGGCCTCAGTTTCCTTAGAGACAAAGTAGAAGTGACAACACCAGATAGCCTTTTCAAACTGCCTTGAAAACTAGAAAAGAAACACATAGGGGAAGGATCATGAAAGATTGTCCCATTGTAAATTGCAAAAAAGAATATAATTAGTGAGGTAATTACATCTATGCTAGATGGAAATCAGCAAGCCCAGGCACAGAGATGGTAATGCTGCTACAGTGCAGAGCTCTGCACGAACTGCAAAACGAACCCGGTACCTGAGCAAATATTCTGTTGGCTAACTTGCACAGAATGTGAAGTCAGCACATCAATATCCAGAAGGATTAAAGGTACTCCTGCATGTCTGGCATGAGCTGCAGCTCCTCTTATGAACATAGAAGATAATCTCCACCAGTAAGTTAAATACACAAGACTTAATAGAAAGGTATTAATGAGTAGTTGACAGTGTAAAATATTTCAAGGCTCTTAGAAGTAAAATCCTGAAAATCAGATAAATCCTGAAATATTCAGAACGAATTTGAATGCAAGTCTGCCTGGTCTCACTTTCTGCATGTGAGATACCCACGCCAGCTCCTTTGGCATGTTCATCTACGTGTTCTGCATCAAGATCTTCTAAATTCAAAGCACAGTGCCCATCTCCAATTCCTTTCCTCTTCATGAGGCACTGCTGCTTGCCTTACCTGCCACCTGCTTGGCAGCCAGGTGGTCATGGTGTGATGGAGAGAAAAGCACCTGTACCAATGCCCTGCTATGAAGTGATGGGCTTTCTACTCATTTGTGTTCAAGAAGAGCACACATGCAGCTCCAACCTAGCACCCTGCCTTGCTGCCATTTTATAGACTTTATATCAGAGTTCAGAAATATGTCAAGTTTCTTACAAAATAAAAATCCAGAGACTTATTCAATATATTATGCTCAGAACTGAAGCTTTGAAGACAGGGAGTTTTTAACAGTACTTGATAGTCCTTCAAATAATTAGGAGTGAGCATAAATCTGGGGAAAGGCTTGGCCTCATTTTCCAACAACTGAATAGAGGATTCAGCCACAGCTACCCAGATGTAAAACACACAGTATAAAGGAGCTTAAAATTGTCAAGTAGTTCCTGAATAAATGAGTGGCTGTGCATGAAGTGATTGGAAACGGATAATATTAGCATATAATCTTTGCCAAAATATGGCACTGAATATATGGTTATTGCTACAGCTCCTTAGCATCAATTCAGACACGATTTCTCTGCAGAATTTCTACTTGGCTATGTGACATAACAACTTGTGGTCAACCAACACAAAGGAATTTGGTAATCAAGAGAAAATTAAAATCTAACTCGAAATATCTGTGGTTTGTGATGATGGATGTCATTACGAAACACAAGTACAAGAAAAGCAAACAGAGATGATGCGGAACAGATGACATTGCAAAACTTTATGCAACTCCACACAGCTTTTTTTTCAGCTTCCAAGGGGTACAGATTCCCACGTGAACAGTCAGACAGCTGACTGCCTGGAAAGCATGATAGCTGTCACATTGCAAAAGCTCTTTTTAAGTATCTTTTTATATATCTTCCCATAATACAAATACACTGCAGAAAGCATCTCTGTATAACTCTGCCTCATCAACTCAATTTTCAAATTTCAGCTGAAAAATTTATCTTCTATTTGCCTGCCTACTCACCCACCCAAATTCTTTCTCTCTATGCCTATACTTCTTTTGATTTTCCTGTTATTTATTACCAGAAGCCATTTGGAGACCTGCAAGATGTTATATAAAATTAAACTGTAGTCAGTAAGACCCATCCACCAAAACAAACCATGAATGCCTAAGCCCATACTCTATTAGAACTACCTTCACAAATATTTGGATTAATACAGCAAACTGACATTGAGGTGCTTCTTCAGAACCACTCCAGACACCTTTCAGTATTTTTTTCCTTTCTTCTTATCTCTGCCTTCTGCTGTCCCTGGTTGTTGGGAGGGGACAGCCACACCAGGAGCTTCCCATTAAGGGGACATCAGCTCTGTGTGGAGAAGCAGCAGCATCAGCCTGGGGAAGTAAGTGCAGAGTGATGTGGGATGGCTGCAGAACGCAGCTCCTCAGCAGCACAGCCAGCTGATTTCAGCAGGGCAATGCCTGATGCTGCTCAGGGCACTGTCTGCCCAGCAGGGGCTGGAAAGGAATGAAAGGGAGGAAACCAGAGGCCCTGCCTTAGAGCTGAAAGGAAACATTAGCTCTCTTTTGTAACACAGAATTCTGTATTGAAAACCTGCCTGAGACCAACCACACTTGACCTTTTGAAATTTCGCTTTTAGAGCTTACTCTCTCCAGTTTTTTGGTTTTTTGTTTTTCTACAGACAATAAGCCTTCATTGAACATAAAGGATGATCAGATTTTCCCTTTGCTCTTATCTGACAAGTTTCTTATTGGGTTAAATGCTTTCTCCTGCACTCTGTCAGAATCAATATTTTCCTAAATCAAGGAGTCATACACTCCATACACTCCCTGGCACCCAGGACACCCTGATCATGGACTTGACCCTGCTTCAGCAAAGCCCATGACAAGACCTTTGCTGACCTGGAGACTGGCTAAGCCTCTGTGTGCTTGCAAATCCACTTTCACCGAGTGGAGGACTTCTCAGTGGAAAAGGCAGTGAGAGCTGAAACAGTCCCTATCAGGTAATTTCAAAACCTGCTGATATCTGTATTCATTCCAATTTACTTGACTGTTGGCCTTTACTATTATTAGTTTATGTATTTCCAAGTGCTGGTTCCCAAAGCAGGGCTAGAGAGATTCCATTTGCCTGGAACACTTTGAACAAACCTGGGCATCACTCACAACCCAGCCCAGCGTTGCATTTCCTACGGCAGGCTCCCGAATCAGCTGTCTCTCTATTTCTTCCTGCAGTCACTGATGTTATCTAAAAATTCCCTGCTTCACATCCGGATCTGACATTTGTCTAGTCTGTCAGAGAGTAATTAAAGTCTCTCATTACAGATGTATTTCCTGCTTCTGTATCCTTTTCAGCAGATCCCATTCAGTGTTGCTCTCCTTGTTGAGTCACTGGTAATACAGATCCAACCCTGTATTTTTATTGTTAGGACTGAAACCCAATTCAGATTTAACCTTCTCTCTGGGTCACTTTCATTGGATTTTTACCTTACATAGAGAGAAGCTGGATATATGTAATTTAAGAGAAAGCCATTATTAGCTATTGCGCACACTAGGGAAACAAAGACTAATGAGCTACTTGTCTAAGCATTTATATACTCATTCCCATTCCACTGAAGCAGCAGTGGAGCCTTTCCTCACCAGACCATTGCCAGATGGAAGGAAAGGTTTATCTGTGGCTGCTGCTTGCACTTCACCTCCCCTTTGTCCCACTGCGTCCTACAGATTCTCTATTTTGTAATACCCTGTGTGTATTCAGTTTTTTATCTCGCATGGTTTAGCTCACATACTTTCTTTTACCTTCATAAGAGTTTCCTGAGTAGGAGAGAACAAAACCAGAGCTGTGTTGTGCCAGCCCAGGACCTGGATCATAGACAGCTGAGTTGTAGGTTTGAGAGCTGTTCACAGAGGCTTCTGCAACTCACTGGGGTGCTTGGTTTATTAACTTCATTTAAGATCGTAATATGTGAGCCTCCTGTATGACCTGTATGACTACCTTTCTGGCATATCTTTTGGGTTTTTAACATTGCAATGTCCCACCAAGAATTTTTTAAAAAATTAGTAAAATAATGTAGGGGTAGATTTCATTCTAATCCATTCTCATGTAGAGGTAGATTTCATTCTAATTCTGTCACCTTACTCCTTAGTTTGCTGGCACTGGAGCAGAAGCAGATGCTGCTGCTCTGGTTCCCTTTTGTGAGTTCCAATCTGAATAAGCACTGTATGTGTTTGATTACCTGCGAGACAATATGCTAAACACTCATGTTTTCAAAACTGAAAAATGGGCATTTCTTTGACCAAGGTGAAATTGAACCTGAAAAAAAAACACCTCCTGCTGCCTTTCCAACATCGTACCTTGATTTGTCTTTTATCACTCCAACCACCTCACCTGTGTTTCATGTTTATTGATATGGCTGGGAGGAAGGACAGCCATATCCTGTTTGCTATGTATTTACCCATAGCTCAAGTACATTTGTTCTTATTGTGGAAAGTCTGCTCCTCAGTTCTTTTCCCTCCCTGTTTCCTCTCTAATCTTTTGTAACTCTCCCTCAAAACTTGTCCTCTTCTCACTGTCCAGCACTAGCCAAGGGACCACATGCTGGTTGTTCTTTTAACAGGGTATATGCCTGTTGAATCCCCCTCTGGGGAGACCTGCCCCACTCTCACCACACAACATTTAGCTCAAGTTGTCACTTTGACAACTCTTTTTTGAAATAAAGACTTTCTTTCTTCATTTCCATATTGCTACAAAATCAGCCCTGCCTCCAAATCAACTACCAATTTCTTAAAATAATTTTCCTCTACATCTGCTTTTGCAGCTGGCTTTCCTTCCCTTCTGTGTTTTTAGTTGCACCTCTCCTGGGCTTCTCCATTTTTCCTCTGTCATGAGTGACACCAGACACCATTCACGAAGGGCTGTGAGAGCAAATATTCGGTTCTGCATCAACCCACAGAGCTTCACCCAGTGCCCAAGCACAGGCTGTTGCTACCATGGGGACCTGCAGCATGCCCTGACCATCAGTTTCTCCATGCAGCTGCAGCTCCCAACAGCTGACAGCTGCTAGTTCACCCTCTGGTTTTGTAACTTGGCTGCTCTGATATCTGACTTGCCTAACCAAACCCAGCCCATGCCAGCTGCCGCATTAACTTATTCTGCTGAAGACTTGAAGGCATCTCTCCGTCCTTAGCCCTTGCATATTTGGAAAAGTCAGTTTCTTTTGTTTTTGTTGCACTAGGATACCGTAATCAACCTTTTGATAAGATCTTTTAAAATTAAAATCACTTCATATATATTTACGAAATTAAAAGTTACATTTAACCACTCTTTACACATGGAGACCCTGCAAAAGAAATTGGGGATTAATATCAAAAGCAGCTGCCACTCCATTCCTGTGAGATTGCTCAAGCAGTGAGCGATTGCAGCATGTGAGTGTAAAGACTAACAGCTACAGAAAAGCAATGTGCTATATTTTAATTTCGGTGATTTGTAGTAAGTATACTTTTCTTTTCCTTTGTGTGACTGTGGGATTGCTATCAAATAATTTCTGGCCATGTTTTAGCCACCATTCTGAGGTCCTTGTCAAGCTTTGTAATGAATTCTTCTCAGTTCAGCACTTGTTTTTGGGTAATGGGAAGTCTGCCAGGTTCTGGAATTTGATTTAAAGCTTTTAGCTAATTGTACTTCTTTTCTATTAGTTTCATTAAACAAATTTGTTGCAGTGAAACTGCAGTTTATTACTTTTTTTTCGTCTAAGCCAGAATGAATTGCTATAACATTTCACAGTAGGGAAACAACAATTTTGGCAGTAAAGCTTATACTCTTCAATATATAAAATTAGGTTTTTTCTAGATAAAAACTGCAGTCCATTGTCAGAACTAAACAAATGTGTGAACTGCTGAGATTTTGCCTATATTTTTATTGAAATTTAATTTCATGGGTACCTTATGAGAATTTGTTTGAAGTTCTAATGGTTTTAGGGACTAATGTTGATTAAACATAGTGAATAATGATAATGATGTGAATGCATTTGTCTGTATGTTTTCACCTCTGCATTTTCTGTCTAACTGTGTTAATACAGTATGTTTTGAATGCTAAAAATAGCTTGTATTTTATTTTGCTAGCTTTTCTTGAGCTAGGTAATTTTAAGTAACAGGATTACCTTAAAATATTATTTATTCAAGATATGGTAAGGTTGCCTTGGAGAAATTCTCAGTTATAAGTTTGGGTACATTAATTCTGTCAGTAAAAAACCCAATTCATTAGTCCAAAAGCAAGCAGTCTTAAAGACTAGATTTAAATCATAAAGTACATCTATAAAGAGCTGTCCAGTCTGTATTCAAAATACTTTACTTTTGAGGCAATTCTACTTGAAAAAACTTTAAAACAGTGGAACTTTCAATGTTCAGGTGAAAAACTTTTGTTTACAGATCAGCATCAAAAGTTAGTGTCACTAACTTGCTGAGTGCTCTGTGAGGGAATCAGCAGTTTCTTCTTGAAGAGGGAGCAAATAACCCTTTCATAATTAACTGTATTACCAGGTATTCTGTACATCTACCTAATTTAATTATATTATTCAGAAGAGTAATATTTTAATCCAGGGGAGTATATGTGTCACCATAGTTTGGGAAGAACTCCCATAGACCCACTCTCACATTAGTTTTGATATTGAACGAATTGTCGCGCAGCAGCTGATGGGGGTAATGTTAATTATTCTTTGTATATGGGTTTATTTAAAATTTAACTTGGAAACAATCCCAGAATTTCACTGCTGGTGGGTAATCTACATTGCAAGTGAAATCTGAAAGTTTTAAGCTCTGAATCAGTTTAAATTCAAATGTGCACTCAGGACAAGGATGTAGGTTACATAGCAACTCACTGTTTTCCAGGTTTGCAAAACTAACCTACCCCTAAAATTACTGAAGGTGTGGCAGTCATGCTGGTGGTGCTGTTGACATCCCATAGAATTAAAAAATGGTGAATTTCAAAACAGCATAATCTAAATTTTTAAAGGTTCTGTTAACCTATGAATTTGACAAGGATGAATGGAAGCAGCCTGGTATGAGCTGTACATGGCAGAGCACCCGGGGAAACAATTATCATTCAAGCACACTTCAACTTTAAACCACCTTCAACTTCAGTTTCTGCTGCAAAACAGAACTTAATAGGGTTACCTATGATTTAAGTATGTGCTATAGAGATGCACATTGATGAAATAAACAGTCAGAAAGAGTGTAGGAGCTTGGGATCGTCTTGCTTCCATGGTGATGCTCCTTCCAACACAGTAAAGCTCCAGCCCATGACAACAGCTCCCAAATGAAACGGTAATACAACCAATAGCAAAGACACTGTATCTTGAATAAATGACCAAAATATCTTCTATGCACCAGCAGCTTTTAAAAAATTACTTGGTTTTCAAAACTCCCAGGGAAATGGTATTTTGAAAACACTGAATGTATGACATTGCATGAGAGGAATACACCGCGAAATTATTTACTTTTAATTGCCCAATTATTCAGAGGTGATTTAAGTTACACAAAACAAACTAATTTATACAGAGTTAAAATAGATTTATATTTTTTTCAAAATCAAGAAATACACGTAGCCCTTCTTTCTTTACACACATAAATTTCACTGTGAAGGTACATTGCCTCTACTGGGCTTCTTTCAGTCAATTACCTGATCATAATCACATTTTTGTGTAGCATTGGTATGATTCAGTCCCTCTCAAGAGGAAAATGTGAGCATCTTGAATTGCTATAGCATTACCAGAAACCACTCTCAGTTATTTTCTAATTTAAGGACTTTTTTCTTGGTTCTTTTCTTCAGTGCAGGACTTTGGCTACTTTAGCTGTTGCCTTGGCAACTCCTTGGTCATTTATGTTGATAACACTGTTTGTAAGCTAGAAAGAGATTTTTGAGGAGAGAAGAGTAATATTAAATAATAATAAAAATTCGTTTTCTCTTTAGCCTTTCTATTTCTGCAGTCTTTCACTATTTCATGAAAGTAAGCCTTGGGGACCCTATCAGAGCTTGAATTTCTGCTAGGGGAAAGGAAGGGAAGGGGTAGAAGGGGGCAGAGAAGTGTCTGAGCTGATTATTTCTGTGGCAGTAGCAAGTTATGAAAGAAAAATAACGAATGGATACAACATTGAAGCTCTTGCAATAGAGAAACATCACCATTTGAAGAATCCCTAAAAATCCCTTAACCAAAACTTAAAATGATTAAATAGTATATTAATGATTGAAACACAGAACTCAGAGAGAAGAAAACTAAAACAGGGTAAAGGCTGTTGCTTATTGTGTGCTGTAGCTTGGGATAGAAATACCACACTACTTCAGCTACTGAAATGTCACATCTCTCCACAGGCAGTTCTGCTCTGTTTTTTAGCGAATACACAGAGCCAGTGCTGATCCCTCAGACTACAGCTAGACAATTTCCAACATCTCCCTTGCTCAGATCCAACAGGAGTCTCTCAAGCCATGTTGCTCTCAGCAGTGGAGTTGTAACCACAGGCTATGAATCCAACAGCAGTCAAAAAAATCCAAACAAGATTTCCAATGATGTATGCTTGCAAACTAAAACATATTACAATCAAAACCATAATTACTTATGAACCTCAGATAACAGTGTTCTGCTGTTTGATGTATGGTTAGGAATGCATGATTTCTGTGGCCTTTTCTTTTGCAGTATGGTATTGAAAGAAATGTTAATTTCTGTTTCTTATCAGCAGACAATCAGCATATCAGTATCCCTTCAAAGAAATATCTCAAACAATTTGGAAATCCTCAAAATACCCAGAAAAAAAAGGAAGGAAAAACCATTTATGTCCAGTCTTGAAGAACATGAATGCATATTTTATGTAGTACAGAAGACCAGAAATTTGAATTGGCATAAATTGTATGTGGTTTAGCTGAAGATAAATTATAAAAAATCCACCAGAAATAAATACAATTGAAAGCAAAAAACTTATATGTAGGAACTTACAGTAATAATTTTGACTCCAGTTGAAGAATACATGAAAGTTGGTTTCAGCATAAAAGATCAATATTAAACTGACACAATCTCTCCAACACAATATATCACAAATGCTGCAATTAGAGTAGCTGATTATCAGGGAACTGCACTGTGTAGGTGAAGAAACATAGAATTATAGGAAAAACAAGAAAAAAACACTCTGGAAAAAATGGAACTAGGAAGGAAACAAAATGGATAATGGCAGTAAAGAATGTGAAGAAAATGCTGAAAGTAATGATAGTGAAATACTGCATCAATTCCTATTTCTAAGTACTTGGTTCACAAAAAGAATAGATTCTAGGAAGAATAAACAAAGAAAAGCCCTCTCTACAGTGATAATGAAAAGAAGAAAGAGTATAACAAAATGTTTCCAAGAGCGATTTGTAGATTAGCATCAAAGAAACTATTAAGTTGTAATGGAAATTAAACTTCATGTAAATGTTTCTCACACCACAAAGAAATGATACATGCAGAACTAGACTGATGTCAAGCAAATCTCTTGGTAAATCTAAGCCAGTCAGAAATTTGTGGTGATGAATTGTCCCTAAAATATTTAATCCTTTAAATGAAATATCGGACTAATAAAAGCTCTCAAAAATGTCATTATGGACTAAGTATCAAAGAAGAGTGATTTAAATTACTCCAATAGTCACTGAGATATTTTGTTTCTTTTGGTGATAGCCAGTTTACCGTAGCACCAAATTAACAGCAAAAAGATGATAACTGGTTAAAGGCAAGAAGCTGAGATTTCGACCTGAAAGGTAACACATTCACCAGATTTTCAACACTAGCATAGTTGTCAAAAAAGACAATAGATTAAAAAAAGCCACTAAAATATCTTTGACAGGCAACTGTTAGGTTTCAATGGAGTATTTGATATTCCATACTACAATTCACTCTGGAACATCTTGAAGTTTAAGGTCTACCAACAGAAATAATTAGCTTTGGAAAGGTTTCCCATTATGGTTAAGGTCAAACTGCACAAGTCTATAATAACAGAAAATCATGTTAGTGAGAATTTGTTCTCTCACAGCTGCCTGTCTTTCCCTTGATTTCAGTATGATAAAAAGCAGAGACACATATCATACAGACAATGCTTGATTTAAAATCATTTTATGGAGTCAGATTTTCTAAATGAATCTATTCCTCAAAGAAGTAAAATTTGAAATTAAATCTATAAGAAGAAATTACATGAGTTTGTTCATTTAAAGAATGACAGGCAAGCATGCCAACAGAGAGTATTTCTTCCAGAATTGCACAAATAGCGTTAATAATTAATTGCAACAAGCAAACCAATTCCCAGTTCAGGTATTATGGTAGAAGGCAAGAAGATACATGGCACTGGACCATTCATTTTCTTCACAGATAATGTGAATTCTGATAATAACCAGAGGTCTGAATTGCCAAAGCAGCAGTTTCAGTTGATCATCCAAAATCTACAATTTAAACTCATGGAGGTGGCTCCAGTGGAATTGTTTTAACACTATAAAAGCTCAAGATATGTAAAAATATAGATAGAGCAGCAAACACCATGCAGTTAGTGTGGGGTATTTAAAAATGCATCCATCATTATTAAAATAGTAAATTTTTTTCCTCTTATTTTTTCTGGAAGATAGAAGTAACCAGGTATATCTTAAGAACATATCAACAGAATCTCTAGGACAGAGATGAACGGCACATGGAGGTGCACACAAAAGTGGACAAACACAGTTTGGTGCAGAAGAATGACAGGGGTTGTCTTAGGACAGACATCAGTAGTGGAGGCTGCTTTGTGTTCTGTCTCATCAGATGTCACAGAGACTAATCACACTGGACATGAAAAAGTCACACGATCATCAGGGTAGCTGACTGCATGACTCACTATGAATCTGGACTTGTGGTTCTTCATGCAGTGCCATATCAAATTCAGAATTTACTATCAATGACTTGCAAAATTACACCTCTCATTGATCATGTAAGTTTTTTATTGCACTAGTGTGCAAACAACTTCATGTTTTCTTTACAGTACTTTTTATCATTCCTTGCACACTATGCGCTTGCAATTTATAACTTCTTCTCGGGTGTTCAAGTCTTTTATTCATTAAAGGCATAAATTCAGCAAGCCTTTAAAGCAAATTCATATATATTTAGACATGTATTTAGTTCTATTAAGTCAATACTTCAAAGAGATGTTTAAAGGAAGCTCATACCCTAAGGGGTATTTTTGAACCAGAGCTACAAATCCTGTCAGAAATCCATTTCTTGCATGCAGACTTTGTTCCATTGTGTTTTAAATTGGACCAGACTAATATATGTCTAAGCTGCATAGCGTATGCTCAGCTGACAGAACTGCCTAGCTTGCACCCATGTCATTTACACACTGGAAATGTTCATCTGAACAAAAGAGCAGCAAATTTCTTAGGTCAGGAAGCTTACTTCCCTTCTCTTCAAATACAGGAAGTACACGAGAAATAAAAACATTCATTAATTCAAACAGAAATAGAGGAAGGGGAAAATAAAGAAGGGAAAAAGTTTGATTTTCTGCCATGAAGGTAAAGGTCTGTGTAGTTTTAAAGGGGATATACATCCTAGAGACGTTCAACTCCTCCTTGAGTCCTAAGGAATAAAGTGTGTTACCTCCCTTTTGAGGTTTAGGTAAAACCAATGAAACTCGTCGTCTGATCCAGAGTTTTAAACTGTGACTTGGGGAGCCAAGACTACTCTTAGGCTGAAAAAAAAATCAGGGATCTACTTTTTATTTTAAAATTGATGATAAAACTTGAATGTTATTTACCTTTTTTATGCTAGTAAAATATAAATTTGTCTCCACGTTTTTATTTGACTGATTAAGCTTTCAATTAAAAGCAGGTAATGAAAACTGATTTGTCAGGATTAGAATTTCCTAGTAGAGTTATAGAACTGATTTTTTCTAGCACCAGAGCCACACAAATTTCCTATCTAAGGACAGAATAAAACAAGATATGTTGAAATAACTTGAGATAGCAGGGTTTGCAAAATTCTGTACATATTTCAGCTGGCTGATGAGAGTAGACATCATATGATCGGCCGTATGTTTTTCTGGGCTGATGGACAAAAAATAACTTTTTCTGGGTGTAGTTCACTGGAATTTAAGAATTCTATTTTTGCATCTTAGGGAGCCCAAATATAAAACCATGTTCCTTAGAATTCTACTTGTTTTTCAGGAAATGAGCAAGGAAGCCATAAAAAGAAGCTGTGTCTAGTAGCAAAAGAAACTTCCTGGTCAAAAGTGAAAATTTTTTTTAACCTGAAGGTCTCATCAACAACATTTTTGGTCTGTCACAGATATCCTCATGCAGTAACAGTTATTGGACAGTTGCTCTCTTAAGTACTCAGACTAACACCTCCTAATGCATTGATACCTTTAGTATTCCATGATGCTGAACTGGATATCCTAAGAGAACATCTCTTCCCCTTGCAGTTTTATATTGCACATTTATATGCACTCTCTTTTTGGGACCCACCTCAAAGAGGGCAGTGACAAAAGGAATATGAGCACTCATATCCGAACTGCATTTCTGAACTCCAGGAAACAAAGACATTTTTAATGTATCTGTTAACCCCATTTAGGAAGGATAGAGGACAGGTTTATAGGGTTTCTTCTGCACTGGAAACATTTATTATCAGAAGCTGGGATGGTATCATGTTCATGAAATTATTTGTGCTATTTCTGCCCTGCCCCACTCTTAGCCTATGAGTTTTATTGGAACTAGGAATAACCTTTTCTCTATGCATGTAGGCTGTGACCTCTATAGTTTCAGACTTGCTTTCAGCACAGCCAACAGCCTCCCATTTCATTAAAACATTATTTCAGGCAAAACAGCACCTGGAAATCAGAATTTTATAGATCAGCATCCCTCATCTGTATACAGAATATGAGCAATTCACTGCTGATGGAAAGTACTGTGACTCCTTGCCCAGGAGAATTTTATTTACTTGCTGCTGAAAATATGCTGCATGTCTGTTTGGTTTTCTGTTGCTTTAACCACGAAACCAGTTGTGTGCCTGCCCATTTTAACTTCATTTCCATCACAACCTCCTTCTCTATGCTTTCGGTAAAATTAGGTTTCAGGGGCTACCCATGCTTTTCCACTTTTTGTAAATCTTTGCCTTTTGCTTCTTCCCTTTTTTTCCCAACAGCAGCACCTTTGGTGTTTTTTCTTTGGCCTTGAACCAGTTTCTATCTCCTGCCAAGTGCCATAGATCCACAAAGTGCTTGTTCTGCAGTTGTAATTTTGCTGCTTCATATAAAAGAGCAGAGCTTGCTCTGGAGCCCTTGCTATAAATAGAACAGAATTTTTCTTAGGTCTCCTACTGATTTGCCAGATTGATTGTATATCTGCTAATCTGAATAATGCATTTGCATTCTCCTTTTCTCTTCAAATCATGCTGTATAAATATTTTGCTTTATACTTCTGAAGGGTTATTTATATTGTTTTAAATAGAAGAATATCTTTATTATACCTGAATGTTTTAACCCTTAATTTTCTGTTGAAACATCTTTATATGTACACATAATTTGTATGCATGCAATAGAGCTGTTTCAAGGTTAATTTTGATAAGGTGACCTCAAACTAAATTTTTTCACCTTTTTCGTCTTTTCCATCTTCCCGAAAGCCAGTCTTCAGAACATGTCAATGAAACCAGAAAGTTTTTAATCACACACTTAAATATAAACCCTCTCTTCCCCTGCCGCTCCCCTATGAATACCTTGAAAATGTTGTTTTAAATCGTAGATTAATACCCTGAACACTTTTAACAATAAAAAATCCAGATAAGGTGGAATCCAGTGTGGAAAGGGAGAAAAATTTGGACAATAAGGCTTTCAAAAAGTGTATAATTAAAAATGCAGGTCATTAAGAGAATAATAAAGAGTTGATAATTTATATGGTAATGTGACTCTTATGAAAAGAGGAAATCGATAGGTATATTAAAAAAACTGATTGACAACACAGCCTTAAATATATGCATAGTTTGCAAGTTTACATTTAAAGAGAATGTAGTCTAATTTCTTTTGGAAGAAAATAATTGCAGATGCAAAGCTTGCAGTGTGAAAAAATGAAAGTTGGCAGAGGCTGGTACCTCCACATAGAATCCAATCCAATCCAAAAGAAAGTGTCTGTACCTGCATGAGCTGTTTGAGTGCTCAGAATAGATATATCAAATGTGAACCTTCAGCTAATTGCCCAATAGAGTACAATAATTAGGAAAATAGCCCAGGAATAGGACACCAATTCCTCATTCCTGTCTCCATGTATTTAAGATGGCTTTTCAAATTCTTATGCACATTTAAGAAATACTGCTGTCTCTTTAGAGACCAAAGAAAAAAATATACTTTTGAGTGTGCAAAAGATACTTGCTGTTGTGGTGATGTCTCCTAACAACCTGAAACATTCCACCACTGTTCTGCCAGCCCAGCCATTGCTGGCTGTGACACACTGGATGGCAAATGCAAAGAGTGCCCAAACCTGGCACTATCGTCAGTAGAAACAGAAAAAACCCACACAAAGTATGTTTGTATCCAGAATTTACATGTTATTAACAGGAATATTTCCTCCATTTTGGTCCAACTGTCAGATCCTCAGTAATTTTTAGAATATTGCACAGGAGACAAGATGAGAATGTGGCCAGGAAAAGCAATTTCGCATATTTTGGCCAAAGGAGGCTAAGCACTAATCCTATATTTATTTATGTATGTGTGTGTATCCAAAGATATTCCTTATGAATTAAGAGGAGTAGAGGACATCTTAATTAGTGAAAGAAAAAGTACTTTTGCTGAACCAAGGAGGGAAGTTAATATTTCCTCTTTCAGGTGAGCACCAAGAAGTTTAATCACAGAGTGAGTGTATCATTTGAGTAATCAAAAAAAGCTCAGCCATTAAAAAAATTATTCATCACCATGACCATCTAGCTGCAATAATTTCTGTTGCTTTCATGTTATTTGGAAAGTTTTAGGGTTCTTTGCAGTCACCTGATTAGAGATGGGGATTCAGAAGGATATCAACATAGTTCTGCCACTTAAAGTGAGACATGGAACATACTTCTGTAGTTTTACACAGATGGGCAAAACAGAAAGAATATAGATTCTCTAAGTTTACAAAATGTATCATTAATATAGAAAGCAATAGGAACAAGAGGCAATGATAGAGGGTCCTCTGCATTAGTAGATTTCAAGATCTGTCTTCCCCAATGCACATGATACCAGACACAGATGAGTTCTGTTTTATGAAGAGCATTGTCTATACCCCAACTTTCACGAATTTGCCTGTGTAGTTGCTTATTAACACAAACAAGAACTAAATATTAAGACAACATGCACTTAAGTTCCAAGTTAGGTTTTTGGAAGCATCAGGCTCTGGAGGGGCAAAATTTCACTTTACATTGTACAGAGCATTGTTGGATATTAGTCACATTTGATTTTACCTCTTGTGTGTTTACCAGCCAAATTAAATGTACATCTGGTACATTAAATGTACATGAAGCAGGTAATACTGCTTAAACCACTGTAATATGCAATCACTCATATGCAATTTACAGTGCAGCTTTTGTATGTCAAATAGGAGTTCACTGGGAAAAAAAGAGTCTTATGTAATGTAGATCTCATATTTATGCATAAAATAAATGAATATTAAATATATGCATGAAGAAACACTGATGGTTTAAAATGTAATTACAGAATTAAAGACATTTGAAGGACAATGTCATGTTCAAACATAATCTGAATATACCCACAGGTATGTATAGAACTAAAGAACAGTCTAGCATAGACATTTGTATATGTACAAATAAGGATGAAGATAGAGCCTTAGTTTAGAACATGTCTCACTGAAGTTTAAGGATGTTAGCTTGAATAAAGGATTCAGAATCCATCCAAGAGTAATTAACTCAGTAGTATATGAAAAGGATAACAACATAATCTTTAAATATGATTCGGTAAGTAAATAATCTTTGTGTACAAAAATATGTATCCACTGAAAAATAGTGTTTAATTTCATTAATTTCATTCAGACCCAAACCAGCTGTGCTCTCCCTACTGGAAAGCCAAGAAGAGGTGAACCTGACACTATGAGGGAAACAAGTGAGTGTATAGTAGAGCCTTTAATGGTTTTGGTTCTTAAATAAACCCTAGTGCTGATTCCATTGCAGGTCATTGTTCAGTTTGTCTCACTCTTGACAGCTGCTCTTATCAGAGCCAAGCACAATTCCCCAGTTTGGCATGCATGGCTTGGATGACCTGTCACATTCTAATAGACCTGTAATGATCTTTGTTGTTTATGGATCCCAGTACAACTCTCTTGCCTTTAATAAACTTTTCATCTGTACCTTGATATTTCTTATATTAGAGGCTCATTCAAGACAGAGGATAAATACCCTCTTACCATCTTTTTCTAGGATCATCAGCATAGATAGAGTGGATTTACATCAATACATGAACTTATTTACATCAACACCTGCTGTAATATTCAGACCCTGGCAAACATTGCTCTTTATACTACAGCACCATTTTTTTTTAAAATATAAATTATTTATTTCAGGTCAGAGCTGGAGGTAAAACAGTTACAATCAATGTTAATAACGGGGCATCTTGGACCCAAGAGCAAAACAGGAGCAAGACACTGTGACAGTAAATAAGCACATTTAATATTGCGCTTAAAGAATCAGGGTCAGCAAATGTGGTTCCAGTACAGACGCAGTGATTTTTCTCAAGGTGCCAGCATTCATGTAGCAGCACTTAGCCCTACTGTCCTGTGATTAGCCAGGAGCTACATGGCAAGAAAAGAGCTTAATACAAAGGTTTTGTCCCTGGCTTTTTCAGAACTCCTCAGGCAGAGGAGTGGACAGCAGTAATCAAAAAGGAAGAAATGGTTTGAAGTGCAGCCTGCCAAAGCAGCAAAGGCAGTAGGAAAGGATCGAGACCTGCTGTATAACAAGGGGACAGAAACGAGCAGGGGTTGCACTGCCACCCCCACAAGAGCAGCTTGCTGCCCCCAGGCAGTGTGGCTCTCAGCACAAGGTGTGCAGGTGTCCTGGATGCTGTGCACACACAACAGGGACCGTAGGGCTCTGAATGTGCTCACCTTGGGGTTTTGTTAACATTTGCAGTGCTCCAGGCCTCTCAGCACCTCTGTCTATATCTGCTTCAGTTTGATCTCCTATGTCTTCTGGGCTTTTTAAAGCTAGGCTCATTCACTACCTCAGCAACATCCCTACTTTGTTTTTTTTACACTCCCCTGAGTATTGATATCATAATCAGATGCTGGTGCCACTCTGATCTTTTAATTGAGGTCAATTTGAACATTTATTAGTTTGTTAGCATATGGTCACATAAAGATGCTAATTGCCTCATTTTCATTCCTCGTAATAACGGTTGTACTACAAATATATCTGGCGAATATTTCAATTTAGAGATAACAACACTTCATTTAAAGCAAAACAAAAAAGCCATCTCAGGTATGGGTCTGCAAACTAGAAAACACTTGATATATCAAGCGCACTCATTACGAGCCAGGTAAGTGACTGTGACCTGATAGTGCAAAGACTCGGGGCATCCACGTAATAAAAAAAGTCTTGGTATAGCTTAAGATATCATTAAAGATCAATTCACAGAAACAAAAGCTTGGACAGATTCATCTTCCAGTCTTTGTTTCATCTTCCACATAGATGAAGATGCTACAGAATTTTTTTAAGAATTCTGAGCTCTGTAAATTAGTTTTCATGAAACTGCAAGCCTCTAATGTTTCAGTTATATAAGGTGAAGAAATTTTCACTTCAAACTTGGGACATTATAAAAATTTAGGAAGACAATATCTGAACAGCTACTTCTCAACACAGAGCTGCTCAATAGTTTGGGCTTTCAACTTAAAACACATTGCAGGTATCTATATGTGCATGTGTGTATATTGTTGATACACATATATGAATGAATAGTTGGATGGATAGGTGGAGAGAAAGACAATTTATCAGCCTTTGGGAATGAAAGAAACTTTTAAAATACAGAAACAAAGTTGCTGTCACACTCTCTCAATCCTTGTGTTTAAGTTGTTAAGACAAATATCAGCTCAGTAAAGTTCATTATAAAATAAAGGCAGCAGGGAAGGACAACAGAAGTGATGAGGTCTCATGCTCTGTACTTCAGAACATTTGCAGTTGTGCCTATAGCTACCCTTGTTTCATTAGTACAGCAGATAAAAGAGCTGGAAAGAGATTTCTTTATTTATCTAAAGAAAAGGTTATCTAAAGACTTCAGACTCTGAGTTTTTTTCCAAGATAAAATTATGAGGTTGAAAATATCAAGCAAAAATTTAACTTACTGTCCTGCTGTTTATTTTACAGCTACTTGATGCAACATTTTTCCCCAGCCATTTTCATCCAGCTCCTTCCAAACAGGATGTCTTGGCAAATCTCTGCAAAAGGACCAATGTGAGATTGTCCACACTGTTCAGGAAAAGCTGCAACAGAATAATAACTGATGTAACTGCTTCTGTTTAGGTATCTGTGGAAATGGCAATTAATTCTACTTCTGATTAGATAAAGACACAGAAAGTCTTCTCCCTTCATGTTTTCTTTTTGACTTCTGAACCTAGTTTTGGAAGCTACCAGTCTGGCAGGGCTGGGTCCAAGAGGAGCCTTTGCCAGTGAGCCTGTTTTCCAGCACTGAGAGCTGTTTGTGGGGGAAGAGAAGGTAATTCAAGCCAATAGGATCCTGGACAAGAGCTGAGTTTAGTAAATCAGCCCGAAGCAAAGTCAGCTTCAAACAGGAACACTAAACTCTTTATGTCCTGGTGTTTACTATTATTCAAAACAGAAAGAAATGTGGGTACTGCTATAACTCAGAATAGCAGCTTGAAGGAAAAAGAAACCACCTCTGTCTATCCCAATTGAACAAACAAGATGCTGAGGTCTCCTTCATTCCCAAAGGAAAAGTCCTGTTTCATATTCAAATACCACCAGTCAAATATAGACAGTATATTGAACTGTGTAGCTGTCTGTTTTACATTTTGCTTCCAAATTTTGTGCGCCAGCATAAGAATGATCGAAGAGGCTGCGACATCTCTGGGTGCAATGAGAAAGACCAGTCTCCTCTTTCTGCCAGAATTGCTTATAGGAAAAGTAGTATTGAGCACTCTTTGGGATAATCCTGCTCAAATCTCTCTTCAGATTAGCTTTCACTGTCTCTTACACTCAGTTGCACCTCCAGATGTTCAACCTTTGCTCTTTTCCCTTGAGTGGGGAATGGCAGTGGGGAACCACCACACTAAGAACAACCAGCTCGAATTCCAAGTGCTTTGTCCTCTTTTTATCTTTCATTGAGCTGAACAAAATATAGCCATATATAAAACCCATATAAATCATAAGACTGCCTGAGGATAGTTTTTTCTTCTCTTTTTTTTTTTTCTGATTTATCTTGCTTTACAATGAGCATGCACACTTCAAGGGATACCTCAGGAAAGAAAGAATAATTTTTTCCCCATTATTTCTTTGATCCTCACTGCACTATCTTCACTTCTCAGCTTTACTCTTTAGTGGGTAAAATGGATAAAGTCTAAATTTATGAGGAGAGCAGATTAATAGCAAAGATATTTGGTCTCCATAGTAATGTTGTGTCTTTGTTATTAGAGATGAAAAAATCACAGGTAAATAATGCAGAAAAGACAAAAGCCCAGACTCTTGTCAAGAATAATTCTTAACTCGTTCCCCCACCTCTTTTAGAAGAAAATCCTTCACTGTTCAAACAATTAAATATTGCTAACACGTTTGTGGGAGAATCTTGAAATCTAATTGATGGATTGGTTAATTACAGTAAAAATAGAGCCATGTAGTCATATAGACTAATTTTTTAAAATTCACGCCCTAGCAGAAAAGAACATTTAAGACAAAAATGCAAGTTTGATATATCTTATTTTGGGGAAAGAAAAAAGAAGCAACAATACCCACCCTATTTGCCTTTTGATATTTATTATCTATGCATTACAATCTGCCCACTTTCGCATGTTTGTCGCAATTGCCCAAGCTGTCCTTGATTTTAAAAAAAAAATATGAGTTTGAATGTAGCTTTTTATCTCATAGGAAGAAAAAAAAAATCTGGAAGAATTAGCAGAATGAAAATAATAAAATTCAATTATTCATTCACATTCACATTTATTGAAGATACGCTTTTCCCTGCCACAAGTAAAGAAAGAAAATTTGCACAAAGGGAAGGCACATTTTCCTTAGATATCTGAATTCCTTCCAACTAGCTGCCACAGCCATGTGCACTTTCATAGCATTACAATACACGTAAGTATGTAAGAGTTTGGTGGGAAGATATGAAATAATTATGCATTTTACCATGAAAGAACATTCAACAACTCATCTCCTGAGGATTCATCGCAGGTCATTGTTCAGTTTGCTCACAGAACAAAGACAAAAAGTCAGTGGAAATAATGCCAGGCTACGCGTGTGAGCACCTGACTTCACATTTTCTGCTAAAGGATTTCAGGAAATTAACAATTGCAGCAGTTCCTACAGTTTCCAAGATCATGCTGAGAACACATGGATTTCTGGAAGCCTGTATATCTGTATGCTTTTTACCCTTTGGTTTAATACTAATTTAGATGAGACAATAATAAAGAAAGAAAGAAAGAAAGAGAAATAAAAGAAAGAAAAATGGCAGCATGATGCATACTGGCATCTCCTACATGCAAATATCCTTTTCGATTTTTTTAAAATATTCTTCTTTCACAAAACATGTATGTTTTTCATCTTTCTGTGACTTTTTCTTCTCTGCAGCATTTTGTTGCAGTCTGATGACTCTATTGCAGTAACAAACATTATGGAAGTTATCCCTCATTAAACAGCTGCATGTTGTGTAGCAAACAGAAATATTAAAGAAATTTATCATAAATTAAGTTGTTTATTTTGAAGCACAGAATGGTAAAAACAGCTTTTGCTGTTTCTTGTTTGTGTCCACATTCCTCCACTGATTTTAAAATACCTCTGTGAAGTTGTATTTTGTTACTGCTTTCTCCGATCCCTGGGAAATAAGTTCCTAGGTATAATAGCTTGTTTCTTCCTCATTTCTCTTATTATATGCCATTCTAACTGTTCTTTTTATTTCTCTTCTGCCTAGAGGCAGATATATACCTAAATACTCTAATTTCACATTAGAGACTACTTACCTTCTCTTAAGACAATACGGTTTCCAGTAAATGTTTGATGAGTTTGGGCTTAAAAGAAAAAATAGAATGCCTACATTTTATACTGCCAGTATTTAATCTTCATAGTATGACACAGAATAAAATCCTACAGCCAAGATTTTCCAATAATAGTTGATTCATATGTAGAGTATTTTATAATGTGCAATGAGTATTTGCATGACAATGCAAAACGAGAAAGGACTTGGTGTGTTCTCACACTATTTCTAAATATTTGACTTCAAAATTGCTTGTGAAGTCCAGTTATTGCCTTCAAACTCTGATTCATGTACATAGTTATATAATCCCTAAACAAATAAAATAATTAGTACTGATGTAGTGTTTAGAAGTCTCTTTGCAATAGATATTCTCACATAAAAACAATGACAGCTTGATGCAAACTTTAGAGAAGAGAAATTTAAGTTTTAATTTTATGGATACACATGCATATATACCACATAGATAAGTATATATATGATTGTATTGAGCAGGACTTTAACGTGTCAGCATGTCAGAATAATCCTGTCTTCTCTCAGATAAAAATAGATTTCTCTTATGATACTATCCTCCATATTGTTTTGCCTTTATTTCTGAATTGTTATAAATTTTTACTGTAAGTAGTAATAAACAGAAAATTTCTGATTAAGCTTTTTTTTTTTTTTTTTTTTTTGCTTGAACGAAGCAATTTGAGAGAAAACTTTTCATTAAAATGTTTTCAATTCATTTTGGGAAAATGCTTTAGGGTGCAAGAGCACATCTAGGAAAATGTATTGCCAGGTGAGTGTGACAGACTAATTCCAAGGACTTGTTATTTAACCTTAAACCATATGGCAGATCATTAACTAGTTTTAGAAGAATGTACTCTAAGGTCATTCTGGACTGTCTGTGAAACCTATTGGTGCTAAAAGACTACTGAGTTTTTTCAGTCCATATAGTCCACATAATTTACTCACGTTAATTTGCTTTATGAGGGCCCTCGGATCTCAGCTACTTAAATTTGATTTGGAGCTTGCCCAAACCTCATTATTAATAAACACAACAGCTTTATATTAATAAAAAAGTGGCAGGATATTAAACTTTCTGGATGGTATGAAGTGTTATTTATGTTCTTCTGAAGTAGCGCTCCGTGTTTCTAAAATTACGATGCTAGGTAAGCTCAGTTTGTTTGTCTGTTTAACTCAGATGCATTGCTTTCATGAATAATTAACTTTACATGCATTTGTCAGCAATAGCCACTATTTTTCATTCTATCTGCTGCGGTGGAATTTTCTGTTAAGTACTATTTTTTCATTTCCTTCAGCAACATTTTTGTATTCTTGAAAATAATTGAAAGCATTAAAATTCAACGCTCCATGTAAAATAGCTTTCTACAAATCCCTGTGTTGGAACACATTTGTTGAGCAAAAAGGCAAAAGGGAAGACAAGAGCTGGACCATCAGAGGGAACCAAGGGGGCACTGAGCAGGTTGTGGGCTGAAACCAAAGGCTTGCAAGGCCTGACACTACTAAATATGGCTGAACATTTCCTCACCCCATCATCCAACATCTCCTCAAAGGGCTGGCACACGGCAGCAGCCCGGGCCATGCGGGTGTCTGCAGGAGCTCCAGCAAAGATCACAGCGAAGGCAGTGAGGGCACTGTCAGCAGGGTGTGAGTGTGGCTGCCAAGAGCTGATGGGCTCATGCATCACAAGAGCAGGCTCAGAGGAAACATCCCTGTCTCATCACCTTCCCGTTAGTACACTCTCACACTACCAAGGCTGAAAATTCCTGGAAAGAGCACAGTATTTTATAAAGCAAGCGATGGAGCCACCTGTACTGATCTTTCACAGGAATGTGCATGAGTGCCGGGAGTGAGGGTTTGCAGGAAGTACAAAAATTGTCAATCTCTGCACCAGCAGTAGGGAATCTGTCTAAAACTGGAACTTGTCTATTACTAACCCTACTGAGACAATGGCATGGTGACTTTTGCAAGTATGTTTTTTTCCCTGTGTATGTTAGTTATGAAGCTCGTTCAAGCAGCCTTTGTGATAAAGGCCCAAGAGAAGGACTCACAAGGAGCAGGTGACCCTAATCACACAGACCACAGACCCTTTCACCATCTGGTCTCACATTTGGAACATAGGAAAGAAGGATCTGAAAGTCTGGAGAGCCATGTAGCATCCTGGTGGGACGAAACACTATCTGAATGACAGACAGGTTTATCTACCCAAGTTCTGGGCCAACAGCTCAATCCGACAGCTATGAAGAAGCTGTCACCTATCTGCTTGAGATAACATTATCTCAAAGGACTCAGTTATCTTGTGTGTGCTGATCATTTTTTATGTATTGTCTTCTGGCTTCCAAAGGAATTATTGTTCTGTGGCTTATCCTGTAGTAGGTTTTACATATGAAGATAATTTGTCTAAGTTTCACATGGAAACAAAATCAACGATATAGTGAAATGAATTTTCAGATTAATTGCTTGATGAGGTTATGCAGCATAAGTGAATTCATGACTTGTCAATAAACTCCTACACAATACTGTCAGTGATAAAAATACAAATGCAATTTTCATCTATTGCTGTTGAATTAAACACTTCCTTTTTTTCTGTAAACAAAATTCAAAAGATTTTTCAGTATAAATAAATGCTTCTGCATCCTGTTGCATTCAGTCATTGCTATAATCTTAAGGACCTAAAAAAGTCAGTACTATAGAATCATTCTGTACCTTAGCAGGATAGGATTTAATAGCAGATAATTGAATGTCTGTGTGCTTTCATACAATTGACAATAAATATCAGCCCTGGATGTGCTCAGCACTTTTACACGTGCCATTTTTGGGAATATTTGAAATATATTTTTAGATTTTAGAGAAAGTCACTTTGCTTTTTTTAAAATTAATTGTTTTAGCTTCTCTAAATTACAATTTTTTTCTTTTCTGTGGAGTGGTTGAATTCCTGTTTTATCATATTCACAGATCTTTGTATTAGTCTGTATTAGTTGTATTATTATAATACAATTGTACGAGTTGTCACTCAATGTGCATGAAGGATGGTTTATTCTATCCATGGAAAATCTGCATCTAAATGTTGTATTAAATTTTTCAACCAAGCTACATGTAGCTTAAAATAATACCACTTAACAGTAGTGGTTTGCGAGGCTCATCTTGCAGAGGGAAAAGGGACAGTAATGAAAAACAGATAGTAATGAAAAATATTTCCTCATGTTTCTAACAAAATGTTGTAGAAACTGTATACAAAATACAATGTACAATTATCATCTTCACATGAATCAATATAATTTACTTTAGTCTTAACACTTCCCTATGAAACACAGACTAGTAGTATATGTTCACATGCTTTGCTGTATATGCACACACACCAATATTTTTAGGAAGAAGGACTAGCTCTCTTGCACTAATCCCTGGGATTTATGCATGACACAGAGAGGCTAAGCCCCATATGCCTCCTGTCTTTTCCTGCCAGCTTGCTTTTTCAAGTCAGTAGCATCTTGTGTCTGATAGCATCAAAAACTTGGAGTGAGACTCATGTTCATGCATGGCCATTGCTCAAAGGCAAAACACTTTGTGCTCCAGAACTGATAATAATTTTCATGAGTGTAGGGAATAATTTTCATGAGTTTTGAGAATGCCCGTGGATCTTTGTAAAGGTATTTAAGGCACAATGTGGGCTGCTCAGCACAGTGATGAGAAGGCAGAATGTTATGCGGCTACAGTCCTGGGTGCATTGCAGATGACAGCAGAGGACAGCAGCTCATGTGGCTCAGGTCCTTCCTAGGAACAGCTGTTCCATCCTACCTCTTGTCCCAGCACAAAGCTACATAAAACATCTGGTACAATGGACTGGACAAAGCCCGTGGGGACTTTTCTGATGCAGGCAATTAAAAGTAGTTTCACTTTAGCAGCCTAAATCTGCTTAGAGTTTTGACATCCTCTACAGGATCAGGAGCATCCCCCGAAATGTCTTTTCTGACAATGAATAAACTACTCACAATAAACAGTGTGCAATAATGGTGTTTACACAGCAGATCAAAAGGAAGCATTTTTGCTGCAGCAAATGAGAACATGGAGTTAGGCAAAGACTTTTCACAGTGACACTTCCTAAGCTTTCACGTTCATTGTCATGAGAGAATAGTTTTGCCAGGTGGAAAGGAAACTATTTGCACCACTTTTGTGGGCTTGTAGAAGTAATTTTGCCAGAGGTTTGGGTTATAATTCTATAGAGCCCAGGTCAGTAATACTCCCCCCATGGCCTTATTCTGCATATAAACTTAATGCTTCCACAGTACTCGATCAAGAATGGCTCTTTTTGTTTGACAGGTGATAGATCTGTGAGATGAGCTATAAGATAATTTTCAAATGCCTGAGGAATAAAGGCTTCTCTTGATATTACTCATTCTTGTATGACAAAATGATTGATTAAATTTAAATATTAGCTCACCGTATAAAACACCAAGGCAGTATTTCATTATCATGTATTGTCCTTTCTATACAAAGCAAGTATAGAAAAAACAGCTAGCAGGATAGCTGGAAAAGTATTACAAAACTACATGGTGCTGACACAATAAGGCATCTAATGAGTGCTTGGCTAAGTAAAGCCCAATTCAGAACATACAAAGCAGAAGGAAGACCAATTAGTCGCAAATAAAACACCATATATAAACCGGTAGTGATTAAAATTCAGTTTTATATGATGCAACTTTCAGAAGACACCAGCAAGAACTGGTAGTTACCAGTATGGTTTTTCTCAGTGATCATCAACCGCTGTAAGTAATGTGCTCTGTTATAACTTGTAAGAAAGTGAAAAAATAGCCTTGTCTGCCTCACTCCCACCTTTTGCTATGATTAAAGAGGGAATCTTTTCTAGAGACACTGGATGGTTACATACAAAATTTCTGTGCAAGAACATGCCATTAACATCTATCCTTTGACCAAAATCTCTGCAACTCTTCTGACTGCATAGTAAGAAATCTTCACAAAGGAGGGAAGTGGTGACGGAGCTGCCAGGAGGAGGCCACTTCAGTTCTGAAAGTAGAGAGAAATAGGAAGCACCTTTGATTACAGTCCATGAGGGCAGTGGTGAGATGACTGGGGATGAAATCAAAGTGGGAAGTTGTATTCACATTCAAGGGCACCAGCTGTAGCTGGCAGTGGAGAATGTACCTGACTAAGAGTGGGGAGATGCAGGAGAGGGTCTCTCTTTCTAAACTGCAATAAAGGTTTCACTCCCATACGCTGTCGCTGTGTGTCCCCAGACAAGTCAGTCAAACCACTCTCGGCTACGGCAGGCTGTTCACTGAGGTCCCTACAATGGGACACTGACAGACTGGTTGGGCACAAGGTTTTCAGCTTTCCTTGGGCATTGACAGACCAACCAAAACCAAAGTGTTTGAGGAAACGCCCCTTTCACGTGTCAAGGACTCCGTCATACTTTCTCAATGTACACAACAAAATAAACACAGTATTTGTCTGTTACCTTGTGCTCTCGACACCTAACATGGGGTGCATTCACTTAACCTCTTTCACTTGTTCCCTTGCAGTTAACAAGTGTCATCATCCACTCCGGAGGGAATCCACCAGCTCAGGTCTGAGCCAGTTCCACAGCTTCCTTGGAACTGGCCTAGGCAGTGGTGATTGTCCAGCACCCAGTGCAAGAACGTGATCAGTGACCAACAGCAATGTTGACACTGCACGTGACAACGCACCCTAAGGGGCAACTATTCTTGGCAACTGTTCAAAGCAAAACTCAAGCATCCTCCTGAATCCAGTTTGCATTCATGTCACTTAGATGTTGGTTGCTCTTCCTGAAGATGTCCTCAGGGCACTGGGCTCTTGCAGGGAAAGCTCTAATCCCTCTGCCTGACATCATTAGTGACAAGATAGATCTGGCAGCCAGAGGCTGCACAGAGACCAGGTGTGGTCGTGCAGCAGATAAATATGCTTTGGAGGACACTATAGACACTCTCTGTACCCAGCATTTCCCTTTCCAAATTATTAGTTAGAGTGGTCTGCATATAGCCCCAAGGGCCAGCTGGACAGTTTAGCCTCCAGCCTGCCTTGTGATGCTGCCATCGATGTCATGTGGCTCTCAGCAAGGACTGTGTAAGTACAGTCTTACAGAGAGTCAATTTAGCAACAAAGCCCCTGCGTGCTAAGTACTATACAGAACAAATTAACAAAGAAAACATCTTCCAACCAGCATAAAGGTCAATGAGGAGATGAAGGGAGGTTAACAAGAACAGAACTCCTGTCACTCTCTCTGATTTTTTTTTTTTTAACAGACAATACTGGATGAATTTTGTGTATTTATGAGTTGAGGGGATTAAGCTGGTGTGGCTAAAGACACGAAGCACTGTGCTACTGTTTAAACTCATCAGACCGCATATCTAGAGAGGGGGGAAAAAAGCTCACAGCCCTAAATTACTTGCTTAAATGAACCCTTTAAAAAGATAGTGATGTACAAGAAGCCCTGCAGGATTTAGGAAGCTTATCAGCCTCAATGCAGGCATGTTTGTTTCCACTCTGTGTCTCAAACATCGTTCTAAGGGTTGAAAATTCATTTTCCTTTGTTGCACTCAGTTTTAACCACAGATTTTCAAAGCTGGCAGGTTGAAAATATGTTCCAATCTTGAAAATACTTCTTTTTTCAGAAACAACTTTGATAAATTGTAATTAATGACCCTCAAATAACTGCATCAGGTGTTAAAACAGTAATGAAATAATGCATCCTTAAGTGTGGGAAGGCAAGAACTCAGCAAATCCAGGGGATGGCTTCATTGCAAGTAACCAAAAGATCCTCAATTCTATCTTCATTCATTTTTTAATTTGTTTTTTAAAAATTGATACTGCTACTAAATGGGAAGATATCATGCACTCTGGGCAAATCAGAAACCATAAGTCTTGCCATTTTAATTCTTTTCTAATTCACTAAAGTGCAGAGAAGCCCAGGCACGAATATTCATTATCTTGAAACCACACTTTTTGGACAGAGAACATCTGACCATCTTGCAAATCCCCCAAGAGTTCAAGGGCCTGTTTTAGAACAGCTGAGAGTCAAGAATATTGAAAATTATTCCAGCATCTTTGAAGCTAGATTATAGTTCAGACATGAGCTTACGCCGGTAGAAGAAGAAAAGTATAGTATCTTACATGGCGTTCTGCAAACATCTTACGGTGTTATAGCAGGTGCAAGTTGTATGGCCACTCATCTTCGAGCAAAATACGGAGCAAAGGGAAGGTGAGGAATGGATCAACTCAACCTTTGGTGTCCCCAGAGTGCTGGATGGACAGGCTAGCCTGAGGAGTGCAACACAATGAATGGAGTAGAAGTCATGAACCTGATCCGATAAGGAAGCAAAGTGGAATGGAATTTTACAAGCATGAGATGCCTTCTAAGATGACCACAATTTTTACAGCACATTTTGATAGGGGCTATGCCAAAGGATATACCAAACCTTTAATGCTGTGTAACAGCTTTCCCGGAGATAAGCAGAGGTCAGTTTCATGCAGAATGATGATATAAAATGTGATGAAATAAAAATACGAGAGGAAAAACAGAATGCTAATCAGTAATTTATTATGATTCAGGAATAATAGCTAATATTCACATTGATTAATTTTCCCATTGACCAAAAGGCTTGTTTTTGTTGCTGCTATGTTACATCTTATATATTTTTAATTTGGAGAGACATTTTTATATTCTTGCTCCCCTGAGATGAACCAGACATTTATAGTTTTGATACATATCCACTTAAACTTAATTGGCTTGGCATTAATATTTGCATATCCTACCAGTGTCATTCTTGGAACCCTTAGTTTCTGTGCTTCTTTCTAATTAGTAGAGTCCTGTGCCCAGACTGTGTCATTCGCTGGATCTTGCAGATTGGTGAGGCATGCAAGGGCAGTTCTGCTGAGCAGGGGTGCCCTGCCCACAAACCTCAGTATGGCAGTCCTTGGAAACACAGGGCTCAGCCTTAATCAGAATTAAGGCAGATTTCAGTTTGATTCAACAAGCAGGAACAAAGTGCTCCAAGTCAGAAATGGCTGAATAAAAAGATTTGTTTGCAACTATTTGAATCAAAACAACTATTTCAAAATGTCAAAGACTAGTTCTGTAAAAAGATTTATTGTTAAACAAGTTTGGGAATGCACTTCTATTTATGATATTGTGAAATATCGAACCTAGAGGTTCCAAGAAACATTTGAAGTAACTATTCTATCACATTCTCTCCATAGAAAACTCTCATCAAAAATTTCCCATGAAAGATATCCCCATTTACAATAATGACTTCTATGGAGGTCAAAGAAGTCTTTCTTATATGATTGTTCCAAATCTATTTTCTATAAATATTTTACATTAATCTTAGCTATAGTATTGGAAGGAAGAGAAAAATGGAGATGCTGTGAAAACATTATTGTTAATTTATTAGTTAACTTTTTAATCTTTCAGTTTCAGTAAAAAGATTAGGTTTTAATCCTTTTTACTATTGAGGGAAGTATATATTCCCTACTGAAAATATAAATAATAAACAATATATTATAAGCTGCTCGAGTCAATGTTAAAAACAGGGTTTGTAAATATACCATATATATTGTTATTTAGAAGTTTAATTCAGGTTAGTGGGCACCTTAAACTCACTAAATTAGACATTAGTCTTGTTGGATCCTCTATGTTCTTTGGGTGCTCAACAGACAATTTTGCTAGCCCTGAGAAGACATCCCCAGGATGGGACCAGAGTGGCAGTGTCTAGACAGAGAAGGGAAATGACACTGCCCTACAGTGCTCAAGCAGAGTGAATCTGCAAGGCTGAATGTCAAGCATCCCCCTGCTCCTAACAATAATTTTTAGACAAAAAAAGGATAATCAATACTGTACTTTTTTTTGTTTCATTATTTTATTTTCTTTCATTGTTTTTTGTACTTTTGTTAAGACTGTTTCCTTCTTCATGTCTGGCAAAATACAACAAAAGTTTTTGCAGTTTTTTCAAGCATCATTTCCCATAAGTGCAATTTAAATTAATGTTGAAACTATTTAGAAAGCATATCCCACTCTAATGCGAAGGAAGAGGCTCTTTTTACTTTCTCTGATTTGATTTTCTTCCAAACACAGAAATTAATTTTCCATCCACCACTTCCAATTACTAATCCTCTGACATACAAAAACATGTCTTTTCCAGAAGAAATACTTGTAGGAAATTTCAGCCTCCTTGCACTCCTTGGGCTCGTCACCACCCTGTGCATCTTGAGCACCGCTGCTGCTGGAGCCAGCAACCATTGCTGTCAACATCTTGTGTGACTTTACACTGTGTACACATACACAGCATGGCAGGCTGCACAGGCAGTAGCATTTGGGGGTTTGGTGAAAAATCAGTGCCTGGATTCCCTTTACCTCCAACATGGCTGAATACCACAGACACAGAGCATTCCTGGGCATACATCTCATCTGCAAATAGCAAAATTGGCTGGGAAATCTCTCATCCTACTGCAAAAGCTTGGACTTTCTGATGAAAGAAAGGCCTTTGAAAAATTGAAAACCAAAAAAGCTAACATTGTTCTTCAACTACTCTAAAAAGTGCAAAATACATTCTATGAGTATTCTTGAATCCAGGTTTATGAATCTCTTTAATACTTGAATATGACCAGTATCATCCTTTTCTTATTGTTTATGCTGAGTGATAAAAATGCTCAAACAATTTTTTTTTTTGGAAGTGCTACTTCTTTTGAAACACCTCTTAGTGTTGGGTAGCATGCTGACATTTCCAAAAAGGTGTAAGTGGGATACTCTCAGAAATGTAAAAAATTATTCTTCCTCTTGAAAATGTACCAGCAATTAAAAACAACATTGTGTTGTTTTTAATTACTTCATACTCTTAGATAAGCAGTCTCAAAACTGTTTTCTTTACAATAGATGTGGCAGATGCAGTATTAAGGAGCTTGCAACAAACTCAAACAAGGGTATGGTTACACAGAAAACCTGAAAATATTTGTATCCACATCATCTATATTTTAAATACATTTTCAAAGATCTTTCTGTAAGTAATAATCTTGCAATGAAAGATACACCATAAAATTATGTTAAATCATTTCAGTTTATTGCAACAGCATTTTAAACCCAAGACATCAAATAGAATCACCTGAAAATTGAATTTAGTAGTTACCAAAAGGAAATGAATTGTATGTTTAGATAATTAACAAAGAAATTTGTGATGAATGCTAAAGCCAAGTTCATAGATGAGTACTACTTTCAAAGTTATTAAAGTATTTTGGTTTTAAATTTGGCTTTTACATAAATATTGCAACATTTAGCATTTAGGCAATGCTTTTCTGTTATTACTTGATACATAAAATGTTTTGATTACAAAGAAACAATCACTTGACATTTAGCTTTGGATCTGTTGCCAACAAAGTATGCAAAGAATCTATTTAATATCATCCTACAATTTAAGAATGGTATTTTTAATAACTTTGAGTGCCACGGCAAAATGAAATGATAATTCATATTCTTATATTTGAATACTAAGTAAACTGTTTGTTCTTAATACAGTTTGAGTGTTTTGCACAGCCTTTCTCCTTTACATGGAGTGAGGTCCATTATTTTGCTTGAGGTAAGGAAATGGGGACTGTAAGTGTGTATTAAAAGAATTACAGATGGTAAACACTGTAGCTTTGTGGAAAGTTATGGGTTAGGGGTGTGTGTATGAGGGTTTTATTTTGTGGGCATTTTAGTCCCTACGGTCAAGACAAGTTTCATCCTAAAGATTTAAGTTCCGGATGAATTGTAGGGGGAAATTAAGATGTAAGAAAACTGCTCCATTTATAGTCATTTATGCAAGTTTTGTTAACTTGCATAAATCTTACTAGCTTATAAAAATTGCTCATATATAAATTGATCTTATAGAACTTTTTAAACTTTTCATGATTTACATACTGAATGAAAAAAATCAGTCTTAACTCCTCCACAGCTCTTGGTACTCTCCCCACAATTCTTGGGGGTTTTTTCCTAGCCAAGGAACTAATCTCACTTTACTATTATTTTCTGGTAAATTGGTGTTCTACATGCAAATACATAAGCTATGTTACCTTCAGTAATAATTTTTCAAGTCATAGTTTTTTCACACATTTCGGTCCCGTGCAGTGAGCAGAGAAGCAAGATGGCCATAGCATTCTTTCCTTCCAGCTTTCTAACACACAGAGAAATGCATTAAGGTGATTGCAAAACTTCAATACACATCATAACCATTTTAACTGCTATTAAATTTCATTTGCTTCTGAGATGATGTTCAGTATTTTCTTCTGTTTAGATTCCTTTGTTGAGTGCTGCTGCAGCTAATCTACTAGTGCGTGTTCATGTGCAAACTGAAAAATTGTGGAAAACAGAGGCTGGAAAGTTTTGGAAAACCTTTATGCATTTTATGCAGGATACCTAACTCATTAATAGAAATAAGTCCATTTTACTCAAGTTCAATGTGTATTCTTCTCAGTTATTTGAAAAATACAGTATTTGCAACTATAATTTTTATAAGAGACCACCTTTAAAAATATTCTATGTATTTTCTTTGGCAAAAAAATTGCTATTTGTTCTTACACACAAATTCTTGTATAGAATTTTACCCTGCTGTTTAAAATTAAAATTATCTAAAAAACAAATACAAATGATGGATCAATAAATTATAATCTAAAAGGAATTAATGAACATTTCAAGGTCATTTTTGCTTTAAAAAAAACATGTAAGTAGAAGTCTAGTTTGAACAAATACACCTACTGTACATGCACACTGGCTCTCAGAGGGCATATAGGCAACTTCTCTCCACCGAGCTGTCATTGGTTGACTTCAAACCAAGCAGCAAAAATGTTCATCTCTTCACGTGAAACAATGCTCAGATCACTGAACTGAAGAAAAGCTGAGTGAGCAATGCAGAAAAGATGGAATTTGTCCTAGAGATGAGGGTTAAGACCAAGATCTTAATATATACACAGTATATCTTCAAAACACACAGCAAATTCATGTTATAACCCCTTTGCAGTTCCAGTCTGGGGCAAGCTGCATCACTTTCCCAAGCAGAATTTAAAAGCACTGGAGGTTTTCATCATCACCTACTGGAGATGCATGCAAGGGATGAATCAGCACCATAGAAAAACCACTGTGACAATGAGGGGTGTAGGAAAGCAGTGGCAGGGATGGGGATGTGACCTTCCCCTCTCTAAATATGTTAACATTAAATATTACCTCCATGTGGTGCAGAAAATGGCCAGGAAAAAAGATCCAAACCCCTTGGTCACAAAATCTCAAGGCTGCAAAGCCTTTCCTTACACAGAGTTGCCAGGGTGGCACTCCACTTGGAGGGCAAAACCAGCTGGGCACAGCACTCCATTAACAAAATGATCACCAAAGTTTTTAATGCATTAAAAGGAAATAAAAATGCCAGGGATGCCTAATATGGGCACAGAAATAATTCAACATTTTTGCCCTTCTGCTTCAGGAGTAGCCTTAGTGCAGAAACGTGGTAGGATTCTCTGTATTTAATGACTGCATGAGAGGGGTTTGCCAGAGCACTCTGACAGACCTTATTTTAATGAGCTGTCTGATGAGTCGTCCCTGTAGGGTTACTTCAAGTCAAAGCTTGCACCCCATAGTATACTTTCTTCCAGCACAAAGAGAAATTAGGTATCGCCTAAGCAGTCTGTGCCTTTAAGGAAGAAGGGTTGTTCCCTAACCGTCTCTCTCTAATGAGTCAATGGTTCACGTGTCTCCTTTGGGATCCCCTTTAAAACATTTCTCTCCAGGAGATAAACTCTGTGTGTCCTCATGAAAGCATAGGCACAATCTGTGTTCTGTCTAATATCAGTATTTTTTTTTCCTGAAGATTGATTAATGAAACAACCCAAAAAAAGCAACACATTGACATGGTTTTCCTATTGCTAAGATGTCAAAAAAAAAAAAAAATGAGGCAAAATCTGAACTCTGCAGCTTGAGTGCCTTTTCTACATTAATCATTTTTATTTGCATTACTATTTGAGAGAGCAGTGCAGATAAATTCAAAGGAAATACAGGGCTGAAACGGACATTAGTCTTGTCTTTACTTTTTTTAATATCTGTAGTCATTGCTTTTGAGCACAGCTATCTGTGGCTCTTCTGAAGCAATTCAAAGCATCAATTCATTAAATTATTTTGATAAACCATATTTTAAGGAAAAAAAAATTCATGAAAACCAGAGGTGGCAAGAATGTACATCTACAGGATGCAGCGCTGCCTGACAACTTCTGCTTTTGTATCTCATTGTTTCTTCAGCCACTCGAGGTGGAGGGTGGGATGGTTTTCACACTGAGCAGTGCTCCTCTGCATGTGCTGCATTGCACCCTATGGCTCAGCTGGTGTGTCATTACTCCACTCTGGTTTGTGGTGGAGACATGTCCAGAGCAGCAACCAGGTCACCGGCATTTCCAGGGCCCTGTATCCATCAGAGCAAGGCTCTGAATCCCATCCCTCCTGTCAGACACTGTCAACAGTGTGCAACTTTTTCTCTAATTGCCCATTAAAAAAAATAAATTAATTTATTAAGTACTTTATGTTAAAATCACACTAGCTGTAGTACTGCAAGATACATTCTGTATTCCTGTAGAACTTCTGCTCCATAGGAAAACAATTTTTCTCCGAAGATTTCTTAATTGTTCACAAACTTAATTCTTACTTATGTTGTCCCATAAATTACTAAGAGCATAATTTACAATGTTTCTGCTACACCACATGATTACTGTGTCAAGCATATTGTAAAACTTCAGAAAGCTCTGAAAACACCATTAGTCATGAAGTTCTAGCTCAAAGAAGCTCTAGCTTCTCTTAACCAGTCCCAGTAAGCCTGCTTGATTCAGAATGTAGCTTCATTTGATATCTAAGGAACCATTGGCTTAAAACAATGATCATTTTAAAAACAAATTTGAGTTTGAAATATTGTTAGTCAGCTTCAACATTGTTGAGAATACTTTTTGCTTAAAGTAAATGCAACAGTGGATATATGTGCCTGAAAAGGGATATGCTTTTATTATCCCACCAAAACGTTCTCCTTCCTGAGGTATTATCTTCACAGAGATGCATCAATTCTTTCCTCCCAATGGCAGTGTAACTATTTAATTGTCATCAAAGCTCTCCAAGGCCTGAAAAAGTGGCAGAATACTATAGGTAATAGGCTTTGTAAATCCTTTAGATAACTTTATTTTCAGTAATGCACAAACCTGTGATTTAACATTTTTTATGTCTATATATGTGTTTTCCAAAAAAGATGTTGTTTGATACCTGCTATCAAATGAAAAGTTAAATGTTCACAAAACCAGAAATAGCTTGTAAAAACAAAGCAAAAAACCCAACCTGAACTAACCTGCAAAACCAACACCTAAACCTAGCAGATTCATTGTATATTTACATTAATTTTTTTCTGGGGAGTAAATACTGTGGCACAGGTTTAAGGTGTTGACCTGTGCAGTGCCAGCAGGAGCAGAGAGACCCCTGGCAGGACCAATGCAGGCTCTCATCCCCCAGAGACTGGGATGTCACTTCTCCTGGCTGTCCCGGAGCCCTCTACAGCATTTAAGCAAAGAACCAGAGGCCACAACTGTCAAAATTTATTGCTATTAAAACACCTTAAGAACAGAGAGAATATGTCAGTGACCCTTTACTTGGCAATGAAGCATAAATTAATTAGTGACTGAGTATGTGGGGTGGCTTCATTCTGTTGGCTGCTGAGTCCTTGATAGAGGACCAAATTCAAAATGGAAGATTTTCTAATATCCTTGTGCCTTTTTCTGGCATAGAAGATGCAACACCTTTTCCAGTGTAAAAACCCAGGCTGCTGCATTCCTGCTGTCAGACTCCATGAAAGACTCTCTGCAAGTCAGCATAAAGGCTGTGAATGGGAAAATGAGAAGACAGCAGTTTGAGAAAAATCTGCAGTTACTCAGTCAGGGTTTAAATGGTTGTACTGACCTAAACCAAAGAAGCATTATGTGGTATAGGACAGAATAAAGGACTAACTCTACAATTTTACAGTTGTATATTTAAAAACAAAGCTGATTTAATTCACTTGAGAAATATCCAAGTCACAGTAGCCACTGGTAGGTCCTCAAGGGATGATTTCTACCTTCACTTCTGGTAACATTTATAAACAGCCCTTTTGTTTTTACAAACAATCCTGTATGGTTCTCATTTCCTTTCTTTGCATTGGTATTGACTGCCATTACTACTAATTATCCTTTCTAGTACCTTATTTCAGGTGGCTAATGTTTGCTGTAATGGAAGTCACATAAATGAACTCCCTTCTTAGATGGGAGAGAAGACTGGAAGATTTTTAAGAGAAGAATAATTCTTTTTCTATCCAAATAGTTCCCAAGTGTAACTAGCCTCTGTTTTCTTGACCAAAGGCTCATAATCATTGCTGTAATAGAAACACAAAGCCTACATGCCATTGCCAATGCCTGATTTAATGTAGCTAACATGGTGCAGAGGGACTTATAAATCCCAAGCTGGGACTGTGAGAGATGCTATGTTGCTACTGTAATAATTACAACAACAAATTTTATTGTGCAGCCTTCCTCAGCATTGGTGACCAAAATGTTAGAAAAAAAGTGTTTTGTTGACTTTACTATTATGAAATTTAATATAAGAATAATTTAGTTCATATTGCTGCTATGACTTACGTTTTACAATTGTAACCCATTCTCTCAGTGTTACAAAATAAATGCTTACTTGTAAAATAGGTAAATGTATTATATTTTACATTTAGCCTCAGAGCAAAGTAAACATGTCAAAACTAACAAATCCCAGTGCCTTCCTTGCTAAAAACCACATAACCTAAAAAACATATTTTATTTTGATGAGTATTTATGTTCAGATTCTTGAAAGTAAGCAGTGATAGAAATAATTCCTGGGGACGCAAGATGACAAACAGGGTTAGAGGAACACCACATCAATCTTAATCACTGCACAGAAAAAATTTATTTCATCTGACCTGTATAATAGTTATGGAAATAACAGACTCCTTATACTTTAATCTCCAGCCCCTTATTAATGAATATAAGAAAACTGCCCTTGTATGCCTACATTGACAATGCAGCCAGCATTTTCCACACTGCACCGGAGAGAGGATTTCCATGACTGCACTGCCCAATAAACACAAACACAGAAATGAAATGCTGCAGGGGAGAGAGGGGCAAGAGTGAAAGGAGGCACAGTGTGTAGGTTTGAGCATCCAGCCTGGAAATTCAGGTATCACAGCGATAGCCGCAGTCATGTATCCCTCTCATTTGCAGTGAGCAAACTGGGCCACATGTCACAGAGGATTAAGTACAGGCCATGGCGCAAAAGAGCAGCTGGAAAACAAAAGAAAACAACTTGGTCCCCATTTGCTCTGACAGAAATATTTTTTCAGGGAGCTGTGCTTAACTGGAGCCTTTGAGAAATATCTGTAGCTGCTGGCAACTGGGGTGAAATCCAGTTTTTCCTGAATTCAGGTCTGCTGTGTAGGTACCAGCAGGTGTATGAGGCTGCCAAGCTCTGGCTGGGGGAGGAAGGAGATGCTCAGCAAGGTGGAGGGGAAGCTAAAATACACCTGCAACATGGCTGCACCACTACAATCAATAGCTGGGCTGGAATTCAACATCAGGCTGCCCCTCAAGCAGAGGGTGCCTCTAGGTCCCACCCCAAGCCCTCCCAGGGGACAGGATGGCCACAGCAGCAGTGGGTGCCCATCCCTGCCCTGTGCCTGCCCACTCACTTCTCCCTGGCCCACAGCCTGCAGGAGCTGCTGCTTCTGACAAAAGGCCGATGGACCGGCACCAGTTAATGACTGAAATAATCCAATTACACACAAGGAGGTCAAAACTTTTCAGTCAATGTTGCCTTTCAGAAAGGAGGATCATACCTCTATTTTCAGGCATTTCTTCCCCACATAAATACTGCATATCTTATAGGGATGTTCAGGTGGAAAAGGTAAGCACACAAATACTATAAAAATGTTATCAATTCTAAACATTAACTGACTTACTTTGTGCACACATGGCATGATTCAGTCTTTGCTTACATTTTGATTTGAATGGTTGCTTGCATCATTAGCTAAATAAGTAGCTATTTAGTATGTGCTTTTCTCATTTGACTTATGTTTCTATGGCCCATTTAGCATATACCTCATACTTTTTTTTTTTTTTTTTAAAATGCCTTTGGTCACCTTTCTGGAGAACATCCTGACTTAATGTAAGCCTGACTGTATGGAAAATACCCACATACTTGATATTGGGCCTCTGTGGAACAAGCTAATATAAAAGTTTCTTAATTCAAGGGAAAACTCAGTTTTGTGATTCCATTATTTGGCCACCCCCTAGAATGAATGAATCTTGGGTTTCATCCTAGGTTCACGACTATTGCTTGTATTTTATTCTACGACTAGCTACTATAAAACACAAATACAGCATTTCCAGTAGCCTTTGTTCAAACTTTTAATTTCTGATATTGATATTGATAAGTTTTACAGGAAGTTTTTTAGGTGCTTAAAGCTGCTACTTTGATTCCGAGATTTTCTTTTCCTCAAAATAAAATGCTATTGAAATTCTGCAGGGAAAACTTGGAATATTATATTGTGATGATATGTCCCGTTCAGTATAAAAAATCCTCACAAAAATATTTACTGAGAACACTTTTAAAATCAGAACGTAAGTCTTTTGTGGGGGGCAACATGGTGATGGGACTGATAAAGTTGTAATGATTGTTTCTATGATTGTTGCTAGATACAATGACTATAGAAAGTGTGAGACTTGAAGCCATAGGGCATGTTAAAAATGACAACTAATTTTAACTGTGTGCATGACTACCAGCTTGGTCTGTAGGATAGTACACCTAGGAGGATGTGAATTTATGCAGATAAATAGAAATTTTAAAATAGCTGTTTATTAAGAAACAATGAATCTAACAGGAATAGAATTTGTATATAAATATTTGAGTATATTTTTGATGCTGGATCTTTATACTTTGCTAAAAAGCACGAAGAGATCATTACTGTGTGCTTGCAATCTGCAGTGCATAGGGATGAGTGAGACCTGATTAGTGATGGTTTACTGTAAAACTCTAGAGCAGAGTGGGAGTGAGAAGGGAGACAAAGACCTCAACACAAACAGCAGAATACGGTAACAATTACTTCTTTTTTTATGACACTCGAGTTACTACTTTTAGGATTTTCAAACCTATGTAAAATGTGTTCCTCAGGAATGTATTTTCCTAAAATATATGCATTTTCCAATACAAATTTCTTGAGGCTGACATGTTTCCAGTACTTTTTGGATGACTAGTAGTGGAACAAACAGTAGATGGGCTGCCTTTAATGGAAAGGACTGAGCAATAGCTATAAGAGTCACAAATTAGACTGACTGCAGGAAAATTATATCCAACAACATCCAGTGATTGCACTGAAATGATTCTTCACAAGGCTAAATTTAAAACAGATTTTTTAAGACTCAGGAAATAACTACAGAAGGATAAGAACAAGTGCAGGAAAATTATTTCCAGCAATGAGCAATGATAGCACTGAAAAACAATTAATTGTGACAGCAAAGTTAAAAGAACGTTTTTATGTTCAATTTGAGATTGTGGGGCTACTGAATGTCTCCTATAACATTAAATATTTGGTTTGATAAATTGTTTGGTATTTCTGTCATTGCCATAAAAAGGATGAGAGCTTTCCTTCCAAGCCCAAATTTCCGTATATAATCTATTTAGCATTCAGCGATACCTCATTATCATCACAGACTAAATGAAGCAGAATGGTGTAGTAGCTTGGTTTGCATTATTCTACTCCATGATTCTTGACCCTAAACTTAAATTCAGTTTAACATAGCTGAATTGTTACTGTCTTTTGCAGTTGATTTCCTTGTGTTTCTTCTTCCAGCACTGATTTAAAGCTATATTGTAAAACATTGTATGGGTGGACACCAGGGTGCTCACCAAAGCTCCTCTATCCCTTCCCTCCTCAGCAGGGCAGGGGAGAGGAAACATAACAAAAGGTTCTTGGGTTGTGATAAGGACAGGGAGACATCACTCACTAGTTACCATCACAGGCAAAACAGGTTTGACTTGGCGAATGTAGCATAATTGATTTCCAAGCAAATGAGAGTAGGAAAATGATAAATAAATACAGATCTTAAAACATGTTCCCCAATTTCCTCCATGTCCTCCCTTCCAGTGCAGGGGATGAGGAGTGGGGGTTGCAGTCAGCTCACCTCACACTGCCTCTGATGGAGGCAGGGGAAGCTCCCAGCAGCTTCTCACAGAACCTACCCCTGTGGCCCTCCCTCTACCAAAATCCTGCCAAGAAAACCCATTAAGCATTGCTAATCAATACTTCCCCCATCCCCACAACTTGCAGATTGCAAATACACACAAAACTGATCCCTTCATGCTTTTCAACAACAACAGAAAATAGTAATAAGTATGGTACAAGCCTTCAGAGGGAAAAAGAAACGGAATTTATGTAGACTATTGTAAATGTTATTAGAAGTTAAATAATGACTTAGGAATTCCACAAATGAAAATCTGTGGTACTTTCATTTTTTTTAGGGTTTTCTTTTTTTGTGATTTTTTTTGTTTGTTTGTTTGTTTTGGGGGGGTTGGGTTTTTTGTTGGTGGTGGTGGTTTTGGGGGGCTGTTTGGGTTTTTTGTTTGTTGGTTTTTTGTTGCTATTGTTTTTGGTTTTGGTTTTTTTTTTGTTTTTGCAGAATTATTCAGAGACTTTAAAGTTACCCTTCAGTCCTCAATGCACAAGAGTAAAACTTCACTACTTTGAAAAACATGTTAGCATATATTCTGTTTTAATTTTTCGAAGTATCTAGTCTTCTATCTTACATAGAAAATAATGGAAGATCCTATTAATATAAAAACTAGCTCACAATATAAATGGGTCTTTTTCTATAAGTAAACATTAAAAAACCCCTTCAATTTCTCATTTATCTTTCTGAAAACAGTGTCACATTAACAAAAAAAAAGTATTTTAAAGAAATGATTAAAAAATTATTAATTAAACAGGTCGAAAATGTGGCATTATTTTCAATATAAGAATCTGTTTGGTTTGGTAGAAAATGTAATGTTTGTTTAGCTTTTTTTTAATAAAAAGGTATCATGAATATGTGACAATACTACATTTTCTGTAAATAATAAAAAAAGGACTTTTTCACAGTAAGCATTCCTCTCTCTCTATGGCAGCACTGGACAGTTCCAAGTGTTGAGTCCATTTCTTATGCTTAAGTGCCTCCACATGCAGCAAACTTTTGAGTTTAATAAGAGGTCATAGGATTTGAAGATAGACAGAGAGAATATTATTATATATATAAATAGTATACTTTAGTTTCACCATTTGTCTTCAACAGTTTTAATCCAAAAGTTGCTAAACCCGCATGTGTTATGTATCTGAACCCCACTCCAGATAACAGGGTCTCTGCTTTTTCTTCTCCTTCAGTGATACTAAAAGACAGAAATTTCATTCATCTTCTCTGTCAGACTGTGTAAATCCTCACAGGCATCTGAACATATATAGCAAAAGCCAGCCTCCATTTTCTGTAAAAACAAGATCCTAACAAAGAGTTTTGCTGTCTCCTTTACTGAAAAAAGTCAAAATAAGAGACAAAGAACTGAGGGCAATTTTTTCAGATCCCTCTTTACTCTCGTGGTAAATTGCAGAAAATTGAGGAAGAGCCAGGAAGAAGACATTTCATGTTCATAATCACTATAAAAGGAAGTAGTCTCACTATTTCACTGAGCTGTTTTACCTGCAAGACCACAGATAGCCCATGAGAATAAGGTTTCTTGCACCACTCAATTATTTACTTTCAGCTAACTTTTGTTGCGCCATCATGTTTATCTCCAAAATACTCTTTTAATTAATAAACAGAAAAATTCTGTCTTAATTGTTTGCAGGCTGCTCCCTATGTATTTAGAAACAACAGAAAATAAATTAAATGCATGACAATACTGACTATGTGAGGGAGAATACATCAATTTTCTCATTTGGTTCATAAAAAAATAAGTAGAAAGGCAATTATCTGCCCAATTCCATAGACAATCTTCTACAGAAATTGTAGAATTGGTACAGGCACTAGATCCTTCATCATATGAAAGGAAGCAATGTGTGCTGCTCATTTTAGCTTTCAAGCCTGCCTACAAGTCAGTAGGCAGATAAGTATTTCAGAATCTATGATTGAGATCTGCCCTTATAGCTTGCCTTCAAAAAATTACAGAATATAAAAATAAATTTCCTGTAAAAGTACTGATGATCTTTTCTGGGAGAATCTCAAAGAGAGCCTTTTCCTTTTTAGACAAGTAATGTCTTCAATGTCTTTGAAAACCATCAATAAAACCCCTTCGACACAAGTCTGTGAGTCAAAAAAATGGAAAGACTGCTTACAACATTTCAAATGCTCATTTTTTTTCTGCTGTGGTCTTTAATTACCAAAAAAAGAAGGCAGGTGAATAGATATAACTGTGGATTTTTCCAAATGCTTGCATGCTTTTAAGAAAGTCTGTTTTGGCTCCTTAGCCACAGAGTTTCAGATGCTTATAGTGGCAGAACTCTTACTTTGCTTTCAGCCAGTGAACAGAGCAACACAGAATATAAAAAACCTGGTTCTTACCTAATCACACTTGGAGGGAAATATCTTCAGGCTAGCTAACTATCCTCTGGTATGGATCAGAAAAAACTGCTTATCAGTACAGACACTGGACACATAGGAGAGGATATAGATGCATTCATCTGAATGTCAAACTCATTTCTCCATCTCAAGCAAACCAATCTCAGGAAACATGGCACACATGTAAGTGCTAAAAAGGCAGAAAATCGGCACTATCAGAAGCAGTTGTGAATGTTTCCCAGGGAGAAGTCTTGTGGGAGAAAGTCAGAATTTGCCTTCTCTTGAACAACCTTAGAGCTGAGATGATGCGGTCCAGACCAATTAACCTCTCTAGGCATCACAGGCTGGAAACTGGCTTATGTGCTCTGCATCCAAATCTAGAAGCAAAGGCAAAAGAGCTTTATTCCATGATACGTGTAAAAGCAAAGGCTATTTCAGAAACAGGCTAAAAGCTTCACTCATACCTCTGTACATGACTAAAAGTAAAGTTTGTAAAAAAGCATTGTGAAGCGACAAGCCTCAGTGACTTCAACTGCAATCACACTACCCCGCAGCTATTTTCTTTGGTTCTTGATTTAAATGTAATTGTAGCCCCTCCACAGCAACACATTTGTGAAAACTAGTAGTACAGAGATCAGTCCTGAAATCAGAACCCAGTGTTTGGGAAAGGAGTGAGAGCTGTTCACTCCAAATGAGTAAGTGCCTTCACTTCTCCACATGGGCAGGCAGGTGCTCAGGCATCTCCAGGGGAGCAGGGCTCCATCACACACAATGGCTGCTCGAGAAGACAAACTCATCACTCTGACCTACCCCACTTCCTTCTTCTTCCCCCGGCTTTATGTACTGAGCATGAAGCCATAGGCCTGGAATGTCCCTTTGGTCACTTGGGGTCACCTGTCCTGGCTGCATTCCCGCCCAGCTCCTTGTGCACCCCCAGCCCCCTCTCTGGCGGGGCCACATGAGGGGCAGAAACGGCCTTGGCTCTGTGTGAGCACTGCTCAGAAACAGCCAAAACACCCCTGTGACATCAACACATATTGAACACAAATCCAAAACAGAGTCCCACACTTTCTGCTTGGGAGAAGTTCAGCTCTACCCGAGCCAAAACCACAGTACACAAGGACAGAGTCACATTTAAGGGAGAGTGTGTTTGACAAATTTGCACATGTATATATATCTCACTGACAATATTAAAGAGAATTGTATTTCTTTGTCATGCTAAGACTATGTATCTTAAGACGAGGACTATGGAGCCTCAGTAACTTTTAATATTTTTCTTTGAGAATCACAGACTGCATTAAACATCCAGAAAAATTGCATTGCAAATCACATCATAATTATCTTTGAGAATCGTAAAACAAGATCAAATTTCTAAGCAAACAAAGAAGTAAGCAAACAAACCACAATTATAAGAAATAGGAGGAAATAAAATGAGGGCACACGCAGTTGCCTCATGAACTTCTTTAATCAGCTCTGAGTTCATCCTGTCTGAGTAGTTCTCTAGCTGTATTGTTCCCCCTCAGGTTTGTTAAAGCAACCTAGTTCCTTAGAATGTGAATACCACGGCAGGGAGCATTTTCTAATCATTTCTTGCAGTTGAAAATACTGTTGAAACGTTTTGTTTTGTTGTTTCATGTGTTCATTAGAATTGCACCATTCTGCTTTCAAGTTCTCCCTCCTTTTCTCCCTGTAATTAACAGGAAATTAACAGGAAAAAATGAAACAAAACAAAACAAAACAAAAAATACATTGATTTGGCTACCCCCACTGAGCCTATTATCTATCCTTGTTTACCTGAATCTTTGAAATAAAATTGAAATCAATCTATAATGTCTGTGGCAGGACATCCTGCCTCTCTCCCTCGTGGCTGGTGCAGAGAAAAGTCAGACTGGTCAAAAGCCCAGCAAGGGGTTATGTCTTGGTCCCTAAGAGCCTGGAGCCTCTGATCCAGAATCCACATCCTGGTATGGAGAGCATATATAGATATAAAAAAGTATGTGACCAAAAGACACACTTTTACTCTATAAAAGACACACAGATCTTCACAGAGGCAGAAGTCTCCTACATACACTCTGGAAATGTGCAAAGGCTTCTCCTCGGAGTCTGGACCCAGGTGCTGTTGGTTACTTTCCTGGGAATTGAGTGAAAGGATTCTGAGCTATACTCCACCAGCAAACTGGCATTGGTTAAATACATTGGTTCCTAAGCTCTATTACTTCTTGTTAGCTATAATAACAGGTACCTTTATGCGCGCTGAATTCTCTCTACTAGTAGTTTCTTTTATTATACTTTATTCCTATGTAGTATGTACCTTTGTCCCAAATCTTATTTCTGTTATTTTCTGTGCCTAATAAATGGTAATTTATGTCATATTAGATCTAATTGGCCATTATTAAAGAACTTGTGAACAAGACCAGGTCTTGGGGCCCTGGCCACCCCAACAAGAGCCACTGCCTGCTACCAAAGGCCTGGGCAAAAGGCAGAGATTTATCTAAGCTCCTGTCTCATTCGTAACACCTTCTTGGAGCAAATGAACATTTTATACTGAGGATCTGGCCTTATTAGGGGCCATACATAGATTAAAAAAAAAGATTACCTCAGCTATAATTTTTGCTATGACAGTAGATTTCTTAAAAAGTAACAGAAATTTTGCATAGAATGCTGTAACTACTAAAAAATTTCTAGTCACTGAGATGGTATTTGAAAAAGTCAGAAAGACATTTTGCAATATATATTCTTCTCTTCCGGTGGGGGCGACTCTTTTTTTAACAAACCTTATCTAAAAAATGATGTTAAAGTAACTCCTTCTCCTTCTCCTTCTCCTTCTCCTTCTCCTTCTCCTTCTCCTTCTCCTTCTCCTTCTCCTTCTCCTTCTCCTTCTCCTTCTCCTTCTCCTTCTCCTTCTCCTTCTCCTTCTTTTCCTTCTCCTTCTTCTCCTTCTTCTTTTCCAATTTCAGTTGCTGAGTTATGCCTTTATGTGCTACTGAAAAATCCCCTTGCCCAATTTGAGCCACCTGTCCTAGCTCTGTCCTCTTCCAATCTATTGTCCATCCTTCAGCTTAGTCACTGGGGAAGGGACAGAGTGGGAAATGGGGAAGGCTTTGATGCTGTGCCATCACTGTTCAGCTATAGTTATTAACACTGTTTTAGTCACAAATCCAAAACAGCCCAATAGGGGCTTTTAATGAAGAAAATCAACAGCTGGTGGACTAGCCTGGGGTTCATTCAGCTGTGTACATTGCTCTCCATCCTGTTTACATATAAAACCACTATGAACCAACCAGCAGAGAAAACAGGTCTACACAAGATTGTCTGATGCTTTGAAAAAAAATACTGTTAAAGTCACTGATGAAGTTTCAACCTTTTTCAGGAATAATACTGAACCTAGAGGGAAAGAGACTGTGGAGATGGTTAAATGCCAACAGATTTTCACTGGTTATAATTCCCATAAGCTTCCCAAGTAGATGATTATATTGTACACAGTTGTACGTTCTTTAAACAATGTAATTGTTCAAGCAAATTTTGCTGTTTAGGCTACAGATGTTTCGTTCAGTGTATAATCAAGGCTAATAAAACATAATAATATTGAATAATTGGTCATGCCATAATTAGATTTGACTCAGCATACTTGTGTATTTATAAAGGCTCTAGATAGAGATTAAGCTTTATTCTCTTGAAACAAATAATTCAAATGATGATGTAGGTGCTTTCTCTGGTTTCATTATAATTCCTCTATTTGCTGATTCACTTTTTTTTCCCTTTTTCTTTTTTTTCCTTTTTTTTTTTTTCTTAATTTGAGGATGGATGAAAGCATTTCAAAGGACAGGGGAGACAGCAGCTGAGACTCATTCTTCCAGTCTGAAACAGAAAACTAGACTATTTCTCTGCAGCATTATGTATTTTCAAGTACATTAGTGTCAATAGACAGTATAAAAATAACATTGGCCTGTAACAGAATGAGGATGGTCACCTCACAAACAGGACATGGACAAGGCAGAGGAGTTTAATGCATTCTTTGCTCTGTCTTCAATGCAGATGATAGATCAAGGGGGTCTCAGTGCCCTTGAGCTGGAATACCATGACTGTGACAATGATCACATCCCAGGGAACCCTGAAACTGTGTGGGAACTGCTGCTTCAGCTGGGCCCCTACAAATTCATGGGACCTGATGGCATTCATTCAAGAATCCTCAAACAGCTGGCTGATGTTATCACAAGACCTCCCTCGGTTTTTGAGCAGTCTTGGGAATCCAGAGTGGCCCCAGCTAAGTGGAAGCTGGCAAACATTGCCCTGATTTTCAAGAAAGGCAAGAAGGAGGACCCTGAAAAATCTATTCTTTGACCTCCAAATATCGACAGTAGGAATACACTATTGTACATCACCTTCACTACATGCCCACTTAAAATCAGCCCACAGGAGATATGGGCACTGCCTACAGAGACTCTAAATGGTAGAGTCCTGGTGTTAAATATTTATACTCCAAACACAGTTTGTATGAATATAAAATGAGTGCCACAAACTGAAGCATTCTCATTTTGAAAAGCTATTAAAATTTACAATTAACTTGAGAAAATTACATAAGACCGACTATCTCTTTTTCCTCTGGCATTAGTGGTCCAGGGAAGGTTTTATCACCTTCCACGAGCAGTAAGGCTTGTGATATGGTTTAAAGTGAGAAATCATTATTATGAAGATTTTGATGTTGGGTTTGTTTTTTTCTGTTTACCTTTTTTAAAATTTGTTTTCTTCCTTTTTAAAAATTTTATTGGGACTACTGCCTTGTTCCCAGTACTTGTTATTTACAAAGACGTTAGTGTGTGCTCCAACCAAATATCCCACAAAAATACACTTTTTTTGAATGGAGGATGTTTTGTTCACATGATAAAAAGCAATACGTCCACTCTTCTTTCATATCAGAAATCGTTACTACAGATACACTATTTTTGATATGTATTAACAATAAAACTACTTTTCTAAAGAGCATTTTAGTAGACAAAATATAATATACAATGCAGTTCTGCACGTGGCAACGCAATAACCCCTTATTAGCCTGGTGTTCCATTTGAAGTTTTATTTCTAAAAATGTAATTTTGTAGTCATCTTTAGAAAAGGAAATTAATCTGATCCATTTTTCTTTTTGTTGTAGAGTATGAAACAAGGAGGTTGATAGCTACATTTTTGTAGGCATGAAGAAGAAAGCAAACCTAAAAAGAAAAGAAAATAAATGTCGATCAGAGGCTCAAAGCCTCTTCCAATTGCAGATGAAAATGGGCTCTTAGGCTGTACCAAAGCAACGATATGCTCAGCATGTAGTTTGTGCCCAACAGCTCTGGTTCTCTAACCAAATCAAACATTATATGAAGCCATCTCTGTTTGAAACCCCTCAGGAAAATGAGGGTTAGCATCCGTCTCCAGCCCTGTCATGCTGCCCCAGAACAATTCCTGGAAAAGAATGGATCACAGGTTCATCACTGGAGGCAATAAACTCACTGGCCCTCAGACTTGATTTCCATAGTTTGTGGAGAAGTGATGCTCCTGTCTGCTCCTCAGCAATCTCCATTGAGCTCTGCCCCTACTCAGTCAGCTCACAAAAAAGTTCCAAATTACATAAAATCATCCATACGGTTAAACTGTGTCAGAAATTTGAAAGTTTAATGTAGCTTCTGACACCCACTGTGTTTTAAACTACGAATTCTTCTTATTGTAGGATACGTTTTAATAAAGGCAATGTTCAAGATGCACCAGACACATCGTGTCTTTCAAAATTCAAATTTGCTGGTAACAGCAGTTGTTTAAGATCTGTAACTATGATTTGTGCTCATGTAGATGAGTTGTTTAAGGATTTTCATTCGTATTTATACCACTGCAGTATTAAGTTACACTCCTCTAAGTCAAATAAATTCTATTACATATAGGAACCTTGCCGGTCTTCATGAGAGGTTTCTTTATAAGATTGCATTTAGAACATCTGCCAAAACAGGTGAGATTCAGATGTTCTAAGCTGAGACTGGGTACAGACTCCTGAAATATTAGCACCATGGGATCCTTTGCCACAGCAAGGATAGTTAATTCAAATCATACTCATTCTGGAAAGCAAAACAAGCTTAAAACACAGACTGCAGCAATAAACTACAGAATAAAGGAAATATTTTGAAAATACTACATTCAAAGTATTTGCTTTTATCTTATTCTTAAGTACCTATGCTAGTTTATTAGATTAGAGAGATATTTAATATAACAATACTTAAAATGAGATGAAATATATACATTGTGTTAAATTTGATTTATTAGAAAGGAACAAGATAGGAATATTGAAAAAACCCACATCTTCACATACAATTTTCATCTCAGAACATTTTCTGAGCACAGCATACATTTCATCATGAAGTAAATTTAAGATTAGAATAGAGACTAACAGTTCTCCAACTCATCTACATGAGCACAAATCATAGTTACAGCTATCTTAAATGGCTGTTGTTACCAGCAAATTTGAATTTTGAAAGACATTATGTCTCTTGTGTATCTTGAACACTACTTTTATTAAAATGCATCTTAAAATAAGTTCATAAGGAGTTCATAAAACAAAAGAGATGTTTGTATAAGAAAAAAAGAAAAGAAAAATTCAAGTTTGCTTTAAAGAAGAGCAGACAAAGCAAACAACAGCTGTTTATAAGAATTTCAGCTGTGATGTGGTACAAACAAATGTCCCTCCCTTCTACACAAATGACTATTTGTTTGGTTTTTCTGAAGCCTCCATGATGTTGCATTTGTGCTAAATTTTTCTAAGTACTAGAAAATTAACTGCATCAGGGTATGGCTCTGAAAATAAAGTGTTTCTGGTTTTCAAGCTTAAAGTTCAGCACAGCAAAGCTCTCAAGATCTACAATTATTCCCATATCCTTTTTCCAGTTCCCATATCCTTTATCCAGTTCCAGTTCCTTGGGAAATGCTCCTGATAGGCTGGGTTTTCCTTAATAAGAATTTATCCCTGATTGACTAGTATGCATATACACTTACACAAATACTCACATTTATGCATGTATATATAAAACACAGCCAAAACGCTCATCTCTTCAAAGGTAGAAAGGAAAAAGCTTTGTTTATTCTAAAAACCTGAGGCTCATGCTGTTTGTAGAACGCTATGTCTTTGCACTTTGAAGCAACTCAAAATTTGGCAAAGAATTCATCCAAGTGTCAAGAAGATTTTATTGTCCTTCTGCAAAAGATTCTAACTTTGTTTGTTTTCTGAGTTGGTAAAAGATATATCAGAATTTCTCACAGTTGAGCTGCCTAAAAGCCTCCCTTCTCCTATCTCCAGACTTCCCAGAGGTGCAGACACTGAGTCTGAGCTTTCCTGAATTTTTTCTTCCCTGCTCTGGGAGGCATTATTCTACAAGACACCAGAGCTGAGAACCTGATCTGCCCTGTCAGGTAAGGCAGCATGCAAGAAAAAACATGTGTTCTGCATGTAAGTAAGGAAGGTGCTGAACTCAGGACAGCAGAATTCTCTCCACAGGCAAAGCCAACATTGCTGCAGCTTCAAGCAGTAAGAGAGCTGCTAAGAGTAATTCCCATCCTCTTAATTTTCTATACAACCAGTGGAAGTTCTCTCAACATGTTTTGCAGATACACTCAGGAGAAAAAAAATGCAATTTGTGGGTGATCTATTTTGAACTGAAGAATGTATCACATGCTGCAAAATCATATAAAAAAAGAGAAAAATATGCCTTTGGGCTTCTGTAATTAGCATTCACAATTAACTATTTCTTGGAAATTTGGACATTAACCCTGTACTTCAGTTCCAGGTGTGCAAGTAGGTATAATAATATCATCTTTTTTACAGAGGGGATACTAAATTATATGCCTTAATATCTGCTATATATTTCATATATTGTGGAAACAGAAATCCTTAAAAAACAAGTAGTGTTTTTTCTGTTCAAAATACTGTGAATATTTTAGTAAAAAAGGGCATTTTGCCAAGAACTGACTGATGTTTATGGGAAGTAATATTGAGTAACTATGCATTCAGTGAAGGAACTAGAGACACTGTGACAAAAAAATAGCATAAGAGTTTGTATTTGAAATCTGGTTTCCATAATCACAGAGGATTTAAATATGGTTATATTGACGGGAACAACAATTATGTGCTTCTTAAAATTTGGTTGCTTGATCCAGCACTTAAACACCACAAAGTCCTTTCAGAATAGGTAATCTTTCGTGTAATATTCATATACTTTAGAGTGTAATTATTCCCACTTATATTGAGTAAGTTGGTGCTGGGTGGCAATAAACATCATTGCAGTACAATTTCTACAAGCTGTGTTCTGCTCCCCAGGTTGTCTGAATAGTAGAAAATGTAGAAACTTTATATTTTCCCTGGCTGTAAAAAGACACGCTGCCTACCAATCAGTCAGGAGGCAACATCTGACAGCCTGACCAAGATTAAAATGAAAGTCAGAGTTAGTTTGAATGTTCTGTAAAATACTGCTGGGATTTGAACGATTTGTGACAGCAAAAACCAATGATTTATTAATAAGTTATGAGAATCTGCAAATATTTATTTAGGATTATCTCCACATAATTCCTTCAGGAATTACAGTTTGGAGTTGCTCATTCATTTGTAATCACAGACTACCTTCAGGAAAATAAAATACTTTTAAATATGAGACAAAGAATGGATTAATATTTTCTAATGAGTTCCAGCTAAAATTTCTCTGATAAACACGGCTATATTCTATTGCACTCATCCTTCAAAGGTGAGGTCAGTTCATGTGCAGGAAGAGCCTGATTAAACTATTTCACAGACAAAAGGTATTTACTTCCACAAATTCCCAATGCACTGACTAGTGACAAACTTATCTATTGCATACCCTACAAAAAGCATTTTTGAAATTATTTCACAATGTTCAGCAAAAATGTGTAATTCAATAAAGTTTTAGAATCAGTAGAGATTGGAGGGAAGATGATATTTGAGCTGTACAGGTAGGAAATTGCAGTGTGTTTTGCACTTGTATGGGACAGCAGAAGGGCTGCACCAAACAAACTCTGTGCTCTTACTGGCCTGGAAAATGCTAATGGTGCTACCTCATGCATTTTGTTTGGAGTAGAAGCACAGCATTGAAGCTAATCATCTGCTTGTCTCCCTTCACCATGTATTGCTTCACAGCTGAGAGCAGATTCAGTGTTCATGAAATAGATTTTTTTCAAAGGAAGCTAAATCAGAAGCTCTGCTCTCTAAGTGCTTCAGAGCTAATTGGGGCAATGTGCGCCTTCTACCACCACCAGATCTTCCACCATGTACTTAAAATTTTTCCTTAAAAAAAGTTCAACTGCATGAGTAGCTGAAACACCCAACCCAAAGAATGAGTTGAATCACTCAATCCAGATGGAATTTAATCCAAAATAACCCCCGTACTATCATATGGAGAGAGTGGGAGCAGCCAGTTTCAGTCACTTCTGTTTACACCTCCTTTCCCATTGTGCTGCATTGCCTAGTGATCGAGGCAGAGAGACATAGTAAGTTTAATGTTTTATCACTTAAATAAACTTTGATGATTTTAGAAACCCACAAGTTGACAACCCTATGGCTTTTTTTTTTTTTTTTTTTTTTAGCAGTGGCAGGAACTTTTACAGGAAACCCAGCAGTTTCTTTCCTCATTTCATCTCGAAATAGATAGTCAAAACCAGGCCTATACTTGCTGTTACAGTTAAATAGAGTACTGTAAAAGATCTGGAAAGAAAATGGAGTAAATTATTAACACTTTTCTCTCAGATATGTTTCAAATGTTTCTGATTTCTGGTAATTAGAAATAAAGGGTTTTTTCAGTGTCTCTCAGATCTGAAATAAAGATGAAGAAGTCAAGGTTGCCATGCACCGTGGCACAGAGAGTACTTCAATAGCGCTTTAAGAAATCATTCTAAGAATGGGTATTTGGAAAACAATGGTATCACTGTTTCAGGAGTCTGATTACAGGATAGTGGATTTATAGAAATATTGAGCTGCAAGGGGCCTCAACAAAGACAGTGGCTTTCTATTGATATAATAGTAAGATTCTACACTGGTAATTGATAGAAATAATGGAATAAAAATATAAAAGCAACTCCTACAAGGTCACTGCATAGTGCTTTTTGTAAGTTCTGACATATGTTTATACAACATCATCTAAAAAGTAAAGTAGTTTTTAGCTTCAGATCTTGAAATGTGCTGGTGTTAGTAATGATAGTGATAATATAGATTTGGGGGAAAAAATAGAATGTCTAAAAAAACTAAGGACAAAGATTCTTTTAATTGATGTATTATGTTTGCTGTGAATTTGCCTGTTATTTCCTATCACTTATTACATTTTATTTTCCTTCAGAATGAAAGAAAAATATCCTCTTTAAGAGGCTAGTCTTTTGTTACAAAAATATGTTTCAAATATATAATATATCCTGCATTTTATAAAATATCAATATTCAGTGTATGAAAAGAGAAAGGTGGAAAGAGGACTGAAAGAGTTTGCATGCTACTGACAACCCTTAAAAAATTAAAGGCAGATAATTTCATGACCAGAGGCTAAATCTTCTCTTCTGCTAGTCCTGACAGTGTTGGCTAGATAAGGATTGCCTATGTTTGTGCCCTCATTAAAGTCACTAGGAATTAGCAGTTGAAGTTGATTAATCAAATGCAAGTCATTGGTCCCTCCAAGCAGCAAATCTGCGCGGCAGAGGAATGCAGCCACATGGAGCAGCCACAGCTCTTACATTCCTGGGGATGGAGGTGGTGTGGGGTATTGCTGCCTGGCTGAGAGACATGCCTGGAACATCCTCTCCTCTGCCATGGCAGGAATTACAGAAATGTGAAGAAAGCAGCAGAGTGCTTTCAGACAGGCAGACTGAGTCCACTCGCAGCTGAGAGAGAAGACTGAGCTTCAAGAATTGGCTCACAACTCCTTTGAATCATGAAATATCTTTTTTATCTATTCACCAGCATTGCACAATAATAGGTGCACTGTAAAGAGATTTATTTTCCTCTGGAACAACTGATGAACATTTCCGCAGTTAATAATAAGACCTAGTTTTACTCAGAGTTTTCAATTATAACCCTGAATCCTTCATAAATGAGGCCACATTATCTCCATTTTATAAACAGAAAAATGGATGTACAAAAACGATTTGTTCATGTCATCACTGTTGAAGCTAGAAAGGGATATAAACCAGGAAATTTTCCACTTTTGTTTTGTTCAGAAGAATGGCTACATAGTATTTGCAATAAAGGCATCTCAGGGCTGAGACAGCAAAACCATCCTTGGTGGATTTTGCCTTAAATTTCATGGGAAGAATAGGCTTTCCCTTCTTCATTTTATGCTTGTTCAGAAGTGAGTGTTTAGCAGCAGTAGGGAATGGAGGCTTTGTTGAAGAAATAATAGCAGGGTGATGGTAGGCACAGTATGGTCCTTCTCTGGTGTGCATTCAGCCCAGCAGGAGCACCAGAACAGCAGTGCTCACTCACTCATAGCTGTGTGTTAAAGTACCTGTTAAACCCTTTATAGTATTTTTTGTATTATTATTTTCAGTTGATTTTCAGTGGAATTTTCAATGCATGAGGCTGTCAATAGCATGAAAATTCAGTCCTCTTTCCACCACTCTCTCTTAATCCACTGAATATTCAAATTTTGTAAAATGCAGGAAACAATATCTTCCCAACTTGTAAAAGAAGAGTAATTTTTTTGTTGCATTTTTGTACCATCATTATAACATTCAAATGATTTTCTACAAATCAAAGGTTGCATGGTAATGCGTGTTTATTGTACATTTGCTCTGTGTTATGTAAATGATTTTTTTTTCATTTCCTTATGATCTGTCACTACAAGTACTTCACTACTTCAATTTTAAATACACCCAAATGAATGTGCAAAACTAAAATGCTTGACAGAGGTCTTTGCTATTTGTAGCCTCAGTCCCCATGATATTGCAACAATCCTTGCAAATAGTAATCACTTTGTAGCTGTCCGTACTCAAAAAATGTTTATTTGTTATCATGAGAATTTTATTATTAATGTGTCTCTATAGTATTCTGGAAACTGTCATCCTTCAAGTCTAATGTGCTGCTCCATGCTTTTGGAATCTATAGACCTTGTCATTTATGTATCAGAAGAAAATAGGAGTAAAGCTCATCGTGGCATTTGCTTTACTTGCATCTCCATTCACCACCATTCCAAAATATCTAGAAAGACGTATTAATGGCTGTGTCTACCTTTCTTATTTAGGACTGTTGCTTTCTTTTCATTACATGGTCCCTCTCAGTCTTTCAGACTGAATTTTAAGAAATATTTACTTGCACCTGACAGTCTTAAATTTCCTCTTAGAAACTCTTTGATTCTGTCTTTTGCAGCATAGATAACCCATTAATTCAAATGGTAGACATAGTGAAAGAATGTCATAGCTAATATCTCTTCCACTAACATCAGCAGAAAATGTCTCTGGAGTATTTTTTCAGAGAAAGAAATATCTGAGAGAGAACAAGGGACATACAGGCATTAATCAATGTGACGTTTTTTGCCCTGTGATAAGTATTGCGGGCAGCAAACAACTGGAAGTTTTAGCACTCTAAACCAAGAAGAAAGCTCTTATTCTAGAGAATATGTACTGAGTGTTTAAAGTATTGTGGGCTATTTAAAGTGTTAAAGCCACTCAGATACACAGAAGGTGTAACATTTTCTTGGAACTGATCACTCAGTGAATCATAAAACTAATTTTGATAACAGAGTAGAGTGTCTGTAAAATGCTATAGGGAATTAGCCAAATGAAATATTTCCAACATACAATATTTTCTTGCTTAATTCTTGGAGAATTATCAGGTCTAATACTATCAGCTGGTTTAACTTCTAATAAATAAAATTGCCGATTGTAGCAAACAAATATTAGAAACTGTGAAGTAATGTTGCTAGATTAATTACTACAAGTGGTGACCATCAACCAGTCAAAACACATATGTTGGGATAATATTGAATACAATAACCTGAGGCAGAACTCCATCAGAAATCATAATGCATATTGCCTAATTAAAGAATATCAAAATATGTAATCTTGGAGGCAATGATTCAATGTTAGGACAATAAATAGGCTATTGCTGTTAATATTCCTTGATTTGCAGCTGCTGCGCTTTGCAGAACCAACATTAAAGTAGAACTATTTTCAAACACAAATATCCTGGCAGGCCTAAATGCAAATTGCCATACCTGATGAGGCCAGTGAGCTTCTGATCAATGCCAGTGCTCAGGAGCTGCGAGACCCACCTGAACAGCAGGGCCGTGCTCTAGAGCAGACAGTGGCTGAGCAATGCACACCTTCCACACACAGCTCTCCAGGGCTGGAAAATGCCACAGTACATGACTGTTTGCATCTCTTCTGACTTTACAAATTAACACAGTTTTACTAACCTCTATGCCCAGTGCTTTTGGATGGCTGTCACTTTACCAGTCCTTTTTTTCCCCTGTGACTGAGACCACCTAACCACTGTGATTCCAAACCCACATTTTGTTTATAAATTTCAAAATTACAGGTCAATTCTTTGATGGTTTCTTATGACATTTTAGGGAACTGAACTTTCTGAAAGGCACAGGGTGCCCAAAGCCTCTTTCCCACTTTGTGGCGGGTTTCAAGTCCTGCAGATGAGAGGTGTACTTTCACAAGTGGAGATGTCAAAGGTGAATTCACCACTTAAAACCTAATGCAATGTCAGTGTTACAAGCTGTTAGTCAGTGAATGTTTCACATGGATTTTGTTTCAAGCCATTCCTTATGTCTATTTAGTGAAAATTGCTAATGAAAGTAGACAATGCAGGGACAAAATGCTCACATTTGAGCGAGTTTCTTCAGCCTTCTAAAGCAATTATGGTCAGTAGTTATTTTAAAAAGGAAATTATCTGTAGAAAAAAATACACACACACACACACACTCACACATATATATATATATACATGATGGAAGTACATTAGCTAAGTTTTGCTTCAGTTAATGAATCATTAAGTCCCATTCTTGGCAAAGTGTTACAAAGCACCCTTCTAAAGGTCCTTTGTACATCTTTCACTTCCACAGTTCCCTCTTTTGAAAGGTGTAGATGCATTTTGCAATTCTCAGAGCAGTACATGGTGATACTACTTGTGGGCCATGGCACTCTGACCACGTAATGTTCAGTCTTTTTGAAAAATTCCAGGAATTTGGAGGACTGTGAGAAAAAGAAATTGTCTGCTTTGTGTCACTTGTACTTGCTAATTAAACTGAGATAAATCTGCGAGTAAGTTTATTTTATAAGTTGTAACAAGTATGAGTTAATGGCTAACATTTTTTTTTAAATTTTATTACTTAGTGTAAAAAAAAAAGGTGTCTGCTTAAACTGGAAAGAAGAGGAACCTTTATAATGCAAATTGTTGGGAAATGTAGATTATTAGCTTCTCTTAATACCTAATAATTCTCAACTCTACATTTTACGCTATTATCTGAAACACATAATACGTGTTAAATACTTTAGGTGAAATAGCCAGCACATCTGTCATTTAACTGACTTTGAACTACATGGCAAACATAGAGGCACCTATGAATATTAGACATAAAAAATCTTATTATTTGGGGGTAGAGAAAATATGCAGGTGGCTCAAATACTGTGAAACTTGCAATAGTACTACAAAATACAATAGCAAAAAGTGGAACATATAAACAGAATATATTTTTCAAGTGCAGGTGTTTTTTCTTGTGAGTACACCATATCTGACTCCCTAAGCAGTGAGTTTTTTCTCAATCTGAAGCAATGTTCCAATGCTACTGGAACCACAGCCTCAAAAGACACCCAGAACACATAACAAAAAAAAAGAAGAAATAATTACAGTACATAAGTGTATAGTTATGACTGGATTGTAAGAAATTATTAGGGGTTGTCACAAACAGAAGAACAACCACTTTCTGAAAATAAATGTTTCAGTAGCAAATTGGCACCCCTGAATTTGCAATGCTCATTTCCTAGTTACTTGCTTTGAAAATGCGATTCATAGTGATTTCCTGTAATGACTGAAAGATCCCTGAAGAAGAGAAGCTAGTTTAATCTTAAACCATAAATTTCTTGTATTGCAGCTACCATTTTATTGACTATGGCTGCTGTTTGTTTTATTGTGGCATCTGTGTTCCTTTAAAACAACAGCAAGTTGTTCAATGTGAATGATGGCTATGAAACACATTGTTAAAATTCCCTTTTCCAGTAGGATAGTTTTGTTTTGAGCATTTCTACTTTCTTTCTAAGACCATGACATGATATTCAGTTGGTGGAAATCAGCGGAATTCTGTGACCTTTCTCCAGAGCTGTAAATCAAAGCTATCAGGACAAGTAATAAAACTTACCGGTTTTGCAGTTCGACATCTGCAGTGTTACATCACTACCAAACAATTTCTCCTTCAAGGTGTTTTCAAAATACTTCTGTAAAGAAACAATAAAAAGAACCATGAACTCAGAACACAGAAACATACCTCAGGTTTCCTTCCAAGAATTCATACTGTTCACTAATACATACTTTCTTGCTGTTTCAATCAAGTGCTTCTTATGTGCACTTCTACTAGAATCTTTGCAGAATAATAATGTTATTTTGTGTATGTCAGCTGTCAGGATGGATATAAGCAACTACTGCACGGATGTTCATGAGAAGTGAATTGGCAGAGGGTAAATGAGTGATTTGTACTGGAGCAAATGTCTTTGGTGTAATCTGTTTTGTCACTGATTGTTGACCTGCTCTGCTCCTTTCTGGAGTAAAATCTAATAAACTGGTGTCAGTCAGTGCCTCCTGTTTAAATCATGCCATGTATAGTGTAGAAATGAACAGCAAGCCCAAAAAACCCCTAAACTAAGCATCACTGATTTCAAATTGGTGTTACATCAGTGTATCACCAGGAGATGCAAGAGAAGAGGACCTCGTTGTTAAGCAGTGAGCTACAACTCGGAAAAGATGGGTGAAATTTCCAGTTTCTCAGATTTTTTGAGACTACCAGAAAGACATTGCAATCTTAATGTATCTTAAATTCTTCAAGCTATTACAGAAATAATACTGTAACTTGGAAAAAAGACTATGTAGAAATAAACTTACTGTCTTTTCAAGAGTTTCTGTAAAACAACTTAGGAATGCCCTGTGTATTCTATGGCCCAGAAAACTTTTTTCTGTAACAAATTTGGTTCTTCATCAGATGTTTCATTGTTTTGAGATTAAGATCCAGAAAAATGCCAAATATGCCTTTTTTATCTCAGGTTATCTTCAGTGAAGAGTATAGCTTTACCTAAACATGTGATACCTATATTTATATATAGATTTTCTCAAAATAGAAAATCTAAAATTGTCTTACCTCAATGAGATAGTTTTACCAGATATCTTTGGTTAGTACCAGACAATCCTTTTTGTAAAGGGAAAAAAGTTGAATTTTCCTCTTGTGTCTTTGTCCGTAGATTAGCGTTTAAATAAAAGGAGAATAAAAATTTGGGGTTTTTTATGATAGGACTTTACAAAATGAGGTTTGGTGAATGAGAACCTCCAGTGTATCCTTTTTAAACAATTCAAGTGTCGCAATAAATATTTTCTCAAATGTATATGAAATTTTCTTAGGTGTTTAGGGTTTATTTGAGGTTGTGATGATACAGCAAAAAAATGGGGAGAAGAAGACAGGATTATTCCTGGATCTCTAGGCTACTTCCCTGGAAATACCTGAAATTTGAACTTTTCTGCGTTTGACCATTTATGTAAATTATTTCTGTTCGTCGATTAGATGAGTGTGATTACATTCTGTTGGGTTTTTTAACACTGACAAGTAGTGACTCCTAGGAGAATTCAGATGATGTGCCTGGTAGAATATCTGGCAGGGCGGAAAGATGAAAAGCCTTAAAATTGTAAACATTCCCTTCAAACAGAAAAAACTGTCTACTGTTGTGCAAGATGAGGGAATTTCAGAATAATTTTAATAATGGTACTTCAGCATTTACTCTGTAATGGTTATTCATTTTCTTAGAAAAACTACATTACATCAAGTTTATTAGTAAAGCATAATCAATAAAGGTTAGGGTTTTACATGGGAAAACATTTAACAGCACACAAATTTCCCCTACATGGCTGACATTCCAGTTGAGCTGGTATCTTTCTCTTTGACTTTAATAAAAATTACAATGTAGACCTTGAAAGAGCCCTTTTTTACCTCCATTCCCTGCAAGATTTCCCCAGGCTCATAAGAGTGCATGGCTTTTCCTTCCTCCGACGCTTATGCACAGCATACAATTTCATGCCATTGTTTCAGGAAATTTTGTCCAGGAACTGCTTTCAAAGATACTGGTGCTGTTTCAGACTTCATCCATTTTCCACTGCCTTTTAAATGTAATAAGCTATGAGGGCCTTCCCTTGATGTCACGGAGTCTTGTGCAAGTCATGGACCTCTTTTCTGTGACAGAGGCACTGGGCTCTCTTTGTTATCTGCCCTTTCAATTTGAACTAAGATTATATCTTTTCCATGCTATTAAAATAAGTAGAAAACTCTTACCATTGGTAACATTGGAGACAATAAGTGATATGGCATTGTGCAATTTTTTTAAAGTTGTGATGAGGAAATAATATGACAATTATAAAAGAAACAAAAAAATCATTCCGTAGAAAAATGAAGAAAAATCTAGAAAGGAATATTTCAGAAAAAAAATTATTTTAAGGTTTGTATTGAAGTACCAGCATATGAAAGTAAAAGCAACACTCCTGATTTCTTTTTTAGGACAGAACTCCTATTTGAGACTCTGTATGTTCTGTTTTTCCCCATGTGCTCTGTATATGTGATCACTGCTGTTGAGAAGCATATAATTAACTGCAATACAGCTCCTTTCCCTAGCTTATCATAGTTAAATCTTAGATTAACCCTTTGAAGCTTAAACGTACCAGGGTTAAACATCACTTTTTGAAGAAAGAATTGTTTGCGTTAGAGAACAGGTGCAGTGTCAATAATATATTTTATTGGAAAAGCATTGAATATTGTATCTCTTCCCTGATGTTTGTGCGATTTTGTTTTGATGCAATTATGAAATGTAAGTACGATTTATTACCTAGGGCTGCTTACATAGAAATATGTTTGGAACAAGGACAATAAATGAACTGAGAGAGACTGTTAACAAACAGATTGCTCATTGTGCAGCTGTTGTCAAGTAACAGACCAAGGTGGATGTTTTCAGCATCATAAATTCATCATAAATCAAAATTTAAAGCTACATCAGGCAAGCAATTAAAACTCTTATAATTTTTATACTCCTTTAGTGTGTTGGTTCCTAATTCCTTTCAGGTGTGTACTGTCTTGCTTAACTGTAAACCTCAGGGAGAGTCAAAGTACTCAACACTTTTTGAGCCAAATTATTTCTCACCTGAAATGAAACAAGACAAAATGCAAGTTCCTATTCCTGGAAATCAAAAAATGTATTTTTTTATGTCAGGAGCTCAACTGGATTTAATCAGAAATACAGCAAAGAAATACCAGCTGATTACAAGATGATATGAGGCCATGAAAGTAACAACACCCTCCCAAAATCTGAATTCTATGCATAATTGTGTTAAAGAAAGATGTTAGAATTGCTTAAGGATACAAAAAGACTGCTAAGCTGATAAGAAGTATGAAGTATTTTCTACATGGAGACTAAAAAAAAAAAAAAGTTTAAGTTCTTTGCTTTAACAAATTCAGGTTGAAAGGAGATATCACCATTGCACAAAATATCTAAGGACAAAAGTAATGGAAAGAGAAGAAAATCTTAGCACCGAGAGCCTGGACTAGCACAAAGAAAAATGGCAACAAATTAACCAAGGAAAAATTGCCCCAGAAACTAGAAAAAGTTTTGGAATATATCTAAAATGGAAGTCATGGGCCCCAAAATTGCTATTGTTCCATGAAAGAAGACCATATAGCCCTGCTGTCTCTGAGGGCAAGGTGCTGCACTCCGTGTCTTAGGAGGGTCGTTCTTCTTTCCAGCCTCACCAAAATGCTAAAATATATATGAGTTTTTGTATATTTTCCCCCTTTAAGTCTTTCAAGGTCTATCTCTCTGAATAACTCTTGATAATAACTCTCAATCCTGCGTGTCTAGCGAATTAGTACAAAATTTAGTCATGGAGTTTATATATTTATTTACTTTTAACCAGATTAATTCTGGTGTGTGAAGAGGACAGATGGTAATAAAGTAAAATTTGCAACCATGTGCATGCATGTGCACACATGCACTCACACCCATTTTTCTGCATAGTTGCATAGCTCAATATAGAACAATTCTTCAGCTGATTTTCAGTATCTGTGAGCTATTTAGATATATATAATTGAACTGTAAAATTATGGAAGCAGCTGTCCCCAGAGATGCCTAAAATGAATCTGTTATTAAATCACAGATAATGTCTCCGAATTCTTTTGTTTCAAAATAAAAAATAATTATTTGTAAACCAATTGAGGGCTCTGAATAATAACTGTAAATGCACTTGTCAGTCATTTACAATGAAAGAAAATGCATAATTATATCTATCACACAGAAATGAATCCACTAAAATTTTCTTAGTTATCAAAAAATAATTCATGTTTCATTTTAGACACCTTTACTCTTACTCAAATAGAAAAGCCCCACCACCCCAGTTAGAATTTTCCCATCCAGAATAAGCATGCACAGGTCTTTGTGTATTAACACTCTCTAATTTACAGATCCATTTTGAAAAACAGCAGAAGCAACTGGACCGTGGAATAAATTATCAAGGGAAGTGGTCATGGCAACACCACTTCAGAGAGTGAAGTCTGTGACATTAGCAAGGATGGCTTAATGAACTGCTGTGCCAAATGTAGGTCGAGCACTATTGTACAGATAGTTGGATTATCTGACCCTGAAAACAGAGCTTTCAGTTCCTGCCGCCATCAGTCTGTGCTTTTCCTGTCTCCCAGCCTTCCTGTCTCATCCTCAGGCTTTTTGCAGCTGGAGGTGACTGCCAGTGGTGGGGGACAGCTGTGTCTCTGCCCAGCCCAGGGGTACCAGCTGTTTGGGTTCCTGACTGCCTCCACCGCTTTCCATGTCCCTGGAGAATCCTCACTTCTTGTTTTACCCCAATGAAAAAGCCATGCACAAACCTCATGAGAGCACCAGTCTGACAGCCTGCATTTGTTGGCTCAGTAAAGTAGATGAAGCAAGTGGCATAAGACAGCTCTCTTTACCATGTTTAAAAAAAAAAAAAAAAAAAAAAGAAAAGAGGTAGCTGGAATGCTTGAAAAGTGCCTGTACCTATAACATAGCCCATTTTGTTACTGTAGATGTATAACAGGTAGGTATACTCTTCTAATTTTGACATCATCATCATCTCACAGTCTTTGTTTCTCTTTTTGGTTTGGTGGTGTTGTCCCCAATGTCAGTTTGACTGATGGCATTTTTTAACCTTTATATATTTCTGCATCTTTGTTCGTGCAGAGATGAGTGCAACCTCAGCTGGCTGGATGCAGCACAGGACATGATATGTGTGAATACATTCGCTCTGAATCTAATAATTCCTTTGACCTTGTTTCTAAAACCTTGCTTTGGACCAGAATGCTCCTCGAAGGAGAAATTGCTGTAAGTGTTTCTTTTTTCTCACTTTCCCTGAGCTTCCATTACTTACAAGAGCTGAAAACAAGACAGAGGTTGAGTCAGATTTTAGGTCCTCAACCAGTATTGTTATTTTCTTTCATGCTCTACTCTTACCACAGGATAACACCATAGGATTCAAGCAGATTCTAGTTGCTTCATGTTTTTTTTAAATTGATGAAAACTTTAATACAAATTATACCATTCCTGAAGCTACAAAAGGGTAATCTTACTGAACTACAGTGCTAAAAAGAAAGTCTTTGCATTATATTTGCAACAATGTATTTTCTAGCTGAAGACTATAATTACTGTGTCTCTTGTAGATCCTCAATAAAAACAATAACAAAAAAACCACAACAAAACACGTCCACAGGAACATTGAAATAAAAATTACCTTGAATATTTTCCTTCCAGACTGCCTTCTTGATTTAGTAAGCTCCGTCCCAAGCTGTATCTATGAAATGTGAAACATGAAAAGCGAGAGAGACTGAAACTTTCAATAAAAAAAAAGCATATTTGTCACAATAACAGAAGAGATACATTCCGCAGGAAAGTGAAAAATGTAGTCTATGCCTCCGCATGTTGTGATAGGAAGCGGTCTGGATGATGTACTATGTAAGAAGGACTGAGTGGACCTGGACTCTGTGATTATATATGAGTGTGCGCTTGCTGCATTTGTTACAAAAATAAACAAATCAAACTTCTACACCCTTTAGTTGCCTGAAATGCAGTCATAACTTCAGCATTCAATTCACCTCACAAATAGCCACAGAGTAGCATTCAGCCCCTGGTTCCCCAGGAGAGCAGGGCTCCTCTGTGCATGAAGCCAAAAGGTGTGGAACATCCCCACAGTCACCTGGGGTCATCTGTCCTGGCTGTGCCCTGTCCCAGCTCCCTGTGCACCCCCAGCCTCCTCACTGGTGGGGCAGTGAGAGGGCAGGAAAGGCCTTGATGCTGTGAGGGGAAATGCTCAGCAAAAATTAAAACAGAGGGCTTATAAGCAAGCTGGAGAGGGACTTTTAATCAGGGCCTGCAGTGAAAGCACAGGGGGCAATGGTTCTAAACTAGAAAAGGGTAGATTTAGATTGAATACAAGGAAAACATTTTTTACAATCAGGGTGGTGAGGCACTTCACAGGTTTCCCAGAGACGTTTAGGTGCCCCATCCCTGGAAGTGTTCAAGGCCAGGTTGGAAGGTGCTTTGAGCAAGCTGGTCTAGTAGAAACTGTTCCTGTCCATGGTGGAGGCTTGGAACAAGATGATCTTCAAGGTTTCTTCCAACCAAAACACTTCTATAGCTGTGTTTATACCTATCCATTAATTTATCTATCCAAACCAGTTCAAAACATAATAACATAATTACTTGTCCTATAATTTGCTGTTGCCTCTAAAGTGAATAAAGGCAGACAGAAAAAAAGTAAAATATCATAGTTCAACTACACTTGCTTATGGCATGCAAATATTTTACTGAATTGAGTCAATTGAGTCGGTCATCATTTTCCAGCCTAAAGAATTTTTTGTATCTTCGCTCTCGTTCACTGGAGAGAATAAAATGGGAAGCTCCAACATTTTAGTGCAAATAAAATAAATATTTTGTCTCTATTTTGAATGTATATGAACTAACATCTCCATATTCTTGTCTTTAACAAAGCTGTACTAGTGTACATTGAATAATAACATTATTATTTGCTCTCTAACCTTCTTTTAAAGTTGTTTCCTTATTATATTGGATTCTATAAATTCAAATTTTTAAAAGAATAAAGGAGCACTAGAATTCTGTGCATGCTTGTATCTCCTGTATTCATTTATACCATCATTGAAAAATGGTTGTAAAGCATTCCTAAGACTGGCTAACAGAATTTTATGCTCACACATTTTACTGCAAAGGAAAATAGAAACAGAAGCACGGTGCAAATCAAACCATTTATGAGTGTTGGCTATGTGGTGAGAGCCATGTGCTGATAAAGACCTGTCAGCAAACAGATGACTGCAGGCTGATACCTCTCTCAAAAGCATTCCATACTCTTTTGGAAGCAATTTTAGGTTTGAGACAGTTGTGAACTCTGGCTACTAAGCTTAGAAAGATGCCTTCCAGCCTCTCAAGTCTTCAAGACAACTCAGGGAAAGATACACCCAGTCACTCCTACTAGGATCTGAATTTGTGGTTTGAGACCATTTTACAACCCTTTACTCATACGTTATCATTTCATGTTTGTTTAAGTAAGTTAGCTAATTATACCAAAGCCATCCCACCTTGTCCTTGGAGCAGTTGGTGTCTTTTGGTACTGATTTACTGGTACTGTAGGATTTCAATTTCCTTCCAAAGAAGCAAGGGAATTTGTTCAAAGCAAAGAACAAACTGACTTCACCTACATTCTTCTCACCATGAGAGGTGGTTTTGTACCCTGTAATAATTGAATAGTGTGTCTCTGAGCATTGTGCAGATAACAGCTGCACTATTATTAGTGGGAAACAGCTCTATTAGTACTTACTGACAAGCTGTTTCTGTTTGCGTGAGTTCTTTTCTTTAAAAGCATGCAAATAGACTAACAGAACATTTCTCTTGCTTTTCCCCATTTATTGTTAAAGAGCGTGTTCTCTATAATTTGAAAAATCTGTTTCTAATACTCACATTAAAAATATTTCTTTAAAGAGGTTTTAAACAGGTTTACACAGACTCTTAAGTGTTCATGATGTTTCAGAAAAAGATAAAAGTCCAAAGTGTTCTGGTGGTACAAATGAGCAACAGATTTGGGTTTTATGCTTACATAATAAAATTGTTTGTTACAGGTGGTGTAAGTAGTAAAGCCTGCACTTTAGGATGCCTACTAGTTTCCATTAAAATACTCAGTTTTTAATTACTTTTAGTCTTTTCAGACCTAACATACTGTTTAGATTTGAATTTTTCATATTATGCCTACTAAAGAGAGAAATTGCAGAGGAAATAAGATTCAAAATACTTCAGTCTTTGCTCAGAAAGATATTAGGGAAAACATTTTGATGCCTTATATTAATAACTCTTTAAAGCAGAGTTATTTTTCTTTCTTTTGAAATATGTAATGGTTTATTATTTTATTAAGTATAATAAAGAAACCATAATTTTAAAAAAAATTGTTAATGTTCTCCCAAACTTGGCCAACTGATAAACTTTTAGCAAATTACAATATGCAAATGGTAATTAATGTTCTACTCTGCCTACTATGACTCATCCACTCTCAGTAGATTTATGTGAACTAGCTTGGACTGGGAATATAGAATATATCTCAGCTGTTGACACAGTAATTGGTAGCAACAGGGGGAATGCAAGAAGCATTCAGTTACAGAAAGGTTACAGGAAAGCAGGGCTGCTTGTCTTCAGAGGGACAACTGCTGACCACTTTTGGAAACCTGAGCTGTATTTATTTGAGCCAAGGAAGTGGCAGGAGCTGTTGAGAGCTGAAGCGAGTGGGATATGACAGTCCTGTGAAGTCACCAAGTGGAAAGACAAGGGACACTTGCTGGTGAATATGTGTAAGGATAAGGATGGCCAAGTTCCCCTGAGGGAACAGCACTCGGTGCCCTTCCCTTTTGCCAAGTGCCTGATGCCACCCCCTCTGCTGCCTCCTTCTCCTTCCTTCTGGAGATGTCCTATGAGCATTGCTTCCTAGAAAGCTACACTAACTAAACTGGCACTTTCAAACACACAGCATGAGGGACGGTGATCCAGGAGGAGGAGGAGGAGGTTGTCACAAGTGACTGGAGCCAAGAAGGGATATTGAAATTATCAAGACCTGACAAGGCTGCAGTGTGCCTTCCTGAGAATTATTGACATGATTGTGACGGAAGTGCTGTGGAGTGCCACAGATCAGGGGCTGCTAAGATAACAACTGGGATTCTCAGGAGGAACTGGTGTGTGGAATATCAAGATCTTAGCTGGGGGAAAGGGAGAAGAGTTTGATAACTAGGCAATGGAAGAAGGATTTTGAAGGAAAGGAAAGGGAAGAAGGTGCTGGCATAGTTTAGAAATGAAGGGAGGAAGAGCGGAATGAAGAGCTAAGAAGAAGGAACATAAAGAAAAGCAGGTTGAAGTGATAAAAGAGAGATGAGGTCAGAAAGGTAAGAGACTGAGAGAGAGATGGGTTCCAGTATGTCACTAGAGTGGATTAAAAAGAAAGAGCATTGTGTCTCCTCCATCATTCCAGAAGTGTTGCACTAAAGCTGAATGCAAAAAGAAGAGTCTAAGTGACAGCTCCAGAAGTGTTTCCCCCCCATGAGGACTACACTCACAGAATGTGTGTCAAAGCAATTACTAGAGAAATAGTTGTATAGTACATAATTATGTGATCATAACCATGATCACCCCTCTGCACCAGATCCTGATCTTATAAATGACAAAGAACAAATAGAAGTAAGGGCAGTAGCAAGGCAATAATAATAATGAGTTAATGATCTGAGTATCTCTGTTGCATCCATTCAGAAGCCCAGAGAACAAGGTGAGGGCTGACCAAAGAAAAAAATTATACCCTAGGGGAGTGCAGGGTGTCCTTGTTTCTGCCACTGAGTACCTTTGTGAGAGGCTGGAGTGTTCACTTAAATAAGACTGTTAGTATGTGCGTTTGGGTATGTCTCTGTTTTGCAGAAAGGAACAAGGAGCTCTGCTGTCATCATTTAGAGAGGTAAAATGCACACAAATGCTATCAAAGTACTAGGTATTCTGAAAAAATCGCCTCTGTGATTCTCAAATTAGCACTCTGAAAAATGGATACATTGGATAATTTTGGCCTTAAGCTATTTTGGATAATTCTCCAGGTATGAAATGGAGTTACCTCACAGAAGGACTGTGTAGATAATTTCATTAGCATCTTTTAAAAATGCATTGGATGCACTGGCAAGCATTTAGAAAAGCTCATGAGAGAATGAACAATTCTGTGTGCTTCAGTAAATAATGGATGGATCCATGCACCTAGAATAATGAAGAAGAAGCAAATAAAATAACATCAATATATCCTGTCAAAGGAGACTCTTTATTCTTGCACTACAGCAGACGATGTTCTGAGGAAAAAGAAGTATATGTCTTTCAATCAAAACTGTATTGAGACGTAGGAAGCCTAGTTAATGTAGCCTGAGCCAATTTTTGCAATTTTAATATGCATTCAGGAGTGGAAGAAAATGTGTTAATTATGTAATACTAGAGATGTCCATCACTACTTAATTCTTTGGTGCAAATACAGCAAGTATGGCTCCAGAAAGCTTTTCCTTCGCACATACTTCCATTAAAAGAAAACGCTTTCTTTTGGGCCTTCACTGAGGTTCATGTAAACGTTTCATTTAGCTTCAGAGATGGGAAGACAGAAGCTGTTTACTATGCTCTATATAGAGTACTTCTCTGAACTTTCTATCATTATTATGACTATTTAATAAAAGTCAGAATTGGCAACTGCACTTTTTGTAAACATTTTCTGTTGTTTTATAAATTAATAATATCATCTTTGTGTATCTTTGGAACACTTTTCAAATTTTTTCTTTTAAAAAGCACTGCATTTAGTTATTCCATCTCAAATAATAATATATCTTGGAATATACTGCTGTTCTAGCATGAGGAAAATAAGATAAATGTGAACCTGTTTTCTTATGATTTCTCTGCACATTATGCAAACAACTTTTGGCAAAACAGATTTGACAGCACTTATATGTTTTTAAAGATTTCAGTGAATGAAATAAATCCCTGCGCTTAGCTTGTCTGCTTGGCAGTTTCACCATGATCCCTTGTTACAAGCAAAAGTTTATACTCTAATCTTTGAGGACAGCTTATGTAAAAGAAAACAGTCTTGAAGCAAAATAGTGACGTAGTTAACTGTATCATTAAAACCTTCCTGAACATAATGATCACTGTCAGGCACACGGCATTACAGACTACTGTGCTTCTTTCAGCTTTAAATTACGGAAAAGCTCAGACTATGTTATCTGAAAGTCATTGCACAGAGTTAACAGTGACCACCTATTCTGCACAAAGGTCATAATTTTGTAATAATTCAAAGTAGCACTGAGCTGACCATTCATAAGAAAGAGTGATCATTTTTTATATAGGCAGGTAACTTATTATTTGCTTTCCATGTCATTATTAGCATGAGTGAAGGAGAGCTCAGAAAATGAACACAGGCTTATGTAGGTTCCCTCAAGTGTCTGTTCAGTTCAGCCGTGAGAGGATTTAGGAAAGTTTACCACTGAGTATTGGCATTTGGTTACTTATTCATAGAGATGATGTAAACTCAGCTTTGGGTTTTGAATAGTGTCATACATATGTTTACAGAGAGCGCAATATGTACTTGTATACATTGCTTTTATATGGTGGGGTTTTTTGAGAGTTTAAAACAGAATTCATGATTTGAGAAATGAATGAAGCCACCTAATATCTTACTCTCAAAAGACCCACTGACTTCAACTATATAGGAAGCAATTTCATAGTGTGTGAATAGTCCGCGGCATGTCCCTTCCAGCCCAAATTATTCTATGATTTTATGAAAATATCAATGGAAGATGATTTGTAAAAACACCAATGCTCTACATCACTTCGATTATTATTAGCTTAGGAGCACATTCTTCTTTAGCATAATCAGAGCTCTGCCTTCTATTTTTAAATGAACTCGTACACTTCAGTCTGAGATTCTGAAGTCAATAAATGTATTCTGCATAGCTCCTTGTCTATGGGGAATCTCTGCTTTCTGCTTTTGAGAACAGCTGTCTTGCTGAAGAAATACACAAAGATACACCAACATGAATGAGATTGCTTATGATCTTGTAGCACTGTTTCCTCTTTTCAGATAATAAAATAGCAAGACCCCAAGAATAAATAAGTGCAATAAATCACCATCTAAAATGGATATATGAAACAAAAGTAGATTTTTTGAAATGAAATAAATTTACATTATAATATGTTTTGTAACTCATATATACAACCTAAAGGGAAGAAGATAAAAGTGGTCAGATTCACGGCAGTCCTGAAACTGGTTAGTGTGATAGTAATTATTCTTCCATTTAGAAAAAAATTTGCATGAGGGCAAGTATGTGGAGGCTTCTTGAGCAATGTAGTGTGGCCATAACACTGCATGAATATTTGAAGACATAGTTTTAATGGTACTGTACCAACTCATACTAGGAGATAGGTCACCTACATCATGTCCTAAATACTTTATGGCCTTATGTAAGCAGCAAATATTTGAGAAGGAAAAATATTAAGCTCTCTGAAGAACAGAGAGCTCACATAACAATCTTGTTTTCTTGTTGCTTAGTTGTCTTGCTTGAAGTAAGCTAGAATATGGAAAAAAACCATAATAAAATACATTACATTTGAAATTAAGTATAAAATTATGCAATGGTAAAGTTTCATATAATTAATTATTTTCCAGGCACACAAGAGAGTCCAACTTCCATATTCTAACAAAACCAGAATTCCCCTGCCTTTGGAACTGAGTGTTACAGTTGAAATATTAATGGGAACCCTGAGAAAAAGCAGTGTCTGCCTAAACCACAATGCAAAACATGAAAACACTGAGTATGTAGGATGCTTAAAGATGGGAGTAATCTAGTCAAGACACCCATGGACATAGTAATAAGCAGATTTTATGAGTGATTATCTTTAGAATAATTTTGCTTTCACTGAAATCAGCAGCAAAATTTCAGCAAATTCCCTGGGACCACTAATAGTACAAGGCAGAGAGCCTTTGAAAGTCATGCCTAGAAGATGTGAGAAGCATTCTTTATTAACAGTCCTTTTAATCCACTTAGTATCTTCTTCTTGCTATTTGTGCATCTCTAAAATGAGGGATGCAAGCCTACTTCTGCCTCTGAAGCTGAGCTGTGTTTCCTATCTGGACCCTTGTTCCATGTTGTGTGTAGCTCAGCACTACATGGATCTATTCCTTGCTCTTCTTTCTGTGCAGAGCAGCAGGGAGTGCGGCAGTCCTTGGCTGGGATCTCATCACAGCCGCTGATATCCCAAGCAAACAGTGCTCACCTGCCAGTTCAGATCCTGGTTAGGATGAGCCTCTGGCAAGTCAGGCATATGACTAGAGACAGGACATACAGGAAAAAGTAAAAACCCATCCAAACTGGCTTTGGACTCTTCCAGGGATGGGGCATCCAAAGCTTCTCTGGGCAACCTGTCCCCATGTTTCACCATGCTCACAGGAAAGGATTTCCTCCTAATATCTAATCTAACTCTACCCTCCTTCAGTTTAAGACAATTCCCCCTTGTTTTATTAGTACATGCCCTTGTAAAAAACCCCTCTCCAACCCTCTTGGAGTCCCTTTCAGCTACTGGAAAGTGCTATAAGGTCACCCCAGAGCCTTCACTTCTCCAATCTGAACAATGCCAACTCCCTCAGTCTTTTCTCACAGGGGTGAAGTTCCATCCCTCTAATCCTCTTGGTGGATAATCCTCTTCCACCAACCGGTCTATGTCCTTCTTGTGCTGAGGACCCCAGAGCTGGTCGCAGATGTGTTTGCTTGTATGTCAAATGCATTTGGTCTGTCAGTCTGGGAAAATGACCAGACCACAGAACATTCTTATTTGAAAGGGACCAACAAGGATCCCCAAGTCCAGCTCTTAAGCGAATGGCCCATATGGGGACTGAAGCCACAACTTTGGTGTTATTAGCACCATGCTTCAACTAACTAACCTCAGTGATGTACTCCATGGAAAGGGAAAGAGGGGTACTCAAACCTGTCCCCACAAGAGCGTGCTTTTGCATGTGTAAATGGATCCAAAAATACAGCCTGAGCTCCAACCAGGAGCAGAGATTGAAAAGGCCAAATAGTTTTTAATTATTTTCAAAGGAATGTTCCCAATTTGAGTGAAATAATCAATCATCTGTCATTCTTTAAGCTGTGGCTCTCAAGGTTTCTAAGAGATTTTTGCCAACTAATCCACAAAGTAGCAAATACTTTGTAGCATGTCTTCCGTGCATGTCTGCTTTTTCCTCTTTCTTTGTCAGGATTTCCTCTGGTGTAAATTCAACACTAAATGAATTTGTAAAGCACAGCAGAACTGAAGAGGTAAACCCATGCAAAATTGTAAAGCGACTTGAGAAATAAATTCAGATATGCAAAGACATTCTTTGTGTACTAGCTACATTCAAATAAGTAACAGCAAAGATACACCATAGAAGCAAATAACCAAGCAACTGCATTTATCTTTCTGTTGATTGAGAACTTATTTCATTAAAATACATGGTAGCTAAATTGAGAGCTTTAGTCTTTTAATTTCTCTTAAGAGAATGCTTTGATGCCAGTTTATCTGACAAGGCAAGACTTTAACAAATGAAGGAAAGAGCTTAGCAGACAGAAGTGTAATCAGCACACTGCAATTATTCAAAGCTCTGCATCTGTTCAAAAGAACAACTCATAACAATGCAAGAAATACTCATTTTCTTCTCTGTTTTATGCAACTCACTTATAAACTTTGCTTAATTGTACAGAAAAAACCGCCACCTCTGAAGTTTAGTGTAAGTAACCTCCCCATCTAGATAACTTTATGGAAGGATGAACAGTGTTGTTAAATTGTACATATATGTATCTATAAAAGACAGCTTTAAGATAGTATTAGACAGTAAGGATTTGATCCACTTTAGGAAATAAGAAGAGATGGAAAGATAGAAGAGATTATTTTTTCATTCAAACCTACTTTGCAGTTAGATATAAAAGGGACTTATCGGGGTAGTACTTTTATAAACCCCCAGGACTGGATACAAATATCACTAACATTGTAAGAGGTGTCAATAATGACAAAAATATTTTTATATGAGAAACTGTAGCTTCTGATAATACAAAGTCAATTAGGCTATTCTGCAGTATGTATAGTAATAGGTGTGATAGCCTACAGATTTTCTACTGTAGCCACTGAACTGAAAAGAGACCACCTTATTTTAAATGTGGGGGTTTTTTTAAATAATGAGGTCATTGAAAAAGAGCTATAAGTAAAGAGCAAACAAAAAAAAATCTTGGACTGAGTGACCACAGGTGGATTTTACTGAATAAAAGTACATCTGTAACAGAGGTTCTTCAGCCTGACTCATTTCCCATCAGACTTCTTTCAGAAGAATGTCATTTTTCATTAAGAGTTAAATCAGGACAGCTATTGGTAAGCAAGTGGGAAGGCAAAACAATGAGTCAGAAGAGCATCCCACAGCAAACACTTGAGGGTAGTTTGAAAATGAGTCACTGAAAAGGGTAGTTCAGCCCCCTGAATTCATTAAACTATTTTTCAATGGCCTCGGTCCAAAAAAAATCAAACAAAAAAACCCCAAAACACCAACCAACCATAAAACAACATCCCCCCCAAAAAAACCAGAAGCCCAAAGGCAGGCTAAGAGACAGAAATTTAGTCAAAAGTGAAACTCCAAATGGAAAAGGAATGTAAGGTCTATTCTAAGGATTGATAAAGAAGTAGAGAGGTTGGGTGACTTTACTGAACAGTGAAGTTTAGCTGTGACTGGCATTTGTGTAGGCAGTCTGTTATTTTAAATACCTTTTTCTTTAATACACTGCCTGTGCCTGATATGATGATGATGATGATGATGATGATGATGATGATGATGATGATGAACTTCTGTTTAGTCTGTTCATCACAGATTACAGCCTCCCAAAAGGAAGGACACACCTGTTGGCTAAGAACAGCTGATCTGGAAGGTATTGCTAACCAACATTCTGAAAACAAGTAGACTGGGTAGCACAAGAGGTGAAGGATGGTAGCTGAGAGCTGTCTTCATATTCCTAAAAATGGATGCTGCAGAGCTGCAAGGCTGAGGGACTGGTTTTGACACTGAGGCCAGAGAGCCCTTGAGTAGCTGATTGTCCACATTTCATAATGTTTGGCTCAAGGTAATTTCCACCCCACCCTTTTCTCTCCCCACTCTAGATAAGCATTTTTAATTTATCCTTTCCAGTTTATTTTGAGTACAACAATGTGAGGTATGTGCTGTAGTCCATCAAAATGGGGCTATTTCACATAAAGAAAGTGAATGCATTTATCAGCTGTTCCATGCTGAGGGCACAAAAGTGTTTAGAGGTTGCAAAACTTGGTGGGAGAATAATGTTGAAGATGACATAGAGTTGAAGGAGTTCAGCTTGGTGAAATTTTGTCCGTGCTGCCTGTTGGGAACTGTCTCTGGAACAAGCTATCTTCTGACCTCTTCTGGCCTGATATTGTCTCAGGGGATATCCATTGGAAGAAGAGTAGCTGAGGCTGAACAGAAGACTGTGGATTTCATTCACTACGCATGTGTTCCATCACCAGTTACTGCCCTATCCCCAGAATGAGAAGAAAATTGTCCTGGGTTTTCTTGCAGCCCAATGGGATATATAATTATTTTTCCTTGTGAATACTGGATATACAATTCAGATTGAGAAGTGCTCTTCCTCTTTTCTAGTGCTTTGTCAAAACCGGATGGTAAGAAGTTGTGTCTTGTGTTTTCAATTTCCACACAGAAGGCATTTAACCAGTTTTGGAAGCATGGTGCAAGACAAAAAAAAAACTTGATGAATGGAATGAAATAGCTGAGAGGAAATTCAATAAAATATTTATTCAGAAGTTTTCAAAAACAGTTAAAAGACAAACTACTATAGCCTCAGGGGAAAAAAAAAAAAAAAAAAAAGAAAAAAAAAAAAAAAAGACAGCCAAAATATGCTGCTGTGAGAAATCAGAGAATCACAGAATAGCTGAGTTAGAAAGGACCCATCAGGATCACTGTGTCCAGCCTGGCCCTGTGCAGGACACCCCAAGTATCACACTATGGGCCAGACAGCATTATCTGGCAGCAGTATATGTGCTATGCAGCAAACTGCCATTGTACAGACAAAGAAAAACAAATACAAATAAAACTGAGACAGCTAAAAATAGCTGATTACAAAGAAGTAAATTCACATGATGATTATTTTATTCAATGCATACCCTCAGGGAGGAAAAGAAGCTGATGCTGACAAGTCACGCTGGTTCTCAGAAAGGATGTCTGTTGGGCGGCTTCTCTCTGTTGTTCAGGTAGAGGCTGAAGCAAGACTAAGTCAGGAAATTATGAAAACCATGAAACTGTAGTTTAAGCATAGAGTACAACAAGGAAGAGGAAGAAAAATTTTAAATGGACAAACCAGCTGAATACAGTGGAAATATATCATTAACCTCCTGCATGTATGGGAGAGTATGCTGCCTGTATGTGAAATAAGGGGGAAAGCAAAAATGATAACCAGACATAGGCAATAAGTCAGGCTCAGCTTATTTCTCACTAGCAGCATTTGTTTCCTATACGGCTGTTTTCATTAAACTTGTAGGAATTTAATAAATTTGATATCTTTTCCCTCCAGGGGAAACAAACAGACATACCACATACAGCGTACAATCATGGAATGTATTATATTTGAAATTATATAAATTTCATTATCTCAGCAGTGAAATCTTGTTGATGTAGTTAAAACAATGAATTACGGCTGAAGTTTTTGACTAAAACAATTAAGTTAGCTAGCAGTGATAGTTGTTTTATAGCAGTTAGGAAAGAAATCACAGAATCACGGAATGTGTTAAATTGGAAGGGATTCATAAAATCCAGCTAGGATTTACAAAATTCTTCTGATTTTTTTTCCTTTTCTGAAATAAAATAATATTCTAAATAAGTGATCTTATACATAACTACCTCAATGTTACAGACAGTAAAGACTGTTCAAATTATACGTATCAGTGCAACTTTTTAGTTCAGAAAAGCCCAAAGATGAAAAAAAAAAAGAAAAATCATGTTTTGCAGAACTGGAAATAACTGGATTTAGACAAGAAGTGTGAAAGCAAGTGATTTGAACAATCCCATTTTGTAAACACTTCAATTACCAGATTTGCCTGAATCACTTGGCACTTCATGAGAAAATCAGCTGGTAGCTCTCTTCAGCTAATGACCAAAAATTCATTTGAAGTCCACTGGTGTCACAAAAAATCAAAGGAACTTTGATTTCACTTCAGTGAAACTGTAGTGTCAGTAATGCCTTCAAGAAGAGATTGCAATATTTATATGTCATTATTTCAAAACAAATTTTTTTTACATTCCTTTATGTATGCTAAGAAGAGATCACAATAGCATTTTTCTCCATGGGAACACTAACAGGATATCCTTCCTCTGTACATCTATCTATTTTCATAAATATTTAAACAACATTTATTCTGAGGTGACAAATTTGGTCAAAACTGGCCAATGGTATCAGAAAATATTGGGTAAAGGCAGAGGAGGTGTCTCACAATAGTCAAACAAACCTACAAAAAAACAATTTGGGTGCAGTGTCTTCACTGAACGATGCATTCTAGGTTCTGCCCTTGCACCATGTTATTGACCATGCAATCAAAATCTGAGTAAAACACAATCACACTGCAAAATTTCACAACTTTATACTCTCAAGGGGACCCAGAGGAAAGAACTGAAGTTTTAAAAAGCCAGAAATTGGGGAATGATAAATGCCAATGATGGGCAAACATTCCAGCAGGGAATTCCTCTGAAAAGGAGATATGGAAACTTCACTTCCTCAACAGATGCTCACTGAGATCAGACTAATGAAAACAGCTTCCAAAGTTAATTTAGCAGTCAGAGAACTGCATCTGCTTTAAATAAAATCATTTCATCCCAGCTTGTCCAAACATATTGCCACAAGGTACACACATTTCTGTAAAAACACGCAGTTATAGTGGGGCTGAGGGTTTTTGCCACATATCCAAAAGCCTGAGTTTGAGTCTCACTTCATACTCATTTCAAAACTGACCTTCATTGGCTCAGTTCCAAGGGATGGAGGTTATCAGGAGGGGAAACAAAGCTGACTGGAATGTTTCTCACACATCACTGGCTATAAAACCTCTTATTTTTTTACTCTTGCTCAAAAAACCACCTAGGTTTAACACAGATAATTTCTCTGTATGTTTGGAATGCCAGTGATGTCATTTAAACCATTTTTGTAGATAATGGTTCACAACATATTTATGAAATGATTCATGCTGCCGTCACAGTGCCCTTCCAAGTCTTCTGTTATTTTTGCAGCACAGAGAGCACACAGTACACAGAGATCTCAGCCATACATCAATGCCTTAACATGCCCTCTGTATTTCAATGTATACGACTTTACAAGACTACACAAAAAAGAGGTACCCTGCCTCAACAGATCTTGCAGTTGACTTTGATATGATCCAGTCTTGCCCTTGGAGCAGCTTGTAGCACTTTTTGTGCTCTTTTGCAATATTGCACGAGAGAAAATGCTGCATACTCAGTTGGAATTCAATTAAAGGCAGTGTTCCATGCTAAAGAATATGTGAACATCTGCTACTAGCATCAACGAAGTTGTCCAATTAATTAATCAATGGTTAAACTACCTTAAATATTAAAAGAGCTATGTGCTTTTATTGCTTGTTGATCTCTTATGATGAGTGTATTAAATGAAAATCTTTCAGCTAATTCATGAAATCTCAGAATGGATCTTTTGCTGAATGATTACAATATGGGAACACTGTTTCCACAGGAAAACAGAAGAGGAAATTAGGTTGTTTCCAGTACATAATCTGCAAGATGAGTGGATATTTTCTTTAAATTTAACAGAATAGACATGAGTTAAAATAAAATCAAATGCTTAGAAATGTTACTTATTGTGTGATATATCTTTTTTAAATTGTTTTTTTTACTTCTAGTAAATATCTTCTATTCCCAAATAGTGAATCACTTTTCGTTGATATCTGAATGCACTGTTGACAGTTTTTAGTTGAGTTAATTGGTACCAGGATCAAATATTCTTGTGACTCTCTGTCAAATGGCATGGGCAACAAAATGCTGAGTGATTTTATGACCTGGAATACACAAAGCATGCCAGTAATCTCAAGTGCTTATGCAATTAGCTGCTAGATTTCAAGAGCGAATAATAAATTGCCCATCAGAGCAAAGGTTTATTGTAAAGTGCACTGGTTTTGAATAAATGTGAGATTTTGTATACACAAAAAAAGATACAAAATAATTTGGATAATTTAATAACATTCTTTTTTAGGGAAGGGGGTAAAATGGCCTTAATTTCAGAATTTAACCACTAGTAATATCAATAAAGGGAAGCAGGAAGACAACTATTTTTTTATTCTAGGACAGGCCTGAGCACTAATTTCCCCAAGGAGGCTTCTCAGAAGCAATTTCTATAATTTATAAATCAATTTTAACAATTGCTCCCATTTCAGAGTGTGTTAGCTACATTCATTCACATAGTTGGATATTGTCTTACCAAGGTTGTTGATGAAGATCTTAAAAACATTTCTAGCTTTTTAAAAATTTTTGTCTTTTAAAAATTCTAATTTTTCAAAATTCATCTGATTCCTTTGCATAGAAACATCCAAGTCCTAATTCTCAAAATACATGGGAAGAAAAAATACGCCTATTTTGAAATTAGTATGTCTTTGTCTTTCCATTAGAAGTTTTGTGAGCATCTCTGAATTTCATACCTATAAATGTGAAGCATTTGAATGCAGAGCAGAGCTTGGATCCTGCTTTGCTGTAGCAAAACATGTCTTTTTGTCTGGCACATATTTATTTTGTCTACCGAGCAGACCAAGTAGCCTAGTAAAATCTGTTTCCTAATCTACATGAAATCTCTGGGGCTTGAGGCACGTTTCCCAAAAGCGCTGGCAGCAGTGACTGCGCTGTGCCGCACACCCTCCATGGCAGCCTCTTGTGTGACGGAATGGCTGAGCAGCAGCAGATTTGCAGAGGGTGTCAATCTGCTAATAGTGGTTTGATGGTTTGGGTCCTTCTCTAATGACAGCAAGAGCTTGGGAGGGAAGGGAGGTCATGTGGCAGCTGGAAAGACATTTGGAAAGAAGATGGTCAGAAAGTCAGGTTCCCTGGTGAGCCGGGGGGTGTTTAACAGGGAGCTGATGTGCATGTGATTGCAGAAATTCCTGCACATTTGCAATCATTCGGTACCTGCATAAACTGAACTGATGGTAACAATTATGAAAATGGTCACGTTAGGAAGTGGTTGAGAATTTTTCCACCAGAACTTCCTGCCAACAGAAAATTAAGTTTTCTCACCTAAGTTACCACTGCTTCTCTCAAAAGCACGGTACTTGTCCTAGGCTAATAACTATTTCTCAAATACTTTTATCCCATATTTTATAATAACTATATTAAACAATAAGAATTTTAATCAACATTTTATGACCATATTAATTCTGGTATGTAAAATTAATGCCCCAACCTATACATATATATATGAGAATCTTTTAAGTAAATTGATGCTTCAAAAACTGTGACTACATAGTGAAAACATGCTACTTCTTACAATACTTGAACAAGTGGAAATACAAAAATTCACCTGCTTGTAGAAGTTTTTTTTTACACAAAAATAAAGTCATTAATAACAGGGGAACTAAGAATTGAATAACTAATGGTTCTCTATACAGCGATTGGTATTTTTCTCTAGACTATACTTGTAGATCTGAATTATAGGTTGATGCATTACTGTGAAAACTAATTGTACTTTGAATAACAGAAGTAAGACTTTGAGAGAAGACAAGTGGAGGTACCAGGAGTAGAAAGAGATTCAAATGGCTATTATAAAAGAACATTATTTGAAAGCAAAAAAAATTAAATAAATTCATAAATATATTTAAAAGCAATTAAGTGGAAAGCCTTACTGACATACTAATGGGAGAAATTTGAGAAGTATTTTGAAGATTTTTCTGTATTAATCACTGAGATGAAAAATCCAGAGCTTTTAAATATACTTTTCTTAGAAAGGAATGCTAAAGATGATGGGAACTCAGGTGTTCATTTAGAAAAACATCATGGTTTTAAAAAATAATACCTTTCAATTCCAATCTCCTTGTTTGCTATTAAATTTTACCATTTAAATCCCATTAAATTTTGAAAAAGAAAAAAAATCACATTATTAATGGTAAAAACAATAAAAGAATCTGGGTTTGGTCCTGGCAGGGACAATTACATTTCTGATGAAGAAACTGAATGTCTTAAAAGTCATTTCTTTAAGAAGAACATATGTCATAATATATTAATGTACCATTGATGCAGTATATGGAAGTAACTGATTTATATTATGCAACATCTTATTAAGTGTCTTCAGCAGACAAAATAACCATATACATAACCACATGCATAACCATAACTACATGTCATTCTTCTCATCAGTTATACCATGCTAAAATCTGACTGGAAACTAAAAACCATCACCTCCTCAAGTAAACTTTCAAGATGACTCCCCCAACATCCTTTTCCTGGTTTGAAAAAAAGTACCTTTGCTGAAGCATCTCTTTGCACAGTATGATTATTATAATAGCAGTGACACAGACCACAGTTTTTTAAAGTGTAATCCTCTTTTTTCATAAACTGAAAAAAATTCTCACCCATTCTACTTCCATTCTGATTGTAACAAACACAAAATACTATGGTTATAAAATAAACATTTTTAAAATCACCCTCAGGCCAGTATTCTTGGAATCTATCTATCTATGTGTCTATCTATCTATCTATCTATCTATCTATCTATCTTTCTATCTATCTATCTATCTATCTATCTATCTATCTATCTATCTATCATCATGCTGACCCTTCACATGAGATGCATGAGCACAACCTAAAAATATATGTCTATTATAGATTTAATTTAGCAGTGTAAAGCAATCAACAGTTATCAGCTCTGGTTTCCTTGTGGGCCTATGAGAACATACTTCCAGAAACTTAACCACAGGTATGGCTTTTGTGTAATGATTGCTTCAGCTAGCGGGAGGCACGTAAGTTTAAGTACAGTTATGGTTGCTGCAATCATGCCTCCAGTTGCAATGTAGACATAAGATCGCCTGTGGAGAGATAAATCAAATGCTGACAGTCAAATACATTTGGTTCCTCAGGTATGTTTCAGGTAATTTACAATTACAAAATTTGCACAGTAGGATTGCTGGTTCAACGTGAGATAAGGTCTTTGGTTGTGCTACGTGACTTATCTCTGCAAAAGGGAAAACAAGGAATAAAGTTATTTTAAATTAGACAAAGAGATGGTAAAAGTAGAAACTCATCTAAAGCACTTTCAGTCACCCACAGATCAAATAATCTGTGCAATTTCAAACTTCATCTTGAAAACATATCTTTAAAAGGAAGCCATGGAAAAGTGCCTTTTTCTATCCTTGATTTTTGTCCTCAAAAAATCTGAAGGACTTAACTCAATGATTTTTCATGCCACAAAATGCATAAACATATCTGACACTACAATTAGATTATAGTTACATTAATTTATGCATTTACAAAATTAAATTAACTAATACAGTATTTTTAACATTTCCCTCCTCTAATTATGCAGAGAGTATACAACACATGCAAAAAATCCTTTTGCAATAAATATAAGAACTTACAATGGAATATAATGGATTCCTTTGCTGTTTTCAGTGACAGTTTACAAAAACATACATTGATTTCTTGTTACACGCATTTTTACCATACTTATTACATAGCAAATGTGAGGCTAAGAATAGACACTTATCATAGAATATAGTCATAGAATTATCAAGGTTGGAAAAGATGTCCAAGATCATCAAGTGCAACCTTTGACTGAATATTGCCATGGGCATTAAACCATATCACAAAGAGCCATGTCTACTCCCTTTTTGAACACTTTCAAGGATGATGATTCCACCACTTCACCATGGACCCTGTTCCGATGTTTAACCACTCTTTCAGAAATTTTTCTTAATATCCAACCGGAGCCTCCCCTGGGCTGCTTGAGGCCATTTCCTCTTGTCCTGTCATCAGCTGCCTGGGTGAAGAGGCAGACACCTGGCTACAAACTCCTTACAGGCAGTTGTGAGAGCAGTAAGATCTCTCCTGAGCCTCCTTTTCTCCAGGCTAAACACCCCCAGCTCCCTCAGCCACTCCTCACAGGACTTGTGCTCCAGACCCTTCACCAGTTTGCTGCCTTTCTCTTGACATGCTCCAGGCACTTCAAAGTTGTTCTTCAAAGTACAAAAACTAAGCTGGTAAAAGTCTGCTTCTCATTACAACATAGTATTTATACAACTTCAGGGCAGATGTATATTAGTAAGATACATGTCACCTCTTTGACAGATTAAGCTAGAACACCTTTATTTTAATTCAAAAATATGGTATAGAGGGTATAAAATCCTTTGACCTCTATTGTGAGACAGGACTTCAGGCTAAAGGTAGTCTAAAGCATTCATTCATCCAGCTTAAAATCTAAAATATACTCTTTGTGACAGACTTCTCCCTGATTGCAGATGTTGAGAGTTATTACGCATCTAGAACCACTAAAAAGGAGCTCTGTTTTAACACACACTAATTTATACAGGACGATAAGCTGATAAGAAATAATGAACAACCTAAACAAGACAACAATATTGCATGCAGATGCACATGGTGACAGATGTTGTCATGTTTAACAGGAGTTTGATCCATTATCTTCTGAAATCAGTGGAAATTACCTGGCTTTATGGAGACTGAACAGACTCACAGAGCTTTATGGACTTTTTAATATCATATTAGGATCCTTTGTCTAGTAGTTAAATTCATAAAAATTCTTCTCACTGGAGAAAAACCCCTGAATTAGTGAGAAACACTCTGGTCTTTGAAAGAAATTAGCTCCTTACATATATTCAAAACTATTTATGAACAATTTTGTGTGGTTTCATGTACTTTCAAACACTAGTTTGTAGGTGTGTTGCTATCACTACCTTGCAGTGGTAAAGTATTGTTCTTCACTGTAAATTCTTTTAGAAATGCCAGTTTCATTTAAAACTAGTGCTTAATCTAAGTACCCACAGGAAACACAACACCCCAGGAAAATGGATATAAGCAGGAGTTGTAAAAGTTTTAACACTGATACCAAAATACCATCTGTGGCTTCTTTAGGATCACCTGGATGTTTTGTGAAGAATGAAATTTCTACCTATTACATGACTTGGTCCTCTGTAAAATTAATAGAATGCAGTAAAAGAAAGAACTTCGGGGAAATGAACAGCACAGATATTCTGTGTTGGTTTCAGTTAAAGGGGATGTTTCTGTGCAGGAGCATGATGGGCTCATTGCACACACGCTCTGAGCCAGCTGGTCTGCACCAGCAGGTCTGGAAGCCATGGAGACCCAAGAGCACAGAGTGATGCCTGAGTCCATGAGTTCATCCTAAGAAACAACAGGGAGGATGAAGTGTGGAAAGAATTTGCAAGGTCAACAGGAGGATTATATCCGTATCTTCACCCACAGATCCCATGCAGGGCCTGTAGTAGCTTCTAGTTGTTCCCGTCTCTGGGGCTTCTATCTCTCCCAGAACTTCAGACCGTCTGGTCCAGAGATTACCCCTAAGTTCTTCCTTCCTAGAACGTTCAAACCACAGTGTCCTTTATGATCACACTTCCCTCATTCAATTTAATGCACATAGGGCCTTACTTCTTTTCTCCATGAGCCCTTAAGCTCGTTCAGTGTATTTGAGAGCTACTCAGTGATTGTCAACCCTTCTCCTATAAAGTGTCCTCACAATGGACCATTCTATGAAAGGCTTCTTATATTTGCCTGATCCAAGACTTTCCATTGAGAAACTCACGTATCTTCCATTTGTATCTATGATCCAGGAGCTAATTCAGAGAATTACATCAAATACTATTATGAATTCTTTGTACTAATTAGAGAATTGTGTGTCCTAAAAATGCTGAGATTCTGAAGAAATGTAAGTATCAGTGACTTACCAAAATGTATGGGTCCCAAAATGTATTTGATGATCTAGGCTTCAGTGATTTCCAAAGGTGACAGAGGAAGTTAATGGCAGAGAGAGAAATTACAGAAGAATGCAAACTGCAAAATAATCTTTGCTATTGTAATAAGTGCCCTATCTTTAATAATATATTGCAGAAAAAATCCTGCATTTCTGGATATAGCACATGGAATTGTAAATTGTTCCAGTTCTTCAGATGTATCCTTTCTTCCAGGCCATGCCTTCTTATGTATTCACAGTCTCTCTGACTGAATTACTGTGTTCTATTTAGTCACTCATCAAACTACAGTCTTTATCTCCACAAAAATTTGCTTTTATGACCTGTGAACACTAATATGGCTCCATGTTACAACCTGTCCTCCAAACAGCCTCTGATTTACAGCACTCAAAGGAATTAAAAGTAGCAGATCTATATGTGTATGTACTGTTTCTGTTGGCTTTCCCTCAAGCCCTTACATCAACAGAATTTAATTTTAGAATTTCTAATTTTCAAGAGTTGCTACTGTCTCAAAATCATACTGGGCCATCTCTAGCTCCTCTTCCTTTGTTTTTAGGTTGGATCTTTTCCCCATTGACTCTTTTGGTCTGCAGATTCTTATTTTGAGTAACTGTGATTGTAACACTGGGGTTCTGCTGCTTATCAAGCAAGCCCTTGTTTCACTTTTCCTGCTAACAGCCTTCCATAATCTCAATAGTAATTTAGCTTAAATAACAAGTATAAATGTTCAAATCGGTATGTATTTTTCCTTCTATTCACAATGCTCTTCTTACTTAGGGTAGTGTTACAATTTTTAAGCAATGTTTCTAAATCTGGGGTTAAACTAAGAATAGATTCAACTGTCACAAAGTGCATGTTAGCACTTTATTTTTATTTTACTGATGAATACAATGACCAAACTGTTCTATCTTCTTTTAGGTTGTCATTTAATCTTTTCCAGTTATGACTCATACATTAAAAATAGATGATCAATATTTATATGTATCCTGAGTGTGCTCTTATAAGGAGAGACAAAGATGTTCTTTCAGAAGACCTAACCCTTTCTGTAGGCAAGTTATTTTTAAAAAATGACATGTTTTTGAGTAAGTGGAGATTCTGCTACTGTGGCAATATTTGACTGCATACAGTGTTGGCATTGATTCCACCCACTTCAGGCAGAATTATTTATTATAATGTTTATTGGAGCACTATAGCTAGTTAAGGGCATACCTTCCTTTTCTTGCTCAAAGCAGTAAAAACCTTTGCATCTTTATTTTTGTTTTAATAGAGCTATTACATTATTAAAGTAACTATGCTTCAGTTCTGGAAGCTACAGAAGTGTGTGGACAGACTTGTGATGTAGATTCCAAACAAGGTATTTTCTTTCCTTCTCCTGAGCACTCTAAACTCAACTGGAACACAACAATAATTGTTAAGTATATGAAAAAAACTATAGCAGGCAATGAGTCATCTTTCAGGCTGATTATATATATATATATATATGTATAAAATATATATTTATAAACAAAATCCTTTTTCCTGGTAGTGGATCTATATGCTGCTTGTTTTAACTTGAGGCTAGGAAGCGAGAAAACATCAAATGGTATTTTTGATGCTATGAGAAGCTTATTTTGGTTTCTACCCTGTGTGCTGGTGAGGACATGCCCACACAGTTTGGCTCATTACCTCTGAGCGTGACTGATTCATTTTTGATGGAAAAAATGGCACAACACTGCAAATTAGTCAACTGAAGCTATAATTGAAAGTAGAGCACATGAAAGAATTGCTTTGAATGGCCAGATAAATCCACTTGACATTCACTACTCACACCTGACAAAGCTGGCAAATACTCTGGTGCTATAAAAGACTAAGACATGCAAAAGCCTTTGACGCCCTGTTTGTCGGAACAAGTAGTAGAAAATACTATGTTTCAGAGTGGGAAGGTGAACAGTATGAAATGCGGTAAGTTTGGTTTGCTAGTGTTATATCTGTGTTTTATTTAGTCAATTATAGTAAATACAAGCTCCAGAAATTTTTCTTGACTTCACCCTAGCACAAACATTTCTGTCTACCGCAGCATCCTGGAAAATTGTCTGTAGTTTGCACTAACTGTTTTAATTAAGTAACCTCTTAGAATTTTCCATGGTTCTTTCTTTTTCATTATGCATTACAACAGGAAGGTTATTGAGGACCTGAGTCACAAAAAAGCTTGGGAAATTGAATGAATTTTGGTGCAAAATCATGACAACTCAAAAGCACAGTAACACGCAACAGAAAAATCAATATAAATTACCAGTATCTGTAGATTCACTACAATCTTCCCATCTCAGCTGGAAACTAACAGAGATACTGTCTCACCAGAATTACAGATGACTTCTCCAGGAAGGTATTGATCCAGCTTGTCTGAATTCCCAGTTAGCAGAGAAAGTGCCTCTGATCATCTACTGAGACAGATCCAATTGTTATCGGTTGACCCTGGCTGGCCACCAAGTGCCCGCCAAAGCTGCTCTATTCCTCCCCTCCTAAGCTGGGCAGGGGAGAAAAAATATAAGGAAAGGCTTCTGGGTTGAGATTAGGGCAGGGAGAGATCACTCACCCAATACTGTCATGGACAAAACAGACTTGACTTGCGGAAATTAATTTATTACCAATCAAAACAGAGTACAATGAGAAATGAAACCAAAACTTTTAAAGAGCTTCTAGCCCTCCCTTCTTCCCAGCCTTAACTTTAATCCCAATTTTCTTCACCTCTTCCTCGCAAGAGGTGTAGGGGGATGGAGAATGGGGGCTGTGGTTGGTCCATCACACTTCTCTTCTGTTCCTATTTCCTCAGGGGCAGGACTCCTCACACTCTTCTGCTCTAGTGAGGGGTCCCTCCCATGGCTCAGTGCTCCCTGAACGTCTCTGGCATGGGTGCCTCACACAGGGTGTAGTCCTTCAGGATCACACTGCTGCAGCGTTGATTCCCTGTGCAGCCACGAGTCCTGCCAGCAAACCTGCTCCAGCACAGGCACATTCTCCATGGTCTGCAGGGGGATCTCTGCTGCACTGTGGACCTCTGTGGGCTGCAGGAAGAAAGGCTGCTTCACCATGGTCTTCAGCACAGGCTGCAGAGAAACCTCTGCTCCGTGTCTGGAACACCTCCTTCCTCCCTGCCGTTTCCACTGACCTCGGTGTTCACAGTGTTACTGCTCTTGCATATTCTCACTCCTCTTTCTGGCTGCTGTTGCTCTGCAGTTTTTCCCTCTCCTTAAATCTGATATCCAAGAGGCACTGCCACCATTGCTGATGAGCCTCGGCTAGCAGTGGGCCCATCCTGGAGCTGGCTGGAATTGGCTCTGTTGAACTTGGGGGAAACTTCTGTCAGCTTCTCACAGAGGCCATCCCTGTTTCCATGCAAATGCCATATACCAGTCCATCTAACATAGCTCCATCCTTTCTTAAAATTTCTACAATGCAGATGCAGTCAACATTGTTTTTGAATTAAACCTCAGTATCTGCAGAGCCATGCTTGTGAGGCAGGTGATTACTCTGTCCAAAGCGGCCTCATTTAAGTATCAACAACTAATGTTAAGTACCAAGGGCAATATTAAAAAACTAGGGAGAGTCCTGGGAAGTAGATGAACTGCATTGCTATGTAAAACAGAGAATTTTAAAATGGGCCTAATTCCTAGTTAGGCAGGATTTAGCACATGACTAAATCCCAATACACACTACTTAGAAAATCTTTATGGAGAGTCATGAGAGAGGTGGCAATGTGGTAAAGAGCATTCTGAAGAATTTTCCTCCCAATTACACTTTGTTGAAATGTTCCCTTTGCAGAGTTACTTTTATCTGCACTCCTTTTTTCATTGTGAATTTCAGAAGCATTATATTTGATTAGATGTACTTATATCCATGCTAACATTATACATTAATTATGCAAAATAGAAAAAGTAAAATTATATTACATAAAACTATGATGTTACTGTGAGAGGTTTTTTTTACTGTGATTTACATTTCTTCCATTAACAGTTCATTCTTTCTCACAATGTCTTAATGAGTCTTCTAAATTATTCAGCATTGCAGTAATAATACTAATTTGAATAATACAGCATCATTGTTAGTTATCTTACAAACTTGTATTGAACTTCTATCTCATACAGGTTTTCAGACATGTTTGTTCCATTTACCATTCAGCCAGGCTATAAGCCTGTGGATATGATTTAAAATCTCTGAAAATTAGCAAAAGCAGACCAAGATTCAGGTTTTGTCATAAAGTTTTAGGCAACTTTGACTGGAAAATGTTCGCTATTAAAGAAACTTACAGCTTATACTTGAGCACTCAAACAAATGCCATTATTGCGATTCTGAGTACCATGATCTCAAACCTCCTGCCATGTCACAGAATATCCAACTGTGATTTGAATGGGCAGCCTGCCAAACTACGCAACAATTTGCCTAAAGAGAAAATCCAGAAGTAATGATTTATCTGTTTAAGTCAATCATGAATTGGAATGTTGAAAAATGTAGAGAACTTAAGCATCTACTCTTTATTTAAGATCAACATTTAAACCTAGCCAGATAGGTGATTCTTTCTGACTGAGATACCATGGTAGAAACCCTCTCCTATTAATTGTCCAGAAATTAGTATTCTGTTGCAAAGAAAATGTCATTATGTGTAACAGAATAGCCAATATCTTTGCAGTTGAAGTTCCTCAGTCAAGGCATGTGAAAGTGTCAAAGCCCTATTTCATCCAATTTGAAGCAAGGGCTTCATCACCGAAGTCAGTGTGAAAATCACTGGAGGTCTGAACAGCACAACCCTCTTTCAGAGGTCATTCCACTTGTACTCTTTTAGTGTTTTAAAAACTTAGATCCAAAAGAAGCAAGAGGTATTTCTGATCCCAAAGAGGCAAAGGACAGTCCACAGGTGAGGACTTTACCCTCTATGTTACAGCTCTGGCCCAAAGAATACTCTGGTGGTTGCAGAAAAAGGAAGAATTTGAGCATGTAGGACTGAGATTTTATACTTTCCTATCGATCAGCTTAGGGCATTTGCCCAAAATACAGGCTCAGGCACACTAGGAATGTGACCAAAACCTCTCATCCCAAACAGACTCATAATTGACCCAGGATTTTGCCCAGGAGCTTTCTGTCCTATATGTTACATTTTGTGAATAAGACATCTGATACAAAGTCCTGGTAGGATAGGGCTCTGGTCCTCAGAAGTTCATGAGCTATGCCATCAGTTTTATTTAACTGGCTGTGGGACAGAATCAGTGTTTGGGTAATTTTTTCATGTGCTCACTGACATTCAGCCACTGGTGTATAAATCCAAGGTGGAACTAGGAACTTTGAAATATAAATTAGATCTTAAGTATTTTGTAAATCTTATCCATAAATTGAAATTATTCCTGGGCTTGCAGAGGACAGGAATTTCAGAGTACTTTTGCCATTTCCTTACATCTCTTCAGATTTCGACAAAAACAACATTAAATACACTTTTAATCAATGTGAATGGTGTCTCTCCACCAGAAAATATTCGAACGTAATCTAGAACACAGTAAGTTCTATTAAATAAATATACAGAGGACATATTAAGGCCTTACACTTAATAGACATTTCCTTTTTCTAATCTTTAAATGTACTGCAAGTATAGCCCTGCACACATCATTCTATTTAAATATTGTAACAGAAAATCAGAAAAATTAATTTTTTGAAGTTATGTGCCTTTTTGTATGGGAGAGTTGCAAAAATAATTTAATCAGAACTCTTTTTTTAAATTTCTGTCCATAAAATTGACTTTGTGGTGCTTAAGGACATGGTTTAGGGATGGACCTGAAACTGCTATTTCAATGGTTGGACTCAGTGATTGAAGAGGTCTTTTCCAACCTTAATGATTTTACGATTCTGTAATTTACCACAATCTCCCAATACAACGAAATAATTACAACAACAGCAACAATGGGAAATTTCTTAAAGCCTTTGCAAATTACAAAGGGAGGTTTGTTTCAGCCTTACCATCATCCACTGCTCACATTCCAAACATCAAAAATGACAACCACATATATCCGAATAAACCCATTAATACAATTCATTAAATACTGTGGAAAGGAACTTGTTCTTGAAATAAATAAGTTTTCCTGTGATTAAAACATCTGCTAAGCAGTTCTGATTTCTATTCCAAATCACTCTCACATTCTGCAAGGAGTTGCTTGGATTTTTCCAACTGCAGATGATACTAAGATTTATATTTCTTCCAGCTGAATATGAGCATAAACCACATGGAGTGAAATTTCTTTCTATTTCAACTCTTGTTAATATGATCTACCTACTGAATAAAATATCCATTCCTCACTCTAATTCTATAGTATAACAACATGGGAGAATAATTTACTTCAACAGATCTAGTAACAGAACTTAAAACTAAAATTGATCTCATAACCCACCAATTTAATATACTGATTTTTAAATCATGAAAAGATTCTGTATTATAGAGTTTAAACATATATATGAAATCTTTTCATCCTTTAATCCAGGTATAGTTCCTTCTTTGTTTCAGACTGTTTTAAGATTTATTCTTAGATCCAGTCTTGTTAGAGCCACAAGTATTAAGAGCCCTTCATATAATTTCATTTTCTATATGGTTCAGCTGAAGATATAAGACAAAATTTTAATTAAAACAGTGCAAATGTTGTATCTAGACAAGGCTATATTCCAACTGTTAAATATTTATTATTGGTAGTAGTATGACTCAAGGAGATATTGCTACTTGCTTATAATTCCAAGTGAGAACATTCATGCTTTCTCATTCTCCTTCCAGCCATCTCTAAAACTGTCCAGTTTTCAAGCATTGCTCATTTGATATGGGACATTAAGCAGTGACAAGAAATGCAATATCCACAATGTTGTTTTTACAGAGATATTTCCAAGACCATTGGTCGTTTCTTACCAAGTCACAAAATTTGTGTGAATTACAAGTTATTATTTCACTTATTTATTTCTAAAAATGTAATTTGCTTTTTACCTTTGCTTTTATTGTTCTTGTTGGAATGATATTATTTTTGATAATTTTAAAAAATTAAACTATTTTAGTTTTATTGTAATTTGTGCTTCCTGTTCTGAAAGCAATTTTTTTTTGCAGCTTTCCCAGTTTAAATTCAATTTTTCCTCAAGGAAGTTACAGACAGGAAACATTTACATAGATATTCCAAAGATGAAACCATTCCCTTAGTACTCTTCCCAAATTTTCTTCAGAACTTGAGATCAAATGTTTCTATGCATGCACAGGGTAGAAAAAGGAATAAAAAACCCTGTAGACGTTTGACTGATGTTGGGCTTAAAGATGAACAGCATTTTTCATACCTGCAACCTAAGGTTCTACCTTCCTAAGGGAACAAAACATCACAGATGAACAAAGGCTGCATTATTCTATGACCACAGCATAACTAAAAAGCTTTTCTTTGGAGTACAGCAAAAAAGCCCCATTTTGAGATGTAAATACTTCATTCATATTAGACTATAGAAAATAAGTAACACTAAAACAAGTCAGACAAAAAATAAAATACATTAAACTGCTTTTACCTTTTCTATATACAACCAAACTATCTTGTCTAAATATTTATTATTTTAAAAAGAATGAGGTGATGCTTTTATGAAGTAAAATATCTTAGTTCAGTGCTCACAACACCTCTATTGCTGGATCAGGAAACAGGCCTCTCATGTCACACTAATTTGCTTCTTCTTTTCTTTGCTAGAGCTACCTCTGTTTTCCTTTCTTTTGTCCATTTTTATTTCATGTCTTTTTCAACTGGGTGATTAACTTCTCCATTTTTCATGTTCTAACAATTATCCTTTTTTTGCATCCTGCTTTTATCCTTCATTTCTGTTGCCAGTCCATCCTCTAGTTATCCACAGAGATGTTGACTACACAGAGCTGGTGTCATCCAAGCTGAGTTCTGCACATGTAGCAACAAGAAAGGTGACACTGCTGTCTCCTGGGCTCAAGTGAGTACTCAATTCCATATATGTCAGCACAAAACAGGAGATAGAAAAAATGGTAGGAATATTTACACTGGACAGAAAATCTGTTTGTATTTCTCCAGACATGATAAGGATGGATTTGGACTGTTTATGATTATTTAAAATCAGCTTTCCTAATCTATTCGGTATGCAACCTTTTCTCCCAAAAGAGAGGACATCATTCTGCAAATCGTTAAATTTCCTTTCAAGTGTACAAGATTGCATTACTGATTTGGTGGTTTTGGTTGTGATCAAAATATCTTCAACGCTATGCCCCAACACAGTGCATACCACCACTCATTATGGCATAATGAATAAAGATGTGTAATTAAAATTGTAATGGTAGTTTAGAAAAATGAAAAGGAATGGGCACAGACACATTTCCCACAGGTACACTAGCACTCCTCAATTGTCCAAATTAAGTCTGAACTCAATCTTTTGAGGGGCTTGTTCATTCAGGTTTCTGAGCTGAGGAATCTTCTTCCTGTACAGCTGTGTTGAGAACTGATCGGTGGCTCATTTTTGTTTTGGTTTATTTTTTGGGGGGGAGGGGCGTGTTTGTTTTTTATTTTCCTAATGTACTGCATAAACTACTCCACAGTGAAAAATAGAGTAGGCATCATGTAAAAATTACAAGTGATAATTAATGTTCTGTTTTCCTCTGCATAAAAAGCTCTAAGCAGACCAACCAATCCAAGTTTCACGTAGATAAACCAGGTTGCTTCTAAAGGAAGGAATTCTAAACATGCCATTAGTCCACAATTAAACTCACCATCTTCAAGCACGGTGCCAAAGTAGTTATTAAAAAGGAATGTCCACACATGGTCCAAAGAAAAGCCAGATGCGATGTAACAGTACATGCAAATGAAATTCAAGCCCTGTAGCTGTAAATGTCATCCCGTGTTGAGAAAAATTTTAATATGAAAGATTCTGTTTTCTGCTCTATTTGCTGTTTTGGTGTAGAAGATATAAAAATATGGGGAAGAGATGACTAATTTGTTTTGAAAAGCAATATATCCATTGCTTTATTTGCTGACCATCTAGAATCATATTCTGACACATTTAAGCTTCTGCTGATCAGTATTTTACTTTGAGAACAGCTTCATTGATTTTTGGTCTGGCCCTGATTCTGGGGAGAAAAGTGCCTAGTATGTGTTTGGACTTGGTTTGGCTTTACGTTAGTGATGCTGAAGGAAGGACAACTGATATGTCATTTGAAAAGGAGTGATGTCAAGTCAGCATGTTTCTTCCTGCTCTTCTTCCACATGCTGAAGAGTCACAAGGGTGTATTTAGACTTTTGAAGAATGAGAATTGTGTCTTGAATTCTTTTTCTCAAAAGAAGACCATAGCCAGAATCTCTCTCTGCTCTTCCTGCCCTCCCTCCCTCTGTTTTTCTAAATACCAGAGCAACTGCTAATGGAGATGCTGCATACATGTCTACAATGAAGGACACAGCAAAAATGAAAAGGAATTCACAGTGATGCAGATATAACTTATTCCCACTGTAACCATGGTTTCTTCAGTGAGTACTTCTATTGTTAGTACATAATTTGAAAGGCAAAGAGGAAAACACCAGGCCCTTCTGATAGTAAGACAGATTTGAATCCAACATGACAGAATGTCTCACATACGGAAGACACAAAACTTATGGGGGGTGTATTACAGTTCTCATTACTGCTAGGACATTCCTGAATTACAAACAGAAAAAAACCCAAATGCTATAAAACATTATATGCCTCTACTAATTTCTAGATACTTCGTCGAATACTCTGAAATAATGAAGTCTGGTTCATGCAGTAAAAAGATAAAATAGTGCAATACACACACATAGCTTCTAGTATGTTTATCAGTATCATATATGCTCATCAAGTATTTTCTTTAACAAGCAGTTTTGGATAAATTTAATTAATTTTCACTACATTCATTCACAAATAGACATTTTATAGCAAGTCACACTAATACATTTGGAAGATATTTCTTTTCCTCTTGAAATTTTATCTGAAACTTGGAACACCATCTTTAATCCCCATAGTCGATATCTACTTCAGATATAATGGCAAGGGTTAATTCAGTACAGAATTAAAAGTAAAAACTAGTAGATGAAGTTGTCAGAAGAAAAATAAACGCACATAAATACATCTCTATTTCCTAGAAATATTGACTACAATATAATTCAACTTAATATAGTAAGAAGGCTGAAAACTCAAGCATATATTTGGCATGAAATTTCAGACATAAAGACAAAAAGTCATGGAGCATATATGCATATATATATATATATATATAAATATAAATATTTTATTAACCTATTTTATTAAGTATTTTTAAAATCCCTGTCATAAGTTACCTATAAATATCATGGTTCATGAGTTGACTCTCTGAAATCAACATCAAACAGAGTCATGGTAATAACTTAGTAAGAAAGCTTTCTCTCTTAAAATGCATACCAATAAAATCATGACAGACTCTACCAAAGTAACATAAGCTTTTGGAAATTCTGCCACAGGAGTTTCTGTTTATCCTGGAAAAGAGATCATGGGGCTATGGGACAAGCAGCTTATAAAAGCCCAGAACAGCTGAGAGACAGACAGACAGACAGACAGACAGACAGACAGACAGACAGAAGTAATTTTTTAGATTTTAACACTTGTATTTTGAAGGTAATGTTTAACAACACACAGATGACATATCTTCAGGCCAATCTACCTGTCGTGGAGTTTACTGTTCATGTGGTGAAGTCAGGAAAAAGGATTAAAGATTTCTCATGCTATTTTTAACTTCTTCCCTAATTCTCCCAGATTGAGCTCACACTTTCAATCTCCTTGGAACTGTTTCCTCCAGGTTCAGAATCACTATTCCACATGTAAGAGAAAAACAAAACAATATGAAAAAAGAAACTTATGTACTCAATGATTTTTTTCACAAGCATCACTCTAGTTGTCCTTATTCTGTCTCTTTCATCCTCTCTACTCAGAAGTCCTAGTTAAACTACAGGTTTGACATGCCTATCACTTCAAATCCCAGAGTCACAAGATTGCATGAGAACAAGTTTATTTTTAAACAAAATATGAAACTCTCGGGTTCCATTATGTCACAAAAGAAGTCTTGAAAATGTGGCTAAATGTAACAAATAGAGCCATATGTGCAGAAAACCTGAAACTCAAGTTCTGAAATCTGTCACAAGCAGATACAGCTGGAGAGTGCAGACCTCACAGCCCTGTGTTCTCTGCCACACCACTCTTCTGACAGCGCTCGTACTGCAGATGGGCATCCCTTCAGCTCAGTATATTGCTAGCACTAGCCGCTCCACGGACCTAGTGACACTGTGGCAGCAGTGACAGGAGAAGACAAGATGCATCTCCGGAGGTGAAAAGGAGAGAAATGTCCTCGAGCGAATGCCTGTCTTGTCCTGAGAGAGGTCCTGCAGGAGCCATCGCCTTGTGCTGCGTGTCAAGGCAGCGCAGGGCAGCGCTGGGCGCGGGATGAAGGCTCGGCGCTGGCATGGCACAATGACAGCCCAGCCGGTGACACCGCGCCCGCCGCCGCCGCGCAGCAACCCACGCTTCTCCCCAACAAAACTCACTCACCTCGAATGAACCGTCACTTGAAACAACAACAAACAAAAAAAGCAAGAGAGCTGCATGTACTTTAGTCTCCTATTCTTTAACTTCCTCCCCGTTCACGCGGCTCACTATTTAAAGCGTTCAGTCTTTGTGTACAGTCAGTATGAAGTTATTTGTAAAAATAATGTGTGGTAAATTGGCAGACAAGCACAGTTTAAAATATAGGCAATCTGTTGAGTGATTTAGGAGAGCTGCCATAAAATTTCACTTCTTATATTATAATATGTTTAGCATTTTATGCAACATAATACTTCAAGAAAAATGATAAACAGTAAAGATTCATTGAAAACGCTTTGTAGGGAAGAACACATGGGGTGACTGTCAGGGCAGAGTGGGGGCCAGGGGAGAGTCTGGCGCCAGGGTCCATCCCACCTCCAAGCAGAAGTGGGCACCTGGGGGCACCAGCGCAGCCCCAGCCCGAGCCCTGGGCACTGGGAATCTCCCTGGGGATGGGCTGGGACGTGGGTCCAGGCAGGGCAGAGCTGTGTGGAGCTGCAGAGCTGCTGCTGTACCACTGGGGTAGGGGCTGATGGCCCTGAGGGCTGCCATGGGGTTCTGTGCCCCAGGCAGGGCGGTGGGAAATCAGGGAGGGGACAGGCACAGTCAGGAGTGATGGTGCCCTTGGGGTTTATTGGGCTTTCAAGGGATAGAGAAATATCTACAAACAGTACCATTTTAAGAAAATATAATCTGTAACTAACTGATATTCTATAACTCACAGAAAGAAAGCTTCAGCATATTTCTCCAGGGTGGAGCTGATAGTACTGTGATATGGTGAGTTTATGAAATAACAGGATTCCACTTGCACTGGGCTATAGTAGTTTGCAAATACCTTGTAATATATTTGGAGCCTGAGGGCCCTGGGAGCTATTAACAAATGCTGGTAACTTTCTATTTTGATTCACTACTTGTTCAAATTCCATAAAGACTCAGAAAACAACAAGCATTTTCTACACTCAGATATTAATATGGGAGCCAACATATCAAGTTGTTAAAAAACATGAATAGAAGAGAATATCAATTGTTTTTTGTAATTAAAAAATTTAACAGACATAATATACAATACTTTTGAACATCTAACCACCATGAAATCCCAAGTCTGCTGAGGCTAAAATCCATGACTATGTATGCCAGAATTTCATCCCAGTTCTTTACACCAATATCTAGCACACAACATAGTCTCTTTGTATTGTTGTTCAGAATTAAAAACCATCTCAAGAAAAGTAACAAGTCTACAAAACATTCTTACTCCATTTATTTAAACTCAATAGGCTTGATTTTCAAAAAAAGTAAATGAATTTTTTGTTCAAACGTTTATTTGTTAAATTTTAAACAATAAATCCAGGGAAGATAATTATTCATGAGCTTTCACTATCCAGAAACTACCTAAAAACATATTTTGTACTATACACTCAATATATTTTAAGTTCAAGATCTGCAGAAACTTTCTCCGTGTTTAGGTATATAATTTACTATTGGCTGGTATTGACTCAATTTTTTTCTGTGTTCCACATGTACAGTTTTCTTTTTCTCAGTAAAAATATTTTCTATGCCAAACTCAATATCTTTTTTCAATAATTTTGTTGACAAGACTACACTTGCATATTTTTTTCTCCATTTGCATCTGCAGCACTGAAGTTCCATAGCAGGGAAGTTCTCAGCTTTTTAAGATCTAATTGTACCCATCCTACTCTTTACGCCTGAGTTAAGTGTTAGATGAAGAGGTATCCTATCGCTTCTGAGAAGTCACACAAGAAAATGAGCTATGCATAAAATGGAAGCTGTGAAGGAAAACAGGGTTTAGTCTAGCATTCTAAGAGGGCCATACTGCATCGTGGGATGAGGCCTGCCTGTAAATATTTATTAAATCAGTAGAGGGTAAAGAGGATCCTATACTTGATGGGCGCTTTGACCTCTGAACTCTGATGCTAGTGGTAGTCATAGTCTTTATTCTTCTCTCTCCTAAGCAAAATGAGTAGTATGACACTCATCTTTTGAACACAGCTTCAATTTAATTTGAAAATAACTGACTAATTGTATTAATCATCCTATGATGATAATGATTTTTCTTTCTGAGAATGATAGGTAAATGTACTTACAGCACAGCTACATCTCTCTTATCATCCAGTCTCATGTTCCAAATAATTCTTCTTTGTACAGAGATTCTTTTTTACTTTCAAATGCATATTTTTCCTCTTTGCAAATTCTAGATAGTCTTTTTCCTATTGCTTTATAGTTTTTTAATATTGTAATAGTTATCTATGTACATTAGATTTTATTTGCTTTTATCCCAACAAATGAAGACAAACAGAAATGGACTACCTACAAGTAAAAGGTAGAGTAGCTTTAAAAAAAAATGATCAGTAATCAACAATAGCTTTTAATAGTCATCTTCAGCTTTCCAGTAATAAATTGGTAAAATATTCCTGCAAAATCAAATAAATGATGAAAAAGTAGGAAGAAAAAAATCTACAGGATACAAAGTAGACATGGAGAAGAAAAATGTGAACAACAAGAGGTAATTTTTTAGGTGTGTGTGAAAATTTAATTCCAAAATGGAACTTTTACTGGTCACAGTTTACAGTAAGATTTGCTCATTTTCAATACTTTAATAATATTTAATAGTATTTGTGATTTTGATAAATTTATCTGGTAATTTTCTGGAGAATTCTTATTGCACTGACATTTTGTAGGCATGCTTTTTGGGTTTTTTAAAAATTCTTTTGGGGATCTGTTGCTGGGTGTGTACATCAGTATGTGTGTGTGTGCATGAAATGTGTCAAGCCTTCAGCGGGGATCTGGAATTCTGCAAAAAATGAGTTTTTGTTCATCTCCCTTCTTCTGCTTGCCTTTCCTTCTTCCATTAGCTAATCATGGAAGTGTGAAGTTTCCCTTATACATAAAGATGTTAAGGAATCTTTGCCATGACAGAAAATAGTTTGAAAGTAACAAGATAAATTGCTAGCAGCAATACACATAATTAGCAGAAAATATGATTCACTTGAAGGGTAAAACTTAAAAATATTGCAAATACATGTATTTCTCCCTACTTCTGAATTTCTAGACTGTTACTATTTTTTCTGTTATTTAAGATAATTGAAAAAGGTAGAATTAGCATTTTAATTTTTTCATTAAATATAACAAGCATTAAATAGCACTAGAACTTACAAGCAAAAATAACATATTTGACAATAATATATAATGCAAAACATGTTGTAGAATAGCTTTCCTTTTGTCTAATGTAATCCATAACATTCTAACATATAGACAGCAGAATAAAGAGTAGGCTCAACGTAACTGAGTTTTGTGTAAATTTAAATTTGTACTGCTACATATTTAATGGCACCACAAGCAGTCATAGTTCTTGTTTCACGGATGGCTGAGTATTCATGTTACTGTACCCATGTACAGAAAAGAGCAAAGCCAAGAGCCCTTTGTTGGTGTGCAGTCTGACAAGGGGAGAGGCTGAAAACTAACAATGCTCTTGCAATGCACTTAATGCTGTCTGGACCACACTATTAAATAAACTTCAGGTTGCAAGAACATTTGCGTGCACCATCCACGCCAGTTTCTCTATCTTCCTCTTTTTTGCTGTTGCTGTTGTTGTTGCTGTTGTTGTTGTGTGTGTGGGTTTTTTTGTTTGTTTGTTTTTTATTTTTGCTCATGTCAGTCATTTTTTATTACTGTTTGAGATTCTCTGTCAGGCATCTTTTGAGGGCAGCAAACTGAACAGGTACATCATAAAATGGTTTGGGTATGAAAACACATGAGTTCAGTACATGACCAACCAAAACAGGAACTTGTAGTGACTTTCTGTACTCCCACACCTTTCACTGTTTCTCTCTTACTGATGACTACGAATCTAAGCTTGTGCCACGAAGAGGTATGGTCCCTTTACTGACTTTTCTTTCTCAGTTTTACATCAATTAAGAAAATATTTTTTACAGATGAAACTGACACAGTCAGTCTCCTTTTTCCAGAAAAGAAGCTGAAAATCCCTCCAAAGTACTTGCTATTATCAGGTCTAACAGGACTATTAGACTCCACAGTGAATAAATAATCCAATTTATTTTTCTTGTTCTCTTTTTTTTTAAAAAGAACCGATTTCATAATTGGCTCTATGTACTCAACAAAATTAATTTAGATTGTCCAGGAATCAAGAAAACTATTTGGTTTTGCTTCAATGTAATTTCATTAACAAACAATTTGCACCGAAAAATCCAAATAAAAAAGGAAATAAACAAAAAAGAAACCCAAAAAACCAACCCAAACCAAAACACAAAAACCCATAATGCAAACCTTAAAAAAGAGTGAAAGAGCCCGTACATGTCTATGGTAAATGCAAAAAAAATAACTTGGTGGAGAAGGATTTACAATTGTGTTGTTACTTTTTGTTCTGTAAGCGTATGAGTTTTCTATTTGGGAAAAAAAAAAAAAAAAGGAAGAAAGAAAAAGTTATTATGCATATCTGAGGAACATTTCCCAGATGCAACACAGCCCCAAAAACAACTCAGCATTCTTTAAAGCTACATGCAGTAGGAATGTACAACAGCAGATATCAGATTGTAGTGCTGGAATCTCCTAAACAATTGAGTTTGTCTATTGAAAAAGCAAGGCTTTATTCTGTTGGCAACCAATTATGTTATGAAATTCTTTCATAGCACCAGAAGTTATCATTCTCTTAACTGCATCAAAGTGGAAGTGGACTTGCTTTGGCTACATGTGAAACTGAAAGCTTAAAAGATGTGTAGACATTTTTATAGTAAACAGATTATTTTTTAATGAAAATTTAACTTTCCAGCTAATGCATTTAACCTATGGCTCCTTATATCCTATTTTCTCTGATAGTATTGATATACCTTTCAAGTAATTCACAAAGCATTTTCATTAACATCTGTTTAACTTGCATGTCTTGTGCATTTTTTTACTTTACATTGTCACAGGCAAGTGGTGCACAATGAATTGTCTTACTTCAGCATGTTTTCTTGTGTGTCTTAGTTTTGGCATCTTTATACAGTACTGCATTCAGCCCAGAAGCTAAGAAAATCCTATGAGAGACCTTCATTTTATTATTTTTGCTGAGCAGATGAGATTTTTCTCAATAATGAAACATCCTTTTATAATAAAGGAACATAACTGTCAACCCCCAAACTTTAATTAACTCAAACTACAGACATGGAATATTTGAAAACATTGAGAATCAGGATTTATTTTCAAATTCTTTCTCTCTCTGCATTAAATTGGAATAAGAAGTGAAGTGTATATTTTGGCTTTCTCTGGGTAACCTGTCTAGCTGAGGAGCCATATTGCACCACAATGCGGTAATGCAGATTCCTGATCATTGAAGTATTTTTATCCAGAGGGATAGCACTTTTGCAGCAAAGCGGAAAGATTATGAAATCTAAGTAGCTCAAGCTATCTCACTGAGGTAGAGATAACTGGCTATCTAGTGTGCAAATTCTAATTCAAATATTGCTTTGCATGGGTTTAGTGCAAACAAGTTTGATTTACTTATGAGTGAATGAGCCAGGCATGACTTGAAACACCTATGTGATGCCTCAACATCTTGACCTTTTCCGATGGAGAGGTTATTGGTCTTTACCTTCTAATCTTTGTTTGTGATGGAGTAAGAATCGAGGGGTAGAAAGACAGACTAGTGGTGTCAGTTTGCTGTGATGCTGATGATGTCTTTTACTACCAATGGTGTTATAGATTAGATTGTTTCATAATGACAAGATCTTTCAGCAGCAGTTACGTCTCATGTTATTCTTTGCTGATTCCTCTGGTCAACATCTATTTTGCGGTCCTTGAGCTTGGTTTTGGAATTAGTTCTTCCTTTAACACACTATGTAATGAAGTGGATTATGAATCAAGTGACCTTTAACAAATGCATTACGATCACAAACTTGAAAATGCTTCAAGTATTTTTAACACCACGATGCATTGTTTCTTGATTAAAGTTGCTCTTTTGATAGTGTGCATGTTTTACATTTTTATGGATCAAAAGGAAGCTCCTCAGATGAGCAGTGTGCATATAACACAAATATCTCTTTCACATGTCCTCATTTCAGTGGCTTTTAAAGGCATCGCTGTTACCCACTCAGATCTGTTCCAAACGACTGGCAAAGCCTAATCTAGAGCATTTTGGAGAAAACATTAAACTAGACAAAAATTATGCCAGAAATGCAAGAGTGCATGCACTCTTTTGCTTGCACTTTTATGCTGAACATAATTAAAATAATAAACAAATTGTATCCTGAGAATCTGATAGCACAGCTATCTACTCTCAATAGAGCTGAATGACAAGTTTCAATTTTTATGGTAATTAGGTAAACTAAAATTTTCTATTACACCATAAGTATTTCAATAGCAGACCGAATTAAAATGTTTACTCATATCTTACACCACTTCCGTTGCAAGAGACACTTCAGCTGACCAACAGGAGACAGAGTTAAAAAGGAACAAAATTATTGTTCTTGAACCCAGCCTGAGATCACAAAAAAAACATTCCCCTTCAGTTTCAGGTTCTCATGTACAGTAGTATGTGAGTAATTGGAATACTCAAGCAGGTTTTTATCAGCTTTTAAATCATGTCACCAGAAAATTCACACTAAAGGAGAGCAGTAAGACCAGAAAATTCCAGTGGTCCAATCAGCCATCCTGTAGCTGCAGCTGTAACTGCAAACTAGAGCCTGCTAACTATGCAATAAAACTCTCAGGTTTGTATTTTATTGGCCTTTAATTGGCTTTGAACAAATCACATCTACGCTAAAGGTATACTCCTCCTTTGAACTTTCTCCCTCCCCATCAAATATTTGCAATGAGAGACTTTTAAGGTTACCATGTTGATTTTTGAGGTCACATATGGATGGTGTGTGCGTGTGTGTGTGTGTGTGTGTGAGAGAGAGAAAGGAAAAAAAGGGTTTATGACAGTCTTCTAGTGAAATGCAGCAATCATGTTCACAGCTGAAATAGGTAGGCAATTTAAAGTGAGGAACTACAGAGAAGCCCTTAAAGTAATAATGATATTCAGAGAGCCTTTGGGAAATAAGCATGAATGTAATTGTACAGTACAACTGGAATTCTAACTCAAATTACATTGGAATGTAATTTATTCACACAATATGACACTTTCCCCAGTCTTAGTCAAGATCTCCTGAACTTTATTTTTGTGCTTCTCTCTTAGTCTCTAATGGCTTCTTTATCAAGAGAAGACCAGCTCTAAACACTGGTGTTTTTTTTGTTTGGTTATTTTTTTTTTCTTCCTACGTAACATTTCTAAGACATATTTCCCTTTCTCCTTTTAGTCTAGAAACCTTATTCAGGCCTTCAACATGCTGTAGTATGCATTAAAAGGCTTTAAATATTGAAATGGTGCATCATTAGTACGATTCAGGTATGATTCAGGAATCATTTTCCCCTCTTCCTCTGTTGACTGAATCACGTAAGTTTGCCACCCTTACTTGCTCCTCAGTTTGCACTGTATGTCTTCAGAGTAACAGCAAAACTTTTCCAAGTTGGTCTTCACCTGATCAGTTATTCCTTGAGAGCATGGTGCTGTCCTCTTCACCCTGTTCACAGCAAAGGATTTCATTAGTCTCCACTTTACCTTTGGTGGAGACAGAGTATGAGAAAGCCCCATGGCAACACTTACACAGGAAACAAGGACAGTTTTCAGATGTGTCTTTCAGACATAAGATTATATATATTTTTAAAGGTAACCTGGCAAATGGTAAGGAGGACTTCCTAAGGTAATAAAGAATGCACTTCCACTGTACTCTTCCTACCTGTTTTTACCCACTTAATTTATCTGCTGTGAGTTCCAGGTACACAAATACCTGATGGCAGTACATATATACATAAATATAGAGCCAGTTGACAGAGCAACAGGGCATTTCATACTTCTGGGGTATAGAAATAATATAATACTTGGAGCTTAGATAAGCAAAACTGTTTTGGAGATCTAATGGTCAAATTCCACTCAAGGGACTTTTAAGCTCATCATTAAATAGTACACTGAATACCTTTCACTACTGAAGTTTCCATGGAATATATTATTATGCTCTTATTCTCTGGATCAAAACTCTCCTCTTAGTTAAGTTTTACCAAAAGATGCGCCTTACTGTAGGGAGAATTCCTGTATTATTACAAAGCCCAAATGTCTTTTTCCATCCCAGTTTTTGTGGTTTTTTCATAGTTCTTAATTTCCCATTCTTTAGAGTTTTCCCTTCCATGTTATTGACCTCAAACCCCTACATGCTTGAATAGAAGGAGGCTCCTGTTTAAATTGGTGCCACAAAGCACAGGTGCTAATTGGCAGCTTCTGCACTCTGCAGTAACCTCAGCACTGTGACACATGGTACTTCAGCCACTTACTCATCTGTGAATCTGCAACAGAGAAGAGAAGGGCAGCAGGTCAACCAGGACAATGGTATGGGTGGCAACACCAACACCTTGAGTAGCAGTAACAACCTTTCTGTGCTGGGTTTTTGCTGTAATGATTGAATGTCAGTAGGGAGGGTGGGCATGAGGAGCTGAGGAGCCAAGAGACTTCCAAAACTATTCTACAAATGTTTGTAAATCAAATGGCTGTGAAGGAGGTCTGTCTGCTATACAGCTTGCAAATAATTGACTCCTATGGAACAGGAACTGGAATATTTTCCAAGATAAGCGTTGAAAAATCACCTTAGGTGAACATGGACAGATCTCCCACAAGCCTGGCAAACACTTTAAGCGGGAAAATGCTGTTTGAAAGAGGGGAAAAAGCAGTGACACCCATCTTTGTCAACATTTAGAAAAGGGTGATATTTTCATGCATACAAACATGTTATAAAAAGTAACCGTGGTCAGTTCTAGAGAGTTTGAAGCTACAAACCCTGATCTTTTATTTCAAATAAAGGGGAAAAAACCCCTTAACAAATACAGTAAAAAACTCCATCAGATGTCCTCCTCTGAAGAAGTTCATACCAACCAGCCTGGGTGGTGTCTCTTGAGCATGATTGCTCTCACAAGTGCTTTTTCAGTTGCTTACTTTTTCCCTAATTCGCCTAACTCAAAGCACAGATTTGTGACAGCCACGCAGCAGAAGAATCTCACAGATGACGGATCTTGCCCTCAGCTACAATGGGACTATCACGCAACTGCTCTAATGGTTTTTATGCTGATAATTAAGTGAAGACAGTGACGTGAAATGACCAAGTGAAAAGACCAAGTGAAATGACAAAATAGCACTTGGAATAGTGGCACAGGTGGAGAGGAAGAGTTTTTTTTCTCTTTTCACCCATGCATTGCACTGAAAGGCCAAGCTCTGGCAACACGCTCTGGCATGGCACCAGTATTTTCTTTGCACTTGGGTTTGAAATGTCCATGTTGTTTTCAGCTATTTGCCTTACACTGGATGTGCATCTTCTGTGCATTTATATTTCCCACAATACGGTGTCACACCTCCTGTGAAGCCAGCACAGCAGTGAGCATCACTGAGCTCCCCTCTCCATCACATTTCCATGGCAATTGAAGGGAATTCATCCTTCTGAAGCAACACAGTCAATACTTCATGGATGAAACTCTGTGTGCTCTGCGGAAGAAGCATAAACAAATACTGAAATATTTCTTGCAAGAACTAAGTTTGAGTAGTTGATACATGGCCATCATTCTCAAACTCGGATGAACCTAATTGCAAACGAACGCTCTGAAAACGTGCACTTCCAGTCGTTTCCCGGTACTAGTTTATTCACAGTGCTCCGTCCCACGGCCACCCACCCGTGTCCCCCGGCCACCCGCCCGTGTGGCACCTGGCCGTCGCTCCCTCCCCTCCCTGCCGGGGCGCGCGGGCGCTGCGGGCTGCGAGGGGCGCGGCGCGAGGCGCAGGGACACCCCCGAGGCGGAGCTGGGGGGCTCAGGCACCGCAGCCCCTCCAGCCCCTCCGAGCCGCCCGGGGGCCGCACAGCCGTGGGCAGAGCGATTGTAAGGGCTGCAGGCAGCGCCGCTCGACATCCAGGTCACGCCCTGGTGTCCCCTTTTTTCTTTTTCTTTTTTTTTTTTCTCCCTAAGGAGTGGGCGTGTGGGAATTAACGCCGAGCGAGCCGCGAAGCAGCGGCGGCAGCAGCAGCATCTGGGGAGCCGCGTGCGTGAGGCAGAGGAGGCAGACGCGATTACTTCAGAATTTATTTAAGGACTGGTGAAAACCACTGCAGCGGCTCCAGGGGAAGTCCCCGCGCCGAGGAGCGCGGCCAGCCCGGCACCGCCGCGCCGCTCCCTCCGCCCCCGCCCTCCGGCCCCGGCCCGGCTCCGGACCCGGGCACAGGGCGCTCCCCGCGCCCGGCGGTCCCCAATGTGTGCTATTAATTACACGCCCGGACTATTCAGATCATGGCAGGTTTTAGCCTTGCTTTCTCACGGTCGGATTACAGCAGATGATACGTTTTATTACGCTCTGCGATTAGAAGAGATGTTGTGGCGTTTGCCTGAGCTCCTTAAATTTCAGAACGTAGTAGCGCATTGCTCCGCTGCCGCTGTCGCTGCCGGCGTCCCCGAGCGATGCGGGGCTGGCAGCGCTGCCCGGCGGTGCCCGGGACGCGCAGGCTGGGGCGCGGCCACGTGCCGTGGGTGACCGACTGGCCGCGGCGCTCCCGCTGCCGGCTCTGTACGGTGCCAGCCCGGCAGCGATGTGCCAGCCAGGCAGCGATGAGCCGTGGGCAGAGGATTTCTCTCTGTAAAGCAGAAAACCGCGTTTGCTTTTTGATCATGCAGGCAGTCGTGCGTGCGTGCGGACTTCAGTCACGCACAGAGACATAATTAGCCTGGGAGGTATCGAAGAACCAGGGAAGCTAGATACCGCTTAGTTAAGTTTAACAAAAGATAAGAAATAAAAGAAAGATGCTTTCGCCCTGCCCCCTCCCCCGGTGATCGTTTGCCTCCAGCTGCAAAGATGCTGTTGCTCGAAAGGGGCTGCTGGAGCTTTAAGAGCCGCTCCCCCCCCTCCTGCTCCCGACAATGGTCTGAACCGAGCTCTGCTTCCCAAAGCAAAATTTGTAATATGCCATTTTTCCCATGGATGCTTCTCCTCTTGGCTGCTGACGAAGTGACCGAAGAAAATGTTGAGGTGCCAAGCAGCGAGACTTGCCGGAGGACGGGTGCGGGGGCTTGGGGTTCCTCGGAGCAACGCCTGTGTCACCATTGCTAGGAAGATGGTCCAGGAGTGCTCGGCTGTGTGAGTCCCCGCTCGAAGCCGGTGGAGACTGCGGTTGTTATTGATCAAGTGAAATAGCAGACGCCGAAATAAAAGATACTAGGTACTGAACCTTCTATTTCTGAGTTAGACGTTCCCTCCTTAGCCCCGATACCCTCGGGGGATGAGGTGCAAATGCAAAATCTAGCTGTCTGCTTCTTGCTGTAGCACTTGTGTGGTATTTAAATGCTTTTCTGTAATGGGAGTTGGGGAATTTCAGACTAAAAAATGTGAAGCCAACTCCTTTTTTTTTTTTAATTGCTTGTGGTTAAGGGAGGTAAGGAGGTCAGAGGGATGACATAAAGAACAAATAGTTGGAATGAGTCCTTTTTCTAAGGTAATGTGTTGACCACCCCTCCTGTGTGGAAGGAGTGCAGGATGCTTCTGTTAAAGGTGATATCATAGTTTAGTGGAGACTGGCAGGTAAGGAGTTAACTAGGAGGAGGAATATGCATGTAATGCAACTCAGACAATAGGAAGGATTTTCCTTATGGAATTACACTGCTGCCTAAGAGCGATCCTGCTGAGGACATCTGAAGAGACATAATTGCACTAAGATCTGGTTTTATCAGCCACTATATCTATTTAACGATTTGGAAAAAATAGCTTGTAAATGCAAAATACCCGGAATGATCCAATGAAATGAGTTTTCAAGCTGATGTCACTGTGGACAGGCTGGAATGTATGGTAGTTAGATTTCTAGTTCTTTTTCCTGCAGCAAAATTACAAGTAACTTGAAATGACTCCTCGACCATGGTGTGCAAATCGAACATCAGAGTAAACAGAAAACGAGCTTTTAAAGCCAGTTATGGATAGAAAGGTGAGGGACTAAAATTAGATTCACATCTAAGGTGGTGGCCTTCAAGGTGAGCAAAATGAATGCTTGTCTAAGAGCCTTTGTCAGGCAGAAGCCAAGTCGCTTTCTGTCTTCTTATTCCCAGAGCTTCCCAAGTGAAAGAACTCCATCTGGTGAATTACTTCCAGGCTAAATGAGATTGCAGAGGTGTTTGTTACAATATTCACTTAAATAAATATTTCCAAGACCCTTGGACAATTGAGGTAACAGAAGATGCCAAATAGGGTGGGGTCCAGTGAGAAGAAGGGCGACAACTTTTTCATTTTCCACCTCTGTAGGATATGTACCACAGAAATTTCAAGTAGTTTCAGAGAAAGTCAGTATCGAGGACATACTTTGATACCTGGTGCATACATGATTATCAGCATGATCAGAGAGAAGTTAATATAAGAGAGTTGCTGTCAATTAATTTGTTAATGGAGTTTCTCCTGAAAAGAAGCTTTATATAACTCTTAACCAAGGATGGCCATATGCTGTGCTCTGTGTTGGAATTTTTGTCCATTCACCTTATCTGGATGTTTAAACTGAGCTGCAGAATTCCTAATTGAGCTAATACGGAGTTCACTCTTGATAGAGACATAATGCAGCTAATGCTATAGATTTGCTACGACATTTTTGCATACAGCCTGTGAAATCTTAATGCAATGGCAGTGAACTACATTCCTTCCCCCTCTTAATAGGACAGATTACTTTAAGCAGTCATTGCTTTTTGACAGTTAAATGTTGTGTGTTTAGAGGGGAAACCTGTTCATGATTTCTGGTAATATTGTAGGCAACGGTCACATAACATCCAGCGTGCTCCCTGGTATCACATAACAGGCATTTGTGATCTTTATGCCTTTGTTTGGAGGAAGTGAAATGACAGGAGATTGATGGCTTGTCTATGTTAGTGACTTTTCCAACCATCTGTACTGATCCAAAACCCCTGGACCCATGATAGAATTTCCATGAATTCAAGCATTTGTTGGGTTAAATTCCATGTAAATGATTGGAGAAAACACTGAACTAGGAACCAATCAGCCTGGAATAGGCTTTGTAGTAGATGGTGCAGTAGATACACAATGAAAGATAATGTGTTTAGAGAACTCCACTGTACTGCTTCTCAAGCTGCCCCTGTGTATGGCTGTGTGGCCTGAGCACTGAGGTCCAGAGCTACTATTAAAATAAGAGCCTAGGTTTTGTTTCAAATTAGAAGAGTTCTAAAGTTATTACATTGCCCAAAAGTCTATTTCTAGAGTGTTTATGTGCTACATGGATTTCAAGGGAAGCAGGAATTTGTCAGTATCCTGCTCCCCCTTCAGAACCTCTCAGGGGGTTTGGGATAGTTGCAGGTGCTGCACAAGTTCACTATTTGTGGCAGTCCTAGTGAGTTTTGGATGCTTTGTGGGCACCCTGATCAAGGGAATTGTAATGTCTGCTCTGTGGCTCGGGGTGGATCTAAGAAACAATGTTTCTGTATTAACAGTAAAATGCTGGTGACTTAATGTATATTTCACTGAGGGATTGCTTTACTTCAGGGTACTGGGTAAAGTGATAAACTTTGTACTGTAGAAGTACTAAGTTTAGTATCAATGGAGCTTTCATTTTACTATTTAGAGAAAGAGAAACGTATTTGAAAAGTCTTGTTTTTGTTGGCTTAGATCAGTCAAGCATAACTTAAGTTATTTTACTACAGGGCAAGTCAGTCTTTTCCTGGCAAAGAACACAAGCTTTCCTTCTCTTCCTTTGAATGAAGAGGTATATAGTGCATGTTCAGCTATTAATGTCACCTTTTTACATTGAAGAATACACCACCTTGTTTATCCCTTTCTCTCCTCTCCTTCCTCTTCTTTGCAGTCCTGGCTGCATGGGAAGTATTGCACAGAATGAAGTACATGAGAGCTTATTCAGTTATCATGGACTTCCATGGTCTTGAAAATATGGGACAGAGGTGTTTAATCCACCACTTGCAGTTCTCAACACCCACTGGAAAGAAATTCCAGCTTCCTCAGTGTTCAATCTTGGATGCCTGTGTTCCACTCAGCATGCCTTCAGGTTGGAGTAGATCTCCAGAGGCTCCCTGCAACCCTAATTATTCAGTGATTCTGTCATATCCTGACAGAGAAAGGTGTCTGTTGACTCACTAGTGAGTGGCTGTAGTTATCTGGCCTGTTCCTCACTTACTCTTGATGACCAGGATAGTCAGTTGAGGTCTTAATTATCTGTTCCCCCTCTACTTCCAGATTCTTTTCTGCAGTTTTCTGGGGTCAATAGCCTGCAGTTCTCTGGTGGCGCAGTGAGCTGTGGTAGCTTGTCAGATGCATGGTTCGGCACCACTGGTATAACCAAGTAGGATTGGAGGTATCAAGTCTTGGTAAAGAAATCCTTAGTAAAATGCTTCAGTGGGAATTGACTCAGTCTCTTCAAAGGTACCTCCTTATGGCTGGGTACAGATGCCTGAGTTTACTCAATTCAACACCATGTATCATTCCTTTGAGAAGAAACAAAGTCTGTATTTCTGGGTTTTTGGATTTGTTTGGTGGTTGATTCATTTGATTCCTGTCCCATGGTAATTCCATGTGGACAAAGTGGTAATTCAGTATGGAAGTCATCTTTGCCAACCCCTTGCCCAGTGCTGGGCCAAGTGCAAAATAAGATGGGTTTGCTCACTGTCAGTCTGGAAAATAAAAAGAAGATTCAGTGCTAACTGTAAATTTCAGAAATTTAAGGTAGATATTTATGCACTTCAATTTTGCTTAGATTTTGTCCCATTACCTGAAATTTGTAAGAGAAGTTACTTTGCAATTTAGAGTTGTGGCAATGCAATTCAAGGTTTTTGTTTTAAACTTCAGAGAAGGGATTCTAATGCTTCATATACATTGTTATTTGTCTTTGCTTTCTCTTCTTTTTTTGTCACTGTCAGCTTTGAATTCTTTTTCTCTAGTAGGACTCACCAGAGAAATGTACCTGTAATTGCCTTGTTGGAGCTGATAGGAGTGTTCTGATTAAGGAAATGGATACTGCCCTGGGATAACAAATACCTGAACATAGGAGCTAGCATGTGCAGACCACGTGGAGAGATTGAAATACATGCATAGACTCAAACATATTTATGCATTTGATTTTCAGTGTGCACATGGGGTTGAACGAGGAGCTAACTGCCTCTTACACTGTATAAAACCAATTCAAAAGAATAGAGGGCTGGGAATCTTCATTCTGATCCTTGATCTTTTGGGGCCATTCCTGGGCATATGGTTATATTCATATGCCCAGGATCATATGACAGGCTGATAAATGCAGTTAGAAAACATGGAATATCCAGATGTCAGTTTATGAATGTGCTTGGTCTATCCAGAAGTTATGGTTTAAAAAAATCAAGTTCTATGAGCCTAACCAGGTTTTGGAGCAGTAACAATGGAGAACAAAAAGGAAGCTTAATGACAGTCCATTATTTATCTTGTTCATTTTTGTTCTGAGTAGAATTGATATCTACATGATTTAATAAGAACGGAGTACCTGAGACTAATACCTGCCATGTATGCATGGATCTATTATTCTTGAACTGTACACACATCATTAAGGCTAGGATGCATCTGACCTGTTTATATGAAATTTCATTCATGCATATGTAGTGAAAGGCTTCTGAGTTTTTTCAAAAGTTATGTAAATTCACAGATCAGCCACAACAGTATGTGTGGCATGGTAGTTCTAAAGTGTAATACAAGTGGGCCTGCCAGTAGCCTTGTTTTGAGCCTTTTACAACTGCAACATTGAATGTGGCTGTGTCTCCCCTATAAATACAATTGAAAAAGGCATATATTGTTCACAGAAAGAATGACTAATTCGGGTTAATTTATTAGAGAGATCACTTTCAGTGTTTAATGATTGAAATCCTCCCTGTATAAAATATACTTTAGCTTAACACAGATTTATGGTCTCTGGTTAGTGGGGAAGAGTAGGTAGGTAGAGTGATTCCTTCTAATTTTCTTGTATGAAATATTTCAGCTGATTATATTATGAAACCAGACTAAAAATTGTTGGGGTTTTGGGGGGCTTTAATCACCAAATTTAGGTTTAAAATTCAAATTACATAGAAGGAAAATAAGAAATGGCCCTCTTCCCCTACTGGAAATTTTTAAATATAATTCAAGTTACTCAGGTTATCACCATGTTAGCAGTCAGACCTAACTTATCATAGCAAGACTTTTTTTATTTTATGTTTTAACATGAATCCCTCAGTTGTTTTTGTCTGCGTGTGTTGTCTTGGTCCTGTATGTGCTTCTGGTGTGTGCAAACTGTATCTGTTTCAGTGATAACTAAACTGGGAGCTTACCCTTAAATGTAACCTCCTGACCCCACATGTGAACCACATCATCCTGTGGTTAGCCAAGGGTTAACTAGTACTTGCACACACCATCAGAAGTCTCAGGAAACATCAAGAACTTTTGTAACTCCATGCCATAATACACTTCCTTTATAACGATCCAAATGCATATGTGCCTTTCTAGTTGTCCTCAGCTTCCAATATTATACTGTCTTATACTTCCAATCTTATTCCAGTCTTAGACTGTGATTGGGTCTGTTTGCTGTCACTCTTCCCCCGGTTTTGTGAAGTTCTTTCTCTGCTTTACCTGTCCTAGCTTTTGTTGCAGCCCCTCTCAATAAACTTCCCTTCTTTTCTTTTTTAAAAAAATTCATTTAAAAATTCTTCAAATATTCTCAGTATTTTGATTCCTTCCTGCTGTCAAGCAGGAAATTCATAAAAGGTGTAATAAGGTGCTGGGGAAGTGGCTTGGGAACAGTGTTAAATGGTGGCTGCCTCAGGACATTGAAAGCATCCCATGTGTTGGCAAGTGTAAGAGTGATAAATGCCAAATAAAGTTAAAAAAAAACCCAAAAAGAATGCTTTTCTAAAGGCAAGAAGACACAAATCATAGTAAATCAGAACAGCATGACATACTATGTCTTTCATGAAGAGCATAAGAAATTTTTCTTTGGAAGCCCCACGACAAACCTGCAGTTTCTTGAGAGTTTGTTCCTTTTTTCTGGCTTGGTAACCCAGGAGCATTCTGAAAAGCCAGGTTTCCTTCAGAGTTGTTTGGGGTCCTCATGGGCCCCCACAAATGATCCGTGTGAGGGCGTGGTCCAGGATTCCCGTATCTCCTGCTCCTTGCTGTTGCAAGAGTCAAAGCGTCCCTTTCTGTCCCACCCTACCAGCATTTCTCTCTGGCTCAGGTTAGCATACTGCTTTTCCGTATTTCTCTCTACTCCAAGGGGGAGGAGGGGAGAGAGTGCATGTGATTCCAATGGAGTAATGGAGTAATGGCATTGATCTCCAAACTTCCAGAAAGTGATGTACATCACCAGTCTGACTGCAAGAACTGCTGTACCTTTTAAAGATTCTCCTGGGGCTGTGAGCTGTGGGAGAAAACTTCCAAATAGCAACTGCCTACATTAGGAACTGCCCACCCATTCCCTGCCTTCTCTGCTGTCTTAGTCATAGCCCAAGTTTGTTGCTTGTGCTGTGTCAGAGTAATGCAGCCCAGGCATTCAAAAGAAGCACAATGCATGGCCCCCTCCCTTCCCTGAACGCAACAGCTTGGAGGCACAAGATGCAGTAAGTGCCATGAGCATTCAACTCATGGATTCCCTTGCTACCCCACAACCACTTACATACATGGTTTCCTACATCCCTATGATGACTGTAAGAGGAGATTTTCTATCTAGTTTGAATGTGAGGTGCTGACATAGTAACAGCTGTCCACACAGAGGTGTTCCCACCTGTTCCCACACACACTCACCAGCATTCTTGAAAAATTGCACCACTCTCACTGTGCCACAGCCTGTGTGCAGGGGTAGTGGATGCTGTGCCCTTCACACCAGAAACCTGATCTGCATGTGTAGGACATTGGAAGTAATTTCTTGAATGATGAGCTTCACTGGTGAGAATCCCTTGGGACAAGAAGTGTGGCCCATGAGATGTTGATGATTGTGAGGTGGGAAAGGTTCAGTGACAATCCAAATGATTTACTTTGGTTGTGAAGAATGGGCGTGCAGAGACCAAGGTTCTCTGGCCACCTGCTGCATACTGAAAAGTTATGATTGAACTGAGCAAGTGGCAGATGGCCTTGAAATGTTTTAATTATCCTTTTGCTCACTGTGAACTTGACCATCCCAAACTGGTTAGCCACAGGTGGGAGCTGAGTGGAGACGTTCCACAGGGCAATGGTCCCTTGCTGAGTGCAGTGTACTTACACGATGTTGTGGAAGGTTCCTGGAGGCAAGACAGGGACTCCCCCTGCTGGCATCCCACATCCGAATATCCCTGTGGACAGTGGACAAAGCAGTTAACATCAGCAAGCTCTCCCAATGATTCTCAAAGCTTCTCCCCGTACATGAACTGCGGGTTTGAGATTTACATAAAAAGCTTTGTAGCTGAAGCATGGGACTAGGTGATGTTATTTGCTCTGCTCAGGACAGATTTAAGAAACAAACAACAGTGATTCTGTTCCTGGTAATTCAATTTGCACAAGATATCAGAGGGATGTAATTAGCAGAGTTTCTAGTTCTTGACCTCTTACTGAACAAGCTCACTGGAGAATAATTTCCCCTGAGGATGGGAATAACTAGATAGAAAAATAGATTAACCTGGCATTGTTAAAGCAGCATGATACTGGATCAATGGTTAGCCTGAGCTGTACTGTAGAATTGCCTAGAGGAGGACAGAATCTGGCAATTAATGGCAGCTATTGACATCAATACCAACAATTCAGCAGTGAAATTAAGCAAGAGAAGGGAGAAGAGCAGCAACACAGGAGACTACAATAGCAGAGGAAGTCTTCTCTGTTATTTTACGAGAGCATTTTTGCAAAACTATTTATTTAAAATATTCTGTGGCCCTCCATCTCCTTCCAGTCAGTCTTCTTTCATTTTGGGAAGCACAGTCGAAGTCTTTGCTCTGTGGGATTAGTCACTGTATTTAATCCCTCTCTATTGGCCATCTGATTAACATTGCCACAAGTTTGAAAGTGGGAACAATGCAATAATCTACTAACTGTGTCCATGTGACAATTTATTCTTCTTATGAAATATCCTCAAATGTTTTCTCAACTGAAGAGCTTTTCCTTGATTTGTGTTCTTTTTAAAGAAATGATGTGTGAAGTGATGCCAACGATTAACGAGGACACCCCGATGAGTCAACGGGGGTCCCAAAGCAGTGGCTCGGACTCGGATTCTCATTTTGAGCAGCTAATGGTGAACATGCTGGATGAAAGGGACCGTCTCCTTGATACTCTTCGGGAGACACAGGAAAGCTTGTCACTTGCCCAGCAACGCCTACAGGATGTCATCTACGACAGAGATTCCCTCCAGCGACAGCTGAACTCAGCACTGCCTCAGGTATGTAGTTCGTAAAGATTCTTTTTTGGTTTAGGTTCACCAATTTTTTACTTAATACCACTTACTTTAGCCCTAATCAGTATGTATTCCTTGAGGTCCAAATTTTGCTCCCACTGATGTCAGCTACAGAACTCCTACTGATTTAATAGTACCTGGTTTGACCTCTATGGGCCTCTTTTCATATTTAAGAGTAGGAGTAATGCTGTTGACTTGAAGGAGAGCAAGATGAAGGCCTGTAGCTACTGGTTCTTTTGGCTGTTGCTCTAGCATTTACAACAGGTGAGGGCTTATTTAAATCAAAGATCTGATAGGGGAAATGAAGCAAAAAGAATGAGGATGTTTTCTAGAGACTCTTTTCTGGGTAAGAGTTTCTAATAAACAACAAATAAAATTAACTTATGTAGGTTAAATGAGGTATTACACAACCCCTCAAAAACAACTGATACTTTAATATTTTAATTCAATTAAGTTTAAATATTTATATAAATTTCATTATCTAAAGTTATCCTAGTCTTTTCTAGGAACTTCAAAATTAACTACTTCCGTTAAAATACTAATGTGATATTTCAATATTATATGTCTATATATATATATATATTTAATACAGCAGAATTAAAAGCAAGGAAAGATCTTACTTCAGTCTGTGTATGTGGCCAGAGGTTGGAAAGATACCCAGATTTAAAATTCAGGTTTTCTGTATTTTTTTTCTGTGTCTCTCAGCTGTCACTTACTAGAGAATGTGATTGTAGCCTTGGGGCCTGGGCCTACCTGCCTGGTCCAAGTTCTATAACTGTTAGACAGGGGTTAGGGAGGAATTAGGACAGTGTGTGGTTGGAATAAAGAGGTAATAAGCATGAATGAAATGAGTAAGAAATTTTTTAAGGGTAGAAGGGGAAAATGGCACCCTCTGGAATAGGGAACAGCAGTTGTTTAAGGGCTAGCCTCAGCAGGTTATTTAAATACCTCGGGATAGGACTGAACAAGAGAGAGAGAGACTGTAATCATTTGACGAACAGCATTAGGAACTTGAGCATTAGCTCCAGACAATAAGAATGCCTGCAGCTGGCTTGGGACAAACAAAAAGGAGTAGCAATGATCTTGATATCCAGTAAACCAAGGTTGGGTTTTTTTCTTTTTTCTCTTTATTTGTGGGCAGTTGAGCTTCTTTTGTACAGGTGTCTCTCCACAGAAGAGTGGAAAAGAATAAGTGAAAGACAGCATAAATCCTATTCAGAGATTTACTGCTGGAAATCTGAAGAAGAGAGGACGCTCTGCGTCTGTGAAATCCCGCTCTGTGTGCTGCTTAGTGCAGAGGCACTCTCCACTGAGCCCATAGTGAGGTGGTTTTATTGAGCACTAGCAGGTGTCTAAGCCTTTATCTATCTGGGTCTCGCATATGCAGAACTCCAGCTAAAATACTGGAGACTAGCTAAGGAAAATAATATTCAGCATAAATGTCAAACAGAGTCTAAAAGAAACCAATTCTAAGGAAATGGATCCCAATATGATTTTATTCTTCATTTCTTCTAGTAAATGTTGGTGTTATGTATTTATGAATGATAGCTGTACACCTCCTAAAAGCAATTGATTTGTCAGATGAACACTTTGGACTACCGTGTAGCATTAAGAATGTGTGTTTCAGGTAGCATTCATCTTTATATCTAAAAGAGATGTAGGTTTCCCATATGAGAAACTGTGTGATGCACTGCTTACACGATAAAGCAGAATCAGTTTTTTTTTTCCGTCAAATATTTTATCTAGGTCTTCATGTAAGTAATTAAATTCTCTAGAGATCTGTTCTTAAAAGTCCAGAACACTGGCTTAGTAATACAGCATTCTAGTTATAGGGTCTTTCAAGAATATGATTTTTATATGACTGCCTTATTATTTAGTTTTCTTTCTGGACTTGGGATATTCTACATAGTACTTGTACAGTTTTTTGTTTTCTGGTTTTATGAATGGCAAGCTTGCCTTGCTAGCTGCCTGTTATAGCCTTATGACAAAATATTGCCTAGGACTTATTACCTAGTGGAGAGGAAGAATTCTCTCTTCACTCAGTTTAGGAGGAGAATACGTAAGTATATGATACCTATAGGATAATATTATTTAGTTATAATGTGACATCTAATCAGTGCTTTATCAGAATATATTCTTTTAGCTCTTGATCCCTTGAGTGGTTTTCAAAATTCAGTTATTTCTTAGTATTCATATAATGCTTTGTATGTAGAAACTGTGTATTGACACAGTTATGTTCCAAAGCATTTTTGTTAGGACACTGTTTTTGTTTATTGTCTGTTCAATGGTTTACAGTGAAGAATATGTTCTGGAAAAATCATTATACTTGTAATAAATAGAACCTGAACAAAAAGAGCCTGCGTGAAAACTCAGCCATTGAAAAATCTTGTCTGATGGGAAATAGGCAATCTTAAATAACATTAAATGGGAAGCTTGAGTTATTAGTTAATGCTGTTATGGCTGTTAATGCTGTAGCCTATGACTGTAGATGTCTTTAAGTTTTTATACTGGTCTGCACTGCAACAGAACAATGTATAATTAACTCTATCTTTCAAATTTGAGTTACAGAAATGTAGTTATCATGCTAAGTGCTATCACTGAAATAAATTTTATTTCCGTTAGATTAGCAGTCATAACTTTATGAACATCTATGTTTAACTGAACAGCTATGTTTAAGGAAGGAGGGAAAAAGTGAGCAGGCAATTACAGATCAGCTAGACTAAATGAAATAACAGGGAAGACTTTAAAACCTGTGTTGGAGGAAAATCTAAGAATATGTCAAAAAGCTAACTTAAAAATATGACAAGGGTTTATCAAAATTATCTTTACAGAGTAACTCAACATGATTCCTTGGTACCAGACTTTTTCAATTAGGGAACTACGGTATCCCTAAAATAATACCTTTTGAAGTCACCCTATTTAAATTACTAATAGATGGGAAGTGTGTAAGGAAAAGCAGTGTAATAATTAGTAAGGTAGTTAATAAAAGAGAGAGGAAAAATTTTCACTTACAATAGACTGACAGGATGGAAGGAGAGTAGTAGTAGTTAATGTGTTTTGAGATCAATTTTTGTTAATTTGAGCATAAGAAGAAGCAGGCTAGTGGAAATTTTGGATGACACAAAATTGAGTCAAATAGTCAGCTAAGGGAGTATGGTAATACACAAGAAGAAGAGTAACAGAAGTGGGATGATAGTGCATGGTGCAAAGGTGAGTGCCTTATATCTAGCATGTAACAAAAAATGATTACCTTTTAGGTAGCAGTAGTAAAGAGGGATAATATATGTTTTACAGTGGTGGTAGGCAGCCAGTGGGGGGTGGGTGTAGAAAAAGGAAAGTACCATTTTGAAGTTTGTTATGTAAGAGATTTCTGTTGAAAGTGAGTAAGTATTAATGCAGTTAAACCAGTTAAATGAGGTTTGGACCTTATTTATCTGAGTTTTGGCTTAGTAGTGATTGAGAGTCAACCTCAAATTGGAAGAGATTCAGAAAAAGACTGCTAGAGGAAAGAGGCAGTAACATCTTCTGCCTGAAAAGACTAATTGAAGTTTTCTTATTTCTGGGGAAAACTGACTTGAGAGGGACAATGAATGATTTCATAGATTTTCTTCGAGAGACAGGAAGATGGAATGAACAGGTAAAGATGAAAGAAATGTTTTATGCCAAAAATAATGTTGATGAAGGAATAAATGATTACAGGATACCATGAATAAAGATAGATCATTCATTCAAAGTAGGTCTTGAATTATGAAGGAATGGCATCTTTCTTAGACAAAGACATGGTGAAAACCCCAAACAGTTTTCAAGATGAAACTGGTATAAAAGACGTTATATGCCACAATAGCTTTGGTTAACCTCTGAACTTGACCCAGAGCACCCCTTCATGTTCTTTATTTCGAACTTTATTGTGGAGATATTGAAAATCTAGTTCACAGGCAATCTTGTTTACTCTTCCCAAAGCTGCCAGTTGACAGTGGAAGCCTCTAAGGAAAGTGTATTTGGGTCTGCCCTGCATGTTCCCCAACAGCAGGAATTTATTGTATTTAGGTCATGACTCTTGAGTAAAAATTAAAAAAAAAAATTGCTAAATACAATAAATTCCACTGTAATGAGGAAGGATATCTAAATACTTAACAGTATGTTTTTATTTTATTGGAGTAAAAGAAAGTCTTTTACTGTAGCATAAGAAAGTGTTCAACTAAAAAGTTTAGGGACTGTAACTCCAGGTTTGAGTGATCGGAAAATGTTGAGTCACAACTTTCTCAAGGAAATTTAACCATAATCTTCTCTAAGCTAAATTGTCTAGAGAATATCACCTTTATTAGTTATCTTGTAAATAAACTGGAAAAATACAGCATATGTCATTGTAAGACTTAGAATGACACCTAAGAATCATAAGAGTTTTAAATGTACTCTGGTAAACAATTCTGAACTAGTCTTGTTTTTTGGTTGTTTTATTGTTTCTTTTAGCCTTTCAAGAATAAGTTTCAAGATATGAAAGATATTATTTATATGAAGATGTTAAGTTATCACTCGCTAGTCAGGTTTATTTTGTTTATTAATAATATATTTTCTCAGTGATTTACTTAGAAATTATTATTCACAGAATAGCTTAGAAATTATTATTCACAAAATAGTTGAGATTGGAAGGGACTTCAGGAGGTCACCTTGTGTAGCTTGTCTGCTGCAGCGGGGTTACCAAGAACAGGCTGCCCAGGACTGTGTCCAGATGGCTTTTGAATATCTCGGAGGGTAGACTCCACAGCCTCTCTGGGCAACCTGTGCCAGTGCTCAGTCACCCTTACTGTAAAAAATAAGAAGTGTTTCCTGATGTTCAGGAGGAACCTTCTGTGTTCCCATTTGTGTTCATTGTCTCTTGAATATTACATTATCAGAAAGTTCTGATTTTACTGATCATTTGAGGTAGCAGATTTTATTTTTTAATGGCTACAAGTCTTTCTATGTATTGATCATCAGAATCTGCATATATGATTTATCTTTTTCAGTACCATAGGCTGTCACCAGTCAACTTCTTTATTTACCATATGCCTTAGCATAGTTTCCAGAAGGATTTGCTTCATGATCTTGCTGGTCAGTGAGGGAAACTGACTAACCTTCAGTTCCCTCTGTCTACCTTTTTGCCTTTTTTAAAAATTAGGGCTATGTTTCCGCTTTTCCAGTCAGTGGGAACTTTACAAGGCTGACACAGTTTCTCAAATGTGATGGATAATGGCTTAGGCACTTCATCCACCAGTTCCCTCAGGACATGTGGCTGCATCTCATCAGGTTCTGTGGACTTGAGCACCTTCAGGTTCCTTAGATGTAGATAATCTCAAACGTGTGCTTCTTCAGTGAGCAGTTCTGCATTTTCCCAGTCCATGCCTTTGCCTTTTGCAACTCTGGACAGTGTGGCTGGAGTACAATGCTTAGTTTGCATGGTTCTAAACAGCTTAACTCATATGAGTTGGCTTCTTCTGTGCATTGGTATAAAACCTCCTGTGTTTAAAATAGACCTTTTAAAACTAAAGCAGTCCAGATATGTTATTCTTTGGAAGAGATCATTGAATAATTTATACTGAAAGAAACTATTTTCTTTTTTTTTTGAAATAAACTTATTTTGTTTACTTCCAGCAAGTTAGAGTATGTCATGATTCCAATGAATCTCTACAGTGGAGATCTAAACACCTAATTCTAATTAAGTTTAAATTCTTTAGGACATTGCAAAATTTTTTTTTTTTCTCTCCAGTAAATATTACTTTCAGTGCTATTTGAAAATTCGTTCTTTCTGGATATAGAAAGTAGAATTGTTTGGAGTGTGGAACCGCAATACTAAAATGAATCCTTTGGTACCCCATAGATTTCAACTAAATTGTAATTGTTAGCTACAATAATTCAGTAATAAGATCAGTAATAGAAATATAGTGGTAATCATTAAGGTTTTATTTCATCTAATAAGATACCACTCGTTTAGAAATGCTTACTGGAGGCACAATAGAAGGGAAAATCCAAAGAGGGAAATGTAATGACCTTGTTTTATTGAACCAGTTTATGTAATTTGATCAATGTTAACCTTTAATAGGATTGTGATTAGAAAATTTTGTTGATAGCCTTGCAGTTTCTTCCAATACAATGAGCAATGAATTTTTTACTGCCAGAAACAAGAAAGATATAGGGAGACAACAGTAACTCAGTTGGGCCTTATTCTGAGGTTGTGTTTTCTATTTAGGTGTGTGTGCATATAGTACATGGATACAAAATACTGGCACACATATAGATACATATATAGACAACACAAAAATAAAATAGCCCAACAGAAATAAATACACAGATTTTTACACAGTAATAATTAAAATAGACTTTGTTTATTTAAGTTTAGACATTTTCTGTTTAAGTGAATATAATAGCTTGACCCACAGTATTGTTCTCAAAACAGCTCTTTTTCCTATGATGAAGAGGGAATGATGGCTTTTTTCCACAATTTATTTCTTTCTGGCTATGCTGAAGAACATAGAGTACCAATGGCATCCTGTATATTTGAATGAATAATCAGTACTTTTTCTGAGATTCTAAAAGCATCCTCTTGTGTGAAGGACTTCTGTAAGTTCTCCATCTATTTTTTTTTAAATCTTGCAGTATTATGCATTTTTCTCACATTTCCAGGGAATAATTTAAAAAGAAATCCAAGCAGTGAAATGGAGATCTATCTCATGTGTCTGTGAAAGTTCCAAATTTTCTTTCTCAAAAGTCTAGTGAGACAGCCTGTATTCATGTGTTAAAAGTAAAGCTTGACCCAGGGTTTGTTGCTATCTCTAAATTTCCTCTGTCTTAGAGTATAGTTGTGCAGGCTACTAAATAAAAACATGTTAATTTTCAGGTGGTCTGAATCCATGCAGTTCCCACGAAAATCAGTGCAAGTGGCAAGTCTTTGTGACTGCCCAAATCAGTTTAGATTACTAAATAACAGAAATATTTTAATAAACAAAATGAAATAATACTTTTTTGCTAATTATCTTAGCTCTTTGTCTCAAGATATTGAGGGGAGCATATTGAGATCTATGCACAAGATCAGATACTAAACATAACTATTAGTTCTAATAGAGTATGGAAATACATGCTTTTACAGGATTTAAATGTGTAGGAGGGAGACAGAGCATCTGGAATTAAAAAAAACCTTGGCATTAAAAAGTTGCAGTGGTTTAAGTGCAACACAGCACTGAAGTATTAGTTGTGTCCAACCTAAGAAATGTTTGGGAAAGATTTAAGGTTTTCCTTCATCAGTAACAGAACATGTAACGTAACAGCACATGACGTTTCTTTTTTTCTACATAAACTTGAATGAAACTTGTTTGCATAATGTTAAATAACAATTTTATTATGCTGGATGACTCCTAACTAGTACGGTGTAAGTAAGACAGTGCTTTAGCTGGGTCTTCTCTGGACTATCTTTTTTTTTATACTGCTGTCATATTCCCAAGAGAGCAAAGTCATAGGTGTAATTATACATACAAGTAATAACTTGAAGTCTTTTAACTCAAGTATGAGTTTATTTCCATACTGTTGTGAAGTTCTGTGTATTCAGTAGCATATTGCAAATATTTATAAGCAGGAGATTTTCCCTTAAAAGCTTCGGACTTCTTAATAAATACTTGATGACTGAAGAAGACTGATGTGATAATCCAACAGAGGAATAAAATGGGATATGGGGAAAAAAGACAGAAACATAAATATTTAGAGGAGGAGGAACATGTGGTGAATGCCTGAAGCAATCAACAAGACTATGTGCTCCCATTTCACTCTACATCTGCTTCATAAACATTGATATAAATTATTTTAGCTTGAACCAGGTACATCAACTGCTGCATTAACTATTGATGGCTCATTATCTGAATGTTTATAAAGACACATGAATGAATATGTGAAAAAATATAATGGTGCTGGTCAACAGAATAGAGCACAGATGGTTATCCAAGTCCCTACAAATGAAGTCGTTGCCATCAAAATTATAGGCACCATAGTTTTCATAACAGCTACAGTCATGCTTCTCAGTGTTTAAGAGGCATTTGGACAATGGCTTCAATATACAATTTAACTTGGTCAGCCCTAAAGAGGTCAAGCAGTAGGACTAGATGGTTATTATAGGTCCCTTCCAAATGAACTATTCTATCCTGTTACACAGTGAGGAAAAGCTGGAAAAAATAATGCAATTTTATAAAGCTTAACTCTGTTAGTATACTCTTTGCTTATGTCCTTGAAAGTGGATGGTGAGGCTGAGACATCATCCAAGAACATCTTGAAAACATATTCCCTTCTTTTTAAGTTCTCTATTAAAAGCAAAGGAAATGCATAATACTTAAGAAGTAGCTTTTAGAAGTGTCTTATTCAGGCTATCTTCTATCTTAACGAATAACTTCCCATACTAATGAGCATTTGCTCAAAACCATAAAATTATATTAGGGGCATGTTTTTTATTTCAAAAGTAGGGATAATTGATTTCTCACTGAAGCATGTGGCATTTTCCTGTTGACTCTGAAGAAACAGGTTTGTTTGTGTTGATGAATATGTATCTTTTCTATGATCCCCAGGAATCTGAACTTCTATGTATAGGAGTTAAGGGTCAGGTAGAGTAGTAACCTCATTTTGTATAATGCAACATTTCTATAGTCTACTCAAGAATCTGTTCCAAATCATCATTTGCTGAATATATCTTATGCTTTAATTTTTTCCCATTTAGTATCATATTATAGGCTTTTTTTTCTTTTAATTATTGTTGGTGAATTCTTTACTGTGTATGAGTGTATTCTTACTGTCTATGAGTTCTAAAAAAAATCCCAGTTATACTGTGACAGTCAATCTGTTATGACAGTCAATCATCTGTTAAAACAGAAAATATTAAATAGATCTTGGAGATCTGCAGTAAGGTTCTTTGCTGTAGGTTGGTTTATTTGAAATTATGAAGTAACCAAAATTGCAGATTTGTCTTTTCCCGTATGGGATTTTTTTGTTTTTGTTATGAGACTCTAAGCGGAAGGGAACATAGAGATAAATAAAGGGAAGGAGTAACATGTAAAAGGTAATTCAACAGGAGATAAAGCATACTTCTGCATCAAAGGGATGGAATACCATAAGAAGGGGTAGAGCAAAAGTCAGTGGGCTTGGGAAATACAGCCCCAGGCCAGAGTTCATGAAAATCAGTAGGGAGGTTTTCCCACTTATTTCAAACAATGATACAACTAGTTCTTGAAGGGCAAGTAGTTAAGGAGTAAGTTGAACAAACTGACCTGGGGGTGCTGGCCAGCAGCAGCTGAACATGAGCCAGCTGTGCCCAGGTGGCCAAGAAGGCCAAGGGCATCCTGGCTTGTATCAGCAACAGTGCAGCCAGCAGGACCAGGGCAGGGATCATTCCCCTGTACTCGGCACTGGTGAGGCCACACCTCAAATCCTGTGCCCAGTTCTGGGCCCCTCACTACAAGAAAGACATTGAGGTGCTGGACATTGTCCAGAGAAGGGCAACAAAGCTCGTGAAGGGTCTGGAGCACAAGTCCTGTGAGGAGTGGCTGAGGGAGCTGGGGATGTTTAGCCTGGAGAAAAGGAGGCTCAGGAGAGATCTTATCACTCTCTACAACTGCCCAAAAGGAGTTTGTAGCCACGTAAGGGTTGGTCTCTTCTCCCAGGCAACAAGTGACAGGATAAGAGGAAATGGCCTCAAGCTGAGCTGTGGGAGGTTCAGGCATTGACAAGGTGATGTTTGGTCATAAGTTGGACTTGATCTCAGAGGTCTTTTCCAACCTTATTGATTCTGTGTTTCTGTGATCAAAAGTGCTCTTGGACATTCTCACAATCAAAATAAAGCTCTTGAGAGTATCTGAGTATGAAGTGGAAAATTCTGATTTTTGTGGGGTTTTTACCTGTCATGACACCTTGTAGCTATTGAACACTGAGATAATTACTGCATTCAAAATACAAATTTTTTCATCTCCTGGGAAGAAATCCCCAAGAACACTTTCTTTAGTACTATGAATACAAGTGCCATTTGGGCAAATGTGGTTTTGGAGATGGAATTTGGAGATTATACACTAAGTTTGTTGTTTCCTACTTTCTTTGCTTAATACTATCATTGGTTGACATTGGAAATAATGAATATCCAAGACATTAAGATAAGCTGAACACATTTGCAGTGTTTTCTTTTCTCAAAGGTCAAGGATGAATACTATCTCATAATTGGTGCATGAGCACATTATTGTATATCTTTGATCAAAACATGTAGAAGACAATACTTTTGAATTGGTAAACACTAGGTAGATATAATTGCCCCATTAAATTAATTTTTCATTAGCAGTAAAATCTTGATACTAGAACTATTCCAAGAAAAAGTGAGGTATTTTAAGATAGAGGATTTCTTATTGTTCAGTAATTGATACACATTCATATCAGATCCAGATACTCTGCTGTAATTTGGTTTGCTGTTTGTATCTGCTATAAACTAGCATAAACTTTGTCAGCCAAAACACATTCAAAATTCTAACCCTGTATATGTGGAGAGTAAATCAACTGACTTGTCCTGTCTCTTTATCCTTTTTTGTTGAATATTCAACTACCTTCAGTAGCTCATTTTCCTTTCCATGTAACTCTACCTAGCCTCTTAGCTGTAATACAAATTTATAAGTCTCCTGTATTAAGAAAGAAATCTGTATTTATTTTTCTGTGTTCCTAATGATTTTCAGGGTGAGTTACTACTGCTTCTTGCCGCAATTGTGACATCCAGTCAACAATCTAATAGTAAATCACATAAATTGTATATATTCCCTACAGAGGCTCAATATTTGGATGGTATGGACAGATCTTCAGTATTGTTTACTGAAAATTGTAATTTCAAAAAATTCTTTCAAGAAGCAGCACAGTTTTTCACAAATTGAACATGTCTGTACCTTTATAAATTCTCAGATTAAGTCTTCAGAAATAATATTGTGCATGGGCAGGTGCTTTTATTTCCATGCAAACAGAAACCTCTGCATACTTTCTCAGTATCAGTGAAGATTACTTGGGAACCAATATTTAAAATGAAAGTTGATAACTGGACTTCCAAAACCAATGGTTAGACAAGATCTCAAATAACCTGAATCAGACTTGCAAAAATGGGTACATTTGTCATAAAATTTCTGATTGCACTATTTCAGCTGGGTACAATTCCTCTTAATTTAGTCATGCTTGAATCGGAACCATTCACTGATAGTTATTTTCTGTTTTAATGTATCTGTGATAATTTTGCTTCTTACTTGCAAATTGCAGTGCTATGATAGCAAGAATTACAAGAAGATCAGTAGCAATTTAAGGTAATAAAAAAATCAATGTTCTGCTGTATGTTTGAAGATACAGAAAAAGAAATTCTTTATTGCTGGTCATTATTTGTATTCTCAGACGTTATAGAAATAAAATTACATTTGCCCTGGACAGAATAAACCAGAAAATACTTATCTTCTATAAGAATGTTAGCTGATAGATATGAGATGTCTGAAATGCTGCTTGTCCTAATCCAGTGCTGCATTTTTGAGTCCTACCCACACCATGATGTCTTTGTTTTTTAAAATAACTTTGCTACCTAATTGGCATGGTGTTAATGATGTGCTAAGGCTCCTTTTAAAGTAGTCACAAAAGTGTTTCTTTTGCTCATAGTTTAAAAAAGAAAGCATTTACATTTACAGATGGTTTCAGATCTATTTTAAAGATGACATCCAGATGAGAATAAAATTCTTCTTTCTCACTGTTTGTTTAAACAAACAAAAAGTATTCATATGGCACTGAACTGAATGTAAAGCAGAAGTTTTTTAAGCCTATACATTAAGAACTGGTACAGCTTTACAATTCTTTGATTTTTCCCGAGGTGGGAGAATGACCTCAGGCATAACATACAAGCAAGTGTTTCCAAGTTCATAACCCCATAAATTTGTTTCTGGAGTGTACACATATCAGCTGCTCACAAAGAATTATTAAAGTGAGGGCTTAATGAAAGGAGGTAGAGAAGGACAAGCCCTGTACTGTGAGATCTCCAGAATGCTTTCTCAGACTTCTGTCATTTGCAGCTGAGGGCAGGTTTTCAACTTGAGCTTATATGCTAATCCGAAAATAGAAGGGTTTGTGTTCCAAAACTGATTTAGTCACTTTTGAGCCTGGGTAAAACAAAACCTAAAAAAAGAAAAAAGAAAAAAGAAAAAAAAGAAAAAAGAAAAAAAGCAGAAAAAAAGGAAAAAAGAAAAAAAGAAAAAAAAAATCATAGCTGGCATGGACTTCCATCAACTTTGGTAGGGGTTTTTTTTGGCTTTGCTTAATTTTTTTGTTGATTTTTTTTGGTTGGTTTTTTTGGTAGGTTTTTTGGGGGGGGGGTTGTTGGTTTGTTTTTTTTCTTTTTGTTTGGGCTTTTTTGTTCATTTTGTTTGTTTTTTGTTTCTTGGGTTTTTTTTTGGGGGGGTTGTTTATTTTTAAGTTCGAAAAATCAGCCACAACAAAAAAAAATTTAGATATTTGTAAACATGTCAGTCTTGTCTGTGAATGTCTGAATGCAAGCAATGAAATAAACATAAGAAAACATACATGATACTAATTAATTACAATCTCCTGATTCAGATGCACTTAAAAATCTGAAAACAGATTTGACCACATCCAGTAGCAAGTTATATTTAGTGCACTTAATAATTTGAATGTTTTCCCCAAGTAAGGAGGAAGAATTAAAAGATACTGATGCTATTGAACGCAAAATACTTTTGGGGTTCTTGTAACAGCCCTGCTTCTGAGGGGAGTAAGAGCACATCGTAGATTGTCCTTGCAAAATTCTTCTGTTGTCACTTTGGCACAGAACATATCCTTGAGTAAGAAAGTAACCTGCCTACCTCGTCTTTTTCCATGAGTCACTTGTGACTCATGATTGTTGTACATCATCCTCCAGAAGTGAGATATTTTGTGAGTATAAAGTGTGCTATGTATGAAGAACTGTGACATAAGTCAAAGTCACAGTAGATATTATTAGAATATGCACATGGATGGTTATACATCAGCAGAATTTTAAATGGTTTGTGACATCTTCTGGTTTGAAAAGGATGATGCTCCACATGCTGAAGATAAGTAATATATTTTTTTTCTGACAGGGTGGTAATTTTGTAATGTAGTAGTACAAGCTATATAATTTATTTTACCCATAGTATCCCTCAGGATCTTTCTTTTAATTTCTGTTAGTAAAATCCATATTTGTATCTACTGGGGGCTTGAGGTACTTTTCCCCTATGTCTGACCCTTTTCAAAAAAAACCACTGCAGCTTGCACCTTCTGAAAGCAATTTTTGAGCTCATAATACACACACTTGTTGGGACCAGTTTTAATCACTCTTAAGAACAGGTTTACAAGGAATATGGGTAAAACACTGATGGGCACTCACGCCCAGTCTTGGATGAACTGCCATTGCTGGAGCTGTTCTTATAATAAATGCATGTTCTGATAAAGAAGAATTTCTATTAAAATTCAAGTGCTTCTGCAGAAAAGTTTCTATTGACTTTATTTTTAAAAATTACAAAATAAATGTAATTTCATAATAAAAGTGTAAAATGTTACTAGTTATCTGAAACATTGGTTTTTTAATCACAGATTGGATTTTCCATGAAAGAGAAACACTTTAAAATATTTTCAGTCTTTAATTCCACAGTTTTAGAAGAATATTTTTGAAATGTTTTGCACTTAATACAAATGCATCTTTGAAAAACTTTTTTTTGAAAACACAGAATTCAGTATTAGCAGCAGAGGTTTCATTTTGTGAAGAAAGAAATTATTATCTAAAAATTACTGTTTTGACAGCTAGGCCTATTTTTCACAGCATGTCATGACTGTGTTATTGTTTTTGTTAAGAAAAAAAAGTTAGAAAAGTTAAAGACATTTCTTTACAGACATTGAAATTTTTTTAACATCTTAATGAAATGTTTATAATTTTCATTTAGAAATAGTCTTCTGCCATGAATTTGCCCATTTAAAAAGAAAAAAATCACCTTCAACTAGAGTAAAACATTGCACCTGAAATGAAAAGAAAGGTTTAGGATTTTTTCAAGTTTTTGTTGTCAAGGAAATCAGAAAAAAATCTGCTCTGTAGTGTAGAAAGTAAAAACAGTCTATCAGAAATTAAACCAATTAATTGATAAACTGTAATTTCAAAACAGTGAAATCATCATGGATATGGTCTATTACTTGCTATTGTCTATTTCACGGAATTCTTCTTCCTTATGTAAATATGATGATTTAGAAAGAAGAGCAGCTCGGGCTCTGGCTAGCCATTCCCACACCAGTTTTGGTAATGATTACTTTAGGACAGTGTTCACATATGTAGGTTTTTTGTCTTTTTTAAATGAGATATAAAATAGATCGGTATTTCATGTAGGTGTAAGAATTCCTATCTGCCAATCTCTCTTCTGTTTTAGTAAAAGAACACATGGTGATTATTTTGCTTTCCACAAACATTCCAGTTCCAACTTTATTTAATCAGTGGCAAAGTTGTTTGCCTCTGTTCATAGCTTGTGAGAAAAAAAGATGAGGAAATACTGTGGTGTGGGTTGATCTTTTTGAAAGGCAAAGTATTTAGAAAAAATGAGGGCATGCTTCTATTTAATTAGTTCTTGTTCTGTAGTTTTAAACCAAATGTTTCCTCTTTAAAAAAAAAATTAACTCAGCCTATATGCCCATATAAATTTCCAATGGTTAGAAATTTTGCACCTGATTTATTTAGGAAACCTTCAGCCAATTATTTAAGGAGCTTTCTCTGCTCGCTCTCATCTAAGCAGTCTAGTTTCCAAACCCCTTGTCTCCAAAAGTAATTAATACACTGCATTTGACATTAGTGGCTTTATTTTTGAGTCAAATTCTAATGTCTTTTCTCCAACTACCATGACATACACAAACCTTTTGGCTTGGAAATCTAATTAATATTCTGCTCGGGATTTCGGAGATAATTGGCCTTTAGGACCTTTTGGAAGTGCATAAAGCCATTTCTTACTGAGCTTTGTATAGACATCTTTCGAACCTGATTCTATCCCATTCTGTTAATATGGAGTTCAGTGAACTACAGCAATACCTTATAGTTCCTTCCACCCTTTGGGCACAGTAGGAACTGGACAACCTTGTTTGTCATTTAGAAACTATGAGGTCTTCAGTATTACTGAGCACATGGAGACAAAAGAAAGTGAATTGACTGTAGTGGAAAGGTTTTCAACTTCAGCAAAGTGGTTGGAGTACGTTGAGAGTAACCCATAGAATGGTCTCTATATTCTTGCCTTATGGCACTTTGGTAGAGTTTAGTTTCAGCTAATTGAAGCAAGCTGTCAATTTACATCTCAAAATATAACATGAAGTTTAATTTAACAAGACTTCATACTTCTGCAGTGTTCTATAGCAGGGTAAAAAGTAATAGAAATTAATATGATGTTTCTGCAGAGCAAGTTACTTTTTTTCTTTTTGTACAACCTATTTTTTTGTAGGAATGCTCCTGAAATGATGAAATTCTCATTTGTCTGTCTGTCTGCTATAGAAGATGGTTCTTTTCTGTGATAATTTACTGTCACCTCTGAAAAACATGTATTTTTTTCATATCTGGAACAGATAGATGTTGCTTCCATGCTTCCTTTTGGTAAAAAATTAAAAATCATTTTGCAAAAGTTAATTCTCATTCCTTAGGACTGAGGAGCAATTGCATCAAGGAGTGAGGAGGCAATGCACAGTAGATAGTTTCTTACTTTCTTTGTTCAGGGTCACCCAGCTGGTAGAAACATTGCAGGAAAATTGAGAGTCATCTTATAACTGCATTCAGTCAATGATGAACAAATTGCCTTTATAGATTGCACATATGCTTTACTTGTTCTAAGCTGTCTCCTGTCTCCTGCAAAGTGAAGCTGAAGACAGTGAGGCAGTTCATTTTTTTAAAGGAAAAAGGTCTGAAATAGCCTGAAGCCTACATCTTTCATGTATTATATGCATATAAAAAACCCCTAACATTGACCGCTGTTGCATCACTTCTATTTAGTTTTAAAATTATACTCATTTTGAAAGTGATTATAACAGGACAGGAACCTAATTAGAAAATTTACTTTTTTTTAGTTAGAAGTAGGAGTGGCCATGTTTGAAAGAAGAGCCTTCTTTCAATGTAAAACTTGTGCTTACAGGGTAAAAGTGTGTGTACAATTTTAGTAAGTTACAGATAATGTAATCTTGTACTTCGAACTACCTACCTAGGAATTTAAATAGAGTAATGAGGAATAATATTCTCATTTGTTTCTATTAATTCAGTCTGCAGAAGTACTTTGAATATGAAATGAAAAATTTGGGAGTATATTCTTTGGAATCTGTAAATGGGATGTGAGTGCACAGTAACAAAATGAGTCCTGTAAAAAAATGCACTGGTGTGTGATTTAGAAAGGCTCAGGAGTACTTAGGTCTGCCTCTGATGCCCTGTGAACCTATAGGCCAGTCACTTAAATTTGCTGTTTGTCAAATCTCTGAAATTATTTCCTTTCAGTTTCTTTACCTTTTAATGTTTCTCAGGTGTAGCCCATGCTTTAATCTAACTGGTCATTCATTTCCTGTAAAGAAAACTAAGGAAAACACAAGCTCTTCATATACCATGGTCCACATTATTCTAATTTCTTGATATTGAACTCTATTAAGGTATATATTAGTCTTCGAAAGAGAACAGCAGAGTGATATCCACACTGCTGTTTGAAACTAGGCTGAAAAAGTGTTTTCACGAAAACTTTGAGATGGCTTTTGGAGTAGATTATGTGGACATTGTCATACGATATTTAAATATCTTTCCTTGTTCAAACGTAAGAACACAAATTCATCAAGAAGCATGTTTTAATAAAGCTTTTAAGTGACTTTGGAAAGGGGAGATGGGGAGAAAATTAGTGTTAACAAATAGAAAAGATAACCTGTGCACCAACCGGGGAGGTTTAATGCCAAGTCTGTGTGACATTAAGTGAATCCGAAACTTCTGATTTACGCTACAGGCAAATAAGCCCTGTAGGTTTTGTGGTGTGGAAACTATTCATGAGATAGCTAAGGAAGCAAGATAATTTTCAAGTTTTCCTTCTTTCACCAAGTTTTCTCAGAAAAAAGTTTGTATTTTAGTCTTTTTTTCAAAAGTATTTTCTTTTTGCATCTTGTGTCTCTTCCATTTAGATGTTTCTAAATTTTTTGCTTAATATTGAACCATAGTCTAGCCGTCTGTGAACTGCTTGCTGTCTTTTCTGAATATCACTTACTTTTAGGATTAGGTGTGTAAAATTTCTAGCTGTCTTAAAGTAATAGAAAAGAGCCACATATATTGTATACTGAAATAGTTGAATAATTATGATACTTTAGCAGCATTGGTTAATACAAATCTGTATGGGAAAGTGATTTTCATTGCTATTAAATGCTTGTATTTAATATAGAAATTAATTGTACTGATGCACAATGTTGCCAGATTTTTGTGGTCTTTCACTTAGTATGCAGGAGCAATACAAAACAAAAAAGTGAGCTTTGAGTTATCCACTTGTGGCATTTATACAGCATATTTCATATTTTAAATATTAGCAGTCAATATTTAGTGTGGCTGTGTAGCATGTGTACTATAGATATTTACTACTTAATGATTTTTTAAAAATTAAAAATACAGTAGATGCTTTTTATCATGTGGGCATATAGTGTCAAGGTGCAACAAGACCTGGGGGCTCCTGGGGATTTGGGGTCTGTTGGGGCCAGGGCCTGGCGCCAGAGTCCATCGCACCTCCAGCCAGGAGTGGGACAGGTGAGAGGCAGCAGGGCAGCCCCAGGCTGCTCCCAGGGGTCCCAGAGTGACTGAGGCTGGGCTGGGACACGAGCTCACAGCTGGGGTCCAGGGCAGGTCAGAGTTGTAGGGAGGTGGGGACCCCCTGTGCTGTGGTGTCACTGGGGTGGGGTCCTGGGCTGCAGGTGGGAGGGGGGAGCCCCAGGTAGGGTCAGGGACAGGGCTGGGGGTGACTTAGGAGCCCTGACTTACTGAGTTCCCTCCCCAGGGAAGGAGAAAACTCTACACATGTTACCATTTTAACCCGTAACAAAAATTTTATTTAACAGTTACTCTGTCATTCACAGAAATAAAACTTAATTGCATTTTTCCAGGGTGGAGTTACATACTTCTGTGATCTGGTGAGTTTATGAAATCAGATTCCACTGCTTGCATGGGGCTATGAAAGACTACACATGTACTATGAGCTGTGAACAGGTTTTTTTCAATATATTAATTGTTCGTGCTTTGTGACTTTCTTTTTTTTGGTGCATTTATTATTTGAAATGTGTAATTTGTAAGGAATTTCCCAAGCCAGTTTTTACACTGACAGTTATGTTCAAAAACTATGATCTTGGAGGTTGTAGCAAGTGGTAAGGTCTTCTCCTCAGCCCATTTATCTTCAGCAGGAGTCAAATACCTGCTAGGGCAGAGTTCTTTTGAAAAAGCAGGGGGCCTTGGAGATCTCAGACAAGTAACATTCATTGAAGTTTATGAAAACTTGAATTCTGCCACCCAGAGATAGAACAGTCATTTGGCTGTCTTTTTAAACTCTGCTAGCAGGAATGTGATGAGCCTAATTATATATGTCAGAATGACAAAACAGTAGAAATTAGTGTGTTTTGTTATCAATACCCAATTAGGTTACAACTGAGGTTTGTTAGGGATGGCAATTGTCATTGAGATTGTACAACAAAATTACTTCTCAACTAAAATTTCTTGAAATTCCCTCATATGGGAAATAAATTAGTCATTAATATACTAGTGAACTTTATCATAGACGATCATACCTTGTGGTTTAATGATCTGGACATGTTCTTTCATTATAACAGAGATACTTCATGTAATTGACTGAAGAGTTACAGTCAATTATAAACCATCTATGATTTTTACAGTTGTTACATCAGGGTTTTAGTGGTTGTCTAATGTGCAGGAAAAAAGGGCACTTCATTTCATAACAAAGAAGAAAATCCTCACGAGGCAAAATATAGTCTTATTATCCCTACAAATTATGTTTGGCATGTACTTCAATCTTTTAGAATGACTGCCCTTCCTTTCAAAGCATTTTAGATTGGTGGGATATTGTCCTAATGTGACAGCCCTAATTATAAAAGTGTCACTTTCGGAAATGAATAAAAAATTCCATTTTGAGTTCAGTGATTATAATTGTGAAGATTGTCTAGATAATTTAAAGTTGCAAAGGTAGAGGATACATTAAGTAGTATTCTCATTCATTTTAATAATTGTGTAATTCTGAATAATTTCTAGGAGATTGTTAAATTCTATGATACTCTTAAAGATGCTTTTAATACAGTAGATTATTCACAGCCCGTTCATTGTCAGCTTCCAAATATAAATTGGAAAACAGGTATAGGTTAAATCACTTGAGAGGCTTGGTGATTAACCTAGTTAGCAGGCTCACACAGTCATTGCTGCTCCACATAGCAGCAGTCAGATGGGCATTCATCAGTAGGGCAACTTTGCGTCCTAGTGGGACAGATTGCCCTTTTTCTTTGGGGCATCTGGAGCATTCCTGTTACTTTCCCTGACTTAAAAAAAATCACTCAGATCCTTAAAAGTATATTTTGCCTAACTGCCTTTGATCCTCAAAGACATTAAGCTTCATAGTTACTGTTAAGCATAACCAGAGTTGTTATCCAAACCTCCAGTCTTCCTCCGTGAGCCCTGTGCCTCAAATTTCCCTTCACTGACTTTTGGTAAATGCTCCTCACTGTGCCAGTAATTAGCTCAGAATGTCCAGCAGCTGCAGTCTCTGCAGCCAGCAGCCTACCCTGCTGCAAGTTCTTGGTAAAGGAGCCTTGATTTTCATCTAGTCATCATGTGTTTTGCGAGAAATTAAAAACCTATAATTTTGCTTCATTGCTTTAATGCTAAAAAATATGAACCTGGTATAAAATGTAGGTTTCTAGAGTACCAGATGTTATTTTTTATTGCCTACAGGCTGGCCAACCGAGTATAATTGGCTGAGAATGTATTTATTTTTTGGCTTCTCAGGCTGCTCAAAACTGATGCTGAATTGTGTATGAGAGGTCATAGAAAGAGCACAGTATATTATGCTGTTCATCTCCTCTAGGCAGAGCTATGCAAATATAACTTTGCACTCTGTCATCCTTCTTCTGAGTGGATTTATTCCAAAAGAAAGTTGGTCTTTTCTGTTCTTTAATAATTGAGTGTAGTTTAGGTCACTTACCCTGTGAGTGCTCTCGCTAAAGGAATGCAGTTTCCTGTAAAGTAAATCTAATTATGGGGATTGGTTTCATCTGAAGTCGTTTTCCTGATTTTTTGGCTTCTAATAATATTCACATGATAAAGAACCAAAAACAACCAATAAGCTTAATCTACCTCATCACTAATGGAAAAGTCTTTAGAAAGTCTCCCTTGTTCCTAGAGGGAGAAGTCCCTCCCAAGAGGCAGAAGTATCAGGAATATGTAAGTACATCTCATGATATATATGTATATAGTTGTTACCGAAACACTCTGACTGCACTGTTATCATTAGAGAGCTCTGGTGAAAGAACATGTGTTTCAAAAAAGCTTTTGAAGTATAGACTTAGGCTTCCAGTAATAGTGAGTTGAGTGTTGTAGTACAGAACAGATAATCTAATTTACAAATGCGTGACCAACTTCTTAAAGGCTGGATATGGTGACCAGAGTCAACCAGAAAACAGGACAACAAAATCTTAAAATGTCATCTCTAGTAAATCTTTTTTTTTCTAGGCTAGGATGAGGAACTGAAGTCACTAAGTCAGATGTAGTAGCATGCTGATGCAAAACGTGTCCAAAAATACTGTGCAATTATTTTGAATTTTTTTATTCCAAAATTGCTAGTCTGTTAATAATCTCTCAGTTTCAAACCTATTGAAATTATTTGCATTTTAGATGCTAAAAGGATATTTTAAAAGTAAAAAAAAAAATTTCTTGCATAATCTGAGATTAATAGTAATAGGTACTGAAAATAAAAATGTAAAAGACTACAGCTGAAAAGGGACTGTTTGAAGTAACAAATGAAGTTTGCAGCTGATGGTGAAATAGGTCATATAGTATTAAATATTAGTTTTCCTTTAGAAACTCTAAATCTAGGGGAGATCCTGTGGTATGGTAGTGCTGGTAAAATGGGATAAAGTAAACAAGAAATGTTTTAACCATAAAATTTAGATTGCCTGTGAACATTGTGTGGCCATGAAAAAGAAAATTATTTTTGTGTGTAATTAGTCTGCATGTGAATAAAAGCAATTTATTGAGTCTTTAAAGTAATGGAAAAAGCTGCTATAATACCAATATTCTTTTGAAAATAATTTTGTAGAAAATCATGTGTAATAATAAAATGCAGTTAGTATCTTAGCAACCCCGTGAGTGAAAACCAGGATAGGCGTGCAACTGTTTCTTTGTTTATGATGATACATTGTGGAGAGGAAAATGAATCTGAACTTCTTTCCAAAAGGTTGTCTTACATTTCCTCATCTGCATAAAATCATAAAAATGCAAACTCTATAGTTCTGAGTAAAAATGGTGTTGGTTGTTCTAAAGGGCTCAGCAAGGCTTCTGTAAAAGGAGGGATTTTACAAAAGTATGGTCCATCAGTAATAATTCTTGGCACAAAATCAAACGTTCAGTTGGCACGCTGTGAAGCGGAAGAGCTGTGACAAAGGCCCACAGGGGAAGGACAGTAAAAGTATCAAGCAAACTAAAAGGAAGTCACACTGATACTTAAAGGCACAACTGATAGCATTACAAAACAAAAACAATAAAAAACCCCTAATGAGCAAAATGGTTCCTTTGTGGATCAGTGGTTCTTTCTGCTGTTGCTTTGTAACCAGTTTGGTTTCAGGGCCCTGAATTTATTAATGTGTTATAACAGTAGTCTGCATACCAGTTTCCCTATTCTGCTCCTTTTGTTTCTCTATTATAAATTATGGATCAGTATTAATAAAATAAAACTTTTCTCTGAAAAGCACATTTTTAACATGGTGTGGGGACAGGGAAGCAGTAGAATATGCCTCACACACAAACCCTGCTCCTGCCATGCCATTGTAGTTCACGAACGCTTAAAGCAAATCCTGTGGGCCTGTGTATAAATAGAAACAGCAGCTTCACAAAGTGTTCAGCCTCGTGTTGTTTGTTTGTGGAATGAGAGCGTGACCTGTTCAAGAGACACAAAACTACCTAGTTTAAAAGGAAGGATTGTGGTAATTAAGTAATTTTTGATAGTTTGGTTATTTTATTAATTTTATATTATTATCTTGGATATTTTGAGAAGTAGAAATGTTTCTGATCTGATACATTTTATAAATTTTAAAACTGAGTACAAAAGTAGCTGACAATGAAGAAGTGAGCAGAGGTATTTTTGACATTACTGGTTTGTATCTCAACCCCATTGGGCACTTTTCTTCCTCAGATTGTTGATTTAGTGTTTTAAACCTATATCAACAGCTGTGTGACACAGTTATCTCCAGGTTCCTTTAATATATACATTTGTAAATGTTCTTTTTTTTAAAATAAAACTGCTTCTGGCACATGATATAAGATATGCTCCAGTGCAGATGAAAATTTTTATATGTTTTGCTTCGAAGGTTCTTTTGCATAAGAAAAGGAGTATCTGAAAATGTCATGAAGGACAGACTAACTAGTGTAAATTAAAACATGGCTGATCATGGAGTAAAGAACCAATGCTAGAACTGAGTTGGAATAAAATTGTAATTTTTTTCTTTTAAACTTCTAGAAAACATACTTCTTGCATTCAACAAACAGTTGTTTTGCATGTTCTGGAAAGGTGAAGAAGTACGGGGCTGGCTAGCTACACCTGAGTGAGTTTGATGTCTCTGAGACATCAGACAGATGACAATGGCAAAGTGGTTGCTAGAGACAGGCAACAGCTGGCAAGGCACACAGCTGTGTGCAGGCAGAGGCTTGGGGGGCTGGCTCTTACAGACTGTGACCTTGTGTCAGGGAGGAAGTTGGCCCTGCCAAGGTACTGCTTTGGAGAGAGCCTGTTACCAGATAGTTTTCACTGTCAACAGGATGATTTTGCCCTCAGTTTGCTTGTAGGTAAAGGCGATTTGAAGTGGGACTCTGCAGGACCTGAGATTGATTTTTCTTGAAGAAGTTACATGAAAGTAGCAGAAGGAATAACATGGAGTGGTAGAAAAATGATTATAGCAGCTTTCATCTCGGTAGTAGAGTAAAATTCCCTGCTGACTTCCGTGGCACTGGTTACTGAAAGTGCATAATACATTAAGAGTGGTGTTGCTGTGAGTTTTTTGTGATCTACTGGATGGTGAAGTGGTGAGATGGTTCCTGTTGCAGCACTGTCACAATTTTGCCTCAATGGTGAATACCGCAGACTTTTTCCTCAGTACTTCCCTGCATTAATGCTCTCTGCTTCATCTCTAATTTGCTTTCTTGTGGCAGTGCTGCTGTTTTCATTAGCTCAGATTAATTTAACAGTGCTCCATGCTGATCTAACTATAGTTAGTCTAATTTTTTAATAAAAGCTCTTAGGCATGATTTTCAGGTATAAATTCACAACACTATGTTTTAAGAGTGAGTATTTTTATTCTGTTCTTACTAACTATAAAGCCAAGAGGAATCTTGATCTTTGTTTTGTCAAGCTTTTATAAGTGACCTTCTAACTTACAGAAAAAACTTCTTAATCTCATTCCACAGGGAAGGCAAATGACCTATTACTAAATTCCATCTCCCTTTTTGCATGATTTATTGATCATACTAATGTCTTCCTATTCATGTTAAGCTTGTGATTCAAAATCTCGATGGAGTGTTGTTTCTATTCAGAATCACTAGTCAGAATAGTTTCTGGAGGGCTATCTCACTCCATTGTGTTGGTCTAAAACGTGTCTAATTCTGACACCATGCTATCTACTCATGGCAGTAAATCCAGAAGTATATTACTTCTACACACGAAAAGAAATTCATTAGGAAAAGAATAGTGGTATCAGGATGGGCCTATCTGTTTATTTTCCTGTTCTGTTGTAGAACTTTTGTTAGCCTTGCCTCTAATAATAACACTCTGGATACTTGTACACTCTTGAATTTATATTACTTGCAAAACCTGTTAGTCTCTGCTAATTTTTAGTTTCTTCAAAAAAGGACATACTAATTTCTTTAATTCTTTCAAGTCTGGACATAATATATTTGGTTGTGCCTTGTTTTGGTCAAGCAGTGACAGCTGTCTGCTACCAAAAACATGTAGGAATACATATATTTATTTTCTAATATCACCTCTTTTACTATTTCAAAGAAATTTTTCATATCAAATGAGGAAGTTAAAGCCTTTAGTTAAATGTTTATGGTAACATTAAATTTTTAAAAGAATGAAGTTCTGGGGCTTTTGCATACTGATGCATTGTTTCAAATGCTTTTTTAGAAAAAAAATTTCCTCTACAGTCAGTATCTAGTTTGCTGGAAATAATTCAGTGAGCCTTCAAATGTCCTAATGGAGTTGATGTAAACTCCACGGTTTTGTGCTGTGTTCTCTTTAAATATATGTCATGCCTTCTGAAGATGTTTATTGCAGTCAGTATTATCATTAAGTTATACAGTCCCATGAATTAACTTTATTTTGATAAGACCTTTATGTGGAGTAACTGCTTTGTATGATGATATAGTAAATGATGCAGAGTACAAATGGAAGGCAGAGAAAATCTATGTTTTAAGCTGCTGTTTATGTTTGACTCACTCTAGATTATTGTTTGAACTTACTCTTAAAATAATCTAATATTAATAAATTGACTAATATAAGAAATATCATTAATCTTATATGCAGATCAAGAACTCTAAACTTTAATTCTGGTCATTTTGTTACATTTTATTTCATCTGTTTGTTGTAGAAAGTTGCATTCACTTGAATGTACCACCAGAACAACATTTTAGTTGTTTTGTGAAAAGTGTTTTTCTTACTGGTAAGGCTATAGCCATACAAAACTTTAAGTGGTGAAGTTAGGATGGTATTTCTACTAAAAAAGTAAATCCCTGTTAGTTTTCCTTTAGTTCATAATGGAAATGTTGTGGGATTGCTGTGAGAGACTGAAATGTTAATGGTTAATGATTCAAGCAATTGTCCATCTGCAAAAGCAGCAGGTGCTTTCCTGAGGCCAGGTTTGCACCCCCAGCCAAAGGGAAGGATGAGAGTTCTTTGTGGGTGGTGGTGAAACCATAAGACAGAGGAAGTGTGCATCCACCACCAGAGAATGACCACAACAAACCAACCTATCACAGAATCATAGAATAAGTTGAGTGGAAAGAGACCCCCAAGGATCATCAAGTCCAACTCCTGGCCCTGCACAGGACCATCCCCAAGAGTCATACCATGTGCCTGAGAGTATTGTCCAAGTGTTTTTTGAACTTCCTCAGGCTTGGTGCTGTGACCGCTTCCCTGGGGACCCTGTTCCAGTGCCCAACCACCTTCTTGATGAAGAACCTTTTTCTTTGTTTAGCTGGGTTTTGAGACAGATAAGGGAAGAGGCTTAAAATAAACAGATTCTGTGATGAGGGATAATGCTATCTGTCTTGCCAATGTCCTCCCTTACACAACTGGCTCCGGTGTAAAACTCTCCTCTGGGGGAGGTATCGGGACATTCATTCATGTGTAAGCCTGAAGCTTTTCCTCCTGTCTGATGAGGCATAACTGGCTCAACTACGTTGGTGTGAGAAAGAGCAGCTATGTCTTAGGAAGGATTATAAACCATTGAAGCCCCCTGAAGTGCCCTGGGGCCTCTCATTTCTGGGGCCTTCCACCAGAGGCATGGCATGATCCATGGTGTTGCAGAAGACTGTTAAATTCCCCCCAGTTAAGGTGCCTGGGCCTTTTCACCTGAAACTGAACATATTTTAAGCCATTGAAGTCTTTGTTTTGTTGGCTTCCCCTACCCCTGACAAATCAAGACGGTGACCATCACTTCAACTATCATTTCAAGTGCAACAATCAAGTCTCATCCCTGGATCTGCAAGTGGTGTTCTTCCCTCTCTGCTAGCTACTCTTTCCCTCCCCCTCCCTCCCTCCCTCCCTCCCATATTTTCTTAAGTGATATCTTTATACTTTTATATTGTTATATTACTTTAGATAATAATAACCAAAATGTCTACATATATACTCTTCATTGCAATCAAAGTGTTCTAAAATGAACCTTACATATACATATTTATATTTAAACACTGGTCATTCAGTGTTGTTTCTCTTTAATCCACCCTGAGGGTTCTGTTAACAAGAACTTCAGTTACCCTCACCTTTAGGGGCAGATCCTAACAGATGCAAATTCTGATTTTTATATTGAAGTTGTTCTGTGATTGATATTTTGACAATACCCTGCATGCTGCCACTGAGAGCAGTAGGTTGGTTCAGACCTAGTATGTGGTTACAGAAGTGGAACTTCCAAAATAAAAGAGAAATACTAAAATTGAATTGCAGGCTTGTAACAGTGCTACATAGTATGCAAGAGTCCAGTGAAAATAACATAAAATGTTGAAGAGAGCTCTTGGATTTGGTGGCCTTTTTCTTGTGCTTCCTTGTTGTGCTAAGTAATGGGCTAATAATCCCAAATTCTCCATCTGGAACACTGAGATTATTTGTTTCTGCTTTAGCCACATAAAACTAGGCAGTTGAAAATGTTTCTGTTGCCTTGTGTTAGAGTCTTCAGTTCTGGTGATGAAGCTTTCTCTCTGAAAGTCGCATATTTATTATCCTCCTGAAACCTACTTCTTCAAAGGTTGTTAGTACTAGGCAGCATGCTAAGTGTGTTATCAGGAGGTCAAGATGCCTTTGTGAGTACATGCCTACATGTTTTTTGGTGGTTTTTTTTTTTTTTTAAGCTTCCTTTTGGTACATGAGGCAATCCTGAAAAGAATTTTTATTTCCCTTTGGGGCTCTTTTACGCTTCGAAATCTCAGTTGTTTTGTTTTTTAATTTAATCAGCCTATGCTTCTACCTCCAAGCCTACATTAATACATTAAAATTTAGAGAATCAAATAGTATCTTGCTGGTTGCAGTGATAAAATATGTTCAATTCTCATTAAAGCAGATAGCTTTTTGCTGAGGAGGACCATCTTCAAGAAATTTCTCCCATGGGGTGTGGGACACTGAAAAAACCAGGAGGTTAGCATGTTTTAGGTTTGGAATTTTATTTTTTTCCCCTCTATCTTAATACACAGATTATATGTATTTGCACAACTGTAGCAAGTGTCAGATCTCCATGATCAGGCAAATGCAAATTGTCTATTTCAGTGACAAACTCCTCTATTCTTTCCCTGTTGTGTATATTAAAACAATGAGATGTCTAGTTTGTCTTGTTTTAGTGATGTACTATCTGTGAAATTTCTAACAGGAAGAAAGTGAACTGTTTTGTTTCCAACTGTCTGCCCTTCTTACTTTACAAGATAATAGGAAATAGCAAACAAAAAAACCCACATTGGACTTAATGGTATGGTAATTTGTTCCTCAGATCCTGTGAGGCAGGTTTTCTAGCATAGCAAGTTTTTTATATAGCAGTGATCTGAGAACACTCAATAGTGTTCAAAATGAAAACAAGTAACATTTTACCCAAGGCTTTTTACTAGTCCTCTTGTTTTCTGTTGTTTATTCTTTAATTATGCAAGGGTTTTTTCAAGGACCTTATATATTTATATCTGTTACCTGTATGCACAGCAACATCTCAAATGAATTCCCTGATCAGAATTACTGTGGTCACATCTGTTTAGCTACGAACATATTTGATTACAGTCTGGTTTTGTCTGTCTTTTTCACTTGGATCAGGAAATGCACACTGTGTTCTTCCTCAAATATAGTCGTATTTTAGTAATTTGCTCTTTCCTACTAGCACAACAGGCCCATTTCCATAGGAGAATCTTTGGTTGCAGAAAAGAAAAATAGTCAGCAAACTGTGCTGTGTATGCCATGGCTTTCAACATTAAATCAAAACCTCTGTTTAATAAAAGCAAGTCAGATTGGCCATTGTTAGTCTGATACTTTTGGTCTGAACTTAAAAAGACCGAAAAAATTTTATTATGAGAGATAGATTGTGTGTTCTCAACAACTAAAAAAAAGAAGTGTTTTAAATTACTAAACCCACTGGATAAAGATAGAATATTGAATCATAAAGTTACAGAATCATTTAGGTTGGAAAAGACTGTTTAGGTCATTGAGTCCAACTGCTAACCCAGCACTGCCAAGTCCACCACTAAACCATGTCCCTAAGTAACCATGCCTAACCATGCCACATCTACATGTCTTTTAAGTACCTCCAGGGATGGTGACTTGACCACTTCCCTGTACAGCCTGTTCCAGTGCTTGACAACCCTTCTGGTGAAAAAATATATTTTTTTTAATATCCAACCTAAACCTCCCCTGGCATCACTTGAGGCCGTTTCCTTTAGTTCTGTCAATGGTTACTTAGGAGAAGAGGCCAACCCCCCCGGCTAATTTCCTTTTGGGCAGTTGTAGAGAGTGGTGAGATCTCTCCTGAACCTCCTTCTCTCCAGGCTAAACGTCCCCAGCTCCCTCAGCCACTCCACACAGGACTTGTGCTCCAGACCCTTCACCAGCTTTGCTGCCCTTCTCTGGACAATGTCCAACACCTCAGTGCCTCTTTTGTAGTGAGGGGCCCAGAACTGGACACAGGATACGAGGTGCAGCTCCACCAGTTTACCTTATTAAAGATGGAGTGGGTGGCAGTGTTCTTAAGATTGCCTGATAGTTTTGACTCCCTAAGGCATGCTAGTTTTGATAAATTTTTAGGCACTGGAGTGCAGCTTAATTTTATTTCTCTAACACTGAAATGGTTCTGATTATCATTCTATTTGGCATGAAATACAGAGTGCCCTATTTCCTTTCTTCCTGCACGTTTAAATATAGCTTGCTTTTCACTGTAGTTTAGGAAGCACTAAGTCTATCTGCCAACAGTGAAACATAGATTATCATGGCCAGAACTTGCCTAAACAGAAGTTCGATTTTGTTTCCCGAAGCAACTGGGGTTTTTACACAAGAGAAGATTTCCAGCTTCCTTGCAACACTGAAATGACACAAATTGCTACATGGTTCTTCTGTTACCTTCTGAAATTAATACATTTTGACATAATATTTGCATAGATTCTTAAGTCCTATATAGCAAAATAGTAAATATTCAGTCATATTCAAGTTATGCTATGCTGGCTGGAAGCAAAAAGCTACCATGAAGGGGATGCTCTTCAATATGCAAGTTCATGGTACTTAGTGCAGAGCATTTTCTGACAGGTGCATGAGTTTCCTCACTTCCTACCATGTTCTTTAATGCATTCTAACTGTATCACAGATTATCATTTGTGTTGTTGCTCTGTTTAGCATTTCTTCCTATCACTAACAGTTTTTATCTTGAAGGTGCAATGTCCCCAGAAATGTTATTTTCTGTGTAAAAATTTTGAAGAGTGATGTACACTGACATGCAGAAAAGCAGATCATGAGGGCCTCAGAGACTAAAGATACCTGTTATCTTACTTACCAAGTCCTGTTAAAGAGATCCAGCTTATAACTGCCAATGTATTCCATACATATCATACCTCCCCCACCCTGATATTTACATGGCAGCCAGCCATGCCCAGTTTGGTGACTTAGTAGAGAAATTTATGCATGTGCAAGTCAAAATAATATTAACTACAACCAGGAATTATGATGTAGATCTAATTAGATCAGAGCTACCAAACAAATAATAAAGGTGAATTATTGTGAGTATATCTCTTTGATATGAAAGAAGACAATGTGTTATAACCATAGGAACAGTATTAGTGTGGTGCTAATAGAACCAGAGAGACCTTAGAAATTCATTCTTACAGAGGCAGGAGATCCTGGTGGTGATCAGAAAAGGCAGTCTAGTACGATGCCTCCCCTTCTTCACTGTTCAGATTTGATTTCATTTAATCAAGAACTTTTTCATGCATCATTGTTATACTTCCCTTGTGGTGAGTTAGTAACAGATTTGGACTATGAGAAGCTTAGTCTGTGTTTCTAATGACATTGAGAGAAGCTCTGACCCAGTAGTCCATTCCAGTCTAGTCACACTAACTCTGAACTAATGTGTGGATTCTTTCTGTCTTGAGAGTGTAGATTAACAGTGAAAGTGCAGACTGAGTAGTGAAGCTTCCTGGCTACTGTAAGATAAAAACAGTGCAAACTGCACTGCTGGCTTTGCATTCTGCTCCCCGTGCCGCTCCCTGACTATAAGTTGCACTGACAAACACAGAAGCGGACATCCAAGTCACCTATGTGGTTCCTGGCTCACTGGTAGGAAATCAGTTTGATCCAGTGTTCTGCCTTCTAAATGGGATGTGAGGGATGATCATGTACATATGAGAGCAATATGTGCCGCTCCACTGGCTTGGGCTGATTTTGATGCTGCCAATGTGGATTTTAAAGGAAATAGCTGTCCCCCTCTGCAGTCAAAAACTACAGCTGTGCAAAAATTCCTGATCTATGTCTTACTCTTCAAGGAGTGTGTTTAATTAAGTAATGGAAGCTGCATTGATCCCTTTTATCCTATCAATGCTCACTAGATCCATAATTTTATCAGATGGGACTTTCTCTGCTTTTTTACCCCTCCTCCCTATTTGAATTGTTCTGTCCCTTATGTTAGAAAGCGATACTGTTTATAGTATAAAACAGGAGTTTGTAAAGCGCTGGTAAATAAGCCTGAGCCTTCATATATACATTAGAGGTTTACTAAACAATGGGAGACACTTAAGACTTTTTCCTAGTTACGAAAAGTTTGATGGTTTGGGGTTTGTTTTCATTTGCTTTTTTCATAGAAATTAAACTTACCATATGTCTTCCTTTTATAATTCTAAATCATACTTGTCAATTAAAATTTTCTGGATCAACTAACTCAGCTTTTAATGCTTCAGAGCCTCAGCTGTTACCCTTCTTTCTCATCTTTTCCAGTAACAACATGTTGGGCTAAGAGCTTTGAGTAACTCTTTTTTATTCTCCAAGTTGATTTCTTTCCAGTAGATCTGTTCTTTTATCCCCTGATTATGATGATTGGGAAATAAGATATAAGTTGGGAATTGGGAAGAGTGTATGTCCTTCAGTTCTCCTGTGTTACATTTAAGAATTCTCATTAGGAATCTACTCTTCCTTTGCAATTAGCTTAAGAAGGTTTCAACTCTTTATTGGAAATTAACTTCCTTAATTTGCATGGTTTTTCTTTAGTTATGTTTTCTGGAAATAGCATTAAAACGTTGTATAGAGTTAATAATTTACATATAATTATGTTAGATATTTCTTCTGTGATAAGAAGTAAACCTGAGTTTGGAAACTGCTTCATTTAAGACAGGGAATTTGAGTAGCACTCTACTGCTCCAAAAGCTACTTAAATCTTTCTTCTCCATTTCTATTTATGATGTGATTTAAAAAAAATTCCCTTAGGCCCCTCTCATCCCACAAGGAACAGGAAGGCACTAAAGCAAAAGCAAGCCATGTCAAATGCTACACGAAATGGAAGCATATCAGTAGAAAGTGCTCGTCCTGTCAGTTCATTTTTGTGGTATGAAGAGTTTATGTGACAGTGTTCATTACTGATGAATGCTGAAATATAGAAAATTTGAGTTTGGGCAGGGGAAGAAGAAAAGGGAGGCTCAGACTATATCTGGCCTTGCTCATTAATATTGTGTGTAAATCTAATGAAGTTTCTTCCTTGAAAAATGTTTCACAATAGTACTTTTTAAAAACATGTCTAGATGAGGTGAATGATTGTTTTATTTCTTGTATTTTAACTGACATTTCCTGGTACATCAGTTTTGTAGATAAATCAACCTCATACACTTAGTCAGGAAAATGCATATTTATCACATTCTAAGAATGTATTGATGTTATTGTCAGTTTTACCTGACCATATGTTTTGACTTGAACAGACGAATGTAATTCTTTTCTTCTTAATGTGTTTGATATAAAAGTTTTAATGTGGAATAGACTACAGACTAGGCAGGCAAAATCCTGAGAATTTATTTTAAGGCCATCCTAAATACAAAAGGATTGTTGAGGTCAGTCTCAGTTCATGTAAGCAGCTTGTAGGGGGGAAGCATTTGGAATGGCTGCACCACCGATATCCTACACGTGCCCACATAATTTTAAAAGAAAGGAAAAGAAAAGCAGCAAGCAGCCTTTTACTGAGAGACTATTAAGGAAGATTTAAATTTTTAAGATACTGCTGATGCTAGTTTGATCCCTAGTCACAGCTGCAACACTGAAACATGACTGTAGAATTTTTCTAAGCTATGCTGATTTTGTTGATCAGTAGCAGACTTAGAAGTGTTTTTATATATTCATCCTATCCTGTGATGAGCTGTTCAGCACTGTAAATAGTTTCATTTTATGGAAGAATAGAATGGCAATTTTGTCAGTTGTTGGCTCCACTCTAGTCTGAGTATTTCGTGTGTGTTGGTGCATTCCTCCCACTGATAAATGAAATGGGTATGGTGCAGTAATTCCTTCATACTTAAAGTAGATCATAACATTGGAAGGTGAGTTTTATTCACTTCAGTATAAAATTGTCTTTATTTCCTTATCCTGCATCTGTTTCACTACGAAAAGGCCTATAGAAAAACACAGCATCTATAAAAGCGCTTATTTTTGCTTTTCTGTAAAACTTAGTAGTTGATTTTTGAAGGCTGAGGGTTTTGAACTTCGGTTCAACATTTTGTGATTACCTGTGTTTACTTCCTAGGTGTTTTTTTTCCCATAAAATTAGGGACTGATAAGGGTAAAAAAGATTCACTTTGTACTTGATACCAAAAAGCATGGAATGGTTGAGGATAAAGGCACCTCTGATGACAATGTAGTCCAGTCACTCTGGGTTACTCAGGGTCATGTCCAGTTGAGTTTTGAATATAATCGGGGTCAGACACTCCTTAACTACTCTCAACAAATTGTTCCAGTGTTTGATCACCATTGCAATAAAAAAGCTTTTTTTTCCCCCCCTTTTGTTCAATCAGAATTTTTTGTATTCCACCTTGTGCCCTTAGTCCATTGACTGTGCATCACTGAGAGCAGTCTGGTTTCTTCTGCTTTTCGCATTCTCCTTCAGTAAGAGCCTCCCAGAGCCTTCTCAAATCTAAACAATCACTTTGAACTCTAAACAGCTGAGATGATACTGTTCATGTGTGTACCTTAGAATTTGCTGGTAAGTAACAATTTCAGTGAAGACATGATGTTTTCACCAATTTGGTAGCTTTCTATTTGGCATCATGCCGGTGCCTTGTGGCTGATGTTTGCACAGCTGTTGGAGTTTGCTCACAAAGAGACTTGCGGTAGGGAATCCAGCTCATCGTATGACACGCAGCAAAATTACAAATTTTTAATCAAAAATATAAAAGAAAATATTTTTAAAGTATTTTAAAACTCATCCTTAGTAATGTTAGTTCATTTTGCCCTCTGAAGTTTTTAAAAAATACATTAGTGTTTGCAGTCGAATTTGGGGAAACAACTGACATCTACTAATGGTTTGCCGTGAACATGAAGATAATTTCTACAACAAAGATGGGACAGTGGGTCAAGGTAGCAAGAGGAATTTAACTTGCCAGTGATGATTGGCAGAAGACATTATTGATCACAACATGATCCACATGTTCCCGTGTCACCCCTTGCATAAGTTTTTATTCTTACAGCAACAAAACGTAATTTAATTAGTAGATTTGAAGGGAAGTAGTAAAATCACAGAAATTTGTGGAGAATTCCTTTCAAAATTGAGAAATAATTTCAGATGAAACTCAAAGATGTAGAATGTCACAAGTAAATAGAGTTTTATATCATGATATGCTTAAAGGTCATCTCCCACTGACTCCCCCGTAGAATTTTATTTAGTAATTCAGATAGCTATCTTTCTAATACTGTATTTTGAGAGAGAAAGAAGTCAAGAAACATCATTCCTTATGGAAGATAAATGCATTACGAATCAAGCAACTCCTTTCACAGTTAGATACACAATAGAAATGATGGGGGGGTTGGTTGTTTTGGGGTTTTTTTCCTGCTAGTTAAGCAGTCTCTGTTACGTTGCTGTATCCCAGTTCAAGGGTTTATTTTCTGGTGCATTCAGTCTGCATCTCAGTATCTGGTATTACTGGGCTGCAATTTGATTTACTGGTGGGTAGTTGCACTATGTGTTTAAGACACTTCTCACCAATAACCTCACGAGTGAGTGTGGGTGAGGCGGCTTAACTAAAAACTGTTGCTGTTTGTACAAGAAATGTACAAGAGAGTTTCAGGAAGATGTGTTTCTTCTGATTCTGGGACACAACTTTTTTTTCTGCTTTGATAGCAGAATCATTTTCAACCCAATGGTGAAGGCTCCCTTCCAGTCTTTGTTTCTTGATGCCTTCTTGTGGACACAGAACAGGAAGGGAAATTTGAACATAATAGTTTCTTTCTTGACAGAGAGCTCAAAGCAAACCTAGAAGTAAGTCCCTAGTTCTCCAGCCTGATGGAAATGTATGGTTGTGTCTGATATATACTTAAATTAAAGTGAAGGAAAAATACAGTGTGAGTACAATCCATAAGTTGGGGTGTTTTTTCTTCTAGTTGCAGATATCAATGTTCATTTCTAGAGAAGGAAGGACAATTTCTTTTCATAAAACAGTTTATAGTGCTACTGTATGGTTGTGAGAAATAAATGATTAAGCAGAGCAAGAAAGAGAAATAAACATTAAAGGCTGCTGGGTGTCCTGTTTCTGTAAACACTTCTGTATTCTGAGTTAAATAGCAGGCAGCTTTTCAAAGCCTAACAGTTCCAACTTCTGGTCCAGGTAGTGATGAAATTTACAGAGATTCAGATATCATATGTGATACAAAGTTCAGTTGTATTGCATGTTTAATGATCTGCTTTAGGGTCTGATCCAAGTTCTCTTTTGAGCAACCTGTCACATTTCTGAGATGTCCTGGCAAGAACAGCCAGACTGAATGAACACAGATTACAGTCTATTGGAGAACATTGTAATTAGCATTTCTACCATTTGGCCAAAGATTTGAATTAAGACCTCATTATCTTTCTGTTATTTTTAGTGTCACACTTATCTTTACTCTGTCCTTTAGACTTGTAAAAAGCTTTTAACCACAGAGGGGGCTCAGTGGAATATTCTTCTGCCTTAGCAGCTTTGGTACTAATAGAGGGAAGTGCATCAGGAGCAGGAAAAATGGAGTTGCAAACTCTTGTACTTCAGCTGTGGACAGCCCTTCCACCTAGGGGGGCCTGGTATTTCCTGCTGTACCTTAGATGTGCCAAAAGCCATTATGAGCACTGGAGCAGCACAAACTTAGGAACATGCAATGACCTTGGCTCTCACCTCCCTCAGGCCTCTCAGAAACAGTAATAGTACCATACAGTGAGATTGCCTTGTATTTCTGGAGCTAATACAGGTACCAGCTGACCATAGTGAGAGGTAGTGGTGCTCACAATGCAGATCTGAGGGTGCGAAGTAAATGCTCTAGACTTGTTTTCTTTCCATCCTCATTGCATAATACCTTAATCTATTCAAATGATGTCAAATACAAAAATTGATATGTTCACCAAACTTCTTAGTTCTGCTGCTGTTCATTTGAATAAAGGAAAATGGGCCAAACACAAAAAAAAAAAAAAAGTCAAGTGATATGGTAAGAATACAGAGATGCTGCTTGCCACTGTAGGGAGGAAATTCTTGTGATCAAAGCTCAGTTGGAGTTGAAACTGGGCAGAAATGTGGGGGACAATAAAAAGAGGGTTTTTTCAAATATATTAATGGCAATAGACAGTGTGAGAATAACACTATCCTGTTACAGGATGAGGATGGTCACCTCAAAAACAGGGACATGGACAAGGCAGAGGTGTTTAATGCATTCTTTGCCTCTGTCTTCAAGACATATGATAGGCCAAGGGGGTCTCAGTGTCCTGAACTGGAGAACCATGACTATGATAATGATTAACTCCCAGTTGACCCTGAAATTGTGTGGGATCTGCTGCTTAAGCTGGATCTCCACAAATGTGTGGGGTCTGATAGGATTCATCCAAGAATCCTCGAAGTGGGCAAGCCTTATCAGAGGCTGAGGTCACTTGGTCTGCTCAGCCTGGAGGAGACTGAGGGGAGGCCTCACTGCAGTAACAACTTCTTCGTGAGGGGAAGAGGAGGGACAGGCACTGATCTCTTCTCCATGGTGACAGTGACAGGACCCGAGGGAATGACCAGAAGTTGTGTCAGGGGAGGTATCGTTTGGATGTCAAGAAAAGGTTCTTCCCCCAGAGGGTGGTTGGGCACTGGCACAGGCTCCCCCAAGAAGTGGTCACAGCACCAAACCTGACAGAGTGCAAGAACTTTTTGGACAATGCTCTCAGGCACACAGTGTGACTTGGGGATGGTGCTACGCAGGGCCAGGAGCTGGACTTGATAATCCTTGTGAGTTCTTCCAACTCAGCTTATTCTGGGATTGTGTGAGTTTTCTGGGAGCTTCCTCATCAATGTTCCATTGTTCAGAGGAAAGAAAGTTCAGATATGTTCTAAGGAGCTGTTATGAAATGGTGTCTTAAAACAGGTAATGATCAGATTTGTGTGTTTTGGTTGCAAACAAATATCATAAGAACAAAGCAAAAAATCTCTATCTTCAAGTTTAATTAGAGTGTAAATAATTAGAGTATGTGAATTATCACTCACCTTAATTTTGTAATTTTTTTCAGATTTCTTTGGGTTTTTTACATCAAAACAGAATAGATTGCCTCCAGTTTTACTTGCCCAAAAATGTGAGTAATAAAAATTGGATAGGCATAGTGTGCTCAAATATCTCAGCATAGACGTTCATACCTACTGAAAATAAAAGGACTTTATATTAGAAAGGCAAAAAACCATGAATAATCAAACAAAACTCTCCATGTATATTGGGACTTAAGCCTAGTAGGAGGAAGAAAAAAAGAATCATTAGCAAAAGAACAGCTGGCAGAAACACATGTTTATGTGTCTCATGAGATACACAGCTTTCTTCTCTTATTGGAAAATTTAAATTGATACTGCCCTTTGTAATAAAAACAGTTCATGTAGCTTGACAGCAAAATAGTAAATTCTTTACAGTTCTTCAGTACAGTAATATCTGTTAATAACAATGAACACGTAGTAAAATCCACAGTGACAATTGCATACCAGATCTTATAGATTTTTTTTTTAAAGGAAAATCCAGAATAAATATAATTCTGTACCCATCTGAAGCAAGATGGTGTAGGGCTGAAATCATTTTTCTAACAACTTAGTGATATAACCCTAGTCATTATTTCCTTAACCTATTCCAATTTAGTTACCATCCTTCCTTGAAGAAAAACATCAAAAGAATCTGACTGTGATTTTGTTTTATTTCTAAGGATCTGTGAACTTATTTTTGTAAATAGTCTTAAATAGAGAATCAATTGATTATTGAACTGAAGGATCATTAGTAACAGATATTCTGTGCAGTGTCTGAAGGCTGTAATATTTACCATTAAACAAGACGATAGATTCTCTCTCTTTCTATCCCTCATTGTCTTTTAGTAGATACGTAAAATGTCATTAATGATGCTATTAAAATGAGAGGCTTATTCAATGTAACTTCTGTCGTGTTCTGCCACGTCTGAAAAGCATGCTTGTATGGATAAAGCATTTATCAAGAATTTATGATTGGACGATATAACTTACTGAACTGGTGGTCAGCAGGGGTCAGTTTGACATAACAATTTCCCCAGAGTCCTGTTTAGTTGAAGAGAATGCAGACTGTTGCTGTAAACAGTCTGTTGCGTTGTGCATACTTTCCTTCAGTATTTAGAATTGTATGACTGAAATACTGGTGTGTGCCTGGGCAAAACATAGCTTGCTTTTTTTCTTTTTTTTTGTAAAGAAAAATACAAACAACTTTGAAAAGCCTATTTTTAATTCATTATGCCTCCTCAATATAAAACATTTTCATAAGTAGAAGAAAATACAGCTTTTTAATACTTAGAGATGGTTGAATATTGTTGTTCAAATACATGATTCAACAAATTATTTGTTATTGAATAATTTGAAAAAAAAAAAAAGAAAAAGCTTTGCATGCCTGTATATCCTGTATATCAGGTGCTGCCAGGCCTCATTTGAAATACATAAAACTAAAAATGTTTTATATCTTCAAACCATGTTGTGAGTGAAGACTCATAAAGACTGGTTTTGCAGTGGCAGTTATCTAAGTTATCATGATTGTTAAAGCAGAAGAAATTGAGAGGTTAACTTTTCCAAAGACACATAGGATAACTGAAAACCTACATCCATGTACTAATTGTTGCTTTAAAAAGAGATCTTAATGAAAGGCAGTTTTTTCAAATGTAACCTTTAGTTTGAAATGTCTTCTTAAGGTAAGCACTGTGTTAATGCCTCTGATTTCAAATGTTGTACAATGTAAACAAATATTAGATTATTCACAACTACTTTCATATAATATGAATGAAAAGTAAATAGGCTAGAATGGGATGGATGCATATGAAACACCAAGTCACTTAAAATGATTGTTCCTGTAAGTGAAGACTTCTGTGCTACTCCGTTTTTCATCTCTCTTTTCAAGTTGCCTTGCGACTGTGACCTCACCAGTCTGCTCCTGTGCAGGGTTTGTCCTGGGTTGGATGATTTATTTATTATTTTAGTATTTTGAGGAAAGTAACTTTCAGGACTTGATGGAAATTCCTCCTGGTTGAAGGGACAGTCCTTTACTGGAAAAGCCTGGTTTCATCATTTCCCAGGTGGATTTCCAAACTGAGACCTTGGTCACGTGTAGTTAGGCCGTGCCAGAAGCTGCAGGCAGGAGACCCTGTCTAGTGTCCCTGCTGCTGAAGCGCTCTGGTTGATCCTTTTGGAAGGATGCTGGGTCCTTTTGTGGTACTTACCAGGAACTACTTTTTTTCTTCTCCAGCCTGTCCTAGTCATAGCTGGGAAGTTCCTTCACTGAAAGAACATCACCTTCTTCAACAGTTTGGATCTGTTGGAGGTATTGATAGCGCCTGAAGCCAGGCTTTTAGAGCTTGGCATGAGTCCATGAGTTAAGTCCAGCCAACGTCCTAGTCAAACGCTTCTGTGGATTGTGTGAAACACCTGGAATGAGTGACTGGGCCATTATGCCACAATTCAGCTGTAGGGTACCAATGTACTGTGATTTAGATACATCTCTTTTGAACATTTTGTTGTCAGCAGCTGTTCCTGCGCTGCTGTGAGTCACCGCCTAGGGATACCCAGAGCTGGATTGCTGGGTTTCCATCACAGATGATTAGGCAGGAGCTGCTGGCAGTGAACTGCAGCTTTCCTTCAGATCTACCACAATGGTGTGGAAGGACACAATTCTTGTAGTGTAGGTGGAGAGGTTCCTTCTAAAGACCAATTTTTCTTCCTAATAGGCTGGATGAAATTTGTGGCTGTGCCAAAACAGCTTTGCTTTTTCTTAATCAAGAACTTGCCAAGACAGTATGCTCAAGGGTAGGATTTCACTGCAGGTAATGGTTTTGTTTCCAGACTGAGATGAATTTCTGTTTAAGTTCTGCTTCAAGTGGTGTTTATAAACATGTAATATTTAGGCTACTGTGAAAACGATGGGCTTTTTTCCCCTTCCAAATAAACATTATATGGTAGTTGATTGTACCTAATAAATATATAGCTAAATTAGTGGGAGACATTACTAAAAATTGCACACGATTAGGGATTTTATAGTGCTGTATTCTTGGAAATCCGTGCTTCATTAAACACATTATTTCAGGATGTGATCACTCTATACCTTTGTACTACCTGAGTTCAGGAAAATATACCTGCAATTGTGTCATTGTAAGTAATTTAGGCATACTATTGCTCTTAGGATGCTAGGAGTGTGTTTGTATCACTTTGGTATGTCTTGAGTGCAGTTTCAGCATAAGTTATTCATAGCTTGTATTTCTTGAAATGCAAATGAAAAAACACACTTTTAAATAAATTGTCATTTTATTTGCTGCTTTACTAGATTGTACTTCTTGGAGTCATCTACCATGTTATATTTTAATGAAAAGAAACATGAATTTGTTTTGGTAGCCAACCTACATTCCCTTTGGTTTCACAAGAAAATTAACTATTGATTTGCATGTGCCTTTAACAGCATTTTTAAGAGTATTGTTGCAACAATCAACATATTACCATAATGTCAGTCATAATCTACTTAATTTTTAATATACAGTGGTGCTTCTTTTAAGACTGTGGTATTATTTTAAAATTCTACTTTTTGCTTTTGTATGTCTTTCATGATTTCCTTCTTTTCAGTATTATATGAGGATTTTTATCAGTTTCCCCTCTACTTGCTTCATAGAGATCAGAAGGGAGCATGTGAGAGTACTACCTTCCATAACTGCCATAGAATCTTGGTTTATATACACAAGCTACCTCTGAAGTCCATATTGATAAATTAGTGTAGTATTTATCTCAAGATCTACGTGGAAGGCCTCAGAGAAGCCTCATACATGTGACATACCTGATATATCTGTCTCTTAATAGCAAGTGGTTGCCATTTGCATATCTTCATTTGGGGGGGATGTGAAACATTCGTCCTATCAATATTGCATGTCATAACATACTGGGAGAAGGAGTTGGATGAGTAAGAGAAGAGTTCTTTTCATGCTTTTTATGTAACATCAAATTAACAGTTGTTCATTGCAGAATTATGGAGAAAGATCAATTCTCTTAGAGCAAATTTTTTGCTCTTTACAAAATTTACTTAGAATGTTGTAAAAACCCCTTTATGTTTAGCAAAATAAAAAAAGAGTGAGTAGATAGTCATGCATAGTAACTGGAAAATTTCAGAAGCTTTGTGTGTAGCACTTCTGTGTGTGACACTTGTATTTAGAACATATAAAAATATATATGCCCTGATTATGTATGGAAATATATTTTTAAATAATTTTGGACTGATAAGTACGTACAGTATAAAGGTAATATGGTGTCATTTTGTTGTTTGGAGTTTTTCTGATGGTGGTAGAAACCTCAGTATGTCTAGTACACTTCGTTTATTTTCTCATTAATATTTAGGACTTTTCCAAATCATGCATATTTACATGAGCTGTATCTGTAACCATGTTTCTTTTGTCCTTTGAAGAAGATACTATACCATGCTACTATAGTGGCTGAGCTTCAAGGATTATTAAATTAGTTATGAAGCCAGGATTTTCTTCTGTAGTTTCTTTTGTGATTTCCTGTGTATATGTATGTGTCGTATCAAATCAGTATTACAAATGGCCTTCCCTTGTGTTTTATTTTAGCAACATTCCTTGTTTGTCTGGTGTAAAAACATTAAAATAGCTCTGGAAGTTTTGCTATTCAGACAAGGTTTTTTTTGCCTTGTACTTAGAGTATTTTTTCTTCCTTTTTCTTCTGCTAAAATTTTTAGCATCTCTACTTGTCTTCTCAGTTATCCATCCCTGTGGTATATGAAATCTTACCTTGTAATTTTTAGAGATCAATTTTCAAGTATGAACATTGTAATAAGACACTAGTTGTCCCAATATGCATGTTTAGTATTAAAAATGCATGTGTAAATGGCTAAACTGAAAAACAGAGTTCATACTAATAACATAAAAATCTAATGTAAGACCATTTTCATCAAGTGCTTGCTTTTATTTGGGTCTAATGCTGATTAAAAATAGGCAGGTTTTTTTAAGAATTACTATTTCTGTCCTATAATGAGCACATTTACAAGAAAAAAAATATTATCTGTGATTCCCACTTCACTTAAATTTTGTTACATGACCATTTTGAAAAACATATACTCACCATACCTCATTAGAATGCAAATGTGTGATAATGCTAATTAATGCTTCTGGAGTTAAGATATCAAATCAGGGAGCTAACTATAGTTGGAATTTTAGAGTAGTTCATTTTAAAGCTTCTCACGGGGTATTAATTAAACCAAATGGACGGCTTGTCCTCTCTGATTGGTGCTTATTACTCTGGACAAGTACACCTGGAGCTCCCTTCACACCAGTGTTAGAGAAAGCTCTTTGAGGGTAGGGCAAGTGAGGATTGTTTTAGCAGAAAAGAAAGCACAAGATGAGGCCTAGGCTGCTAATTAACCTTAATTAGGAGCAATTTGGTTTAATCAGGAGTTTTACAGCCTGCTCAAAGTAGTACATTCCTCTCCATAGCAGCTCTTTTCAGGAATTCCAGTAGATGAACCATGTATAGTGCTCTGAATGCATGTTGTATCTGAATGTCTGTGGAATCTCGACCTGTACAGAGTACATAAACCTTTATTTACACTGAAGGGCAACTGTATTTTTTGCTAGTAGTAGCTACTGCTACACTGCTTTTTTTATTCTGCTCTGTTAGAAAGGTGACATCGGCACTGTACGCAGGTTTGAGAGGCAGAACTGAAGTTGATGCACACTGGTGTTTTCCAGTAAAAAAAATTTTTAGTTAGTTTAGAAGAGGTATAATGAAGTCCATCCCCAAATATTTGCATAAGGCTTCCTGTGATTTTACAAGGTCTGAGGTCTAGGCTGCAATATTTTGCATTGTGTCAAAGACATGAGACCTGAAGCTACTCTTGCATTTAAAGGATCATTCTTTTTTTTCAGCGATGTCTTAGTTATCATCCTGTTAACCCAGATAAAGAACAGGGGAATAGCTGAGTTATGTTGATTTCTGAAATGAGAAAATGAGGAACAATTTACATAAATTAAAGTGGAAGGAAAACCAGTAACAGCTTTATAGCATTTAAGTTACATTTTAAAATTCAAAAATTAATTGGGAGAGTAAGACTCAATACACTTTTCATTGTGAAAGCACGAAAATTTTTAATTCTTTTAAAATTTTCCTAATTAACACACTTTAAGATCATGGGTTTTCATCATAGTATGTTCTTCTGTGTGAAGGTGAAGGAAAAGGAGTTAAGGCTTTAGGAGCTGAGACATTCTGAGGGCAGATTTGAGCTTGCTCACCCTATGCGAGCTCGAACAATCCCAGCTGGTGGAGAGTTCATGCACTGTGATTCCAGGCAAAGGAACTGAGCTGTAAGCTGCTGCCCTTGATGTCATTGTCCTTTGGAGAAAGAATTATTCTAGTGCCTGCATCAGGACACCAAATCACAGCAGTCAGTGAGCACAAGCAAGGGCGCTGCGCTGAGGGTAGGAGGCACGACCTCCACCAGAGCATGGTCTGGAAATCCAGTGTCTGGCTTGGTGAGCCTCAGAACAGACACATTGCTTGAGGTAGAGCAGTCCTTTATCCCTTCTTGAATCCTAGTTGTATGAGCAACTAGGGGAGGGAACAGCTTTGAGGCAGATAATGTTTTTGTTACAGTACACTTACAGCCAATGAGATGAACAGTGTCCAGCCACAGATCTCCTTATAGAGGTGAATGTCATCTCTCCCTTCAAACTGACTGACCCTTCCATAGCCATATTCATATGGATTATTGGCTCATCATTTAAAATTAAGTCAAGGAGCAGAGGAAGAAACTAGCACAGCCACAAGTTGAAGGGAAAAGCACTAATGAGCATGTGAACCAGCAAGTTCATTCTAATGGGTGGATAATTTTCCATTACATGCTTTCAAGGCAGAAAAATAAAACAAGACAGCTATAAGGCATTTCCTCATCCTGTTCTGCTCTCAAACCCTCCAAGTGCCATTTATGTTATTGAGAATTCAATTTATTTCACAGCATGGTTTAGGCTCCTCTGTTCCTTTTAAAGGATAGAGTATTGTATTGACATAAAGACAGTAAAACAGTGCAATTCTTTATGTGCTCCATGGTTTCAGCATAATGCACAGTAGTGGGACACAGCTTATCTGTTTTCCCACTGCATATTCAAGGAAATTGCTTTTAAAAATTTTTAGTCACAGATACAGCTAAATCTTATACAATAACTTCCTAAAAGGACAAAATTATGTCAAAATTGATATTTTACCTATTTTTCCCGCTTCATTTTCTATGTCTGTATTTTCTACACAGTTCTACTGTGATATTAAATTACCAGAATTGTTGCCTTTCCAATCTGTGTTGTTTACTTTTGGCAAGACTTGGGGTACTTAAAGAGATTAAACAGGGCTAGTACTAAGTCTCTCAACATACTGTCTCTTGCTAATGTGAGATAACATATGCATGCTTCACTTTGAATGAGAAACAGGAAAGACAAGTTTTTAATAGACCATAGTACTGTGGTATATGATGTAAATGGGAGTACTGTAGTATATGATGTAAATGGGTTGGCTGTAATGATACATTGGTATAATGATATTTTGGACAATGGAGTAAGAATGAATTTTTTTTCAAAGCTTGTCTCCCCTCCCCATCCCACCCTGAATGCTGAACGCCTGATATTGCAAAACATCAAATGAATTCACAGCTGTTCTTAGCAGTTAAAAAGTAATTCATGAAATAAGGTCTCTTGCGCCTCCTACTAATTCTGAGAGTATTAAGAGTATAGTGAAGGGAGGGAAAAAAGGCTGCACAGAGATTGGTCAGCATTTGTCTTCACTGGCACTAGGGGAAGGGATTGGAATGACAACATTCCAGACAATTAAAGAGACAATTCAGATAAAAGACAGAATATTCAATTCTGTGGGTGTTGCAGTGAGCATGTTACACTGTTGAAACAGTGTTAAAAAGCAATCAAAACACAAAATAAAATCTTTTGTCTCATTGTTACACTACCTCTTTTTTCTGTTGAAAATCTGAAGCCCAAATATCAAAGAAACAGAGGAGACAAAGGAGAATAAAAGTACTGTGTCTAAGGAAGAAGTGACTGTAATTATAGAAAAAAAAAGCAGTCATAATTCTGGTTGTGCTGTGCCTTCATTGAAATTGCTACTGTCATTTTATTCGAAACTTCTGGCTTTATCAAAGGTGTGTGAAAACAAGATGGTGTTTTATGAAGTCTGATGGTTGTGATTATACCCCAAAAATGGCTACATTAAACTTTCATATCGAAATCTGCATTATGGTAGTGTAACCATTGTTTAGAGTGTATTCCACAAAGCTACTGTTAATGTATTTAGGACTTTCAATTTGAAAGGTTTGTAATTTTTACTGTGATATGTGGGAAATCGAGAAACTTACTACTTTTAACTGGTGTAGCTTTTCAGGGCAAAGAGGCACATGACAACTATATATTCCACCATAGATGTCTTCTTGAAAAGAACAGCATTTTTTGTCCCAAAGTTTGTAATGGTTTTGGTGTGTTTTTGTTTATGCATTCAGCCAAACGAAAGAAATATTTATGTATTTGATATATCTATGTCATAAATTAATATCTCCATGAGAACCATACCCAATTTCATTGCCATCCATAATCTCTGTGCATCTCTCTAAATACGTACTGGGGTCTGAAAGTGCACTCTCTAAGTAAATAGAGTCTATTTTACAAAGTAACAACTGGTTTGAAATAACTTGAATCAGCTGTAAGAGTTATGTGAATTTTGCACACAAAAGAAACGTTTTAAAGGAGATACCTGTGCCTTGTGTAGCAGGTGGTGTTTATATATTTACTGTGACATAAAGGTGATTGATTTTGATACTTATTTGCGTGTATTTTTTCTCTTTTATAGAAGTGTTAAAATTATTACCACATCAGAAATCATTCTTGGTAGCATTAAGATCACAGCAATCACATGGAAAGCTTGTGTCCTCTTGAACACATTGTTATATAGGAAATAGGGCAAACCTCTGAAATTTCTTCTTGCTCTATGCAGGCCCCATTTCTAGATAAAAAATAAAAACACGAATTATTTTAAGTTTCAAATAGCAACCAAATACTATGTATTAGTGTATTAAATAGCCTTGGAGTTGATGTGAAGAGTACTAATTTCAGCTATTCCATAATAAGTTGATTTTTCAGGCTGTTTCTAGTTTCTAAGGGAAACCAGAAAGAATATTTCTAACTTCACCATCCTCTTTGAGACATACCCAGCAAAACTAGTGCAGCTGAAGGCTGCATTTTATTTCTAGTTTTATACCATTGATAGAGCTCTTTTGCTGTGCCTCAGATTTCCCATAATCATGATCACTTATCTTTGCACCTGAGCATGAATTCTGTAAGATCTGTCAAAATTCCTTCTAATGTGCCCTTTTTCTTTTAAAGTCACAGTTAGTGTGAATACACAGAGTGAGTTACTTGAGATGTTAATATTTTTCTGCTTAAACTTGCAAGTGATACTTTCTCAGTTTCTTACTAAAGATTTCCTCCAGTTTGGAAGATGATAATGGGGAGCAATATTTTTCTCTCACTTTTTCCCCAGTGGATTCTTTAAATTATGAAGAAACAAGAAATATGCTGCAGTTGAAATTCTGAAAATAGAGATTTTTTTCCTCTGTTTTTCCAAATATTGTAATGCTTACTTCCTTAAAAGAGTGATGTCCTGGAGAATATGGCAAAAGTATACACTTTACACAAACAAACATTCTTACATCTGAACTATCTGGCATTTATTTGAATAATTCATTTTACTGAATTTTGTCAAAGTGCAAAATGTTTACTTTGTTGTAAACAAATATGCCTCTGCACAAAAGCTACCAAAGTGGAATCTTACAAATGATGAAGTTATGATCGTTGCATGTTCCTGATCCTGAGGGAGGGAAACATAACTTTGCAGACAATTATTTAGAAAGAAATTTGAACTCTAATTTTTGAACAATATCTTCGTCGGTTCAGAAGCAGAGGCGCTGACTAGTCCCTGTAAAGAAGGTTTAACACAATGTCTCAGGAGGTCTGCCAACTTTATTCAGGATTCTAGGCTTCCATCCAATGAGCTTTTCTGTATTTGAAAAAAATCTGTTAGTCTAGACTTAACTGCAGTTGGTAACTAGCCATAGAGGAAATTACCACTCTAGAAGAATAGAATTTTACGATCAGTCCAATTCATACATAAGGTAAACAACAGGAAACCTCTTCTGTGTGCTGAAAGACTTCTAAGCATAGCTTTAAAGTAGAAATTTATATACCTGTTAGTTCTTTCTGACATAATGTATTTTAGAAAAGAGAGGTGGTGTTTCTTTCTTTGATTGGATATCTAAATATTACGTGGCCTCTTCACAGCCGGGATTTTATTTGACCCTCTGAAATGTATTATTCAGGTAAATGAAAAAATCTGAGGTTTTTCAGGCAGAGAAAGTTTATTAAACATAGTTTATGACATAATTAAAGATAATAATACACATTTATAGAGTTTCTAGAGGTAATTTTGATGAAAGTGCTGTTTAGCAGCTTCTACGGAAACTGAATTTATGATCCTGTGCTTGAAAGCCATCTGTTTCCAAAATACAACAAAATTCAGATCCAATAAGCAAATGAGAAACAACATTTTATTCAAAACATTTAAAGAAGTAAAGCATTAAAAATAAATTACAAATATAATACATATATGTATGTATATATATGTGTGTGTGTATATATGTATATATATGTATATATACATACACACCGAATTTATAAATACCTGCTAGCAAAGCCATATACTCCCTACCTGGTAACCTGATAGATATGAACTGCTATTTGTAGATGGTCACAAAACTCACACCTTGCTTTCATACCACTGATGCAAGAAAAGTTAAAGTAATTCAAATGCACTCCTACAAAGTTTGGTTAATGATAGGTTTACAAGGGTGGTGAAGTGGGGATGTATGTTTGTCCAGTAGCTCACGTCTGTTGGTGAGAACAGAGCTAATGAATTGGGAACTTCCAAACTCACAGCAGCTCCAAGAGGCTGTCGTCCCACTGGCATGAGGCTGCGCACTGGGAGTGCCTGCAAATTTTGGTGTGTATTGTTAATTTTAACAATACTTATATTTAATCTTTCTGCCCTTTTCATAAAGACAATCTGAGAAAACAGTGTTTCTGTGGAAGCTGTAAAGACCATGTGACAGATATAAGTGAAAACAAGGATAACTTTATCTTAAAATACTGTATGATTTAAGCATTCAGTAAAAAAGACTGTCAGAGAAAATTTTGTCCTCTCCCTCCTCTTTTGTGCCTATAATTAAGAAGCAACGATGAAATGCAAACAATGAGTTAATAAGAGATATGTCAACTGTAGCAAGCCGGAAAATCCACTAGCAGTTAACTACTTGTTCATTGCCTCAATTGTATCTATTATCTAATACAGTTTTTGTAGTCAGTGTAAGGATTGGTGAATAGCAAGTGCTAACTTAGTAATACCGACAAAAACGATGAAACCACCTGTTCCCCCACAAGCCTAAAAACTTACTTGAATTTGTTTTTTAAGAAGCATAGGAGTAAGGAAACCATCTTTAGATTTGCCATACTGCATAAAGATCATCAAATATTCTTTCTGCTCTGACAAATAATGCAACACATCTAGTTTAGCTTTGCAATTTCAAAGGTCTTCATTTGTATTCTTCCTGTTATTAACAGTTGAAATTCCATGGTCAAATTTAGGCAGAGTTGTCCAGAAAAAAATTAAGTTTCATTCACTGCTATAATATGTATGAATGTGTGTAAATCATGCATCTACATAGTTTTATAATAGGCAGGGAATACTAAAGTGATTCCAAGCAGATTATTTATTCTTAGAGTCCTTAACATTCTACTGCTTCCAAAAAGATCTGTGAGATTGGTTAAAGGAAATTAAATTACATAGAAAAGAAGTGCTCTTTCCTTACATTTCCTGAATTCATAATAGAAATTTATAGTTCTGTTAAACAGACCTTTACTCTTCTGTTTAGTAGCCTTGTATTTTGGTGGGAAAACCCTGAAGAGTAGGCTTGTGCAGGAAATAAAACATAACTGATAGACAGAAAGGTTTGTGATCTGAACATCCTTTTGAAATAAATAGGGACCAAGATCTTAGCCTTCCTTGAAAATCTTACACTTACAAAAGTACTTCAATCTTGGTCAGTTAAAAAGTTCAATTTGTATTTCAATTTATCACACTTAGTAATTTCATATATTTTTTTAATTTTTATTGCAGAAATCAAAAATATTTAGTTTGGAAAATGTTAGTGGACCGTTTCAACAGTAAGTTCTTGTGTGACATTTCTGCTCAAAGTTCAACTGAAGTAAGATAATCTACATTCATTTGAAATAGTTTTGTTTTCACAAACCAACATTTTTGAAGGAAAGAATACTCCTCAGAAACTCTTATTTAAAAACCCCCTTACTTCAATGAAGAACAAAAAAAATTAACACTTTTAATCTTTTGGAGCAGTACTGCCTCTGTTCTTGTATTTGCAGAATGGCATGTGACATACATTCTCAATTTATTTTACCTTACTCCTTCAAACAAACTGTGCGCTTTCTCCACTGAAATTATTTATTTGCTCTTAAGTGATCAACAGCTGGGTTCTCAACTTCATTGTTGCCTCTCCTGTAAATGAGTGCTTTGCTTATGCAGTTTGTGTGCGTAACACTATTCTCTGCATGTGTAGAACACACTTTTTGCAACTATGAAGTGTGAGGTTATACTTCATCCTATCGATCTGCAAACACCACTCTTCCTAACTCTTTCGCCCTAAATATACTCTCGTACTAGTGTACATTGTGACGGTATAGAAAAAAGTCCTCTCTCTTGTAACCATCTGTGCTCACTCTGTGCATTGTGAGTGCTAGTAACCTATAAACTAAACTGCCTAGGAGTCATAGTTGTATTTTGAAACACAAAAATCAACTTGGGCATTTGCTGAAGGAGAATTAGTGGAGATCTATTGGTATACTTCATTCCCTCTCTTAAGCTCCCAGTGTGAAAGAATCTCTCCAAAATAATCACAAGACTCTGAAACTACATGAAGTTCGTGAATTGCCAGCTAAATCTGCTGCAAGTTAAAGGAACAACTAAGGTTATTTTAAATTCTACTGGATTTCTGCTGTTCCTGCTACCTGGGATTTCCCTCAGGGATGTACAGAGTGTAACTACTGGATGAAGTTCATTCTAAAAGGAGTCTGGAAAAGGATTAGGATGTATCTCTGACTAGCCAACTAGAGGACAGTATGCAAAGAAAACAGTCTGCAGCTAAAGAGGAACAGTGGATTTTTCACTGTGATACTAACACAAGAAGCTGATGAGCTGCTCTGGGCTCATCAGTGTATTCCCTTATGTGAACCCATGTCCAAAGGGATAATAGTAATTTCTGCCTTGTCAAATTCTCCCATTTTTCCTGATTATCCTTGCACCACTGATTCAATCATCTGACATTCTGTTGCAGATTAATTCCCCCCTCGTGGTTTTTTCCAGGTTTTTTTGGTGGGTGGCTTTTTTGTTTGTTTTTTTGTTTTGGGGGGTTTTTTTGTTTGGGTTTTTTTTTGTTTGTTTGTTTTGGGGTTTTTTGGGGGGTTTTTTGGGTTTTTTGTTGGTTGGTTGGTTGCTTTGTTGGTTTGGGTTGTGTTTTTTTTTTTTTTAATTATTATTGTTATTTTTATGGAGACAGGGTATGGCTTCAATACAGAAATGCATGTTACAATTTTAGGAGGCCCCTTCACAGCCGAATGCTTTTGTATCTGCAGAAGGGAAAGGTAAATAGGATGGAGACAAATGAAAGAGGGTGAGTGGGAGAGAGAATATAATGGAGAAATTATTTTCTGGATAAAATGTCAAGTGGATAGGAATGTGGAAAGTTGCTCTGGTTGTGTCACTCCCAGGAGACTCCATGAAAGAATTAAGTCATCTGCAAATAACAAGTGAGTGATCTGTCCCTGTGAAAGGAGCACACAAAAATGTTGAACTTCTTTCAGGTTTATGTATGATTTCTCATTTCCTCTTATCAGTCAAAGGTGAGCAATGTTAATTACAAAATCAAACAAACTGTAGGCAATAATACATCTCAAAAACCCACAGCAATTCACTGGTATTAATCATTGGGGAGAGTAAGGCATAAAGAAGAAGCTGAAGCTGGATTTTGATGTTCCTTTTTCCAGTAGTATCCAAAAAGCCCAAAGAGAGAGGGATATGATGTGTATAAGAACTGAAGAGGGCTTGTATGCTGAATATCCTCATATATTACTGAGAGGACTGGGGTTGATGAGCCCTGAAGAGCTCCAGGGAGATCCTATTGCAGCCTTTCAATATATAAATAGGGATTATAAGAATGGTGGAGACTTTTTACCCAGCTTGTAGTGACAGGACAAGGGACAGTGGTTTTGAACAGAAAGAAGGTAGATTTAGATTGAATAGATGAAAGAATTCTTTTATGGTGAGGGTGGTAAGACACTGGATCAGGTTGTCCAGAGAGTAAGTGTCTCATCACTATAACTGTTTAAAGTCAATTTGCAGGGGCAACCCTTGAGCAACAGGAAAGATGTCCCTGCCTTGCTGATTCTGTTATTCTGTGATTCTGTGATGATTTGAATGCTGTACAGTGCCATATTTGGCTATAACAATACAGCTAAATTATTCTGGTGTGTCTAGCACTCGTAATAATCATAGAATCATAAAGCTGTTTGGGTTGGAAGGGACTTTTAAAGATCACATAGTCCAACTCCTAGTGAGCAGGGATATCTTCAACTCGATCAGGTTGCTCAGAGCCCCAGCAAATCTGACCTTGAGTGTTTCCAAATTTCCAGGATAGGTGATGCAACCAATGTTTCCAGACTTTGAGAACAGCAGAAATTAAATGAAAAATGAGATGCCTTTTGAAGGCATTAGATATACATAGGAACTTACTGCATATTTTTCTTTTATGTTGATAGTATCCGAGCAGAAAAATATGTGTTAGTAGGCGCTGTCTCCTATCCTTTATTTTTAAAACTTCATTTTGTAAAATCTTCATTGTATGTAACAAACTTTTTCACCGCTCAGAGAAATCCACGTGTAGATACTGGAGGAGACATTTAGGGATCGCCAACTGTTAGTCCATAAACTGCAGACAGAAAGTGAGCCTGCAGCCCATCTTTTGAACTTTGAACCTTCTTCTTTTGTAGTGCAATAATTTAACTCCAGAAAGAATTTTTTAAAACAATTATGTATTTTAGTCTTTCTTAGGACATGTTATTTAGATACATTAGAGGAGAAACAGCTGTTAATTTTACAGAATCTTTGGTGAAGATACCATTTTGTTTATTAACAAAAAGTCAAAGTTGATTTTATTTAAAAGTTGAACTCCAGAAGTTATCATCTCACTAAAAGGAAAGTAGTTTTTACAACAATGTTGCATAAAGCTTTCATCTGAAAATAATTAAGAAGAAAAACAGACAGCACCAAAAAGTTATAGGATTGTTTATTTGCAATATACAGTAGATAAGAAGATGAAGATAGTGAATCTATTTGTATGAAAATGTAAAATTAACAGCCAAGTTTTATGTCTCACATAGGAAACTTTAACAGTTATGAGGATCGGGAAGTTTGCATAGGCTCTCCATATTTTGGAATCCTTCTGTAATTCATAATACTTTCCTGTAATCATCCTAGGCCAATTACATGCACCATGGCATCTCAGCTAAGTCATGCACAGTATTGAGAGTGGAAATATTAAAGTTATTAAACTGCTTGGAATAAAATATTCCATATATTAGGAGCACTGTGCTTTCTCAGTGAAACAGTACAGTCCTGAATTGAATGCAAGAGGGCAGTGTGAGGTATTCATTGTGGGAAATCTTCTAAGGACATGGACTATAATAATTCCTGCAGTGAGTCTGGGATGTCAGCTCCTGTCAGCAGCAGCCACGTGTTGGCAGTTTTAGAAAATCTCTAAGGCAGTGTATCATATTAGTCCCAGAGAAGATGGTGGGGGAGGAGCCCTTTACAGTTTTTTGGGGTGTACTGGAACTTCATGTCTTCTTCAGTTCACGTGGAAGGTTGACTTAATGTTCTTCAGCTGATTCTGAATTGTTAAAATATAATTATGGCTTAATTATTACAGTGTTATTTCATTTCTCAGAGAGAGATTTTTTTCTCAAACATGATGAGCCAAAGCCATAGTCCCTATGAAGGTGCTAACAATGCCTGATAAAAATGACAAGCTTGCTTCAAGCTAGTGATTTGACTGACATTTCTCCTTAAAATAAAATAAACTTATTTTAATTTATATTTAGAAAGGAATGTAAATACTTTATATGTTATGCATGAAGAACAGTCTCAGTAATTTCTACTTTTCCATTAATCCCACTTCCCAATGGGAGCTGGGTATGTATTTCTCTTTGAACAGAAATGGAAAATATTCCTACTTATGTATGATCTTTCTGAGTCTGGATATGTTTATAAATACATAGTTATAAGGGAAATTTATACAGTATTCACAGAGGCACATCATTTATTAAAAACAATTTAATATTATTTATGAAGTTTAGGAACAGCTTGAAGCCTCCTGTCATTATTAAAGTAATTGCAATACTTAAGTACGTAATAAGGTAATGTTTCAATGTTAGAAACAATAATCAAAAGACAAAATGTGCCTAACTCAAGGAAATTTTGAGTGCATCCTTTACATGCTCCTGGATCTTGCTTTTCTTCTTGCAAAGGACTCACATTGTTGCTGCATTACTTCCTAGATCAAAAATCATATTTTTATAACTGATCATCTCAGGAGAATTCAGTTATATTTGCATTCATACTGCTTAATTGCACATAGTTATAAAGATAAAGCAAGGCTGTGCCTGTAAGTCACAGATACAAACAGCAAGAAGCACAGACCTCAAGGAAAATGCAGAGGGGCATTTTATGCCTCAGGGAGGGAGAGACAAAAAGATCAACTCATTCAACAGAAAATGTGCTTAGAGCAATGCTCCGAGAAAGACGTCATCCACTGCTGAAGGTGATGTGGGATAGGAATACTCTGCTGCCTCTAATGGCTTGCATTGTTTGCAAGGCTACATTCCTATTTGTGCTACAACTGAGTGATCTGAGAGCTCCAGTTGTTGCAGCTCTGCTTCTCCCTGTGTACCTGGCTTTTAATGATGCCCTAAGAATGACTCCTGACTATATATTACACAGAAGAGATCATGGCATGCCCTCCATATTGAACCTGCTCTGTCATCAACAGTGAAATATAAGAGTATGACAGTGGTGGTTATTATTTGGGGGAAATTCACAGTATGACTGATTAGATTTTCTTTTGACATTTTAATCATCATAAAGGCTCATTGCTGCTTTGTTGCGCTGGGACCTTTGTGAATTGGATAATAAATACATGTCATATATTTGAAGGATGACTCCTTTCTGTGAAATGAGTTAAGCTTGACTAAATGTGGAAAATGCTACAATGCTGTCAGCTGGCAAAGAAGTTATTTTTTTAGAAGTGGTCTTAGAGTGTATGGGACATTTGTTTTAAAATATCCTACAGCACTTATTGTAAAATTAAGACTGTATATTTTCTAGAAACCCAACTGCTAATGGACAGTTTCTTTGAACAGGTAATTATTATGGTAACTAATTTAAAATACTGTAGTTTTTCTGGTAATGCTTTTGGGAATTGACTTTATCCCAGTACAGTTTAAATGTATTCCAGAACAACTTGCAGTAGATTTGGAGAATATCCTTTCCATCAGCATCTCATTGGCAGGGAAAAAAAGATTATAGTATACAAGCAGTTGTTTAAAAAACTGATAGCTTGTAAGTGTGCTAAAATACCTGTATAACTCTGCAAGACACATTACACAGTGCCTACTGTGTAAATAGTCCCATTCAAGCTGCTAAGACTCATGAACTGAGTAGATTTAGCCTTCAGACATTGCTCACAAACTACCTTATGAAAGTCACCCAGGAAAAGGTTCGCAGTCATATATCTTTAGATACGTTTTTGAAATTCAGGCTTAGGTCTTACTTTGTGTCTTGATTTATTAGTTGCTTGTCTACAAGCACTGTTAAATAAATTTGGACTTAACATCCTAATAACAACCCAGACATTATTTCTAAAAGTTGACGTTTGCCATGAGCAATTTTAATACATCCAGTTGTTTCAGTACGGTGCCTAATTTTTTTTATATCCTGCTTAATATGTGTCTAGTTTGCAAAAATATGTACATAACATATGTCTTTTCTATTTGCTCATCTGAAACAGTTTTAGCACAAACTAATACATAAATAGTGACTATTATTAATGTTGGCATTAGTCTGGAAAAATTTGTTATACACACTCATCTTTATTTCACGTACTGATCATGTTGAAAATCAGTGAAGCATGTAAAATTGCAAATGACAAAGTGGAAGCATTTGCGATTCTGTCCACTTCTGCTTACAAGTTAACTGTTTTAATCTTCAAAAAATAAAATCCTCATGATATTGAAGCCAACAATATGAGACTAGCCATGACAAATTTGTCATGTCAGCAAACGGAGAATTGTACCTGTTGTACCAAAATTTCATGTAAGGGAGTCCCATGATAAAGCAGCTATAGAGTATGTACTCATTTCTGTTGTAGCTTCTTTGCACACATTGATTTGCTCACATAATGTTGCTCTTACAGTATGCAAGTTGGTGTTGGTAAAACAAGGGAAGCAGCTACAAGGAGTAAGCTGAATTTGCTCAAGGTCATTTCTGAAGTTAGTAGCAGAAGTGGGACTAGAAGTCAAACATTTTCATAATTGTGCTTCAGTCCTATCAGTCCCAAAATCCTATCTAGGTGATAATATCCACCTTACATTGGAATGCCTTTCCTAAAGGGCACCAAACTCCAAGCTTGATTAATGGTGACACATTACTTCGTGTGACAGGAGCATAAGCTCTGAATGAACAATTATTTAAATGTTCTCAGCTGAGAATCATGCCCTCATCATCCATGCTTGATGTACAAACATGGTCTCCTGACTGTCTACGCTTTTGCCCATCTGTTTGGATGGCATAATGCCTGTTCTCAAGTAGGTCAAAACCTTGCCGTAGGGCATGTATGCCAGGCAACAATGGCTTTCAGTGGAAGACTGCATAACCCTGAAAGTCTTCACTTTTGCAGGAAGTCCTTCCTTTGGTGTAGGATTCCATCATTAGCTCCTCAGGTATATACACTTACCCTCAGATATCTGAAAAATAGCTGGGGAAAGGAGGGAACGGACTAGTAGCATGGAAATGAGGCAATAAAGAATCTTTAGTTTTATCTCATATGAACTCTGAGAAAAACAGTATAATTTTAGTGATTTAAACTGTGGAACCCACCAGCCCAAGGGGAGAATGTGGCATGGTGTCTGTTGCATTAGGCTTCTCTGTCTACTTCTACTCCGTATTTATATTCCGTGCCCTGAGGCTGAAAAACAGGGAACATTGGTCAATGCACAGGCCTTTTTTCTCAAGACCACTTACTGTACAAAGTATCACAGGGAGAGCAGACTGTCATGAAATAATTCTGATTCAAGACTGCATGAGTATATATACATAGTTTTAATAACTCTGACCTAAATACTTGCTTTGTTTATATCTGGTGCATAAAAAAGGGACATATAAAATGTAGTAATGGAACTGCTATGACTTGCTCATTGTTTGAACACTTCTTAATAGAGAGCAACATACATACCTCCTTGCAGGAGATAGTAAAATATATATGTGTGTGTGTGTGTGTGTGTGTGTCAGTGTTGGTCTTCTCTCTACAGAATGATGAGTCAGATGATCTGAGCCCAATTGCCACTGTACTCTGCAAAATATAAGCTAAGCTCTTTTAGGTTACATTAAATAATTATTTAAATTTTCCATTACAAAATATTTTAGAAGCTATCATGTGTATTTTATTTTTAGCCAGTTTATACTAGCATAGCATAGAATACCAATATAAGTACAAAAATAGTTAAAGCTGTGGTTCAGTTTCAATACCTTCAGTACCCTGAAAGTCATTGAAAGGATTTAAACTGGACATCGTCCAATTCTTTCCCTCTACAATTTAAGATCTTCAAGGTTATCTCAGAGACGTATTGCCTGAAATTGATACTTATATTCATGTACTTGTTGAAAAAAACAAAATCAAAAACCAAGCAGCACATTAAAAGCTTCTGCAATTCAAATACTGTAGAAAAATTCATATAGGTTACAGTGCATTAATTCCACAAAATATAAGAGAATAAGCAAAGTGCCCTCTAGTGAAAAAAGCTTAGCAATGCCTATTCATAGATTGTGTATGTATATGTGTATAAAAAATCATCTGCTCTCTTTTTGAACTACTAAGGGCATGGATAAAGCTGAACTTTTAAAATTTTGCTGATGATTCATAACTGATTTTTTCACTATCACATTAGTCTAATTTATTGATGGTGAAAGCAAGTTCAGGCCCACCACCAGGAAAAATCAAACAGAACAAGAGTAAGTAGCTCAAAAGTAGTTTTAGGCATATGCTGTCCTAAATAAACATTGGTTTCCATTATGGAATGCTACTGGTCTTTTTTTGAACAGTGTCAGTCCTGGTAGCCTCTGCCAATTCATTGCGTTTCTTCCTCTCCATGCTTGCTCCGTATGCCGAAGTTTGAGCTGAAGTTGCCACTGTGATCTAGAATCAACAGAAAAAGTTTGAGAAGGGCCAACATCACCAAGGTTTCCGCTTAAGGTTCCTCACATATACCTTATGATTGGTCCACTGTTCCATTCTAGATATAATCTAATGCACTCTTTTAGTTAAATTGTCCTAGTTCTCAATATGAACCATGGATGCATATTTGTATGTATCTTCAGGTAGACAGTCCAAAGTGCATAAACCAAGAGCCAAAGTCTCAAGATTAGTTTCACAAGTTATCTTGCTCTGTAAAGTGATTCAGTACATCTGCATGCTAGCCTGGAAGTCTGAAAGCAGCTGGTAGGAAATGTTAACACCTCAGTTATTTCTGTGCACACATGTGACTCAGTGCTCCTCCGAATTATTCAGGACACAGTTATCTTCTGAGATGATGGGCTTTTGTTTAGTAGTCTAAAAGTTAGGAGATTTGGGGTACTAGTTCTTCTCAGCTTGGCTCTGTAACTCTGTCATCCTAAATGAATGACCTGGTCACCACTCTGCCAGCAGCTGTCAGTAGGGCCCCTCAGCATCCTGCCCACAGAAGCTGTGTTACGCTGCAGCCACAAGTGCAAGAACTTCTCAGGCAGAACAAGGGTGAGCTGGAAAGTCTGGTGAGAGCAGCCAGCTGGGAAGGAGCAGCTTGACAGTAACAGCACCTGGTGATTGGGCCACTGGAATCACATAGAAAAGCACTGAACTAACTTTCCTCCAACGAAGTGCCCCAAAGGGCTTGTGTAGCAAGATTCATTTTGCCTTGTTTCTGTACCCTTGTATTGTTTTGCAAGTCCTAGCGTCAGCAAGAGTCATGTCAGGATCTCTCACACCGAATAGGTATTTGTGTGGAATTTAAGGCTGTCTTCTTGAATTGGGAGCCCTGATTCACACCTTCTGTGTGTTTTTACCATAAGACATGACTTTACTTCCTATTGCGTCAGAATGGACCATAGAGATCGTCTAGCTCTAACCCACTCCCTTGACATGGGCAGGGAACCTTCCATTTGGCTTGAGGTTACTCAGAGCCCCATCCAGCCTGGTCTTGAACACTTCCAGGAATGGGGAGTCCATAACTGCTCTGGGCAACCTGTTGCAGTGTCTCACCACTGTCAGAGTAAAGAATTCCTTCCTAATACCTAATCTACCCTCTACTTACCCTCCTTCAACTTGAGGCCATTTCCCCTTGTCCTGTCACACCCTTGTGAAAAGTCCCACTCCAGCTCTTTTCTAGGTCTCATTAGATACTGGAAGGCTGTTATAAGACCTCCCAGAGCCTTTTCTTCTCAAGGCTGAATAGCCCCATCTCTCTCAGTCTGTCTTCATAAGAGAGGTGTTCTAGCTCTGTGGTTAACTTAGTGGACTCCTTTGGAATTGTTCAGCAGGATGTAGCCTTTTACCTATGATGTACCTGAAGAATCTTTCTTTTATTACCCTTGATACCCTTAGCCAGATTTACTTTTGCCAGTGCTTTAGCTTTCCTAAGGAGATCCCTGGCTGTTTAGGTGATTTATCTCTATTCCTCCCAGGTTGCCTTTCCCTGCTTCCACCCTCTGTAAGCTACCTGTTCATGTTAAAGTTTTTTCAGGACCTCCAGGTCTCCTGGTGATCTTCTCTGTGATCCATTTTTAGGGATGTATTGCTCTTGAGCCTGGAGGAGACAATCTCTGAGTATTATCATTATTATAGTGTATTGTTCTGTATACCTCAGATACATCTAAACATTCTTCAGGGACCTGCTTTCCAAAAATGGAAAAACTGGACTAGGAAGTGCTGAGTCCTTGGAATGCATCACAATATACTTCCATGAAACAGCAAACTGTCAGAGAATCAAAACCAGTTCAGAGTTATATAAAGAATTCCTCTAATGTTTGGTTTGAGTTGCTTCAAAACCACTTGTCAAGCTTGAAGGTACATGCAGGGGGTTGAATATTCTTAGAGTAGTTTAGAAGACAAAACACCCTTTTGTCTCCTTTCTCTTGCCATATCCCAGAAGTAACAGGCAGCCCTCAGAGGAGCTTGAACAGTTGTGCTCAAAACATTAGACCAAATCTTTCTTAATAGAATTCATGAATGTGCACTGCTGATGTCTCAGGGTACATTAGCAGTGATGGTCTTCCACCCAGAGAATTGTTATGGTAGACCATAGGAAATGAAGAAGCCTACTCTGAAGCACTAAGGCAGATTTGTTTTCTCCCTCCACTGACCTAATAAATGATGGGCTGCAACAGAGTTCCCAGTTTTGTCAGGACTTTCTGTAGGGTTCTCTCTCCTACAGCTTTAGACCACCTCCTTTAAGCATATAATTAATTTAAAATTACATGGTATTGAGGTCAGTCTGCAGAGGAAGAACTACAGAGCAAGCTCTAGGAAAACTAGGATAAATTTTACGTTTAGGGACTCTGAATAATGCCCTATTATTTTCTTCCTAGATGTAATCCTTTCAGTGGTAGCATTATAATAAGGGGCACTTACAGTTTGCCTTGCACTCGTGTTATTAATACTAGGAAGCAGAGAGTGATTTTACAGATCTTACAACTTCCCAGTCAGCAGGTCTGTATTTAGGGATGCTATTCTGAGATACCTAATTTCCTGTGCGCTCTGTGAAGCCTTTGGTGCCTTAGTACAGGGTTTTGGATTCCACCCCAGTGACCAGATGCCTCCAAGTTACTTACAAAAGCTCCTGATGATTTTTTCATGTCTAGCCATTAAACGAGAGAGTTAGTCACTGTTGATCTCCAAAGGCGTTGGGAAACAATAGGGAAACTTCAGAAGAAGTGTCTGATCAGAGAAATTAGACAATTTTTACATGAGGAAGCAAAAAACCTGTAAGAGGGTTTCTTTTGCTTTATGAAATTCATAATTGTAAAAATCAGAGTTGTATAGGTCAAATGCACACAACTGTATGTATGTCAACCTTCATTTAAATGTATTATTAAAGAGATTTAATAGGATTAACATAGCGGAAACTTGAATTTAAGAGTGACTCCCTTTGAATTAAAAGTAGTTCACAGAATGTCAAAACTTTGCATAAGAATCTGAAGATACATGGTGCAGGTTTAGTTAACACCATGTGAAACATCTGAAATTAATCACTATTATGAATAAATATATTTGTAGATAATAAAGGAGCTATTGTTTGTGTCATAGGAAAATCAGTCAGGCTCCTGAAACGTTTATGACTGTCAGGCTTAATCATTCCTGGATTCACTGGGTATGTGATAGATCTGATAAAATGTGATTTAGTCTCATGAAATTCTTTCAGGCCAGGTTGCTGGTACTGAAAATCGAAAATATCTGATCTGTGGCAAAAAGTGCTCTTTAAATTAAAGGTCAAGTATTAGTTGTTCTGAAAACTCTCCTACTAGGTGAAACAACTCTTTTTGTTGGTATTCAGTAGCTCTATAAAGTGGAGTCTCAGGGGGGAATCATGCTGTGGTTATCAATAGGAGGCAACACAGACTAAAACATAGTCCAAAATGTAGGTTAAATAAAATTTTGGAGGGAGGAAGGCCTTTTATATGGTCTTCCTGCTACCATCCCTGCTACTTCTGTTGCCTTTCCCCTTCTGTGCTAGAAGTGGTAAACATTATAAGGTGAATCCCCATGTGATGCATTTTTGATTGCTATTTTATTATGTGCATCCCATTTTCAGCATATTTTTTCCTTGCTGTTTATCTCTCAGCTAAATTTGGAAAGCTCTCTGCAGGCTGGTGTTCTGTTGAATGAGCTGACTGCCTGAATAGACAAGTGATGTAATTTTGCACCAGTTAGGAGGGACTGTAAAGTAAGAGTACTGTTCTCTGTCTTGCCAAGGCCTTCTTTGCCTATATTAAATCTTGTTTCCTCACATAATCTGAAAAGGAAAAGCTAAACCAATAATCTATTCTGCAATTAATTCTCAGTTTTAGCAGATAAACCATTTGGAATAAGGGAGGAAGGGGAGATGCCCCATGCTCCAAAATAACATAATCAGGGCACTGTTAAGAAGGGTAGAAAGGTACCAGGAAGGTCAGGTAGGGAGATCTGCCCAGAGAACTCCTCTTAGGTGTACCGTTTTGTGTTAGAGACTTGGATTGAATATGTCAAATTTTACGGTAAATGACTCTGGGTTTTAATTTCTAAACAGAGAGATGTTCTTGCATAGTAATTCTGGTCTCACATGTATACATTACTGTACCAGATCAAGAGCAAAGCAAATGTGTATCTCATATCCAAAATCTTGAGATTTTACCTTTTTTCTCTCAGCCAAAATTAACCAAATGCTTATTTAAATTTCATGTATGTTCTCAAAGTTGTCCAAGCTTGAGTTCACAAAGACCTTATTTCAAGCTTTTGGCACAAAAGTGCTTCTGCATTAAAAAATAAAACCAAACAAAACACAGTGCTAGAGAGGAGATGATGAACAGGAGGAAATGATAGAAGACAGAAGCAGGGCAGAGCTCTGAGGCACTTCAGCTGTAAGGATCTTGCCTGTGATACAAAAGAGAATCTGAGATGTCTTTGCCTGCCTCTCTGGCAAAGTTTAAAGAGCTATGCTTTGAAGTCTATACCTGACTCTAATGGAGGTCCTTTGGGAATCCTCTAATCTTTTCCCTTTTGGTCATACATTAACCACCTTGTGAGAACACCCTCATTTCTAGTCATCACATTTTGAGAAATAAATAATATACTGCTTTCCCAGTATCTCATTTTGGATATTATTCCTGTAATTTTTCCTTTACTAATGAAGTATCTACCATATAAATGTCACGGTTTTATATAATGTTGTTGCAACTCTATAGTACAATAGGAACAAAATGAAAACACACAACTTTCTAAAGGCATCCATTGTGACTACTGCTGGCGGATATCCAAAAATCCTGTAAAAGAAACTGCTACATGCTGCTAACAGCTCATAACAAATGCACTCAAATCTTTGCATAATGTGTCCACTTTGAATACATGGCTTTTAACATCTGGACATAGTGCTGAAACTACTTCTCCCTGATTTTTTTCTGGAGAATATGTATCAATTTCCTAGGCCATTCTTGCTTCTAATAGATGAGTTTACTAACAGGAATGTTCAGTGATAACAGAGATTTTATTAGTTATGCAAAGTGAATTTTGTAATTATAATTGTGAATTATGACATCAGAAATTGATTTATTTTATATGCAGATGTAAATTAGTCCAGTTAAGAGACCAGGGATGTCAGATGAGAATACTCACACTTTTCCAGAAAAAGCAACAACCAAGAGTTGTTAATAAAATAATTAGAATCCCCCATAATATTAAATAAATGCTGAAAAAACCTCTCTTCACAGATTTAAAAAACAGCAGTAGAGATATAGTGATATATTGTTAATTGTGTAGTAGTCACCCTGTTGCACTAATTTTTATTACTAATAATAGCTATTTGGATCCCAAATCTGGATAAACTTTTCCATCCAGTTGTCAAATAGAAGTCCTCGATTAGGAAGAGGCTTGGAAAGAATCATTAGGAACTGTTGACTAAACATAGCTGGGTCTTTATGGAGATATGAGCCATATCTTTTCACTATCTCTTCCAGAGCAAGGGCCACACCAAAGTCACAGGAGATGTACTGTCATTTTTCCTGTATGTTAATTGTCAGACTTCCCTTGTCTTCCCTGATCTTTGTCTCTAAGAGGTGTTCACAACATCTGGAAGGATAAAATTGATACAAGTAGTATGAGACTTGAAAAGATCCAGCTCTGCATCACACTGATCTTCTAACCAGCCATCATGATGAGGAGCAGTGTAACTTCTCATTGCATCGTATTCAAACATCATCCAAAATGATGTTTAAGGGTTGAAATTTTCCTGTGCATCATGACATACAGCAATCCACGCACACCCTACCAGCTCTGGGGGAGTAGATCTTTCCAATTACTGATTACTTTACTGATACGATTCTAGACTGAGAGGAATGAAAGTGAGATGTATGAATGAGGGAGAATGGTTCATGGAAGTTTTACTTTCAGCAGTAGAAAAAATCTTTGTTTTTTTGCTTGCTTGCTTGTTTTTCCAGCCTACAGAAAATAATACATGAAATTAGAGCCTTAGTTTTAAACATGGGCCTGCATTTGATTTCAAGAGTGTAGTCTGCTGGTAAAAAAGTGTTTGTATTTTGTGGTACATCTTCAGGCTATTCCATATTTCTGCAATTAAAAAACCCCACATGTTCAGTTTCCACTGTTCATCAAAAATATGAAACAAAACATAATGTTTTTTTCTAGCATGGAGCTTCCTGTTCCTCTTTGTTCCTTGTTTAATTGGTTGCCTCTTCTCCCCAGCTGCTTAAGAGATTGTTCTGTCCCTGTGGCTTTGCTCTCTGAGGCTTCACACTCCTTTCTTTGCTCTCTGCAGTTGTCTCCTCTGCTGCTTCACTCTGCGTGTGAGCCGCAGCAAACTGCCATTGACAAATCTCTGAACATTAGGAGCTAGGATTTTTGTTTTTTCCTCTTGCTGTGCCTACATGTGGAAAAGCAAGAAAACAAGGATGGGGGAGCATATCTAGTTGATGTTTATTCTGTTTCCCTCTCTATCCTGTCTAAATGATGATACATATTGTGCTTATATGTGCCTAAAGCATAACATAATCAGGGTACAGACAGTTGCATTGTACTGAAACTAAATAAATGAGACAAGAGTTCCTCTCAAAACCTTTTCACTGATTTTCTTTAAAAGATTGCTGTAAATCCCTATTTGCTTCATAAAAACAACTTCTGCTGCACATCTGCAGCAAAGTTGCAGAAAGACTGTCTTAACACATCACCAGAGGGTTTTTCTGGCTGAGCAAAACCATGTTCATAGAATAAAATTAAAATTAAAATTATAATCGTATTGGGAGGTTCTGTGATCCATGCTAAAAGAAATTACATTTAAAACTTAGCATCTGTTTGAGACAAAGCAATTTCCACTACTGATATTTTTATTGATAGTATGCTTCAAGAGAAATGTTTTCATAGAATATGGTTGCCTAAATTTATTAAGAAGCAAAAAAGGTCCTGTGTGTAAAACTTTCTTATTTCTAATATATTTAATTTAAAATGAAAAATTACCCCAAACCTACCTATAAAATAGTATTTGTGCTTCAAATTTTTGCTTATCAATAAACATATTTCTCAGACATCAGCAACCGTAATCTTAGGGGAAGACTGATTACCAGCATACTAGGAAAATTTAACTATATAAACTGTCATAGATTAAGGCAAGAAGTGACAGCAAATTATTATTTCTGGGATTAATCTTTGTATTTCATTAGCGCAAAACATCTCAACTCCACTGTGCTGTTATATAAATAGCACAAGTGGTGGTCCTCAGGGTTCAGTACTGGGGCCAGTCTTGTTTAATAGCTTAATCAGTGATTGTGATGAGGGGATCAAGTGCATCCTTAATAAATTTGCAGGTGACAGTAACTTGGGTGGGAGTGTAGATCTGCTGGAGGGCAGCAAGGCTCTGCAGAGGGATCTGGACAGGTTGAATCAGTGGGTCAAGGCTAGTTGTATGAGGTTCAGTAAGGTGAAGTGCTGGGTCCTGCGCTTGGGTCACAACAGCCCCAGGCAGGGCTGCAGGCTGGGGGCAGAGTGGCTGGGAGGTGACCCAGGTGAGAAGGACCTGGGGGTGCTGATCAGGAGCTGAACATGAGCCAGCAGTGTCCAGGTGACCAAGAAGGCCAGTGGCATCCTGGCCTGTATCAGCAACAGTGTGGCAGCAGGACTGAGGCCACATCTTGAAATCTGTGTTCAGTTTTGGGTCCCTCACTAAAAAAAATGGCATTGCGGTGCTGGAGCATGTCCAGAGAAGGGCAACAGAGCTGGTGGAGGATCTGGAGTGCAAGTCCTGTGAGGAGAGGCTGAGGGAGCTGAGGATGTTCATTCTGGAGAAAAGGAGGCTCAGGATGGTCATTATCTCTCTCTACAACTGCCTGAAAGGAGGTTGTAGCCAGATGGGGGTCAGCCTCCTCTCCCAGGCAACCAGTGATGGGACAAGAGGAAACAGTGTCAAGTTGCACCAAGGGAGATTCAGTCTGGGTATTTAGAAAACTTTGCTGGGAGGGCGATCAAGCATTAGAAGAGACTGTCCAGAGAAGTGGTTGGTGTCACCATCTCTGGAAGTGTTCGAAAAATGAGTCGATGTGGCACTTCATTATATGATTTAGAGGTCATGGTGTTACTCATTCAAAGGGTGGACTTCATAGTCATGGAAGTCTTTTCCAAGTCTAATGATTGTATGATTCTATTTGTAGCAAGAAGATGGGGACTAAATATTAATTCTGAATCTCTCCGCCTCAGACTGCAACTTCAAATTCTTATTTAGAAGATTTAATAATTTATCCATTGATGAATTCCTGTTTTATTGCTTACACCTACTGTGAATCAAAATTAATTGGAATTACAATCTCAGCATGCATTTTGATGCTGAGCATCTGTAGATGGACTTGGACACAGCTCAGTTGTGAAAGGGGAGAAATCTTTCATCTTGTGGTGGGGGTGGCTCTTCAATATAAGGCTTCAGCTCAACTTGAATTCCTGATTCCTGTAGCATGGTCTCGCTGAGCTTGCAGCACTCAAGTTTACAAAACGGTTGTATGATTTTGAACTTGGTAAATCCAGAACCCAGGATCAAGCAGCTAGAGAGACCTGCAGGATTTCCACAGCATCAGGTTGATGTGGGTTGCAGGGATATGAAGTCCCATTTTCTCTCCCCCCATATTTTTGCACACAATAGCTACAGTGTTGGGAGGGCTCCTGCCGATTGAGTTCTCTTGATACTAGAATTGAGAGCTAAAGGAAACCAGCCACCTGCAGCATTAATTACTGAGCCATTTACAGCTACTCGGAAAACTTCCTTAGCTTCCTGGCCCACATCAATGCTGTAATTTCAAATAATTATTGGGTCGTTCTGTTCACTGAACCAGCCAGCTTTGAACTAAGGAAGACTTTAAGTTAATCTGAAATTTGAGTCACTGCAACTCATTAATCAACCTGAACATTATTGATCAGAAAAGGATGTTGTAGTAAGCTTACCTGATATCTGATTTCTTTCAAAAATGAAGGCTGAGCCACCTAAAGCCAATTCCCTCACTAGCAGGAGGGAAACTGCCAAAAGCAGCACCCTTTGGCATCAGAGGCAATTCACAGCTCTCAGGAGTTGGCACATGCATGGGGCAAAACTGCTTTCCTGAGGGCGTGGAAGTACTGGTTGTGCTTTGTGTTCAAGGGGCATTTGTAAGCCTGTCGACAGGCGATAATCCTTTCACATGCTGGCATCTCTCAGATACTTTCTTTGCAGGGAGAGGGGACAGGTAAAGAAAAAGAGTGTGCACAATGGATAGAGCATCCTGGAGCATTTTCCTGCAAAATTAACTTAATCTGTGTTTCTCCTTAGGCTGGGTCCACTGATACAAGGATCAGATAGTGTATTTTCCGTGAGCTGATCCAAGTTACAGCCATTGCAATACAAAAGATGTAGAAGGAGGCTTTCCTCTGCTTTACTTTTGCTCCTGACTACTTAGCTCATGAATGCAAGTGAATCTCTTTCACTTTATTTTTTATGAGGAGACTAAAGAGAAGGGTACAAATCTGGTTATAGGGAACTGTTTCCCCAGCCTGTGCCTGGGGAGAGAGGTTGCAACTCTGCTTTTTTCAGCAGGCTGCACACATTACTACTGCTCTTGGCATTGGAGATGCTATGAAGAAAATTGTAGGTGATGCTTGGCAGCATCAGAAGGGGAAGATGTTGGTCTCTGGACTTCTGACTCCCAGTCTCTGTCTTTGCAACTGCTTATAAACCATAGGAGGAGATGGTCCTGTGTTAAACCCTTCCTCTGGCTCAAGGGGAGAAGTTGGGTGCCTTGTGTTAGTAAGGAAAGGTGATTACATGGGGGAAGGTGGATGAAGAACAAGAGTGTTTTTTAAATGGAAATTGCTCCTGTAAGAGCACTTATCTCCCAGTCTCTCTAGCCTCCTCACTAACTATCTAGAGTACTTCTACTTCTCACTCATATGGCAGTATTTTATACATGTATTTGACCTTTTGATTCTGCTCAGTATCTATTTCCAATTTCAGGCAATATTATTTTCTGTTTAGCCTATTTTTCCATCACACTTTAACAAAATGAAGACTTTCTGCTGTGAAGATGTGATTGCTACAGTATCTGTTACCAATTACAGTTCAAGTTTAATTTGTTGATAAAAGAATTTTTCATATGACTAAGAGCAGTTCAGGTCACAAGAGGAAATTTTTTTTTAAGGAAAACAAATGTCAACATCTGCAAATGTTGTTAAGTTAATGAAAATGGTCTAAGATCAGTAAATATCATATGACATATCCCTCATTGGACCAGAGATTCAAGTTTCAGAGATGTTTGCACAATTCCCTCCGAAGCCTGTTCTTTTCATCAAAAGCTGAACATTACTAGTCTATTAATATTTTACTTTACTATGTGTGTTTTTGTTATTTATCAGTCCCTATAAGTAACACACAATTTTATTGGATTTGTGCTAACCTTGTTCCCACAGGACTCTGACATGTAATCGTCTTATATTTCCCAAGTGAGGAAACAAAATGAAGAGAGATAAAAAACCTGGATTTGACAATTCTGCTTACCCTGTAGAGTTCCTGAACTCTTGGAATAACCCTTTTGCTGCCAGTGAAGCTTTTACATGGAGCAAATCACAGCTGTTACAGACTAAATCTGTCTGGAGCCCATCTGAGCCAGTTCCCCAGTGATGGGTTCAAAGACAGCATAGGAAGTTAACTCCAGGCTCCCCACACCCAGCCTGACACTCTGAAACCAAGAGTCCTGTTTCCGTCACACAGTTCTGTAGGCGACCCTTGTAGCTTATGAAAGGTTTGGGGTGAAGCTCCCGAGGACACAGAAGAGCTCTGGAGCTGTGTCTCCTCATGGGGCAGGGAGCTGCAGCTCCGCACACCCAGCACCAACATGCACTGTCACTGCAGCAGAGCTGCTGTCGTGCTCCCTTGGCTTCCCAGAACTTTGCCATGGTGAACATCATCTTGGAAAGCAAGGCGTAAGACACCTTTTATGTGACCTTGGCTAGATTGGCAGGAGGTTAGTGGCCAGAGACTGTAGTGTTTAAATCCCACGTTCCCAAGCAAATTGGTCTCTTTCAGGTGTTTTCCTTAATATTTTACTAGTCAAAACTTTTTATTATGCAGGCCTTGGCATCATATCATTGAAAATATTTGCATAAGTAAAATGGAGTTGAACCTCTTACAGTTTCTTGGCATTTTCTCGTTAGGCTCAATAAAGTTGGATTCTTTAAGAAAGAGCACCATCTTGTGGAAATATGTGTTCCACTGTGCAGAGCAGCCAAAACCCTGTTGAAAGCAACACAGTTAAACTTCAGCACTGGGTATTTCAGCAGCTGTAGTCTCCATAGTTTTATTGCTGAGAATGAGGGAAATCAGAAAAAAAAAAAAAAAAGATGAAATAACATATTCCTTTTTTAATATTGTAAGAATTCATGAGGACTGATTTGGACACATAAAATTAATTTCATAGCTTATTGAAGTAGATAATAAGATTAAGTAAGGTGATACTTCTATAAATACTCCAGAATGACAATGTGACAAAACTACATTTGAGGCTAATTCCTGAGGTTTATGATTCCTGCAGAAACTATTTTAGACTGTAAGTTTAGCTATACAATTTCATATAATCGTTCACTAGGCTGAGGCAATGGCTTTTAAAGGGAAGACATAGTACTGTCCTTCACAGTAGAGAGAACTATTGCAGCCTGGATTTAAGCCTATAGTGCATTTGTTGTACAGCAGTCACTGCTATATTAGATGTTACTATGATACTGGTGAATTGCAGTTTTCTTGGACCTTCCATTATGTTTGATATTTGTGTGTACCTTTCTGTACTGGCTCTGTTTCATGCTTTGTTTTCCAGAGTCATTAAGTCATAAATTTCAAATTTAAGTCATAAAAATGTCAGATAGAACTGCTTCATTAAAAGGAAACGAGGTGATAAATTAAATCTATTTATGTGAACTAATCCATTTACTCAAGGTATCACTTATTTACATAAAATCAAAATATATCAGTAGTAGAAATATACCTTCTTTACTGTGCTTTATTTTCGTGTGTATGTGGCATTCTCAGACCCTCCAGTGTAGTTGCTCTAGCTCTAAACATAGGGATGTTGACAATCAGGCCTGGTATTGCATGTCCATGATCAAGAGTGCACAACTGTCCCAGCAAGAATACCAGCATCCATCAGGCAGCTGCATCACACTGACTTTGAGCTTTTAGTATGTCAGAAATAGAGCCTTTGTATAGGAGCAAAAATGTATCTTGCTTCAAAATAAATTTCTTTTGTCTTCACTTAACAGCAGGAGAGATTGCCCTATGACAAATATTCTGTTGCACTGTTACTAACATTTTATATGTATGTATATGTGCATACAGCAATATATATAATATGGATGCATATTTTCAGTTATGTATATATGTATATACGCAGAATAATTTCCAAAAGTTGATTCAATGAGTAAGTGAGCAGATTTATATTTTTATGTCTCTTTCCAATAAGTAACACTTTACAATAACTGTTTTGTGGTGGAAATACAGTTGAAAATGGATATAACTTAATGACTTACCAAAGTACTTAGAAATATTTTGTATTACCAGTGTGAACTTTATAACCATGAAAATAATTTTTATATTCCCATTAAATGTCCCAGCCATCCATATAGCCATTGATTGTCACTATTATTTTATGTCAAATGGTGTGTGTTTAAAGTAAGCACTGAATCAGACTGAAACACATGCTTTGATATGTGAATCACTCTTTAAAAGAAAATTTCCAGAAAGGTTCCCTTTAAGCTTTTGAAGGAGTCAGACTATTTCTGATGGCTTCCTGAAACACTTCAAACTGCAGTTTTCTTTTTAGAAAGTAGCTTGTTCTTACTATTGCTGAGGGTAGACTAACATGACCAATCACAGTGATACCTTTGTTCCTATCCTGGTAAGTGTATTTTGTCTGTGCTCTGCTGATGTCTGTGTATTTAGGCTAAAAGCATATATTAAAGCCTCAAAGTTTGATGTGCCTACCTCCCGTGAATGCAGATCAAAATAAGCACATGCTGTATATTACACTCCTGTCTGAAAGATCAGTAAGGGAAACCTTTTGACCAAATGTGACAGAAAAAATACAAGTGCTGCCAAGTAGAGAAGACTGGACATCTGACAGTCTGGTATGCCCTTTAACCATGCTTACAGATACCTACTTCCACAGAAAACAACAAATTTTGAAGGATAGTTTGACTATCCATTTACAATAGAAGTTACCTTTTTGTTGGTGGCACTTTATTTGCAGGGGTATTGTTTTATTTTAAAACTTTGAAGTAAAGATAGAAATTAGCACTTGGATAATCTCTGATTCTTTTCCAGATTTTTTAAAAATTTATTTTATCTTGCAATGCTAAATGTTCTTTGCATGAAGGTAAATTATCATTCTTTAACTTGAAACTTAGTAAGTGCTGGAAGTGAAAACTTACAGGAATAGGCTGTGCATATTCTGAATTCTGTGGCTTTGAATAAGTATTCTAATGGATTTGACACTTGTTACCTTTCCCTCTTTAGCTGCTGCTGCTTTCCAGCTTTGGGAAGCATTTTTTATCCCTTGTGTTGCTCAAAAAGCTATCAGATGATGTTCTGAAAAAAATGCCTGCAGCAGTTTCAGATATTGTCACCTCTCTAATAGCTGAGAGATGTCTACCCTTGGTCTGGGTCACCTCATGTTTTGACAGAAACAAAGATGTATTTTCATCTCAGCCACTGGAAATCAGAATCCAGTGCAGCAATGCAAATAATTTTGATTAGCAGTTTGAGCTAATATTGAAGCCTACAAATTGAAATGCGTAACAGTGTGTCTCTGTTTATGAAAAAGGCAGAATACTATAAATGAGTATACATACCACTTTGTCTAGTTTAAGAAAGCCATTGCCTTTACTCAACGTCTGTTCATGTTTAAGATGTGTGAAAAGTTTCTTAGTGTTAGGAACAGCTTTTCCTCTTTTGGTATGTGTGATGGGTGCCTCCTTCTGAAATCACACATAGTAATACATCTGCCTGGAATCTAAGAGCCACAGCTCTACTGGAGTTGTAAGGAAGGTGGTGTAATTTTATCTTTCTTTGGTGAGGGCTTTTTCTCCCATGCTTAATTATTTCTTATTTAGGACACTGCTTGTAGTTTTGTTCTGTTGTGTTTTCTCGTTTTAGATACCCTGCCATTACAGCATAGTATTTAGATTTAAAGTGTACAGCAAATACATCAAAACAAAATCATAAAACACTTCAAATCTTCTTGTTCCTCTCCTCCAAATATAAAAAATTCTAGTTTCTCTAATGATCCTGGCTTTGTAGGGTTACTCAAAATTGTAAAAGACTGGGGGTGTGTATTCTTACCAGGAGTAGTTGTTATCTTTTATTATGTGCATCAAAATAATTTCAAGAATTTTGACCTGTATTATGTAATGTCAGGATTCATACTCATCCAAAGAAGTCATTAAAACATGAAAGCTGACAGGAAAGATGTGATTAAACATTCTACATGAAACACTTAATTTTACAAATGCTCATAAGGAAATACCTCCTTACCAAATGCTGGGCAAAACTTTCCATCATGGTTTGCTGAGATGAAAGTGAAGTTGTTGTCTGTTATCTGGTGAACAAAAAAAATGCAATCATCAACTACTTAAATTTTGGTCATAGTCTTTTTGTGGCCAAAAAGGCAAAATTTCCCTGTTGTACTGTGTATTATCTTTGATAAATTTCTGTAGATTTGTCACAGCCCCGGCAAGCACGATCATTGGTGCTGCTGCCTACTGCTTCTACTTCTTAAAACCCTGAGTCAATAATCTTCAGTTTGCCTGAGTTGCTTTGGTATAGAGTAATTTTTGCCCAATTTTTAAAAAAATCATAGTCACTTCTGAGATCCGTTGGTTTTCCAGTCATGCCCACAAGTCCTTTTCCTTGATTCCACTTCTGCAGGCAGGCTGTGTTTGCGGGTGGGCATTTGAGAGATTGAAGCATGTGTGTAGAATACAACACATCTATAGACGTGTTACGCGTAAGTTGTTTTTTTCTGGCTTCAACACAGACCGAAGTCTAGAGAAACTCTGCATCTGACAGAAATCTCCTAGTTTCACAGATCCTATTCCTTCAATTTTTTTATCATTCTTGAGTGGGGAGTTTGAGGTTTCTGTTTGGTTGCTGCAGGTTTTCTGTTCTGTTTGGACTGGTGAGTTGCTGTGACAAATCCCCCGCCTGTGCTGAGCTGGTGGTGCTCTCTGCGGTCCCATTACTCAGAGAAGAGGTGACTCCCACCAGAGTTAGCTTTTCTTGTCATGCGCTTCTCTTTGTATTTTGCCACCCACTTGCAGAGGAGAAAACTTGTTCTCCCAGATCACCAGTCCGTCATTTTGTATGTCATGAATCAAGAATGCTGGTAACAAATGCCAGAATTTGCATACTTTGATACTTTATGATTGATGAATTTCACATTAATAAATCCAACTGAAAGTGTTAGTGATGACTTTTCCTGCAAAGAGCTAGAAAATTTTGGAACATACTCCTAATACAGGGATAATTTGGATAAAATTTCAGCCTCATTGCACTTTGTAGCACTGTTGTTACAAATGTCATGTACACAGTAATACCTCTAGAGAGCAGATGTTATTATGTCTTTTGTAGAGTTCTTGCATGAAACAGAAGGACACACAGTTCTGTACAAATTTTTCACAAGGGATATGAATACTTGTCCCAGTCGTGAGCTTTAAAGTTCAGTTCAGTAAGACTATATATTTGCTGTTTTAATGAGTTCAGTACTCTAAAAACAAACTGAAAAAAAAAAAAGAGAAGTGTACTTGGTAGAAGTACTTGGTACTCCTATCTATCCTATCTATCAGTGTTTTTGAACCATCTTTACCTAAAAAATTTACTTCAGAGTAGTTCTGAGTGAAGTTAAGTGCATATATTTTTGTAAAACTGGAACTCTAGAGACTTCTCATGAGTTAATGCCTGGCCTTTTTGCTGAGCTTAAAAAAAATCTGGATTACTAAGAAAACAGTAATCCAAAATTATGTCCCGTATTTTTCTAGATGAAACATTTACACATGTATTAAAATTAGTTGAAAGATTACCTTACTGCCTTTTCTCTTAAACGAGGCAATAAATCAATTTAATCTTGTTAACAGCCATAATAACACTTCAAAGGACCCGATTTACTTCCTCTGTAATTGCCTTCAGCTCCCATTAGAACTGTTTATCACTAATTTTAAGCAATACATAACACAAAACGTTTCTAAAATTATGATTGTGTGCATTACATATAGAAGGACTATAAATGTGAATTAACTAAATCTTGTCATGTCTTTCTGACAGGAAGAAATGACGATATGGCTTGCAGAAAAGTTTGATTTTCTATGTAGTTTATATTTATTGCCTCTAAGTTAAAGTAATAATGAAAGAGTAACGGACCGCTGACCAAAATAAAACTTTAATAATTCAATAGTCTGAATTTGAAATTAAATATTTAATAGTTGTAATAGTTTTTGTTAATGTAAAGCTGGCATACTGATAGCAGCAAGTCAGGGTGACATATTCCAAACTCCTTCACGGTTTTCTTTGGTCTGCATCAGCTATGGATCGGTCAGTCTGCCCTGTACAGCAGCGCCCAGCTCTCAGCCGTTCATGGATTTGTTTTCCCAGCAGCAAGTCCAGCGCGGCGGAATGACAACCGGGGGAGAAGCCCTGGCGGACATCGTTTTTTCCAGCATTGCCCTTGTTCTAGCGAAAGACATTGCGTCTCGCCAGGATTACTGTCTGTCTCCAGCTGTGCCGAGCCCCTTTCCCCTGCAGACGGAGGGCCCCCGGCCGTGCCGCGGTGGCCGCGCGGGCGGCAGGGACAGCAGGTGGCGATCGGCGGAAGGCGAAGGGCGAGCGCTCGGCTCCGGCACAGCGCCCCGCGCTGCCCCTGCCCGGGGCTGGGCACACACCGAGGGCTGCTCCGGGCTCACGGCCTGCCAGAGGTGGTACATTTCACTAGGACATGTCTGTTTTTCTCAGGTCATTTAACAAGTAACTCTTGCTAGGAATAAAATGAGTTGTGTGCATAAATCTTCCCCTCCATGCGCATTAAAATGAAAATAGGCCTCTAAAGCATCCCTGTCAACTTGGCTATTCTCTAAAGATTTAGTGCCTGAGTGCTTGTTAAATTTGGGACATATATCACTGTACCTCTGGGAAATCATCAGGTTCTCATGTGGTGCTGAGTGTTTGTAGGTGTGCACTAACTGCTTGACAGAGATTAGAAAGTGGGTCCTTACGTTTTAAATAGGATATGCATATACTTAAAGAAAAGCCTACTTAGTGACTGAGGGGACACTTTCTAAGCTCAGATACATAGCATGCTCTGCCTGTTTACTGTATGTGGAGAACCATGATACAGGACAGAGATTAGTGTGGAATTGAACCTGTGCTTTTCGAAATAAGTTACATATAAGTTGATAAATATTTTAAAATAATTTCTTGAACCATAGAGGTGGGTTTTTTTTTTCTTCTTTGTAAGTATATCAGCAGTTTTCCTAAGCATTTTTCTAAAGCCTCTATTTAAAAGCGAGTATGCAGCTTTGATGTGACCTTTGGTAGGATGATTCTCAGATTATTTTGGCATGAATAGTTTGATACTCCCATTTGTGAGTATCTTTGTATTTGCAATTGCAAGTCATATGGGGATAATTGGTTTTGTTTTAGAAGCAACCACAATTCAGTGGAAATGCTACATCTTTCACATAAGGTGAATTCCTTTGAAGTATCATTCTATTTACTTGTTTTTGGCTTTGTTTTACTGTCTTCCTGAAGAAATGTTGTTGTCTTTCTGAAGATCAAATTTTGTTATCTTAGTACTTTATAATCATCATAGAAGGCTGATTTTTAAAATGCCTCAATTGACAGAAACCCAGTGCAAGACACAGAAGACAGACTAATATTCAGGTATTTCTAAGTCTCTTCCGATTATGTAATCTTTCAGCAGTAGGAAGTAAAAAATTATTCTGGTTTTTGCTGTGAACCTTATTGACTTCACACAGTGCTGATGTGCTCATGTACTGCTCACAGAAGCCTCCCTCTGCTGATAAGACAGCATAGAAAAATACTAGCTGTATCCTTTTATTAGCTGCAATAGAAAAATATGAAGCTTCTTAGTATTCATTCATTCATTCAATTCTTTTGAGGACCTGCACGTACATTAAGATCTTTGTATGCTGAATTACAGGGAAAACCCAGTTGAAGAGGGTTAAGTCCTCACTTGGGTAGTAGGTTATGTCTTTTTTGATGGCAGTCATGTAACTGGTCCATTGTTATTCCCTCATCCTTTTATTTATGTAACCTAGTTTCATGGGGGAAGTTCCTAATCTTCCAATCTAAGCCATTTTTTCCCTTATGTCATCTTTGCTATATCTCTGCAGTAAATATTCTTTGTCAGCAGAAACATTGTTTCGTTAGGCAGCCTTTGGTTCTTAAGAGTTTTGAAACCTACTCATATAGTATAACATTTGTTTTAAATAGCCTAGTTTCTTATTGTAAGTTTTTAGGGCGTGCATTTGGAAGTTGCAGTGTTCATAGTATGTGTATTTGTTTCAGGGCTTAGGACAGTGGTGTTTTCTGTGTCAGCTGGAGGAAAGGAGTAGAAGTATTTTCTTTTCTCTCTGTATGTTTCCAGGATGATGCATCACAGTCAGTATAGAGGGGCTGCACGGGGTTGTACCAGTTCGGACTTTTCTGTGGACAGTCACATGTCTGAATAGCCTTAGACCCAGCTCCTATGTTCTGCCATCTTCACAACAAAACATCTAAAGATCTGAGCCAACTATAGTTTAATGAAAGTAACATTTTGTTAGAGTTCCTATAAGACTAGCTGAGCAAATTCCCAAAGAAGCAAATAAAAGAAACAAGCCAGTAAACAAGATAAATCCTGTGTTTATCAATGCCTAAACCAAAACGCTTTCATTGTATAGCCTACCAAATCCATTGAACAAAAACATTTGTGTTGAAAGTAACTGTTCAGATAGAAAAGGTCTGGTGTAGTTTTGACAGCAGCATTTAATAGGCATGATAGTTAATCACTCTTTTCTTAAAGGAAGTCTCATATATTTTTTCTCACTCATTTTTAAAGGAAAGAATGAGCAAAAACATTCAGTGCTCTGAATTTAGCCACATGATCCTAGCCAAAACTTAGGTAATAAATCCCCAACCAATCTTGAAGTAAATTATCATGAAAGCATGACTATTACAGCTTTAAGACTTGATTTAGGAAACACTGAAAACCGTTAAATCATGGACATACTGTCAAAAGTTACTTACTTTTATAACTGACAGATGTAGGGCACACTTACCACTTCGAGATTTAGGGCACTTTTATTCACTACTGGAAGTAATTTCTTTTAATGAAGGGCTAATTAAAAAAGAAGGGCTTACCAGTGGAGACTTTTCACTTAGCACAGCTCAGCTACCAGAGAAATAACTATGTTTTCCTACTTACCATAGATGCTGAGCACCCATTTTTTCTGTGGAAGGTGATAGGATGTGAGTATGCTCAGAATGTACTGAAAAGGGCCTGTGGTTAGCAACACCTCCTGGCAGTCATTAACTGAAACTAAAAGGGGGAGAAACAGGTTTTAATTAAATGTTGCTTCTCCAGAGTCAGCTGCTTATAGCTGCATATTGCTGAAGGGTGAAATAATTTGTGAAACAAACAGACTGAAAAAAAGAAATCAAGTTTATAAAACCTCAGTTTCTACAAGTAGAGGCACCTACAATTTTATGCAGTACTTCTGTCTGCAAGATTGAATATGATCTGTATTTTGGTGATTACATCAGGAGGGTAGATAAGGGTACCTAAGGGTAGATGTCTGCTGTGCCCCGATTACAACTGTTCAGGTGGAGTGTGGTAAGAGGGCAGAATGAGAAAAATCCTGCATTCTGCCTCTAGCAGTTGAATGCTTCTCTGAAGCATGCCGTGCTGCCTCTGCTATAGACTACTTGTGTGGCTTTGATCAAGTCACGTAATTGTAACTCTTAATGGACAATCAAGAGCTGGTCTTGACACACAGTCTCCATGAGACTCCAGAGACAATCTAAAGTTTGTAGTTGTCAAGAATTCCCAGAAGGAATGACAAAATTTCTTTGGTCATGTAATATCATGCTGGATGTAAAATTAATATTTTTGGCCAAAATTTGCCAATGTCAGTCTGAATTACTGATACATAGTAAAAAGAAAAAAACAACCTCATCACAAGCTGCACAGGAGAAAAGAGACTGAATCACGGGGATGCAATTGCAGTAGAGAAATACAATTTTTTCTGTATGGGTGTTAACAAGATAAAGTTAATTGTAAGGTCAAATTCTAAGCAATTCAGTACCTTCTTATTTAAAGAGCAATATCAGAATATCAAAAATATTTTTAAAATCCTGTCAGGAAAAAAGGTGTGAGGTCACGAAGAGTGTGATCATCCAGAGTAGGTTATTATGGTAGATTTTAGGAAATATGAAATAAGTCTTTATTACAGTAAATCTAGAAGCTTTTCATGATGATCTGTCCTGACAAATCAAGAAAACAAACCAACCAAAAAGTGCTATGAAACTACTGCTTTCTGTTTCCATAAGATAAGAAGCACAGCCACACCACACAGATTTAATGCTTATAATAGAATAGAAGGAAAACATGAACAGGCTGTATGAATCGCTCAATGCCAGTTACATGAGTTTAAACAAAGCCAAGTGGGGTTCTGCCCTGGGGTCACAACAACCCCAGGCAGCACTGCAGGCTTGGAGCAGAGTGGCTGGGAAGTGGCCCAGGTGAGAAGGACCTGGGAGTGCTGGTGACAGCACCTGAACAGGAGCCAGCAGTGTCCAGGTGGCCAAGAAGGCCAATGACATCCCAGCCTGGATTAGCAATAGTGTGGCCAGCAGCCAGCAGGACTAGGGAAGTGATTATCCCTCTGTACTCAACACTGAAGGCTGTACCATGAGTTCTGCATTCAGTTTTGGGCCCCTTACAAAAAAAAAAAAAAGACATTGAGGTGGTGGGTGTGTCAAGAGAATGACAACAAAACTAGTGAAGGGTCTGAAGCACGAGACTTATGATAAGCAGCTGAGGGAGCTGGGGTGTCCTCCTGGAGAACAGGAGGCTCAGGGATGACCTTATCCCTCTCTACAACCACCTGAAAGGAGGTTGTAGCCAGGTGGGGGTTGGCCTCTTCTCCCAGGCAAGCAGCAACAGGAAAAGAGGAAGTGGCCTTCAACATCAGCAGCTAGGGATTAACTGAGTGAAATTAATGAAAACTATCTATCATCTGTGGTATCAATCTGCATTCTCTTCCCAATTATGATGTTGCATTCTTCAGCCAAAGATGGAACTATGACACTGCATCCAGTATGATTTATCTTGATTGAAGTTTTAGAAATAGTTGGTTAATATTGATCATTCATATCCTATCTGTAATTTCCCTAAGCACCAAATGATTTTCAAAAGCAAGACTGAAAACGCGTAAAATCTTTTACTGTGTTCCATAACTTTAAACCTTCTGGAAGGGCTTGGCATGTTTATATGCAAGTAAATCAGATAGTACTAGGAAATATTCCTGGATGGTCAAACACAATCATCTGTAGTAGTAATCTGTTGGCCCACACTCTGGCACACTTTTCATTCACACTAATTTATACTTTTTCCAGGCAATTGCTAATTATGGTATGGGAACAGGACTGTTGCAGGGACCATTCCCAATAAGCAGTTTGCATGCAGGCTCTTTGGACACTTCAGTGTTGACTAACATATTTGTGTACTCTACTGTGCCAGTTGGCCACAACAATTGGGAACTTTCCCAAGCACATTTAGTTTACTCCCATAAATATAGCTTTCCATTTCCCTCTAATGATGTCACAGCCTCCATGCCAGCTCTGTTGCCTCTTCTGTTTTAGCTTTGACACATTATGCCTGCCTCTTTCTTGCTGCATTAATAGCAACTCTAGAAATGGGAAGTAACAGCAAAACACAGTAATGTTTGGGATGGGATTGCTTGGGAGGATGATCTTTGTCTAAACTGAAGCAATAAACAACTGAACTGAAATAGAGGTATTTGAAAGGGTATCCAGGAAAGACATTTGTGTGTGGTTTAAGTTTCTGATAATATAAAAGCTTATTTTTAGCCCTCATGAAAAGGGATATTTTTTAACCATGGAACTTGATCAAACATGTCATTTTAAATTTAACTATAGCATTCAGTGTTCCAAAGTGAACATTTTGTTCTCTGGTAACTTTTTACTACAATACCTTTTAGATGCATTAATTGCAAAAATAAAATTTCAGACATTAGGAAGAATTTTTGAAGGTTCTTTTAAAGCAAATTAAAAGTTTACTGGTTAATTTAATAAGTGAACAGTTCAGAGACATATGAAGCAATAAAATATCTTGGTTAATTTGCACATAAACCAAGTTCATCTGTTCAGATATTATGAGGCAAAGTGTATATATTGGAAAATCCTAGGGAGATAATTGTGAATGAGTCATTAGAAGTTTTTTAAAAATAAAAATCACAAGTTTTATTTAAATTGTTGACTCATCTGCAATTTATTTTCCCAACTGTTCTATCTTGCTTGTCTTTCAAACCAGGTCCATGGTCATCCTTAATCTTTTCAGTTAAACAGACTGTGCAAATATTGAAAACCATTCTCCCATTTAATAAAATATCTTTCTTGGTAAGTGTCTGAAAACTTTGAGTTAGAATTGTATTTGTGCTGGTCTAAATTGGTTTGTATGCCACCTCTTTATTCAGAGGTGCAATGTTCAATCTTAGGAAACCACACTTAACTGCAACTTCACTGCCATTTTCCATGTGCCAACTGGAAGGTTTGGAGTCTTGGTAAATGGGCAGGAGTAGGAGTAAGATAAAACGTTTCCTTTTGATTTCCATCTGGCTGTGCAGAGAAGGAACAAGAGGCATTCCATCATTGTAAGCTACTATCTGGAGATGTAGAGACAGACAGTGAAAATGATCAGGGGTAAGAAGGAATTTTTAAGTGAAGAGAAGCTGTCGGAATTAGCACAGTTTAGTTAAAAATGAAAGAAACCAGGACATATTTATGTAAAATGTAACTTATATAGAAGAGCAAACCAAATGTATCTATTTATTTTCTTTAGAGAAGGGAGGCCAGTGGGTGAAGAGGAAAGATTATGTGTAATTTTTTTCTACAGTTCTTTCCCATAAGGTATTGCTGAGAATATATCCTACATCAGACTCAGGAAAGGTCTAAACCTTTATGTGGATAATGCAGGTTAAATCTGTAGTTGCCTTTTTTTTTTTGGTACATTTTTTTTTTTTTCCAAAACAAAATTGTTCTTCATGCAGTACAGTTAGGAAAATCTTCTACACATGACAAATACTGTGGTTTTACTATTCCATCTACCACAGGTGCATATATTTTGTATACATTTGAAGTTCAATATATATGTCTAGTGCTCTGCAGTTTTTTAAAGATTTTCTGTGCCACTTTAAGAACATACTAATGAACATTACCACTACTTGACACTAATCAAAATTTAAAGCTGCTACATGAAATTTCATGAAATATAATATATTAAATTCTGTAAAGTTCTAAACAAAATTATGACCTTTGAATTGTGATAAATGTCTATCATATCTATTTAATGTACATTAGAAATGTGTTCATGCTGCAGTGATTGTGAAATAAGCACAGATATAGTATTAAGAATTAGGAACTGCCGGGCCCGACGTTGCTTTGTTACTTAATATTGTAGATGTGATTTAACTTATTTGTGTCGCACTATATCTTTCATAAAACATGAATAATTTTGCAGTTAATTTTGCTGTGCTCCATCGTCTTTTGTATCTTAGTCTGGGATGCTAATCTTGCATGTGATTGTAGCAGCAGACTTAATCTGGATGTGACAGTGAATTTGTTGCTGCAGATGTTGCTTTTCACATAATTTGTTTCAGGAAAGTAGGAAAAGCCATTTTCAGGGTTTGTGTAGTTTTAGTTTTGTTTCACATAGTTATAGGAATAATTATTTCTGATAGTAATTTTCCCTCAGGTGTACTTAATCAGTGGTGGGATTTTTGTCATTGATTATGATATCTTCTTGTTATGTTTTGATAACTTGTTTAACATTCAGTTCAGGCTTCCAGGGTAGGATTCACTGCACCTCACTTCAGATATCTAGAGCGTAGGCATTTCTGTCTTTACTGCCTCCCACCTCTGTGGTGTGATTCATCTCAAACTAAAATAGACGTCTAAAATAGGTCAGAAACAGTGCCCCTTGAAAGCGCCTGTCTTTATTGACTGTAAAGGGAGCCTGTGGTAACACACAAGAGACACTGACACTTACACTGCAAATAAAGCCCACCAGAAGATGCCAAGGTTCATTTCTGCCACTGCTTCCATGGTAGAAAGAAATGCAAAAGCTGCCTTCCTTTGGCAAGGAAATTTCAATGTGTCCTTGTTCAATAGCAACCACTTAATTCGCAGCTTTCCATCTGCTATCATTCCACCTGAGACTCTCTGTCCATGAATAATTTTCTTCTTTTGATCTAGAATCTTTATAGTCTTACCACTAAGCTTTCAGCATTTTCAAAATGAGCTATGAGTGCAGAACACCAGGCAATAGTCGTCTGCTACCATGTAGAAGGGACAGGGTTTTGTTAGATGAGAGCAGTACTCTGTCAGTATCACAGTGTTTAATTTAGGTTTCACTACATTTTTATGCTTTTGTCAAGTAGCTATTTTTCCTGACCAGGTGTAGGTTTTTAGACTGTGATATTTAATAATAACAGTTCTATCTTCATTTAATATTGGCACATGCATTCGTTGATTATCAATCCATCTTCATCTCAGTTTTGTACCTTGAGAAACAGATTAAGCCATAAGAATGTTAAGAAGATATATATTACACTGCTTATAAGTTTATGGCACTTCTTAGATGCATGGCAAGATAAATCGTGAATAATGCTGCTTAGTCACTTGCATGATAAATATTGAAGTCATCCTGACTGAATGCAGAAAGGAAATAGAAAATACTTTTACTTTTCCTATGTCCTAGAAATACTATCTTACTTAATATTCTAGCCTACTTTTTTTTTTTTCCAAACCATGTTTACCAAAGCAAAAATATGGCTATTGTGAAGATTAAAACTTAGTCCTTTTTTGGGGTTTTGCAAGTTTTGAAACCATTCAGTTCAACGATCAGAAAAATGGGGGTTTTATACTGTCGTCTTTTGACTTTTTCTTTCGAATTTTCAGGAAGATAAATAGAATAATTGAAAATCAACATTCAATCAGCACAGCTTATTCTGTGATTGCCCACGTCTGAATTCCAAATTAAATAAAAAATAAATAATAATAAATGTTTAGTTTAATGGAATTCACATTTTCTAGCACTGGGAAAGTATCTTTCAGCTGTATTTTTATATCATGATTTTCTTCACAGAAAAATGCAACATTTGCATTAATATAGCTTAATATAGCTATGCAGTTGCTGGATCATTCTATATTTTTATAATAGTTTGTAAGGGGAAATGAAAGTCTGCTGAGTCAAGATCTAGAACAGTCATTTCCCCTCAGGATGGTATTGACTGTTTTATTTTATAATCCCGTATCTTTTCTCTGCTGGAAAGATGATTTTAGACAGTATCAGTACACAAACACTGCCACTGCACTTTTAGAAGGGAAAATGGCATCAAGAGGTTAAGGACAAGCACAGATAGGATACATTTTTAGAAATGACTGTTTCTGCTTTCTACTGTGACCATTTATTAGGCTGTATGCATGACTATATCAAAGTCTTGAGGTCTTTTCAAGCTAATATGTTCTTACTGATTTGTGGCATGTACTTACAGAAGAAAAAAAATGCAATAAAAGGTTTTATTGCTTGTATCTAGCTATAAAAGGGAATTTTGCATTGTCTGTAGGAAACTACATTTTGTGAATAGAGTTGGAGCAACAGGTCTAACATTTTCAAACTTGCTCAGTCACTCCAAGTGATTGGCCTCTTAGGCGTAGAACAGTGAGACCTAAATGCTCAAAATGGCATCAACAGGGCTGATGTGACTTAAGAGAGGCTGTTCAGAGACTGAGCATCCTTGAAAATTAGATGAAAGATGTCATTAATTAAACAATTGAATTAGTAACTGCTTTTGGAAGTATGACTGTAAATATTAACAGTCCTTCAGCAGATTCCAGTTCCAAGGGTTGTGATCCCATTCAGGATTGATGCTCTTGTTACTTGCAGGACAGAAAAGCTACCAGGGTCAATCTACTTAAGGGAATTTTATTTAAATCATCAGTAATATTTCAAATTTTTCACAATGTGAAAGTAGGCATAATTAGCATAATATTATGGGTTTATTCTGCTTATTCTTATTTTCCAAGTTTTTGTGATTTCATTCAGAAATATATTCACTGACGGTATGGAAAAATTACAAAATTTTAATTGAGAAAGAAAACCAACAGACCTCCTTTTGAAGGAGATCTCAAAGCTGTTATCTCAAAGCCCTGCTGATGTCCACAATCCTTACTCAAGTGAATATTTCCAGTTCCTATGTAAAGTATGGGACTAATCAGTAATGAATTTTAGCTTTTGATTCATTTAGGTAAGTTCCTACTCAAAGGACCAGTTTAGCAACTTGCATCACTCATTATAACAGAAGATAGTTTCCAGATGGAGCAGAAATAGAAATAAATAACAAAGGTGATTGCCTTGGCATGAGCATTCCTGACAGCTTTTGTCTTCTAGATAAGATTCTGTTACTCATTTTCATTAGTAGTTTACTCTCTGAATACTTTTTATACTTGCAGAACAGGGTACCTTTCAATGTATGCAAAGATTGCAGAACAATTGCAATATAAAATAAATTATTATAATGAGCTAAATAATACTGTTCAGAAGAAAACACATTTTTCAAAGGTAGGATAGGCAGGTTATTCACAGTAAGTTGTAGTGCTTGAACACATTATCTCAAATTTGTATCTTCTGTTTTTCCTTCATAAGCTCTCGTCCTATTTTTATCCTCAGGATGAGGCACATAATGTAAGATGTTCACTTAAAAAGAAAAAGCCGCCCTGCTGAGAATGAGATACATAGGCAATGATTATCATCTTATGTTCTTTCATAATTTCACTCATCCTTAATGTACTGTGATCCTTTGCAGTAATGTACTATTTAGATTCTACATTTGCTGATACGAAACAACTTGTATTTTGACAAGTGCCGTGATGCCGCTGTTTATAATGTTGCAATATAATCAACTTAAAGGATGTAAATAACAAAAGTGACACCTAAGTGATATGAAAAATGGTGAAAAGCAAGCTGACTGTTTTCATTATTTCTTTCCTACCATCTGGGATCACATTATTTTGGAAGTTTTGGTCTTGATTCATTAAGAGTTAATATTAGATTTGATCAGAATGTTAAAAATGTTCATAAAGGCACTCAGTTCTTTAATTCTACATAAAAAATTGTCTTTGATTCCAAGGACCATCTAGATGTTTTTGTAAAATCTGTAGTCATGTCAGAAAACAGAAATGTAGTCCTGGCATCAAAATTGACTGACAGAGGACACAGGTTGTATACTAAATATAACTTAGTATCTGTGCTTTTGGCCGTTGAAACACAAGAGTCATGGAGAAAAGTATGTATCTTTTCAAATCAGGTATGATATAACTTTCAGAGATGAATCTTCCCTCATTTTTGGGGGTTTGGTTCACTTCACATTTTCGCAATTCTGCCATACTCTCCTCCTTCTCACATTTTGCTTAATGTCCTGTAGACTTCTCTGTATACAAGCATTAAGTTTTCATTCAGTTTCCTTTTTAGATTCCCTCAGTCAGTAACTGTCATCAACACCTAACTTAAAAATAGATAAAATCAGTGTTTATATCAGGTTCAATTAACTAATAAGCCTCTGTGTAGAATCTTGATTTACTGATGGTCGAGTTATGTAGAGGAAACACATATCCAGTGCTGGGAAGGTGAATTGTTTCAAGAAAAATGGAATGGTACTTTGGATATTCCATCCTAGCTTTGTTGAACCATGTGGAAAGAGAGTCAGATATAGAATTATTTAATCGTTAAGTCTAGGGAGTGTGAGAATTAATTCTCAGACCTCAGATGACCAGAATGTTGTAGGACTGTGCTGCACAGGAGTCCTAATTGTGGTCAACAATTCCTTGTCCAGAATACAAAAGAAAGGGAAACTTTGCTCCTGGACAAACAGTCAAAAGGTATCTTTTGGACTTAGTGTCATCATGATTGCATTCCATAATTGTTGATTATGGACAGCATACTTGATAGGTTACATAAAATATACTCTGAATGAGCAACTGTATTCATAAACTCACTTAGATAGTGAATCAACAATTTTAATTTTAATGACCTCTTATAGCATAGAGAGATTTAGTATTAGAGAAATTAATTCTTAAGTTTGTCATTTAAAGGCAAAATGGTTATGAGTTTGAAGTTGTTTAGTTGATCTTGACTCAGTTTTTTTCAAAGCAAATGCAATACTTGGTAAAATATTTCAGTATATGCAAGAAAGCTAGGGAACTTTCAAAACGAGTTGTATTCATATTTGCACTTCCTGTGAAAGTTTCGTCATTGTTTTCACCCTTGAAAGGGAAGCCATAATATAGAGTAAGCCTGTTGGGACATGTTTTATCGTTTAGTATTTCTGACATACAGCTTTTACTTCTCATGGAAGAAAGCTATATGTCATCAATGGTTACATCAATCCTTATGTTCAGGGTTAAAATAGGGCTCATAAGTTCATACTCCTTTGGTACCAGCACTTGTTCTTATAAGACTTCCTGGTACAAGCTGGTATTTTCATACCCAAGATAAAAGAAACAAAGAACAATAATGGAAAAGTTGGTAATTCGATGTTAATTACAGAGATGAAATGAAAACCAGGCTTTACTTACCAATAAGATAGGATGATCTATTTCTACAAGTTTTAAATTCTATAAGGATTTTCTGTTAGTACCAGAAGCCTGAAAGAGAGCAAAAACTTCCTTGTACTATGTTTCATTGTCTTTTAATTCTCCCTCTTGGCTTTCTGGGAGCTATACCAGCTGGGAATGGTTAGTTTCTGCAGTTTGATATGTGTGAGTTTTATACATTCTTTAGTGTAGTAGTGACAAAGTATATTCATTTTTTAGATTTTGGTTTTATGTTGCCTTGTTGATGGGAAAAAAAATACTTTTGGTGTAGAACTTCATTAAATAAGCTAAAAGGAACTGTAAATTAATTTGGATGTGAAGAGCAATTAGATTTCATGTGTGACTTCATGAGGATATTCATTAAAATTTGATACACAATTTGAATATCTTTGGTCTGAAATGTGGTGAAGGTTTAATGTAATTTCCAGCCATTAATAGCTGGAAACCAGAACTCTTTAAACATTAACATTTTTCAGTTTAAATAAAAATCAGGATATTTAAAGCCAGATGAGTAACGTATCATATGATACTCATTCTATTTTGATGTCTACAACAGAAGATAATAAAGAAACATCAATTCAAGTACAGTGTTGTCAATTCTGGAAGATTAGTAGGGTTTCTGTGAGTCTGTGAAGTAAAAGTGATAAGGTCTAGAGGTTTAATGTGAAAGCTCTCTAATGTTCTCAAAATCACATACTCGCATTGTTCCTGGAGGAAGGCACGTTTCTTTAACATGGTTTTCCCTGATAGGGACAGAAATGAGAATAATATGTGATATAAAGTCCATGTTTCTGGATAATTACTCACCTAATTCAATAAGAGTTGGTGATATAAATCTTAACTCAAAACATCTGCTTTCTGTTGCACTACATATTCTGAAGAGAAACTATATGTCACAAGCACTAGCATATTAAAATCTGTGTTTGTCAATTTTAAAAAGTGCATCTTGTCTCTGCAGTCAGAAATAGAAGATTTTGTATTAGTGTCCCTTAATTTTCAAAGTACTTTACATAATCATTTGCTATACACATATATATGCCTTTCTTTTTGATGTGTAACTTACTGAGTTTTTCAATACATGTATATCTCTGCATAACATATATTGGATTTTGTACCTATTATAAAAAATCTAAGGCTATGCATTAAAAAAAAATTAAACTTAAAAAAATTAAACTTAAAAATTAAATAAATAATGGCACAAAAATTTTGGGGAGTAGTATCTAATTAAAATGTAAAGTTCAGCATCGTTCATATGATACAGGTTTGAGGTGATAACTCATATGTTCAAAAGTAACTGGAACTAAAGCTATCTCAGAAGCATTGCCATACGTCATACTTCTAAACATGTAGAATTTTTATTTTCATGTAGGAGATTTTTTTTTCCCTCCACTGCAAGTGTCACTTCATGGAATAATTAAATCATTAGTTGGAAGATTCATGGGAGCAAATATTTGAATGGGGATTGCGTCCATTTTAAGTACTTCTACCACTGAGCTGTAGTCATGGTCTTTAGGTAGGTTTCTCCATTTGTCCTGTTGAGTCTCCAGTTTCCTTCAGCTCCATTTTCTGCTCTCTTTGACTTCATGTTGCTTAATACCCTCCTTAGTCAGTGTTGTGTTCAATTAGACATGGGAGACCTGGTTCCAGCTCCTTGTTCCCAGGAGATTTCTGAATCCCAGCTTTGGGGCTCCTGGCTTTTCTGAAATGTGACTCTTTCTGTAATTGTGAACACGCATTCTGCCATGCATCAGTTCATGCTTTACTGAAATTACCTGTGCTCTAACTGCTTTCTGACAGGAGGCTAGTTTCATATTCTTCAGAAAAACACTGCTGTAAACAAATGTTTTCAATATATTTTGAGTGCTACATCAAAGGGACATTCTGATTCCAAGAGGATCCTACAAGAACATGATGCTGCCTGTATTGCAGTGAGGTGGATGAAAATTCATACTCATTACCTTTCCCTCATAAGGTGGAAGTTAGTGGAGAGTTAGAATATCAGTGACAATGCTATGCCTTCTCTCCAGGTTTCACTGATTAGATAGGGAGATGTGTTTATTGGGACTTAAATGCAGGCATGGGTTGGGGTTTTTTTTCGTTTTTGTGGTGATATTGGTGGTGGGCTTTTTAAGTGTGAATTTCTTCACCTAGGCAGGAAAGCCAAAACAGCAGATAAAAGATCAGGAACAGTATTTTGGAAAGCATTTTTCAAGTAACAGGCAGCTAAGTCATGGTGAACGGTGATCCCAGTAAGAGCTCCCAGTGGAAAGCTACAGCTAAAAGAAGATGTGCAGTCCTAGAGGAACAAACAGTGAACTAGCAAATATAAATACAGCAATAGTGTTATAATCGGGAAAGGCATTATTGCAACTGTGACTAGAGCAGGTAGGTTTAACTATGAATGAACTAGTTTGAGGTTTGGCACATACCAGTATGAGAAAAGGAACTGAGTTTTCTATATCCCTGGTAGAAACAAGGATTAAGAGTTATAAAAGTTGAAGAAAGAGAAGTTCAAGCTAATAGGTAGTTATTTAGTAGTGAAATTACTTGTCTATTGGAGGAATGTATTTGGGATTCTGCACATGAATTCTTTAAATTATGCATTTGGTGAGGAAACTCTGATGTAAACTTCTTTCATCTTTCAGGGCAAACGATTTACAATGTCCATAAAATAAACTTTATTCATCGCACTGCAGAGAAATAGCATGTGTTTGGTAGGCATATTATAAAGAAGAAAGTATCATCTTATAATAAAAGATTCTTTACTCAGATTATCAACTGATATCTTTCATTTGACCAGTTGAGGGGCCTCTTTGCTAATACAAGCATCTACTGGAAGAGAACTCAAAGAGGGGAGAATAAACTGTAATCTGAAATCTAGGTTTTAAGAAAATGTTCCAGACAGTAGCTTTGCTTTGATTCTGTAAATACTATAGAAGCCATATCATGGTAATTATAAGAAATTGTTAGATATGACTATGGCCTAAGAGGATTTTTTCTCTTTGGCTTATAAAATATGATTATTGCAGTATGCGCCTCTCTGACATACACATTTAAACAGACAGACATCTCTGCATCTTTCCCAACTCCTTTCATAGTCATTTTACTTTAGAAGCTGCATTATCTCCTATTGCTAAAAGCATTAAGATAAAACAGAATAAAAAACATAGACAGCCCTGCAACTCACCAGGCTTTTAGAATTTTGACAAGTTTCCTTTTGAAAGTACCATTTCTTAAGTGATTTTTCTGTCTCTCTTTTAAACCTTGTGAATAAAATACAAAGTGCTTGACAACATGCAAAGTTAGTTTTGCAACCACTTTACAATTTCACCCTTTTCTGAAACTCTACTTTCCAGTTTTTGTGAATTGAACACTTTTTTTTTTGTTGCTAAAAGGTGTCAAGTTCTTGGAATATTACTTTCTTTGTCGTCTTCATGTAGTTCAAATGATCTGTTTTTGAAGAAAGGATGTGATGAATGCTTTTGGAATGTTCAGTGCAGGTGTTCACAAGCATTATCAGCCTTAGAAAATAACTTCTTTAAAACATCTTGTGTATAGCTAATGAATTAAGCTGTAGATCTGTAGCTTTGCTGAGCACAGTAAGGCTCAGAATAAAATTCCAACCTTATACTTACTAATGTTAGGTAAACCTTTCCTCAAGAGAGATTCAGACTGAAGATGAGAAAAAAACCATTAGAAAAGAATGAGAAAATAGAAGCTTATAATGTGTATATATTTAAAATGACTATCGCTCTCTAAACAGTCTCACAAATATTTATTTCTCCTTATTTGTAGTCAGTAGTAGCACCAAAAATTAAGAAATGTAAAAAATGCTAATTTGAAAAGCAATATACAGTTTCTTTCTTTTTCTAGACAAGACAGTCAAAACAGCAAAAAATCCACCTTTGTGTTATTTGAAGCAAGATGTATGTGTTAACATAGCTGTCAGCAACTGAAATGATAAAATTATCATTGTTATCAAATACAGCTATAAACTGAACACAAGGCATGCTTCAGGTTAGTCAGAAGAGGTCCTCTGTTTTTCACTGTGCATGCTTGCTTGAAATGAAACTGTGTTTTATTGGTTAACTGGGATGCTTAGCATAATCACTTTGCAAGGCTGTGGTGGAGGGAGGTGATTATCACTGAGAACAGATGGGCAGGTCCAAAGCGTTGCCAGATTCTGCACAAGCTCCATGTACTGTAGGTTCTGGCTCTCTTTTCTTTGGCATTTCTAATTTTTATTCATCGTGCATATTACAACGGGCTAGCTGAGCTAGAGGTCAGGGAGCAATGACCTTACAGTTTAGCTCACAGATGCAGGAGTGAGGAATTCAAAGCGCTGTCACTGTACATCTGAACGGATGGGGCAGACTGAATTCTGTCCAATTGCCTCCCTAAATGTATAAAAGGATTTGTCTCCGAGCTTAGCACTCTGCTCTGCATCTGTAGCTCTCTGTGGATTGTACTGTGTGTGACCAGAAATGATATTCTCGGATATGAACACTGTCTCTGCCTCTCCTAAAGTGCATCCTCCTAATGGGACCCGGTTTTATACTTTTCAGGTAAGTGAACTTTAATGAAACTGAAAGGATTTTAAAGGATAGGTAAACTTTGAGTAAGAGTAGCTAATATGTTAAGAAGCTTATGTATTCATTAGTTTTGTATAGGTAGGAGAAAAAATGTAAGAAATCAATATCATCACAGTAAGTTTGCAGCCTTAAAAATATCAGCATGTAATTGCTCCTATACTAACACAAAATTACATTCATGAAGATTTTGCCCCTGTTTGTGTTTTCCAATAATAGTACCATGTTACAATTAATTAGATTCATAGTTCCTTGCATGGACCCACACTGTCTGTTTAGTTCAGATAAGCACTGTTCAAATAACCAGAAATTCCAAACTTGTATTATACAAAGTGTATTTAAAAAACTTTATATGTTGTACCTATCTGAATTTGTTATAATTATCCTGTCATATATATGCTATAATCATCATGCTAGCTGATGCTTAGTTTGATTCATGTGAATAGTAATCATATGTGTGCAATTGATAGAACAGCAGAATCTGTTCGTAGGATTATTAAGGTTCTCAGTTTTAAGCCAAGTTTTGCCTCATCTAGGTAAATAAGCTTGTGTGCTTAGCTAAAGGTAAGAATGTATTATGTGCTCTGTATCTAAATTGCCAACCAATCTAATTACAACCATCTTTCAGTAGCATTTCATTATAAGTAGTCTTCAGTGCCTTGACTCTGAAAAACTATGTAATCCTACATTGAGATTTAACAATTATAAAAAAAAATCTCACACACACCCCTGCCCCAGATGGTCCTTACAGCACTCGGGCCCTGCAGGGCAAATCAAACACTCCATGACTTAAAGTGGCAACAGCTTTTTCAGCTCAGCCTCTGATACAGTTAAGATTTAAACAGCCTTCCTGTTCCTGATTGTCTAACAGTTCTGTCTTTTTCATTACTTATGCTATTGTAGAGAGATTCTTTAATATGTAATAAGCCTTGTGTATACAACCAGAACAAGCAATCTGAAGCAAAGATGATCATAAAAATTGATCATTAAATGCATGGCAAACTTCTGTCACAAAATCCATGTACAGCATCCTTTAAGTCCAATAACTGCATTTCATCCTTGTATTCTTTTAAATCCATTGTTTTTAATTGTACTGTCTTGCCCTTCTTACAGTGATGTCAAATGGTAGTTGAGGGCTGTGCAGAAAGAATGGCATCCTCCTAACAGTGACGATCTGCTGATCCTGGCAGTGATTCAGAGACATGACTGCCCCAGGCCTGTTCCTCTACAGCATGACTACTTTTTTCACACACTGACATCTAAATATTCTGTACAGCCTCCTGTAGCTATGCTCTTAAACACAGTTCCTGACGTCAGGTATTCTTTCTGAGTGTGTAGAGTTGAAAAAGTCACAAAAATTAGGATGCTTGGTTGTGGTACCAAACTGAATATTTTATTTTGTGGTACTTCATTAAAGTAAGTGCTAGTGATTAAGTATATTTTTGACAATATCTGTTATTGCTACCAGCCATCTCTGTAATTAGAGTAGACATTATCCCACATACAAAAATTCTGATTTTAGAATTATTTCTTCCACAGATTTTTGAGCTAAGTGGTCACTAAATAAAATGAAAGTAGAACTGAATTTCCTTTTGCATCCTGGATACTTCAATAAACAATGTAGAGTTAAATGACCTTGGAATGTAAACCTGTTAATTCCAGACAGTATGTGTTTGTGTTCTAGAACAGCTTGGTGTTATCAGGGCTAAAAAATCCCTGTAAATTTAAAAAAAAAAAAAAAAACCAACAAAAAAACTACCAAGAGAGACTGTATTGTCCTGTAATGTAGTTTTTAAAATATTTTCCATTTATTTATTTGTATATGTGTAATATAAAGTGATGTGAAGCAACTTTCCCGTTCTTGCCTTGACTTCATCATTCCTCGTTTCCTCTTTTGACCACCATGTTTGTGCTATCTTCTCTTTCCCTGTTGAGTTACTTCAGTCTTTGCTGACTATAATGTAATAGTTACTGAGAAGGACTTCATATGATTCTTGTTACTTATTTTGATCTGTTTTAGAGTACTTTGACCTTTTGCATTCCTGCCTCTTTTATTGTTTCTGTATGTTACATTGAATCTCTTTGAGACAGAGAATATCTTTTGTTTGAATAGCGTGCAAAGTTTTGGGACAGATTAATGATTCTTAATTTGAAATATGTACACTGCTATTTAACCTAAATGTGTGAAAATCATCTCACCAAAAGCAATGGCAAGCATGTTCAAAACAGGACAAATACAAAAATTGTAAGATGAGGGCCTGAACATGGATTGATGGAGGGCAATCAGTGATTAAGCTACTGAATTCATGGTACATTGATTTAATGATTAAGCATTTGAGTTACTTGTGCATTGATTCAATAACATAACATATTAATTCTTTCAGCAACTGAAATGGTACTGAAAGAGGCAAAAAGCATGTGTGCAAGTTGTAACTTTATTATCAGCATTTCACTGATGTTCTCAGGAAATAAGATCAAGTTGGATTCTACTGGACATGGAATAAGAGTGGCCATAGAGGGATGCATCTAGCAGAGCACTTGGGCTAGGGATAATCATAGTTAGTGTTTGACAGACTACCTATTTGAAGGTTCCTGATGCTCCAATGTCTTCCCCTAGTTGCATCAATATCTGTGACTGTATGGAAGCTATGACATTCCTAGTATCTTGGTTCTGCTCAGGAAGTTTGTCCTGAAACTCTGCAAATGTCAAAAACATTATTTGATTCAGTGTATTTCCCGAACCACCTGCTATAATTCAAAGCTTAAGCTTTCATCCTTAGACTATTCTTTTTAAAGCAATTAAAATAGAAACCTATATGGGAGGAGCTTATATAAAGAAGTTGTATATTGTCTGAAAGGAAGGAGTTATAATGCTGTTATGAACAAGGTTTAGTTTTATAATAACCAGGGCAATATCAAAATTTAATGCTTTGTATTTCAGTATCTCTGTGTTTCATCTCAATTTGCATGTGCCAACCTTGACAGACTTCTGCAACTATATAACAGAAAGCAATGATCTTATTTATTTTTGCATTGAGGCTTGATAAAAAGATAGTATTTCTGCTACTTGAGGTGGACAAATTAGTTTCCCAGCAGTCCCACAGTGAGCATCTTCCATGAACATTGTAAGTAGCAAAATCAAAGTAGTAACATTACCTTGCTCTCTGCTTGGTCATGTATTCTCCTGTATTTAATGGTTATTTGCATATAATAATGATACAGGTGGAAGAGTTCGGATTATAAAGGGGATATTTGTAACTTGATTATTGGTTCTAAATTGGAAACGTTCGTTCACTGAAAACATATTTTTATTTAATCTGATTTCTCTGGGGCCTTGTGGTTTGTTCCTTTTCTATGAAAGCATCACACAAAAGAACCTAATTTTGAAATTTCAGATTTTGTTTCTGAAAGTTGTCTAATACTGCTTTGGTCATTTAAAAGGAACTTAAGGTTATGTTGGTGTTTATCATATCCAGTGAATATTTTTGGTTTTCTTACATCGATTGTATACAGTAACACATATGAACACTAACATGCACAACTTCTGAACATTCAAAATATCTTCACATTGTACAGGATGTTTATGTCAACAGAAGTTGAATTGAAAAATACTTTTTTCTCTTTCAGTATCTATGAAGAGTATTTTTAACTCTTACAAATTTCAGTTATTAAGCTAAGCACATATCTAAAGCCCAGAGCTAAGCACAGACTTAAATGAAAAGTAAAAGGAGTAGCCAATAGGTTCCAGCATAGGAACTAGGTACGAGTACTATGGTAGTAGAGAGAGAAAAAACGTCCTCAAATTGCTGCAGTACATGAGGGCTCATGGACCCAGCTGAATCTTTAGATTTGAAAGCAGCAGAATGTAGAAACGGTTTCCATAAATGTTAACCACAAATTTTCAAAGACTTGGAAGCAATACTAGCCCATTTTATGGTCAGATGAGATTTGTGGTTTATAAATGCACTCTTAGGACAGCTGGAGTGTACTCCTTTTTGCTAAGAAGTAGTGAAGGAAGGCTGGTCTTTTCTGAAAACTTGGGAGATTAAAGCAATTTTTTAAAGTTATCTGACTATCAGAGGTCCATAAAGAAATAAAATTACCTTGCAAAACCTGCAGAGAAATCCTAAAATATTCATGTAACATAAAATTGTAAATATACTATGAAGTACTGTAAAAGTGCATTGCTGATCAAAGGTGTGAAACTGGGTTACTGGGAAACTGGGAAACATATCTATGCATAAAACATATCTATCACCATGATACCGATTTCTGCTGGCTTTTATTTCTCAGCAACTAAAACTTAGACTCCAGTGATAGTGAAGTAACAGAATGCAAGTAAAAATGTTACTTTTTGGTACACTGTGTGACTTGAACTCTGTGGAAACCACCCCCCCACTGTCCCCCAATAGTCTATAAGAAGTGCTAGATGTACTCACTAATTGTCCTATTAATATCTATATTAATAATTTAAATTTTTGTATGCCTACCCAGAACTTCTGTTTTGTCCTGTCTGTTTTAGTAATTATATTTTCTTTCATGTATCTTATATGAAAATAGTAAATGAAACAAAAAGCCATTCCTATAAGAGGAAGTATCTTGTTAGGATTTGTTATTGTATTTATTAGCATACAGGTATGCCATGCTACTCTAGTTGTCCATAATTTTTCAACTATTTTGTTGCTTCACATATTTCAGTGCAATATAATTTAGTATCAAAGAAAACAGCTTTTAAGTTTCTTTGCAGAAATACCCAGTGCTATGAAAAAATATATTCCAGGTGATGAAGATGGGTTATTAGTCCCCTTGTATGTCACTGCTCATACCACAACAAAATTCTTGTAAAATTGGATGACTCTGTTCCTACTCTATGCAGATTTAACTGCACATGTAACAAATATGCCACATAAACATGCAGAAGAGAGCCAAAAAATTGTGTATACTTTCAGACCTGTGTCACCTCATCCATGGGAGGACTGTGGAATCTGATCTTTCCTTGACCTTCAGCTGGCTGAGCATGTGGGCAGCTCCTCCCAGCAGCCCTCTGCCAGGCCTGAGATTTCTCCCTTAGTTTTGCCTAAATAAAGATTGTTCTGTTGTTATTTATGTCACCAGCATGGTACATTTTTTTCACAAACATCATGTAAAAGTACTAGGGATAAGATTATTGTGAAAGCTGCAAGACCACCGCCAACTGGTAACTTGAATCAGTAATGATGGTAAACGTCAGTGAAAGGCCAGCGATAACAGTAGTCCTCTGAGCAATTGGGTTTGTGTGCAAGAAGCTGTGGTGCAGATCATGAAGGCTGCTGTGGACTTAAGAAGCTTTGAAAGTTGTGTTAGTGAATATAAATAACAGTGGCAGAAAGGCTGACAGTGAAGCAGTTTTTAAAGACTTCTGACACCCTAACAGTGGCAGAAAATAGTAATGCTGGACCAGTGCTTTTCCGTGTAGCCAAAAAAAAAAAGTCTTTTAAAAATATGGGCAGTGTCAAAGGCAGGAGACAATAATAAAGTGATTTGCATTGCAAATACCTTGGAAATATTTATAGCTGTATAAGTGGGTTTTATATAATTTTGGAATTTAGGAATTTCAGAGGAATAGTGTGAGAGATACACTTACAGGCTCCTTTACTCAGAAATAAATGACAAATGGCAATAAAGGTTGGTCTTACATTATAAGTTAGTGTTATTTATTATTATTTTCTTATTATTCTGTGATATATATTTTTTTGTCTGTTTAGTGAGAACAAACTTAAAGTTGCTTTAACATGTCTGCTTAAATACAGACATATTAATGCAGTGTTATCCTGAAAGTAATCCAAAATATTAATTTCTCTGTACACAATTACAAAATTTTGAAGGAGATATATCTGAAAATTTTATAAATTAAAACATGCTATACCAAATAAACTTATAATAATTTAAATCTGATAGCACTATTAATTATTTTTAGAATGGAGAATGTGAGCATTTGTTAATCAGTTCAGCTATACTGACTATTAAAAAGTTTAATTATTTTACTAAGTTGGTGAGAATGTGAATGTGAATGTCACTTGGACTCCAAAAGTGGAACATAATTATTCAGTCTGACAGGAAAATAAGAATTCAGCTAAAACACGTTAAAACTGTGTTACTGTGAAGTATTTAATGTGCCTTGGGTATCTAGAGAAATAATTTTGTTTGCACAAGAGTCAGGTTTTTTCTTTTTGCATAATTCTGTTATGCCAGAGAATTGTAATTTGTGGCCATCAGAGATCAGGAAAGACAATGTTTTAACCACAATCCACACCTGTGTCACACAGACTATCCCTGAAAAGCTACTTGTTTTCTGGTTGGCTTCTGAGTTCTAGCTGGAATAGGGCTGAGAGCTGTCCCAGCTGTGGGGCTGCCCCACCACGTACCATCTTCCTGCTTAACAATCAGTAGTGCTGCCTAGCCCCATATTTTCTGTAGTTTGTTTTTCCAGTCAGTCAGTAAAATGGCCTGATAGTTTTTATGAATCGGCTCTGGATGCAGTGAACTGGGAGGGGTGACTTGACTGAATTATTACCTGACTGTTTTGATCTATGGGTAACATTTGCATCCTCCTCTGGATACAAACACAGGTTGCTTAAGGAAAAACTTTGAACCATTATGGTTTTAAGATCAGCCTAATTACCATGAATTTGGTAGTGGAAATCAGGAAAACGAATCCTTCTTGCCAAAAGTCGCAAGTTGAAACTAACTGTATGCACATGTATATACGCATGCTTTAAAAAAAAACCCCAAACCAATTAAGGGAATAATTGAGCACAGAACTTTCTATAGTATTTTTAGATGTAGAGATTTTGTAAATCATGTTGCTTACTCAAAAATATGATAATTAGAGTAAGTGGAGAATACAGGATCTTTAAATACGTACATATGACAAAACAGATAGAGCTTAAAGTCTTTGTGTCTTAAGTAAATATTTATGTAAATTTTGCATTTGCTTGTCATAAAACTTACTTTTTCCACATAATAGCATTATTTCATGTGTCGAAACTAAACAGTAACCAAGCAGAGCAGTCAATGCAATTTTCCCATGCGGAATTCCTGTCATGTAGAGTGTGGCCGCTTCTACTTTGCAACGTAATGAGATAGAGTCAGAAAGTACCTTTCCTGTTTCTTCCAGAAGCACTGAAGCTAAACCAGAGCTTCTGTTTCTTTTGCAGCTGAGTGGATGTGACCAATAAAAGCAGGGGGGCAGTAGGAGGAATAGCAATAGGAGTGCTTTCCTCCTATTCCAGAAATAGGATCATGGTACGGTTTCTGAATCATAGCTAGAAACCATGTTTCTGGCTCAGTTTCAGAAGAGCTTTCAGTGTTGGATTGTTTTACAATAATTTGCATAGAAAATAAAACTAAAGAAAGAAATGTACTGGTGTTTTCCAGAGTTGAAAGGATACTAAAGGTTATTACACATTAATGTGTGTTGGTTTGATAGTGGTTGGTCCAACTGAATACAAGCTGTATAGAGTTTCAGATAATAGGCTTTTTTTTAAAGGAAAAACCAGAACAATATAGGCATAGCCTGTTCTGAGAGCACAGACTGACTGAATGTCCTGAACATCCTGTATGAATTGTGATGATAATCTATTGGAAATAGCAGGGCTTTTCCCTTGATGAATATTACCAGTCTTGCTACGCAGCACTAATGAAACTTTGCCATCCCTGTCTGAGAGGAGAGTGCAAGTGACTGGCTGATTTCATTGTACATTTAAAATATATTCCTAGTAGTTTTCTCAGAACTCGATCATTCTGCCTTCTTCTTCTTGATTTGCTACACATTGGACCAAGTAGGGGTCACTACCATGCTAGCACAGTATTAACTTTATTTTATATAAAGCATTTTGTCCTCAAGGTCTTTTTATACATTGTTTAGAAATTTGTAAGGTGAGAGGGTCTGTTGCCTGCATGATACTCATAATGTATTCACTATCAACAGCATCAGCTGATGATGGTGAAAGGTGGGTGATCTACCTGAAAATTTCTTCTTTTACTTACATCTGTCTTAAAGCAAGGAAGGAAAGCAGGTGAAGGCAGAAAATGCAAAATACTTGGCATGTTGACCTGTCCTGTGATCAAAGGCAAGCAACAAAGTGCTTAAATGATTTTAATTGTTTTAAATATGTTGAGATGTGAATAAGGTTTTTGCTGAGGAAATTATAAGGAACTATGCCCATAGATATGTCTGTTTTGGGGAAATTACTGTGATAGAAGCATTAAAGTAAATAATTTTATCCTTATTTATAGGTTGTATTTTCATTTTAAATGCAGTGGTGTTAGTGTACATCACAAGATTTTTAATCCTAGATTTCTTAGTAGTGACTTTAGTAAATAAATTTTATTTTGCCTCATCTATTCCTGTCTGGTTCAATATTCAATTGGCAGTTATTCTTAGCAGAACATTTATGGAGGACTGTGAGGCTAGGATTGTGTTAAAGTGACAGCTGGCATAATTCAGTTGAATTGTGATTCACTCAAAGATGTAAACTAATGAGAAGAATATGGATTCAGTATTTTCACTGGAAGAATTAGAATTAATGATTCATGGAAACTTAAGTGTTCTGTGATATTTTGACACTAGGAGAAATTTTACAGTTCTACATGACTAAGAGTGCTTATTCCTATGAAATGTGTTACTCCTACTGATAGGTCTAACAAAATATGAATTAATTTTTATTTATATTTTTAATTAAGTATTCTGCATGCATGGTGGTGGCACAGTGTGAGGAATGATTTTGTCTACACCATCAGCCTCAACAGTGCTGTCACTGAGCAAAGCTTCAGAAAGAGTGGTGAGGATGTCAGCAGCACTGAAAATGCATTGAGGGTGCAGTTATTTGTAGGGATATGTGGGTGCTCAGAGCCTAACCACGGCGTAAGGGAAGGTACATGATCTGGCATTTATGTCTCCATTAGTGTGTAGTGTGGTAGGGTAAAATTCGATCTGTAGAGCAAAAGAGGAGGATCATGTGTCTGTGTCATCCACATTTGGAGGCCAGGGAGGTTGTTTTGGAGGTCCTCAAGCTGCACCTCCACAAAGGCATAGAAAGCATCAGATTCACTCTCACAGGTCATCTTTCAGTTTCTTTTGATCCAGGAGGCACCCAGTGCAGGCACTCTGAAGTCACGCTGCAAACCAAAGTGAATTGAGACAATGGGGAATTTTGCCTCAGATTGCCTGATAGAAAACAAGACAATAATGTAGACTTGATTTCTCTAATGGCAGAATCTGATAAACAGAATTTCAGAATAAGGGCCAAGATTTGTCAGTCCCAAATCATGTTCTGGGAGAGTATTTCTCTGAAAGTCAGAAAGGGACCTGGGGTACTGATTGATGAGCCAGCAGTGTGTCCACGTGGCTGAGAAGGCCAATGGCATCCTGGCCTGTATCAGGAATAGTGCAGCCAGCAGGACAAGGGAAGTCATTCTTTCCCTGTACTTGGCACTGGTGAGACCCCACCTTGAGTGCTTCCCCTCAAGTTAGGAAGGATGTTGAGATGCTGGAGAATGTCCAGAAAAGAGCAACAAGGCTGGTGAAGGGTCTGTGACACAAGTCTGATGAGAAGCAGCTGAAAGAGCTGGAGTTGTTTAGCCTGGAGAAGAGGTTCAGGTCTCTCCTGTTGTCTATCACTCTCTACAACTCTCTGAAAGGAGGTTGTAGCCAGGTGAGGGTCAGTCTTTTATCCCAGGTAACCAGTGACAAGACAAGAGGACACAGCCTTAAGCTGTGCCAGGGCAGGTTTAAGATGGACGTTAGGAAGAAATTCCTCACAAAAAGAGTGATTAGACATCAGAATGGGCTGCCCAGGGAGGTGGTAGAGTCACCATCCCTGGAGGTGTTTAAGGAAAGACTGGATGTGGCACTCAGTGCCATGACTTAGTTGACAAGGTGGTGTAAGGTCATAGGTTGGACTTGATGATGTCAAAGGTCATTTTCCAACCTAATTGATTCTGTGATTCTGTATCTCATAAAGTTTGAAAACAATATGGCCTCTATTGGCCTAAAACCTTGGATAGATTGGCTAGCACTGTCATGAACAGTGAAGCATAAAGCTAAATATCTGCTAAACTGAGCTCAGCAAAAGAATGAAATTAGTAACTTAACACTAAATACACATGTACAGACATCTGTTGCTTGAAGTAAAGCTGTCAACATCAAACTTTTTGTCTCAAATCACATCAGTGCAGCTGATGACAGTAATGTGTATGTTCATCTCCTAAGACTGGGAACATGGTAGAGTTCCCCATTTTGAGCAGCACAACTCCACTGCAAGTTTGAGTTTCAGAAGAAGTTTCATCCTCTCTCTCACTTTTGGCTCATGAAGAGATTCATCACAGGTCTGTGAAACCAACTCTCCTTCCGCTACTTACGATTTTTTATCATTCAAAGGCAATTTATAGAGGGAAGCTTAAACCCCTGGAAGCATGAAACTATCAGTAATGTATTAGTGTCAAATTTAATCTCTAATTTTTGTAAAATAATCTTTTTTATTTGGCAAGTGGAAAATTTCATTATATTATCTAGTTTTAAATGCCCTTCCCTCTTCATGTAGGTATCGTCTACTTAAATGCAATGTTTATCTGTAAGAGCTTTTACATCTGATTGCTAGAAATAGAAAATAAAGGGAAAAATATATGTTCCCCCCAGTAGTCTATATTTTGCTGCATTTTGCATCAACTCTTTGCTTTCCTGTATAAAGAGAGAAATCTGATGTACAATATAGTCTCTAACACCAGCTCCTGATCCTTTTTGCATTTGATATTCAGTGTAGCTCAGTTATACTGAGAACTTTTCCAAATAGCTCTGAGCCCATAGTACCCTGACTTGTGAGTATGGGCATTATTAATTTTAAAACCATGTTAGGAAAATATGCTGGCAGGATCCTGAAAATAGGCAGTGTTAGATCTCATGGTTACACCTTTAGTTTAATTCTTGACTCTGGCATAAAATTAATGAGAATTTAGCTCTTCAGATAACTTTCTGGAGAAAGAGCAGTTTGCACTCTTTCAGTCAGTCAGAATTACTAAATCAAATTATCGTCACTCCAGCTTGGTCTGTAGCTATGTCTCTAGAGTAAATGTGATGGGATTTATTAGAGCAATATTATACTTAGTGTATTTTAAACATTTAAGGAGAAAAGGCACTTTCAGATGTCCAAAGACAGTGCTCATGGGAAAATTCATGTTCATATTTATCACTTTTAAAATAAAAATTAAATTGATGAGATAGCTGTCCATTTCTGTAGTAAAATAATTTCTTTTGCTAACTTGATAAAGATCCTAACACTGCAAAAAAAAATCCTCTTGTCTTTATGACAGACCATTGATTTCCAGGTATTTATTCCTAATCCTTTACTATAATCATCCATGTATCCTCATAGGATTAAAGTCTGATTCTAAATTTCCTATCTATCCAGTTTAAGCTAAAAATTTTATGTCAATTTAAGTGAAATCACTGAAGTTGTTATTCCATCAGCTGACAGATTCTTTTTTAGAGAAGTGGCACTTGCAGGTGCACCTGTAGCTCAGTTTGCATGGTCACTAGGCTTAGGAGGAGAAACATTGCTGCTCTCAAATATTTTCTGCCTTCACCACAAGATTTGTCTATTTTAATTGTTTGATTTGTTTGGGGTTTGGGTTTTTTGAGGCTTTTTTTTCCAGGAAGTGCTGTAATGATGTTGTGACACTTCAACAGAAGTGTTTTGGAGCAGTTTCTAGGTCAATGGTAAATTAATCCATTTATGCCTTCAAGAGCTCTCATTTCTTTAAAATAATACATATTTTGTATTTTATGGTAAACCACATGAAGTAGGTCAGTACTTTCGGCATGTTTGTGAGATGATATTGTAGAAGATCATTTTTTTTTTCTGATATTTGTTTTGAAATGTCTTGGTAAAGCTTTATCCTGCAAAATTTGAGAAATTCATTTGAGAAATCTTTCTCACTGTACCTATGCAGTCACTTTTTCATTTTATTTTTTCCCCAGTAATTATATATAAATCAAATATATATACATGAATTTGAATATGTGCTTGTGTGTATATACATATATTTGACTATGAGAAAAAAGCGCTTTAGAATCTGTCATAAATGGCAGGGCATTAGAAATCTTTGGAGCATTGAAAGAATTTTTAAGAGTAGGAGGGTTTTTTTGTAATTTTGAGGGATTTCAGCAGCCAGAGTTTAAAAATATCTCTGAGAAAGCATGAGCTCTTAGAACTATGCAGCTGTCATTAGCTGTCACAGACCACTTAAATATGGTGTTGAGTATTATTTAATTACTGACACTATTCATAAAATATTTTGTGTTTTTCCAGACAAATTTGAGGGTACGACAATCTAGTCTTGCTTTGCATACGTATGATTAGCCAAAGGCTGATTATTTTGTGGCATCTGAGTAAAATAATAAACTAATGAAATTCCAGTGTCAGGGTGGAACTACAGCTGAAGCACTTGATATGTCACTGAAATAGAGTCCAGGAGGGAGTCCAGCCTTGTGTGCTGGGCTTCTATCACACCTCCTGTCCTGTAGGTAGGAATATGATATATGTGAAATGCTTGCATGTTTCAGGATCTGTTTTCCATACTGTCTGAATAGTTGGGGGCTCTATAAATAGAACTTTTTTATTCCTCAGCTTTTTTACTGCTTTTAGAATATCACTTGGTAAGGCTACATAGAAAACTGTGATCAGAGAGAGACCTTACCTTCCTTTTCTCCAGAAGACAGTGGACTGTCCAGGCAGTTCTTTCTCATCATTCTCATTTATTATCTAAACGAAGCAAACTTCATTTAAAGACTTTCACCTCTTGGAGACCTCTGACCTTAAAGAAGGTGGGGGAAGTCAGCGTATGGTAGGAGCAGATAGGTTTGCTTGCATGTTTCCTCTCTGTGATTCACTCTGAGAATGTCAGATTTCAGAAAACTGCTTTTGAATACTTGATTTCGATTTCAGCGAAAAAAATCTATTAGCTCATCACCCGTCAATGAAGAAGGATTTCAGAGCTGTGAGGTGAAAAGCCAAGGGCCAGATGCACAAGGAGATAGTTATGTCATGACTCTTATTTTGGCTCGCAGCTTTTGCTAGAAAAGTAGGAATGCCACTGTATCTAAGTCTAAATCTGCAATTAAGCAAGAGAGAGGAAGTATGGATTAGTATGCAATTAAGCACCTGTAACACTTGAAAATCACATTTAGTCTGTCTTTTTTTCCTCCAGAGGTAGCCAGAACAAGGGAATGAGGTATGTTGACCAACACAGTTCTCTGCATAGATAATTCAAAACCAAATGGTTTGCTTTTGGCAAGTCAGCACTTATGAAAGAATTTCTTGGTGATTCCCTCTTCACCAAACAAAAATGGAACAAATCTCCTAGATCTCTGCAATTGAGCAAATGGCTGGAGTTAGCTCTTTTGAAGATAACCGTTCTTATAAAAGGAAGAATTTAGAGAAAACAATTGGTTTTTATTAAGAGAGGATTTTACCAAGAAGACAATTAGTATTCATTTCGATCTTGAGAAGCTGAAATGCAGAGTAGTGTGAATATGAGTACTGAAGAATATGCTGGAAGCTTTCCTATGGCAGCTGCAGCATCAGAGATCCAAATCACAGATTACATTTCTCTCACACACCAAAAAGGATATGGATATTTTAAAATTTAAGTCCCACTCATTTTGTGTACCAGCTGCTTTATCACCATTTAGTCTGCTGTTATTCCACTTACAGTTCTGATATAGTTACAGTACTTTTATCATCTCATAGAACATGACCAAAATATACATCCAGATAGCAGCTGAATACACAGTGTGGTATGACTGGATCATATAATCTACTGAAGAAATAAGAACATTTTCATTCCATATGATCTGCATATTTGGGAAAACCAGACATGTTGGCTCTGATTTTCAACTCACATTTGCACAAAACCAGTGTAAGAATGGAGAATCAAACCCATTATTTTCTTCCACCTAATTTCTTCCAAGTAGCAGTGTTATATTACTTCCTGACAGGGTTTAATTAACAGCTCTGAAGATTTTTCATAAACTAAGGTTTGAGATTCTTCAGAAAATTCAGCAGTGAATTTATCTGGCCATGAGAAACCTAGCAAGCTTGTTGTCATTATTATTTTATTTACTGTGCTTATATATCTTTGTGCGTGATGGGTGAGAGTTAAAATCATTTTGATTATATAAATTTTATAAATGGGTGAGCACAGCTAAGACACATTTTTTGCTACTTGAAGGTACAATTCTATTTTTTCTCTTTTCAAAAACAAATTTGGATTAAAGACCAAAAGAAATACAGATTCCCTTCATTTTTCAGTGTTTTAGGATCCTCTGAGTACTCATTTTTCTAATATAAATGTTTTGCTTTCGCTTTCAGGGCAATGTTCAGTTTCAGGGCACTTAATATTCTATATCTGTACTGTGAAGCTCTACCCAGACTTCTAAACCTACTTTCAGATCCACCAGCCGTTTTTTGTGTACTGTTAAAGGATATAAACTACTGTAAAAGTACCTGTTTCAAAGATTATATGAGCTGCTGAGCCTGCTTATCTTCAATTTTTTATGTGCTGATTTTTTGTCATATCAGATTTACTTAGAGTAATTATTTGGTTTAGCTCATATTTTAACATATTGAAAAATTAAGGAGGAATAGGTTATTATTGATGACAATTTTGTGTAGCAAGGTTTAATGTGTGGTTGTATGATCCCTACTTGCCTAATGTTATTTTAGAAAGTATGATATAGACACAATAAAATGACTCTGTTACTCTGAAATAAACACCATTCACTGATTTTTATATGAAATGTTGTGCGTATAACCATAATAAGACTGGCATTTGCAAGGAAGAACGGATACAGTTTTGGCTTTTATATCAATCTTTCATTAAAGAATACATCTGGAAGCAGTTTATTTATATCTATAGTAGAATCACTTTCAAATTTGAATACAGTATCCATGATATTTCCATGTTTATTTACATTGCTGAAGGAAATTTCTGTCTGCTTAATTTTCAAAATAGTTTTGATGTAATCCTATCTGTCAAGAATTGGGAGAGCAAAACAAAATTAATTATGTCAAAGTTTACATATCAAAAGATCAATCTTGGCTTAATAGGTAACGGTATAGTGTGCTTGAAAAACCCCATGTATTAAAATTGTCAGCCCTATAACTGCTCTATTATCCTTTTCTTTAGATAAAAAGAAGTGCTATAGGGGTAAATTTTAAGAAGATATTTTACAGAAAAACTTTGATTTTTATACATCTTGTCTAATCTTGACAGATATTAAAATCAAAGACTTCTGCTTTGTTAAAAGAATTCACTCAATTTTGTAAGAACAAAAATTAGACATACTATTTCTGAAATTGAATTTAATTTTTCACTTTTCTAAAGTGATAAGGGGAGATGTATCTGCAGATTTCAAGTAACAATTTATTGAACAAACAGTATATAAGGAGCAGTTTGGTTATGGAAAATGAATACTACCTCTCTCATTAAAGCTTATTTGTAAAAATAATTATAGATTTCACCATGCAGTACAGCTGAAAGTTAAAATCCATCCCAGTTTTCTCTCTTCCACCATGCTGTTCGATTCCATACTGAAGAAGATGGTAAATTATGCAAGGGCAGCTATTGAATAAAAAGACAATAGTATATATCAGGTATAACAGACTGAGAGGCAGCTTACCTTTTGTCCTCTGTCTCTGAAAAGTAAGTTTTTCCTCAAGTAGAACTAGGAAGACCAGATAACTGAAGGTTTTTTTCACTATTTCAAGCCATCTGTGATGCTTATAGTACTGATCTACAGCAGCTTACAAATGCGATGACCTGCATAGTGAGGTAATATAGGTATGGATCTACTAGGTTCTTAAACTCTTTAATGATGTGGTTCTAGAGTAGTGTAGTTGGGCAGTTTGTAGCAAACAAATGCAATGGCTTTAGAAAAGCAGCTGTCTAGAAAATATTTCACCAGGTCTGAGAACAGTGACTGTTCTCTAATGAAACCAAGTGTGTGTAACTGCAGGGTCCAAGGACTTCTAGTGAAGTTATGGAGTTACTGTCTAGAAAGAGAAGAAGAATGATCAGTGACTGTCAGAGTAAAAAACCACACTGGCACCCCAGATTTTCAAAGTCTGAGTTTATACTGGCCTACTAATACTTTAGATTTGTGCGAGGATTTTTTTCCTTATTAATGTGGAACCTTTCTCAATATCTCGGATATTCCAAAAGTCCTCTTTTTTCAAGTGAGCTACTTGGAATAGAATTCTTTAGGATCTGATGCAGAAGGTGCCACAGTCTGTTAGCCAAGGATGACTTACAGAGGGACAGAAAATGCGACTCATTGTCAAAGGGCTTGTGTGGAATTTATCTTCCCAAATATCAGCTGGCTCCAAGTCTCCATTGCTCAAAGCAGAAACTCTCTGGAGTCCATTTAAGACAGCAGGATATGCAAAGTTTTTTCCCAGGTGAAAATACAATCTTTGGCTTTAGGTGGGTATTGCAGTAGAATGAGTGAATTTGTTTGTAGACCCACAATTCCAAGAAGCAGTATTTATTGCAGCCCCTTGCAGAACAGATGGAGCTCCATGCTTCTCAACTTGCTAATTAAACAAAAATTAAAGCTTGTTTTATAGAAGCTATTGCTTGTCTTTCTTTGTTCAGAGCAGTGACAAGAAGGCTTATAATTCTCTTTATATCCCTCTCCTCCTTTCTTGCTTCTGCCTGCTTTAAGAAAAGCTAAAATTTTGTGCATAATTTTGGGTTTTTAAGAGATAGGAGGGTAAAATACTTTAAGAAATTCAAGCTTCCTTCACAGCATGAAAAATTTTGACATTCTTGAGCTTTGTAGGGTACAGAGTACATTTCCATTTTAAGTCCTGCTGTGGTAATAATAACGAGAGTTTTGCCACTTGCAATGTAAGGATAGCACTGTTGCAAGTATTCAGAATGAAAAATTGGTGAGTCAACCTTTTCCATCTCTTAAAGGAAGGACTAATGATCAAAGCTGGCATATCTTGTTCAGATTATCAGTGTTTTCAAAGGCTATGAGCCTCCAAAGCATTGCCACAGTGTAAATGATATATCACACACACAAAAAAATACTGCTCTATAGGAAAACTGGTGGATATATACAAGATAAATTCCTTACAACTGTTTCTGAATATTTTAAATATAAAGTATTATATGAAATCGTATCAATATGTATTCCATGATTTAGTATGCTGTGAATTATTTGTTGTTGGATTTTAATCAAAATCACATTAAAGTATAAAGTATCACTATCCTTTTTATGAAAATAAATGTTATATTTTGGTGTCATCTTGCTAATTTAAAATTATTAGGCTTTAAGGTTTAACTCTATCAGTCATAGAAATGCTGGAATTTGATGGCAGTATTGTATCTAAATTATAAAATGTATGAGATACCTTGGCCAGCATTGACCATAGCTACAAAGGCCCACAAAGATATCATTCTGTTAATTAATTTCTATTATATATTTACTTTAAAAAATCGCTGTTGTCCTGCTATTTATGGTTGTTGGAAATCAGCAATGCTAAAGGTATGATATTAAAAACAGATAATGATTTTGTAACTTGCCCATGATTATGCAGAACCTCTATTTCCAATATTCTTACAACACTAAACACATACTTAGTTGGAAGTATTAGGATTTATTTTCTCTTATTATTTGCCCTTGCTGTGATGCATTATTTTTTTAGTATCAGATTAAATATCTGAAATCCATCTTTCTAGATGGAAAAATTGCAACTGATATTAAGTGGTTCTTGAAGAGCTCCAAAAGATAGGAAGGATAATAAACTTTCTGGTTATTGCCAAGGAGCAAAGCCACAACAATAGGCAGCTATGACCTGTACTTTATTTTCAGTGTTGTTGGGAGCTTACTGGTCATTAAAGAGTGCTAGAATTACTGCTAAGCAAAATACCTAGTTTTCTTTTTCTAGGAGAGGGAAAATAAATTCAGCATAGTGTCAGGAAAAAAGGCAGAAAAAGTAGTCAGCATGGATCTGTGATTTATTGACTTTCTTAGCTACTTCTTCTGACTTGAGTTTTCACTCTACCAAGGAGTATCTATGTATGGAAAAAGAAATAAAAAATAAAACTCATGGTCATACATACGGCCACACCTAGTGTTGTATAAAGAGTAGTACACACAGCAAGATTAAGAATTTACAAACCTCAATCATCCTTTCTTAGAAATTAGAAACATCTTCCAGTGATTTCAACTGTCATTTTTTCCCCATCTTCGAAACTTGTCTTAAGAACAGACTTGTTCTGTTTGGTTGCTTCTCCTTAGGGGGCCGTGGTGATCCAGAGCAATGAGAGGGTTTTGTTGTTTTGTATGCCACAAATACAAACCAAAATATTAAATGATAGGCTATGGGCTTTTTTATCTCTCCTGAACCCAAAAAAATAAAGTCCAAGGTCTCAATTTCTTTTCATAATCCTATTAATAACAGAACAAATCCATGAAATTTTTCAGGTTACTGAATATCTCTCTTGCTATTTTTTCCTTCTCAGAACTTATGTCCACTTTCCTTCAGCACTTATGAAAAGTATTTTAGATGAATGACCTAGAAAGACCAAATATTTTCCCCCTCTCTGTCTGCAAATAGCTGGTGCATGTTGTGTTTGTATACCATATTTTCCTTATTTTAGTGTGCTTTCAAAGTATATTTCTTAAACTGTAGAGTTAAGAAACGTTTTTTATTCTTTATATTAAATATACACTTGTAATTGCACACAGAATATATGTCTTAATCGTGGCTAATATGCCTGCCTTTAAAGACAAAACCAGTTTTAAAAAATGTAACATTAATAGATCAATTAAACAGTACAAAACATTTTTTTCAGTAGATGGTTTTTATATTCTACACTGTGTGAAGAGACACTTTTATTTAAACAGTAAAAAGCCTTCCAAAATATACATGGGAAGTTTTCTAGCACTACTCCATCATGTTTTTTCACATAATTCAGTGCATGCAACAAAACTTCCCAGAATAATCAATAAAAATTTTTATCTCACTTTTGATCACTCTCTTGTATTTTAATTTAGGCTTGAAAATTCCAATTCATTGCATGTTGTCAGACTAGGAATTCAAAAGTAAAAGATCTGTTGGGAAAACAAACACTTTGATCTCTGCAAGCACTTTGAATCTTTTTGGAAGGAAAACAACTCATCAGTTCCTCTCAATCTAAACCTTTTTGCTATGTTAATATCAATAGTTGTGTTGATGGAATAGTACAAAGCTATACAGATGTTCTCTAACTTTTTCTATTCATCTTACCACTTTTTCCCGCTACACTCCTTACGTGCTGTCCTGAGAACAGATATTTTAGAAAGGACATTATCTTTAGAGTTATCTAATGAACGTTTTTCAGTCCCAACATGAGAGGGCATAGAAATGTTAGAAGTTTTTAGATTTGGAATATTCTGGCACCATATGCTTAACAGGATGTTTTATTGCCAGACACTGATACTACGGCTGAGTTAAGTGGACGTGAGACTGATGAGATAAAGCTAATAGTTTGAAGAACCTGAAATTATTACATATTTGAAGCCTTGCTCTAGGTAGGAAGCATTTTCTTGTTTTAGATTAGAGAAACAGGTTGGTCTGTTAAAAATAAACCCTGATTTTCAATTACTATTTCTTTTTCTTAATTTAGATCACAATGCAATTTTTCTTGTATTTCTTTTCCAAATTTTAACTATACAACTTTTCCAGAAGAAAGTAATATACATCAGATGTACAGTTGTTCCACTCTTTCCCATCTTTTCCTCCCTACTCCAGATTCCTCCCCTTTTAGAAGCAGATATCTGCTATAGACAAACTACTATACTTTTATTCTTCTCTCATGTGCAGGCGCTGGTGTGTCTGTCTTACCAGCAGCTTCTCTGCTCTTCTTCTGCATTGTTGAGTTGTTTGAATAAGGGACATGCAGAAAACAGGAGACATTTCAGAAAAATGTGTAGTCCAGTGTGCTCCTCTATCAAATGCGCTGTGATTGATACGCAAGACCTGCAGGAAGAAAGCTCCACAGTGTAGGAAATAGAGAGCCTCTGTACACTGGACAAATTACAGAGCTATGCACGACATCCCATTGAACTCTGGCTGTGGTGATTTTCGGTCATGCTATTTTGTATTGTTAGACCTTAAGAATGTCCTACAAGACAAGATAGCTGTGTTACCTTGGAAACATCCAGCTGCCCATGGATAATCTGTCCAGCACTTTTGCCATTTTTCAGAGCTTTTAGCCACTCTGGACTTTTTATTCCACTTCAGCAGCCTGACTGGAAAATATGAGTTTGTTATGCAAGAGCAGGTCTTGCTGTCTGTCCAAATCCTAAATGTTTCTCATTTACTCCTACTTCCATCTCACTATTCACCCACAGAAACTGCCATTATTGCAACAGCTTGAAAAAATAGCCTTGCTTCTTGAGGATGGCCTCAAAGTGGGGCACTGTTTTGCTGGGACAAGGATCAGGCACTAATTATTATTTCAGGTGATTACTTACTCTCAGCTTACTGTTGAGATCTGGAGTTGTGTGTCTCAGCTCTAACACAACAAAGAACACAAAGATTCTGGCTGCTGCTGCTGGTCTCAGTTGTAATATGCAGGCAAACTAAATTGAGGGACATCAGACAGTACACTGTTCTGTATTTTTGAGATCGTGTCAAATGTATCTAAGGTAAAGGTTGGAATTTCTGTTTTACTTAAACAGACCACCTTCTTGAGTCAGTTAAAGTGAGCCACTGAGCTGTGATCCTGAAAAACTGTTACAAACTTCTCATACAGACTCAGGCAATTTACTTGACCTTTGTTTCCCATGATTCTTCAGAGGTAAAATGAGATTAAAATACCCTTTTCCCCATCCTTTAATCATCTGATGTGTTTAGATTGAAGATGTGAACGGAAGGGAGTAGGGCCATATGACTTTCTCTACTGCTTTAAATGTCACTATTTTCATTTAGAAATTACTTGCAATTAGCCTTCCTGAGACGGTTTTCCTCCATGTACTGGTACCAAAGATGCACTTAGCAGAGCTGCTGCAACTGGATGTCCATCAGCATGAGAAATAGAGTGAGGGAGTTATTGATGACAGGGATGTGGTGCTTCAGAAAGACCTGTAAGAGCAATGTTCCCTCTGAAACTGACGCAGCACTTAGTCAGTTACAACATAGCGCTGTTATTAATGGACTGCTTGTAAAGTCAGAGATACAAATAAGACTGTCAAAAGGACTCCATCAATCCTTTAAGTCTATTAAACCATTTCGTAAACTGCGGTCCTCATTCTGTGTCACATTTAAAACTGATAACCTTGCTTTCCTTTTCAAGTTTTATGTAGAACTAATCCCACTTAAAGGGACTGTCTTTACCCACATTGTGCTGTGATAAATTCCTTAGAAAACACCACCAAGGAATGTTAATTTCATTTGTGACTTACTTAGTAAGAGGCAAGGCATTTTTCTTGTACAAAAACTCAAAGGAAAAGGTCTGAAATAAAATGCTCCTCCATTGAGCCTTTTCTGGGGACATGAGACAGATTGGCAAAACCCAGCACGGAAAAAGAACTGCAGCAGTCTTATTTTTAAAGTGACTTTCCAACTTTCTGGAAAGAGGAGACATTTTTGTAGATGGTTTTTAGATTGAAGTACACAAAGACTTATCAAAGAAAATGTTCTCATTCTCTGGATGGACTTGAAGATATGTTTCATATTGCTCTCAGTATCAATAGATGCTGGGGAAAACATACTAGTCTCTAGAGCCTGTGCTTTAGAAATGCAATAAAAGAGACAAATATCTAGGGAACAGTCAATTCTAAGGCACATTTGAGAATGGTCAAGGCATTGAAATGTAGAGAAACAGTGAGATGCAGCGATGTGGGATGGTCTGGCATCATGGAGTGATATCTAGTATGTAATACTTAATAGTTATTTAAAACCATGTTAACAAAATGAGAGGAAATTTGATTGCAAATAGGTAAAGACAGGCTGCACCCTGTGCATATAAAAATGTTCCTATTTCCAAAGCTGTTGGAGCAGATTGCTGATACAATTACTGTTTTTCTCCGAAATTTCCTTGCCATGTTTTAGACCATAGTTAGTTTTTTAAAAAGCAGAAAAAGATAAATTCAAATACAAAGACTTTTTCCTTTGTGTGATTATATTGAGATTATTTTTTCAGAGATCTACATCTTCTGATGAAAAAATCACAGGATCATAGCATATCCACAGTTGGAAAGGACTCACTAGGGTCATCAAAGTCCAACTCCTGACATGGCACAGGATACCCCAAGAGTCATACCATGTGCTTGAGAGTGTTGTCCAGTGCCCAACCTGGGTGAAAAATCTTTTCCTAATATTTCACCTAAACCTCCCCTGACACAGCTTCATGCTGTTCCTTTAGGTCCTGTCAGTGGTCATCATAGCTTATTAACAATAGCTCATTAAAAAAAAAATCTATAAGAAAAGTTTTATTGATCAGAATTTGAAATACGATGAACTATATCTTCTGCATATAAAACAGAAGTCTCAGAGCTTCATGTTCATGTATATAAACAAATAGTTGACGAGATCCAGGGGTGTCAGGCTTGCATGGCATCTCACATATAGTAATCAGACCTTGTAAATGTAATTAAGGTGTGTGACTCTTTTGAATGGTAGAAGTACATGTGTAAATCCAGTTGTGCTGCTATCACAATAATTAAATTCAAAGTCCACTGTAGGCCAAAGGGAATTAAATGCAAATCATGTCTAATACTAAGTGGCTAACAAGAACATAATTGCCATGGATAACGAGAAATAACAAGATTAGAAATTAAAAAATGCACATTGTAATTCTGATTCTGAAATTATTGTGCATTAATTCAGTAATGAATCCATGCATGGCAAATATCAGGACTGTGAATTAAATAGGATCAAGTTTCATTGTCATCTTTTGAGGAATTGGGAAAATATAGGACTAGCTGCAACATAAAAATTTACCCTCCTTCTAATGCTTAGGCCAACACAGACCCACACTTTGGTACAGTCTAATTCAAAGTTATGTTTTTGCTGATAGCTGCAGCTGTGGGAAATCTTTTTATTGCTCTGTAGGATTCTGAAAGAATATTACAGAGTGTATTATGAAACTGCTTCTCATACAAAACAAGGACTGGGTGAACGAAAACTAGTTGAACGGGAAGCATAAAATGTGTTTCAAGCTGAACTAAATATTTCATTAGACAGGTACTTTATTTCACTTCCCAGTGTGAAATATGGTCCTATAAAAGTTAAATACATAGAGATTTTTTCAGTATGTAAATTTGTATTTTGGTATAAAAAGTCATTTTTGAAGACATCAAAATTTAGTAAAAATATTAGCTAAATCTATCATCTAATGAAAGTAAACTCATAAATTGTTTTATTGACCTGTATTTCTGACTTTTTTTGTATTACTGTTAGAATGAAAAACTAATCTATTATTTTTCCCATGATATGGTGGGAGAATTATTTTTATTAGAGGTTGTCATGAACCACTGTCTTTAAAAGTTACTTCATTGAAATATTTACATGATACTATATAAAAGATTGACCAATAGAGTGCAATAGTATAATATTGACCAATAAAGTCTATAGATATTTATATTAGAAAAATGTTTGTGTATTTTGTATCATACAAGGTAGATTTTAATCACTCAGCTAAGCATTTTCATTTTTGCCCATTTCTGGCTTTCCTATCTGCATATCCTCTCTTTGGCTTGAATCTGGTTCAGAAACAAACACTGTAGCCTGTACATGAGTGCTTGCCATATCTGATAAAAGATGAATCAAGTTCTCTTTCTTAGCTGAAGTCTCTGTGTTCAGCTGCTCATAAGTAGTACAGTCAGCTTTTGGGCCGTATTGGTGACTTTTCAGGAAAGAAAATACCAGAAACTTTTACCTTGCAATCCATTGGACCAATCTTTCTGCATGTGGTTCATGCCTTTTGTGTATCCATACTGGAACCTCAGGACTGTTCGATTTTTCAAGTTCATTTTATGTTGTTGGTAAAACAGCTCTCAGCTGTGTCTAAAAGTTTGCCGGCTTACAGGAGTCTGAGGGGCGTCGTCCCAGGAATCTAGTGAGTAAGGTTGCTTGGTTGCTTCCCTGAATTAGTGCTACTTTTTTTTTGGGGGGGGGTTCTTTTTCTTTCTTTTTTTTTTTTTTTTAAATGATACTGTTTGTACTTCAGGTCAGGATGTCTATTCTGATTCATTTTCAAATGTAACACAATGAGTTTTTCAGACATTTAAAAGGCAGTCATAGAGATTACAACTACCAGAAGGCTTATATCTGGGAAAGCTCTCTGAAATCTGTGTAATACACTCTTCCAAACTACAGTATTCCTTTGATAGTTGAAGCTAAAAAAAAAATAAAAATACTGTAAAACCTGACTAGATGTCTAGAATTTTTTTGTTGTTGTTTGGCTTCATTTTCTCTTTGTTTTTTAAAATTGTTATTGGTATTACAAAATTAGAGTGCTTTCTAGTGTTCCAACCATGTTGTAGCCTCCAGGGCAGGCTGTCTGATGTCTCAAAAGCTGCCAAGCTCTTGTGCAGTCACATGAAAAAATACCAACAGACAAAGGTAAAAGTTGGCTGGTGGACCATAAGCTTAGGAAACAAGGCTAAGGAAGTCCAACAAATTAGATATCTTAGAGTAGATATCAAATTAGATATCTTAGGAAATAAATAGTACTTTGCTCCCATTTATGCTATACAAATGGTATTTTTGTTACCAGGATCTGGATACACACACCTTCTGCCTGGTTATTATTTCATGTGTGTATTCCAGAGAGCTGTGGCTGGTCATTTAAGCCTTGCCCTGTATTTGTGTCGTGCTGCTTTTGTGTGTCTAGGTCAGTTTGGCATTTTGAGAGCCATTATGTATTCAGCTGAAATCTGAGTGAAGCCCTCTGGGACTCTTATTTGTGGGTTTGTTTTGATATTCTGTCATTGTTCTGTGCATGTTTGCTCAGTTGTATGAAATGAAAAACTCTTTGTTTACTTTCTGACAAGGGATTAGTTTCACCTACAGTAAAAGAATGCTTTGAATGAGCTTCTGATGCTAACAGTGAGTAGGATCCTAAGCTCCAAGTCCTTAAACCTTTTATGTGAAGAGATCAGTGGGGATTGTTAAGTTGACTAAACTGATGGAGATTACTGTAGCAAGCAACCCTCAAATAGCTGAAAAGGTTAGACATATGTTTCAGACAAATGTACTTCAGCAGAGTAATTGGAAAGCCATGCAGTGTCAGAGTTACATAATATGATGAAGAAAATTAAAGCAAAAATAATTAAGGGCTTTTGCATAGAATTTACATGGAATTTAATGTGCTAGATATAATGTAGCTGTTATGTATGGTAAACAACCTTTTTCCTAATTTCTGCACATTGTCATTATTTAATTATAAATAATATAAAGATGTTACCCACTGGATAATTGGATTAAGCTGTAATTGAAAAAAGTGCTCCTAAATTATCTAGGTACCTAAAATAAATATCAAGATAATGTTATGTGTTCATATAGTAAAACCAGTCTCAGACTGATTTAAGAAAGATTCTTATTATGGAATCCTAATTTACCTCTTTTTGCAATATATTCATATGGAAGTTATTATGATTATTTGCGTACTACTGCAGGACGTACTTAACTGCCAGTGATATTTTACTCAGACTTTAAGGTGAAGTGATCAATGGAAATTCTCAATAATGAAAAAGATTACTTTTACGTTATTGAAGTTAATTAAAAGCCTGTAAAAATTATAGTCTATTCCTGCCCATACACTACAAATTTGCTCAAACCATGCTATGTGTATTTTTTTTTCCCTCACAGAATGCAAAATATATGCAGTAAATTTTTTCGTGTATTTTAAGAAGCTGAAATGAGTTTTGCTACGTACCATCAGCAATCCCAGGACTAGTGGGACACGCATGTTGGCTATAGACTTCCACCCAGGGGAAACCCAAGGCTGCCCTCTAATGGCACCTTCTCCTGTAATCCAGTGTAGCACAGCTCACCAAAACTGCCCGTGGAACAGCTGACCAAAACACCTGGTCATTACCCTGCTGTAGGATACACAAACCAGTTGCAGTAATTGTAGCTCTTCTTTATTTCTGCAGAACACATGGATGTGCTTTTCCTCAAATGAGGAAACAGTTGCACATGTCTGGTGGGGCAATTTCAGTGTTACAGAATTCATAGAGGGGAGAATGGTTTTCACAATTCATAAATCACTTCTGTAGGAAAAATAAAAGAAAAAGACAACGGTGCCTAATTTATGAAGCACCAGGCTCTGCTCTTTGCTGAAATGAATTTCATTTTCTCAGCGCACCACAATTAGAGATTATTAGAATGATTATGACTGTGCTTTTTAATGCATTTTGATGTATGTTAGAGCTTCACTTCTATCAGCTGGATATCATCCCAAATGAAGGAAAAAGCATATTCTGGCAGCACTCCAGACATACTACTGCCAACTGGTGCACCTGTATGCCAGTGTGAGCTTTACAATGAGCCCAGAAAGCAAATGAGAACCTACTGCAGTGTAATTGTGGGGGTCTTTTTCATTTTTGGTTGGTTTTTGGAGCTTTATTTTGAGCCTTGTGAGAAACAAATGACCTTTGGATGGGAATTGTACCTGTGATGTGGAAATAGGAAGGCTGTGTTCTGCCTCAAAATGAGAAAAACAGGCTGGCTTTGCATTATTGCTCAAAATAAAAAGGGGAGGGGTTGATGAGAAGGGTTTATAAAGACCATTCTCACTGCTTTTGAGTACTTAAATAATGTATTTTGTACACACTTTTTTTTGGTTGTTTAGGTCGTGTTGTTTGAAAAGAAATTTCTGCTCATACACAAACATGCTCCTGTGCTTTTGACTAGCTATGTCTTTGCAGAGTACATTCATTTGATCAAATATGACTTAAACAATCACACTGACACTGAACAATAACACAGGTTCTTTTACTTTGTAGACCTTTCAGTTTTACCTAAGAAAAATTTCAAGTATATTACTCTCACCAAATCTATCTGCTGGTCTGGAGGAGACATGCCAGGTTGAGCTGAAGCTGAAACTCAGGAGTATCTGTAAAATGTCACATGCTTCCTCAGAGAATTGGCAGTATCTCTAGTGAAGAGCTGCACTAGAATTTAAGTAATTCACTTTTTCATTCTTCCAGGTGAACAAGGGGTGCACAGTACTGGAGTGGCAGGAGCTGTGTTTATACTTACGCCTACTGTAGAAGCAGTAAGCTGACACAGAGTGCATAGCTCAGAAATGCAGAGCCTCTCAAGAGTAACCCTATAATTTTGTAGGCTTAAGAGAACCTTTCCTGTAAGCACTTAATCCTGTGTGGTGTTTTCATGCTTTTCCTATGCAGCATCTGGAAGATTATAAACCTTATAATTATTAGGAGAGTGAAAACTGCCAACTCCCTAAACTCAAAATCATGATTTGTGAGTAATTCTCAGAACTGTATACCTGTGTAAGCTTGTGACCTAACTGTTGAGAACAGGCAAGAGGATAGGTAGAAGGTAGATAGATACAAGGATGAGAAAATAAAGTGTTGATGTGTACTGAGATGATAGCTACTATCTTTGAGCTCTCTGTTTTCCTATATCCTCCTCCAGTCCATTTTAAAAGGCAAAATTATGTCAAAGGATGTTTCACTGTACAACCTTCTTTCAAATTAATATTTCATATAAAGTAAAGCAATGGTAATGCCTAATTTGCGTCCCAGCCGTTGGAGACACGGGCTAATAGAAGTTAAGAAACATTCAATTCTGCCAAAAAAATTCTTATGTTAAAATAAAAGCAAAAAGGAATTTACTGAAAGAAGGGCATAGTAGTGAGAACCTTGCAAGATTGTAAGCTGGAATGAATTTACCATTGGAAAAATAGTTTTTTAAAAATATTGTCAGAGTATGGGTTTATTCTGAGTTCATGAAGGCGTAGTCTGACCACTGGTCTGTCAATGGCATTAGAACTGAGAAGGAAAATTTTAGAACTAATTTTGAATATTTTCTGTTGGTGAAAACTAGGTACCAAGTTGATGTAAGTTTGATTTCTATAGATACTAGTCAACTTTGAGTATCTCCAGTTTTGGTGGTGGAAGAGTTTATGTTGGATTCACTCAATACTTCATGTTGATACAGTGAGATAGTGGGGAAGGTATTTACACTGCTTATGCTGCATGTTCAAAGCAGCTTTGCTGATCAGGGAGAGAGAGAGTCTTCCAGAAAATCATCCTTACGATTTCCCTACATCCAGGCTGGGATTACAGACCTCTAATGTGATATACCAGATGTCTGCTGTCCGTGGGGCCCTCATGGATTCCTGTTCGCTCCTTCCATTACTAGATTGTGGCCTCAATGCTCTGCCCTCCCCTTGTTCATTGCCAGGACTTTGCTGGATGATTTAAGTCACCCCATAGCAGTTGTGGGGTTTTGGTGGGTTTTTTTGTGTTTTTGTTTTGTTTTGTTTTGTTTTGTTTTGTTTTGTTTTGTTTTGTTTTGTTTTTTGGTGGGGTTTTTTTTTGTTTGTTTTTGGGGGGTTTTCTTGTGTTGGTTTTGGGTGGGGTTTTTCTTTGGGGTTTGGTTTTTTGTTGTTTTTTCCCTGAAAATTTCTGGTGTTATTAGGTTAAGTAATCTAACAGAGGAGTCAAGTAGGCTGCAGAAATCAGCATATGGAAATGGGACCTATCCTTTCAGAACCTGTAAACTCATGTTGGCTTGTTATGTCTCCTGAAAGTGTACTCCAAATCATCCTGGCAAAATTCCTCCCTCCCTGTCCTCTGCTGGGGCAGTTTGGCTTCCAATCTCCATGCCTTAGTTAGGCAGCATTAGTATTCCCGCCTGTTCCCCACAAAAAAAAATCAGCAAACAAGTTGCTTTGATTTTCTCTTTGACAGAACTGCACTCTGTCACTCTCTGGAGTTGATGACCTCTTTCTAATCTATATAAAGTCTTGAACTGCTAAACTTGTGTAATTTATCATGTCATTGCAGCTGCCCTCTGGGATGTTATACAGGAATTTTGATTATTTTAATCATATCATTTTAATTGGCTTTATGAATGGTACTCTTTAAAAGTGAAAAATAATTACAGAGTATAATTTACATTTAGAAAGAGCACATAGCTCATAATAGTGAATGAATAATACATTTACTTGACCTTAAGCTTCTTCAGTGATGGTGCACTGATACTGACAGTTTCTAATGTGTTTTATACTCTTAATCCTTACAACAGTGAGTTTTGAGGGTTTTGGAATTAATTTTGTTTTTTCAAATGGCAAGGCTCCCTAGAAAATAAAGATTAAAAAAGAAGAATCTCTGAGGCGTGTCTCTGTAAAATAATAAAATTATCTCATTGCCTAGTGCAGACCCTCAGGTCTGCAATTAATATGATAATATAACTACTCTGTTCATCTTTCCCATATAGGAGTTAATTTATTTGTTCCTATCTGTGTGTCAGTATTTTCTAGTACAAGATAAGCTGCTAAGACTTATCTAGTTTGCAACTTTACTTGAATAGATGCATTTACTGTCAAGCCAAATTATAAATTCTGCCTCCTATATTAAAAATATAATTGGAAAGTGGCAGTTGTAGGGAAAAAAAAAAAAGCTAAGAAAACCTTCCTGTAAGAAAATACAATCCTTTTCTGTTGACATTCTATATGTATGAAGACCAAAGAAAATCAGTAACTTCTCTTTCCAAATCAAAACACTCTCAAATCTGCCTGTGTATACATGCTTGTGGTTATTGTGCAGTATAAAGCCTGGAGGTCCTGTATTCTCATTTTCAGTATTTAAATAGTAGAATATTGTTCTAATACTTACTTAGCCTGCTAGGAGTCAGTTACACCTATGTATAGAATCTAATCAATTATTCATAATTATGCATTATTTTTATGCCTAAGTATTGCAAATATTGGTTATGGTGATACTTCAGGGACACAGGGAAATGTTAAATTAATCCAAGCAATTTTTAAAAATGTCAAAATAATTAATTTTTAATGTGATTTTTAAAATTGAATTAATATATAGTATTATGTACACTTTTCTTAATTTTGTTTTGGAATAATTGAGTCCACTGCAGTGGCTTTAAAGGAAACTTACAATTGGTGAGCATGAAGTCAGAATTTATTTTCTTTTGCAAAGTAAGTTCTGTCCTAAACTATTAATATATGGAGTACTTATACAGTTACATAATAATCCATCCCTTAAAAAATATATATATATTCTGAGGTAAGGACACAGCTCCAAGAGATTTGCACTATTAAATTTTAGGTCAAATTATATTTCAGCAGAAAGCTGAGGGGCAGATCTTTCTCTGCTCATCTCTTCATAAAGGTGAAAATTTTTTTTTTCTTATTTTCTGGATGCCATGAGAGTTCCTCTGAGAGATGGAGTGTGCTCACTGTACCTGCCCTGCACATTGGCACAGCTGCACAGAGCTATTGCTACTCAGAGACTACGTGAGATAATGTGTAGATACAATGCAAGCTGCTCTCCAGCAAGCTGCCTTGTATTTCAAAGTCATAGCATTTTTGACTTCTAAAGAAGTGTATTTATCTCTGAAAAATCTGACCTGTTCAACTGTACTGAAACATGAAAGCTGACTTTTTATATACTAACTTGACTTATGTGGTGAAATGACACTCTTGTATATCGCACTCTGCAACAGTGCAGTGCTTCCATACTAAGCAACTAGTGTTCAGTTTTCATTACTCTGATTCTGTTTTCTCCTTATATTTGGTATATTTGTAGCTCCTAATAATTAGATACAGCATCCTTTCCCAATAATATGCCTCATTCCTGCCCCTAAGCCTCTTCACATTCTGAAGTTGTATTTTTTTTTTATGTGTTGGTAAAATTAACTGATAGGAAGTAGGTGTTACTGTAGATTAACTGCCAAGACAATGGGAGGACAGACATAAATTTATATATATTTTCTCTTCATGCTCTTCTGTAGTAAAAATTAGGCTAATAATTCTGACATTTCCCCTCTTGAAGTGTTTATAATATCAATACACTATTGACCTTACTATTAATTCCATATGTTCTAATAAATAATAGGTAGGAGCAAGCACATATGAAACTTGTTTATAAAACAGCTTATGAAAGCTAATAAATGGGTTTTTTAATTAATAATTACCTCAGCATTATTTTATTTTATTTGTGGATAGAGAGAGAACAAACGAATGGTATGCATGACTTTTTCATACGAGGTCTAAGGTAGACTGTGGTCATGATTAACTTTAATAGGCCTGGTTTGGCCGTCATGTTCTTTCCATCGTTTATCACCACCTTGTTCAGATCTACCAGAATTAAGATTTATTTATGTTGTAGTCTGACAGTGTGTAGGAATGGAATAGGACTTGGCTATTGAGACTAAACTAGACCAGTGTGCCTATGAGGACATTAATACGTCTGTTACGACACTTCTTCTGTTAGAGCAGTATTGTCTATTTATAGATTATACCTCCCAAATGGATATATCTGTTTGGAGACAGATGGGAGAGTGGGCACTCTGTACCAGCTGTAGGGAGGCAGGCATTAAGCAGTCTCAACTTGGCTCCACTGTTACTTGCACATCTTGCCTCTACCTAGAAGAGGTCTCCTTTGTTAACACCGTGTTTACATTTGCTCTCTGTGCAATATAGTTGTTTTCCTAAAAATCAGTTTTACACTTTTATTGTTAGGCATTTATTGTAAAAGGCAATTGTTCACATACATTCCCAGCAATAGGATTTACTGGATATTGAAAATAATATAGAATGAGGCTAGAAGTTATATACAGAATTCAGTAATACCTGTGTACAAAGCCACAGGAGGATACAGGATGATCTCACAGCTTAATGTAAAATTTAGTGAATGCCATTCATACAATGCACGTAGTGCTAATTCTTCTAATTATATTTTGATACAGTTGTTAATGTCTTTACATTGTGTGTATGTTCAGGATCAATATGGTGGTACTTGAATAACACATTGTCCTATGGCAGTGATTTCTGCACAAAGACTTTTTTTTTGCTTTCACCTGGGAAGGTGGAAATAGCCCCAAATAGAGTGAGTCTACCAAAATGTGCCCTTGCAATTCTAACAATGTGAGCCTGCTTTAAATTAAATACTGTCTCTCCAAGCTACACATCCATCTGCTTGATCATGTAGCTTTCAAAATATTCTCCTAAATCCACCATTGTAATACATTACATCTATTCCACTGCTTTCTCAGGAAGCAAGTAAACTGTGCTTAGGGAAGGGGTCTGTGTAAGGATTCACAGTGCATACATTGAGTCAGTGATCTGTTCTGTTTCACTTGCAGTATTTGTTTTACTGCAAGAAAGATTTCTGAGTACTAGCTGTGTCCTTGGACTTACAAAATACTGTAATAGTGGTAAAATTTCTTCCTTAACACATTTCTTAAATGAGACATCCCAAAATTTCGTGCCCAAACACATCCTATTTCCTGCACAGCATGTACTTAAGGCTAAATTTAGGAAATTGGTGTTCAGTATGACTATCTGCTTTGCTACTGTGAATCTGAGTGTCATCTGCTGAAAGTTGCCTCTGCTAAACAATGTAGGAATGTGTTTAGAATTCAGGCTGCCAGTGTCCCCTGATGAGTACAGGTGCCAACCTCTTTTGTATGGAAAAAGCTGCTTTAGTTTTAATAATCACAAAGAGTGCTTTAAAGTGTAACAATGTTTGCAGAAAGCAAGAAGTAATAACTAAGAGGGCGGGAATGGTTCCATTAATCCAGCTATGTCCTAAATTTCATGGGAAGACCTTTGCCAATAGTATTCCCATCCTCATCGTTGTCAGTAGCAAATTGCAGTTTCAGTCAAAGTATTTCTTTGATAAGGGAACTGGAGCATGAGTCATCTTCATTTTGAAATGGACTTTAACTGGTCTTGTGGTGCAGTGAAAGTCAAGAGCAGATCAAAAAACCTTGTGATTTTTTTTTTAAACTTTTTCATGTAGTTCTGAAAACCAGTTACCGTGTGTTGGGGGAGGTGCTCTAGTTAATACAACCTTTCCGTGCTGAGGCACTTGCTCTTGAACAAAGTTGGTTTCCTTCTTGCCAGAGAAAATCCAATAGCTAAAAGCAGATGAAAAACAGCCGTAGGAGTTGGAACAATAAAAGGGCAACAGTGATAAGGAAGCAAGCAGCAAATGTGAAAAAACAGTGAAATAACGACGTGTTGATCTATAGCTCCTAATGATACCTCCATCATATATTGTTAACTACATAGTAACCTTAGAGTTCCTCTAACATTCCTAGTAACCTTAGGATTCCTCTGAGACTGTAGAAAATTGATCACTTCTTAAGTCTCACTTGAGCCGGCAAGTTCCAGCTAACTTCACGTACAATAATTGGAAAACCAAATAAATTCTATACTGCATGTACTTACTGAAAATTTGAATGCAACAATTGAACTCAGAGCATCTTAGATGCATCAAAGAACAGTGTTCTGCCTGCTCTGTAATCTATGAGGATTTTCACTGTTGTAGGCTGACCTGGGATTGCAGAACAAGGATATAACCTTCCTCTGTAAAGTTATCTTCATCTGTCTGACTAGAAAGGAACAAGTTTTTGGTTTTGCTCCTCCCTGATGTGTTTGTAGGTGTAATTTTGAAGAAACTTTTACATAAATACTGCAAACTTTTGTGTGTGCCAGCTATGACCCTTTTTCACAATGCACAACAGCCTGGCTTCCTGTTCTGCAGTATCTCTATTACTACAGTAGTTGACTCTCCATGGCAGTAAAAATCTGCAGATGGAATATGATGTTTAAAGCTGGATACTACTGTGAAATACAACTAATGGAAAAACTAGTACAAATTGCATTCATTCTGCTTCAAGAGCTGGCGATGGGTGCAAGTGGCAATAGCAGCAAGTGATGGGTAAGTGCTCCACAGGGAGAATTACGCTGTCTGAAACTTGATCTGATGTTGGATATATCAAGTCAAATGTCATTTAGTGCTCAGATTCTTCTACTTGGCACAGGTCAGATGATAAAAATTTAGAAAACCATAAAGGCAGGTAATACCTATGAGGAAAGTGGTATAACTTCTGACTTGCAATAGTAAATAGAGTCCTTCCAGCTTCATAATTTATACATAACAGAGTTCCATATACATTCCAACAGTATGTCCTAATGAATACTCTGTAAATAAAAGCAATTTTTATTAAGACAAAAAATAATTGATTGTAATCTGCTATTAAATAAAAATTGCTTACTTAACACCCTTTTGAACACTATTTTAGGCTGGTAATTTTTTTTCCTCTGTTGGTACTTCTAATTACCTATTTGCTAGAATGAAGTGCATCTAAAAGTGCATTTACTGATTTAAAGAATAATTTATGCTCTTGTTGAAACAACAGAAAACATTGAGCCTGGAAAAATTCTGCAAACAATGCAAAAATACTACTAGCTACTTCTTTTTGCTGCATTATTTCCTCTGATTCTTCAAATTATTGGTTTCAAGGGTCTTCCATGTGGAGGTGAGAGCAAGAAAAGTGCAATACAGCTCCTCAAGGGGAAGTACTATGGGCCAACTAATATAGAGGGAATAATGGAGTTCTAGAAATAGCTTCAGCCATATAATTCCCTGTTACCATCATAAATTTCCAGCTGTGTTGTCAGGCACCTGATACTGAGAGATCAAGAGATTACACCAAAAGTTTTATATGTTAAAACCACACAAATTGCACTGAATGCTTGCACATTTATGATTAGGGAGTATTGCTGCGAGTTTCTGAAGGAGGAAGCTCATGAGAACACACACCTACTTAAGCAGAAAGGTAAAGGCAAATTCTTCATTTGTAGCTTCAGGAAATGAAAGGGACAATGAGAACCAAAATCATTAGCTAAATCTGGCCTCTTTTTTCTCACACTATTACAGTCATCTTATTTTTATAGTATATATAATAATATATATTTGAAAATCTTGAAGCATCTGTTCTCTGTAAAGGATCTGGGTGTAAGTAGCACCTTCACACTTCACTGGTCTGTCTCTTGCACACATTGTGAGTCACGCACATGCACTTCAGTGACAACTATTTTTTCCCTGTTTTTTTCTCCTCTCTAGAACTCTAATATCAGCAGCACAGGTGCCATATATTCCACCCAGCATATCATCCCCATTAGCACTGACTTAATTTTGACCAAAATGCTAATTGTTATTAGTGACCAAGATAAATATAAACTCTCCTAATTCAGATTCTGATGTCAACCAGCATGTAGTGGATTTCTCTATGCCTTTTAACTGAAGTATGTTTTTCATATTAGAATTAAATTTTCAATAATTTTTAATAGTAGTCATAGTATTTATTGTCGTATCGGTAGGAACAATTCTTTATTACTTTTCTTTGTGGGTTATTTTTCAGAAACCAATGCAGAGAAGAAGCCCCAATCCAGCATTTATTTTTAAGAGATTAGCATTTTGAGTATCTTTCATCATCTTTCCCTTTTTTTTTGTCAAAGTAATTCTTCAGAATTTGTTCTTTAAACAGTTTTCATAAGAAATGCATTATATATATAGATCAAGCTGTAAAGGATTTAGCTGCCCATATGTACATATCCCTTATAGTTTAATTGATATAAGTAGTTTAGAGTATTTATGGGCTTTCACACAAGGTTTGGATTCTTTTTTGAAGTATTGTTACAGTTCCATGTTGTTAGACATCAGATAGTCTAAAGAAATATTTATAAAGAGTAAAATTCAAGAAGTTTCATATCCAAACACAAAAATTCAAAGGCAGTCCCCAATCTGAAAATATTTTGTGTTTACTTTTCAGGCCTCATGCTGTTTTACTTGAATACCTGAAATAGAACTGAATATGCAGCTTGTTTCTCATTTTGATGCTTTGATGCTATCGGCATTAATCCCAAAATAAAAACGGATTAGAAGTTAAACCACATAAATATTTTTCTGGGGAATTCCTGTAACTATATTCCTACTTACTTACTTATTTCTGTGTTTAAATTAAATAGATATAAAACTGCATTCATTAGTAGCTTATCCCTCCAAAATCTGATGGAATTGAAAGACTTAAATGGTTGCAAAAGGAGGGTGTCTGGGAAATAAATTGTTATTAAATGCAAAATCTAAATCTATGTCATTTTGTTCTAAACATAAGAGGGTTAACTGTGCTACCAGTAGCAGTGTTCAATTAAAAATGGCTTATATCCCATAGTTCAGTTATTGAAGTCTGTCTGCTTGATTTAATTCCACAATAAAATTGTTCTGTTAAAAATTCTTGTAACAACATATGGACAGGTTTTTATGTTAGTCAAGCAGATGCACACAGAATTCTAATATGTGCTTAAGGAGATACCCTTTTAACAATATAAAGACTTAACCTATATTTACAGCTGGGATTTGCATGAGTGTTTATTCAGTGAGGTATTAGTGGCCACTATCATGCTACATATGCAAGTTTTTTTGAGGGTATATTCAAATAAGAAAAACTCAAATCAGCACGATGAAGATTATGTCAAAACTAGCCTTTGCTTTCAATTTATATAGATGTATATTTGTGTGTATGTGTATATAAAACCCTAAATCCAACACAGGCTGTGAACATGTACTAAGTATAATTTCTGACTAATTCAGCACACTGCCAGCTGCCAAAAAGCCTTTTAGTCTGAAGTATGTTTCCCAGTACTACACTAACAAAAAATCTAAATAAGGAATGTTGTGGTTTTTAAAGGTGGCTGAGATGCCTAATCATCTTGTAGCATGAAGGTGTCAAACAGAGTGACATTCCTGAAGCTTGGGAGAAAGGGACACAGAGAGGTAGTAGAGAACATGTGACATCTGTGTGTTGCCTCCCCTTAACTTGAACCTCAAATGTTCCTATGGGCCCCAGCCAAGTATCTGGTTGTGCTGTGCATATTGGACACAAAGTGTGTGCAAGCCAAAAGCATAAGTAGGTCAGGTTTGACAATTTATTGTGGGTTAGTTAACACAAAATCCTTAGGAAAGGCAAGAGGCACTAAGAACAGCATAATGGGAAGGAGGCAGGGTACAATGCCTTTCAGGCCATTGGTAAATGACTTTTTAGGTTGCAAGAGAATATGAAGTGGAAGTAGTACCAATTCATAAGGGCTATGAATCTAAGTGGGAGATTTCTTAGGTATTTAAATTGCTCCTGGGCAAAATGGTTTACAGTATTTGAGGAAAAGGTGAGCTGTTACATGACAGAATAGAAACATCTGGTGGATTAAAATGAAAAAAAGATTTAAAGTATTTAATTAAAAAAATGCACAATGAAACAAAAACATAGCTACCTACACCTCCTCTATGTGAGGAAAAAAAAACCAATTTTGATTATTGGCCTCTGTTCCTGTTGATAAACCTAGTGCAGAGAAATTGTGGACATAATATTTTGCGTCTAACTTATAAAATAAAGTAGAATGCAAGCCTTAGTTTACATTGTTTATGAGTTTTTGATAAATAGTTTATTTTTAGTTCCTCTGAGCTTTATGTGAGCCCAGAGAAGGTACAGGATATGGTGGATATAGTAGAGGCATAAAATATATCACAAAGTGGATATTTTTATTCATGTACTTGAGAAACTGAGAAACACACCTAGACCCCCTGCCTTTCACAATGTTTGGTTTTTTTTATTTAGTAAAAATTGTTGTGTTTCGTGCTGTGAAGGAAATGTCACCATCCAGTCTATATTTTGATTTTCAGTGTCAGAAACTCTTACCTCCAAGCTGAACACCTATACAAAGGGCTCTTTTCTTTTTGCATGCCCAGAGTCATTATTCAGCCTTGCAGTTGTTTAACTCCTGCAGAAACACAGAAGGGAAGCTCTCTATGATGGGTGGCTGGCCAGCAATAATCAGCCCTGTCCAGAAATGCTGCCTGCTGCTCTGCTTCTGCCTCATGATTTTACAGATCCCTAATCTGCAAGATCCCTCTTAATCCATCCCTGCTGGCTTGAATTTTTAGCATTTTATTATATGGTTATACCTCATATAAAGACCTTGAACTAACTATAATATTTGCAAAGAATATTTTTATACTTTCATCATTGTGACCTACAATATTTGCTCTTTTCAGAAATATTGCAGCTGTTGTTAATATTGTGACTGTTTGGGGCTCTGTGTAGTGTATACACCCTTCAATATTGGTGATACTACTCAAAAACTCAAATTAAGCAGGAGGTCCCATTGTTCCAGGCAGGGTAGAAATGTAATCCTGGCTACAAAAAGCATGCAGTGTAAAAATTTGACACATCACATTAAGGGAAGGCTGGGACAGAGGTGGAAAAGTGGAAAAGAGTACATTATTGCATGAGGCGTAATGCTTTTTGTAGTTGGAAAAAAATGCCTGGCACTTCCAGGTTTTTAAGGCATTTTGCATGTTTCTCAATTGAGTTTATCATCAGTGGATGTCTCTTGTTTCCAGAACTATAATTTATACTCTAAAATCTCAATACTCAAAAGTAATTTAGGAAAGACAGGATCCTATTAGAAGCAGTGACAGCAGTGTGTCATTCCGAAGATAAAGAACAATGAAAGATTTAAGTGTTCAAAACCACAATAAAACATGAGCATGAGAAGACATGACACTTCATTCCCATCCAGCAAATAGCACTCCATCTTGCTTTCAAAGTGTGCTTAGATTTTTCATGCAAGCTCTTTCATATAGTGTCAGGAAGTGACTTGGAAAATAGTATACATAGAAATTTGTGAATATCACAAAAGGTTAATTGATTTTTTTTTTAAATTATTAGTAGCAGTATTAGTATTAGTATTTCACTTTTAAGGAAGTCATTTAGTTGTTTTAAACTAGCCCTTTCTCCTAAGTGTGGTTTCAGAATGCTGGTACCAACTATAGCCAAGTATCCTTGCAATGTTTGGAAAATTATCAGGTCCAAATGTAACATGGTTTGTGTTTTTATCATCACTTCATGCTTTGGAGCTTTTGGAGGTCTATAAATGACTATGTATTAACTCCACGGAAGGTATATATTGGTTACAGTTCTTGGGGGTGACAGAGCTGTATTTTTTCTCCCTTAAAAATAATGAGGTGAGTTGGCAGTAGTGCTGATTGTTCTGACAACAAGATATTTATCTACTAAATAATCTTGAGTACTAAAAGACTATGAAATCAACCATTTGGAACGTATTTGTTAACAGCTTTTCCTGAAAGCAGCAGCACTGAGTATATCTATTCTATATTCATTTAATGGCAATAAGAAAAAGTGATTCTTTTAATCACCAAGATACCTTGGTTCACAAAGCTCTATTTTGGAAATTTTGGAGAAAGGTGAAATTTTTTTTATCTGGAATTACCTTAATATGATGCCCAGTCACTGAAGGATTTTAAGTTCATCTCTTGTGATCTATGTTGCCCTAAAGCTGGAAATCAGGTTTCAGAATGCATTTATAAGTAACCTGAAATGATACTTATGAAGAAGTTAAAATTGCAGTTTGTTTGTCTTTTACATGATTGCAGATAAGTAAAAATCTGAGGCAGGAACTCCAATAATTCATAACTTCATTCATAGTATTCTTGAAGTCAGTAAGTTTCTTGTTTCACTTCCCAAGAACAGATGATCTTGTTTCTGCTGATCTTGAAAGTGAAAAATGAGTGAGCTTCATTCATATTTTTCCATTATTTTGCATTGCAGAATTTTTGCACTTCTGTTGACACAACAGACAAATCTCAAGGGAATTCTTCATCCATAAGCAACATGGTTTTGGGATGTTGCAGTCTGCATCTTCCTCTTTACTGAAGATCAAGTACTCAAATCGCATACTTTGAAGGAGTTGGCTTGATTGTCTTATCTGCCTTTTGAATTAAGCACATTTGGAGCTTTATTCAAAAGGCATGGTGGTGGCATGGTTTTATTCTGCACAGCATGCAAAGGTTTAGTGTTCACATTCCATATGATTTAAAATTCAGCAGAACTGCTTCAGAGCTGTAGATTCTTTTACTCTTCTGGCAGCTGTAGGAATTATTTCTTATCTGAATCATTATATGCAAACAGAGCATTAATTTGCAGCATGGAATGATACTTATTAGTGAAATGGCATGGTTAAAACTGAAGCCTTGTACGTAAAAACAAATGTAAACATACATACATGGGTGGAAACCACCATTACATTTGATTTCTCGTTGGATTAATCAATAGTATTTATACTAATAATCTCAATGATAATATGAGTTGTAGTGTTTTTTCTAATATAATGTATGATATACAATCCTAAGAAGCAATGCTGGAAACCTGATAAAGCAAATATTCAGAATATAAGAACTTGGTGTGCTGTGTTTGCAGTGCTAGCATCCTTTTAAACAAGATTTACTTAAGAATCTCTGTCTACATTCTTTTTAAATACTATTTTCTGTCTTTTTTAATTTTGAAGGTTATCATAAGAGTCAATTGAGTCATCTAAGATCTTAGAAACAACTATTATGAGATGTGAATCATTTCATCTTCTCTATTCGAGCCCCACAAATTTATACAGCTGACTGCAGTCCCAAGGAAGCTAACACTTCAGCAGAGCGTGGAGCAGAGCAATGTAGAAATTCCTGCTTTGTATCCAAAATCAGGTTATTTTGTGGTTGTTCCTGGGTTAGTGAGTGCTCCTTATTCATAGACATCATACGCCACTGGTACAGCTATGCTGCTTTCCCTTCTGGAGTTAGGTAATTCAGGATAAATGCGGGGGTCTCCTGTGGCACAGCATAGCCATGCTCATGGCTGGCATATTTTGTTTAGTTTGTGTGTCTGGTCGGTGCAGTCTGAGCTGGGCTTCTTTTTGACTCTTTGCTTGCTTATATGCGTATACATGAGGAATAAGTCTGTGTGCAACTCACACATGCACGGAAGGAGCAGGAGGCTCCAGATGAGCACACCGAAGAAGTGTGTTCAGCCTGGAGACCTGAGCAGCACCTAAACCTTGGGGTGTACTGGCACTGACTGCAGATTCATACCTTTACTGATATATTCTATTGCCAGGCTATGTAATGATATAAAACCAGATCAGAACCTAGCATTTTCCTGTCTAAAGCCTGCTGGTGAATACTGCTATATGTGAGCAGGGTATTCTTGTTTTTCTGCTGTGAGAGTTAAAAAAATTTCATCATTGTGTAAACACTGTGAAAGAAAAATTAGCTATCCCATCTGCTTTCCTCTGACTAACATTTCTTCCATCACATGTTTAACACTAAGCCTCTCTGATGGAATTAAAAATAGATGGCTATAGAGGAGCCCACATCTATTAATTGACATTCAATCTTTGAAACTTACAACCATAAAATCACTGGAGTAACAGACTGAACCAGGCATTTATATGAGTGAGGTTTTCATTAAAGGCACCAGTTGCACTCTTTCTGTATTTTATCATTTTGGCAAAAGTCTGTTGGGAAGCATAAGTGTGAAGATAAATTGATGTGTCTTACACCAACTGGAAAAGAGGAAAGGGTTAATTTTAATTCCTCAGGAAAGTGAAAAGCAGAAGATTTCATTTCTTCTGCGTCTCTTACCAGCCCATCATTGCAATTATCTGATCACCTCAGAATCACGGTTATAGTGACAGTGAATGATTGATCTATTTTTTTGGCAGCATGATACAAAAGTGGAAGAGGAAATCCATTCCGCTCTGAGCTTGTCACAGCCTAAAGGGTTATCTGGCCTGTGCGTGTGTAGAGATCACAACTGTGGGTTCATAGGACATGGCATGGAGGCTTTGTCCATTAAATCTTAACTTGTAGTCTTGTAGTGAAAATGCTTTTAGTAATTAAGACAGAAGTAAAAGAGAGATGATCTTGCAGGATCATAGTGGAGGACGGGAGACAGGCAGCTTTAATGCTTTAGTGTTAACTAAACTTGCACTGGAATGTCATGCACTATTTTTTTTTTTTTTTTTTAATAACAATTCAGTAGTTTCTAGTAGGATTTCAAGTGTATGGAAACTCTTGAACAGCAAACCCAAACTATGGGCATAGTTCTATGATTCTGTGGAACTGAAGAAGCTGCGTAGCCACATAAGCTCTCTTAAACAAGTTTGCACGTAAAACGTTTTGTTTTCAGTTTAATTAAGATGATGGTTGAAACAGAGTATGTTTGCAAAACAAATTGGTGTGAAATCATAACTATGATTTCCTTAAAATTCATATATTATTGTAGAAGCACTGAGGCATTTCTCTCACTATACAGCATTGAATTATTCAGTATCACATAGGGTTGCAAAATGTATTGGGTTTTTTTCTTATAGATGCTTATCATTAAACCCATCATTGTATTTGAGACAGCTGGATGAGTAAAATAATAAACCTGCTGAAATTGCATCAAAAGAGGCAGAACTGTTGACAAAAAGAGTGGGTTTCAGAGCTAAAAAAGACCATTAGGTATGGTTACATGACAGTCATGGCTGAGACTATCAAAGGAATGCATGTATTGGTATAATGATGTCTCTTTGTTCCACAACTAAAGTTGTGTTAATGATGAAAACCACTACCCTTCTGACTCATTTATTATTAACCATGTCTTCCGCCAGTGTTAATCATATATTCCTTTGATGCACACAAGTCCATAAGCCAAGCCATTGTCAGGAGAGAGTATTAGTTAATACACATATGGTAAAATTCTTAATAGTTTTCCTTTCCCTATTGTTGAAAAATAATATAGTGCATTCAAAACACTACTTATTCAATTGCAATGTTAAGTTGAAATATAAAGTATTGACTAAATGTCATTGTTTTGGTAACCAGTTCTTCCTGAGGTTATTTCCTGTGACTACTGCTACAATTTTAAGTAATGTTTCTAACAAAAATTGTAGTGTCCCATTTTAATTAATATAATGAGCATTCATGAACCAAAATGAAAGTAATAAATAAATGGAAAAATATCAGGAATTAATCATACTTTGAAGTCACATAAGATGGATGGATGGATGGACGGACGGATGGACAGACGGATGGATGGTTGGATGGATGGAAGGATGGAAGAAAAAATTCACACTGTGTCCTAACAAAACACCTCTTCCATAGCCATAAAAATTATAATGATTAGAGAAATATACCTTAAAATCAATGAAGAAACTGCTAACTCAAGATATTTTTTAGTTACAAGAGATACTTCATTGCACTGCACCCTTCTTGTTGATACCAGTAAGATTAACTTCAAAAGTCAGCTCTTTCAGGCTATAGAGAGCTGTCACCCTTGGAGATATTTTCTTACAATTAGAGGCAACTTGCCAGGGAAACACTTGCATTTGCATATGCAAATTTTTGAATGTGACTGTCCTCTTGACACTTCTGGTTTTCCACTTTTGGAAACATCATGTTATGGGTTTCCCCAAAGTGTGGACTTGCCAGCTGTGCAATCGTTGCAAACAGGAGCTGGAAGAGAATTGTCTGTTTCCCTTCGTCTTCCCTCTACCAAGTACACAAACTGTTTTCACTGCTTATAAGATACTCCTTTTGAGACATTCCTGTGAGTTCGCTTACCAGGGCGACTACTTATGCACACTGTTAACTGCTGGTGTGTGCAAGCTAATGCAATCTAATTTAGACCACAGTGAAATAAAAAGTTACTTGAATCATTTCAAGTTTATGAAGTTGACTTACTTTGTGTTTTCCACAGGCTAAGAGCTGGCAGTCAATCTGCAGTATCTCTTTCGGTAAATTTACTGTCAGCTGCATATTTGCAATTATAACTGCTTTTGGCAGTATTTTAATACTTATGAGATATTTTCTTTTGTGCTTTATGTGGAATTGTGATATTTCAGGTTACACTAAAGTTAGCCTTTTAATTTCATTTGCAACTGAAATACAGAATATCTTGGTGGATCTTTGGGGTGACCTAATTGCGGCCTTCCATTACCTTAAGGGAGCCTACAAGAAAGATGGAGAGAGACTTTTTACAAAAGCATGTAGTGACAGGACGAGGGGGAATGGCTTCAAACTGAAAGAAGGTAGGTTTAGATTAGGTATTAGGAAGAAATTATTTACTGTGAGTGTGGTGAGACACTGGAACAGGTTGCACAGAGAATTTGGGGATGCCTTCTTCCTGGAAGTGTTCAAGGCCAGGTTGAATGGAGCTCTGAGCAAGATGGTCCAGTGAAAGGTGTCCCTTCCCACAGCAGGGGTGTTTAAACTAGATGATCTTTAAAGTCCCTTCCAACCCAAGCCATTACATGATTGTATGATCTTTAGCACCAACCAGGAAGCCCACTGTACTTAGCACCTGCTAAAGTTTTCCTTCCCTGTGCTTGCCAGTAAGCAGTGACAATGCTGCAATGGTGAGGAAAGAGCTTTTCAAAGCAAAGTATTGTTTTGCCAAGAAAAAATTCAATTAAATAACAAAATGCCTTGTCTGTACTTGTGAATCCTTAGGAAGCAAAGTTGGTGGTTTTTTGGCTAAGAGAGAGGATAGCACTATACTCAAGCCATCTAATTTTAGGTAATCTACTCAGATTTTGAATCACCTTTGAAGGGGATTCCTTTTTCTCCCTCAAGGGTCAGGAATCTTGAGCTTTTAACTTCAAGTATTCTGAATTACATTTGAATTAGATAAGGTGTGTAAAGCATTCAATTTCATCTTTCTTGGTACAGATTCTCTGTCATAGTTGGTAGTTACTGATCTGTAACTAATTAGTAACTAATATAGTTATTAATCTGCCCTCCCCATTTCTCTGTAGGACTGGTCTTTTTGCTGTTCAGGGTTCTTTATCTGCCCTTTCTCAAATGTTAGAAAACTTGCCCTACTAACACAGCTGAGATCTTCATGGCATCATGATGGCTGGCTGTATGTTTTATGAGGATTCTTCAGGGACCTACTAGCTCATATCTTTCTTCTCCCTTTCTTGCTATATTTTATGAACACTTTCTAGATTATAAAAGTAATACTTGAAGTACACATAACATACAGATGAAATCATGACTGGTTGTTACACTTGCCAATTTTTCAGTGATGATATGATATAAAATTTTAATTTTTAAAAAAAATAAACATTGGAAAGCTTTTTTCTTTTTGGTTTGTGTGGTGTTTTGTTTGTTTGTTTGTTTTTTGGGTTTTTTTCCTACCCAACTAATGTTAAACAATTCTATTTTTTATTAAAATTACAAAATTTTATTAGTAGTGTTATTAGATCCTCATGATTTAAATTTGGATTTTTACACTTATCAACAAAATACCTCTGTTTTTCAAACTACATTCCATATTTTTTATATATACACTTGTCTGTATCTGCAATTTCATGTACTCAAAGAGACTGGTTTTGTCTGGATCTGGAGTCTTTCATGTTGCTGTATAGATGAGACAGAAAAAAATATAGCCAATAGTTATCCACTGATGCTTTGATGTTAGTTCTTTGGCTGTTTGGGTAAGTGTTGCCAGGGTAGTATTTTACTCCCTTTATTGCATTCTTTTCATTGTAGTCACTGAAGGGCATGCTCTTGAATTTAGTGTTTTAAGCTGTGCTGTTGTCTCAGTTTTATATGGGCATGTTAATTATTGCTGCACTTGAAAATCTTGTTCTTGGCTAGGTAAAATACCTGTTTGCAGAGAAGCAGAATTGTAGGTGTCAGGAAACCTTTTTTCCCTGCACCACTCCTTGGTACCTGCTGCAGCATCAGGGACCAGTAGCAGCATAGCAAAGAAAACTGGGGCCATGGAAATACCCAGCTGTCTTGCTCATTTTGTTCAAGTTGCCTGGTGCACGCAACTTCAAGCACCTTTGTCATTATTTTCAACAGATTTTCAACATCAATTTCTGTTCATTTTCATTAAAATGACATAACTCTTCCAATGTATTCTGTTAGGAAATTTGGTCTGATTTATGCTTCAACTAGCTGAAGGGAATATTGCATATGGAGAAAATAAACAACTTTAAAAAAATGTTTCCAAAGCTTATTTTCTTCTGGGAGCATTTTAAATTCAGGCTTCCAGTCAGTGTGGTATTGAGTTTTAAACCAGTATCAAAAGTGACAGTTTAAAAGAGTTTAAAAAAGCTTTTGGGGATAAACATGCTGGTTTTAATGCATAAAGACAAACAGTCCTGCTTGTTTTCTTCACTTGCAAAGTTTTATGCTTAATTTAAATCAAAACTGTGTCAGTTCTTCCCTTTACAATTAGAATTTCACTTCATTTTTGAATGTGCTCTTCTTAATGTTTCTCATAAAAGTTTGTGGAAAGGCTGGCTTGTCTCCCTCTCCCACTTAGGCAAGTTGTCAAATGTAGAAATCTACATTTTAACTATTTACAATAGATGGACTTTGGCTTTGTATTTTGATTGTGTAGGTTTTTTTGAGTTTGGGTTTTTTTAACTCCTTGGACTCTCTGGATGACAATTTATTTCCCTACTCTGATGCAGTGCAAAGAGGTGAAACTATATGTAAGGTCTCATGTAAATCATAGTTTTCAATCCCATAGATACGTTAATTTTCAGATTCTTTCAGGAGACAGTAAAAAAAGAGGCTTCTGTTCAGGCTCTTCCTCACATACAGCTTCTTATTTATTTTCAGTGTAAGTGCCTCCGCCTCCTCTCCACTGATATCCTCCACCTTTGGTCTGTCTTTCCAAGGTGTAGTTTCGCTGCCTGCATCTGCCACTGCTCATTTTCCAAATGACATCAATGTGAAGCTGAACTGGTTTCTGACATCTGGCTGTTGCCCAAAGCATAATGAACAGCCAAGAAAAAAAAGACCAAAATCTTATTAATTTGTGTTTTCTGCTGCTTGGCAGCATCATAATCACTCTCAGTTCCTGTGTGTAAATCAAGAATGTATCACTGTACTGCTGTATGTTTGTTTGGTATTTGGGTGTCTTTTGGTATCTCAAAATACTGGCAGGGAGATATTTAAATGAAAATATATATATATACTACTCCTGAAGTCTGTGGATTAGGCTTCTATACTCACATGAAAAAGCAAATAAAGCAAAAACAGTGAAGTACATTCAAAAAATGTACATGTATCCCAAGCTTGTTCCTGGAAGAAATATTCTCAGAGGTATACTTGCACAATGCCTAGCATAGCTAGTGGCAAGTTCTAATAAAAATTATTTTATTATTTTAAATAATAAGTGCTGTAAGTCAGCAGGAGTTTATGTGATAGCCCTGACCTGTTTAGGACCTGCAAAATGCTGTACAGTGAGACGGATTGCTTGGAAGCTGACCCAACAGAGTAGCATTAAATCCCCGAGGAATTAGCACTATCTATGCCTGTCCCACTTGTATCCTCAAGAGCAAACTGATTTTTTTCAGCAGTGTCATGTCTAGAAGGATAAACATTTAAAAGAAAAAATCAGACTAGGAACAGTTCCACCAAAATGCTTTGCAGACTGCAGATATCTATGTATCTATGTATATTTTCTCTGAGGGGACAGATGATGAAAAAACTGTGTGTAACAGTGCTAGCCATATTTGCTGGGCTTGTAGAATGATGTTATGGTTATAAATGAGGTACCAGTTGCTCTTTTTTGTTTGCTTCCACTCATACAGAGTATCTGTGTTCCAGAGTCCTCCACAGCCCAGGCAGAGCAGAATGGCTCTCAGGTGCTGCCTTCTGCACTCCCCCAAGGGCACATTTCCTTCTGCTTCACCCTGCTTCCAGGTGATTAGAGGGCAAACCATGCCTCTGAAGGAAACTGGACATGCCTCAGGAAAATGAGGCAAATATACATTACTGCAAAATAAGTGATTCACTGTCTTGGTTTTTTCCATATGTAGAAATCTGAGGAGTGGAACAGGAACAGATTTTAAATAGGCTTCACCTGGCCTTTATGGGACAATCAAAGTTGTATGCTGCTGTAGAAAATTATTTAGGTGTGATTTTGGTTTTGCTGTCTTCTATAGTCATACAGTAAGAATGAGACTACAGGACACAAAGTTTTCAAATTAGAGCAAGTATGATTCACTGTGGTTTGAATGTGTTTCCAGAATTTTGACTTAGTTTTGTCTTTAACATAACTCTGATAGTCCCTTGATCCATGTCCTCTTTTTGAGATTTCTCTCTTTGACAAGATCTATCAGATTTCTGAAACTTGTATAGGCTCCCCAGGTGTGCTCAAGTCCCATCTAACCTGGATCTGTCAGCAGGTCTGATCTCCAGGGACCATGTGCACAGTTTAGCATCAGTCTTAGCACATCTTCCTAAACTATACTTGTCTTTTTGCAGGGCAGTATGTATATGGGTGTGAACTGCTGTATCTTCCCCACAGCCTGGAGAAGAGAGATTAGTACTGTAGGCTGGGGGCAGGTCTGGCAGCTGGTTGATTATAGGAGCAGGATTTCAGGGAGTGCAGGAAAACACTGTAGGTGTCTTTGATTATTGGTTTCTTTTTTTATTTTTGCTCTTTCACTCACTTTAACCCCCTTCCTTCCTTCCTTCCTTCCTTCCTTCCTTCCTTCCTTCCTTCCTTCCTTCCTTCCTTCCTTCCTTCCTTCCTTCCTTCCTTCCTTCCTTCCTTCCTTCCTTCCTTCCTTCCTTCCTTCCTTCCTTCCTTCCTTCCTCCCTCCCTCCCTCCCTCCCTCCCTCCCTCCCTCCCTCCCTCCCTCCCTCCCTCCCTTCCTTCCTTCCTCCCTTCCTTCCTTCCTTCCTTCCTTCCTTCCTTCCTTCCTTCCTTCCTTCCTTCCTTCCTTCTTTCCTTCCTTCCTTCCTTCCTTCCTTCCTTCCTTCCTTCCTTCCTTCCTTCCTTCCTTCCTTCCTTCCTTCCTTCCTTCCTTCTTTCCTTCCTTCTTTCCTTCCGACTTGGAACTGAACCTGGAACATAAATACCAGACAGTTCATGCTTCATTAGAGGGAACAAAAAAATAGTCAGCATGACTTCTACAGACCTAGTGTGAAAACCAGTCACTCTGACATTGTCCTAGATAACCCAAAAAAACGTGCATTGTATTCTAGCGTTCATATAGTTTCGTATTTTTACACGATATCAGGTTTCAAAAGGACATTGGGGTGCTGGAGGGTTTCCAAAGAAGGACGACAAATCTGGCAAAGAATCTGAAGCACAAGTCTGATGAGGGAGCTGGAGTTGCTTATCTTAGAGAAAAGGAGGCTCAGGGGGTAACTTAACTCTCTCTACAACTATAGGGAGGTTATAGCCTGGTCGGCCTCTTCTGCCATAGCTCAAGTGGATATCAAAGGATGAAAGGAAATGGCCTTAAATTGCCATTCCTGAGGAGGTTCAGATTAGGTATTAGAAGATTTTTTTTCACTGAAAGAGTGGTTAGGCGTGGGAATAAGTTGCCCAGGTAGATGGTGGAGTCACTGTCTCTGGAAGTGCTCAAGCATGTCTGGGTGCAGCATTTGGGGATATGGTTTAGGGGTGGTTATGGTGGCGATGGGTTGATGGCCAGACTAGATGATCTGGAAGGTGTCTTTCAGCCTTGATGATTCTGTGATTCTGTGAAATGAGCATGTCTTTTGTATTATGCACTTGTAATAAAAAAAAAACGTGAACTCGTAGTTTGAAAAGACTTTATGTGGAGGAAATCCTGACAGCTAGGAGGGAAAGGCAAGGAAATATCTTTCTTTTTTGAGTAAGGACTATTCAAACAGTTCATTTTTTGACTTTTTTTATTAACTAAATTTTTAATTATGGAATACATGGGTGAATTACTTCTGTGCATCGGTACAGCACAAAGGTATGATCACAAGATGTTTTAATGGCTATATGAACTAAAACTCTGCTTCTGTGATCACTGTTCTGGATCTTTATTCACTGTAATAAGTATCTCCTATGAGAATAGGGTAAATATTTTATAACGTAAGTGTAAGATTTTAAGTTAACTGGTAATTTTCTTGAACTATTTTTAAAGGGATTAATCAAAGAGCAATTAGAAAGTGCAGTTAGTTTGATACTGGTAAAGAAATTTATTTGAAACTTATTTTCCCTTTAAAATGCTGACTCAATGAGTTATTAGCTTACCTTGTTTTGTCATGTAGCAATGCTGTGGCAAGACTGCTATACAGACTGCAAAGTCTGTCTTTCTACATATCAGATTTTAAGGATTAGATCATGCTGATTTTTGCATGTAGCTTTAACTGTGCAGTGATAGGAACTTCCCTGTAGTTCAGCAGGAATGATATGGACAAAGTGTGTAAGGTCAACACACACACACCAGAGAGCTATATTGATATAGGTGGCTTATAGGTGCTTTTGTTACTTCTTTTCATTTCTTTTTTTCTGCAGACTATCATCATCAAACATATAATAGCTATTTATTTATGTGTAGTGTGCAGGTATATATATGTACAAATATTGCTCTGAGGGAGACTATTTTTATTTCTGAGTGCAGGATTATCATTGTTTTCTAGTAAGTAGGTTCCACTTGTCAGAAATCTACATTAGAGATGTCAAGAAGAACCGGTAAATATTCTGCCCCGGTTTATTCAATATAGGAACAAATTAAGTTTATTCAGTGAATATCTTTGAACTTTTCAGAAGCTTTCAATACCACTGATTATAAATCCTGACTTTCTTGTGTATTGCCTGTCCTTAATTTGGACATGGCCTTGAAATTAGAGCTGCACTGCTCATATCCTAACTGAATGCAGGAGTTCCTGCGTTACCACAGCTTTGCCTGGGAACTTGATAAGAAGGTTAGGATTTTAATGATGTTGGTGCTTAGGAAAATATGTTTTGTTTCATATGACCTGGATAGAAAGATCACTTGTAAGCCCAGTGTAACTAACTAGTTAAAAATGCAGTTGCTACATGTTGTAAGGTTGGGAATATCAGTGTCAGAATTAATGAATTTTCACCTACTTCTCATAGATTAATTTAGAGAATTAGCTAAAACTCCATTTAGATTTATTGCTTCCACAGAGACTTGAAATTATAGTCTCATATATCCTTTGTCACTACTTCCATTTGTTTGGGAAAGGTAGGCTAGTTTGGTGCATGTGTGTGCCATGATTTGTGATTATTGTCTCACAATTTGTGATTGTTGTCTTGGGAGCTCCTTGAAGTGTAGCCTGGCTGTGTATGCACCTAGAGGGCATTTCGTAGATGATGCATTTTCTGAAAACGTTTTCAGATATGTCACAGCCTCACAGAAGGCTCTTCTATGTGGAAATCCAATAGAACGATGAAAAGGAGACTGGAAACATTTCTGAGTCCATTAGAAGGATACAGCTTGAGGATCTGTCCCCCTACATGTGGTTTGCAGCAAATAGTAGCTGAAGCGCTCATCCCAAGCAAGAATATATGCATGTTCTAGAGATTAATTTTCAGAATGTTGTCTCCCTGTAAACCCTAATTTCTCCTCTGATAAACTTTAATTTTCTCCTCTGATAAACATTTTCCAAAGGAGAAAGCCCAAACTATAACAGAAAGTGTCATTAATATTAGTTCTAATAGGCTGTAGTTACTAAGGTATAAAGATGATGCTGTACTTTTAGATGCATTCCTGAATGGAATAAATATTTTATCGATGTGCAGGAATGGGAATTGCTGCATTACTTACAATGCATAACTCTTTCATAGATTTTTATATCTCAAGTGATTGCCCATAAAATCCATGACAGTGTGATGCATTTGCCTCAGCATACATTGTTTGAAGAAAAACAATTTTAGAATTAATGCACAAATTTTGTGATTTTTATTGACTATTTTTCTTTCATTTCTCTTCTCTTATACTTTAGATATTGAAAGCCCAGTTGGATAGGAAATTACTATGGCTGTAAGGAAATAGCATTGCACCATTGAAGTATCAGGGATCATTCATTTCCAGCTATGTTAAGTTTCCCATAGTAGGCCTGAAGGGTCAAAATACTGGACTTTAAACCCATCAGCTGCTAGAGTTGAATTCAACAGAATTCATTTTATACCTTTTGTCACTAGGACTTTCATCAGTTTTACAAGGGGAAAGAGGGAAAGACCTGTTTACAAGATAATCTGAAAAGTTATGCTGAAGTTACGCAGAAAATATTCTGTTAACAGTGATGAACAGCAAGAATGAATTAGTTAACAGAGCTCAGATGCAGCAGTCAAAAGTATACAGTAGATCTACCTTCTTAAATATAAGTGCAAAATTATCAGAAAAAATCATATATCGTACATACAGAAATTAAAATGTGCAAAAATTTGTGATTTTTTTACACATTAATCCAGATGCATTTGTTTCAACATTTTTAGTAGTTGTATACATATACATACAAATACACATACGCATATACATATACATATGCATACACATATACATACACTTATGCACACACACTGAAATGTAATTTATGAACCATTGAACCATGATTAAATTAAGATGCATGAGACTGAATGTGTAAAATTTATAATGTGTGTGTTTATTTGTGCTGAAGTATTGTTTATTTAGAACAGTGCCATGCTGCCATAATATGTACTGTGTTTGCTTTACAAAATTCTGGAGCAACAGTGATGTTATAGATGCATCTGAACATGATACATGAATTGAACATGAAGTTGTTTTGCATGGAAATGATCTATTTCAAGTAGCTGTTCTGTATGAAGTGAAATATCCTTTAAGTAAAAAAATAGAGTTAAAAAATGTTTTCAAATATTTAAGGCTGTAAATCTAAAGAAGAGAAATATGACAGAAACCAGAACTTGTCAGCATACAGGGAGAGTTTTGCTTAAAATTCAAGATTTACTCCTTTTTATATGACTACATAATTCTCCTTTAAAAGAACTGGAAGTTTAAAAGTACTTCAAGTATTTAAAAACTTCTATAAATCAAAATGTGAGGATCATTGGAAATATGTGATTTGTAGATATATGCCTTTGGCTGTTGTTAAATATATTGATCATGTGTGTACATTTTTGTTTACTGCAAAAGTAATCTGTAATATACAGTCAGGCTTAACTTCCTCAAATTTTAATAGTAAATTCATTGTAAAACACATCTTGCAATATGTTGTGTTTTCCATATGATAAAAATACTTGAATCCAAAAATACTGTATTTTTGTCTGTTTCAAATACCAGGCTTACACTACTGAGTTAGTAAATAGTCACAGAAATAAAGCCTAGGTCAATATTTCCTTTGAGAAATTATAAAGCTCAACTATAATTAGCATGAACATTGTATGTATTGTTACATATGCTCTCAGCAGTGGAAAGAAATTGTTTAAAGGTTTAGTCTAGAACTGTTGGGTCTTTTACATCTAGAACTTTTTGAAAATCTCTGCTGTTAAGTTCTTCAGAATTAAATTTTGGAATCTGAAGAAATAGTGTCTGGCCAGATTGCTTACTAGTCCAGATCTGTGTAAAGAAGAATGCTATATGTTAAAAAGTGATAAAAAGGAGGAAAAATAGCATTCAATGCTAAAATACATTCTTCAGAAGCTGAAGGGACTTCCAGATTTTTTAAATGCACATAGCTTCTTTCCTGCTGTTTTTCTAGTCTTATGATTGTTTGATTCAAGAAGTAGGTCTGAGACAGCACGAAAAAATTACCAGTTTAATAGGTAAATTGTACCTAAAAATTAATTTGGGTGCCTTTCCATAAGGTGTTTTGTTATGGGGGAGAAAATCCTACTTTTTTCAAACCTGACAAATAGGTTAACATTTTGCTTTATGTAGAGACCTAAGTTAAAAGTCAGCCATGGAGCTGTGATTATTTCTCTGTAGTATTTGGACTGTTTGCCAGTGCTTCAGAGACCACTTCCGTGAACGCTGTGCAGAGCACCAAAATGACTTACCATTTAGTTGTTCTCAGTACCTTATGAGCCAGGAGATGTAACAATACTTTCAATTTCTTTATGTGAATTTCAGTTGAGCCACATTAGTGTTCTCTTAGATAAGCTTGTTTGAATGATAACATTCATCTCGTCGTATGGTGTAATTTAAATATACTGTAGTGCTGTACAAAGTTCTGTTCCATTCAGCGGAATCTCTGTTGCCCCCTTTTTCAGATGACGGTTGCTGCTGGTACGAGCATTGAGAATAACATTCAAAGGACCATATCCTGCCCTAATGTATGTTCAAAATATCTTGGTTTTTTGCGTAATTTAAATATGAAGCCTCCTTATGTGAATTTGATATTTTGTTGCCCACAGAAGCTTGTGCATCTCGAGGTTACTTCACATTATATATTTCAGGGTCAATGAATATTGTACTACAAGTGAGGTCGCAGCCTATCAAAATTCCCAAATGGCTGTAATTTCTTTCTATGTGGTTTGATGGTGTAGCTAAATAAAGATGATGATAATATATTCATAGTTCCTTCTGCATTTACCTTGCTTCCCAGCCAGCTCAATGCTCCTGTCAGTTGAAATCAGCAGTAGACAAAATGAGGAAAGCAATGAGAGGCTATATTTATTCTACTTAACCTTGTTTTAAATTGCCTTTTGATATGAAGATTTGTAATAATAAATGTGGAAGGAAGTTAATTTCATTTTTCTTGCCTAGGCAAATATATACCATGATGTAAAATAGAAGGAGGTAGGAGTTGTTGCTTATGAAAGGTAGAATAAGTGATATATCTGGTTAAGAAAAGAAGCAAAGAATTCACTTGTAGTATAATAGGTCATTTGTCTTTTTAGACCAAAGCTATTCGGATAATGTAAAGCTGTTGGGCCAAAATTGAACTCTTACACATTAATGGGGAAACATTAATGAAAATTGGGATGTACTCTTGAGAAGAGACTGTGGCTCTGCATTTTATAGAAGCTATTTTTTAATCATGTAATGTGTTCAATTTATTTTTCAACTAAAGATTATCATATTTATAGGGGAACTGTCAGACGGAATTCTGAATAAACATTTCCATCCTCTTAAGTTCTTTGAAGATATAGCAAATAATCAAAGAACAAGCACAATCTAGTTAAAGTAACTAATACTTAAAAGAGAAAATACTGTGCTTTATATTGGTAAGAAGTGAATTTGTCCTCTCTGTCTGGGAAAAGAACCTCAAACCAGTCTTTTATTCTGGAAAGTTTGTGCTCTTAAGGGAAATTCTTTACGCTGCATTCTTAGAAGATACTGCATCTGACCGTCTGAATCATTGTGGATTTCTGCATACATTCCTGGAATAGATCAATATTATAAATTCTTGGCTATGATTTGTACTGTTTGATTCCATTTTCAGACTTTCTTCTATGCAAAGGAAAAACACTTCCTTAATACACAGTGTATGATTAATCTCCAATCTCTTCTGGATTTTAAACATTACTTTAACTTCTCCAGTGCCATTTTAGTATTCTAGCCTGCAAATAGTACCCTTTGTAATGGAAGACAGTAATATGAAAGATGGTAATATGGCAGAAATTATAAGCATGGAAAAATGCACTATTTCCAAATTAGTTATAGAAGTCCATGCTATGACTTTAAAATTGTTTGCAATCTTTATGTTTTATTTGAGCAACCTGGTCTAATGGCAGGTACCCCTGCCTATGGCAGAGAGTTGGAACTAGATAATCTTTAAGGTCCTTTCCAACCCAAAACATTCTATTGTTCTATAATTTTTAAATTTATAGTTAATAATGTCCATAATTTCTGTTAGTTATAAAAGAATCCTGTTCAGAGATAGAATATATTCCCTAATAACATCTATGTATCATCCAAATGCACTTGAGCAAGAGCAAAAAGTGGAAATCTGCACTCAGCCTTTCACCCAGCATCTTGCAGGGAGGACAGGAAGGGAAGCCAGTTCTGCTTTACAAGTACAAAATTAAGTAAATAATTTATTTTATACCATTCAATGCCAATGGCACAATTATCTGTGTGAACCATAGTTTTAATGATGGGCATTGAGACTGTCAAATTTGCAAGTGAAACTGATTGAATGCATGGTAAATTTTCAATTATTGGGCTGCCTTATCCTGAAAAGTTTCTTGTAACTACTGTGAATTACACAACTTTGTATTTCTGCCTGTTGTAAAAGGGATGACTACAGAGGATAGCCTCCAAACTGAAAAACTTTTAGTCAGTATATACTGCACTGCTTCAGCATTTTAATTACGTGGCGTTAATTATAAGTCATAATTAATTATAAACCTCAGTTACTTAGTCAAAAAGGCACAATACATTTGTATAGGCTTTTCTGGGTCTTAATCTCAGATCCAAAATATATTTCTAGAATTAATCGCCTAGAGGCAGTGTTTGAAATGCTAAAGACATAAAGAAAAACAGAATAGATAGATATTTGTTCATGAGGCAAATATGCTTAAATATTAACAAAGGCTTTCTTAAGCCCAAGTAACATCTCTTATTGTCCTTAATAACAAATGTAAGCAGGTTTTTAGGTATAAAGGGTATATAGTATGTCATTTTGCTTAATGGAAACACAGTGCAAGGCTTGCAATAAAGCTGGAGCTCAAGAAGAAACTGCTAGATATTCAAAATTGAGAATTCAGATATTATGGTGATTTCCAAGGTACAACTTTGTGGACAGGTTCCCACACTTGAAAATTTCTAATTTTTATGCTGTTGTTCTGTGAAGTTTACACCTTCATCATTATAGGCTTCAATTTACCTTTATTCCCACATAAACTTTCTCTTTGCTACTTCTCATTATTATCAAGTGTTTACACAGCAGAAGCTGAGGGAAGAAGTGGTTATTTTTGTTTATTTTTATATATATATATATATACACTTAGCAGATTATTCTCCTCTGTATTGTTTAGTGGGATAACTGCTAGGTTTGCTGTCTTTCATGCAAAATATCCCAAATCATGATTCTATCTATCTATCTATCTATCTATCTATCTATCTATCTATCCATCCATCCATCCATCCATCCATCCATCCATCCATCCATCTATGTCATTTTAGTAGACTGGTCTTTAAACAACCATTCCAATTGCTATTTACTTTGTAAATACTATTGCTTGATAAGAATATCTGTAGATGTAAGCTTAAAGTACACACACGTTATAAAATGGCTGGATGAACATTCCTGATGGATATAGAGTCACTTAGACAGGACTGTCTATCATGCTGTGATATCTCAATGCCATTACTTGATGATGGGAAGCAGTGCAAAGACAGACAGGACACTTTGTATGCAGATCCAGTTGCTGTGGCTGCGTGACCTTGAGCTTCTGCAAAATTGCAGCATTATTACTTCTTTGCTTTACAGCTCTTTAAGATCCACAGTGAAAATGTAAACAGCAAAATATGAAAGAAAATGCTGACAGATATTAAACATGCTGTGTTTCTTCATTCAAAACAGAACTTGAATCTGTGTTTTTGTAAAACAAAATTGAACTATATAATAAATGAAAACATACTTTACTACATATAACCAAGAAGAAAACTAATTATTTCGTTTTAACCAAGTGCAAACACAATGCATGTTATTGAACCACCAGCTGTTAACACTCCTCTTTCATGGAAAAGCCACATTTGTTTAGTCTAAAGGGATATATACCTTCAGGAATTCTTTGAGCTAGTCAGAAGTTTCAGAGTAAGTACTTTGAAAGGCAGGGTCTTTTGAATTCCAGCATGTGTGATTCAGATTTTTTTCTTTGGATGGATGCCTTTGTTAATTACAAAACTTAATGTGCTTAAATTTTTAACATTATTATTATTATTATTATTATTATTATTATTATTATTATTATTATTATAATATTATTATTATTTTATGGCTTTAGATAAGATATAGAGTATATTCGTAGACTTTCTACAGGAGCTCTGTAGGAAAACAGCAATTTGTGACTATTTTGTCAAATTCAGCAGTTATGCAGCATCTTATAAAATCGCTGGTTTTCATTAATCCACAACCTTAGTTCTTTACACTATTTCCAAAGGTGTTTTGAGAGGGTTACAGTAAGGAGGGGAAAGAGAGAGAAAGCTTTGGTAATATGCAGATGCCTTAAAATATCAACATATTTATTTTTCTCCTATATGACAATAAAACTGTACTTCCAAGGTTTATTTTCATGAAAGATTAAATCCTGCTTATTTTCATAAGTTTGTTCATGTGAATAAGCTGAGCATGTATTTTCCTTAAATTTAAGCCGAATGCCTTTATTCCAAAAGAGAGATAATTTTTTTCTCTGTTGGGAACATCTCTGAGATCAAGAGGAAAAAGTACTCCAGAACTGCTACACAGAGGAAGAAAAACTCAGAAGCCTAAGCATAATTACAGGCCTCCAACCTTTCTCAGGTTGTTATGAAAGCACCTTGAGCTTTCAGCTCAGCTCCTTCAGCTTGTTTTCAGCCTTTATAGAGATCAGGGATTTACCAAAGAGTGACCTACCACGTGAAGCTACAAACCTGTTTTATGGTGATCACCTGACACTTTCAAGGCTCAGACCCTCTTGACACATACATGTCTTACTTACGTCCATGGAATGGAAAAAATGCAGCGAGGTTTCTTTCCTCAAGCTTTTCACAAGCTCGGTAGTTCAAAGTCTCCAGGAGTTGCTTCATTCACAAATAAACTCGCAAAGAAAAGTAATTCTGATTTGTTCTCACTGCCAGTGACTGTGCATCTCTCTCTTTCCAGCATGACACTAATCTTTGGCCCTCGTTTCTCATTTCCCTGCCACAGGGCCAGCAAATCTCACTGTGCAGCCCAACGTTTCTGCCTCTGCTCCAGATCTTGTGACAGGCTATGAGCTGCTAGATCTGCTGCCGGGCCAGCTCTGTGTCAAATCATGAGGTAGAAAGAGATAGCAGCAATGCTTTGCAACTGGGGAGATGTATCACTGGCAAATGTATGCCTTGGCAGCGGTGGGGTTTCCTGATCCTCGTATGTGGCAGTGCACTCTTGGTAATGCTGTTACATGCACAGCATCAGTGTCCTGGCATAGCTTTGCAAGCACTCCAACCCTTTCCCATGGCATTCAGACTGACACAGGCCCAATGCATTGATTTGAGAGACTGGAAATTGCAAAATGAAAATCAGGAATTTGGAAGCATTTGCAAGAAACAATTCTCAGATGATCTCTAAGTTATTCCACACCTTTAAATGTTTTTTTTCATCTTCTGTTTTCTTCTAGGACCTACCACTGGGTTTGGTTTTTTTTAGGGTTTTTTTTTGTTTGGTTTGGTTTGGGTTTTTTTTTTTTGTTTCTTTTTTGTTTTGGTTTGGGTTTTTTTTTTTGTTGTTTTGGGGTTTTTTTTTTTTGTTTTGTTTTGTTTTGTTTTGTTTGTTGCTTGGTTGGTTTGTTTTCCTCCCAACCACAGAAGGAAGATCTAGATTTGGAAAGAACTATGCTTTGGGGAAAAGAGCAGATTTTCATTGGTTTGGTAATACTTTTACTTTGGATTATTACTGAGAAAAATCTTATCCCTATCGCCACAAAACAGGCGAGAAAAAAACTTGTCATGGCAGAGATTTAATATACAGGAAATAATTATGCTTCTAGATTGTTTCCCTTACTACTCTTGTGTAATTTGCATTTATCTCGCATAAGAGGGATACAGAAGAGCTATCAGGTATTAATGGCAGGGAAATAACTCATTTGACAAAAGGCAGTTGGCAAATTCCTTTGAAAGAATAAAAGAATGCCATCCCTCCTAGGACGTGTGAAAAATAAACCAGCTTGGATTGAGATTATTTCCGCGTTTAGAAATACGCTGTCTTTATGGTGTACAGCTTTGGCTTAGTGAAGCTGGGAACCTGTCTCGTGGCTGTGGTGCTGTTACTGGAACCAAGGGGAGGCAGAGGAGGAAGCTCTCCCATGCACAGGGGAAAAGTTCTGGACTAGAATAACAATCAAATTGAAAAGGGGAGCCATGGACTGGAAGGGGGAAATAATTATGAGTCGTTAGGATGGAGTCTGGAAGCAGGTGGGGGATCAGAGACACCGGGGGAACAGGGGCTGGTGGCTGCCTGGAGGAACGTGGTCTGAGATGGAGGAGAAGTAAGAGTGGGGAAGGACATTTCAATGGCACAGTTCTCCAAATTGAAAAGGCAGATCTTTTCATGGAAATGAGACATTTTATAGGAAAGATGTCTCAGGGAGGCTTAAAGTGAGGGAGAGGTGCCCCTTCATAAGGTATCTGGCGTTCCAGCAGACAAAACTGTGAATGATGGTGTAACAGGTGGCACTTGTGATGTGGTCTGGGCATTTCTACTTCTAGTTCTCTGTTCAGCTCTGATTTGATGCTGTATAGGAGGCATATCTAACATGTTAATGAGAAAATTATTCATTCCACTTTGTCTTTGGGAATTTATAGATGTTGTATTACCAAATATACTTGTGAACTTCTTAGATGTATGGATTAGTTCCAAGTCAATGAAAAAATCAATGTCGCACCAAGCTATATATTGCACTTAATTAAATATTTGAAGATAAAGGCCCTAACTGCTAGTTCAACCACTCAACTTGGTAAGGGCTCAGCTTCTAGACAACAGTAATCCTGCTACTGGCACTTAAATAACACTCTTACACTCTTCTAATGTAGCCCTTTTACTGTAATTATATATACATAGCAATATATTACATTTTGAGTGGCGAGGTGGAAATTTTGTTGTAATTGTTTCCCCAGCCAATAGTTCTGGTTTATTAAATTGCTAATAGTTGTCTTCTAGAAGGAGAAACAAAAATGCCCTGAGAAAGAAAATTAATTATTTCAAAGGTCAGTATTACTTAAGCACTTGTTTCATGCTTACAGCAGACAAGTTAGAAGTAATTGGAAAGCACACTGATATTGCAAGTGACAGACCAGAGGAAAAAGCTTGCACCAAAGATTGTGTCCTGAGTTTCCTTGGTGCCTCAAGGAAGTGACTGGCTTGAAAATGCACAAATTCTTTATACAATAATGGTGGAATATAATACTGAGGCAAGGATTAAACTTGATTTCTGTTTCGCAAAGGAAATGCCTGGGAAAAAATCTATACTGTGAGCGCTCTAGACAGTGTATCTAAAATACAGTGTATCTAAAATACCTTCCAATGGTAAGGTTATATTCTCATGTTGCTCCAATGTGAAGTAGTTTATGTTTGCAAAAAGACAGACATGGGAATATAATCCTTCTGTAGAGCTTGAATTTCACCTGACCTTTGAACTGCATCATTGTTATTTCATTCATATGTAGTAAACCTCGTAAAGATTACCTGGGTAGTGATGCAATCAATTTTGCCACTCTCTTCTTTTTCTCATTAAATTATAGATGGCCTTTTAATCAAGGTAAAAAAAAAAAAAAAAAAAAAAAGAAACAAGCCCAAAAAGAAAAGCAAACAAACAAACAAAAAACACACCAAAAAACAAAAAAAACCCCAACCAAACAATGAAACGCCAAAAAACAAAAAACGACAAAAAACAGTGAAAAAAACCCCAACCAAAAAAACCACCCAAAACTACAAAAACAAAAGGGAAAATCCAACAACAAACAAATAGAAACAAAACAAAAAACAAAATAAACAAAAAACCAAAAACCAACTTTACCAAAGTTTGTCATCCATCAGTTATGTCTGTCTGATCTTTTTTATATCTAATTATTGTATTTATTATGTAAAATATTTCTTTTTGGTGTAGATATTTGCATCCTTCAGATTACATGTTTTAGACACCAAATAATATAAAATTATTAGCATCAACTGGCTTCTTATTCCTTTACTCCCTGTCTTGTATTTAATGTAGGAAAAGGCATAATTGCACAGTAAGGCATAATTATAGGGTAAGAGAGAAGTGTGAAGAGGCAGATGATTTGAAATAAGATAAATATTTAACAATGAAACAGAAAGAACAAAAAGAAAAATGTTTTGGGACAAGTGAGCAGAAAGAAACCTAATGAAGGTACTTCTAGCAAAGCATCCTGTGATCTGCTAAATCTTCTCTCTCTTAAATATATGCTTTTCTATATGAATAGATTATTCCTGAGACAATGCTTAAATCTTACTACCATGACTTCTTCATTTTGGTGCATATTCAGCTACTTCTTGGCTTTACTATTTTTGCAATTGGACATAATGCAAATTTTATTCAAATGGAAAAATAATCCTTTTCAAATCTTAGTTTTAAAAACTTCTCAGAATTAGTCTGCCTCTGTCTAGATTTCTGGTTTCAGAGTAGTATTAATATAATTCTGAAAAGAGGAGAGTAAGAAATCATAAGAAATTTTACATAAAGTAATTAGCATCTACATTTTTAAATACTAATTAGAAAAATGGCTTTGAAGAAATAATCTTTTTTCATTTCTTCAGTCCTCTCCATGGCCACATCCTCCAGGTGAGGATCAAAAGCAATTTTTAAATTTTGCCATGGTTTATGGATTCAGCTAGTACTGCGCTTGAGGAATAGATCAATTTTGAAGAATTGAATCAGTTATGATACTTCAAAGCATGGATGCCAACTTACATTTAGATGCAGAGCATGTGCTGGGAGGCTGGTTTGCTCTCCTAAGTCCTTGATATCTTCTTGTCATGAGATCATTGTGTGCCTCCTCTTGAAGGGCATGATCCCTGCTAGGGAGAGGGGAAGGGAAGCAAAAATGTGACAAGATTATAAGCATAGAAGCAGAACTGTTTCCACTTTGCAAAATTATCAAAGAAATAAAAATAGCTTGTGTGCATCACCAAAAAGCCTTACTGGATTTCAAAAGTGAGAGAAGTAGCTCTGAAATGGTCTATTTTTTTCTTCTGGTGAATTATATAAGTACTTTAATATTGATTTCAATATATTTTGCTCATTTTCATCAGATCAAAATTTGGCCCTGAGCGTGTTTGACCCACTATTTTGATAAAGAAAAATAATTAGAAAATCAGTTAAATGTTATTAGGTTATGCTTACACTGGTCTATTTCTTCTTGCAGTCATGCAAAAGGAGTTTTACATTTTCATTTAGTTTCAGAAGGATTTTTGACCTTTTTTTTCCTAGAAAATATCATTACTGAAGCTTTATTAGGAACCGCAACCTTTGAAATAGTTTTCTTTTTAAAATACCATCCTCAGATTTCATAATACATTTTGATTTGTTCCATAAACAATGTATTTGATATTTCTCTTAATGCAGATCAACACAGATAGAAAACTAACCACTTCTTCAACTCAATTTATTTTAAAATATTAGGTAAACATCAATATTTATCTTGGAAAATAATCAATTTTGATTGATAACTTTATTTGAGAAGATGCAGTTTTTCAGTATGTATTTTTTTTGCTATTAGGTCCGGTTAATCAATATGTGAATTTCCTACCTGGCTGTTTAAAAGAATAACAGTTTCTCATAAATTGCATGGGCTGTGGCTGGAAATTCTGTCACAAGGCTGTGATGTCACCTGGTAATCTTTTCTCATTTTTCTTTTCTCTCACACTTTCATCGGTTTTAACTCAGAATCCAAATCCAAATTAAACTGGTAAAAGCAGATGAAGGGTAAAATTCAGATTAAGAGGTCAGAATCTCTTTAGTATTTCTAAATTGAGATTTAAAACGTGATCTCTGTGACATAGTCTGTCAGTCTGGTTTCATGACCTCCTGCCCAAAAGCAGTGTAACATCCCTGTTAATTTTCCTGTTCCCTCATCCCTTTGAGGACAAGACCAAGCTGTTACAGGGGTAGAGTTTGGGGATCTCATTTAACTCCAGGCCTAGCTGTACAGGTGACATGCACCTAGGGACGGCTTCATTGTTCAATAGATTTAGTTACTGCTGCACAGAAAATATGCCTTATAGGGTAAGGAAACAGGTTTTCAGGAACTACCTTGTGGCATAATTCCTTTTTAGTAACTGTGGATGTGTGAACTTTATTTATATTTTTTAGCTAATCCAAAATACTCTAAAGGTATCGCAGAAGGCATGTCATTCTCTCTTCTTCATGGTCTCTCCTTGAAATATTGTATTCTCACATGACAAAAATCGTGGTATTTTTGTCATTATTCATTTATTAGTTTTCTGTGAAACAAAAAAAGGTTTATACAGAGTTCTATGGAGAATTACACTATTATGAAGAACTGGCCTCTAGCAAGCTGTGCTTTCATTCTTCGCTCTAGGAAGGAAACTAAGGATGAGGTCTTTAGACTATCCCTGTCACAGCTTATGATATCATGTGCTCTCCAGCTGTAAGCAGAGCAGATGAAGTTGTTCTGATTGTATAAATGAACTTATTTGGCCTGAGCAGAAGCACTAGCCCAAGATCAGGAACAGAAAGGCAAAGTAAGGGGCAATGCTATGGCAAACACGTAGGAATTCCTAGCACAGTCAGGGAACCAGCGACTGGAAGCCACTGCAGGACATCTTGAGTCTTAAATATCAACCAGATGTTACAACAGGCATCTGCAGAGTAAGTTTTTTATTCTGCCAGTTGTATGGACAGCTCCCACTGCAACTTGGGAATTACAAGCTGTTAGCTACTGTTTGCATGTTTTAGTTTTATTCCCATCGGTTTCAGTTACTGTTCATACTTCTGCCATTATTTTGTTCGCTTGCTTTCCTGCTTGCAGTTCAATGCACTTTTGAAAGCTGCTTCATTTTTCTGGAAAGACCTTACTATTTATCAGATAAAGGAGGAATGCATTTCCTATACTTATATTCAAAATGATATTTTGACATAAAGATGAGCATGGCCCATGTTGCTGGTCCAAAACTCTGTAAAGGAAGAGGTAGCAATCAAAGCATGGAACGAGAGCACACACAGTACAGAATATAGACCCAGCAAACTATAGATTCTGCTGTATGATAGTGTATCAGTCAGCTCTCCATAGGGACTGCTATTTGTTTGTCAGCCCAGGTGGCTGTGATGCCTGTCTTTTCCCATTCCAGTTGATTTATCAGGAAAATTGATTATGCATTATGTAGCTGAAGCCAATTATCTCTCATGTTGTCATGCTGTCTCTGAGTTGTCCCTCTCAATTTACTGCTGCTTTTTTTATACTTAGTTTGTAGCCTCCTTTGGAAAGAAAACATACCTCTCTGTGCTTTCACACAGTAAGATGAAATACTAGGCCTTGAAGTAAGGTTTCTAGTGAAAATTTATAAAAATTATTCAATACAAAATAGTTTTTTCTTTACATGAAGTGTTATAGCGTAAGAACTGAAGGGAAAGTCTTATTATTTTCACTTGGATCAGACAGAGATAATACTCAGTATATTTGAGCTAAAAAAGAAAGTGTTTCCAAGTATTGTACTGCTGATGGCAAAACTTTCCAAAGCTCTGTAGGCATGGGATGATATCTTTGAGTTTATCAATATTTTTAAATTATGTTAAAGTACTAACTTTTTGTGTCAAGTTTTGTTAGTTTAGTTCTTTTCCCTTCAAAGGAAGTTTACTAGTGGACTTCTAAGCCTGACTGACTTTTGAAAGAAACACCTGAAGTCAGACTCCAGAGTCAGAGTAGAGGAATCCCAGCTATATCATTAGTTTCATCCTGAAGGAAGAATCTCTCTGTATTTAGGTATCCAGATGCAGAATACTTACTGGAATTAAGGTCCTACAATTGTAGGCATTCTTGGTATCTATTTTGCAAAATTTTCTGCAGAGGGCTATCTTTCTGACATGGTTAGCTTTGACACAGTTAGCCTTGACACAGTTAACCTTGACACATAGCAGGTCTGATGGAAAGTATGATAATGCACATTTCTCATGTGTGTCTCCGTATGAATTTTTTCTTGATTGAAAATAGTGCAGTAGGTGCTAGAGGCATTGCCACCTGGTCCTTCTAAGCTATGGGGAATCATTTATGACATTACTGCTACCATAGAAGCATATTTCATCTTAACAGAGATTCAGTTCATGGAAAAAGCTTTTGAGTCTGAGTCATTCATATGTTCCTACTCCTAAGAGGTTTGCCAATGCAGTTGAGACTTCTCGGAACATTTTTCAGTCCCTCAGAGCAGTAGTTTTATTCGCACACTTTGAAACCGTGACTGTATCCACAATGTGATGCCATTGTCTGTCCTTTTAATAGAGCCCCAGCGTAAACTAACATTCTCCACATCACATGCCTACATATTTTCAGAAGTGAAGAAATCAGAGAGCTGTTGAATTTCTCCTGCTGTTTTCAGAATATCAGAATCAGATCCTTTTAGATACTGCATATGAAGAAGGTTTAATGTTTAGTACCCAATTTACTTTTTTTTAAGATATTTGACATTATCTAGGATTTTAATTTAGCAAAGTAATACAGCAGCATTCTGAAATCACAATGCAAGCACAATATAGCGATCCCAATGTACAGGGAAATCACTTAATGAGCATAATTCCCATTACCATTCTTTATATGCTGTCATCGCACTGGGCATTTCTGGTTGCTGAAATGAAATGCATTGGTTGAAGTCAGCTCAAACCTGTTGCTCTCTTCAAAGTCACTTTTGCTATTTGCTCAGTATTTTAATTGTTGGGCTGAGCCACATGTAAAAGTCCTCCATGCTGGTCTCTCTGGCTCAGGAAGATAAGGCTTTCCATTGATTATTTTAGAGGAGTCCATTTACAAAACCAGTTGACCCTCAGCTGACACAGCCATTTTTCTACAAGAAAGGCCACCCACTGGTTCCCTTGCTGCTGAGGTAAAATCAGCTTCCTATATGATAGCTGTGGCTACTTCCAAAATTCTTTTCTGAGTTTCATGGGTATTTTATCCCTATTTCCTTAACAAATCCAGTTAACCACATTCAGATAATAAAGCTGAAGTTTCTAAAATTCACAGTTTGGTCAAGTCTTCTGGAATACAGAAGTCCTAATATGGAAATTTCATCAGTAGATAAACAAAATTATGATGCTGCACAGAGAAAAGGTGGGGAAGGCATCACTCATATGAATTACTCTGTACATTACATCATTAGTTCTCTCATAACAACAAAAAAAAAAATTTAAAATTTTTTATAAAGATATTAATGAAATACTGTCCAGTTATTACAAAGGAAGTCTTTAGAGAATAAAAGGAATTAAGCTTTTAATTTATATTTAAAAATTAAGATATATGTAAGTTCCTAAGCATATTGTTATCTGAAGATCCAGTGAAGACTGCATGGACATACGTTCATACAGTTTTACATAAGCTACGCAATAACAGACAAATAAAATTTTTAAAATCTATGCATAATTTTTAGAAAAAATGCAAATCAAATTGAATAGCTTCCTGAGGCAAAAGAGAAGGTAAAACTTTATGCAAAGCTCAGCATAATCAGAGGGCAAGGATATTTTCAAGTATTTCTATTCCAGCACTTATGGGCTTCCTTGTCTGTATATACAGAGTGCGAAGATGGATAGCTTTCTTTTCCCCCTCTTTTTTTGCAAAATTTCCTCATTCAGTTCTCATGCCTGATTTTTTTCCCATCTGAGAAAGTGTTTTGAAATTATTGCAGTGCTTGGGGGTTTGGTTTGTCTGGAGTTTGGGGGTGGCAGGGGTGTGGGTGGGTTTTTTCATAAAGGTCTAAAAGGGACTAATGAACACTGAAATGATGTCACTGCCTTTTAATTAATTTAGGTTTTGGGGTTTTGGAGGTTTGTGTTTTTTGGCCACTGAATGCAGCTGAAAAATAACCCCAAAATTTAAAGAACATAAATACGTAGAATACATTTCTTCCTTAGGACATAAGGCATAGATATTTCACTTTAAATAAAAATTACTTAATCATAACATTGGTAATAAAATTTTGAAAAATAAAGGTTGGAAGTGGAAATTCTAGACAAGACACAGCTTTACAGAATATTGAAAACCAATTGATTCAAAAAAGATGAGAAGGAAAAGAGGTGCTAAGAGGTGTTATCTTCATTTCTGTAATGTGAACTGATTTTCTTGCATGCCAGTAGTGCTAAAATAGATGACTACCTACATAAATATCTCTAAGACTTTTATTAATATGATGGTTATATGCTAAATATAGCACAGGCAGCAAGCCTTTTGGCGGACAAAGTCAGGTTTCCAGTTCATCAAGCAGGTCGAGACACTGCAGGGTGCTCTGCCCAAGTTTATTGAAGCATTCATTTCCTTTCTGAACTGGTTTAGCACCCAGGGAGGGATTTTTCTTGCCAGATTACCAGAGATGGTTTGCAGACAAACTCAGAGATAGCTGTGGCGCGTGTGAGAGAGCTGAAGGTGGGCTGAGTGGTAGGTGCATGGCTACAAAGGACACAGTGTTTTAAGGACAGCTAGGATGTAGATGTCAGATGGTAACAAAACTCCCTGGAGTCTTCTCCAGACACTACTTTGTTTCTTATTCCTGGGATTCTTTCATTTCTCCTTGTCACAGCCTTTGTCAAACAATATAAATTTACAAATACTAGATGTCTGCCTGAAACAGATATATCCCACATATTTTTTTTATGATGGCTGCGTACAGAATACATTCTAAAAAAATTATCTTTTTGAGATGACCCGGATTTTAGGGCTTCAGACTGAGAGGATTGTGGCTCTATATCAAAGTTTGTGAAGTATAACATGATTGCTGTAATTAATAGTATTCTTCGCTATATTTAACTAAGTCCCAATGGTTCTTTTTACAAGTGGAAAAGCACATACGTTCCCTAGAAAATGGAGAACTAGTGAGTTATCATTTTCTGCAGGATTTATATGACTGTTATAGTCTGAGTCTAGACTTCTGTGAGATTTAAACATATCTGGTGAGAGTATTTAATAGTCTGTATGTGTGCATTTGTGATTGTGCATGAATTTCAGTAAAACACTACCTTAGAAAGATAATTTTTATTTTCTCTCCCCTTTGTATGACTCCATCATATCTTGTAGTGGTAGCTGTAATCCTAAATGGGGCTTTCCTGAATGGAAGAGCTCAAAGTTGTCATGTCTACTCTGTTCTGAACATCATCCATGTGTGTTTATTTAGTTATCAGTAGACAGAATGTAGTAAAAGGGGACAGATGTAACATAGAATTGGTGGTAATGTAGTAGGATAATGAACTTCAAACAGAAACAGGAGCTCTGCAGCACCTCAAAGGCAACTAGAGTTGTTTGAAGTGTAACTTTTGTTTAGAGCATAAACCTGGCTCAGCAAATCTGATTTAGTTTTCAAAGTGACAGTCACACTTCAAACAAGCCCAACTGTTTCTGAAGTGTGTGTGTGAAGATTAGGTAGCAAACCTTTGTCTGACACAGGCTTGTAGTAAATATTTTAAATAGAACCTTAAAAAGTAAATACATCTCTGTGTTTGTCAATTTCTGATTTGTCCTTTTTACAGAGAAACATGGGTAGGGTGGGGTGGAGTAATCTAAATTATATAAAAATGAACAAAACTTACTTGTAGTTCATATATTGTGTAATGTTTATGTGAGGTGATCGTAACACCTACATGAGTAGGTCTGGGAAAACATGCAGCATTTGTCATCAGAACAGATAACTCACCATTTCCTAGAAGTCATGGACTAGGTCCCAGTTTTGGGGTATTGCTCTTCGGGAAGCCACGCTCTTCTCCAGCATTGCCCAGGCAGTGTCAATGTTTGAAGGACTAAACAAGACATGGACAAAAATGCATGAATTGCCTGGGCTCTGAGCAGAACCTGCTTCTGGACCATGCACCTGTCCAGTGGGCAGCTAAAGAATGTGTAGCTAATGAGGCTGTATTTTTATCTAAATGTCTTATATATCAAGCACAATCACTGGAGTCCTACAGAGTTCTTGATTAGCAGTATTTTTTCTTATGTGTTGAACTACTGCTTTCTTATGGTTTGGTTATTAAGAGATACCTCTGCTCAAATTGAAGTGCAAAAGATCATGTGCTAAAGTCAATAATATGGATTTTATTTAACAGTAAATGTGAGTGAGAGAGATACAAAGAAATAGGAGGGGAGAAGAGGAGAGCAGAGAGAAAGATAATTGAAAAACCTCAAAGTGTTTTATATCAACTACCCCATAGTCTTAAAAAAATAAAAATAGATGCCAGTGTCTGAATATTAGCATAATTTTAAGATGTTTTATTATTCCTTTCTTTTCAAGGAATAAAGGCACGGAAGTTAATAAAATCTTTGTTACTTATGCAATTTCTAATACAAAATACACCATTCCTTAATTTGGTTTTCTTGGCATCTGTAACTACATTGTATATTTTTCCTCAGGACAAAGTCTATGTCAGCAATTACCAATTAATCATATTTTCTGATGAAGAACATCTGCAACTAATTATCTAGTTTTCACCACTAAAGTTTTTTAATTTCATCGCAATGGTATAGACAAAATTAAATATTGCTATTAACCAACTCAGTATATAAAACAAGGTTTGAGAAATTTTAATGTTACTTCCATTGTACAAAAAAACCCAGCCAAATGTTCTATTAGATTTTTCGAAGAAGCATAATTGAGATTCCTTCACGAGGTAGATATTTGTACTTTGTGAATATTAGCAAACTTAAATGAACTAACTGGAAAGAGAGCAAGTCAACATATGAAGAAAAGTTCACATGTTTTCAGTTATCAAATGGAAAGCAAATTAGTTAAATCCATGCCTTAATTATCTCCGGCAGACACATCAAGAAAGTACTGTATGTAAATGCAGTATCATCACAATGTACACTGTAGCAATCTAAGTTAAAGGATCTGCAAATAAAGTGGAATTCACAGTAGTGAAGCCATATATACAGATTCATTCTCATGGACTTAAAGAACGGAAATATCTTCCAAATGTCATTTATCCCACCTTTGCCCATTAAAACAAGACCATAAGCCCTCACAGACATTTGCCTCAGTTATCACTGAAAGCATATCACCACACAGTTCCTGTCCAGCCAGGCTTGTTGCTTAGTTATTCTTACAGAGGGTTTTCCTGACACTGCCTGGAAGTGCTTTGGCAGGAATTTAACCTTATTGTGACTCTGGACACTTGCTTTGTTGTCTTCCCCAAGAGCCAGACCCCCATACAGCTCCAGTTGAACACTAGCGCCTAGAAGAATGGGATGATTACTAACAATTTATGTCTTTCATTTCAACAGTTTTTTGGAGAGGCAAGGGGGATGGCAAGATTATTGATTATGAAGTGATCTCTGATCACTAGTTTTTTTGGGAATTTTATTCTCAGTGGAACTTTAGTTCTGCTGGGACAGGTCAGACCAGAAGCAGCCATCTACAGTGCAGAAGAGGTAGCTTTCCCAATTTTCTTTATAGAAAAGCTATATAGAAAAAAAAATAAATGAATTTAAAGGTGCAGTTCCTTTCAACCTAAAAGATATAAATGGAGCCATGATAGATCAATCACATCCTAAAAGTACATTTATTCACTTTTGCTGCTCTTGAGTGACCACCTTGGATGTAGAAAATCTAATATCTGCATCCTCAGGGATCCATTAGCAATTATTCTTGCCAGGAAAAGATCAAATATAGTTTATGCAAACAGAGTGTTGGTGGATAAAGTCAGTTAGTAGATTAGATTCTGTGCAAATCTTTCTCTGCAAAAAAAGAGAAAAACTCCAGCTTTTCAGTCTGATGACTTTTTGTTAGAATCTAATGTGATTAATATTCTGAACTTTGGAAGTTTTTAAAAATAATAGAATTAAGAAAGTTTGCATTTTCTTCATCCACCTCTTTTTCTGTATTTTTACACTGAGTAAATTCATGAAAAAATTGGAAAATGGAAAACAGCAAAAATTTAAATAAATATAAAATATAAAATTATTTAATGTTTGCTATTTAGTATAAAATTCTGAAAGGGTAAAAAATATGATTTTACTGTGGAAGGAAGAATGTGTTCTGAATCAGAACAGGAGACTTGTTGACCTATTAATAATAACTGAATGTGTGATCATGGATAAAATTTACCCAGAGACAATGCTGAGATAGCAGAGAAGGAGACATGTGTCAGGACAGTTACACAAAATGAGGGAGAAGAAAAGGTCATGCTGTATTTTGTCAAGTTTGCCTGGAAGAAAACAACAAGTTGCTCTGTGGAGAAGCAAATTGAATCTAGGAAAGTAGAGTTTGGAAAGTGAGTCAGAGACGCTAAAAATCAACTAGGCTAGGAAGCTGCTATTGGCACCAAAATAAGCTCCACATTCCGTATCCAACATTGTAATAGAAGACCTGTTCTGTTTACTGGTAAGTGTGTGTTGCTTCTTATAGTCACCCTTCATATATCCTCTCTATCAGGATTTATTTTAGGTTGTTTCTTAGGGCCATGTACTGACCTCAATCTGCCTTATAACAAGGGTTCTGTGTGTGCATTGATGTGCTGAAGCCATTGTACAGTCTGTAAAGCACTTCAATAATTTGCATATTGTCCAGGATTATTCTTTTTATAACTTTGTGTTTATTTTAAATTTGGGAGGGGAAAAAAAAAAAGCAGGATGGTAAGCATAAAATCAGACTGTGCTGGCAGTGGGAGGTTGTAGTCTTGTATTTCAATGCAGCAATTTATCTTGTGCTTATGCTACTGCTCTGTGGCAATTCCACATCTTTAATAATTAAATATCTGGAAAAATATATTACTGATTAGTTGGAATAAAATCAATCCCATTTTCCATAAAATTATTTTTAAAATTAGTCATAGTCTGTCATTTTAGACCATATTTTGCTCTTTTTATTTATTGATAGACAAAAAATATTCCAACTGTGGAGGAGTAAATTGTCATCAGTTTTTATGTAGTTCAATATTTGATCAATCAAGGCATATTGGTATAAATATCTTCTATGTTAAAAAACGTCACTTCAAAATTATAATCTGCTGTAGTCTGCAACATAGCTATGTCTGCAAATCATTTATGTACTTTTAGAAAGAGTGAATATGAATATCTGTAAAACAAAGGCATTAATTATTAAATGGAGAAAAAGTTGATGGCATAATTCCCCTTATTATATAGCTGACTCACTCTGTGCTACAGTAGGATGATTTGAAGAAAAAATCTCTACAGTCGCAACTAACAATACTTTCATCCCACTTCAGGAGAGTGTGCTGCCGCAGTGTTGCACATGAGTAATACTTCTACAAAAAACAGTCCAATGTGTATAGTGAAACATTCGGAATACTCATTGTAAGCCAGTCTGCAGTTGCATCCTACACTGTGTATAATGCTAGGACCTTTTTAAAAGTCACACACCTAAATTAGAAATTCAACTTTATTATGTTTACAGATGTTTATATGAGTGATGTTTTATCACATCCCTTTTCAGTACTAGTCTGTCAGATGTTTAATTTGCTTATAGACCCTCTATGCCTCAGTGTTCCCATTAGTCAGGAGTAAAGCACTAAAGACACACAATTAGTGTTATTTCAAAGTAACAGAGTATTTTACTATCACTCACTGTAGTATCTGTTCCAAACCGAACCAATCTAGTTTACATGATATGCTAGACAAGAGACCTTTAAATTTTAAATCTGCCTTTTTTAGGGGAGAAATAAAAAAAATTTTAAGTTCATTCTTGTTCATAAATATGGGAGAATGACTTGTTTGGTATAATTGGATTGGCTATGTTGTAATAAAAATATTTTAAAATAGGCTGTATTTTTATAATTATTAAAATTCCTGCTTTTTTTCAGGGATGGAGGCTGTCAAGTCCTTTGAAGCCTCAAGCTTTATAGCCTGATACTTAGGATTACAAATAAGTAACGTTGAAGTTTTGTCATCTACTACCTTGCGCTTGAGATAATTTTTTAAGCTTTTGTGAACTCACATCTCTTACCATAATCTGAAGAGTCTTACAGAACACAAGAAATTCTAGATTAAAAAACAAGAGAAATCAGTTGGTAATTCTGTCATGCGTTTTTTCCCTCTTTTTCTTCTGTTTTATTGTTACTGTAAAACAGTGACAAATACCTGCTGGGTTGACATTATTCTTCAGAAAGTGTAAATTTTAGTGATCAGTACGCAAGAGACAATACAGAGCTCCAAATCTAAATTATTTAAATAGAGGAAGTGGGAAAATACTGATAAGTCATCAGATTGCATATTTTATTTAGCAGTTTTCCATTAAGATAATTTAACTGTGAAAAAGCCAGGAATGCATCTGGGCACTTTTTAGCTCGTGTCTTGTAAAATTTACACTTTTACATGACAATTTTTAAAGCTAATTTGGGAAATAATGGAAAAGAGATTTGTGTTTCGTTGTTTGGCACTGATGAGAGAGTTACACATAGGTCACTGCTTGTGGTTATATTGCTGAAACCATATGAATTATATTCATATTATTATTGCCCTAGATTCAAGTGAAAACAACCATGGCATATTTGTGCATTTATCTTCTGTCTGTAGTGTCAGATTTCTTCCTGAAGTAATCCCTTGTGAGAAAATCTTTGCCGGAGACTGAGCCATTGCCATAATACTAATGTTGCTGTGGAGATTCTCTTGATTTCAAAAACCTGGGGAAATTAATCTTTACGTGGCAAGTGTGTACTAGCAAAATTAGGCAGATTATATCATAAGTCCTGACAGTGTTTTTTTCTTCCCCTTATCTTTGAATTTATCTAGAATGGCTATCACATCAACTAATATGTAAACAGATGCATTTAAAGCTTCTTTTTGACTGAATTTTGAAATATAATTTTGAATACTGTGGTACTCGTGTTCTGAAAAATCATGAAAGTAACATGATACAGCTGGTGAATTTAGGTAACATTTCTATAAAGGTTACATATGTCACAAAGCTGCACCAAAATATGTATATCCATATCTATTCAGTATGTTTTAATAACCTTAATCAGATATATAAAGTTTATCTAATGTAATCCTCAGTCCTCTATTATTTTGGGCTCTTTTCTAGGAGCAAGTTTTTTGGGTTTTTTGTGGGTTTTTTTTTTTCTTTTTTCAGGTAATGAAAGGGTATTCGAGTTTTTTTCTGTTTGCTCAAAAAAAGCAGTTACATCTCTCTTACTCTGGGACCACAGTCATCATGGTAAATTACTCATTCACAGTAGCAGGCCATGCACAGAGAGACTAAACTAGACTGAGATAATTCCTCCTACCCAAAAGGAGATGGCTGAATAAGTAAATATTTGCAAAACTTAGTTCAAAATCTGATGTATTAGATTCAACTAACTAAGGAAGGAAGCCTTCTTGATGGAAAGCTGTGTAACAGTTTTCCATTTGTCCAATATGTGTTCAGTGAATGCATTGGAATTATTCTTATGGATGTTTATATGGGCTCTGAGCTTCTGAAAGTTTTCTCTTTCTTCTAAGGGGCATTGACTGTGTGCTTCTGTGTGGGTAAATGTCTTCACATTTCAAAATTTCAGTCACTACCCGCATTTAAAAAAAAAAAAATGGGGTCACAAGTCCACTGGGTTACTGAATGTTTTAAGCCCAGCTGGAAATGAAACACCACAGAGCCACTCGCTCAACCTCCCCTCTGTTATCCCCCCACCCTGGTGAAACAGGGAGAAGAATTGAAGTCAAACTTGTTTGTTGACACAAGAAGAGTTTAATAAGTGAAAATAAAATAAAATAAAATAATAATAATAATAATAATAATAATTAGTTTAAGGGAGGAAAAATATGTTGCACAATGCAATTGCTCACCAGATGCTGACCAGTGCCAGCCCCCCCTCCCTAAACTCAGATCAGCTGCCCTTCCAGTAACTCCCCCCAGGTTACATATTGGGCATGATATTCTGTGGTGTTCCTTTGGTCAGTTCAGGTCACCTGTCCCAGCTGTGCTCCTCCCCAGTTTTTTTTGTGTACCTCCTCACTGGCAGAGCCTGAGACAAGGAAAAAAAAGGGTCCTTGGCTTAGGATAAACACAACTTAGCTGAAAACCAAACCATCAGCGTGTTATCAACACCATGTTCATTCCAAATCCAAGACATAGCACTGTAATAGGTACTGGGAAGAAATTAACTCTACCCTAGCTCAAACCAGGACACTCAGTTATCTCTCTTACATAACAAAAATCTCGTTGTCTTAGAATCATCGAATAGTGAAGGTTGGAAAAGTGCAACCAACCCACATCATATGATTTTTTTTCTTATACTCTACTACTGGTGACCAATTTTCTTGAAGAACTGGTAAAAAATAAATTCCAGTGCATTAAAAATGTGAAAAACAGAGACCAAATCAATTTTGCTTACATTTATTTGTGGAGAAGTACAGAAAACACACTAGACAAAAAACTACTTACTGCAAACTACTCTGATATTTTTAAGAGAGTAATTCAAAGACTACTCTACAATTTTGAAAGTTTTGCTTTTTTATTTATGAAGAGATTAAAATTTTAGTCCTGAGATCCAAACAGATTTCCATTTTTTTACCCGGGTTCTGTTATAATACAGTATTTCAGGGTACATGTCCAACCTAAAATTTGTGTGCAAATGAACTCTCATTTTGAGCAGAATGTTTTAAACAACTGATATCAAACCCATGTGTTTAAATCATGGAATCATAGAGTGACCTGAGTAGGAAGGGACTTCAAAGATCATTTCATTCTAACCCCCCTACCATGGGCAGGACCCCTTTCAGTAGAACTGGTTGCTCTAAGCCCCATCCAGCCTGGCCTTGAACACTGCCAGGGATAGGGAAAATCTTGCATTGAACCTCGTTTAGGATCAAGGAATATTATTATGACTTCTTTGTAGCGAGAAGATAAATAGTGAATTACATTCAGATTTTTTTTTTTTTTTTTTTTGTATTTTGTCCTGTTAATGAGAGTCAGCTAGGACAAAGTCTGTGTTCTGACAAAATTGCTAAAATAAATCCTTGGTCATTTAAAAGGCATGGAGGATTTCCAAGAACATTTCCAATGAAGGAATAATAAGAAACGATACCTTTTTTTCTGCCCACACACAATTGGATTGGATTAAAACATAATAAATAAAAGGTTAAAACTCTGAGGGAATCCTAGTAGATAGTGATTTCCTGTGTTAAATGAATTACATCTAAATTTGTAGGAAAGAAAATTGGTTAACATAGCTTGTGTTGAATGTAAAATAGAAATTATAAACCCCTACCATTCTTTTTCCATGCACAGATTAGTTCACTCACTCATTCCTGAAATGAACTCTGGTTCAATGATGGAAAATCCAGAGGAGGAGGTTTTAAGCTGAATCTCCTCAGTGTCTCCAAAATTGAATTTTATGTGTTTTTAATTAAGTTTTTATGACTACTATTACAAAATTTCTACTTTATTTCAGTATTTTTTTGTGGGGATGATGAGCAATTGTGTTTTAATTTCAGCTCAATTTGGACTGGATCTTAGTCTGAACAGTTGAGCATCAGAGATATGAGATCTCATAATTTCTGTGGTGTAGCCTCTACTTGGAGACTAGTTATGTATGTTTTATGCATATTTGGTCATAAAAAAATAAACCTTGCAGGCCTTTCCTGGGAACAGCAAGCAATGAAAGCAGCATTTCTTGAGGCAGCCCCTAGAGACAGAAATTTATTGGTAAGGGAGCTGCAGTATACCTCCCCTGCCCAGTCCTGCTGCCAGCACATCTGGCAGCACTGCCAGCCTTCCTGTCCCCATGGCGTCCCACTGTCCCAGGCACCCTCCAGCCTCTGCTCCAACTATATTTCAGGTGCTTCACTGGGGAAAGTCCTTAAATTTTATTAGTAACTCCAAGTGTTCCTTTTAGTTACTACAAATTTCTGTTGAATTGGTTTTCAAGGCTTATTTTCATAGGCCAGGTCTGAATAGAAAAAGAGAACCAGCAGTTAAGAAAGGCTCTGAGATTATGTTTATTCAGATGGGGAAAACAATGCTCTTTCTCAGGTTGTTTATCATGAAAAAATTTGCTAACATCTTGATGTCACAGTGTAATATAAAACCAGTGCAATCAACTGAATAATTTTCATAGTTTTAATTCACTTCCTTTCTTAATTAGCTTTACCTCGACACAACTTCTATATGAGCTTTAAGAGTGCAGTTGTGCCTGTCAACTCCTGTTAGTTATGCAACAGATCTTACCTTCAGGGCTCCCAAAGTATGACTGACTGTCGTGACCACTGACCATGCAAGATTTCTGTTGCAAACAGTAATTCCAGATGACAGTATTCCCTTGATTCCTGTATATATATACGAGGGAATTGCATGAGCAGAGGTCATTATCATCACATTTATTACGTAACTGGATGTTATGTTCAAACAAAAATATGCTTTGCTTAGTGTAGAACCTGTGGGAAAACCTGTTTCCTGAAGCATTGGTCACAGGGATATCTTGTATTAAAAGTTATATTTACAATAAGTTTTACGTTAAGTTTTGGAAGTATTAGCTGAAGAACAAGTTGTGAGGTGTTATCCTAGTTATTAATTCATCAAAACAGATGTGACAGAAATAATAATTTGTAAAGCTCTAAGGAAAACTCAATTTACTTTGAAACTTTCCCTGTAAAAGGCTTGATGCAAACACAAGGAATAAAGCCCTCTCTCTGTCATCATGCAGTTCAGAGAATTCCAAGCTCTTGATGAATGAGCAGTCTCTAGTACTTCAGGTGAAGTTGGCCACTTGGGCTCCAGACATATGAAGAGGTGACCGCTTGTTGTAAATGCTTGTGTGGCAGATATGCCCAAAGCACAGAGAAATTTCAGAGCAGCACCAGCAACTGAATAATTAATAGGCTTGAAAAGACAACGTTGGCCACTCAAGTAACAAGGTCTAAAACACTGGACACAGGTATCCCAGCTAAGGTAGATGCTAATAGATACTATGAATATAAACTGAAAGTATTTTGAAGCTGAAACAACATTACATGAGGTATGGAACTTTCTGGGAGCAGAATTTTGAGTAATGATTTGCTTAAAAGCAAGGGAAAACTTACACTGATGACCAGACAAAATTTCCTGAAGAATTAACTCTGCTCTGCTCAGCAAAGTAGTAGGAACTTCATTCCTTTGTTATATGAGATTATATTGACCAAAGCTTTAGGGACTGTACTGGTAGCAGGCTTGCCTTGACGCAGCCGGGATGTGAAATTTGATAAAAAAGATAAATGTATCTTTTTCCATTTCTGAGGGAAGCAACAAATGCATATTACCAGACTGCTTTGCCTTACTGTAGTTCAGAACTCCAACTGTAAGTCACCAGATGACACTTGTTATCCTTTCCACCACCTGTCACCCACCGGATGCCCAAGCATATGCCAAAATGTCTATTTTAATTCCAGCTGAAACAATACAAAGAAATGAGAACGCATAAACAGCAACAACATTCTAGCTAGATTACACCGAATGTTTATTCTGTGAGACTCTGAAAATATTATAGACACTAATCCTCATGTATCAAGCATATGTAAATTAATAACAATGGCTCCACCTTGTAGGGCTATAGAGAAATATGTGTGTAGGTGTGTCATTTTGTGCTTCAAAATTCTGATTCAATGTGACTTGTGATCATTAACCTTCTATTAACTATGATATTTTCTTTCAGTATGTAACATTACTTATAGCTTTAAGGACAGGAGTTTGTTTTAAAGAATTCTGAACAGAATGACACTGCTGGACTGGTAGTTTCTGAATCCTAGCTTAAGACCTACAGGCAGAAGTTTTAACGATACTTTTGAAAATTGAGGGAGGAGTTTTACAATATAAATCTCACTGTCAAAGCTAAGCTAAGGGTTTTAACATCAAAGTATACTGTGTAGCCTTAAATGTACCTGAGCACTAGGATATAAAAAGCAAATACTGATTAGGAGGTATGACAGAAAACATCATTATATGGTGCATGTGATCAATAGCCAGTGTCTAAACCAAAATCCATTGAGGATATCAGAACAACGCTTTCTTTCTTACCATGCAATTTGCATGGATGTTTACTGTACCTCCAGTTCTAGCTGCTGAAAAATGAAAAAAAAATTCACCCTTAGTTACAAGCTGTCAGAATATCACTTGAAATTTATTTGAATAATTTGTAATATATAATACCATATACTTTTAATTATTTGTAACTAACTTGACTAAAATACAGTGAGACTGGGAATACCCACCAAACTTCTGTTGAACACTACTTAGCTCAGATAAAAGCTGCTTTCCACAGCTTGAGGAGAAGCAGCAAACCAGGCCCTTTTGAGATCATCACTAGCTTTTGTCTTAAATAAGTAGATTTAGTCTCAGCTTCATCCTCTTGGCTGATAAGATGAACCACCTGGACATGTTTTTTCCTTGAACTGCTTTCTCTCGGAGTGCAGTCTAAATGTCTGCTTGTGGGATGGGGGGCCCTTAAGCACTGACTGTTTTGGTCAAAGGGAAATTAACTTAATATTTTAAAATATGTATACATCTTTGTTAAACACCAGTGCTGTTCAGGACATTTTTTTCCTTAAAACATGATTACAAATCAAAAGGCTTTTCATCCTTTACCTTACTGTTTTTGTGAGACATGTAGCATCTTTTTCCTATAAAGGTAAAATTAACCACTACAGTTTAGTGTATCTTAATGGTTGTCAAAAATATACACATACGGAGTGTGTATATTTTCCTTACTGAAATTAATGACAGCTCTATGAATGCCCTTTGTGTACACAAAAATTAATGTGTATTGTTGAAGAGTTCCAGCAATGGTGAATTCAAGACATTTTAATAGAAATTTTGCCAATGAAAATATGTTTTTCAGGATACCTATTTGTTGCATGCATAAAACTTAACATCAGGAGCAACTTAAAATCCAGTTTGATTTTATGTTGTTAATTCATAGGAAACTCATTCCAACTAAAAAATATTCTTCTGCATCATCACAGCCTTTCACTAAAATGCCCAAATACATTTTAATAGCTAAATTCAATATCAAGTAGAGTATTTTTTCACAATACATATATTACTTAATCTGATATTAGACAGATTTTAATTAGTGAATACCTTAACTTTTTTCTCACATGCCGTATTGCAAAGGCTGCCTTACAGAATGGCAAGAATGGTCCTAAGTGAGTATGTTGAGTTGGACCCCCTTATGTGTGAAATGTGGTGTCTCTGTTGCTATGAAATTGGCTGGTTCTGTTCTTCTTCTGGTGTGGTTCTGATAGTTTATATATAGGAGATGTTGCCGTCATTTTGAATCTTCTTTTGTTTCTAAACTTGAATCAGTAGTCACTTTTTATTAGCTGTGTCTAGACTTAAAATGATTTTGGTAGATGCTGAAGCTTAAATGTGCTATTTTAATTTGTGTTGATGATTTCTAAATATTATTTAAATCTTCAAACTCTAGGATACATATGGATTCGATTAGCCTAATGCTTACATCTTGAGTAACTTCGTATATAATTTTATTCTACAGGAATTTGCTGCACTGACAAAAGAATTAAATGCATGCAGGGAACAGCTGCTTGAAAAAGAGGAAGAGATTTCAGAGCTAAAAGCTGAAAGAAACAACACAAGAGTAAGTATATAGCAGATCTTTTCTGGATATCATATATGTGTAAAGTTACATATAAATCTATATCTTTGTTTGTATAAATATGAAGACAAAATTCCAGCATTTTCATGAGTACAGGTGGTTCTAAGTAGCAGGACATGTCTACTATGCTACAGTCCTGGAGGAAATGAGTGTAATAGCCAGATATATTACAAACATAAGAGATTTAGAATGTGACATGGTAAGGTCATTCATTTAAACATTTTCTAAAATGCAGCCTTCCAAGCCTGAGTAGCCTGTACATTTCTTCACCTCTTATCAGGGCAAAAGGCAAGGTTACAACAGACCCAGTTTTCCCTTGTGCCTTCAATTTGATCTGAAAAGGGATGAGATGAAGGCTGCCACACATACTACAGGCAGTCTGTTGTTCAGTCTACATGCAGCCTTGTGACCCTTGAAGTAAATGTCATTTGCCGTACAGCTGAGTGGGGACAGATTCAGTCCTGAAATTTGTCATGTTCTACTTCAATCAGAAGATGTTATTCTGTCTGGGAACAAGAATATATGTGACAGCACCTTCTGACAATTCTCAAATTAGGTACAGAATTGTTTTCAGAATAAAATAATTTGCACATGAAAGATCTAGGCAAAGGCAGAATTGGTCACGAAACACAGGAGGGTAGCAGAAGAGACTTCATGGTGTTTGTGGAAAGGGGTGAGAAAAGAGAGTAAATAGTCCCAGACCAGGCAGGAGTCAGGCTGGTAATGAAAATACAAAATAGATTTCAGATGGAAAGGATGATTTCTCCTATCCATATTTCATTCTTCTGTGATCTGTGTAACTTCTCCTGTTTTCCTCCTCTTAATAAACTAATAGCACTTTGGATGCTCAGATAGCATCTCTTCTTTGTCAGCTAATTTGCTTTCAAAAGGGAATCTAACAATACATATGCCAAAAGAACTGAGAGGGGGCCTCTCTCTCTGCTTTCTTCTTTCCATCTGTAGCACCAGGGTGCAATAGAGTTCAGAAATTCAATAATTCAAGAGAGGATAGATGAAACAGATGCCTACAAAGAGGCAAAGCTGATCTGTCTACCTCTATGCTTTCCTGGACGTCCAGGAGATGATCACATTTATGATGATCACATTTATGATGAACACAAAATTCTTAGCGGTGATGGGGTTTGGAAATCTTATGGAAGGCATAGGTGAGACTTACTTTTTCTCCAATGACTGTCACACGTTCTGAGCAGTTCAAAATTATTCTCATAAAAATAGAATTAATTAATTTGGAGAAACATGTAGGAATTCCACTGCATTTTCCAGGCTTAGCAAATCATGTCAGCTGAAGAAGAGTCTGAAGACTTTCTATAGCTGCTTAAATTATCAGTAACTCCTACATGCGTATTATTTTAGCTTTTAATAAAAAAATGCTTTATCCATTTCACTACAAAGTCCACTGCTTTAGTGTATTAAAACTGCACTGCACCAATACCTAGTGTGTATCTGATATAAGCATTGCAGACTAGCAAAAATTCCAAGACAGCCAAGTAGCCAAAGATAGTCACTTGCCGAAGAACTGTGAGAGAAAAGGGAGATGACTCAAGTGCAAATCATCTCCTAAGTCAGACTGATCTCTGTCACAGGCAGTTTCTTTGCAGAGCAAGGAGCTTAAAGATCATCCATTCTTATGTTTCTTGTGCTACGTAAATGAAAAATCGGTAAGAGGTTTTCCAGGAGAACTAATATCAACAAATGGGAGTTACAGTGTGATAATCCTTGCAAGTCCTTGCAGTTAAAATTAGTAAATGCTAACAGTGTGTTTTCAAAATGAGGATAAAGCTAGATATTGGAGATCAAAATGTTTAGACTATGAAAAAATATAGGGAATGCAGGAGATGTTACAGCAAACAAGGGGAAGATAGAGTCCAAATATTAATGGAGAAGGCAAGAGAAAAAATTCAGAGACATGCCTTACCCTGACCCCTAGCATTTTCATTAATAAGTTATCACCCCATCATGTCATGTGTATGTTCTTGCCAGGCTTTAATCTACCATGTACCACAATATAGCCCAGAGTTGGCTGTAATAGTCATGCTGTCTTATATGGGGACACTACTTTTATAAAGACGAGCATTTTGTTTGTTTTCAACACACAACTTTGATGATATGCTAGGGATGAGACTTATAGCAGCATTCATGGTGAAAACATTGCCTATAAAGAGGCACTTTTGCAAGCTGAGATTTATGCTGTTATTAATGCAAAACAGCATTAATGTTTTGTAAGAAATAAAATTGCTCTGTATTTTTTTCTGTTAATTTAGCAAGGATTCTAATAAAGTAATAATATTTGGAGGACCGTTGATACACTTTCACAGTGAGAAAATTAGAAGTCTTTTCTCATAGACAAAGTTAGCCCTACTAATGCATGTTTCATCCATCCCTCTAATGTTCACACTTAAGCCAGCCCTCACTTGGTTAATGAGGCTCGCCTGATCCCCCCAAGGACGCAATCACGCATAACCACACATAGTGGAACTACTCACGACCACCACTATGTCCCAAGTAGCACTTCCTACTGCTTTTAAATGAAGAGGCTCCATTCAAATTGCAGCTTCTGAACTTTTTAATCCAACCTTTCATCTCCCTGGGGGAACAGCAAAAACATATTGCTTGAAGTGCCTTTTGCTTCAAACTGAATATCAGGAAAAAGGAACGAAAGTGGCAGTTTTGTCCAGTCCTGAGTACACACCAGCCTTCTACATGCCCTTTATATTTTCATTTATTCCTTACAGGCAGTATTTTCTTTACTCTAGACCCACACCTATGTGTTTCTTTATTTCCTGGCAACAGCTTCACACAGTTGTTGCTAAACATAAATAAACAAACAAAACACAAAACTGACAACAGACATCCTGATTTCCCACTCTATGCCAAGCTGCAGTACTAGACCCTGATGGTAAGATGTATTAGAGAGAGACCATGATGTAATTACGTTTTCTGGAACCCATACACTTCTGATCTCAGACAAAATACCACAAATTAAACCTAACCCCAATATTTAATCAAGTTCCTACTCGATCCTTCTAGCAACGTTCTTCTTTTGTTGTTGATTGTGTATTTTTACTGCTTATGATAAACTTTTTCTGACATTACTATGAAATATTTTCATGTTAAGTATGTAGCTGGCAACTTAATCTATCAATACGCTAGGCAAAATAGGAAGTGTAGGAGCACTGATTGTGTGATGCTGCTGACAGGAGGACAGATAGGTTCTCTCTGGAAGACCATTGTATGGGACTTTGAAAGCATACAAAAATATCTTAATAGAAACTCTTATAGTTATTTCTCTGGATATTCTCTAGATAGAATGATCACCTATAGCATGTGGAAAGATAGCATTTTTCTGAAGCTGGAAGATAAGTCAGTGTGATCTAGCATATTATTCAATGGAAATTACAAAATAGTACTACTTTGGCTGTTTAAATTAAAATTGAAAGGTGGTTGGGTTTTTTTTGTCTCACTCTTTATTATTTAAAAGTAGGGAAAAAAGCATAGGATTAACTTATTAGATCAGAATATTATAATGACGAAATTTGGGGTTTGGTTTGGCAGATAAAAAATCTGTTACAATACTGATATGGATTAATCTGATTGTGGATTTTTCACTACAACAACGAAACAGAACCAGACACATACATATGCTTTTTTAATAGAGCATAGATTTTTTACTCAAATTGTTCTGAAATATTTTAGTTCTAACAGTTTAGAAACAAAAAAATTAAACCTGTGCTCGCGAATGAAACAGCAGGAACAAAGACAGTGTCATCATCTCTCTTTTGCTTCATACCTTAGGAGATTAAGCATTTCTTAAAGGAAACAGGAATGACATATCTTATTTTATTCATATTTTATTGTCTCAATTCCTTATTGAATGGTTTATTAAACATCCTCAGTTATGCACTGCAGTCTTGTAATACCTACAGATCAGAACTTCACCCTTTATTTTGTGATACAAATTCCTTTCTACTGTGTTGGGCAACTCTAAGAATATATTTTAATAGTATGGTTTTACCTACTTTAGCTCATTTTCTCATAGGTCCTTTTAATTACATCGATTTCATAGGTGCTGAAAATGAATCAAGTATTCTATTTCTTTTTTTAAACATGATGAGTTCTCATAGTCTAAAAACACTCTACACATGAAAATAAGTATATCTGTCTCCTAAAGTTCTGCAAAATGGCAAAACATGATTTCCCTAATATAAATAACAGTATATGTTATTGCCTCAATATTAACTATCTTCTAGATTCATATGTCTCTCCTCTCAGAGAAAAGAATCTCTGTCACAGAAGTAAATGTGATATATAGTTATTCAATACCTGTGTTTTCAGGTATATCTGCATAGTCTAATCGTTATTATATTTGTGTTCATTATTCTTATAAATCTCCCTTTCTTCCTATTACTTTGTATCATTATCCTGGTCATTACATGTTCTTTCATACCTTTGTTTCACATATGTGTGATTTCATTAGTGTTTTAGGTTGTTTGCATTTTGGCTTCTGTTCAGAAGGTGAGACATGGGACATACTGCACAAGTTAGGCTGTAACTTTGATTTTCCAAAGACTTTTGCTGTTAATTTACCAGTGTAGCTGTTGGAGGTCACACCAGCTGACCACAGGTGAAAAGTGGTTTCCATCACTGTAGAACAGTCCTGAAGAAAATCACTGATTTTGTGACTGATTTTAGAGATAGTCTTCAACCCCATGTGTGCTAATTTTACTTGTCTTCTCTGCTCACACCAGAGATGGAGATTCACTGAACAATGTGAATTCTAAATATAGACTGAAAGAAAATCCAATTCTTCCTCTGCTGGTGAGAAATTCTTAGCTGGAACCCAAAAGAGAATTGTCTTCTTAGTGGGTTACCCCATTTCTCTAAGGAATACCTTAAGATAAGTCTGTCTCATTTTAGTAAAAGCCTTTTCTTTTATGTTTTTCCCCTGTATTTCATTATTTATGACTCTCCTTTTCTCTCCATTACCATCTGCTGATTCTTTAATTTCTCCATTTATTATCCAGCTGTGAACATTTTTTTACAAACAAGTTTGTTGAAAATAATGAAAGTTAAGATGAAATATTTTGTATTGATTAAAATCCGGGTCCTATAATAGTGCAAACTGTACTGAGTCACACTAATTTCAGCTTATTGAGCCCTCATTCCTAAAAATGAATGTTTTAGCTTCTTTTATTTTCTATATGTAAATCAGTGTCCGTGCAGTCATGATGGTATGGTGTAGTATAGCAGAGTAAATTATAATCTACACTGATGTAGTTTATACCATTAAATCTAACCATGTATTTCCATTTCACAGAAATCAATCCCTTCCATAGGTGCTTTGTGATTTGAGAAATACAGGAGGCTGGGTATATTCTAAAAATTTTCTCTTTTTTTGTTCATTTAGTTCTAATTAACACTTTAAAGATGCTTAATTCATTCAAAAAATATTCACTGGAACACTTTTCAGTCTTAAAATTATTATTTTTATACCTTTTTAATCCTTATAAAAAGTCCAGAGCTCCAGAAACAATATTTACATAAGATACAATTATCAGCACGGCATCTTAAGCATCCTAAAATTTGCCCAGCAGAAGAGTAAAACTCACTTGTCAGATTATTTCATAATTCATTGTCAAGCTTATGCTTTCCAGTAGGAAAAGCATAGCAATGATGCGTGGGTGATTCTGTCCTACCTGCTGCTGTTGATCTTCATCTTCTTTTCTCTGCAAGCTTCCTGTCCCTCTGAGTGCTTGACAAGTGTAACAGCTTGACACAGTGTGAGGGAGCAGAAAATGCTCAGCAGCCCATGATCACTATTAATGCCAGAGTTTAATTGCAACTTACTGAAATCCCTGATGCTGTTTCTAACAATTCTTTTGTAGTTTAAATGAACTACCAGTATTGTTACAATGTTATTACAACATGAAATCTTGTTAGTGTTCCCACAACTATTTGGAATATTAATTCTTGAATTAATGGGAAGGAAAGTCCTCAGCATGCCCACAAGTTACTGTGATTTCCTTAAGTCATTAAACTTAAACATTGGTTGGACATACCATCATCTTCAATGTCAAGTTTTTGTGTTTATATGTCCCTTCCCCCATCATTGTAGACCTGAGACACTTCGTAATTCTGTCAGTGTTGTTACTCTTTCCAGGAAAGCAGGGAAGACCTATTACCCCTTTTTAAAAATATTGTAATTGGAGAAAAGTTGAATAAAAAAGCAGTTATCATTACATGTCCAAACTAGGGCAAGAAAACTAGTGAAGGGTCTGAAGCACAAGTCTTACAAGGAGCAGCTGAGGGAGCTGGGGGTGTTCAGCCTGGAGAAAAGGAGGCTCAGGGATGACCTTATCTCTCTCTACAACTACGTGAAAGGAGGCTGTAGCCAGGTGGGGGCCGGCTCCTTCTCACAGGTAACAAGCGATAGGACAAGAGGAAATGGCCTCAAGTTACACCAGGGGAATTTTAGGTTGGGTATTAGGGAAAATTTCTTCACCCAGGAGGTTATCAACCACTGCCCAGGGAAATGGTGGAAGTCACCATCTCTGGAGGTATTTAGAAGGTATGTAGATATGGCATTTGGGCACTTTGTTTAGTGGACAACTTGATAGTGCTGGGATAATGTTTGGACTTGATGATCTTAGAGGTCTTTTCCAACCTAAACAATTCTATTATTCTGTGATTCTAACATTTCATCAGAGCAGGGGACACGGATTTGCTATTGGGTGCTCAGTCACAGTCAGATGTCCTGCCCCTTGGGTTTTGTCCCTTTTGGCAGAACTGGGGGTAATGTTGCACTAAGAGACCAGGTTAATAGTATTCCCTGCTCAGAGGGTTTTGTGGTAAGCAATGCTCACAGAATTTGTCAAGAAATAGAGACGTTTTTTGTTGAAAAGCAAAAAAAAGAAATTTTTAGAAACAAGACACCTATGTTAGCATGCCTTCTTGAGCATTTCTAAAGCTGATGATAAGGAAAATTCCAGTGTTCAGAGGTAGTTTCCAGAAGAATGAGTGACTGCAAACAGAGAAGCTTGAGTAAATAGGAACAGAAAGAAAAAGTATGAAATGTTCACAAGCATTTTTTTAGTTCACCATGGGTCTTTTGACACTTAGCTGTGGCATCTGTCTTTATACAGTAAAATAGGCAACAGAGCATTTTGCACTTGATTTATTTAACAACTATGAAATGTATGCAGATATTGCAATATATTTTTTCTCCTCTGAAATGGCTGTTCTAAGCTAAAAGCAAACTTAGCTTTTATGTATATTAAATGGGTGATTGTCATTGATTTAGTACTGTGTATTACACATGTTTCTAACATGGCAGTAACACAACCTAAAGTTAAATATGTTATCTGCAGCTCTGCAAAAAGCTAAGGTGCTGTACTGTTCATCTCAAGTAGCAAACTCCTCCACAATCAACCCATTAAAAATTACAGTTCCCACCACTCTGCTCTCCCCTTATACTTGAAAACCTTGTTTAACCTGGTTTTGTCTCTTCATCACTCTCTTCAATCACTGTTCTGCCTTTGCTTAGCAAGTTTCTTATCTTCTGTCCATGCTGATTTCACATTCCCTGTTGGGATTTTCTGCACCAGTTCAAAATAAGGTTCTGGACGTATGTTCGGGGGGTTTTGTGTGTTCCTTACTTATCTTTTTGCCATAGATTATATGTAATTCCTTCTGTCATGAAAGCTTTTCTGTATCAAGATTTCCATGTCACCATCACTTTTCTTCTCTCCTAAACCAGATTTTCTCATTTTCCCTTCCAACTAAGATTTGCATACAGGCTCTCACGAGTCCCTGATCATCACAGCATTTGTCTGGGAGATAAACCATGTAGGGTAGTAGGACAGCAAATATGATAAATGTGCTCAGAGTTAGTCTGAAAAAAGGGTTTCCAAGGTTTTATTACTCTGGACTGGATTAGTGAGTGTCTGTTTGAGAGTTAGACAACTACAGACCTGTGGAAGGAATGGTCATAGTAAAAACCGAGCTGTGGATCAATGTTTTCTGTTTTCCCAATTTATTCAGAAATCTGTAGCCTTTTGGCTGGATTTAGACTGATCCAGACGTAGCTATGATGCATTGATAAATTTCTGCCTAAAGAGAACAGATCAGGATGAGCCAGGCTCTAACAGAATCAGCCCGGACGTGGGAATGACTGTGGGGAAATCTAAGTGCCCAGCATGGACTAGAGTCAGATTCTGGCTACCCTGGGGCTATGGAGTGGTGCAATCAGGCTGCACAGAGAAGGAAGTGTTGCACCCTCACAGACTCTTTGAAGAGATAGGGCAGAGAGTAGATTATAGAATTAGAAATCAGCTATTGACTTACTTTCCTCCAGCTCTCTCCCAGATAGGCTAGGTGGCCTAGAAAAACTGTGAAGATACAAGAATTTAGGCCAAAATTCAGCAATTCAGTTCTATTCCTGATAGAAATTAACTATTTAAGTACTATTATGAAGAGAAATACTCTGTAAATATTTGGAAAATATTCTAATCTCATTTAAGTTAAAAACTTCGCCCAGCCCCATACTGAATTCTTGATGGCTCTGTCATTGAGGTCTCTTCAGATTTGTGTGTTACTTTGGACTGCCTCAAATAATTAAAAATCCACCTGTATCAGCTGTCAGTGCTCCAGGGATGAGAAACCTTGTGAATTTCTTGTTCATTTGCTTTTTATAAATACAGGCCATCACTTGGATTCATAAATGATAGGAAGACCCTCCTTTCTTGAACTGCAGGGAGTCGTGACAACTCTCATTTAATTAACATTGCTAAATGTTAATTAAACATGTTCACTACTTTTTGTGAAGAATATAGTTATTGTAACGTGATAACCAGGCGCAAATCCAGACACGAAAACAATGTTTGAAGCAAAGATGAGACCAAACCCTTATCATTCCTGTTTAATATCAACATACTACAACTTTAATATAATTGCCCTCTGCTTTTGCTCTTCTATGTCTATTAATTCATGTAAGAATAAAAAACATGTGACTGAGAATAACTGTGGATTACAGATAAATATATGTATTTACTAATAATAGCTATATTAAGAGCCATATAAAAGGAGAAATAATAAACAATTTTCCATGTAACTTTCAGGTTTCCAGTTCAATGGCTTAGATATAATTGTTTGTTGTAATTACAATACATTTAACATGCATTCTGACTCATGAATTCAGCTACCCTGATTTAACCTTGCAGCTAACCAAGTCTCTTTAATGTTCAAACAGTAAGAACAGCAATGGTAGCTCCATGAAAGTATAGACAAATGGGGAATTTTCTATATAACATTAACATACCGTTTTAATTTTTCCTTCACCCTCAGAGTAATAATGAAAACTAATTATAATATGTTTTTACAATATGTTATTTACAGGCTGTTTTGTGGATATTTATGGATTTGTCTGATTTCCATTGTGTTTGTAATACGACAGAGACAATGAACATTTTAAAGCATGTGCTAGAGACAAGCACCATTAGTTGTGGCATTTCTAATGAATAGTCTTAAAAATCTAGTAAAATATACTGTTCACTTTTACATATTTTGTGAAGTTGCTGCCAAGATAAATTGAAAATGTATTTCACTGAATTAGTTGTAAACTTATTTAATATTTTTACATGATTCTTTAGACTATCTTTGGTTGTTATTTGGTTGAAAATGCTCATCAATTACTATTACAAATTATAATGTAAATATGTAATTAATTTAGTTAAATAGTGACCCTATGCTTAGTGATTTGTTGTTCTTGCTTTTCAAAGCAGAGTTTTAAGTGAAATCAGGAGTAGATTTTCTGTTTTTCCATTTATTCCTTCTGATTTAGAAACATGCATTATTGCTAATAGTTCCAGAAATCTGTCCTACAATGAGCTTGCCAAGAAAATTGCAGTTTGGTATCATGCACTTTGTAGATAGAATTTCTGTGGCATTTAGGTGGACGGAAATTAATAACTTTTAATTTCAAATCCAATAGCTGTTACTGGAGCATTTGGAGTGCCTTGTCTCAAGACACGAAAGGTCCCTGAGGATGACAGTGGTGAAACGGCAAGCACAGTCTCCCTCAGGAGTTTCCAGTGAGGTTGAGGTCCTCAAAGCTCTGAAATCTCTGTTTGAGCACCACAAGGCTTTGGATGAAAAGGTACAGTATGGAAAAAAACTTATTAAATACACTTTTTAACTTGCTTAATTGTGCTTTATGATGCAGCAGAGCAACAGTATTGTTTCTTTACTCCTCGGATTAAATCCTGTTCTTATAGAGCATTTACAGGTGTCCAGATAAATCCGTAAGGATGTGTGGCCAATAGCTGTAATGCACTTGAGGTCACTTCAGCTACCTTTTGTAGACAATAGAAATGACTTTTTGAAACAAGAAAATCTCATCCCTACCAGACATGCTTCTCCTATTTAGCACTAAATACAGATGACCCCATGGAATTTATTTGGTGTAAAATGTGCATTTAAGTTATGGCCATGAAAATGCAGGTATATCTCAAATTATAAGAACACACAGAGCGGCAGAATGAGATGTCCCTAACTACATGAGGAAACTTGGCTCTTAGATATTTTTAGGAGGAAAACCTCCTAAATTTCAGAGATCTTTTTAGCCATTACTTCATAAGGGCAGTGCTCCCTTTACAAGTAGTATAAGTAGTACGCCCTTCATTATCAGAGATAATGAAGAGCCTGCAGAATGAAGGTAAAAACCAGTGATAAATGCATCGAGTCATGCTAATTAAGAGGGTCTTTCCACTGGATTCCTCATGTATCCTGTGCTGGAAAGACTATTTTGTGTGAATGAAGCTTCGTACAACTATGAATTATCACCTTGAGTATTGCTTATATTAATTCAGAAATCTAGTTCACCTCTAGAAACAATATGCTCAGGAAGCGATGTAGCTGAATTAGTGCCTCAAAACTATACATGCAGGGAGCACATGAGAAACATGGCTCATGAGCAAAGAACCTCATTTCTTACGGGGTCTGTTTTGGCTGATTTGCTCATTGCTGCTGCTGAGTTGCTTCTCTGTTTGAGAATATTAGGTACACAGATGATGTGCAGCACAGCATCTGAAACCATTGACTGCAGAGATGAGCTGCGTTGTATAGAACCAGTTTAATGGTCTCACAGTAACAAATTTAACCTTTTTAAACTCAGAAATATACTCAGAGAGTTGACTGTATTTAAGGAAATGAGGTAGCTGTGGATATGCAGTAATATAGATATCATTGGTAATGAAGGGATGAGACACTGTGGGTTATGAGTCATACTGGGTTAGCGATGAGGTTCAAAGTTAAATAAATTTAAGGAACTTAGACCAAATCAAAACATATTATGTGTTTAGGTATATCTTTTGGGTTATATGTTCTACTGAGATATCATGAAGGCATCTTAAAAGAAAATCTAGAAAAGGAAATATAATGACTTCTAGCCACTGTAATAAGCTTTTGGATGCCATTAAGACTTAAAAAGTCCTGTATTATTAAAAAGATCTTTTGAGGATTGATGGGGTTTTTGGTCTGAGCTTTGATCTTTTATCCAGCAGTTTAAACATTGATAAAACTAGGGTAGGGAGCTCTCCAGCTTTTATAATTTTTGACATTGTGTTGGATAAGTATGAGAAATAGTAAGAACTAAACTTGAAACAGATTGTGATTATTCAAGAGTTGTGTACCTCTTACACATTTTCTTTTGTGAATGTTTTAGTGTTTTGGTACTATGCAGCTTATTTGACATCCCATTTTGAAAACTGTTGTACAGAATTAGATTGAAGTTACGTGTAATATTTTGACTTATATTGTTGAACATTTTGACTTACATGGTTGCAAATTCAATTCTTATATTATTTTAAGTGTAACAGGTTAAAATCAGTATTCAGCACATTAAAAAATTTTGGAATTACACAGATAGACAGCTTTTGTATCTAATGGATACCTGTCCCAGTGGTAATGACAATTACCAGTGTAGAAAAGTCAACCATCTGCAATCATATTAACAGGAGATTTGTTCCATTATAAAGCAAGTTTTAAAATTGATTGGTCAATTTTTTTTCCTACATGCTGTTCATCTGTGTGTGGAACTTTTTTTATTTTGATGCAATGAATAATATTTTTGCTATAAAACATTATTAGATAAGTCAAATAATCAGTTTAATAAATTATTTTAAAATAATTTGTTATAAATCCAGCACACTTTATTTTCAAGTACAAATCCTCTATAAAAATAGCTGATTTTGTTACAGTGTCTCTGGAAGGATTGGATCAAAAACATTGCATATATCACCCAGATACTTGATAATATAATGCTTTCACAAATTGTCAGCTTTATGGTGATTTTTATTTAAAAATAATGAAAGTAAAAAAGACTGCATGCACCCAAATGTGCTAAATTTTTTTTTATGGCATGTGAGTCATATATTCTGCATGGTGACAGAAAAATTATGTAAGCTAGATTTGTTTCAGACCCTTCAGAAGTAAGATATCAATCCACATACAAAAATGCATTGAAGCTTTTCAGGGACTAGTAGAACAATGTGGGTTGGACCTCCTCAGAGACATCTGGCCCAACCTCCTGCTTAAAGCAGGGCCAACTGTTTCGGGTTGCTTAGGGTCCTGTCTCATCAACTTCTGAATATTTCTAGGCAGAAAACCTATTCTGGTGTTTCACCACCCTCACTGTAATTTTCTCCCATAATACCAATCTGGAGTTTCTGCTGCTGAGTGTTACACCAGTTGCCTCTTGTCCTGTCACTCTGCATCTGCAAGGAGAAGCTGGTTTTATTTCTTCCACATCTCCTGGTTAGTGGGTTGTAGACAGCAATAAGGTCGCCCATGAACATTTCCTTCTTCACTTTGACCAGACCAAACTCTCTCCACTTGTCTCACATGCTGTGTGCTCCAGCCCATGGCCAATTCGGTGGGCCTACATTGAAATGTGCCAATATCTTTCTTCTACCAGGAAGCCCAAAACCAGATGCAGCCTCCAAAGTCTGGAGGGTAATATTCATTTCCCTTAGCCCACTGACCAAACTGTGTGCTGGCCTTATTCACTACTAGGTCTTTTCTGCAAAACTGCTTTCTTTTCCCCAAGTCTGTCTCATTCCCTGTGGTTATGCCATTTGTGGCAATGGGATGCCACACAGACTTTGTGTCACTGATCACAAACCTCTGAACCTTGCAGTCCAGTCAATTTTTTATGCACTGTGGAATCCATTTCACTAATTCATAGTTCACCATTTTCTCTAGGGATAAATGGAAGATCTTGCAGAAACCTCAGTAAAGACAATGTAAAATACATTCACTGTTCTCTGATCATGCAAGGCAATAAGATTGGCCAGATCTCATTTGGTTTTGACAACACCATACTGGCTCTCCCCAATCACCATCTGATCCTTTATGTACCTGAAAATGCGTCCTGGAAGATTTGCTCTATAACCTTCCCCACACTGGCTAGCTTGTACTTTCCTAGATCTTCCCAGGATGACTTCTCTATTCCATGATGATGAACACAACATTTGTGAGTTCTCCACCCAACATAATCTCCCTGACTTCCACTATTTTCAAAGTTGAAAAAGGCCTTACTATGATGAGCTAACCAAGTCTCTTGGCATCCTTGGATGGAGCCAATCTACTGCCTTTGACTTAGTCATGTCTTGTCTTCCTGTATTGTGGGTAAAGCTTCACTCCCACACTCTGGTGCGGTGCTCAGGCAAGGCCTGCAGGCAGAACCTCACAGTAAAACTGAGGCAAAAAAATGCAATATATGATCAACTGATGTCACAGAAATTAAGCAGTGCCCCATCAGAAAATGCACACAAAGCTGAAGTAGGTTAATGGATAAAGAGTAATAAAAACTGTAAAAAGTGCACTGGAAATGTATCATGACCCTTTGCAAATGAATAATGCAAACATTAATTTTTTTCTTCACAAAAAATGTTGACACTGAAACTATTAATGTAACTGTTACATTCTTGGAAAAGCATAACAAAATATTTTCATAAAAATTTTTGCCCTTTAAACTTACAAAAATATGAAGAAAATCTTAAAATTCTTACTGAATGCAAATTTTCTTTCATGTTTCCACTTCCTACTCTGAAACATCTTGAAGTGTTGTAACAAGCTCTGCCACAAAACTTGACTGATCATGAAAGGATTGCTGTGTGCACAGTACAAGAACTACAAAACCATCCGCATTACTATAACAAAATGCAATGAAACATACTAACAGATTGGAAAGTGAAAAATAAAATATAGCAATTTTTAGGCAGGCCTACTTAAGTATAAAAAGAATCAGGAATGATACCTTATTTCAAAGTCTGTCGGCTTTCTGTATTTTACATGAAGTCTGAGCTTTACCTTTGGTGTCACAGCAAATGAAATTGATACTGCACTGACCATATTTATTATTACTGTTATTTAGAAATTTAATTTGACAGAAGCTATACATATTTCCAAAAATTTTTGTATATCTAATTATGCTAACATTTTTAGAAATACAAAAACAATGCACATGGGCAGTTCTGCTACCAATTTTACATTTTCATCATGTTAGAAGTTAAATTCAGTGACTGTTTTACCTAAGTGTAAGGGTAGGTTATATCTCACAAACAACGAGCATTGTTAAAAAGATGTGCCATTTTAAACACTAGAACTTAAGAGAGATTGAGACTAGGATCAATGTGAAATTCTGACTTAACATTTCTTATAGCCTTTGCTATTGCATAAGTCAGTTGAAATTCGCAGCAGTATTCATGAAGTGGAAACCTCACTTCAGTTATTTACCCCTGTCCTTCTTGATGCTACAGTTCTCAAACACTTCTCTTGCTGCTAAGTAGCTGTAATCTTTCTTTGTTGTGTTTTTCCTCTTGCAGTGACAGGTTGTGAAACTAATGTAAGACAGCGCTATGAAATATTTTTTGATATTATATATTAATATACATGGAATAGTTTATAAAAGAGCAAATGAAGACATATTTCCTAGACATCATTAGAACTGAGTAAAAGATGGAAGCTCATATTAACTTCATGGTTAGAACAGACATCAATTATAGAGTAGGTCGGGAAGTACATACTTCTTATATGCAATTCAGGAAGAACAAAAGATAGAAAAAATATTATCTTACTTTTGCCATTCTATAGTTATAGTTGACTTCTAATATCTGCCTGAACATGTTTGTTGTTCTGCAGACATTTTTTCTATTTTGCTTTAAACTTTGGGTTCAATATTTAAAATGTGCATTTGGAAAGAAGAAACTGAAGCAACTTCTCCAAACCCAGGTTTTGGTCAGTGTTGTAAGAAAAGGTTCCAGCTGATCTTCACAATGGAAGGCAGCTACCACGTGTTACTGTCTTAGCTAAGAATCAAAAAAACACTGGTTCTCTTAAGTTTAATTAATGGCAGAAAAATATACTTAATATTCTTGCAAATAAAATTAGCCTATTTGTGTCATCATTGTCACTATCTTTTTATTCATTAGCAGGTAGCTAGGAGAACTTTCATTCAATAGACTGTTCATTAAAAAAGTGATTCAATACTAGTGTTCAAGTATTATTTTAAAAGCTCTTTATAGGCTGGCAGATCTGAAGAAAATGAAGAAAGAATTTGACATCAAGCAAAAAAGTGGAAAGCAGTTGCTAGGAGACAGTGAAAGATGGGTGATATTTTGCACTGACAGCAGTGCTAACATGACATTGACTATGTTACATTTAAAGATAATGTGGTTGCGTTTAAAGGCCAGAAGAATACCCAGTCATCTGGGCATATGTTGGATATACACTTTAACATGGAGAGAGCAACCCTTTTCTGCTGTGTCTGTGACACTACAATCATAAAATCACAAAATGGTTTTGGTTGGAAGAAACAATTGAAGATCACCTAGTTTGAACTCCCTGCTGTGTTTAGGAATACTATTCACTGGACCAGGTTGCTCTAGGCCCCATCCAAACTGGGCTTGAACACTTCCAGGGATGGGGCACCCACAGCTTCTCTGGGCAACCTGCTCCAGTGTCTTACTACGCTCACAGTAAAAAATTTCTTTCTAATATCTAATCTAAATCTGTCCACTTTCAGTTTAAATCCATTCCCCCTGTCATTACCTCCCCTTGTAAAAAGTCCCCCTCCAGGCCTCTTGTAATCCCTTTTAGGAACTGGAAGGTGCAGAGCATTCTATTCTTCAGGTATTTGTCCTTTCAAAATGCATATGATAGCATTTCTGATCAGTTGGTATCTGATTAATCTTTGTGAAACCTTTTTTAGTAAAGCTCTATCATGTGCCCAAGAAAATAGAAATACACTGAAGAATCATATGAGATTTAATCAGTGTGTAACTTCTGATGTGATACATGTGATCTCACTTAGATAATTATTATGAACTATAGTTACTCACTTACTGTCACTTCCAGAAAATAGAAAACAATATAGTATGCTAATCACAAATTGGCATTCATCATATGAAAAAAAAAACCCAAAACAAACAAAAATTGTCAGCTAAAATTAGTTTGCATTTGTTCCAGTTCCTTTTTCTTTAATAAGATAGTGACCAGGAACAGCACCCTTCCCTGCATCTCTCAGAAACAAGGATGGTTCTATTTGGGATTTGGTTTTTTTGCTGTAAACATAAATTTGAAGAAGGAATCCAATAAAAAATCATTTGCAATACATTTGTGTATGACTGAGAAAGAAATGTAAAATGAGAAATAAAGTTATGGCTTCTGGGCTGTAAACCAGAGCAGATTTCTCCTTCAGATCAGAGTGCTGAGGTAACTCTTTTCCTTTTTTTTTAACTAACAGAATCAAAGACTTCCTTCAACTTAAACAGCCATTACTAATGTTTGAAAACAAAGAATTAGTTGCAACATTTTCAATGTCACTATGGCAAATGTGAATCTGAATTTGTTGTTCACTGGTCAGGTGAAAAGAAAAAAGATATTTGCTGTGCCAAGGCAGAGTTGCTTTCAGTTCCTTTAGCAACTGTTAGATGCAGGGAACAAATAAGAGCCGTCAGACTGCAAATTTAGTTAGGTCGATATAGAAAAGGCAGTGTTATCAGCTGTTTACGTGGAAGGTAAGGTAAGGCAAGACAAGGAAAGACAAAGGAAACAACTTCCAGCTGTTGCTCTGTTTTACACTGCTACTGTTCCATGTTGTCACTGACAATAGGCCAAGAATGAAATATATTTGAATATAATAGCTGGATAAAAAGAATAGAAATATTCATTCTCTACCTATTTTTGCTGACATGTCATGTAAAAAGTGTGTCTTCAGAGTTGTCTGTTGTTTCCAGGGAGTGTTATGTTCAAGCTCTAAAATGGCTGTGTAAAACCCACTAACATGTTAAGTTTAAGGATAATTGTTCTGATTCCAGCTCCTTGTAGAGCTGTGTCATCCTCAGTAATGTGGTCTAGTTGGTTTGCAAATTCTAGCACCATTCAATGTGAATGTCAGTGTTAGACATACTATATTTTTTAAAATACATTCTCCTTTGTAAAACACTTTTGCTTGAATACATGGAGGTTTTAGAAAATATTTCAGGTAAAGTTGCCAACTCATTGTATTTCATTTTGGCTTTTGACAACTGCCTGCTTGTGAACTTTCTCTCAATCATCTTGTCCCAAAGCAGCACTTACAGCCAAAAGGATTGAAGCCAGAAATATGATTGTAACTTTTCCATGGTTTTTTTTGTATCTAATCTGAGATTTTATTAATAAATTGTTGTCTACCAGCTCCCATTGTGGTTAGAGAGGTTGAAATTGGGCCACTTGATGACAGGTCTACACCCCTCACTGGTTGTTTTAATAAAGCTGACGTAGAGGAACAAAAAACTCAAAATATTGCATAAGAAACTATATTTGCATTTGTTAGAAAGGCTGAATAGTTTTATTTTTAAGTGTTCATTTCCTGAATATGTATGTCATCTTTAGACTTAGTTTTAAAATCAAGTGAACATGCTATGTTATAGTTTTGCTAAATCATTTTCATCTACTAAAGTCTAATCCATTCTTGGGACATAGTGACTCTGTTTGCAAAATCTCACTTCTATCAGTAGTAAAGGAAAATGAAATATGTAAGGAAAGGTAATATTTATTAGACTAAGAGCTATCACTGGAAAAAAATAAGAAAGCATTAGGTCATATACAGCTGTTCTAGGGATCTCCTGTATTTGTCAAGGATGTGAAAACAATGAAAATTACATGTAATGTTTCTTTGTACAAGAAAGACTGATTTTGTTTTGCTTTGTTTTCCAGCTACATCTCTTGGTCTAATAGAGTATGCTGCCTTACCCTACAAACATTGCTAATAGCCTTAAACATCCATGGATCAGCAGCTGGAACAGCATTGCTGTGGTGCTGCTGGAACATGTAAAGAAATATACCTGGAGTGTTGACTGACTAGCCATGTTGTGAAGTCATTTATTGTGAGGTGCCTAGTGAAGTTCTGTAGATTAGGAGAGTCACAGGTCCCTTAACAGTCAGGAGAGAGAGTCGCCTACACACAGCACTGGAGGTCACTTCAGGTCTGGTTGGCCTTTGATTGAACTGGGAGACTGCAACTGTGCTGCCAGCTTGGCTTACATGAGCTACATGAGCTGACAATGAGCCAGAGCACTCAAATCAGCAGTGAATATATCTTCAGACACATTTAGTATTAAGTTAGAATTAACTACTAATAATAGTGATGATTAAAATAGTAGTAATAATAATAATTGAGATCATAACCATCCTTACAACAGAATAAATTATTTATGAAACTGGTGCAAACACAGAGGAATTTTCTGCTTAGAGAGTATACATTGTTTATGACTTTTTGCAAAAGTGACACAAATGCATGATGATATAAAAAATCTCTAGTATGTGTGCCTGAAGGCAATGCTGCAAGTTATTTTTCAATTAATTTATTACATTCAGTTACTATAAACAGATTAGTTCTCTTCCATGGAGTGAACTTAAAACATCTGCAAATGTTTTTTTCCTTATCCTTTGTAAAAGATGTTTGTGAAAGTTTTATTTTTATGCCTAATGTGGTCTTAAAATATTTGCATTTGCTGTGTATACCATAAAATTACAGGCAGACTGAGGAACAGCAGTGTGGCATTTAAAGTTTGACACCTATTTTAATGGGTTAAGTTTTCCTATAGTTAGGTTTAAATGTTTACTGCACAGTATGTCTCATGAAAGGGTGCAACACACATGCCTGCAAATGGAGTGGCAGGGCATACAGTAGAGCATATGGCAGATTATATAATCTTTAAAGACTAATAGAAATTACGTTACTGCACATATTTTGATTTTTCTTCTAGGTAAGGGAACGACTGAGGGTTTCTTTAGAAAGAGTCTCTGCACTGGAAGAAGAACTAGCTGCTGCTAACCAGGAGGTAACATAAAACACTTTCTCCCCTTTTGAGGTTAAATTTCTCTAATACTCTGTCCCATGTGTTCCCCGTCACTTTCCTCAAAACTGTCAGAAAAAAAAACACCAACAAAACAAACAAAAAACCAAAAACAAAACCAAAGAAAAATTACTTTCTGAGTAAGCTTCTCAGTGAGGCTTGTTTAAGGTGGTTGTAAGATTAATACAACCTTCTGTTTACTCATTCCCTTCTTCTCTTCCCTTGTGAGCAAGCCAAAATCCAAGAGCTAGTGACAGATTCTCAGATTTCTTGTTGAACTTGGAAAAGGAGTGAATGAACAAATATGTTAGATACTATAAACAATTCAATAACCTGAATTTCCATTTTACTATAAAACTAAGTAAAACACACACACGTGTATATATACTGATTATATAAATGTTAACATTGATGAAGGAAGGATTGTAGATGACCGTGAAATATAGGTTTGTCTCTTCCCTTTTAACTGTAGTGTATCATGGTGAGCTGTGGTGCCATGGAACTATTATGAACTTGAACAAAGGATTTTTTTTCCTGTTTGCAGACTGTTCTCTTTTGTTTGAAAGGCTGAACAGCAACACATGGTTGTATTGAACAAACAACTGTACACTCCACACATATAGAAAGGAATTTTGCACCCTAGAGAGGTGACTTTGAGACCAGACAATATAAAAAATTGAGTCTACTGGTGACTTTACCATTCCTCTTGTGTTCTGAATCTACCTGATGTGTGCTTTTAACACTGTTAAAAAATAAGCCAGATAAGCAAGTTGGATTGAAACTATTTTGGGTTATGGTTCTTTTCTGACGTCGTTTTATTCAGGCTTAGGCCAGAAACTGAAAGAAGCAACAGAGAAACTTAAAATGCTACCAAACAATTTTTGAAAAGTGGAATACCCATAATTCAGAATAATGTGTGACAATGTAAAGTAGAGACTTCTAAAGTAATTTTTTTACTAATTTAAACTGGAAAAGTTACTTTCTTAAATTTACTTCTTAAAAATAGGATGTTCAATTAAGATATTAACACTTCTTTTATATAAGTATGATAAACTATAAACCTATTAATATGATATTTTGATTCATCCTTTGCTATTTGAAGTAACTGCACTTTATCTGTTAAAAAATAAAATTTGTCTTTCAGAAGGATCCAGAGAAGTTGTGTTCAAATTATATAGTTACACTATGTTGTGTAATCTCCTATTTGCACTAGTGTTTATTAAATTGAAAGCAGTCCTTTTGGTCAGTCAAGCCAACTAAGATGCATCTCACTCCTCCAATCCCTCCTGCTCATGATCCAATTACATCCAAGTTCACTTCACTGGGCATAAGACCAGGTCTTTAGAGCATTGCCTTGCTATTTGGAATTTTAAAAATTTAGTGAAACTTTTTTGACAGTAAGGAATAAAAGCATGCACAATGAAATTAAATTGAAATAGGACTTCCATAGCTTTTCTTGCCCCAAATCCTTTGTACAAAGTTTGTGTCTACATGACACTAAAGACATTTATAAGGACACTGAATCAATCAAGCATAACATGACCATTAATACAGTCTGAATATTGTTACTCCCATTTCCTTTGAGGGACTGTTAAAGCTGAAATTCAATTAAATAATAATGAAAAAAGGGTAAAATGGGAAGAGATGTGAAAGAGAACAAGCAGATTATTTTCAAACAGTTCATGCATTTGAACATGAGTTCAGATAATTTTCGCACAATCAGTTGAGTAACACAAAATTAATCAGAGCACTGCAGTATATAAGTCTAGTTTTATGCTAAATTCTGCAGCAAATACACAGACAATAAAGCACTTCAAAAATTTATTGCACTGTATGTGAAAATAAATGGGCTAAATTTCCAGGAGAATTGAATATATGGTTTTCAGTAATTTCTGTATTCCTATCTCAGTGTCTGTTCTCCCAGGAGAATTAGTATTTTCTTTCATATCCGTTTTCTCATACTTATTCTAAGAGTGTACTATATTCAGGACTATATCTAAACATAAAATGAGGACAGAAAATTGGTTCCCTGATTTAACAAATTATTTTTAGGTATATGACAAGTATCACATAAAAAGTAGTAGAAATGTATATGTTAAGATATTGTTAAGATACTCTCCCTGAAAGTTTGTGGCTGTGGCTCTGACACAGGAACAATGAGAAACTGCAGACACTTAGTGTGAGTACTTACTGAAAATATTCTTATATTAAAAAAACCCAAAACTGGGAGAGAACAGCTGTAACTTTCCATCATTAAGTGGTAACTAAGCTCTCATTTAACAGTCTTTGTAGCCGATTACACACAGAACAAAGGGAGTGAAATAATCTGTAACTGGCTGATTTCAGCTCTAGTTGCTAACACAGTCTTACAAAGCACTTAATATTGGGTAGGCAATAGTAACACACCTTGACTCTAAACTCCAGGGCAATTGAGATGGACATTTGGACCTGTTGGGGGAACCTAGCTTGTGTAGCTAATGTTTACACGTAGTTACACAAGGGTAGTAGAGAAGAGCTTGGGTCTTATGAGCTTATTTTTTATTAAAGCTTATAGTTTATTAAAGAGTAGATTAAAAATTCTTTAAATATATGTTATCCTAGGGGAAAAGGTTATTTGGCTCTATATTTTATTTTGCTGTAGCTGATTAGTGACTGTGGAAGGGGCCATTGAATTTTTGTGCAGACAGAGGCAAGTTAAGTGTCTACAGTAATAAAATTCCATGTTCATCCTGCATTTTTTTTCATTTCTGCTTACACTCAAAGCCATTACAAGTTCACAACTCGTAGATGTCCTCTTCATTATGTCTGTTGTAGATAAGATGAATAGAAGATACTGTTAACAATTTTTTGAGAAATTTACCTCCTGTTTTTAATTAAAATTGCTGTAAAACATAGCTACATTCTTGCCCCTTAGGCGCCTTTAAAATCACACTGGTTCTCATCTTCTTCCGTGTAACCCATGGTCTCTTCAAATAGTTTTATTGCTGAGGTTTATAATTTGCAGTTAGCAATTAGACAAGCTGCAAGTGGGACATCCAATAACAAAGCTCAGTGGTATAATAGTGTTCTCCTGTGAACATTTTTCAAGGGAAATGTGATGTTTTTCAGTGAGTGTATGAATATTTGCAAAGCTGAACAAGGATCTGCTAACTAGCTTCCTTTTTACACACCAATTTGAGAAGAATGAGTCTCACTGGCAAGAGAAGTAGGATGTGAATTTGCCTTTACAGTTTTGTCATTCATGATCTTAATGGGAATTAACTTTAATGTTGAAAATAGTGACAAGATAACCACTTTTGTTCCACAGCTTTAGAAATACTCTTATTACCATTTCAAATGTGAGACTTAGTTAAAAGTATGCTAAACTACACACATGCAAACAGCACACTAAGGTTAGTCATTAGTGCCATATATTCCCAGGAACACAAGTGCTGGCAGTTTTCACAGCTCAAGAATACATAGATTATAGACCATGACCCATAGTGATGCTTTTAAATCCATTTCTGCACCAATGTGCAGTGTTAAATGACAACTATTGTAATTTCCATTAAAAGATTTCCCTGTTTCTCAGAGCCTTCAAGAAACAGTAAAAAAAAAATACCTTTAAAGCTTTATTCCAAGGTTATTTTGTAAAATGAAGCTTTATACATAGTCAATACAGTACTGGATTTTTTTTTTCTTTTTTTAATGGTTGTGCTTAATTTGCACATGAATTTTCTCCTGTTCATTTTAAACAACTATCTATTCCTTGCAACATATTTCTGTGCTAGTAAAAATCATATGATAAGTGGCATTCCAAAACCCTATTTTGTTTCTCATTAATATGCTGGATTTTCCATCTTCCTCATTAGTAGAAATTGTGACATGAAAAATATAGCTTTACTTGCATTTATTACCTCAAAGTTACTCTTTAGGAACCCAGAAAATTTTGGGAATGTAGAATATTAAATTAGAGAAACTACTGGTTTGACTGTAAATATCACTGTACTATCATATGCTTTTCCACAGCATTTGTTCCAATTGCCAATGTTGTTTCCAAATGCCAAATAACATTATATTGCCTCTGTCAAATGACACATAGATTAGATGTTAAAACACTTTGCCTTCCTTTTAAAGCCTCATTGTTACAATTGCGTCTGCAGAAGTTTATTTGACTTTGAGGCAAAATTTAACTCCTAGAGCTCTCAGAGATCTTCCAGGAGGAGTTTTGGATCATCGCTAACTTCTTCATATAACTGCATACATGCTCCTGTTTAGGCAGTGGGTTTCTTCCTGACAGTGAATTAGTTTGTTCATTAGGGTGCCCTAATGCTAATTTTATAGCATTTATGAGAGCATTCATAAATTATTCACATCACTGAAAAGAAAGGATGGTTTGCAGTTCCTGATTCTTTATGCTCTATACCAGAGACACCAGAAAATATATCCGCTTATTCGGCAAAGAACTTCCGAATACCATGTTAATTGCCAAACTTCCACTATTCAGGGAAAGTTCAAGAATACAGTAAAAAATGCAGTAAAACTTGTTACAGCTGAGGACAGTTTTTACTGTCCATGACTGTGGTATCGTTACTGCTAATGAAGTATTCTGTACTATTTAATACATATGTGTATTTCAAAGTGAAATCTTAGCTAAATGTGGCTTGTCCTTTTTACCCATGGTTGCATGTGAAAACATATTTCTATGCCTAGCTTTTTCATTTCCAGTTAGGTTAAGCGTTTTTTTTTTTTTTTAAAAAGGGATTTCTTACTGGCCTTAGGCTGTCTGTGTAAATACAATTCAAAGTGATTTTTGGAGTAGAAATCTTTTTAAAGGAATAGTTTGCTGGGAAAAATGCATTTCTTGAACATACAATTTACACAAAATTTCATCAATCCAGAATTCAGAAATTATGGATATCAAAACTTTGGATGAAACTTGGTGGAATTCAGGGACCTTTTCTTTTTTTTTTCTAAAGGCCAGGCAGATGACTTAGTTCTATTTCTGGTGATGTGATGCATACATTTTTTTGCAAAGAATCTGAAACACCCTTGCTCTCTAGTATCTCCTTTTACCATATTTTCTCAGAATGGTGCAACTGCAAGTTACTGCTTTCTGAATTCTCTCCTACATGTTAATTTTTTAAAAAAATTCTTTTTAAGCCAGAGATTTGCAAAGGTCTGACTCTGAAGACATATTCTTTGTGGTCTGAACTTTAATTTTAAATGTCTATGAAAAATGTAGCAAAATACGTTTTTTTCTGCAAAGTTGCACATACATAAAAATATCTTGATTTGAAATTTAATTTTTAGATGCTATATATAATTGCTTTTTATTCTCCCTTTAACCTTAGCCATCTAGTTAAATGTTAGTTCTGCAGAAAGTTATTGTTGCATTTAGTTTTAAATGTGGTAATGACGCAAAATTATTATCTTTTGGTGGTTATTTCTTATATTCCATGTTTTACAGCATTAATTTATTTCTCTACATATTTGAATTAGTATGTGTAGCATGGCAACTGAAGAGGTTTAAAATTACTACAGCAGCACTAAATCCTTAATTGCATATTTTTTTACAAAGTAAAAAAGAACTAAACTAAACTAAGAAATAGTTAAGTTGCCATAACTATTTCATTTTATGTCCTTAATTAATTCTAATCTGAGTTCTCGGTGGGGGAAAAAACGCTAAAATCTTTGTGGATATTGAGGGTAGCAGGACTGCTTTTGCATTGCCATTACTTTGTTCACTAATTTCATGTTTCACTAAAATACAGAGCAGAATCGGTCTCAAATTCAATGCATTTTCCAGATAGCAAGTGAAGAACAATAATTTCTATTGACATATTTGAGGTGAACGTCACTACTGCATTTGCAAGAGTGGTTTCTTAGTACAAGTTCCATAAACTTCTACTACAGAAGTACCACAGAGAAAAATCTTCAGCTTTGACTATTAAAAGAACATAGATTTTCTACCATGACAGCAGAAAATTATTTTGCAGGTATTAGATTTTTATACAAAAATCTTAGTGACTTAAGCCTATTTATGTGTTTACCACAGCGTAGTGTGTGTAATGCAGAAATATATAATAAATATGTTCCCCAGCTTTGGTCTTTTTCACAGAAATGGTTTTGCAGAGCAGAAATGTGTTACTGCCCAAATATCTTAGGGTGTTTTCAAAAGGCTTCCTGAAGTGCTGTGTTCCCTTTCCCCTCCATTTAGCACGTGGCCACCTGTAACAAATCCTAAAATATTGATGTCATATTCTCATTTTCTATTGTCTTTTTGTCTAAGTTGAGTGCCTTCTATGTGCTCTTTAGAAGACACCAATTTGTAAGACAGGATTCATGGTCTGTGCTCACATGTTCATGGAACGCTCTAGGAAAAATGGAGCTGAAGACTAAAGGTTTTTATTCCTTCAAAAAGCCAGTGTGATTAATAGTTTTAATTATATGTTTGATATTGAATGATTGCTAGCTTCTATATATTTTTTTCTATCTATTTTTACATTCTTACAATATTATGTCATAAAGACAGTTGTTATTTGTCGTTATATTTTCTAAATATTCTAAGACCCCAACTATGAATGGATTCAGGAGCTTCAGAGTTTTACTGCTGTTAAGGAAGGAGTCAGACTCTTGCACTGAAATTAGAAATTCTGGCTCCTAAGTATCTCCACTGCAATTTTGATATTTTTCTCAGAACCTTGTGTCATGACTAATTAGCTCTTCTTCATTTTATTTACTTATAAAACTTTTTATGGGATTTCTTATATAAAGGTTTTTTACTAGATTTTTTACCAGTGTCACAGATTAATCACTGAAGAGCAGAGTTTCATTCTGCTCGATTTATTAATGAAATATCCTGAGATTGTTTGCAACCTCTGAATTTTTTGCTATGACAGATCCCTGTGTATCAATAAGAGCATGCATACATTGCTCTTAAACTACTATAAGCTGTTACTTGCATTAAAAGAAAAGAAAAAATTAAGTTCAGTAAAATAATGCTTAAGGGAACCGGGCAAAAGGTAAGAAGCAATGTCAAACTGTGACTTGCTACTTCCTCATTCTTTACCCTTCTCCCAAAACCTGCTATGCAGCTACGAAGCAATTGTTTAAATATACATTAAAAGAGCAGTGAGATCAATGTTTGAAATATTTTTTGCAAATCTCTTCAAATCTTCTTCATTTTTATGTCTGACAGAAATATTTGATTTAATGAAACTTTGGTCCCCCATGATTAGAAACTTGGGTGATTTAATGCCTTGTTTTACTGAATAAATGATGACTGGAGATTAAAAATTCCCAGTTTCCTTTAGACCTTGGAGCACAAACTTTCCATAAAATTAGCATTTTTATCAAAATGAACATAAACCTAATCCAGTATATTCTTTTGTTTGTTTGTTTGTTTGTGTGTGTGTGTGTGTGTGTGTGTGTGTTTTAAAAGCATTTCTTTTATAGATTGCTCATTGTGAAAATAAATTAGGTGCTACTACTGTAATGTAAAATAAGAACTCTAACTATGAATTCTATTACAAATACTCATACTGTTCTTCTGTTTAAATGTTATATTCTCATTTTTTTAATACTTGTGGCCTAAGTCTTCAAGCTTTTGCCTTTGGGGAGATTGTCTTTTTCTTTGCACTAAAAATGTGGCCAAATCTTAATTGCAATTTAGATTGCTGCAGAAATATAAATATACACTCATTCATTTTGTAGCAATATATTCCATCTTCACTTCCATATTGAAGCGCTTTTATAGCACATTTTTGCTACGATTATTATTGCATTACAATGCTTCCAACAGAGCTCCAGTAAAGGACCAGGATGCCATTTTGTGGGGAAAAAAAATACTGAAACATGGTTTTTACTCTGTAGCACTTAACAGTATATCTTTGTCTCATGGTGTCCATTGCTCATGCAGCTGTTGAATGGAGAGCACTACTGTAAAGCCCAGGTAGCACAGTGGCCTGTGCAACAGATTGGTGAGAAACAATTACTCTTTTTACTATCATAGGAGCTCTGCAAAGTGTCTCACAGGACTCATGCTCTTCTGATACTCTTTGAATATTCTTGCTCCTAAAAGCATAGAGATTAGTTCAGCTGGGGTGACTGGTTTGTTGTTTCTATAGCAGAAGAAGTAGAATGCAATCCAATAAAATTAGTGGGTTCATAACTATTGATAGATGGAGTTGGCTAAATTGCATAACTAGATTTTTGACAGCTGGTGGCTGTAGCGACATCTGTTCAGGAGTTAAATAAGAGGTACATGTGCCCTCACCCCTGCTCCATGCCTGGTTCCTTAATGGAAGAGAGTCTGGGACTGCAGGCAGGGAGGAAGTGACAGTGCTCTCCATGAGGTCCTGCAGCTAAATAAGTGTAGGACACAGTATTCAGCATCAAATAACACAGCTGCTCTGCAATAAATCAGCATGTATGGACAGTTTTCTGGATCTCATGAGGTTGAGTTATTTTGGGGGTCTGTACAATGTTTTATATTAATCAGTAAAGAGGGATCACAGAGCATGCTTGACATTTCTGCACAACAGCAAACAAATATATCAATATATAGCTCCGTGAAGCTGAAGAAGATGCCTCAGAGACTGATAAACAGATCTTCTGGTATCTCCTCTACTTTATTCCAGAGAATTGCAGAATAGGAAACCTCTGTGTTTCCAGCATAGATTTTGTGGATTTCTAATTTACCTCATATTCCTCCCACAAAGCAGAAAAGTGGGGAAAGAGGAAATTGCATGGCAGCCAAGGAAGTACAAGCTGAGAGAACACAGGGATTACATGAGCCAGATGTGTGGTTGAGCATATTTCACAATTGCTTGCCAACACACCTGAACACTCCAGATAAATGAAATTGGAAGCTTATTTGTTGTTATTCATGGTTAGTTTAGCTATTGTTCGTAGTCAGCATGAGATTAGAGACCAGGATAATTTCATTTTGGATTTAATGTAATCTATTTGGCAATCTGTTTAGGGAGCTTAACAAACCAATGGAATGCAACTCTCACCATACCTGATTTCATAAGGTCTCATTTGCAAATGCCTTACTTTAAAGACACTGAGTACTTGCTAAAGTAAAGAACATAGCAAACCAGTAAAGGTATGCTTAGTTGATATGCATTGTAGAGCTCACTATTACTTGTACAAAGTATATCCATGAAAATTTTAATGTCTAATGTTTAATTTGCTCACAGTATTCACAGAGTGCCTTTCATGAGACATCAGAAAGAATATATCATTTCCTTTTGATCTGTTATTTTGGGAATCATAAACTTTGAAATGGATACCATTTTATCCTGCACTGGAGGTACAAATTCAGGTTTAAGAACATAGCTGCTTGTCTTCCTGTCTGTGTCAGCTTTGGGGTCATTTGACATTTGTTATTTGTCAAGTGAGACATTCAAGTGGATGGAGATAGTTTCATTGCAAGAATTAGACTTGCAATGAACGATTGCAAGACAAAATTATTTTTTACCGTTATCTTTATGAATATCCATCTTGATGAAAATGCAAATCATATACCCATTATTTTTCATTTTTAATCTGCTGGAATAGTATATAGTTTTAACATTTGCTCAATGTGCTTCTTTAGAATGATTATTAAATTTTCTGTATATTTGTTAAATATTAGATTATTTGTTAAGATCATCTACTAACTCTCAAACCAGATTTTAAATCATACAACAAGATCAGAATATCTTTTATGCTTATACTCTCCATAATAACTTTTTAATGTATGCATAGGCCTTACATGCTGAATTTGAACAAAATATTTAAATTGATGGCATGAGTCAATAAATAAAATCAGCTTTAAGCTTCACTAGGTTCATATTTATTAATCAATATTCCCATTAACATATGAACCAGAGAATGTGTCATTCATGTTTTCATATTGGATCACCTCAACCCTACAGTGCACATACAGCTCTAAGAGTATTCTGCTAATTCATAATTTAACTAGCAAGATGTTTTGCATATTTTTTTAATTTAATGCAAAGAACTGCCCATCATATGCCTGTAATAGAAATAAATATAGAAATAATTTTATTTGGAATCCAAAAATGTAAAAAATATTTGGGGGTTGATTAGGAAATGTCAGCATTAGTAAATAATAAATAATCTTCATTAGTACTACTGGGGACTATCAATGTATAGGTGGAGTTATTATAAGAGGAGCTGTAGAGTACTTGACTTGGTTCAATCCTTAGAAAATGGATGTGCTTGCTTAACTTGGCACCTGGAGAGTGTTGGCACCTTTAATCACGCGGAAGATGTGGTGAAGAAGAAAAAAATAAACCATATAATTCTACTGCATTAGAAAATGGCTGTCATATTAATTTCCTTTCTGCAATAATCCTAGGATAAAAACATTATTTTATAAGTTCCATGTACTAGGAATGTGCTTCTTAATTTGAAGCTAGATAAAATTTGCATCAGTAAAGCCCATATCCTTGATCTTCAGTAGAGAAATCTGGGGAAAAAAACTACTCCCAGTAAGAATGTAATCGAAAAGTATTGATATCTTGACTAAAATTAAATGGGTACATTTGGTTCAATACTTGAAATACAGACTTTAATTCACTCTACTGTGCTTCAATTTCAACAGAGTGGGAAAGAAATTTAAGTTGGGATTTCTTCAGTTTTTACATGCAGATCGTGGCTTTGATATTTTTTAATTGTAGTTCTAGGATAAGGTTCATTTCCTTTCTGGATATTTCTCATATCCTATCTATCTGTTGTATTTTCATGTTTTCTGCAATCAGTAACAAAGATGGTGATTTTAATACAGATACACTGTATAGGAAAATGTGATAAAACTGAATATAAATGCAGAATAGTGGTTTTCATAACAGGCATGTCCAGTCAAAATAAATCTAAACAATCTCAAATCTCTGGGTGACAATATGCAGACAAAGAATACAAAATTTCATTTGGAGAGAACTGTTGTTACTCATAGAGACGTATATTGATGTAACCAAAACAGGAAAACAGATTTTCAGTGCAAATAGCTAAACGCTGTCTTTCAAACTGAGCAGGATTTTTCAAACTGACTTATATATGTTAAACAGGGGTACTTTTCCATTAAATGCTGTATGAACTAAGAGCAGCTACATAAAGCCCTAGAAGCACAAATATCTGTGTATATATCATCATATATATTATATATATATGCACAATGTGTACATGTGTGTACATGTTTCAATAACTCATAACTTATGTTTCATGTTTCATAACTATTGTTGAAAAGAATGAACTTTATAATATAATTTCTGCCAAATCCACCCTCAGCTCTGACAAGCTGGAAATCAGACTCTACCAATGAACTCTGGAGATTATGAATACTGGTTTTAGAGTAATAATGAAAGAACAGTAGTTTTGCTACTATTTTGTTGAGCTTGGTAAGGAGAAAAGGGCAAGAGAAATTAGTCAGCAGGTGTCAAATACACAATATAATGGAACCATGTAATGGATATTTGTTATTATTTTCCTATTGTGCTAAGCTCTATAAAATACAGTTCTTTCACCGTGTTGTATGTCATACAAATTTTGTGACAAATTAAAAGTAGTACATTTTTGTTTATTTAGATAAGGGTTTCTGGAGAAAATGTACTAAAATGCACCAGTTAATCCATGAAAAATCTTGGCAGATACTCTTTTTCATAATAGCACCTGAACCATTGCTTTAAATTGCTCTTGTTCTGTTTTCTAAGTGCTGCTATAGAAATAAATGGTGCGTGCTCTAGAGTGCATGTAATAGCACAAGATGAGTATTTACACAGTAACAGTTCGGTCCAGAATTTATAATGAAGCAAAGGAGACTAATAAACCCTGCTGCCCTATTTCCAGCCTAAAATGTTAGTGTACTATTACTTGTAAAGCACAAAAATGACTGCTGATCCAGACATTTAGAGTTCAGACGGGGTCAGGGCTCAGTAATGGTGCAGACGGATGGCAGGAGGTCCTGCGGTCGGTCAGTGCCCTGCAGCCAGATGAGTGCCACAGCTGGACAGTGCCCCTGGGCCACAGTGTCCTTGTCACCAACACAAGTGACTTCCACAGGAGGGTCAATAAAACACTGGTAGATAGCACCTTGTCAATAGTTATCACAAGTACAGACCATCAACAGTAAAGGACCATGGGGTTAGTGTTTTCATGTTTTCCATTCCAAATTAGGAATTTGCCACAGATTCAGAGCATTTCCAGTCATTTTTGCATGTTGTCCTTCATTATGTGCACTCCAGTGACATGAAAGCGGAGTCTGAAAGTGCTATCCACCGTACAAGCAGGAGCACAGAGTGCAGTGCCAACGTCAAGTTTGTAAGAATGAAATAATCAAGATATACCAGAAGCTGCAGAAGCAAGAGGTTTTAGCTTTCTTTAACAGAATTTGAAGCACAGGAGATAATGACTTATTTAAACTGTAGAAGGTGGGTAACCGAGGGCTGGACCTCGGTGTACTAACTACCCACAAACATACAAGATTTGTTTGCATTACTGTCTGATTTTCTACTACTGTCTGATATCCAAGGCTCCCTCATGAGGATGATTTCAGCTTAATTAGTATTTCTCCATAACAATGAAAGCTAAACAGCAATATCAATAAAAGGTTGACAATCTCAAAAGGGAGGAAGAGAGAAATTAATTATATAAATATGTTGAAAATATGTATTACTCATAACTCCTACAGATTTTTATTTGAATAAAGTAGTATTTTTCTTGACATGTCAGGACAGGTTTTTAAAGACTCAATTGTGTAAAGTTTCTAGAAAGTTCACCACTAAAAAGCATGTATGAAATACCAGGCCAATAGAAAATAAACCCAGCTGAGGTTTTCAGTCAGACACAGACATTTACAAGTTTACAAGTTAAATTTGTGCTAAAAAAGCCCTACTTGAAAATTTGACTGATACTTTTTGGTTTGCTTCGATGAATGGGTGAAAAGACAAAGTGCTAAGTTAAAAAAAAAAAAAAAAGGCTTTTCTTCTCCCAAAGTGAGCCCAAAGTACATTGTTAGGGCTCACAGTTTCATTCCCTGCCTCCCAAACTTTTTTTTTTCAGTCTGGAAAGACTTCTTTTTATTTTGTTCCCTTGAAGTATGGATAATGTTGATTACAATGTTGTATGTTCCACAGGTATTTTAATTCCTAGCTATTGTGAACATAAAGCCCGAAGCCTGTGTTTGCCCTTCTAAATGTATCTGGTTGTAAAGCTCAGAACCTGTGTTGCTGGATGGAAAAACTAAAGCATTTCAAAACTAAAGTCATCTTTATGGAGATGCATTTTTATCTACTGTTTCAAAAGACTTTGTATGGATCTGTGAGTTTTGTTCATGAAATCAGAATGTGCTATTTATGATAGCCTGAAGAGCATCTTGTGATCTCTCTCTCTCAAATGCTATGTATATAGCCTTTCATTAGTCCTGTGCAGTTCACTTGACCATAATACTGAGCCATACTGAGATTTGTTTCAATGCTGGAAGATGACATAAACAAATTCAGTGGTTTAAGGTAGGAAAAGTTTATGAAAAACAGCTTTTCAAAAGCTTAAAATAATTTCATTGCTTCCACAGAATCACAGAATCATAGAAAGGTTTGAGTTGGAAGGGACGTTGAAGGTCATCTAGTTCCAAGTCCCTGCCACAGGCAGAAATGCCTTCAACTAGACCAGGTTGATCAGAGCCTCATCCAACCTGGCAATGAACGCCTCCAGGGATGGAGAGTCCACAATCTCTCTGGGCAACCTGTTCATAAAGTGATGAGACACTGGAAACTTTTAAGTAAAGAATTTCTTCCTAAAATCTAATCTAAACCTGCCCTCCTTCAGTTTGAGGGCATACTTCTTTGTCCTATCACTACATAGAGAAGTATATTAAGTATTCATAGTAAAGTTAATTACCTCAAGTCTGAAACTGTAATGAGGTAAAAAATGGCCACTGAAACAAGTTTCAGCAGCAGAGGTACCATGTCATTTAGTATTTTGTATGTTTAGAAATGGATTCTGATCTCACACCTCTCAAATAATTTTAAATTAATTCATTTTCAGTACACCCAAAGTAAACACATAGAGTAGAGCTTTTCCTGCTTCATTTTGTGTCTTATAAGAGACTTTGTGCTGTGAATAAATCCACTGCATCTTCATGTATAGCTTGGGTGTTCCAATATATTTTCATTTTGTCTGATAAGTCTGGTTCATATTTTGCCTCGTTTTATGTCCTGGTTTTTCCTTTTCTTTTTGGTTATCCTTCACAGTTTTATAGTTTTTCAACTACCATGTGAATCTTTTATTTCTTTCATTTTTATATCTTAGTGTCCTACTAAGGTTAGTAATCGGACTGTTTCCCTTGTTAAAAGGACTTTATGCTACTGCTCACTGATTTATAATCTCATGTTATCTTTATTCATTATGAAATTATTGTCTTCTTACATTGTCCCTTTCACCACCATGGCTGATGGGTATGGGTCTATCAGTACATCTTCAGATCAGTACTGGCTTATGTATTCTTCTACTGTTCTATGGTGTGTTTTAATATTTGAAGTCAATATTCCCTTAACATCTGGATTCAGACTATTAAGTGTATAGGCATGATATGTAGATTTGGCCATTTATTGAAATGGAGACCAGTTCAGAATTTGAATCTGATTTGGTGAATCCTAACTTTTTAAAAAAAAAAAAAAATTATTAAATACTGCCTGTAGAAAATGGACACAGATTCTGCTACGATTTTAGAGGAAATTTACGTGGCTAGTATTGTGGAGGTATTTACCAAAATTTTAAATTTGAAAAGCTGGGCTTTAGGAATGCTGAAATTATTTTATAGTTGAGGCAGAAAGACAGAAGTTATGTAAGGTTATGTTCAGAATTATTATGACAGAGTAGGGCTTTAGAAATTGTGCCATTTGTTTCGAAGTACCTTTGACATCTGGAAGACCAAATCTAAATCTATGGAAATTCTTTAAAGTTTTGATGTTGTTTCTCAGGCATAAAACTAACATACAAAAGTGAAAAGAATGGTGAAGATCAACATGCCTATGAGAAGAGAACAAACTGAAGGAATATTTCTTCATATTGAGGGTATTTTCATGGGCTTAAGCTATAGAAGTTAGAAAGGTCCAACTAGAAAAGTAATACTCTGCATTTTATTCTTAAACTGACAACGATTGCTTAGTTTTTCTCAATTTAAAAAAAAAAAAAAAAAAAAAAAAAACCAAACAAAAAAATCCCAACTTTTCAGTTCTCCTGAATGAGCTTGGCAAAGAGCAGAGAGCCAAATTTAGATTTGGAACAGGAAGCTATCTTTAGACTCAACTATGAAGAAACTTGAAATTTTACTCTTGTTTAGAGTCACATTGAAAGATGTTACTGTGGTCAAGTGTGCTAAATAGGAAAATAATGTCTATGATTTTAGAAATGGCATTTAATCATTTGAGGTTCACAAGCAGAAGCTGATAAGGACAAAAATTTGTGTTATACGTGATATATTTGATCATATTTTAGAAGGTATAATTTGGACTTCAGAGTTTAGGTTGATTGTCCAGTTTTGGCTACAAGAATCCTAAATAGAATAATGATATTTATCCACGTTTATTTTCTATTAATCTGTCTTGGGGATGGTGGGGGAGTTGGGTTATTTTTATTTGTTTTCAGCAGCTATGATGCCACCCTCAAGAATATTACCTTTTACTTTTCAAAACAAAGATCTTAGCATGGAAACCATCAGGAATATAACCTTAGAGGTTAGATAGTATGTAGGTACTTGGAAAGCTGTCTGTGGACATGTTTTGTGGTAGATATTTTAATTTGGATATCATAAACATGAAAGTATCAATGGAACAAATAGGCATCTCTCAAAAGTAATATTACAAAATTTAATCTAGATTGAACAATAATTTTCTTACCTAGATCTCTGCTGTTATTGCTGTTTGCTGTTGTAATGATCATTAGAATTTAATAAGTTTTGGAGTCTACCTAGAAAAAATACAGTCATCTGTGTCTTCACCCAGATCATCAACCATTCTTCATGTTTTGGCAACCTGTTTAAAAAGTTATACAAATGGTTCAGTGATTAAATTAGCACATTTGCAAATATTTTGCACATTATTGAAAGTTAAATTAGAAATAAGTGAGTAATAAAAAGGATAGCAATTTAAAACTTTTGCTTCAACAAAGTAAAAAGCAAAAATTTGTGTTTATTTGGAAGGCACTGGAGAATTTCCATGCTTCCTTAGGAACACTAATTCTGCCTTAATAAGTTCATTAAGTCAAGAACAGAACAAGTATGAAAACAAGTTAGCTGCGTGGTTCTTCACGGTGTAGATCTTTTATCTGATGACTGCCCAAGAGCTGGAACTTTTAGGATGTCTGAGACTTCAAATGCTTTGTTGTTCCTTTATAAATTTGCTCTGTATTCATTACAGTATTAAAAATACTGAAACTGTAATGTTTAACAATGATGGATTTTGGCAAAGTGATTGTTCCCAAACATTAAAAAATCAAGCAAATCCTTCCAAATAATGATACACAATATTGCATTCTTTTTTTTGCCTGTCATTTAAAAGGAGCAATTGATCTTTTTCATTTTATTTATTTACCTGCTTGGAATGTGGTGGTCCTATGGTACCTAAAGAGCTGTAGAGGCTAAGAAAAATTAAATTCTTTTGAATGCATGATGAAATGAAAAGGTTTTGCACTAGCGTTTAAAGACTATTCTTATTCACCTAAAGGGATGTTAAGGATTTGTGTTAGATACAGGTGATAATTCAAAATGAACGCATAGTTATGTCTGCTTTTTAATGAATCAACAAAAGATTATCATATGAAAAACCCAGATCTACTGTTCCCTGTCAATTAACATATCCTATGATTTTACTTTTTTTTTTCACATTATGTATAATTGGTCTACATCAGGCAGAATTTTATAATAGGTGTGTTGAAGTATCTCACTTGTTCTATCTGAAAATCTCTTTTAGCACTAATTGATGGCTTTTTTTTTTTTGTGAAAGCCATAATTTCAGTACTTTTGATTTGAAAACTATTTGAACCATAAAGAAAAAGAAGTGAGTGAAGCTATTCAGAAAACAAACCACAAATATTAAATTACTGATTAATGTGTACGAAGCAAGACTTGCCAATGAGATTATAACAGTCCTTTTTCTGTTGCTTGAGACAGACGTAATTCTCTTATTTAAGCAAAATTCTTTAAAGTTCAGTGTATTTGTACAACCCCCAAAGACACAGATTGTCTCAGACAGTTTTAATTCCCACTCTTGTAGTTTCCTATAATTGCTTGGATGAAATTTTGCCTGCAAGTCTTGGTCGTGGCACTGAAATCAGTGGGAGTATATGACTTCTACAAAGGCTGTGACTTGGAATTTTTAGTGAGCAGTGAATCAGCCTTCTCATCGGAATCTCATATGACAGCAATTTCCAACATTTATATTAAGGAAAAGTTGTTTAAAGTGGTGTGTCTCTTTCATCTCAAATGTTGGTCAGAGTGATTCAAATGGTCTTTACAATAAGCATTTAAATATAATTTAAAAATATTTGAAAAAAGTTTCAAATTAAAATTAAATTATACAGATCAAAATAAGTATATCTCAATTAGAAATTGAGATTTTTCTCAATTGAATTTCACTAAATTAAAATAAATTAAATGTCCCACAAAGTCTTGGCTGCTGCACACACTTACCAGGTAGTACTACCTTAAATTCTCCCTCCTACCCCATGCGTTTATATTCTAGGACAGGACACACTTTTAGGGTGTTTCTGACTCAGGATCTATGCAGAAAAAATATGGTGACAGAAGCCCTTAAACTTACACCAGCTTTCCAAAAACAGCATCTATACATCCTACCAGTGTTCTACTGTGTTTAATGCATAATTTTATTCATCAGGCAAATCATTTACTGTGTGTGCTCATGAAAGCAGAACAACACAAAGATATCTAACTTGCAATTTAACTAAATAAATTGTTCATATTAGCCAGATCTTCGAGCTTATCATAGTATAAATATGTTAAAAAAGTATACCATGTTAAAAAAAAATTTGGACCTACATGTTTCTATCCTGTGTATTGCCTGAGAGTAAGCCACAAAGTCAGAGAGAAAGCAGCTTATTTTCCAGTAGCTGCATGGGATTTTTAGTAGCGTTACTAATAAATAACCAATATTTTAAATACAATGAGCCTGCTTGTATATGTGCTAAAATAGTCAATGAATAGTAGAGAGTGTTAATGTACGTGCTTTTCTTAACAAAAACCATGTAAAACGTATGTTGCTGTTACTAACAGATGGGAGGCTGACAGAAAACTAGCACTTTGTTTTACATCACTTGGGTTTGATTCACAGCCTCTTGGTACTGTTTTCCTGTAGCACCAGTTTGACATCCATTGAATTCTATATAAAAGAGTAAATCTTGTTGTCATAGTGTTAAAAAAATCAATGGCTAACTGTTGTTTCATCTTTCAAGCCAAAAGAAAGTATCCTACCACAAAATAAGGAGAGAAGACAAGACAGTGTTGACCATCATGTCATTTATGGGTTCCTTTCTATCTTTAATGGCCTTTAGACATCATTAATATGTTTGGATTTTAAACCTTTCTCCATATAATGACATAATTTTGCAGATACTACAAACGGCCAACATAGAATTGAATTGTTAATAGATTTTAAAAATTGCTTGCTCAGTAGTTTTCTTGTTTTTTATATGTATTTACCACTTATTTTCTTTCTTTTTCAGATTGTAGCTTTGCGTGAACAAAATGCACACATTCAAAGGAAAATGGCAGCTGGGGAAGGGTCTGCTGAATCAGAGCATATTGAAGGAATGGAGCCAGGGCAAAAGGTACATGAAAAGATATAAAATAGTAGTTGTCACTAAATCCTACAATCAGTATGATAAATAATCAGGCTTTAGATTTTAGTAATGTGAATATTTTATGGGATGTCCATTTCGAGTACTGTCTGCCTACTGAAACCAGGATGAAAAAATGAGCTTGTTTAAATGGAAAACAAATGCAAATGGGCAGGTCCTTGCTCTTTGATAGGGTATTGAGTTAGACACATAGCTTATAACAAACTTTTCTTGAATTTTTGTGCATAAATCCACAATTAGTCGTACTATATGCTGCTGTGTCATCCTTTGTACGTTGTGTACAGAAGAGCAAGGAGAAGTGTCATGTAAATGAGGAAGTCTGTATACGCAAACATTGCTGCAAAAATAGTCCCTAAGTGGATAACAGAGACCTAAAAACTAGAAAAAGTAATTTTTCTCTGTGCTGCCCTTAGATATCCTTCAAATTCATGTTCATGCTCATACAGAGAGAAGCTACTTAGAACTCTTTGAGTAGGAAATAGGTGTATAGAATTCAAGCCAAGCGTTTGCTGCTTAATACTGAAAAACAACAAAATGTAGAGACTGATTTAGAAAAAAGGTTTTCTTACAAGCTATAGTTTTCCATATTGATAAAAACTAAGTTGAGCATCTTCCTCTCATGCTTCAGAATTATTAAAGTGATAGCGTACCATAACATTTGGCAGACAACTGAAATGAGTAGAGCTGCTGCTTGCATCTCTAATTGTGCATTTTTGTGTAATGCCATATGATGAATAGTGGCATAAATCATACTTACCAAAAGTAGCTGTCATCATTACTTATTGTATAGGCAATCCAATTTACAATGGTGCACTTGCACTGAAAGCATTAATTTTACACATTGTGCAGTTTATGTGTATTTTTCTTTGAGTAATCTATATGGTAGAGAAACACACAGTAAACAAACACTGTTCAGCTACTTCCCCCTCTTTGCAAAATCTTACTCACAGACACATCTGTGAAATTTTGATTAAACAGTGAACACCCTACTCACTTCTGCTTTTAAATGCAACCACACTGTTTAGCTGAAAATCTCTAATTTTCCACTTTCTTTGCAAGCTGTGTCTTCTGATTTGAGCCATTGGGTTCATTGCTTACAAGCAGAACTAAGTGGAAATAAGACTATCCATCCTTTTAGAAATCTGCATATATAAACACTAATGAGAAGAATGAAATCAAACATAACATGTTATTATCAATTTTTTGTTGAATGTTTCTAGAATATTATGTCCAGAAAACTTCTGTGCTTCCTAATAGAAACAATTTTGGTTGGTCAGGTTAAGCTGAAATAAAGGTTTGTGTTTACTAGTTTTTGCTCCTTATAGTAATGAGAGCATACTGGATAAGAGGAGGCTGTATTGACACCTCTGCATGAGCTACTCTCTACCTTGCTACATTTACCTAGTGGCCATCATCAGTTCCTTATTATTTAGGCAAGAGAAAATTAAAAGTTAGCAGATACAGAAAGTTGTGAAGAGGCCAACTCACACAAAAAGTTTTAAAGGACTTTGAAAAATTGTTTCAAAGAGCACCTGACAAAGATCATCTGCTGTGGAAATTACAATGCAGCCATTTCTGTTACCAGATATTGATACTCTCCTACTTAGATCTGTGGCCACTTGCTGACGCCCAGATCCTTCACTTAATCTCTAAGTACAATAGCCTGATTTCCCCACAAGTGAAGGCTAGGAAGGACAGAACTCTCAGTGAATAAAGTGTCCATTGGGAAATCTATTGAGAAGCAGCTAGGGCAGCTGCAACAGTGGGACTGAGCAGCCAGAAATAATATACTGTGAATAAGTAGTTTATTTTCAAATAGACTCATCATTTCCTACTGGTATTTATTTCAGCTTCCATAAGAAGCATGGAAGTTGAATTATTCAGTCAAGCAATATTTTCAGCAATTATCATATGCAAAATGGGAAGCATCGAAGTTGCTTTGGAAAACAGTGGATCTTCAGATGTTTGTACACCTTAAATGTCCACCATTACAGTATCCCTTTCAGTTGTAATCATATTTTGCTTATTTCTCTCTCATAGTGGAGAATATTCCTAAATTCTGTGCCACATATTTTAATTCAAATATATAAAAAATAATTGCAATAATTCTTCTGAAGTTAATGGAGTTTTAACAGAGATTAATTAGCCTGAGGAATTATTAGTTTCATCCTCAAAGATGCCATGGATGTATCAAAAGTTTCCTGCTTGACAAATCCATGTCAGCATGGATTTCTGAGCATGCTAAGTATTTAAGTATAGTAAATGAGGATGTTTTGCCTTGGAAGCACATTGGTCCTACCCATAGTATGGGCAGTTTTACTGACAGAAATTGGTAATTCCCTTCAGAATAATACCAGAATCAAATCGAGATACATATACCAGGATAGGTAAAACAGCCTGATATTTCTGGTGTAATGAAGACCAGATGTTACATTTTATGAGGAACTTAGAGCCATATATAATTACTTTTTGCAAGATCTAAACAGCTGCGTCTATTTTGCATTATAATATACCTCAGGCTGTCACATTTAGATTATTTAAGAATCACTTTTTTTGTCTTACTCATAACACTAACATATTACAATACTTAAATGAAATATTCAAAATCAAATCAGTAGGTTATAAATACAAAAATCTGTGAAAATATTGTCAACAATTGTAGTCATTGTATCCTGTAGGAGTAAAAGGTGTTTTGCTAAGGCTAACATAGTGGATTAAAATGTTCATAGTGCAAATGAAGTACTATTAATGAAAGTAGCAAGTGTCTTTCAGAGCAATCATCAGAATCTGTTTGGGTTTTAGACTTGATTATTTTTAATTTTCTGATATGTTTTTGTATGATTAATAGAAAACTGCAGAAAACTTCCAGTTTCAGTTTTTACTAGAAGAAGTTTGTATCTCATGCACTCCTTTGTTTTGAATGAATAAATAAAAGAATCTTTCCTTTCAACTGGCAGCACAGTGAAATGACAGAGAAGGGAGTGAATGTATGGAGCCCTCATCGGAAGCATAATTTAAAACAAGGACTTAGTAATGAATAAAAACCAACTCAGAGAGGTTTTTTGTAACTTAGAGAAAGTTTGCTGTGAGGATGTTTTGTTTACCTGTTTTCTGAGTGCAGTCAGAATGCAAGATGTATAAAATGAAGTGGGAGTGATGTATAAAAAATAGTGGGAGATGTGATTCTTGCCCCAAAGCGTGAACATTCTAAATTAGAGAAATAATACACTTCAAACACAAAATACATTTGGTAAGTGGATGATGGGTTTGTTTACAAGCAGTGCAGATATCTTTCTGGTTTTCTAATCATCTCTTTCTGGATTAATATTGATAAAGCTAATTAAAGAAGCATGTGCTTAGGGGAATTAATGAAGATTGATGGCTTGACACACCTGGAGAAGGGGAGGAGTATTGAGTGAAAGGAAAGACGGATAAAAGCTGCAGCTGGGATTAGAAGCCTTCATGAATCTAAAGAGTAAATCTAGGAGAGTATGCAATATTCTTTCAGAAACAGTCTTGGCAAATATTTTGTAAGTACTGTTCTGCTTAATAGTGTAGTATGTCTGCATGACTATGAATATTTAGTGCTCCACGCTATAGCATAGAGAGCTGCATTACTTATGCATAGTTTAAATGATGAATCAATAAACTTCTTAATTCTTTATTTTTTCAACAAATCAGTTCTTTGCCTATTTCATATAAATTGCCTTTCAGTAATACAAGTTTCTTTTCCTTTTTACCTAGTAGAAGCCCCTATATACTACTACCTGATAAGCCTGTTAAAATACAGCTTTAAAAGGGGAATTTTGCAGGGGAATTCCACATTTCAAGTACTGTGATGGGTAACAGCATTGGCTGACTGACCTTTGCTGGATGGTTTACTGCAGGAAAAACAGGCAGGAAGTTTTGGAAGAGACCAGCAACAAGAAAAAAAAAGCCCACCCAACAAGTGAATGCCCTCCCTCATTTTGCAAAATGACTAAATTGGGACAAATGATCCCAGGCATCAGAAAGATGAATAAAAGCTGAAAGCTGATCAGGAAACAGACATTCTAGATCTTTAAATTAGTACTAAAACTAGGAGTCTTTTGATGGCTCAGTAGTAAGAGCAAGAAAGTGAGGATGTTTAGAGAGAAGAGTGTTGGAGAAGGTGTCTATTTTTATATCAGTAGTGGGGTAGGGAAGAAAAATTTCAGCTGAGAGAATATTGTATTTGATAGCTGATTAGAAGTTGGAGATAATTCAAAGTAACTGAAGAGGAGACTTCTGATGATCATGAGATTACTTCCTGACACAGACCAGAATGTGTGAAAAAACCTAGAGAAGAAGAAGAAGAATTTTCAAGCACAGAGGCAATTAACCACTTAGAAATGACTGTGACAGCTTAGGCATAATGCTACTGGTTCTGGCATAGCTTTACACATTCTGGTTTGTGTGCTGGTTACACAGATGAGGATCGTGCTGCTTTTGCTTGTTTAGCTGTCACTTGGGATTGGTCTATTGCACAGCAATGTATCTCAGTATCAGTTTCTTTTCAATGTTTTGCATGAGGCATTTGAATGGAATGGGGTGGAAGAACTTTGCACTGTAGTAAAAAGCCTCCTTTGGTAACTTATTTATTCTCACGTCTCAAACAGCATCAGTAAATATTACTCTTTGCAGCATTGGTTTTTACTCTTCCTTTCATAAAATTATGTGACCTGTATAACGTAGCTTCCTTTGGTGATTATTTTACTTCTTTTTGGTATTTCTGTACTATAGAATTCAGACAAGTTTATTTGACCTGTGAACTAAACTGTATTTCTGTCTCTCCCCTGATGATGTGGCCTTCATGACCAGCTTTTCTAAGTTGGAAAGAACATTTGCACCCTTATAGAGCTAAAAATAATCCTTTTTTCCCCCTGGGTTTTGGGGCAAAACTTTCTAAACTTCCATGTGAGGACCATGGTGCAATGGGGATTTATGGTGCAATTAACTTGCCAGTACTCCTTTAAAAAGGAATTTAGAGAGTGTCTTAGTAAAGAGTACACATAAGGCACACAATTTGAGGGTTGAAAAAAACAAAACCACAAACAAAAAAGGAGAATATACATACACACAAAAACCCCAACCACACAACCCAGTGTTTACACTATAAAAATGTGTTTATTCTAGGAATTCTAAAAGACCAGACTTCTGATTTTTTTAGATTACTTTCAATTATTTAGAGGCACCTTATGGTTAGAGCTTAATTCTCTGACATCGAAATACTTATGCATATTATTGACATCATGTGACTCACCTGTGCTTATAGTACCAAACCTAAGAGCTGCAAATAAGGAGCTCCTTCAAGTTAACGAGTCCTGTCTTCTGCAGGTTGTTCAGAGATAACCCCATGAGATATTATTGATTTCCTTCTTACCACTCTCTGAGGTTAGATTCTAGCAAAAAATACATAATTAATTACTGGTGGATAGTATTTTGACAAAATATTTTGTATAAGGTGTTTTACAGCTGGAGAGAAAATATTACGTGGGGGTGCTTTTTACTGTTCTTGGGATTTTCTTTAAAAAAATTACATTTTAATGTATATTTTACCACTTATATGGCTGAATGTAAATTCTTCCTACAAAATAAAATGGAAAAGAATTTTGCTATACAACCTGGGACAATTTTACCATTTCTTTTGCTAACTTCTGTGGACTGATGTCCCTATATTTTTTTTTAATTATTTCACCTTGTGTAACTCCAATCAGTTTGACTCCAGTGTTATTTATTGCTAGGGTTTAATTGAAAGGGCATTATAAATTAGATTAACAGAGACTACAATATTCCGGATTAATTTTATTTTACAATTTCTCATGGTGTTCCTTTTACCGTTGCTCTTGGTTTTTGCTAGTAAACTAGTCTGCAGCTGGTTTTCGTTTTATTATCTCATGGTGGAGAGAAGTAGCAATATAGGGGGGATTTATGGTTAGTTGTAATGCTCCCATTTGCTCTCCTTCTCCCTGCTGACAGTCCTATATGAGCAGCAGATTGTCTTACTGCTGTGTTTTTTGGATCTTGAAAGAAAGAAAATCAGATTCCAGGGATGTTATTTTCCTTCTCATACTGTTTGGTGGTAGGGAACATTTACTTTCCTCCTCCATTTCCACAGACCTTAAGAAATTAAAATTTTATTTCTCCCCCTTTCCCCCCCAAACATTTCTTATTTAATCCCTATTACTCCCTCATTCCTGTCTGCAGTGTGTCACTTGTTATAGTTAGTACCATCACTGTCATCAGATTTACTTGATGATTATTCCACCCTTTCTGTTTCTCCTCATATCTTGTTTCACTATATTTGGGTGAGTGTAAAGGCTTGCATTATGAAGGAAGAGTATCTCAAAAACCCTTAGTAACAACCATGTTATTTATGTTATATCAATTATCTAGCTGGTGTGGTGATATAACAGAAAAAAATCAAAAAAACCCACCAGCTTACAAAAACACGTAACAGGCATCCTCTTGCTGTTGCTCTTTCCCTCATCCTTTCCAGGAGAGGAGGAATGCAAGTGCTGCATTGCTGGGTGGAGATGTCATTGCTCATATACATTTGTTTTTATTTGACCTAGCTCAAGAAAAGATGTCTTAAGGTTCTGTTGGGCCCTTCAGTCTGATGCCAGCTGGATTTCTCGTGTGGCTGAGAAACCTGTGGAAAGGGGCAGGAGACCCTTACAGTGAGTGTAGCAGGGGGGCACACACTGCAGCTGTGTGTACCTGCCACGTCTGTAGAAGGCAAAAAGGATGAAGGGGAAAATATATGATGATGCTGCTTCTGCAGCATTGAAATCTAAATAAGTAAATGTGATAGAAACAGGTGGACTATCTGTATTGAGTAAATTAGTTAGCAAAAATACCCTCAAAGCATTGAAGCATGTGAGTGATTTGCCACATTTCTTTCTTCGAGGAAAAATAGCCATTGGTCGTAGATTCTTTTATGTGAACTAATTGAACTGAAGGAGTGTGTCCATATGTAGCTTTTTCATGACTACTTTTGATAGACAGCATCATAAAATTCATTGAAGATTTTATCTGGATGACTAACTTCTAAGACAGGTGTACATTTTTAGTTTTCTCTGCTAGAATGCTTTTACTAGTTAGGAAGTTTTCTTTAACATTCCTTCTTTAAACATTTCCTAATTGTTTTGGATTACTTACAGTACTTTCTTTTCCACCACCCCAATTAATTTGGCACTATTTGTTCCATGTTTTTTGGATTTGGGATAGTATAGGGATATGATAGTTAAGTGTCTACTTTGAAACTTTTTTTGAGCATGCTCTCCTGAAAAGCTTTCTTTAGTGCTTCAGGTAACAATTAACAGAGATCTATTCAATTTCATTGTTTTAAATATTCAACTAATTGTTTATTTTAATAGGACTATAATTAATATGTAGCAACGACATTGTAATTGATTTATTAATTGCAATGGATTGCAGTTAATGCACAGCATGAACAACAAGAAACTCATTGAATACAAGGAAAGAAAAAAATTCAAACATATAAATTCAGCCAGAGAAAGAACAAGAAAAATAATCAAATAAACAATTAAAAGATAAGGGACATGGACATTATTCACAAGACCAGTAATAGAGAAGATGCTGCCATTCTGTCCCTCCAGCTTATTCCATAGGAAATTTTTCTGGAGTAGGGGAGGTTTCTGCTCATTTCAGTAATTCAGAAAATTACTTTGAATCATCATCAACAGAGTGCCTTTTGCTTTTACTGACGTAGCATATTTTCACATTCTTATTCAAGCTATTTTTATGTGGAGAGAGGGAAAATTATTACCATAACTGTTGATAAAAGCACTCCTTAAAAACTGAGGAATGTTGTATCAGTTATTCCTTGAATTAGTACTTAATAACTTTCTACTCATGGTCTTTTGAAGTGTTTGCTGCCTGTGATATACCCACATAATGGATGTGTCATAAAATAATAGCAAGGCATAAAAGTTACCAAATGTCAGTTGAAATCCCTATGTAAACTTTTAAAGTATGCTTCAGAATTCTAAAACTAGCAGATTCTAAACTGAGTTTTAAAAATTGTATTTGTGTCTTCAAAGAAAGCTGCGGTTTTGGGGGGGTTTTTTAAGTTGGAAATTTTAAATACCAACTAGCTGTATATGTGAATCAGGGAAAAATGTGAAGCAAAACTGAATGATGGTTCGAATTAAAGCACTTTGTAAAAAGAGTTCATCAGAGAATTACCAGAAAAGTTATTACATGCATACATGCATAATTGTGAATCAAAACATTGGTTTAGGGGTGAGAGGCAAGTTCTAAGTGCAGTACTACTTGTCTTTCCAGAAATCTTGGATACTGAGTTCATTAGTAGAAAAATTTCTCTTTCAGATTTAATTTATATGTAGTTTAGTTATTAATATCTTGAGGAAAAAAGTTGCTTCAATGAAAACAGAATATTTCTCTTGCAGTGACCATACTCCCAGGTATCACAGGTTGCCTTATCGTAATTACCAGAGTCTATGTCACATAAGGTACATGAACACATGCTATTTATTGCATATGAGATTTGGTATTTGTCTTATTATAACCTTGCAGCATTCCTGGATTGTTCTTTAGAGAGTTGTAGGGCAAATTCCACACAAGGTAAAATTTGCAAATCTGTGAAAACTGCTAAAATTGCAGTATGAGATTAAAACTGTAGAACAGGTTATAATTGTCACAGATAAAAACTTCACCTTAAATTTTCATAATGGAATAAAGTATGATGGTTTGGTTGTCTTATCCTGTTTGAGTACTATTTTGTTTGTGACTTCTGCATATTAATGGCATTTTGATTCAAGCAGACTAATTGAACACTTTCCAAACATCAAACTAAGTTTAAATAAGTTTTTAATTTGCTATGTTCATCTTAGTATGGTGTCCTGAAAGCAGATCAATTATGGTTCAGCAGCTAACGTAAAATATCTAAAATATAATCAGGTAGTATACAAAATACAACTTTGGGACTGAGTTATTTGATGTCATGAATTTTTAGAGTAGTTTTATTCAACAGTGAACAGCAGGGCAGGTGGTCTTGATCTGGGTTCATTTCATGGCTGATTGAGAAAAGAATGTTGTTAAAGCCATTAAATAAAATTCTTCGAATTTGCTAGAAGATTGCTGTATATATAGAAAGTGCTAATGAAAGCAATCCTGGTTTCCCCTCAGATCTTGCTAGGATTAAATATACATTGCTATACACATTATCACCTGAAGGACGATAAGCAGCTTTTAGGACCAATATTTGTATGATGTTTAAAATTACAGTAACAGCAAAATACTTTGTTCCTATGCTTCATAATATAAATTTAACCAATAAAATTGTAGATCATCAAGAAACTTAATGACAGGTTAGATACTTGGGTTGTATTTTTTCATGTTGCAGGTCAAATCAAAGATTTCTGGTTTTATTTGTACTTTTTGCCTATTTTTTTTGACACAAGAGAATTAAATTTGTATGAAACCATAGGCTTAGCCTATGCTGGAAAAGGTAAATGTGAATATCTATTGTACTGAGGAAATATCAGCAAGTCCTGCTAGTGAATGCACTTTTATCCTGAAATCATTTATTTGCAATATAAATCATATTGGTGCGATAATATTCCAAATGCAGTGTGTGTTATAGAATCTTGATTTTTTTTTCTTTATAACTATATTCATACCAAGGCTTTCAGCAGCACACAAATTACTTCAACAGAACTTGTTTCTAATATAAGTCTAACCAGTATGTTGTCCAGACTGAAAGCATTTTCTGGTACAGTGAGTTTGTGATTTATTAATGTTGTTTCCTGTCTGCAGCATGGTATATTTTGCAAATTACACTTACTTTAAGATAAAATGCTGTATTCTGTACTCAAGGAGTCATAATGCCAAACTAAACCTTTTTATGTATAGTATTCTCCTCTTAATGCAAGTGTTTCCATCTCTCTGTGATGCTACATTCTGGAATCCATTGATATGAATTAATCTTTTGCTATTTTTTTTCTAAGTATACTTGTCTCACCTACCATGAAAATGTGTTTTTCCTTCCTAATTACTTTGAAAATTTTTTAAATAATATTTGCTTTAGAAATTCTTTAGGTAGAGCCCGCATTAAAAGATAATTTATCAATGCCACTTCTCCATTAACAGCGGCTATCAAACGGCTCAATAGACTCAAATGATGAAGCCAGTCAAGTTGTTGAACTTCAGGAGCTACTGGAAAAGCAAAACTATGAAATGGCACAAATGAAGGAGCGTTTGGCTGCACTGTCTTCCCGGGTGGGAGAGGTGGAGCAGGAAGCAGAGACCACGAGGAAGGAGCTCATTAAAACAGAGGAAATGAACAATAAATATCAGAGAGACATTAGAGAGGTAAGGAATTAACCACACCCACCTAATATTTCTCGATTGTTGTTCCTGTGATATCTACTACAAACTGACAGAGGCCAGTGTATATGAGCATCTAAAGTTGAGCACTGATGAAAGCTCTGAAACATAGGAGACAGAAAATTCAGATTAAGAAATTGTACTAGAAATCTGTTCTTTTCTCTCAATAAACGAAGATATAATTTAATTTTCCATATCTTTCCTCCTGTTAAACTTGTGGTGTTTCTTAGTGTTCTCCGGCATATCGTCTCTTCTGCAGATGTTCTCAATATGTGTGGATAGTTGGCTTCTAGAATCTCTTTTAGTAATCTTTCTATTACACTGCTTCCTACAATATAGTTATTTCATATGGATTTATGTATGTGTGTGTATGTATCTGCATTTGTATGCATATATTTAATCTGTTATTTTTAGTATTCTGGAAGAAATGTTCCTTCACAGGTTTTGATGCTTGGCACGGGCTCAAAGTCTCTTCACATCTTTGTACTCTGCATCTTTTAAGCATTTTATCATTTCTATCTAGTTACAAAGACTAGTTTTCATTGATCCGGGGAACTACAGGCCTGTCAGCCTGACCTGTGTGGCCAGGAGGTCATTGAGCAGGTCATCCTGAGTGGCATCACACAGCATGTGCTGGATAACCAGGAGCTCAGGCCCAGCCAGCATGGGTATATGAAAGGCAGGACCTTCTTGATCAACCTAATCTCCTTCTGTGACAAATTAACCTATACAGTGGATGAGGGAAAGGCAGTGGATGTTACCTACATGAACTTTAGTAAAGCCTTTGACACCATCTCCCACATTCTTCTGGAGAAACTGGCTTCTTATGGCTTGGACAGGTGCACTGTTTGCTGGGTGACAAACTGGTGGGATGGCTGGGCTCAGGATGGAGTGGTGAATGGTGACACATCCAGTTGGTGACCAGTCACTAGTGGTGTTCCCATGAGCTCATTACTGGGGCCAGTCCTGTTCAATATCTTTAGTGATGATCTGGATGAGGGGATCGAAGGCACCCTGAGGAAGTTCACAGATGACACCAAGTTAGGCAGGAATGTGGTTCTGCTGGAGGGTGGGAAGGCTTTGCAGAGGGATCTGGACAGGCTGGATCAAGGCCAATTGTATGAGGTTCAATAAGGTAAATACCAGGTTTATTTTCTTGTGTATTTTAACAAACTACATATGTACTGTTTTTCTGTTGAAGGTTTTTTCAGCAATACTCAAGAAGATTGGCTGGATAGGGTCCACTTTAGAACTAGCTATTTGGAACCATTTATATGATCATTATGTCTTGAAAAATAATCTCACTTATTTCAACAGTGCTTTCATAATGTAATAAAATGTAATAAGTAAAACATGGATTATGTAGCATTTTAATTGCATGGCTCATGATGGGGGTTTTTCTGTCATGTTAGGCAATGGCACAAAAAGAAGATATGGAAGAAAGAATAACTACACTGGAGAAGCGCTACCTCAGTGCTCAGAGAGAATCCACCTCCATACATGACATGAACGATAAGCTAGAAAACGAGCTGGCGAACAAGGAAGCCATCCTGCGTCAGGTGCTGTACCTGCATTAGTCAGTTGTTTTCTTCATACACAATGAAAATTAATGTCAATTTACTATAAGAGGTTTCCATTAGGTTAATCTGTGCAGTTTTAATCAACAGATCAGTTAATCTAAAAAATCCTGAATATTTCAGCATCTCTAAATTTAATATCAGCTACTACAGCTATGAACAATAATTTCAATGTGTACATTCAATGTTGGAAAATAACTGTGTTTTCTGATATAGCCTTACATAAGTGCACAAACTCTTATTCTGTAAGTAGTGGAATATCTTTGCTTCTTATGTAACAATTTTCAAATTTTATTTTTAAAAAATAGTCTGAGCTAAAAAAATTCCTTTCTGCTGGAAAGATCAAAATTTGCATACAATATATTCTAATGATTTTGCATATTAGTAGAGTACAAATTTTACAAAGCTAAAGGAACTGCGATTGTGTTTTAAGAAATCTTATGACTGTGCAGCTTTCTCTCATGGTACTTTGTTTCCATGGTGATTCCAAATCTGGAATGTAAACTGAACATGAACCACTGGTTTGTAATTTGAAGAACATGATATAAACTGAAAGCAAACATGAAATGAATATAATTTATACTGTATAATTCAAACCCAGCCTCAGTATCAGACTTCTTTTTTGCCTAGCATATCTTTAAAGAATTTAAACTGCAATATGGGAAATTAGCCTCTGTGATATGATCATCTCTGCTTCTGTAATTGTATGCAGATATATTTGCACACACATGCAAATATCCCCCTGTATGTGTGTATATATGTATTTGACTGCCTCTTCAGGGAAATTAAACCATCAGAATTCAAACTCTCCAGCTTTTGCCAGCTTCCTTAGACTATTTTAAGAGGTATCTTCAATTGTCAGGGAAAAAAACACCCAACGATGGAAAAGTAAGGTACTTGTGTCTGCGTTCTTATTGTTGCCAACGTAAGTCATGCTGTGCTGCAGAGTTCTGCCTACTCAAAACAGAAATCAAAACAACCAGACTTAGAGTATATATGGTCAGACTTAAAGCTGATTTGCAGCATTGAGATGTGCAAAGCCTAGCTTTTCATGCTTTTTGAAGTCTTAAAAAACAATCTACAATCACACGCCTTTTTCATTTTGTCTTGTATTAACTGGATTGAACAAGATAGCAGCAACCATTAACAGGTCTTAATTGTGTGGTGCATCTCAGTAGGCCAGAAAATGTTGCAGTTGTAAAAAGTCCTCCAATTTCTCTTCAATAGTTATCACAATTAATCTATTTCATCTCTGTAAAATGAGATTTAATTGTAATGAATGAAATGTCAGTTTTAACTTTTCATAATATATTATTGCATTCATTGAGAAAATCTTGTTTGGCAACTTATTCAGGGAATTCCATCCTTTCAGAATTGTACTTTCTTCCCATTTTAGCTCATATGTAAACTTTTCTGTAAAAAACCCTATATTTCCATTTAGAAAACTCTCATTTTACTGGCACCAGTACTATTATTTTGCTCAGATAAATACTACATCAATCAGTGGAGCATTTTCACCTTAATTGGTGCCATTTTACAACTCCTTTTATTCACCTTCACAAGATCCTTAAGCCTCAAATCAGTAAGACCAACAGCCTACATTGTTCCATGCTTGAGTTAATACTTCTCCAGTAACCTCTTCCACATTGAGAGATATCTTGCCTGTTAGTGAGTTTTGCTATCATTTCACTGATACCTTAGAAAGGGAAGGAAAATCCTAATATTGATTTTTAATTTTTATACTTGTTTATCTGTCTTTGGCCTTCAGTTGGAAGACAAAAACAGACAGCTGCAAGAGCGTCTAGAGCTGGCGGAGCAGAAGCTGCAGCAGACGATGAGGAAAGCTGAAACCTTACCTGAAGTGGAAGCTGAACTGGCTCAGAGAATTGCAGCTTTGACTAAGGTACTAAGAAATAGGCTCGCTTCAGAAGCCCCATTGTTTAATACCGGTTTGCAAGCCGATTCCTCACCTCAAGGACAAAACAAGGTAGCATCAAGCCGACTTGAAAGAAGAGAATGTTTCCTGATAAGTATGTGCACAGGAATGGTCTCAGTGCCGTGTTTATAATTTTTGCATTTTGGTGACAGGAAAAGCAGTTATCTGTAAGTTAGCCCAGGCAATATTTACAAAGGACTCATATATTTCCAATACATTTGAGAATAACTTACTCTAGGAGGACTCATTTTAGTGTGTAAGAATTTCTAATTTAAGCGTAGGCAGTGAGGGAAGACCCTTTCCTCCAGGTACCTAGTTCTCCTGGATGTTTTCATATACCATGTGTACAAACAACACCAAGTTTTATTGCAGTAAGTGCTATAAAATCAAATCCTGGTGGCAGGTGGGATCATTTGTTCAACACAATTGAAGACAACTTGCAGTACATGCTTACAAGGTTTGCTTTGAATGATTCTTTGTACCATATATCTACAAAGAAAAATGTGAAACCCTGAGTGGATTTCAAACTCTTTTTTTCTGATAAATTTATTATATGGCTGCTATCTTGCTGAGAAATGAAAAGATAAAGATAAATTTTAATAGCGTGGGGTTTATATTGAGCATCTAATTCTTTCAGGTGTATATGTAGCTATTATTATAGCTCAAGTATTTTCAACTTCATAAAGACATAATGAGGTTTATTCTTCCTCTCTTAAAATTAGACAAAGAAAAATGCACTTAAGAGACTGTATTATATATGTCTGATTTTTCTAAGCTTTCCTTTCTCTATTGCCAAGGAATACTTCTAACTACTTATGTGTTGAGCTATTTTTAAATTTGATGGACTTTCAGTTCTTATGTTTTTCCAACCTTAAATGCTGAGCAGCTCATTAATAAAGTCTGATTTTTAAGTAATTCAGTTAAGAAGTAGAAACAAAGGAAGGCAGGCTTTTGGGGGAATTTGTGTGGGGTTTTATTTTTTTTAATTATGGCAAGATCATTATTCAGTAATCAAGGATTTGTGCTGTCACTTTAGGTTTGTATGAATGGGTGGGAATCTGAAAGAAAGACTGAAAATTGGGGGAGGTGGCATGGGGGGAGGAAGGCAAGAAGAATCAGCAAAAAGAGCTACATGAAATACCAAATAAATTTCATTGGATTTTAAGAAAATTCAGGTGCACATGAGAGTAATCCCTTGGCATTTTAACTTTTTTTTTTCCCAAATGTTTCTGATTCAGCATGTAATCATATATTCTAATGCCCTCAGTAGCTTAAAAATACTGTTTTCTATTTTAAGAGGATTTTTCCTGAGTAAGTTCTCCAGCAATTAGCCACCAGTAAGTATCTGGCAGTCTCAAGCATGTCTTTTCTTGCAACTGCATTTTTCCTTGAACATATATTAATGACAAATATTGTAAGAAGAAATCCCATTTCAACCATGCACAGCAACACTCAGGGACTTCCATGAGATACTGTTATTGTGATCATAAAGCTGCAATATACATCTCCGTTTGTCTTCTTACATTATTTCATGAGATATGGTTAGAGAGCTGTGAACAGAGCTGATGCTCCACCCCATTTCACTTTGATGTACTCAATCAAAGTTTTTGCCAAGCGGGAAACTCTGAGAAATATGTTAGGTTATAATGCTGGTTCTGTTCACATCTCAGTGATTACATGAAAAGCTGAAGATATGTATTTCTGTTACAATTGTGCTGCCTTGGAATAAATGATATGAAGGAGAATGTCATAATTCGGCCAATAGGCTAAATAAGCCTGTGGCTTATGTGTCTCGTATACAGTGTCTTTGCAAACTGTAGAACTTACTAAAGTGCTGGTTTGACAGCTCTGAAGTTTAAAGTCCATTGCTTTTCATGGATCACATAAATGTGGCTCTGAACCAAGGACAAAACTGTAATCACTGCAGCTTACTTAAGTAGTTTTAAGTTAGCTAGCCGGTGTGCTCTTACATGTGGTGAGCTGTTCACTGAGAGCTGCAAGACTTACCTAAGGGACTGAATAATGCTTAATTAATTTTGCCTTGGTTGGACTTTATACCAACATATATGCTGTCTGTAGGACTCATTGTCTGGCTGCAGAATACCTGAAGCCTGTCTACCCGAGCTATGTGATCACTGCAGTGTCTATATATACCAAGTAAAAGATGAGCCCCCAAATCAGCTACTGTTCCTGTGCTTAAAAAAAGTCAAAACTGATTCTCCTTCGTTTAGTACTTTCTCAGTGAAAGTGGCTTCTCTGAGATTAATGGGGTTAAAATCATATGGAAGAGGTGAGTTAAGTCTAACATGCTTTATATGTATTTTGAAAGAAATTAATAGGGGTTATCTGCTTCACTTTGAGTAAAATATAAGACCAATTACTTACATGTGGGGATAAAGCAGAACAAACATGTTCTGGATTTGGCTGTGATTATTCCCCACCTCCCCCACAGATTTGAAAGATGCATGTTGCAGTTCTGCATTCAATCTTTTATATTCTTGCTTATAATAAATCTGGGTTGTGATTCTGCAGAAGAAGGATATAGATTGTGATGCTTCTATGGTGTCAGTTTTTTTAAATCAGTTGGTTTTCCTTTTTTTATATAAGCTAGTGATACGTCTTTCCGCTACTTTTCCATGCCCAAACTAGTTCATAAGGAGTGAACTTCCAAAAATTTGGACTATACAGTGAACTTGGATAAGTACCCATAAATTTACCTGAAGCATTTGATCTTTTCTTTGGCTTTGTTTTCACCGTGTTCTTCCCATTGGGTGAGCAACTGGAGGGTTAGTCAGCCTGCGGCAGACTAACCTGGAGCAGCATGATCCCATATACCGTGCTGTCCTGCCTGGCCATCACACTGGTATCTGTCTGGTCATGACAAGTAGCACAGCTCTCAGCATGTATCCCGAGATTGAGATTCTCATGACTCATTGAGCCACCTTCTACTCACTCTCACAGTATTGGTCTGTTTGCCTGCCCTGGAAAAGAGGCAGTTCCCAGTAGAAAGAACCTCCCTCCCGTATTAACCTTTCTTTATCCCACAAAATGCTCATTTTCCTCAGAAGGCACAGACACTGGAGCATCGAGAATCTTCAGATGATTAGTCTGTCAAACACAGTTTCTCCTTGCATGTGTTCAAGGAGGGGTCTAGTAGAGCCAGCCAGCATCCACCTACTTCCATTCACTCACTCCCGCTAGTAGTCCTTCACCCCCTGAGTGCTTGTGCAGCAGAGGTACCAAGTCACTTCTCTGATCACAAGACAGCAGTCAGCATTTTACTCCATCATTCCTGTATGCAGGTCACCAGAAATACCAACCATGCTTTTCAGCTGCATTACAGAAGCACTCAGATGGAGAAGAGGAAACCATATCATAATAAACCACATATAGCATAGTAACACCTTCAGTTAATTTTAAAGGTGATAAAAGATGACTTGAGAGTTAGAGGCAAGTAGGACATAATGCTTGTTTTGTGTCAGTGTGGGGATGTGGTTTGCTTGAAGCTGGGAAGAAGTTGCAAAACAAGTAAAAGGAGAATATCTTCCTTGAAAGGGATGCAAAGAGGGGAAAGATCCTTCCCCTGCAAGGAGTGGATGTGGTTAATACAGAAATCTCTCTGAGAACAAGGGAGAGAGACAAGATGATGTGTTAGCTGGAGAAGAAAGTTGATAAATCCTCTTACAGGCTAAAAAAAAAAATCTTTGAAGGAGAGGGAAGCCAAGAAAAATTTCACCTTTACAACACATCCATGTCTTCTCAAAACACCCCTTTTATTGTGCTTCCCTTTTCTCAGGAGATTTTTCCCTTTTCTCAGTAGATTTTTGATAGGAGGAAGAAATGAATGAAGCAAATTTGGCAAAGCTAAATGGAAGGAGTTGCTTACTAAACTTAGGAGGTACGGAAGGTAGTGGGAAAATGAAGGAGGGGAAAGAATTGACTGAAAGGTTGCAGTTTAGAAAAAGGGGGCACCTAAGCCAATTCATTTTGTCACATTGGTGAGTTAGATGTGAGCATGTGAGCAAGTAACTGATAACTTTGTGAGCTGTTGTGACTCTGTCACCATGATCACCTATTTTCACATTCAACTTCATAGTTCAGTTCAGTAATGCATTCTTTCTTTGTGAATAGCTCCTTTATTCCAAGGATAGACAAAAGAATGTGTACCATAACGTACTAGTAGAAAATTTGGAGAGCTCAGATGTTCAAAAGTCAAGGTCTCAAAACTGGGGAAATTGCTTGTGCCATTAGAAAAGTTTAGATTTGTTCCTGCAGCTCAGCACAAGGAAAAAAAAATCTGGCACCTGTATTATATAGGTGGTTTCTGCATCCAAAATTGGATTTCTTTTTTTTTTTCAACTAAGATGCAAAGACCTAGAAAATGTGCAGTGCCATCAGTAACAGATGATGTGAAAGCAACAATTTTTTTGTGGGCGCATTAGCAGCAGGAGCACCAGCAGAGTTTTAACAGGGTTAGAGAGCATACCAGCTGCTTTGGTATTCCCTCAATGCAGAGTTTTCCTGCCTGTTACTACCTTGTGCTGGCTATTTCATGGCATGCAGAGTGCAAAGTGAACATTGGGACTCATGCTGTTTCCTCGTAGGGGTCAGACATCATTCATTTTTGTCCATATATTTTTAATCCAGGTTAAGATGCATGATTTCCTAAATCTATTTATAACTGAATGTTCTGGCCAAATGCTAGTTGATGAATACCAGACAATGTGTCTTATTAATCCTCCTGTACCGAGTAGGAACAAACAGGCATGCCAGTCTTACTTTGAAGAATGTAGGGTAAGGTCTGCCAAACAAGTAGTCATGTGAGCTCTACTTTACAGTTTTAACTAAATAAACTCTTAGTAAAACAAGTTGGAAGAAATCCAGCTCTTTTTTTTAGGAACCTCAGAGTCCACAGTTGTCTATTCTGCTATGGAAAATTCTGCTATGGAAACATGACAAACACTGATGTCTCAGCCTCTGCCTTGTGCCTCAAACTACAAGGCTGAGATGGGCACATTCAATATTTTTATGTTAGGGTGCCAAGTCTCTCAAAGAACTTATTCCAGTGGCAATCTCTGGGTCTGACTAAGACGCGTGAACAACACGAAAGTGTAACTACCACAGGTATAACCAATCCTAAGAGCATGGCCTGGGGAAGTCCTTAAGGAAGGATTTGCAAATCCCTTAGCTAAGAGCTGACTTGCTGCAGGGATTTTTTTTGTTTGGAGGGGTCTCTTTGAGACTTAGGCTGGGGGCCTTTCTCAGTGTAAAGGGCAATGGAAGGTGTTGAAATGCTCATTTTAGGAGGATGTTCCAGCTGGGTACACTGGTTATGGAGCTCTTTGTCTGCAGATGGGTTTCTGCGAGTCAGAGGAGATAGGAGTACATACGTGTGTTTGTGCCTTCCCTTTTGATTCACATCCCTGCTGCAGGGGGCTGCTCCTGCACTTGGCGTGTAATAACCAGTGCTTAAAATCCCTGGCTAGTACTAAGTCTGCACACCTGTGCTTGCTCTCTGCCAGACAAGCACTTGAGCCTACTTATCGGATATCTTGGCTATAAAATAATTTGGTCCTTTTAGAGTAATACAGAATAACACTTTTAGAGCAAATGATACATAAAGGAAACATAAAACATTCTAATACATTTGCAGTGTTTAGAATAATGACATTTGTTTTGATTCTAAGGCATATTGAATTTTAATTAATTTTCAAGTTTCTCTGTTCTACCAAAGAGATGTAAAGGTAGATGTTTACTGTTGTGCTGAAATGAGAAGTACAGGTACTCTAAGACACATTCAGGAGGATTTTTTTTTATCTAGGATTTACATATGAATGTTTTAGTATTCTAATAAAATAACTGAAAACTATAATGCAAGAAGATTTATATATAGCTTAAACATATACCTTGCTGAATTATTAAACAGCAGGAAGTTATGAAATAACAGGTAGCTATAAGAATCTCAAGAGACCATCATGTTCTTTCAAGACTGTTGTCTGTATAAGAATTTGGATAAAATACATAGTTCTGGCAATAATTTCATTCCTTCTCTTCTTCCCCATAATTGTTGGACCTAATACCACAATTATTTTCTGCATTGAAAAGATCTGCTAGTGGGATAAGGTTCGGCAACGTTTGGACTGAAAAATTTGCATTTTTGTTTGAAAAAAAAGATAAATTATACAGCTAACTAGACAGACTGTCTTTTCAAGGACAGGTTATGACTGACAGCACCACATTTCAGAAGACTTAAATGAGATCCCTTTGAACCTAGAGGTTTTACTTTGGTTTTCTTGATATTTTGCATTAAGCTGCAATTAAGTGTATGGAAGCACTGAAGTTTAAGTAACTTGCTTTTAAGCTTCGTAGTCAGCTAATGAAGCTTCTAAGGAGTTTAATATTGTAGGAAGATGCCCCCAGTGGGTTCTATATCTCCCTCTATGAAAATGGCTTCAAAAGAGGTAGATTATTTAAGTCTTATCAGAGCTTTGATGATTTCAAGTCATCTCATGACCCTTGATGCATTAAGTGAAGACCTTGAACCAATACTAAAGCCAGGACTCAAAATGGTGAAAATTCTATTTTCTACAGAGCAGTATAAAACTTGGTCACTCTGTGGAAAGGTGTCTGTTCTGCGATCATAGGGACTTCACTTTATCAACCCTATCTTTCTATTTACCCAGTTGTGAGAGGAAGCAGTGCATTAGCACTTGTGTGCTAAAACTGACTAATATGTAAAACTGAGAGATAAGTTACAGAAGATCATAGAAGTATTGTTGCTGGTCCAAGTTGTAACAAATAGACAAAATAGTTTCAACTAATAAATAAGTTAAAAATATGTCGCAATATGCCTGCTTCATATCAGAAACAAGAACTGCACTTATTAAATGAGTTTAATTCCAAAGATTCCCCTTAAATTTTGCCAAAATCTGAGTTTTTTGAATATACTCTGAAAAGAATATAGTGATCTTCAAATGTAAGCATTATTCTTGTATTTATACAAAGCAGGATTTTCTCATATGGATGTCTTCTTATCAAAAGCTGCAGTTGGTATTTATAAATGTCTAGATCACAGGCTTGCTTTCTGTATGATCTTTTGGTCCTGATAATACTACTGAGTTTAAGTTATGGGTAATTTTAAGTTATTATGAACATCTGGCATTATTTGATATCTGTTCCTAATTAACCTGATATATCTTTAGTAGACAAGCATATGAAAAATTGACTCACAAAAAATACAGCTGTAAGATTAGTATTTCTTGCGCATATTAAAGTTTGTTCATCTAAAATGGAGTTCAGATCTCTTTTTGAGAGAGGGTAAATCTGACAGAGTGAAATAGCATTTGACAAGCGCGAGCTCACAACTCAGTCATCAGTAGCACTCCCCATACGCCTTATGCACATTCCTGTTCCCATAGCAACAAAACCAATATAGCATTCTCCTTTTTTTAAAGGGCTTTTAAAATTTTTTAATAATAACATAGACTTGTTTGATATGACAATAAGGTGAATATTCATGTTTGGCCACAAATGACCTAATTGAGGTCAACTTCTGTCAGAAATAGTAATGACTCTTTGGTTGGATTACCATTTCTATACTCAGTAATAACTTTTCATTATTATTAATGAATTTTTATTTATAGGTTCTTCTTTTATCTGATGACCTTGATCTTCCAAAGATCCACCAGGGTGGATCTTTTCAAAGGGATGAAAACTGTGTTGTTTATTTGGATGAAAGGCCTTATGTAGTATATTCTAAAATGGCATACAAAAGTTTGAGCCTTGTCTCTTTCGACATTCTTTCTGTTTTCTAAAATTTAGGGAATGTACCATGACATTGCATAGTGACGTAACTGACCAATCCATTACTTAGTATTTATGCATTGTAATCATTCCTGGAAAATGGTAGAAGAATTATATAGGAATTTCTGATGTTGGCCTCTGAGAGTCTGGTTCTGGTGTTCAGTTTACCAAAATAAAAAAAAAAAAAAAATAAAATTGGGAAAGAAAAAAAAAAAAAGAGAGAGAGAGAGAGAAACAACATTCGATTAGACAGTATCGCTTTGAATCCACTCTGTAGTAATATGTCATCAGCCAGCCATCACTAACCTTGAACTTCCATGTGTAGGTTGATAGCTTCTTTAGCATTCCATTATTTTCAGTTTCTCCACATCAACTGCATCTTATTCACCAAGTATCAGAGTAGTTTATTCCATGTAAAAATCTGTCAGTTAAAAGTATTAAATTTTCAGTCACACTTTTCTTTTGAGCATTCTGTGCTGTGTTCTGTTCAGTGTCAGTGTCTTTAGTTCTGATTTTTCAATTTTGTCCCTCTCCTTTTCCTTGACTTGTTAGTCTGATCCAACCTCTTCTACCTCATCTGATGATTATCAATATGTTATGGAAGCTAAACTACAAGAAATGATCTCCATACGTAGGAAGGTAGTCCTACTGGACTTTACTTTCTATTGCTAAATAGAATCCATCTGATTTGTTTTCATTTTCTTTAACTTTTTATTTTTAATTGATAATCAACCATCGTGCAGTTCAGTGCTTCAGGAGCTTACAATTTTACGATGGCAGGTTTGTGTTCAAACCATGCACAGTCTGCATGTTACATTTGGCTGATTTCATTGCTCATAAATAAAACCAATGTTTTGCTGATGCTTGGATGTAACAGGCCTTTGTAGCTGACACATTTCAAGCAATGCTGTTCAGCTGCCTGTTTAAATAAAGTTTATTTTCCGAAAACTAAGTTTGCAGTTAGTAGTAGCTTGCTTTATGTTTTGTTTAAACTTTACTGAGATAAAAAATTTCCAAAGCCACTTAAATTACAGAAAGAGTCTTTCTATTTTTTTGCAGGCAGAAGAAAGGCATGGAAACATTGAGGAACGTATGAGACACTTAGAAGCTCAACTTGAAGAGAAGAATCAGGAACTTCAAAGAGTATGTGTAGTGCAGACAACTTCTGTGCACTTTTCATTTGCCAGTATCGTGCTACATTATGTACTCCACCACTCAAACCTACCTAATTGTAAATGTTTCGTTTGTAGCAGTGATAGCTGCATCTTCCTTCTTTACTTGACCATCTTAATATATTAGTTTACATCTAATCGAAGAGTTGAAAACATTCTGCTCTTACAAAAATGGATGTACATTAATCAGTAACTGTAATTACATTTCCGGTGGAATTCTTTTAGATGGTTACAGTTCCTGTAATTTTTTTTTTTATGACACAAGTCTGGTTAATTTTGGGCCCTTCCAATATGTCTCTTTTGTTCTACATTAAAGGCAAGGCAAAGAGAAAAAATGAATGAGGAGCACAACAAAAGATTGTCGGATACTGTAGACAGACTTTTGACAGAATCCAATGAGCGTCTGCAACTACACTTAAAAGAGAGAATGGCAGCTCTTGAAGAAAAGGTACAGCATAAAGAGCAGTATAAAGTTTCGTTTAATAACGATTTCCCTGTATGTGCTGCTTTTATCAGGATGGAAGCATCGTTCTGACTTTGCATTACCAAATATTACCACAAATGTGACCCTACTTACACATTCAATTCTTAATTCAAGAGTGGGCTCAAGTGTCTTTCCAGAAGTGCTGCAAATAAGCTGAATATTTTGAGTCATGGTTTTATCAGCCAAGGGCCTGATGAGCTTGTGAAGGACCAATGCATGACAGGGTGCATGAGGCAGTGAGAGAAAGTGGATGAGAACTGAGGAATGACCAGTTTTAGGCATTCTGTAATTTCTGTATATTAACCTGCTGATTTCACCTCACTGCCTCTGGGAAGAGTAAAATGCTGTCACCACGGGAGAAGGAGCGTCTAGCCTTGGAGCGGGAATGTGACTTTCAGCATGGAAAGCCTGTAAATAAATGTGGTCCTGCAAAATTCAAAGCCACTGACCTTTTAGTTTGCCCTCCTTAATCCCTCCCTCTTCTACTCACTTTCAGTCTGATCTGAGGGGAATCTTGCAGTGTTTTTCAGAAGAGTATTTCAGAACTTCTCAGATGATGCACTTCTGGTTTATATCATTGAAAGAAAATGTGGTATGGAGCAAGAAATAGTCTTGCCAAGTGAAGCTGGGAGACAGCTTACACAACATTGGTTGTGTAAGAATGAGGCAGTTGCTTAGCTGAACCAAGATGCAAAGTTTTTGCTGATCTAGAAAACACAGGGTCCTACGTGTTTGAATTCTTTCCAGAATTTAAAATTTAGTATATAATCCAGCTGAAACATTAAAGAATTTTAATTTTGAAGTCCAATGTACATGAACTTTGTAAACTTATACATGTATATAGTGATATATTAGCATATCTCTAATTTCTTTATTGCTTTTTTTTTCTCTTATTTTTATTTCTAGAATGTTTTGATCCAAGAATCTGAAAGTTTCAGAAAAAATTTGGAAGAGTCCTTACATGACAAGGTACTCTAAAATACTGTGATTTTATCTGTTTTTATCAAAAGATGTATAATTATTATTTGAAAATGTGTATATGCTATGTTAATTATCCAGCTATCATGAAAAATCTTCCTGACACAAATGAGAATTCCTTTAATCACCCAGATGCCATAAATAGCCTTAGAAGGTCTCTGACAGTTGTTCTGAGCTAAGTTCATGGTTGATATCCTAGCCTCAGGAAGTCAAAACCAAAATTCATATTGATTTCACTGGCTCTGGAGTTTTTGTTCTATCAGTTTTAATTGTGAAAAAGTCCTGTTTAACAGAGATGTATGCATAACTGGTTGCACTTTCATAGTGAAGAATGTAATTTCTTGATTTGATGCAATTCTTCTTAACAGGTGCAGTGGCATTATGCTAAATATAGCTGAAAGTGACCTTTCTTCATTCCTTGCAAATTAACCCCTAAACCCACTGAACAAGTGAATCAGTCAAATTGATTACAAATATTTGTTCCAATCCCAGATTCCAGGATTTTGTTTTGAAATTATTCCTGCCTTGAGTGCAATAGGACACACAAACTTGTTTGCATTCAGATTCACAGAAGTGTTTTTGCAATGTATTAAATCCATTTAATAGCAATTGTATAGAATTTTTTAAATATAGCTCCATTCTATACTAATATAAATATATCATATGGCATCCAAAATCAAGACCTTAGAGAAAAATAACAAAGGAGGTATCTGTTAAAAAAGATTTTATTTTCATCTACATTTAGCTAACCTGTAGAAAGGCAGCAGGATTAAAGTACCCAAAAGCACAACCTGTTCCAGTTCCTCACCACCCTCACCATAAAGAACTTCTCCCTGGTATCTAAAACCTACAGTCTTTCCGTTTAAAGCCATTGTCCCTTCTCCTGTCACTGCATGCTCTGACCCCAGAGCTTCTAATTGTCCCACTTTGAAGGGATTCTTTGTTCCACTTTGATGAAGAAACTAATGAAACAATTTCAGATAGATGGACATAACACAGGACACTAATCATCTCTAAGTAATTTAAAAATGTTACAAATAGGGTATCAGGCATCTCAGTAATTCTGTTCAATCAAGAAATATTTTTAAAATACTATAATACTATTTCAGTAATTATATAATAATAGTTCAGTAATAATACTCACTGAAACTGATATTCCTTAAGTTCAGATCATCCTTCCTAGCATTTTGTAATACAGAACATTCTTCATCCCATGTTTGTTCTTCATTTGTTTTAAAATGCTTTGATTTCACTTTATTAGTAGATAACAATTATTTGTAGGATTTGCGAACAGTGCTGTTTTCCTAGTGGTATCTGTAAATAGCGGGATTTTTTTTAGTTAGTTCCAAAAATCCAATTCTTGTGGCAAACTGTCATTTTTCACCAGCAGCACCTCATACTAGAGTTCCATCAACTCAACAACAGCGAGACATAAAGCTGCAGTTCAAGTCATCTAAAATGCAGTTGCCTCTAAGTCTGTGTCTCTGTCAGTAAATATAAAGGCCGCTACGCAATCTCATACTATCCTGAAGTCATGTAGGTTGGAAAAGATGATCTTGGAGATGTTTGAGTCCAACTGTTAATCTCTGTCTCTAAAGGGCAAACGGTGTGTCACACCATGAGCTGTGCCTGGCTTTATAATAGGAAAAAAGAAAGTTTTAAGGACAAACTTGTCCTGCCAACACTTCCAGGCAGTGGTAAAGCAGCAGAGTGCTGTAACACCTCCTCTTGATGCATACATCTTATTTGCAGTAATAGGGCTTAAATGAGCTTCCTTTTCTTATTCCAGGCAGTGTTATGTTCAGTGTATCTTTGCTTATTTGTTTAACTTTATGAGAACAATACCACATAAAGTAAATGTATTTTGTGTCACAAGTAAGTGTATCTGACTCTTCTTATTTCCAGGAAAGACTTGCCGAAGAAATTGAGAAACTGAGGTCTGAGTTGGATCAAATGAAATTGAGGACTGGTTCTTTAATAGAACCCACCTTGTCAAGGTAATACTTTTTGACAAAAGTTTCCTCACTTTAAGTTGAAATAGAACATAAATATAAGTGGCAAGCATTTACAGCAAGGACGTGCTCAGGCCACGCATAAATATAGTCCTGTATTTCTTTGTAAAATCTGTGCAGTTATTATTACTGTTGCTTTTCACTTTTTCATAGGTAAACAGGGCCTTATATCAGTGAGTATACACTGAAGTATTACAGAGATTGAAGAAAGTCTTTTAATTTATTAAATGTTTTGAAAAGTATATCCAAATACACAACTTTTCTCCCAGAAAAATAGGAATTAAACCTTAAATATAAATCTGAAATGATCATCTTTAATGCTGAAACTGATCAGCATATTTATGATCATAGTTATTCTATAAATAACTATGATCATAGTTATTCTATAAATAACTATGTATCTTTTTTTTTTTTTTTAATTAGAAAGGCATAACTCGGCTGTACTTAGTGTGTAGCAAAAGACCACAGAACTTCAGTAAGGTGAAGACAATATTCAGAGAGCTCTGAAAATACCATTAGCAGCCATAAAACATTATGCCTCTCTTTGATGGAAAAGCAATATGGGAAGAATGAGACAAATACCATTAAAATAACCACAAACAGCTGAAATGAATTTACCATTCTAGAAAGCCCTTCTTGCTTAAAAGTGTCCCTTGAGATTAAATTGTTGCCTTATTGATAATTGTGTGCCATGGGCTGTTTTCATAACAAGCAACATATTAATTTCTAAAACCTGCCAGACAAAGCTCATGGACCATAACTAGATTGGGAGCACTGTATTCATCTGAAGTTACTCTTGTGCAATAGATTTTTTTTCTTCCATTAGCTATTGCCTGCCCATTGATGTCGTCAGACATCTTACTAAGTAGCTGAACATTGTTTCTTCCTCAACCTTTTCATATCTCTTGGAATATTATTTTTCTAAACATAGAGAAGTATAAGTCTATGAAACTGAGAATGTGATGCTTGTAACTGTTTGAATTTTTGTTCCTTTGGGAATGTGACTACAGACACACAACGTTTTTTTTTCAAAGTGCCTGCAGGTACACAGGCCACTGAACTGCTGCAAAGAACAGCAGATTTGGTTTTGGAGCAGCCATCCTTGGTGAACAGCAGCTTTTCTTGCTGGGTAGATGAGTATTATTTGCTTGTGCTCTGTAAACAGGAGCTGATTAGCCTTTGTCAAAGGGCTGTTTGGACTTGATAAGGTATCTAAATATCTTGGGAATTGAGCCGGTTCCACAGAACAATATACTTGCTCTTCTGTAACCTCACCTCATGAAGCTCCCAGCTCTCTCAGGCATAGCAAGCTCTGAGCACTAAATACTTCTTGTTCTCAGCCTGTGTTTAATTCTGCATTGGCTGGAGTTTGTGCTTTCAGGAAAATAATGAAGCTGGTCAGCAGATGAATATCTGTGGCTAGAGACTGAAACCTGGAATGTTTCTTTTTTCCTGCCAACTTGCTCCACAACTGCCAAATATTATTGATTATCAAAACAAAGTTCTATTGAGACAATTAGTGTACACAGAAGATAAAAACAGTCACACACAGAAGATAAAAACAGTCACTGCCCTATAGGGTTTTTTTGCTACATTTCAGTTTTTTCCTGTGATCATGCCATTCATATATTTTTATCTGGAGATTGCTGATGTGTTAAGAAACATAAATTGTTCAGGTCTCTACTTCTGTGGTTGAATTCACAAATGGTGCATGGAGTCTTTGCTCTTCTGACTTCGTTGCACAGCCCATGGTTAAGATGCTTTTGTTGCACCATGCAGTGAACTTTTGCTGCTGCTGTTTGATGAAGGACAAAGAGGTCAGGGACCACTGTTTGTAAACAAGAAAAGGTGTGCTGAAGTCATCCTGTATATGCCTCACCGCAATATCCCAAGATTTACCAGGGCTATAGGAAAAACTGGGGGTTAAAACTCTGAAAAGTATCATCAAATAAAGATTAATAATTCCTAAACAATGTTAAATATCACAGGTCAGTTCACTATTTTCATAATGTAGCATTATTGATATGTTTACTCATGAACATGTAATGCGCTTAGAGTAACCTCAGGCATATTTGTAAATATACAGGATAGTACATTCAGCTGCCAGTTCTAATTGTCCTGAAATGTGCTTTCTCTTGTTAAAGTTTTGGATGATAAGTTTTTCTATGCACAGCTTTCATTTAAAAAAATCAAAGGTTTTATTATCTGGTTCCTCCCTTAATTTTCTCTTAAAATCATTTCAGATTTTCACTTTTAAATTACATTTCGTGTTGTGGTTTTCTCATTTATTATGTGGTACATAATTTTTTTTTAAAAAAAGAAATCTGTGTTCCTAGACTGAAAGTCATTGGATTGTTGTCGTTATTCCTATTACTGTCTCAGTCCATTCCTGTAATTCTATTTATAGACCTCACCTGGACACATCAACAGAGCTGAGGTACTCGGTGGGCTCACTGGTTGACAGCCAGTCTGACTATCGGTCAACTAAAGTGATAAGGCGACCTAGAAGAGGCCGGATGGGAGTACGCAGAGATGAACCAAAGGTTAATCCCCAATTTCTTCTTATATATTCCCTGATAAAAGAATATATTTGAGGCTGTTAAGCTTACAGTTTGTGGGGTTTCCTTCAAAGAAAAAAATAACAGCCAGAAAAAAAGCCCATCAAATCAGAAAACTCAACCTAGAGAACGGGGTATTTCCTATGCACACTCAGACAAGAGTACTGTTGTACTAAAATGAAGGCAGAGAAGGTTGAAGTCCAAACATCAAAGTTCAAACGTACTTGATTACTTGTCTTTCCAGAGTGTCTTTTTGTAGAAATTTTTGTAGAAATGATAGTGTTAAACCTAATTTGCAATTATGTGAAAATACTTTGCACTATTTGTAGTAATATTGCAGGCGTTGATAGAGAGTTAATAATTGAATAAGCATCTTTAAATGTTAGTTTCTTTCCTTTCCCATTATTTTTGAAGTTTGACTTTGCAGTTTTCCCTGACATAAGCCATATATGTCCTAATTCCTCCTCAGGTAAAATCACTTGGCGATCACGAGTGGAACAGGACGCAGCCAATCAGTGTTCTGAGCAGTCATCCATTTGAAAGCGACACTGAGATGTCTGACATCGATGACGATGATAGAGAAACACTTTTCAGCTCCATGGACCTGTTGTCACCAAGTGGCCATTCCGATGCCCAGACTCTGGCCATGATGCTTCAGGAGCAGCTAGATGCAATCAATAAAGAAATCAGGTATGTAGCCTGAACCAGCTGGGATGCGCTTATGATTACAGGCTTCCCTTAGTGCTTGAGTTCAGGTACCATTCATGACATTCAGGAAACAACTTGTTCTTTTAGAGGATTGATAATGTGTCCACTTTCCAGAGGGGCGTATTGATTGTGTGACGATAACAACTGAGTCTTTCTTTCCTAACCGTAGAAATTTCTTTCAAAAAACGTTCCAAGTGAAGAACTGCTGGCCAGTTGAAGAGAAGTTAGAGGAGGCTAACACATGGCAGATTTCAGATTGCTGTTCACAGTCCTCTTTTCAAGGACTTTTTCACTGTTATGCATGACTCCACTTACTCAGTAACAACCTCCTATCAGAAATATTTTATTTCAGTGCTCTTCATGCTTTCTTCTGGCAATTATCTCTATGTTTAATATAAGCAACATTTTCTAAGACATGGTTTTGATTTTCTCTATAGAGACAGAAAATTATTTTTCATGCCCCAAGTTGGATTATAGTACTTGGAAATAGGTAATGAATAGACTATATCTTAATAATATCTGTGCAAATTTAATGGAGTGGTAGAGAATCAAATGAAGTGTTTTAATTAAGTGATTTTTATAAATGAAACTATATTTTAAGCTTAAAGCATTCTCACATGCTTTTCAGTAAGGGTAACTTTTAAAAAAAGCTTGGTGTGTGAAAAGCATCCTCTCATTGGTGACTGTTTTTCTAGAAGGAGGTGAAGGAAATGTTAGTAAATGTGTTAGGGCCTTTCTGGTAATACTATCAAAAGAAATACTGTTTGATTACATTACTGGTTAGTAATGTAATCAAAAGAAGACTGATGATCTTTCGCCAAATCAGTCTTTCTCTGATCAAGGTAACTTTAAAGGGAGAACTCTGTTGGAATATATTGAATTTGAGTAATTTTTCTGTTCAGAGGAAAACCTTTTGCTATGAATCTAGAGCTTTGCATTTTTTGCTGTCCCAGAATGTGTTCATTCAGATAGAATTACACCCCTGTTTTCTCAAACCTTTTCCTACACTTGTCAAGATACAGAATCAAAGAGATGTTTTAGTGTTGGGAAGGTAAATCTCCTTAGAACAGGGTACATAAAAGAGAACTTTATCCATATTTTTAGTTATTACAAAGATGTCAGCACTGTGGCCAGTTCAGGAAGCTGTAGGTGCAACATCTATATTTGTTTTTAAAAAGTAATAGTCTTTTGTCAATTTATCAAGTATTACAGTAAAGGGTTTTCACAATGAATTGTGCTTGCAGATGATATAGTGGGATATTATTTGTGCCACCTTGTATCAGATCACTGTTTTACTTAACTTAGGATCTTGACTCAGATGATAGGTACAGTTTTACCTCAAAAGGGAAGCAAGGGTGCACTTTTTATGCAGACATTTTTACTGGTAGTCTACTGACAGTAGTTTATTTCCTCAACTTCTAATCTTATACTGAAGTGCAGGCTTTTTATTATCATAGCCATTATTAAAGGAGCAGGTATGTATTTTTTTATTATGTTTTAGGAAAAATCATTCTACAAGGATAATCTTATAAACTGTACTGCATTTCATGTTTTCATGGTTTGTTTTATTTTTTTAATTGACAAACACCATAAGGTTTTATCAAATTCTTTGAGATATCAAAAGAGATTAAAAATGTATTTTGCCTTAGATTTGTTTTATTATACAAGATGATTCAGGATTTAGATAACTTAAATGAAAAACATTGTTTTAATTCCCTTTCAAAATATTATTGGTCTTTAAGTTTCTGCCCTGCATTATTTAAAAAAGAACTGTAGGTGTTTTATACAAATTCTGAAATGGATGTTAGGGAAGAAGATTTATCACAGCACAGAAATTTCTAGGTTTCTATTTTCAAGGTATTATGGTTTTATTTATTGTACTTGCTTAATTTCACTCAGATAAGTCTGGTTCACAATTTCAGCCTGGCCAAACGTTGAGTTCTCTCATGATCCTTCATAATTTTTCCTTGTTTTTGCAAAAACAGACTATTCCTAAAACAGGTTTGTGGGCAAAGGATTTATAAACAAATATTTTATGTTAAAGACATTTTTCCGTTCTAGGTGCAATCACAATTAAAAAAACAAAACTAAAGAACCCAGTGGAAGCATCCTCTTGAAGTGATAGGTGCTTGAGAAGCTTATATTGCATGCTAACAAGAAAGTTATTTTAAATTTACTTAAAAACACAGTGCTTTAGAAACAGCTATCATTTTTTCATCAAATTGTAGGGACGAAACAGACTATTTGTTTTGCGTGTTCTCTTGTTTTATTAGTATGGATTATTTTAGCAATTCCCTTCTTAAAGGCCCAATTTCATTTAACTCTTAACTTTGTGCCTTATCAAAAGATAATCAGATGAAGCCAACATAAGCTTGGAATTAGTTATCTGTGGTAAATCGGATTGTTAAACCCCCTGCCCTATTCTAGGTCCTTTGCAAAGGAACCAATATTCCTGAAATGTCATACATCAAGTCTTGCTGTTGGACACATTCTTCAAGCAGGTTTTGAGGATGGAGAAGTTAAGAAAAGTAATTTAATAACTCTGGTGATTAGGAACATAATATTGGAAAGGGTATTTTTTTGTTGTTATCTGTGATATTCATCTTTGTTTTCTCTTACTCTCAAATCTCATTTGAAAGGAAATGGTTGATAGTTTTGCTTTGGGGATATGAAAAGACAAATACAGCAAGAGCATTCTTCTTTTACTTAATAAGGTTAATCCAGGAAGAGAAAGAGTCAACAGAATTGCGTGCTGAAGAGATAGAGAACAGAGTGGCCAGCGTGAGTCTGGAGGGCTTAAATCTAGCCAGAGTCCACCAAGGTACCTCCATTACTGGCTCAGTGACAGCATCGTCACTTGCAAGCTCATCTCCTCCCAGCGGACACTCAACTCCCAAACTCACCCCTCGCAGTCCAGCCAGGGAGATGGACAGAATGGGGGTTATGACGCTGGTAAGAGACCTTATGATGACAATTTTTGATGTGGTATTTCTTGTATTAAGTACTTAATCTTTTCACTCTGTGACTGGCTCATCTCTCTAATTCTTCATTCACATCTTCATCATCCATACAGATAGCAAATTCTCTAGAATATGGACATTTGGTGTCTTTGGGATTTGTTATAGTGGTTTTAAGCATTGCATGCATTATTAGGGATATAGTGATAGGATTATCAAGGGCCTTCAGCACACAGGCTATGGAATTAATAAGAAACAGAACTGATCACTGGAATTATTTACATGTCAAAAATGTTTACTAATGGGAAGTTCTTAAGTGATACAGGTATTACACAATTGTCTGTGGAACTATTGCTGAGTTTAAACTTCCAGAAAATGTCTAGAAGACGTTAAGACGTTTCACTACTTCCTATATATGATCATTTGGATATGCTTTTATATTTGGTATACTCTTTTATATCTGAAGCATTTTTATGCATATTTCATGGCCATATATGATGCACTTGAAATAAGTTCTTTGGTTTCCAGTAATTCATTTAACTGATACATTTCAACATTAGAAGTGGCTCACGCATAGACATCATTGGTTGTATTGGTTGGCTGGCAAAGCAGCACTGCATGAGTTTCCACAGCCCAGGTCCATGCAGTAAATAAATTCTGCAGAGTATCCTCAGCTTTCCTTAAATGAATGGGACATCTACCAAAAATAAAAATGGAAAGGGGATTGAACAAGACCCATTCTAGCAGTCTTCTACTGCCAAGTAATACTGCAGAAAATAGGTGAATATGTATTCATTTCCTGAAAATGCCTGTCATTTTTTCAGGCATGGTAGTTGGTGATGATATTTTGTGGTTTTACTTGATGGGACACCAATACGTTTGTAATACTTCATAAAATTTTTTTTAAAAAAGTCTCTGTTGGGGACAACATAAGTACTTATATGAAAACTCAAAACCAGAAAGTGCAACTATAAGCTTGAAATGTCCAATTCTTTGCAAAGTTGATGAAATTGAAGGAGAGTGTAACTTTAGAAAAAGAAACAAACCTACTTTCCCAGAATGTCATATTTTTCAGGAATTATTTTACATTATTACATCAAGTGTATAATTAGTATATATTATGGATAGTGTTAAATTAATCTTTGCTTCCCACTTCATGAATGTGAGAATAAAAAATGTGAGGCATTTTTTATGCTTAATAATATTTATTAATCATTATTTTTTTGTTGTTGCTGCTTTTGTTACCTATCTAAGCCAAGTGACCTAAGGAAGCATCGGAGAAAGGTACGATACTGGGGGGTTTTTAAAGTATGGGAGAGCACATTTATCATATTCCTCTGCTACTGAGATAACTGGGTCCCTTGCCAGCATTTGCATCTTCTCCTCTCCTTTTCATTCAATTCCTGAACATCATAATTTTAATTCTAACTGGAAAGGCTTCCAGGTATCACAGCTAAGCCACAGAATCAAGGCACAGGCGTGATATCTTGGAGTAATAGCCTTAACAGCAAAAACTTAAAGGAATACTTCCTTTTTTTTTAATACTTTATTTTTTTTAAAAGTATGGACACAAGAGAATTACCTTCTAATGAATTTTGACCATTCTAGTTGCTGGAGGAACTACAGACAGATTCCTTGAAATCATCTGGAGCAATATAAAGTTGTTTACAGAACTGGCACTGATGATGAGATTTATCTTTACATGACAGAAGATGGTATTTAGGATAAATCATTATATGCTATGATAAAATTCCTTTTTGTCCATGCTTATTGTGAAGCATACTGACTATTCTGGTAACACACTGTGATGAGAGTGGTCATGTTTATGCCTGTATTTACCTTCTCTCTTAGTTAACCGGAATAATCCTGTTTAATGCAAGAGACACACATTAAGATTGCCTTCATGTTTAGACCTTCCCTGTACCAACCTGTTTAGCATAAAGGAAGGGAACAACTTCTACAAGCATAATTTCTTTACTTTCAAATATGTGCTTTAAGATGCCATATTAGGCAATTGTTTTTCCTAATAGCATATTTAAAAATAAGAACCCTTACAATTTGCTCCAAAAAATGCGCTTGAAACTTTACGTGCTTCAGTCCACTTGACAGTTCATGCAGCATATGTTGAAATGTTCTTGAAAAGCTAATATGCTCTCAATGGAGTCTCTCTCCCCTAGATTGCAGTAGTTGAAGAAGATGGGCGTGAAGATAAAGCCACAATCAAATGTGAAACTTCTCCTCCTCCGACACCCAGAGCTATCAGGATGACTCATACCCTTCCTTCTTCATACCACAATGATGCCAGAAGGTAAGATGTTTGTAACATGAATTGGAACATCACAGTTTACCACATATTACTGTTTTCAAATCGTGTGTAACTATTCCAAAATGACCTGATTTCTTCCCTGTTTCCCATGCCGTGAGGGAAAAAACCTTACCCTTTGTCTGTTGCATCAGCCTGAGAATGTTTATCAGTGCTAAAGTAGATGCTGGCTGTTTCTGTTTCGAGATACAGTTTTGATGACTACTGGAAGTAGCAATGCCACAGGTCCTAGAAGTAAAACCAGAATACTGACCACTATTTTTCATAAATTGCTCTCAGCAAAATAAAAATATTTTTCAGCCTCATCTCATAGAGAAAATGTGATCTTGTGTTGCTCTGTATGTTGCCACATAATTTAAAGATGTGATTGTTTCACATCTTGTGAAATCATTACTAAATTATAACCAATTAATTTATTTGCAGAGCTGCTCAGAAGAACATAAAAAATTACCTGAAAATGTTGACATGTTATCTGTTCCATTTCTTTTTTATCATTTTGCAGTAGTTTGCCTGCTTCATTGGAGCCAGAAAGCATTGGTCTTGGCAGTGTCAGCAGCAGTCAGGACTCCCTGCACAAAGCTCCCAAGAAGAAAGGAATCAAGTCTTCAATAGGACGATTGTTTGGTAAAAAAGAGAAGGCTCGACTTGGACAGCTCAGTAAGGAATTAGTGGTAACAAGCTAAGGTCACCCTTTCACTGTCATTTTCCATTTTTAATTTTAATTTTTTTTCCAGTTTCCAATTTGCTCATTTTTCTGTTTTGTCTGGCACACCTTTACCATTAAATTTCACTGTTATCAGCAATTATATTTGTCAAGAATTTGCCATGACTGTAATGCAAATGAAAGGAGGGTTCTGGCACAAATTACTGGAGTCATCATCTTCAGTGAACCTTGTGCTTCAATAGTCTGTTGAATTGGGGTAAAAATGGTAATACTGTATTCTTGAATAACCAAGAGGAGGTGAGAAGTTAGTAAGCAATAAATGGCTGTAAGTGGTGTGCCTATGTGATATGGAAGGTCCTTGCAAGTCAGTGTAGCTGCTTTTCATATTTCAGTGTGTCAGTAGATGCCCTCTAGTGCCCACTGCTGAATGTCCTCAGGATACTTTTTCAATTAGTTATGCTGCTCACCACAGTGCTTAGTTTTCTTCCTACTTCTTCTGCCCTTTTCCCTTGCCAAGATTATTTCATTCTATTTCATTCACGGCAAAAATTTTCCTCAGCCTATTTTTATAGGCTATGTCTATATGTACACATGTCAACATAAGTATCAAATTTGAACAAATGTGTCAATAAAATTAAAATACTGGCTCTTTCCCAGTCATGCAAGATGTCACATAGTATGAATTTGTGAGGCACTGAATTTTACTGCCATGGTGACCATGTACCACTTGTAAAAGAATTTTAAGGCCCTGCAGTAATTGTAAACACTTAAGCAGCAAGCATAAGCCTGAAATTAAAACCCTACATTTGTATTGCAGTGTGTCCTTATCACAACTAACAAGCCCATTGCTAAAATACTACAGAATAAAAAGGTAGTACTAATATCAAAGTATCAGAATAAAATTTAATAACTTAGTACTCTTCATTTATACTCCAACCTTCCCCTCTCTGCCTTTGAAAACCATGTATTCTTGAAAAAAAAACCCTAATTTCTAACTGCAAGCTGAATTCCCTTTTTTATCTCACTATGGGAAGAATAAAACTGATTTATTCAATCTTTTAAATTAGGATCTCTAAATGAGTCCTTCGAATACACCTGTATGCCACCATCTGCATTGATGGATGATTTTATAAGTTTAGACTGCAACTGAAGTTAGACTTTATTAATTCACACTTACACACCATATAACCTTTTCTAGTGATAGTGATGGTTTATGCATAATAATTTATGATTTCTAAGTAAGTCAGGAACATAGAAGACAAAGATTTAATAAATGTGTTGGTCTTCCCTGCAGTTCCTTGGAATGTGGAACAAAAATGAAATTACAACTTCAAAGAATATCTCAGGAGCAATGTAATCTGGCAATAGATTCATTTCTTAATACCCACCGTGATTAATAATGTGTACATAGAATTTGATAAATTCCATTTGTAATTCTCCCTATGAGGTCATGAAATTGCTAAAAGATATTGGTGATTTGCAATTATATGAATTTTTTTGGACATCCATCCTTTAACTCAACAGCAAAGATTTCTGTATAATGCACATTTTAATTAAGCTAGGTTTACTAGCATGTATAAAATGAACAGTAAGACTGTTAACTAACCAAAAAGTAGGAGCAAAACATTTTTCAGAAACTAAAAATACAATGAGCAGCTGAATTACAAAGCAGTTTTCCTCATCTTAATTTTTAAATTATCAAAAGGAAAACATTTATTGAGTGTCCATTTCTGTTCAATGGAAGTATCATAGAACCATAGAATATCCTTAGTTGTAAGGGACACTGAAATTTAAAAAACAGCGGTCGTGGTAGTACTTGACTCAGTTTCACAACAGATATGTTATCTGTGCAGCTATACAATGAGGAGCTCTATTTGTGGTAAGATACCACATCACAGAAATCTATATAGCAAGTCCTATCACTACGGCACTGCAAAATATTTGTATGGTTTTCATAACCTAAATATATATTGCAAAATTAATAAAAGAATATAATTTATTTTCTTGCTTAAATACTCTAATTTAATATAGACATATGTTTCTTATATTTTTTATATGAAAAATGTCTTTTCTTCTTCTTTGAGTATTTATATACTCTTATTTAAGAAACAGTATCAAAACCTCCAGAGTTGTATCACTGAGTTCAACAGAGCCACGGTATTACCCAAATTATTTCCTTGCTCTGTGTTCCTTGCAAAAGCCTGAAATTATTAGTTTTCAACTCCTAAACTTGCCAGAATTTTATTTTATTATTTGGTAATTTTGCCATCTCTGCTAAACCATTAGCATTACTGTTTAAAGCCAAATTCATGTCTTAGGAGATCTTTCTTAGACTCAAGATTCAAGATTTCTAGATTCTTCAAGTTTTCTTTAAGTTATTGGAGAAGGAAAAAGGAATGCTACAGGGAGCACAAGTGCCTGTTGCATCCTTCCCTCCATCCTTCCTTCCTTGTCTTCTTTCCTTCCTTCCTTGTCTTCTCTCACTTGTCAAGCATCACATTAGACACTTACGTGTTTTTCTCATGATACATTTTAGATATTCCAGACCCTCAAACAAACAATACATTCCAGCCGTTTTTAGATCTGCATGGCAAATGGAAAGGTCAGCTTGTTAGGAAGCATTTATTGTGGCCACATTCAATACAATGTACCCTCAGTCATTCAAAAGCCAGGTGTATTTTCCTTATGGAAAAACACAAACTACTTTCCAACCTGTAATAAACCCTTATTGCACGGCACTCATACCATCTCTATCCAACATACTGAGAGCTGCTCTCTCAAGAAAGGTGTGGTATACTGATAGTTTACTAAGTCAAAAATTTAATCCTGAGTCAGCAAGAAGCATTTAATGAGATTCTGTAAGTCTTGGAAAGGCAGATGAAGTTAAGAAAAGTATACATTCATGATTTCTGCATTTGTGAGATGCATTTGCATCATTCTCATTGTGAGACTTGCAGGTGTAGTGTCCCTTTTTAATAAAGGGAAAGTCTGTCTAGACAAACAAGAGTGTTAAAACAGCACCTGCTTTAAAATAACAGCTTAAACCCAAGCTTTTCTAAGTTTGTCATAGACAAGATGCAGTAGTAGCTTTTGTTCTCACTTGATTCAGGTGCATGTAAATCTGACTTGTAAAAGGCTGTGGTGCTATTTCACTGCGTAACATTTATGCATTATTTTATTATTAAAATCAACTAATAAGAACAGAAATAGTTTAATTTTTCTTGTCCTTTTTTATTATGCTGTAGTCCACTTTACAACTCTTCGCTATCCATTAGCTGTGAAATAAGAACTTGCCATTTTCAAATGGAGTCAAGCATCAACGTTTTACCATACTGTTTTCTTCTTTCTTGTGCCAGTTACACACCTTCTGAACTGGAGCACAGGAGGAAGGCAGCCTTCAAAAATGTGCTGCAGTTCCTCTGTCTGTACACACACATATGGGAATGAGAGGAGAGTGTGAATCCAGAGCCAGGAGACTGTACTGAGCTCCATGAGAGGGCCCCTCTTCTTCAGTCAGGGCAGCAATAAAAAAGTCAGACCATTTTCCATTTCCTGCACTAAGAAAGTCATGTCAGTGGAAATATGGATCATACCACTCATGTCCTTAGTTTATAATATGATTTTATTTTGGTCCATGTGTCCTTGCTTACTACAAGCTTCCTTTGTCACTCTATGGAAGTTATTCAACTTCTTGACTGTGACACGATTTAGGTGCATACAAGACACCTCCAGGGAGATGTAGGAGGCTTTTTACTTCTCTGAAAGATTCTTTGTGTCATCTCAGGGAGATTGCAGGGATAATGACATCTAAGACTCTCTATGAAAGCAAAATGAAGACTTTAGCCTTACTACATTAGGTGATGCTGTATTATGTCAACAGTAGAGAAACAGTTCTTGAGAATGCACTTTCATTTCTACATTTCTCAACTAAGATTAAAAAATGGTGAGAGCATTGCATTAGCACCACGAGGCTGAGCCTTAGGTGGCAAAGAAAAATAGGCAAAGGAGATCAGGGTGCTCTTGTCATACATTTCTGCTAAACACAAGGAGGAGTAAACAATTTTTTTCCTTCCAATACTTTTTTCCGTGTAGTAAATGCTTGTCAGAATTTAGTTCTGTAGGTGATAGATGTTCTCCACAAACACCAGATGTCGCGGCTTAAGGAAGCAAACATAGATGATGATGGTGGGTGGGAGGGGGATTGAAGGGTTGAGGAGAGGAACGACTGGGAGAGAGATATGGGAAAATATTGATGGGGTTTGGTTTGTTTTATTTTCCAGGAGGTTACATGGAAACAGAGGCAGCAGCTCAGGAATCTCTGGGATTGGGCAAACTTGGAACACAAGCAGAAAAGGATAGAAGACTAAAGAAAAAGTGAGTACCTTTTTTATGTGACTTTTTGGCTGAAATTTGATTCAAATATCAGGATCTGTATTGTTTTGCGCAGACGTGTAATGAGAAGCAAGACTATCTACTGTGCCATTTTAGCAGAGATGTTTCTTTCTAATGTAAAAGTTTTTAAAGCTGCATATAAAATAGATGGAAAAATATTCAGTCTATCAATTTTACAATATTATTTTTTTTGTGAAAGAACATAGGTTTATGAGAAAGACATTTTTCTATTTCACATTGTCATTAATTCTGTGCTTTTTGCCTTCTGTGCAATTCTTAGAGAAATAGAGATGTATTTAGTGACTCCCTATGTAGATTTACTTTTTCAAAAGGGTAAAAAAGCTTTTTTGTATTATCTAGTGAACAGAGTGTTATTTCTGTTTCTACATGTCAAAGGTTCCCCATAAACCCTAGCAGCTTCACTTTCCATTTGCCTGTCAGCAAATGCAGGTAAAAAGCAACCTAGCTTTTTGTTTGCATCAATTATATAATAATCTAATGCTGTCTTTCACGCATCTCCTTGTAAAAACAGTACACTGACTCATAGCAGCTGCCAGGAGCTATGAAGAACTAATAAAATAAGGCTACAAACACAAAAGGAACCTCTTGGCAGCATTGCACTTGCAGAGTAATTAGAGGGTGTCAGAGAAAAAGATGGTACTTAAAAATTACTTTGCAAATTCATTCTGTAAACAATGGGTTTATTTTTCATCCAAAACCATTAACTTTACTGCTATTATTTGTATTCTGAAAGCCTCGTTTCTTAAATTCTCTGTGTTTTCAGGTTTGTTTCAGTCTTTTAATGTTCCTTTGCAGATTTTCAAGAGAATTTGCAATTCTAATCCAAAGAATATGGGGATAATGTTTGAGCTTCTCTTTAAATTTTTATGTAGAATATTTTTAATCACTACTTTCCTATCAAGCGCTTGATGAAATATAACTTTAAATGTATACATCCATGTAATGTACAAATGCAAGCTTTCTGTTTAAATCAGCCTCAATTTAGCAATTAAAGACATAGTAGTCATTGTGTTAGCTGAAACATTTTAAATTCAATTGGGAAACTCACAATAGCATTCACAGGATGTTATAGTTGATGAGTCCTGTCCCTGTATTTCTTATCTATACATTTTTATCACTAATCATAATTTTAGAAATATATGGATATATATTATGTTACTATGCTTTTTTTCTTACTAGATTGAGAAAGCATCTTTGAGGCCATCATAACCATTCATAAAGAATATAATTTCATTTTCTGCAGCCTTCTCTTTTGAAGTCCCAATGTACCTTCTTGTTCTGAGGGCTGAATGTAGCACAATATTGAAATCACTTTCCAGTGACGAATGTGTTCATTTTGTTCTCTTTCTTATGTGTTAGTTCTTTAAACTGGGTAAAATAACCTAAGACTTAACACATACAACTGCAAACATGACATGACTATTTCATATAGGAGGTTGCCTACCAAGTTTTGGGTCTGGAAATAAGGGGTGTGCAGGTAATCTGTTGTTAAATTTCTGTCCAATCTCACACAATTAGAACTTTCCCATGCTTTCTACTTTTCAAGTCTTTCCTTTTTTTCTCCTGTGTCTGTTTGTCCTTGGTTCTTTATGGATTAGATGTAATCAAAATGTTCTCTGCTGGAAGGAAAGGAATCTTTCCTTTGTGACTATGACTATTCTATTAGTCTGAACTGTATATTATTTATCCTAAGTATATGTTCTACAACTATGTCATGAAGAAATTTAATTTTTTCCCCTTTTCCTTTTAGGGTTGCCTGTCTTCATAGTTTTTTACTTTAGAATCCTCAGAACTGCATTTAAGATTCCTCTTAATTTACTATCAGAGGAAGATTAACATAGATGGCTAGTTTACATGTATATTGATGTGTATGTTATATTGTTTTAGAGGAACCATAATATAGGAAAGAAATGTAACATATTGTGTCAGAGATATATGTGAGATTCTACTGAGTTATGGTAATCATTAGGGTGCTAAGCTATCAACAGAGTGTAAGAGAACACCTCCTTGTAAGAAAAGCAGTCACAGCATCACAGAAGGGGTCAGGAAGGGACCACAGAGGGTCGTCTGGCCCAACCTCCCTGCCCAGGCAGGGTCATCCCCAGACCACATGGCACAGGATTGTGTCCAGATGGTTCTTGAATATCAGTCATATAGTTGCATGTCTTACCTTAGAAAATATTAAATTGAGACAATCCAGAAAACCACTTAAATGAAAAGTTTGTTGCAGTAGGTCACATTCCTTTGTGACACTATTTAACAATGCTTAATTCCCTCTGGAAGTAGCCTTGCCATACATACAGTAGGTGCAAGGTTACTGAACTCAGTAGTGCAGATGAGAATACACTGCTGTGTAACATTAGTAGTGGTGGGGATGTGTGTGAGGTCTTTATAAGACACATTAAGAGAAGTCTGAGAATCATTTCTTATCTCATGATGTAGCAGTAAGATTTATAGCAGTATGATTTAAGTCCAAGTAGTTGATTCCTTTTTTATTGCTAAATAAAACCGCTCTACCAACCCTGCAGAGACAGTGAGCACAGTCACTGGAAGACAGAGCAGAGCAATTCACCTTGTAAGCATTTCCAATTAACTTGGATTAGGACATAAAACCCAAGAGAACCAAACCCACCAATAGGATAGTTATAGGATAGGCTAAAGTAGGGAAGCACTACTTTGTATTATATTTCAGGTCTGAGAGAGCTTTACTTATGCTGGCTTTGTAACTTCCCTTAAAAATATAAAAGCCAAAACCAAAGGAGACAAAAACAACCTCCAAAAAATAAGCCTGCGACAAAAACTCCCAACAATGCAAAAAACCTCGAAACAGCGATGCCCGGGCCTGTCTCTTTTCTATAAAATAGGTATAATACCACATACTGAAATTGTGTTTCTCTTTCACACATGCAAGTTAGGTAAAATGCCTTTCAACCCTATTACCAGCTCAGCAAACATCTCAGTTCAGTGGTGGTTCTGGTGCAGGAAAGCAGGGATTCTCCCCTTGATGTGAAACAGAGGTCAGACTCATCACTGTGATCAACATATGAGTACTCTGACAGTGGTCATGATCTTCACCAGACTTTGCTATTAGCTTTGATTTTGTTTGGATAGAAAGGACATATTTCTGTTAAAATTATATCAATGGTGTCTCTTAAATGAGAAATACTTCAAATGCTAAATTTCTAATTTTGCATTTCTGAATGTATTTAATATCATCAGTAATTCCACAAGGATGCCCCTACCCCAGGGATGAAGATGCACAACATTTCGAATTGCCAGGTGCTGCAGCAGTAGGTTCTAATGGTGCATCAGCTGTCCTGGGCACCTTCTCCTCAAGCATTGCGTTGACTCTGGCCCCCATGGAGTTAGGAGCACACTGGAGTGTGTTACAGTGTTTTAGAGCAATCTCTTTGCATGGAATTGAGTACTGAATAAAAATTTGACTCTGAAAAGTTTAGTGAGAGAGTGCGGTAATTCTGGAGACCAATTCTCTCTCTGGTGATTATAGTGTCATTAACCTAAATTTCAAGGTTTCCCTGCTTCTTGTTTAGAAGATGCTATTTAGATGTAAAATTTCTTTCAGTTTCAATTGACTACTTAGACATCATTAAAATGTAATTAACAGTTTGTCTCAATGATATGCTAGACATTTATAAACCTCCAACAAGACTCTCTATTCATCCAAAATTCGTTTATTACAGTAGCTTTATTAGGAGCAAGTCCTAAGGCACCAAAGAGAAATTAAGGGAGCTGTGTAGAATTTTTCAATTATAGCCAACATCTCTCATAAGCTGAAAAGATGAATTTAAGTTGCCTGACTCATCCATAGATGTTTACTCTCAGACATTAAATAAATGACAGTTCTAGTTAATATTGCAACTTTTTAGGTCTTACTATTTGTAAATTGAGAATGCAGTCCTAGGAAACAAGAAAATGAAGGTAAGGGCTGTTTAAAATGTTTAGGGTGTTGTTCCATTGTTTTGTGAATTTAAGTGATGTTGGGGTATGACAAAGAATAATGCACTACATTTTTATTTCATTTTCGATTTCACTTCACCTGTTCTATATAAAAGGTGGTAATATTTTGTATATAGAATCTTCTGCCTTTTGCCTGACCTTCAGAACCTGTTTGCCTAACGAGTAACTTCTTCAAGAAAACTCAGAGTTTAGGACTAGAAGTATTAATGGCACAGATACTGTCTGCTACATTATATTCATTTGAATATCCCAATGGTTTAAATAGTTTGCAGTCCTCTAAACCATGCCTTTTGATTAAGATAAACTTTTCAAAAGGCACCCATCACAAAATGGAGAATGGAGCTTTTCTCTTAGTTTGGTTTTTTCCCCCGTGTTATTAACCAGTCTCCCTCTGGAAAATGGTTACCTAATTTCCAGTTCTGAATTTTGTAGTTGACTCCAGCTGCTAATTCTCTGTGCTGTGTATTACACTACCTCAAATGTTCATGGCATCATCCTTTTTGGGTGTTGTGCAAACTGTGCACGATGACTTGGCCTTGGCATTCACACAGGGTTGTCATGACAGCCCAAGCCAGGACCCAGCATAGGAAGTTCAGGTCAGTCCAGTTTCTATTGCAACTCATAAAGGTTCCTGAAAGGTTCAGGTAGAGTCATAGTGTCCTCTGGAGCAGCAGAATTTGGTCAATGGGTGTCCCACAAGACAATTCATACTTCAAAAAATGAGTAGATATCACTGTGTCTAAAATAAAATGGACTGTATTCCCTTTAAAAATGCACATCTCCACTGACCTCATCTCAGGTAACAAATTAGGGCACTTAAGAGAAGCTGTATAAATGTTTTACTGTTTTTTTTTTTCACTAAAATGCTCTATATTGAACCTCTTATGAAAGTATTCTTTATCAACAAACTCAGCCAAACTTTAAATATTATCAACAAATAGAGTTGTGTTTGCTCCCCTTTTTGCTATAACTGTCCAAATGAACATCAATTTTTTTCACATTATCCACAGTTTTGCTCAGGAGTGATGTCAAATTGCCTCACTGGTGGCAAACGTAGCTCTAAAGAGTCTTGCTATGTACAGTCTAGTATAGCTCTGAGTGCCAGCAGTCCTTCTCAAATGTAATGCTTGATTTGGTCTGCAACAATATGCAACATAGCAGCGAATAAGTGTTTCTCTGAGGAAAGGAGAAAGCCAAAGAAATACAAGACTTATGTATGTTGCATAAAAGTGTGTAATAATTGGTCGTAGTCAGTGACATTTCACAGGGTGTGTTAATTTTATCCCATGCAAGGCATCACCATAAGGAAGGGTTTGAGAGGCATTTAAGTGCTATGTAGTCCTAGATTGCCACATGGAGGTGGATTAGACCTTGTGCGTGCTGCTAGTACAGTGGGAGATTGGCTTATGCCATGCCTCCTGCAGCAATCCCAAATACAAATGGTTTTATAATTGTATATTTTGTACAAATTATTACAAAAATCCCTGGAAAAAGAATTGACATGCAAGTCAGCTATTCTGGAGCATGCTGGAAGCACTCGAGTCCAGAAGCTGATAAATCCCCCAGTTTATTAATATGAGTCAAGAGCAGAGATATAGCCTTATTTTTTCCTTCAGTTTTGTTCCATTTGACTCTGGACAAGAATCTATTAATTCCATCTTTCCAAAACAAGCTTAAGATGTGAGGTTTATATTTTCCAAGGAAAAACAAAGTAAACAATTCTTTCCCAATAACCTGGTTTTGGGGAGATTTGCTCAACAGCAACAGGTTTCGTTTGCCAAATACATTGCAGAAGAGCCTTCATGTGCCAGGACACAGATGTGCTCACATACATGAATAAAGACTCATAAAATCACGACCTAAGTAATTCTCATAGGTAAAATTATGGTGTAAAAAGAAATTCTTAGTGTTCATAGCCTTATAATTAACCCTGCAGAGAAAATTGTGATGCTGTTAAGTCTCAGCTGACTACTGAGATGTACGTGTTAAACAGCAGGAACATCCGTATGAACAGAAGAGTATCTTGGATCGACTCTTCTTTCTTTCAGCTTAGGGAAAAAAAGAATGATAAATGTTGATAAGTTCATTTGATAATCAGAAGGCTGGGTCTTCGTTTTTTTATGGGCAAATCCAAGTTTTAGATCTCTGTCAACAGGCAACTTGAAAAAATGTCTAGGTAGACTATTTTGTGGAATAAGAGTTTGAAACACCATAGTTAGCATGTAGTTGCTTTTGAATCTACGTGATGCCCCTTTAATTAGGTTAATTAATTAGGTTTCATGTGTGCAACCACAATTATAATTTGATGTAGTGCATTTGTGCCTACAAATAATTTCTTTCCTCCACAATATGCAAATAGCTGTTTCTAATGATTTTCTTAATTGAACACATTTTGGAAAACTGAATCCAATTATTGGATTAATTAGGGTGTTTTGCTGTGCCATCCATCTAATGTTCCTTTATACTTAATGCTTATTGAACACCATTATATCCTAAACATAGGCTTTTTTTTTTTCTTTTTGCTGTACCTCTAAAGAGTATGATGCCTTTTTCGCCCCCAATCTTTTATTTTTTGAATTTTCAGGAAAATTCAAGTTTTGCATTTAATTTCTTTCCTTTGTACCGCATCTGTGAAAAACTCCCTGATGTTGTTAGTACCTTTCAGACTGATATTTGTTTTTTCCTCCCTTTCTAACAAACAATAGTGTATTCAGTAGCTGTTATTTTCTGTTTTCTCATTCCAGTGAAGGAAAGAGAGGTGTTCAATGTTCTGATATGCAGTTTATGATCGTCTGCTGTGTGCAGTGTGTTTTTCCCTTGGGTGGATCAGTGTTTCGTCTTTTAGACACACACAATTTTTTTTTTTTTAACTTAATTCCCTTAGCAAATATTTTAACACATACTAGAACACTGGAACACTTAATTTTAAACTATTAGTCACTCAAAGCTTTTGCAATATTGAAAGCGTCTTGCACTTAGATTTTTACTTGGAGCATTTTTAGCATTACAAATATAAAGATAAATCAGTATTTATTTTACAGAGGATTATTAAACCTTACTTAGATTATTCTGGTGATGGAAAAGATGATACAACATATCTTATTCTATATCTAACTCATATTTAAAAAATATTTTCTTCTAAAAAAATAATATTTTTATCCTTTGTCAAGTTTTTAAAATTCTTTTCCTCATAAAAGATAAGAATATTTGTGTCAGAAAATTGCAAGTTTTTAATCAAACAAAAAAACCCCAAAGCTCTAGTCCCTATCTTATCTACATATATAAGCCTATCCGTTGCAATGTGGAATTTCTGGATAAATGTAAGCATATACCCTGATGCATGCAGCTGGCTCTCTAAGCACCTCTCTCCAGCAGATGTAAATATCCTATCAGATTAACTGTAGAATTAGAATTTAAAGGAAGACTGGATAAAACACAGCAGAGGAAAAAAATTCTACACAACTTTTAAATTAATATATGTCTAAGGAAAATTTAATAAAATGATAACAAATTTGTTGACTTATGGCAAAAAACACCCCCAAAAAAGTAAAAATGCCCTCAAGGTAAAACCTAGAATTAAAGGTCCGTTCTTCTCTGCTCTATTTTATTATTCTCAGACAAGATGCTCAAGAAGTGACAGAATGTCGCTTGATCCTCTGCTTTCAGGTACCATAAGTTATCCCCAGGTGACTGCAAACTTTCAGCTCATGAAAACTGCAAGAAAATTACTTGCATTTCAATCAATCCCCCTGTTTCTCTCTATGCATACCCAAAGGAGTACTCAGTGGAAAATGTAACAAATAGGAGTTCTGGTTCAATATACTCCAGAAGGCTCAAAATTAAAAGCTTTTTTAGCAAAGGTGATCACGACAGTCTTTGCAATTAGCTCAGTAGAAAATGAGCATGAATCATGAATGCATATTCAATTCTAGTGCTACTTCCATCAGCAACTTTTTTAATAGTTCCCTAATAATTTATTTCTACTAAATGCCTTTGTTGTCCTTCCCTTCCTTGATCTTCCTGTCTTAAACTTTCTGTGTATAAATTTGTCACTTGTTTCCTTCTACTTTTCTGTATCACACTTTCTCTCCTCTCTCCCAGCTGTTCTGCTGATCTCGCACACATGAAAACAAAATTTAAGTCCTCAAAAACAGTGCCCTTCTGAACTGACTGAAATGTCTGCAACCTCTTCTTAATTAATCAGAGGAAAGGCTTTTCACCTCATGTTTTCTACAGATATATCTACCAAGTATTTTTAGATCTCTGTAAATAATTTGTTACTAGAAATGTAATATTTTGAGACATCTGGGTTTCGTTCAGGCCTGTAATTTTATGATGGCAATTAAAGGATGATGAAGAAAGTTTCTTACCTGCAATGACATCGTACTTTCTCCTCTGTATACTATCCCCATTATATTGGCAATAATAGGTTACCTAGAGGGCAAGTCATTGATACCAGTGTTGCTACTGATCTAGAGTTAGTATGACTGCTGAAATTAAAATACTGCCAGGGAGTATTTTATAGCCATTGCAAATGTTAGTCACCTCTATGCATGAAATCTGCATTTTAAAAACAAACAAAAACCAAAACAAATTTTACAACCAAGTCTAGGTCATTTATGATTACCATGAGATACTTTGCTAAAATATTAAAAAAGTGCATGTAGGAAAGTAAACCTTGGTTTGTAGTCCACTCAATCTTATTGTGTATCTGTGCTAATTTGGTTAAATCCACAGGTTTGGGATTTTCAAAACTTTTGGGGTTACACAAAAATCCCTGTGAAATTATTCAAATCTAGGCAAAAAGCTTTGATTTGAAAACCTACTCACATTCACTGTGTTTACAGATCTGTGGCATGAATACGTATTGCAGATGGAAGATGTGTTGTGCTGAGTGGTACCTAATAAGCAGCCAATATGAGTTTAATGAAAATCTCATTCTGACAATTTCATCTGTTCTTTGCAAGAACACCTAAGTTTTTTAAAGCATTGAAAGATCAGTTACAAAGATTTCTGTAGTTATATTGGTATTATTTTATCTATCATACTATTTATTTTTTTTTAATGGACTACTATATGTTCATTAACATTTATGTGCTTTTTTTTCCATTCATCTCTCTTCATCTCATGAAAAGCATATCTGGGTAAGTTAAAATGCCATGGTTGCTGAACGTATTAATCTTCAGGGCCATGTTTATTTTCTATGTTTTGTTCCTACTTTTTTTGTTTTTCCATGAATCTTATGTAACAAATCCATGCAAAAAACTGAAGCTGAATCGATGCAAAAAAAATGAAAGCTTTCAAAGTATTCAGAATAATGGTATACCTTGAAAGCATACAAAATTTAGGTCAGGACTTGCTCCTGAAGTGCTTAACAGAATGAATTAACTACTTGGAGATAACTTATGTGATTTTTTTTTTTATTATTTTTTTTCATAAACACATTTTTGGAGGTCTAAAATCCAGAATCACAAAGACATTTGAAAGTTAAAGTCAGTGGAAAAATAATGACAGTGGAGGCCTAGTTTTCATTAAATCACAGAAGACTCACAGAGTACAATTTTTTTTCCATTTGAGCCCTCATGCTGTTTCAAAACAAACATATATGCAAAAATGTTTTATTTGTGCATATAATTCTACTATTTTCTTTTTCACCAGTTCATTTTCTTGTTTGTTTTGGTTTTTGTAGTTGTTAACCCAATATCAAGTTTTAAATCTTCATCTCTTCTTTGATCTATTGTAGAAATGCTATTTCTTCTTGCATAAGAATTTGCAGATTTAAGGAGGAAATCTCATCTGTTAAAAGCTATAACTTTCTAAAGGTTAAAGGGTACAAAACTTAGAGAACGAGGGTTGCCACATTAATTTAGAATCTGTGATTATGAAACGGCTTTATAAAAATAGATTTGATAACATTTGACCAGCCTGGGAACACTGAGGGTCTCTGATGTAGTACAATACATGCAAGATTGCAAGACTGTGTATTATGCAAGTCTGCTTATTTCACAGCTGTTTTATTTCATTTTTAATACTAGCCCTCCGAAGCTCTATTTGTCGTGGTCTGTCTTAAGCATTCCTGAATATGCTTCACTTAGCTTAATAAATACCTTCAGAAAAAAAGGCTTCTGCCCTTCAGTTTGCATACAGCTTAAATGTACACACAATATCAAATATTCACAGCACAGTTATTCTGTGTTATCTGGGATGCTGTGAAATTTATACTTCCTTAATTTATAGATTTAAAAACCTTCTGTTTAGTAGTTGCAGATTTCTGTATTTCAGTAATTTTTTTCTGAAAAGTCCTTAAAGTTGAGTAAAAAACATTTTGTAAAACATTGGAAATTGAATTTTGTCCATTGTTTCCAGTCTGACCTGATATCAGATATCAAAAAGGAGAATGAGGATTTCAAATAATTTAAAATCCGGATCACTTAAGTATCAAAGTTCAAACAGGATCTGGCATAGTTTCTAATTAGTGCAGTCTTTAAGTCAGTTGGATCCTTTCAGGTTAAATTAAATCTGCATTGTGTGGCAATATGAAGTCTTGAGTCTCTTCCCAACCTCCCACTCCACCTCCTACTGTAAATCCATTTATAGTCTTACAGAAAATACATATATAAAATGTAACTTGTTATTTGTGTTAGATATTATTTACTTATACAAATTCAACTATCTTATTTTTTATAAAATGTCCTGAGTTACAGTATTCTAGCATGTCTTAAATATTTAGCAAATGACAATAGAAAGGATAAATCCAAATCCAGCTTAATTCATTAGAAATCCTGTCTCCTGCTTTTTTCAGTCTTTGAATGTATGTTGGATTTCAAGCGGCAGATGTGTTTAATCTTACCCTGAAATCATAGGATTACTCAGATAAATACAGCATATTTGGTCTATCTTTTCTTCTAGAAAACTATCATGTACAGTAGTTTTTTTGTAAATGAAACATATTAATATTGGTGATAATCATAATCATAATCATGTCAGTTAATAATTAGAGGACCTGTTGAGTAAAAACTTTCATCTGTTTTCTGTTTGAGAAAATGTTTGAGTAAAGGACATTTCACAATCTAAATTACTCGTTAGCCAAATTTTTTAATCAATTCTGCTTGTGTTTTACAAATATTTTCTGGCTCTTGATGTAACTATGCCTCCTTTTCAATTTAGCTCATATTTATGATTATGTTTTATCTAAGAGACATTATATAATATATGCAGTATAATATGCCTGAGGTCTTTTCATGTGAACCCTATTAGAACTATCAGAGTAAATCCTATTATTTGCAGAAATATGAAGATCTGTGTTGAAATATTGTTTACGTTTCATCAAGACAATGTCTGGACTTCATGTATTGCACAGACTGTTTGCTTTATGTGTATGAGAAATCCTAAGTTGTCATTTCTTGTTTGCTTCATGGGGGGCAGCCTTATCTTCATGAAGAAAATTGAATACCACTGAATGACATACTTTAAGTCAAGATATGGTTAACTTCCTACACAAATTCTATTTAAAAATTATTAATATTTTTAATAGTTCATTGGGTTTTATGCAATGAACTGATGACAGCTGTTGACATAGAGCTAGAATTTCCCTGGTGCAAGAGAAGAATGTATATGAAGTAGATTTGCAGAATAGGAACATAGTTTCACTCATCATTTCTGCCTTCCTATTGTTCCCATGTGCTTCTCCTGTCCAAAGGATTATGAGGCAGTTGTGCTCTCAGATTTTTAGGTTGATCTGGGCCATTAGTTGTGCCTGGCTCTTAGATGAATGGTGCTAAGGAAATGGCCCAGTGTCAGGAGTGCCTTGAGTGAGTCATTTTGGGGAGGATCGAACATCAGAAGTCAGTGCTAGGCAGGCAGCCCTGCTCCTCTAACACACAACTCCACAACACAAGTGACATTACATGATTTTTCTCTGTTGTCTTCAATAAAAATGTGAAAACAGCCCACGTTATGAGGCACTCTCCAAAACACACAAAATAAAAGTATTTCCCAGATTTTGGATGAATATGAAACAGTTGATGTTCATGAAATTTCCAGACTTTATAAAACCAGGCTCAGGGTAATAATATATTTTAAATAGCGTATTCCAGTTACTCCCATAATATCTTCAGGAAGAGGATTTTGTTCTTTAGCAGTAATAATTTTATCTTTTAAAATGGGGCTTTAATTTGGAATTCATTCCAGTGGTAGTAAGTGGTTTAAAGCCCTATCTGCAAAATAATGGCATTTCTAGTAATGCCTAATTAATGTCAATTTTTCCTTATCAGCTTGTTTTTATATGCTGCCAAAAACCTAATGAGGTTGGAAATAATTGCATTTTAATTCCCTTCCACCTTGCCAATGCAACATGGACACATTATAACATGTAGTACTCTCCTGACAAAGTCTGAGGAGGGGAAAATCCCCAGTTGCCCTGCAAAGCATCCTCTAAATTAGACAAGCTGTGTAAAGCTCTTCATTATCCCCAAACCCTGTATTTGAACTGAAGGGAAGAGAGAGTGATAAGGTCTAGGATATTTGTCTCTTCTTCCTCCTGTGATCAGTTGTATGTTTTTACAAAGAAAATTGAACTGCAGTTACAAATATTTTGGTTTGGACTCCTGTTTTCCGGAAGCTAGTGACTGTCCCGTAAGGACAACTGTAGACAACGTTCTGTCCATTCTAAAGTATTGTTTTATCTACCAAAACAGGCAGGTCCCTGGATTCATTTTTCAGGTGATTTGCACAATTGATCAAAACAATGCATATTTTTTCCTTCATGATACTTTTAACTTAAAGAAAGAGTGGATTTTTTTTCTGTAGTTCTAGTTCATACTAAAAAAAAAAAAAGAAAAAAAAATACCCAAAGCACACCATTAGTGTTTTCACTGACTGCCAACTAAAGAATATATCTCTTAGTCAAAAAATAGAAATTCTGGGTTTTGTTTTGGATTATAAATTGAATGTTCAAGTTTTACAGACCTCAGTTTGTATTAAGTAGTCAAAGACTAAAGTTCTGAAAGTAAATTATCATTTCAATAAACTTTAATATTGTAGTGCTGTTTAAAAGGATCATCTGAGGAAGGAATTACAGGTTTTGAAGCATTAAATTCTTTTTAAGGGCACAAAATATTATAAAAGTCCTTTTACTATTTTTCCACATCAGTAAGTGAGGCACAGCCCTTATGATGGCTGTATTTCATGTGCCTGTCTGAATACAAGATTTTAACTTTACACTAAAAATATTTTCAACTCGAAGCAATTTCATTCTACATACAAAGACCATTTGGATTATGTTTATCAAACTGTAGGCTTTGGCTATAGCATGTGTGTGTATATGTGTGTATGTATATATATAGATATATATATGCACACATAATCATATATATGTATATATATGTGCGTGTGTATGTGTGTGTGTGTGTATATATATATATATATATGGCATCTCATTCCTGGCCTGGCCCCATTTTCTTCAGCCTCAATCAATAATCACGACTATGTTTTCCTTTAGCTCTGGGAGCCACCAAAGCAACAGAAGTGCTTTCCTCCTCTGGGACAGAGTATTGGTTTGAGAATCACTAGAATCATTCTTAGCCTCCATGCCAAGCCTCAGGCTGGTGCAAATGTTGCAAAGTCACAGAAGACTGCCTAGTAAAATGCATTTCGTAATTCTAGTTTTATGTGAGTTTTATATGGAAGTGAGACCTTAAAGAGCCAATGCCTCTTCTGAAGGGATCCCAGCTCCTGAGGCCACGCAGAGGTTTAACACCAAATCAAAGAGGACAAGACTTCCTCCCCATCTCCTTGTAGTCCAGGTGCTGCTGCTCTCCTGCTTGGAGGAGACCAACACAAACAAGGAAGGCCAATGACCCTCAAAGCCATTATCTCCTTTTCTACTTAGCATGTTAGCCAGCCCTGCTCTTTCAGCCAGGAGATTTGAAGAACATAGCCCAGATAAAGAGAACTCTGGGATTGGGTTCCTCCAGAGGTGGTGTCTCCATGGGACTCCTAGCTGCAGAAGGGGCTGCTCCCCAGGGATTGGCTGGCTGTGGGGAAGGAGCACATTGTACAGGGTTTTGTGCAGTCTGTGCTCCACCCTGGGACACCAAAAGTGGCCAGGTGAGGAAGGGGCATTCCTGAAAGCTTGTCTTTCCCTAAGGATAGCCGTTCCAGCTCTCAGACCCAGTAGCAGCTGGAGCCCTGCAGCCCTGTTGTAGCATCTGAGAGAGGTACAGCACCACTGTATCACCTGCAGAACCAGCCCTGAGGGAATGCTGCAACCCAAATACCTCATCCACAGGAAGCTGTGATGTGGCCAAGTCTGGCCATGCCTCAGTTCTGCTCTCCTAAGCAGGCACGTGAATACCTTTCTGTTGGCATTCACTACTTGTCTCCCTGGGAATATGGGGTTCCTGCATCCCCATCAGCTGCTGAAGGTGACATGGTCTTCATGTACCCAGAGAGCAACTTCTCCTTTTACTGAGGGTTATGCTTTCACAGAAATCAAGGCTAGCTCTACAGTGGCTTGGGAAATCCGAGTGGCAAAGGAAAGGTATGCTGCAAAGGCTGTGTGGGAGGAGAGGCTAGATCAGCTTCAGTAATGCTGTCAAGTATTCGTGATGTTTCATATTACTACAGCATAAACACAGAATATAAAGCAGCTTGCTTTCTGTTAATATTCAGAGCCAGGGATTTAAACCTGTATGCAAAATTGCTTATTTGGGTTCCCTTTTCTGCTAAAGCCACATTCTCTCAATCTGGCCCCTTGGCACTGCAAAAATCCCTAAAGGACTTCTCCTTTCAAGTAAGATCACTTCACTGCATTTATCTGCTTTGATTTTGTAATACAAGTAGTTGAAAGGCTGCTAAGGTGGTGAAAAATTGCCAAGGGATAACTGAACCACAAAGGCTGTGGTAATAAAGGAGGACAGAACAAAATTGAAGCTATAATTCCAAGATTTTCTTGTTATTTGGGAATGTAAGCAAATTTTAATACTACATTAGCATAGTCATTGTCTAATTTGTTTTTCACTACATCTTGTTGCTGAGAACATTCTTTTGTGTTTTGCTCAGTAGGAGGCAGCTGAAAACATGTTGTTAAATACCAGAAAAAAAGACTTTTGAAAGACTGCTTTTTCTATGCCATCACCACAGTGGAAATGTCTGGTGAAATAGCTGAATGTTTTTAATGTAAAGCATGTTCCTGATAGTCTAGCTGACTGGTTTATGTGTAACTATGCCAAATATTTAATATCACCATATTAAACATGTAAATTAAGCTTTGAGAATTATGTTTTACATATACACTAATTGTAGTTCAGAAAAACTGCAGATACAGGACCTGGATTCTTACTTGATCAACTCAGTAGAGGTAGATCTATGTATATGTATAAAATCGAGAAACCACATCAATTCTATAAAAATATATACATCAATAAACCATGTAGATTTCTTTTGTATATAATCAATAATTTAGAAGATCTGAACATGAAACTTTGGAAGACACAATAAACTCTTAAATAGCCACAGATGGCATATTTAAGGTACAGAATAACTGTAATCCATAGGCCCTAGCATTGTACATAGCTGGTCCAGCTGGCTTAGTGTTTCAAACACAGACACCACTCAGATCCAGCTGCATTGCATCCATGCTTAGTTCATGTCTCGCAGTTGCCAGATCTGGGCCTTTCTGGGTCATTACCAGACCAGAGCCAAGTTAGTCTCAGGAGGAATCCCTCATTTTTCTCTTCACCAGTATCTGTTTTGATACCCCTTTACTATAGGGTATACCAAATTTTTATTGCTTTGGCTAAAGAAGAGACAGAAATGTATGTTAGGTGCTTAAAAGGATGTCAGAAAATGTGAATAATTGGGAATAGATTGAGAGTACATTCAACAGGAGGAAGAGCTGTTTTGTTAACTGGTGTGTTCTGTGCTTTTTCTATGCCTGTCATTGTGCTTCACTGTTACCACCCTTACCAAAAAGGCAGAGTTGTGTCTTTTTGTCCCAACACATACCTCCACATATTTACCATTTCTTGATCCATTTTTAGACATGAACTTCTGGAAGAAGCTCGGAGAAAAGGTTTGCCTTTTGCACAGTGGGATGGACCAACAGTAGTTGCCTGGCTGGAGGTAAGCGTTGGCCTTAACTTGGCAATGAGTCGCATTTGTAGACTGCTTCTGTGTGCTTGTCCTTGCAAATCTTAAAAGAAACAGCCTCTTCCTCTCCCCCTGTGCACTGTGCCGTCAGCACTACGTAGGTTTTGACACTGGATGGTGTAAATCAGAGACTAGAGCTGAAAAAGGTAAGACAATTACATAGTGGGATGGGGACCAGAAATGCACTTGAATCCCAAATTTTTTAAATCTTTTAATTTCTCAGTCTCTAAATGTCTAGGAACTCCACAGGGAGTTTATGTAGAATGATGTGCTAATTTTAAATAAATTTAAAGAATTTGTAACTTTCTGCATTTTAAAAACATAGGGGAAAAAGAAGTGTTCCTCTCACTATTTTTACCTGCAGTGTGGGAGATCCAGGTTGAAATCTCTCTGATTTGACAGGCAGTGCCTTCATATCTGAAATCCAGTCTGCCAAATGCTGAGGTTCTTTATTTGGAGGACCTAAATGAAAGGTTTTTGGAAATAAAGCAGAAAAAACATTCATCAGAACTGTCATCAATATTGACAAAAATCAATTAATGTTTTAGGAGAAGGAACTACTCAAAAAATACTTACAGAGATGCTGAGGGGAGAAGGCAGCAGAAAGTAAGAATGTTCTTACACAAATACACAGTCACTTTTACATGGCAAGGCTGTAACACTTCAGAGCAGATACAAGCTCTTTGTTGGCTCAAAGAACACGTATCTATTCCTTACTGCACTAAGCATCTCTACCTATTCACAACTTTTCTCCTGCCTGCTGCAGGTATCATCCATTGATCATCAATTAGGCTTTATAAAGTTTTTACCTTCAATGGACAAAAAATTCCTCTCCAAAGCTTTGACAGAAGTATCCTAGTGAATAAATGAAAGATGAGAAGTGAAAGCAGCTAACATTAATAAAATTTCTGCTTCACATTGGAATTGCTGAAGGTACCTAATGAAAAAGAAAAAATAAAAACTGCAGAAAGAAAGTTCAAGCATTTGCATATGACCTTGGAAAATGTTATGTATGGAAAATGTATCTTCCTTCCCAAAAAATTTCTGTTAATATGGAGCAGTCCTTAACTTGGCCACTACTTGACTTTTTTGTATGACTTCAAGAGTTCTGTAACCAAATTTATATCAGTCGAAAATATTCATTATAACAGTAAAAGCTGATTTGCTGGAAATGTGAACATACAAAGGTCTATAATTTCTGAATACGAATACCTTCTTCTTTTAAGGTGATCCACATTGTCAAGCAGTTTTTGACAAGTTAAGCCCTGATTTTTTTTCCCTTGATTAATTTCTGAAAAACAGGATATGCTTCCCACTGTTTCAGAAAGGGGCTGTAAAGAGAAATCAAGGTCTACTAAGTTCTTGGAGAATGTGACAGCAGCACAGGAGAGCTCACAAGGAAGTTTATGTTGGAGTAGTCAATGCAGATTGAATGCTAATGATAAAAAGATACGAGGGTAGGAGTTCTGTATTTATTCAGTGAGCATCAGTGCGTTCAGTCAGCAAATGGACATTGTATGCATTTCATACTCTTCTAAGAAAAATATCACTTCAATTAAAGAATAAAATAAATATTAAAGGAGACAAAGGCTCAAATTTAAGAAGTATATTGTGAAATTTTCAAGCTTTTCAGGGCTTAGATTTTGAGCCTTAGCATTTAATTCTGGTTGTTTGTATGTAACACAGACATAGTTGAGAATTATTTTAAGAATTTTGTGTTTTCTTAATTAATTTTGGAAAAGTATATCAGTCTTGATGTCTGAGTTCTCTGTCTAGAATGATTACTGTGTCCTCTTTTTAGAGACTGTTCATCTCACATAATTTTCTGCTAGAGACAGCTATTTGTTGAGGAATTTATTTATTTTGTTAAAGAAATAATTTACCTAATGAGCAGCAAACATTTGAATTTATTCCTACAGGGTGAATAACTCCTAGTGTTTATGCTTTTCTGCTTTTCAAGTCCATGTGTGAAAGTAATTAATGCTAAAATAAATGAGGTGATGAAATACATTTTAAAGCTACGCATCATTTTCTCATGCCCTTTGTTTAAGCGCCACTGGGTGTTATCTACATAATTTTTGAGGCTTTTTTCTTTCATGAAACTTTGTATTTTGTAACAGTTTGTTGGAATTAGATCATGTTTTTAAAGTTCAGACTAGCATTGGATGGAGGGTAGTAGCTAATCGCATCAGTGGGAAGGACTTTTTGAAGCACAATGCAGTTATTTCTCAAGCTCTGTGATACATTGGGATTCTGTACAGAAAAGCCTGAGTGAGCCTTTTGCAACCTGACAGTCAAGTCTTGTTTTCTCTGCAACATAAAAGTGACATAACAGCTGTCTTTTATAGAAATATTTTCCAGATAAGGTATAAACTCCTTAATAACCACACAGTGCTTCTCTCTACTGTGTCAAATGAAAGAAAAATCCTTTCACTGTCACTGTCAAAATTTGTCACTGCTTTCCAGATTTGTTGGTGAATTTCATCATTTCCTTGACCTTGTGTCCTTTTTTAGTAAGCCTTTCTTAAGAGAAAAAAAAACTCCAACCAATGGAATCAGCTGATTCTGACAGCCTATTTGAGATGCACCTAGCTAGGTTTTTGTTTTACACTGTGTTATCCCTAAAATCTCAGTGATTATCGCATTCACTCCTTATGTTCTTCTCACAGGCTTTGCTAAGCATAATGTCCTTCATATCATGATTAAAAACCTCACATGTATGTATGCCTGATATGAAATTACCTCCTTTGGGAAAAAAGAGCTGTAGACACTGACATATTAATGAGGCAGCATAAAATGAGAAAGCTGAGAAAAACAAGAATAATTCATAGTAGGTCCTCTTGCAAGAAAAGACAGTGGTGATGCAAGGGGCTGGTGCTGGCCTGGGCTAGGTAAGACTAACATAAGGAGAGGAAAAGCATGTGAGTACTTATCTTCTAAATCCATAGATGATGTAGCTGTGCTCACATTTTGCTGCAACTTCTAACCAATATTCCCAGCTGGGATGTGACACCATACCAGACTGTTCCCAAATTTACTGTAAACTCTGTCCTTGCTAGGTTGGTTATCTGAACTGGGCTTGGTTAATTTCTACTAAGAAAAGAAAAGCTGAGAAGTGTAGGATTGTGCCCCTTGAGTACATAATGGGAAAAAAGGGAAAGCTGTTTTAGGACAAAAGTGAAAAAGTTACTTAATTCCACCTAGATGATTTTCTGTATAGGATAAGATTATCAGATGGGCAGTAACACTGACTTGTGCCAGTACTTGCTCATTAAAAACCTGGGAAAGCAGTAGCCCAGGGGAATGAGGCACACAGCTCTAAAAATAATTCAAAGCATGCCTTGCTTTAAAGTTCTGATTACAGTGAAAGGAAAAAGAATTCACATGAAATCAGGGTCATTTCAAAGGTTCTGAAACAATTCTGTTTTATTAATGACTATGATGTTCATACTCATTTGTGTGTGTTACCATGCTTATTCAGACTGATAGGTGTCCTGGCGATTAATTATTTAATATTGCTCATTAACTAATTGATCATTAGTGGTCATGACACCAAGTCTGACAGAGCTTATGAAACTTTTAGACAGCGCTCTTGGCACATGATGTGATCCTTGAGGATTCTTCTGTGCAGAGCCAAGAGTTGGACTTGATGATTCCAGTGGATCCCTTCCAACTCAAGATATTCCATTATTTTAATTTCATTTGAGAAAGGAAGCAGTGCTTTGGATGAAATGTCCTTTCTCTTGACAGCTCTGGCTAGGTATGCCAGCCTGGTATGTTGCTGCCTGCCGTGCTAACGTGAAGAGTGGAGCTATCATGTCTGCTTTGTCCGATACTGAGATTCAAAGAGAAATTGGAATCAGCAATCCTCTTCATCGCCTAAAACTCCGATTAGCAATCCAGGAGATGGTATCACTGACAAGTCCGTCAGCACCTCCAACATCCAGAACAGTGAGTCCTGTTCAGCTAACTTTTTCTTCCTGACTTCACCCTACAGGAGTCTGCAGAAAAACTTTTGTAGTACCAGAGTGGCTCTGTGATAACACACACTTCACAATCACTGGGAACTGTCTAACAGAGACTCAGAACTACCTGTTCATCACTTGCTTGATTGTTGATTGCTGATGTTTTTCTTTTAACAGATATTCTTATTTTTTTAAGTCATTATTTTGATTATCCTTGATGTTATCTAAATGATCAGTATTGAGCATCAGTATTTGTAATTTTGCCTATATTTTTGCCTTTCTCTTCCTTCAAATCATCTGTACCAACCTAATCAGATTGTGTTTCTCTTTGTTTGTTTGTTCTCTTTTTTATTTCTTTTTTTTTTTGGGTGGATGGGAGGCAGGTGTTGGGAGAGGTTTTATAAGAATCCAGCTCTTTTGAGGTTTTTTCCCATTCCCCCTTTTTGCAGCCTTTCAAATGTTATCTAATATGAGTCAGCTGGCTTTATGTTCTTCATGCTTTTAAGAGAAGCGGTGATTGGAGGTATGAAGGGAGCATCTGGAAGGCAGAAGTGCATTCAATGGGGAAGGAAGAGAGAGTGGCAGCAGACAGGACAGCAGACAGGAGGGAAGCAAGTAAAGAAACAGATACAAGTCTGAAAAGAAAGGGGAATATATCAAGAAGAGCAAGGAAATAGATTAGGGCGGAGTAAGAGTGAATGTGCTACAGATAAAAAGCAGGGAAAATAGGCCAATCTGATGAGGACATAAAGAAAGAAGATAACAAAAGGGGAGTTTAGTGCTCAGATACGCTGATGGTAATGGCTATGAAAGAAGCAATGGAGACTAACAAAAAAATAAGAGGCTTGATGAGATGGAGAACATGGCATAAAAGTGAAGGACAAAGACTGCCACTCAAGTAGCGTAGCTCAGATTTCTACTAGTAAGTTAAAAATAATGAAAATGTTAATAATAGTATTTATATTTTGTAATATATTGTCTTCGTTAAATTAATGGAGGATCTTTCGGTGGGAATTAGAATTCAGATACCTTTGAGAGGTACCAGATCCACTGTGCTACATAAACAACTGGGCAGCAGCAGTAATATTGCTATTGATTGCCCTTTTATCTTCATGTTGCTAATGTTCTTCAAATATTGTAGCTCACCATCTGATACTTTCTTCCCTGAGGACAGTTTTATATGTCATTACCATGGTAATATTATGAATTGTAATGGATTTTACCAAAGTAAAGCAGTAAATATGATATGAAGTTTAAATTATTATATAAAATTAATTTTGTTTTTAAAAGCATAAGAGGACATTTCAAAACATAAAAACATTTACACTTACGAAGTGAGAGAACATTACATTCAAGCTAAAAACATTGGGAATACTTTCGCTTTGTTTTTTTAATTCTGCCTGATACAGCCATCAGCGCACAAAACTGCCCTGCCCTGGAAGGTGCATTTCTGAGTCCCCAGTCTTTCTTCTTCCCCTCTTTCTCAGGCAATGAGTTAATTTATCTGAGGTCTCCAGAAAACGTAGCAGACGTCCATGCCCCCTCCCTGACTCTCCCCATTGTCCTAATAATAACTTGATGAAAAACAATAGGATGAGGACAAACAAGTTTCACAAGTGAATTCTCTTTATGCTTTTGATTTACAGAAACATGGTGGAACTATTCATTATTTAGATTACAATATGAACATGTGATGAGTGCGGAATATTTAGGCTGGAAAATCTTTGGGAGCTGAAGCTTACCTCTGCACAGAGCTGTGAGCTAAAGGTTGCATTTGCCAGTTGTTTATGAAATGCAGCTTTAATTATTATTCTTTCCTTTGTGGCAGTGCTCTGCCGGATTTCATCCATCAGTTCTAGTTGTAATGCTCCATCACATCTGTTCAGAAGCTGCTAATGAAAGATACATACCAAGTTGTCTAAAGTTGTCTCTAGTTGCAGCTCGGTAGAGGCAAGAACGTGGTTGTGCTGATGGTGATGCGCTGTTAACTTACAGTGGTGCTGCCTTTCTTCTTTACCACTGCTTACCTAATGTGGATCCCACCTGCCTTCCTGCGGGCCTTGTCCGTAGCCCTCAGGCAATGTTTGGGTGACCCATGAAGAAATGGAAAACCTTGCTGCTCCAGCTAAAACGGTTAGTCTTTCCACTTCCATTTAAAACGGTTTCAGTGCTCAAGAGAATAGGCCTGTTCCTGCTTTAATGCCTTATCTTCTGTGGGATGCTTCCCAAAGCATGCCATTAGAAAGCTGCAGGGAGTAATGAAATTGAATTTAAAGAACAGTTGCATAATCTTTCAGCAAAAGAATTTACAAAACGTATTGACATCACAAAAAATTGAATGACCCTAAAACCTATATTGGAATTTTAGAGTATGTAATAGTTTCAGTGCCAGTGTGAAACCTCATTTAATGAAATGAAATTGTCACAGGTGCAACATTTTCCTTGTAATCTATTCCCTCTTCAAAACAGTGTTTTGTATTTGCCGACACAGAAATAAATAAGAAAAGTCTTGAGAATGGTGCATTACACAACTTCATGTTTTCATTAATGCTGGGTCTTTCATGTCTATGATCTTTGATTTTGGGTGCATGGAGAGTGTCATTTATTTATTGATTTTTGTCAAACCTCTCCCTAAATTCTAAAGTAAGACTTTTTTTTTTTTTTTTTTTTGAACATATGTTATTTTAGGTTTTGGGTTTTGACATTACATCATAACAAGTCCATAAGGGTGTTTATGAAACACAATACAATGCTCCAGTGAAAACTGTGAAAAAAGCGATCTTTAGTTTGGCAGACTTTATAGTCAGCCCAATCCATAAATGGTGGGAGAGGCACTGGAGCTAAATTTTGATGCAATAGGAAATTATTTCTTTAAAATTTATGCTTGTTGTAGTATTTAAAGTTTTCTCATCAGCAGTAAGCCAATTCTAATGTTGTTTTCTTTTTTTAACTGAGCTTATTTCCCGTTTTATTATTGTTGGTAAAGATAAATGCAAATATAACAGCACTGAACTGACCAGAAGTAGAGTTGATCCAGTTTAACTGGACAGCCATAAAAATGTAGTTTTACCATAAAAAATGTTATGTCAAAAGTTCCTTTACAATTTATTCTCAAGAAGATAGCTTTTTATTGTGAATGTTTCAAAATCAAACTAGAAACAAAAAATTGCATCACTAATGCCCAAATGTTAAAGTAAATGTTTGTGTTTTAATTGTGAGACTGTGAAAAGTGTTTAACCAATGCTGTAAAATTTCACCAAGATACAATGATTTTCTATCTTGAAAACTCAGCTACATTTTGTGGCTTTGGTCCTGTAATTTTTTGGGTAGTTTAGCCCAGGACATTGCCAGGGGCCGGAGTTATTTTATTCATGCATTTTATGTGTATGTTTTAATTTTCGTTAACATGCATATGAAAATCACATCTTTTTATAACTCTTTTTTATTCTCTTTTTACCTGCTTTACTAATTGCTTCCTGCTGATAACACAGAAAGAGTCTGAAGAAGGCAGTTGGGCTCAGGTATGATCACAACTTCTTTAAACTGAAGGTTAATAATAATATAATTAGATGTGTCAATATGTGTAGTGGAATACAATATTGTGTCAGTATCTCAATGATTGAATTATGATTTACCTATTTTGGGTTCTTCTCAAAGAACATATTCTCTGGACAGTTTTGTCCAGAGACAAAGCAGAAAGAGGTACATATGCTGTGAATATTTTTCATAAAAGAAATTACTACATTCCAGAGACATATTCTATCTCCCATCTAAAACTAGGAAAAGTATTTTCCTCATTTTTCCAAATAGGACAATTAAACATGAATTTCAGAGCTAACTTTTCTAAAATTACACCAATTTTTTTTTTTTTAGAACAATTGTATAAATCACACCCAAGTATTGGTCTACAAATAGTATTGTATCATTTAATTAGAACTGTCAATTAGCTACATTTTAAAAATTTCTTTCTAATATATTCACACACTTACAAAATATTGCTGTCTTTAATTATGACATTCCTCTTCTCTTCAAAATCTCATGAAAATGAGACATAAGGGGAATATATTTTCCCTCACAGAAAATATATCCATCTGGCTTACACTGTGTCATTCATTTGTTTATAATGACATTAAAAACAAAACCAAAGAGACAGTTAGGCTTGAAAGTGATCCAGAGCATGATCCTGTTGAGGAAGTGTAAATCTTGCAGTTTGTTAGTTCTCTGTTCTATTTTGTAGTACAAAGTAATTGACAAGAGTGAGATGTAAAAATCTATTTTGCATCTTAATAGGGCAACTCATATAAAAATAGCTCAATCTGCATAGTTTTTTCAGATACTCTCTTCCTCACCCTAGTGAAATTTTAGCTGAACAATGAAGCCCAAGTACTTTCTTCCATGAGGAACCTGCTTTGCTCCTACCGCAATTCATTTCTTGAGCTCTACATATGATGCACTAAGGTTTAAGCTGTTCACAGCTGAAAATGTCTCATTAAAATGTAAGCTTGAGTGCCAAACAGCTGAAATTAACTTTTAGTCTCTAAAGGACTACAGGGGTGTACCCACGAAGTGTCATTAGATCTCAGGAAATTCTTTTCCCCACTAAACAGTGACATAAGTCTCACTGGATTCCCTGGAGCCATGTCTGTTTTACCAGTTCATGGTACAATTTGCCTGGCATAAATATTCTAGAAGGTCAATTGAAAGCAGGCAAGATTATGAAACACACACGTTTTCATTGTGTAACAAGTGTGCTTCCATTTAAACTCACTGAAAAAAATTCCTTAAAACTTGCATAAGAAAAAAAGATACAACAGGCAAAATGGCAATCACTAACAAATCTCTCACAGTGGCATTCTCTTCCAATGTTAAAACAAAGCAAAACCAGAATTATGATTTTTTTTTTTTTAGACAGGATTTTTTTTAGACATATTCTGTCTTCAGTCTGTAGTGCAGCCTTGAACAAACTCAATTTATTTCCCCCTCTGCATTTTCTTCTCTCTGTAGACCCTGGCTTATGGTGATATGAACCACGAATGGATAGGTAACGAATGGCTCCCCAGTCTGGGTTTACCTCAGTACCGAAGTTATTTTATGGAATGCCTGGTAGATGCGAGGATGTTAGACCACCTGACAAAGAAAGATCTGCGTGTGCACCTAAAAATGGTGGATAGTTTTCATCGGTATGTTGGCATAAAGACTGCACCTATAAAACGCTTATTTCTGCTCTAGTGCTCGGTGCTGCACAGAATAAAAACACTTTCTGTTGTTTTGGTGTAGAAAACCACACAGAAAAGTGAGGGCTGACTGTCAGGAATCAGAACTGAGAGAGATTCCTTCAGTAATAGCAACCACATTGCAATTATGTATCTCAAACCCAAGATACTGGTACAGATAAATTTCATAATGAGCAGGGAACCATTAATATATCAATAAACTCTTGACAATACAGAAACAGTAATAATTTAAGTGGTGTGAAGTATCAGAAAGTGTTAGACTAAGCTTCAAAGCCCTGGGATCTCATAATAATGAAAAGCTATTGTGTGTAGCACATAAAAGCTGTTAACAGTACAAGCAGTTTGACAGTTTTTCAGGTTACCTAGGGATATAGCTAGGAATCTAAATTGGAAATATGGAAATAAAGGCATTTAGACGTTAGGGAGAATGAGGTTTATGTGACAAGAAGTGGATTTCTTTATAATATACTGTCTGATTTGTCAGTTTTTAAAAGCCTGATTTGACAAAACATTTCACGGCTCACAAGGGCTGACCTTTTCTGAATACTGCTTTTAATGCTTTGGGTTTCTTATGCTAAAACAGTTATTCAAACATACTCATTTTGGTTTTTTTCCATTTCATTCCTGAAGTATGTGGAGTTTTTTTACTGGTTTTGCTCTCCCCTCTCTTCTTAAGATTTCCTATATGGGCATCATGAAAGACCTCATGTGAAGTGCAGGAAATACATCCTACCTATGTTCCATCTTCAAAATTATCTTTATTAACTCTGTAAATGTTTCTCTTTAAATAACAGAACAAGCTTGCAATATGGAATCATGTGTTTAAAGAGGTTGAATTATGATAGAAAAGAACTGGAAAAGCGAAGAGAAATGAGTCAGCATGAAATAAAAGGTGATAGTTCCTGGGAATGAATACTGGGAATGTTTCTTCTTTTGAAGTTTGACACTGTTAACCCATTGTCATGCCATTTTAGCAAAGCATTTAAGCATGTGCTTTAAGCAAAACTAATGTAAGTCCATCTGTCTTCAGAACACATCCCATCCCCTTAAATTAGGCAGTTAAGTGCTTTGCTAAATTGGGGCTGCAATTCTGAATGGTGGTTTGATACATTTTTCTAAATTGGATTTGGGGTATGGATCTTATCTGAGCTTCTTTCAGGCTCAGAAGCAGAAGGTCAAACAGCCTGCAGCTCAGTGGGATGTGCTGGGGTCAACACTAAAAAATGGGAGCACTCAGGACCCTAAACTATGCTCCAGCTTTTGAAAACCTTTGCCTTTGATTTCTTACATCAGAATGTATAATAGAAAATGCTTTATGGAGGGGTGACCACTGAGGAAGTTGATTGGTATATAAGAATAGATCCTAACAAAACTGTCCTTATTAGATTTCACAGCTGATTCTAAGGATTTTTTTCTGTGTAAAACGCTCTAGAGCAGTTGCAGGCTCACTGCATGGTTCCTGTTTCCTAACAATGAGGGTGGCTGTTTTTTCAACTATCAGAAATTAATCCTTTGATTGCTCTGAGCATTTCCAGCTCTAGTGACTGCAGCAGTTAGCACTTCTCAAGCACAATGCTGATTAGAAGACCTAAAAAATAGGTGAAGGGCTACAGTGACAGTGTGCATTTGCTCAAGACAGATGATGGCATGCACTAATGCAGAGTTGGCCTTGGATGTGCAGGCATCAGTGCCAGTCACCCCAAGTGACTGACAAGCTGTAGACTGACATGGGGGAATTGAGTATTGGTCTCCAATTCTGGTGTGGCTTCAGTGCTGATTCCTGCTAGGACAAGGGTAATAATCCATAGCCTCCTTCACCTTGTCATGCATCAGTCAGTTCTTTATGGTCCCAGGTGCAGTTTGGTCTCTGCCTGACACTGCATTTCAGCCTGTCCTGACCCCAAAGATGCTTTCAGCCAGGCAATGGAGAATTCCTGCCCCCAGAACAGCTACACTAGCTGGACATCTAAGGGTTCAGGAAAAAGCCTCATCACTTAGTAACAGAAAACAGTACTATGTCTCCCACTCACAACTATAAAGATCAGTATAAGTAACTTTTTTTTTAAATCTTACAGGCAGGGCAGGATACTTTTTTAGAATAGCCAGATCCTCAAAAATGGTTTCCCAGCTCATTTCGTTGCCTCAGCTTTATAATTGGTATGAACCTTGACAACTCTACCAGCTTTCTGTACTAAAAATAGTTTGTCTCTAAAATTGTGAAGCAATCTTTTACTTCATGGCATGTTAGAAAATGATAAGTGCTGACGTGACTCTCAAAATGTTTAATACAAAACTCCCAAGTGAAGCCTTGAGGAATGGATTTTTCTCCAGTGCCCTTGCACAGTAAAATCTTGCCTACAAATTGAAAGTGGGAGTGGGAGGAAATGCATTCTGGCGATGCCCTCTGGAAGCACATTTCTCCTTTGGAAAAATTATTTAGAATAAACATTTTACTTGAAGATAGTTCAAATCACATAGAGTTTTGAATATGAGATATTAAAGCTATATAAATAGTTTGCTGGCATTCCTCATTTAAGAAATAAAACAGTGTGACATCCACAGTGCATGCACAGCTACATACGTGCACCTGTACAATTTGGAAGTTATCAGGAGACTGACCTGGTGTTATGTCCTTACAGATGTGCTGGTATGGAGCAATGATCGAGTCATTCGCTGGATACAAGCCATCGGCCTCCGAGAATATGCAAATAATATTCTAGAAAGTGGTGTACATGGTTCACTTATAGCACTGGATGAAAACTTTGACTACAGCAGTTTAGCTTTATTATTACAAATTCCAACACAAAACACACAGGTAAGTTTGCTTATGCTACTTCTGGTTAAACTGTACCCATTATTACCTTTTATTCGTCTTCAATCATTTTAATTGTTTACTTTGGTATCTCTAGGCACGGCAGATCCTTGAGAGAGAATACAACAACCTTTTAGCACTAGGAACTGAAAGACGACTTGAGGAAGTAATTGATTTTATTTTCAGTATTTATAAAGTATCACAGTAAAACATTAAGTTGAATGCATAAAGATATATTAATTTTCACGTTGTTAAAAATAGTCAGTTACAGCTTAAAAAAAAATTAGGAATGCCCATCAAGGTTTTTAAAGTAACCTCAGTGGCTACATATTTGTTTCATCTTGGATGCTCAATTTGACACTGCACTCTTACCTTAAGATGAACATTTTCCAGAGAGGAAACAGGCAGAATGGAGTGGAAGTTTTCCTGGCCACAGCAAGTGGTGGGGGATATCTGTGGGTGGGATGTGTGTGCAGTCTATTGTTTAGGACACTTACACCTTTTTTTAAAAATTAAGAAGAAACGAGAAATAGATTTTCCATTTATTCTTCTTTATTACTTTCTTTGTTCTTCAGAGTTAATAGAGTGTGATTTGGGGCAATTATCTGGGAAGAGGAATCTCAAATCCACCTATGGAAATCATTTATCTTAACTTAAGAGTCCAGTGCAAAAGTGTTCAAGTCTTGGACTTCTGCACATGAGAAGAAATAAAATTTTTAAGGACTTGCTGAAAATGTCAGATGCCTATGAATTCTGTGCATGCACATGAGTGTTTAATCCTTTTTTAGCACTTTATGTAAGCCTCCTAATGCAGTAAAAAAACACTTTCTGTCACTGTATAAGAAAGTTCTACTTTAGCTGATACTAAACCCCTTGACTGTATCAAGTCAAAGATTTAAGAAGAGTTTTCCACCCCAGCATTTAATATTTCTAAAGCATTTACTTTTACAAGCATGTCTCAAACCCATTACAATGACTGGGTGCAATGCAACAGAGCAGGGTAGTTGTTGTGGAATACTTTTGGCAGTGGTAGAGGTAGCACACAGCAGGATAATTAATCGAAAAGTTCTATTTTGCTGTATCAAATACACCTGTGTGTTGACAGAGCGATGACAAGAACTTCAGACGCGGCCCCTCGTGGCGACGGCAGTTCCCCCCACGCGAGGTGCACGGGATCAGCATGATGCCAGGCGCGTCGGAAACGCTGCCCGCCGGCTTCCGCCTCACCACGACATCGGGGCAGTCGCGGAAGATGGCGAGTGACGGTAGGTGCTCATTGCTGCACTTCCCCTTGGAAAGCGCGAGCCTTGTCCTGGCGTGCCAGATTGATTTTTAATGTGTGTCTGTCTCGCACCAGAACCGCTGTGTTCATTTAACTAGGATGATTTTGAATTAGGAATGGAAAAGCATTGACTTGGCATATTACTGATTTTTACAGGTTAGCTTCAGACAGACAGGGTTTATTTATAATACAAAAAGAAAGGCCATCTCACTATCCTGCATCTGTAAAGGAAACATTCAGAAAGCAGGAATTAATTTACTGACTTTCAACTAAAACTGAATATAATACCTAAGAAAAATTTTCATCCTATTAGCCTCTCCAGCAGGTGGAGTGTGTTTTAGAGAATGAAATTAGAAAGGGCTATCACCTTTATTTTCCTATCTAACTTTCAAACTAAATAGCTTAGCCCTGACCATCAAATAACTGAAGCTGCTAACAAACAATCACCATCAGATGGGTAGTTAGCAAATACTGAAATTTAGGCACTAATTGAGTTACTAAATACCAGTCTTAATTTTCCCTGGAAATCTGATTTCCAAAAGATGCAATGATTCATAAATTAGTGGGAAACTAACAAACAGATCACAATTAAAAGGTAAGTAAATTTTAAAAACATTGTTAAGAGAGCAGGCAGATGGGACAAATCCCATCACAGCTAGTCCTTCAGGAATATGGAAGATAAAGCAAAGTACACCTGCCCTGCCTGAAGTTCTGAGAAGTATTAGTACATGGATTGGCCCATTTAAAATACTGCCATTTACTTCACCATGACAGGATTTAGGTCTATGAATAGACTTATCTCAAAGTAATTTAATACACTGCTTGTAGAGATTACATCCTGCAACTTGATAATGAACTTGGTATGACAGTATTGCCACCTAAATTCCATTAAAGCCATCTAAATTCCATTATAGTTTCTCACCTTTAAAAACAATACTTTATAGTTGCAGTTACCAATGGAATAATTTACTGATTGCATCACTGAATTCCACTGACTCCTAGCTCCCATGGCATTTCCACAGCCCACATTACTGTAGTATATAAGAACCTTATAAACATTCATGGATTTCACCTTCTAGTCATGGTATTATATAGAAGATGATATGCCCATTTTACAGATGTGGAACCATGGCAAAAGGGAGATTTAGTGATTTACTTGAGATCTTCCAGACAGTTATTTCTTGAGCTGGGTATACTGAACTCAGTAGACTTAAAGCAAAGTAATTTTGAAGACCTATATCTTCATCCAGGATTTGGCTTCCTGTCTCCCAGCAGTAAGAACACAATAGTATTTAAACAGCATGGTAAGTAAGAGCATTAGGACTTACAACAAAATAAAGACAAAACTGAGTTTTAAACTGTATTCGCTTCAGACAGATTCCAACAGTACATCAGACGTGAAGAAACACTGAGTTTTGAACTAGACTATGCCCCGCTTACGTCAGAGAAAGCCACAGAGCAATTTAACAGCCACCCTTCCAGTGGTAAACAGACTGATATATTTTATTGATGATTCTAAAGAGGTTATGGTTTGTTTCTTTTTTTTTTTCCTTTTTCCTTCCCAATTTGCAGTTGCTTCATCACGACTGCAGAGGTTAGACAGCTCAACAGTTCGCACATACTCATGCTGACAAGGCCTAGCAAAGAAGCCAGCACTGAATTGTTGTGAGTATTTTGTAGAAGCCATCATGAAAGCTCTTTATACCTGTACACTGCACCCCACATCATCCAAGCAGGAACCAGCATGGAGCAAAGGACATAGCTAGAGACTCACTAAGGTGGTCATTTGGTCATGACAACCAGCTCAGTCCAGGTGACACTGCCAACCATAACATTTAGGGAAGATGGCAGAAGGCACAGGGAGTGAAGTTCCTTTATGAGAACTTGAAAGAGTTCTACCAGGAGCTGGATTTGGGGGAGATGCTAGTAAAGCAGAAGAGATTTATTCTTTTTTTTTTTTTTTTAATTAAAGCTATCCATCAATTTAGAACATCTGGTACCTGCATAAAGTTAGAACAAGACTTACCGATACAGAAAATCTTGAAAATTCATCTATTACAAAGATTCTTGCACTTCTCAAATCATTCAGAATTGACAAAGGATAATCTGAGCCGGATGCCATGTTGAATCAAATTTAGTATTGAAATCAATATTAAATTTTTCACCATAGATCTTTTGAGTGTGGCTCTGAGTATCACAGACTCACTGTTCCAGAGTTCTGTGGAAATACAGTTTTCTATTTTATCCATACTTCTGCAAAAAATATTCACATGATGGGTACTTTCATCAATATGGTACTATTTTATGCTAGTATTTTCTCAGTAAAACAGTTTCCATTTAGTTACTTGGGGAATTGTAAGAGAGCTGGAAAAAATATTGGAATATCACCAAAACCTTACCAGGCATCAAACATGCTTCAATAGCCATTGCATATTGTAGGCAAGACATGCAAGGATGTGCATGGAAGTTTGGGGGGTGTTTTTTTGTTGTTTTTGTTGGGTTTTTTTGGTTGGTTGGTTGCTTGTTTGTTTGTTTTGTTCCTAAGACTGGGACAGACTCGGGGCCATGAAGATTTTACTGAATCTGTGTGCTTAAAAAAATGCGTAGGAATAGCAAATGTTAACAGTGGAAAAAGTAGATTGCTCAGGATCCTACTGATGACATAAGCCTTACTTGACAGATCTTCAGAAGACTATAAGAGTAAAGCAAGAGTATAAAATCTAATCTTACTCTTAGTAAGAAAGGGAACTTGTCACCACTGAAAAAAAAGCTTGGGGGTGTGGTTATTTGTTGGTTTTGGTTTGGCTTGGTTTTTCTGAAAAAGCCAAGTTTAGCAGCTGGTTCTACAAAGATAAGGATTTCTACATAAAGTGTAGAAATCTTTTTATGTGTGTGCATGTATAGATTCGAGCATGGTGTTTGTATCAGGAAGGTCAATGACAGGACTCTCACAGGGTTCAGTGGTGATAGAAACTGAAGGCAGAGATGTGAACATTTTCTCCTATGTGCTTCAGAATTGCAATGTTGGAAGCAAAAAAGCTTGACAAAGAAATGAAGTTCAAACACTGAGCTATCCCTTAGTCCAATTGTAATGGGCCAAGCACTTGAGGTGAGGCTTGAAGAGTGCAACAAAGGCAGAAATGGAAAACTGATATGCAAACAAAAATTAATTTAAGATTATCCAAACCATTTATTCCCACTACATTAAAAATTATCGAAAAAGTAGCAAGGCATAAACAAAAGTAAAGCAGCAGACTTTTCTGGCACTATATATGTATGGGAGCTACATATCTTGAGAAAAAAGATGTGTATATAAAATTATACAAGTTAACTTCAATTTCTATTGGAGTATTAGTAGTGTTTCAAGTATCAGTGATATGTGTCACAGCAGTACTTGCTGCTTGTCCACTGTTCTGCCAATCACATTCTAATCTTAAATGCTTTAGAGGTCTATAAGAATATCAAATTTGCATCTACACTGTAAAGGCTAATATATGAGGTTAACTGACATTAATATACTACTATTTCTCTTTTCACTTACCATACACTCTTTCTAGAGAAGGAACAAGATGGTGTGAGCTAGAACTTTAGTATATGCACACAGGTTAGAAAACAAAAAGCAAGTTAAAATAATTTTGGATTCCAGTACATTGTATTAAAAATCATAACAAAACAACACCCTCCCACACACACACCCTGAAAACCCCATGCAGGGAAAATATTTCCTTCACTATTGTATCAAACTTGAAAATTTAAACAAATTGCCTGCAACTCAAGAATTAATGCATAAACAGAAACTGCTCATGGGGGGATATCAGATTGAAAGGCAACAGAGGAGTTTTCAGAATTTTTTCATCAAGATCCTGAGTAACAGTTTCTTCACAGAAGGAACTGATTGATACTTGGACAAAAGGGAAGATTATTCATTACAACATGCCTACCACACAACAGCAATATAAGAGAATTTTTAATGTAGTAAAGGAGAACATGTCTACAAAAAGCAGGCCAAAATAAGGCTGCAAACAGACTGCATGTGGAACAAATGTGGATGGCCTGTGTTCACAGAAGGCTGCAGATTCTTGCATTCTGCTACTCTTATAGAGACATTCTCTTACAGAGATTGTCAAAGTCTTGTATTTGAAAATAGTTTATGCCAACATCATCAGTTGGGTACAATCGTCCAGTGTATTTAGTATTTCTTCACAGGAGCTGTGTCCCATTCATTTTTCATGTTGCCTTTCAGGTGTTTTTTTTTAAACATATGTTGAAACCACAATGAAGTGCCAGAAGCCATAGCAGACATTCTCAGAACCGTTATATAAGCACACTCTGCACAGCCCTGTTTTAGTGCGCTCAGTATCAGAAATTTTAGAACAATTAAGGCTGCTGGTGCTGGCCATTTCATGTTGGAAAGAAATTTACTACAGAGCACATGGGACCCATCAAGCTTTCTGCTGTTGGTGGCTACATGTGGTGGCCCAGCTGAGCAGCTGCCATGCCTTTACACAGCCTGTGCATTTGGCACTCATGCTACCCAAGCATTCCCAACACCTCTATCTTCTATTTGTCATTGCCAAGTCAGAAGGGTCAGTCAGGACAGATTTCTTGCCACAGGCTGGAGTGATAGAACATACTACTTGTACTTTTATTCTAATGAAATACCAAAGGAGATTTGATAAAATGAATTATGTACTTTACCAATGAAGGGTTCCAAAGAGAATTTGTAAAGACAAATGGCAAAGCAGCGTTCCAAAAAGATGTGAATGATTATCTGGAAGCAGATGGTCCATAGCAAAGAAACCATCAGGGTGAAAAAGGTAAATCCTGACAAGCTGCAGTGAACTAGGAAGAAGAACCACAAAGTACATCAGCAAGGTCTGTACACTGAAAATGGGTGTTTAGCCTTGTGCCAAACAGGCAAAGGCCTCCAGATGAAGGAAACTAACCCCAGTGCTGAACCACAACAGCAGAAAACAACTGTAAAATGAACATAAGCAGCAGTCTGTTTTGACTGAGGACAATTAGTAGAAGATTAAAATGCATTATTAGTAAGCTTAGGTTGCAGATCTAAAATTCAACGCATGCTTCCAGATGCTCAAAACCCATGTTTTAGTAACTTAGTTACTAAACTACTTAGTATTATATTTTGTGTTGTCACTGCACTTTAGACCAAATGAGAATGATAGAATCTTGCTAATTAATGTTTATTTTTTTCTCTTAGATGTCATCTCTTTCTTCTACTTTACCTGAAGTGCACTACCACTACTTAGGAAAAGAGCATTAAAACTCTCTGCAAGAACAGGGTAACAGGGAAGAGAACACATAAGGTTTATCATACAAACAGATATGATGTTCCTTTCATGTATTGGTTAGTTTAAAACAAGAATAAAAAATACTTAAATTACTACCAAAAAAAAAACAAAACAAAAAGGAAAACAAAACGACCTCCCCCTTTTCTCTCAGCATCTCTGTCATCAAAAATTTGACAGTAGTGCACATCCAAAGCTTTTATCAAATGAAGCCACTCATCTTTACATTGTTACATCTGTTTTATTGTAAAATACTAGACATTTACGTATTTACTGTGTATGTATTTATTTTAAAATGTGTAAGTCTTATGTAAATGGATATAAATATGATTTTTTAAAAATAAAATCTATGGTACATGGGGTCTCAGTGCAAACATTTGACAATACAGTGTCAATAATACTGTTTGTATCTTTCCATTCCACCATTTTTACAGTTTTTGGATTGTAACAGTCAAATAAATATGTTTAGCAGAGTTAGAAGCTTCAACATGTTCCTACTGAGAAAAATCTGTCAATATTTAAAGCTGAACACCTGCCTCTGATGATGTATAATAGAATGACATAACCTGGAACTGGAGCCACAATGGACCTCTAAAGACAAAATGGAAATGTCAGGTATCTATAGAGAAGCACTATGATGGCTCATCTCTTAAAAACAAACAAATCCAGAAGAACTGTTTATAAAAAAAAAGAAAAAAGGCAATTTAATAAAACATGATTTATACAAAAAAACCAAAAACTTTCTTCTACGTTACCTGCGGACCAAGAAGAATCTTGCTTTACCAAGAGCCACCTTTTCGTTCCAGGATCTTCAAACACCAGCCAGCATTGGAAAAATAAATTTAATATTTGCATAGAATCAGACTCTTGTTTCCAGATATATTCAGCAAAGAAAAAGAAAAGAGAAGCCAACCCCCACCATTTCTTCATTCTAACAGGGCATTAGACAGGCTTCTGTCTAACGTTATGCTTTTAGCCAAGATGGCCTTGCTGAGACTTCACAGAAGTCAGTTTTATCAGAGGAAATAACTGAAAGACAGAGTGATTAATATATAGTGTATAAAAGTTTAGAAGAGCAACTATTACCTGCTGTGGCTTTATTTGGTGGTGTTATTGTTGTTTATTCTTTGTTTAAATGGGAAGTTTCAAAGTAAGACCTACTTAATAGTCATTTACCTATTTGCTATTTTTCTGCTGCTTGATCTTAGCTCAAGACCTGTCTTTTAGTTATTTCTTTTAGCAGTTTGATCTGCAATGTTTGCACGTACATAAACATTTGTTTTGTCTATTTTTATTTGGCAAACTTCAGTCAATCAGATGGTGAAAGATTTTTCTCCCCCGATGTCAATAAAAAGAAGAATTCAGTGCTATTTGTGTTCGTGAGTCTATTAAGTTTGGAATGTAGTAGCATTAAGTTTGGAAACCAGATGCTTCTGATAGCTGAGCATAAGCACATTTTGACAGTAACAGGGATGAGTTACGATGGACTTACTGGTGAGAATCTGCCACGAGAGGGAGCATGGATCTTGCTGATGGGTGCAAAGTGCCGGCCTCCTGTTAAAGCCCTGGTACTTGAATAATCCATCCAGAAGAAAATAGTATCTTTAACTACAACTTATATAAGTATTTCAAGAAAGTTTTAAGGACATCTCTGAAGAGCAAAATGATTCCTACATTTAAATCACCAACCTGTGTATTTAGCATATCTACCATAAAGCATAATTAGCTTTTACTCAGCCTTTCAATGTTTTATTCCCTGTTCAGATTGTTATTTTCAACTAACATGAATAGCTGACAGGGATGGAGGTACCTTATAGAATGATTTGGCAAAAAAACAAGTGCAGCGCAGTCTCAAACCAAGCTGTTTTAGCACATGACTGTATGACCTGGTTCAACATGAACTGTTGAACAGAACCCAGCTGTCTGCAGTCCCTGGTGAAAAAGCACATGGACATTTTATTTAGTTCTTATGTAACTGGTAGAGCTCACCAACTCCACAAAAGGGTCACAGTCACAAGGCACCACCAGGGTATGGCTCATGTGAAGCTTTTTAGCTCCTACACCACCTTTTAGCTCCTACATCAATCTGTTGGTTTATTTCATCACTTCACAGGAGTATCATCCTTACCTCTATCCACCACTACATAACAGTATTGCTGGACTCTTTCAAGGACCTCTCTTATACAATAATGTAATCTGAATTTGACAGTTACTTACTGTTTCTTCCTCTGGTACGCACTGCTGAGTTTGAGGAACTTCTCTGCTTTTAAACTTTTAAAAGGACTTTCACATTTATTGTTCAATTAAATACCTGCAGTTTGAGAAGGAACGTATGCAGAAAACCTATCCGACATCCCCTGGCTTGCTGAGAACCCTATAACAAGTCTGAAATGGCCTATAAAGTTCAGAATGGGATGCTTAGTATCCATAATTGCTAAATTTCTTGGTTATATGTATCTCAGCCTAAAATGTTTCATTATAGCAGCAAAAGCACACTCTGGTTTTCTTATCATAAGGGATACAAACCACAACAAAAAAATTATCAGAAAATGCAAAGGGTAAATGCCTGTCTTTATTTAATATACATGGAGTTTTTGAATATTACTGTTGACAATTCAAGATTTCCACAGATTTGAAAGCCAGAAATTATATATAATTTTACAAAAAAGACTCTTCAGAAAGTTGAGTAAAAAAAAAAATTACAGAAATCTAATTTACAGCAGAAAGACTTTGGGAAAAAAAGACATCAGTGGAATCAAGAGAACTAATCTTAAATTTTTCAATTTTAGAAAAATCTAAAAGACAAAAGCTTATAATTTACAAGTAAGAACAATTTATGTCTGCAACAATTTTCACAACTGAATTCCTATGTTTTGCTGTCCTCTGTGGTAAGCATGACTTACCTTTTGTAAGCTGCTTTAGCCAAACTCAAGTTACTAGTCACATTATAAAATAACAGATTGAAATGTAGTTACATGACACCATATACGATGGATAATCCAATGACTCCTTCCCCTTAAGACTACAGAAATGTATGAATTCTATTTGCAATTCTTAGCCATCTTAATAACCAGCATATATTGACAATATACAGAGACTTTACTGTGTGTCAGTGGCTGTGGCAAGATGGTAAAGAACACAGTAATGTTTCTGCAGTAAAAACATTTCGTCCCAAATCATGACTCGTTTTTTAAACGTGGTATTCTTTAAAAAAAAAAAAGCTTCTTTGTATACTTCAGTAACTGAAATATTTGTTATTATTTACTATCCCATTTAATTTTTCTTTAACAGTTCTTCAATGTGTTTAAAAACACTAGCATCTTCAATGGTTGGTGTTATCTGAAAAGGAAGAATATATAGAAGCATGTGATAGTAAATAAGAATTTCACTCAGAGATTCTTCTAAATTTATACTTCAAAAGCAATCAAGAAAAAAGTACCTGTAAAGCTCTGAAACATTAAAATCTTTTGGGTATTCTACAGTAGAAATAAAACATAAGGTACTACCTGAAGTCAAGGACCAGTTGTCGAACAGTCAAGAGAATCAAAACTACCCTGTTGTGCCTTTGAATGTGCATGCGTGCCTAGTTTGTTGAAGCAAACATCTTCAACTTACCTTGTATGGCTTTCCACTGACAAGTGCAGAAAGAGCAGAGCGTGGAATCTTGCCAGAGCGTGTTTTTGGTAGCTGTGTCACAAACATCCCCTTCTGGAAAGCTGCTACTGGACCAATGTTGGTTCGAACCCGCTCAACAATCTCTTCCAAAATTTTACTTTCTTCTGTCTTTATACCTAATGAAGAAGGTAAAACCCTTTACCTTTTCTGAGACTTTTGCAAGTGTTAGTGACATCAGTTATCAGTGAGTTCTCACCTTGTCTCAGTACGCACAGTGCGAATGGAACGTGTCCTTTCAAAGGATCCTCCTGGCCCACAACAGCACAGTCTGCCACAGCAGGATGGAAGAGAATACACTGAGGGAAAGAAAACTAAACTGAACCAATAATAGATTAACATTTCAGTGAAAAAAATTGCATAGTCATAAACAAAAAATATAGACTTATTTCTTACGTTTTGATAGCAAAAGGTCAGTACACCTCAGGGTTCCTATTAGATGTGTTGAAGATGTACATGTGTGTATACTTTCATACATACTCATGTGTTCTTCAAACAAACAGAAGAAATAAAAACTTTGGCAGCACAAAATAGAAATATTGAACAAACCAAGGGTAATTTCCTTACAGCTTTGTGAGAGTATCGCATCTTTGGTTTTGTTAGTGAGATCTTTGCTGGAACACACAACATTTGTCTAACATTATGAGTAACATGGGAGTTAAATGCATGGAGTAAGGAACAAAACCACAGGATTCCTACTACAAAATTATAAAGTTGTATTGTTCATTCTCTGACTCTTATTTTTTCATTCTTCGTTGCGGTAAAAGCATAGTTTCAACAAAGACCAAATACAGGCCCAGCCTCAGTTCACAGCCAGCCTAGCTCAGCTCACTCTCTTGAAAACATTAGGTCTCAGCTTCCTGAGACAAAAAAAGGAATTAAACCAGAGCCTCCCTCCTTCCTTCTACATGTTTACACAGTATCACATTGACAAAATATCTCAAACACTTTTTTAGGTAAAAAAAAGTAAGAGATTTTCTTTTCCTTCCAATTAGCCAGTTGAGGTACTCCCTTCCTAGAAGACAGTCACCGAGATGTCTTAGTACACATCAAGATGTATGTCACCAAGTCTGGGACAAAGCTGGCCTTAAGATGCCAGCAGCTCTGAATCCCCCTCCCAAGCAACTGGCTCTTTTCAATGTGCCGTGGGGCATTTTGCTGTCAGCAGTGGTTTCAGCACTTTTCAGTCCACTGGACTGGACCACAAAGAGGACCTAATCTGACCCTACACAGAAGCTACATAATGTGACCATGCATGTTAGCTGTGCACACAAGGGTTATGTGCTTGCTAATAACTGAACTTAACATACTGAGTTGTCAAAATCAAAGGCAGGAGGATGACTAAGTTTTAGGAATAAAGGCACTTTTTGGTTGGTTTTATTAAATAGGAATACAATGGTGTGAGAATGAGAAAGACAGAAAACGTACAGAGAAGACAGGAGAAAATCCCTGACGGAATGGAAAGCTGTATCACTGTTGTTCCAATTAACAAAAGGGAGGCTCTTGTTTGACCTGTTTATGAAAGTGACTGCGGAAAGAACAATTCAAAGGGTCTATGATAACCCACCCTCAAAACAGATTTCACCATCCTTAGGCTTTACAGTCAAAACAGGAAGGAGAAACTGGCTCTATGTGTCACAGTCAGTACAACACGCACCAAGTAGTTTTTAGCAAAATGAATCTGCTCAGTGTCTTTGTAGCACACTTTGTCAGAAGCTATACTCATTTCACAAACTATGATCCTAGAAATGTCCTATGCAAGAAAAAGGGCAAATGGAAAACATTGACCCTAACAGTAGATGCATGTTCTATCAAAGTACAGAAGCATGACCATTTATGCACAGCTTTTGAAAACTGGATTATTTTTCACAGGAATTAAATAGGATGGGCAGGAGCTAAATATAGAAGAGAGCACAGGGCTTATCCCAGAATTAGAAGGGCAGAAGAGCCTTCTACAAAAAGCTGAATACACACAAATGCATTTGAATTCAGGTGCAGCCTACTTTGTCCAAAAGTCATCCACACTGACAAATCATATAGGAATGAACCTTATGCAACTCCAAATCCCTACAGTGTTTCAATGCATCACATACACTGAATGCACTTTGGTCACTTCTAAACCAGAGCTTCAGTAATGCACACCATTTCCTGCCATAAATATCCATCTTTTCCTGCTCTAACTTCTTGACTATGGCAACAGAAACCTGATAGGCATATATAACCAAGAAAAAAAAAACAAAAAAACCCCTAAACAAACAAACAAAAAGACCCCAAAAAACAAACAAACAAACAAAAAAAACCCAACAACAACAACCAAAAAAAACCACCAAAAAACCCCTGGAAATAAAAAGACAATGAATTACAGAAAATTAGACTATTAAGTCTGCAACCACAGGAACTACTGTTTTCCACAGGAACACAGGAAAAAGGTCTACCGTATTCTGACATTGCCATTGAATATCATAATTACCTACCAGGTACCAACAGGACTCCTAAGGTGGAGATTTAAGTGCTGTCAGCTTGTTTTGTAGTAGCTTGTTTTTGTCATTCCAGTCTGCCACTTATTCGTAAGTCTTATGGTTAGTTGGAATAGTGCAGTTACTGCAGTATTTTTCTTCAGTCTATCCAAAGTGCTATCAACATGCCTTTGACTTTTCACATGCTAACTTCAAATGACTGAAATTAGTCATTAGTAAATACTAATTTGAAAATTATTAAACTTTGTAAAACAACTGAAAAGAAGAACAGAAATAGCACTAGACATTTTTAAATTGTTAAAAGTAATAAAACACTTAAGGAAGTGAAATGGTTTTCTTGGTATGATCACTTAGCATAAGGATGGATGGCAAATGCAGCAGCAGACAGAAACATCACAATCAGGAAGGGGATTTCTCATGATAAATTCGTTAATTTCAAGTCTGTTGCCTCAGATAGTCAAGATTTGATTAGGTGCTTTCTTTTCAGGAAGGGGCAAGAAGGGACACCACAGATTTAGAGACCAAAGAGGGATTGATCAACACGAGCTGAGTTTCCTACAATGGCCACTGTTCACTGACTGGCCAGGTAAACAGTAACATCTACTGCATTGCATTAAACATGGAGCTCCAATAGTATGAACAGATACATTAGACAAAAAAACTAATTGTTCGGAACATAATAAAGCTGAAATACTTAGTCAAAGCACTAAGGAAAAACTTGTTAAGCTTGTAATGCAGCTATAATGTAAATTAGATAACATACGTGCTCAACAAGGTGACTGTCAATCACATGGTGATTCAATGGACCTTTAATTCTGCATTTACTGATCTTACTGAGGAGCTAATTGTGGTCTTGTTAACACTTTCCCATTTAACTAGCAATTTGTTGTGAATGCATTAACAGCATTCTTAGTTTTTAGCTTTGCTCAAAAGGTGAATAGAAAAGCTTCTAGAATGTCACAGTGATGAAACATTTTATGTTTCATGGGGAAAGACCTAACTAGCAGGGAAAAAAACAGAGACACTGAGCCCAGTACGATGGATACAGCAGAGGAGGTGATTCAATCCATTGTTTGTTATAGCAGCTTCAGACTCAGGCTGAAGCAAAGAAAATGCCCAGCTCAGGCCATGAGTAGTAGAGCAGTAAGGGGTGGGGATGAGATTCCTGCTGTGCTTTAGTAGGGCAACACAAAAAATCACTTCTAAGGGAAAGAGGTTTAAGCAGACTGAAAGCACCTTTATATCTCCACAGACCCGAGTCAGGGCAGCAGCTGTTTCAGCTCCCTGGCTGACCAATCCTCGGTAGATTAATAATGTTTACGTGAATTTGTTCACTTCTGTGTCATCAGAATTTCTATTATTGTCTAAGTTTTCTAGCCTTCAAAATAAAATAGTCACTAGACTAACAGACATTATAAACCAAAAAATGACTCAGAGATTAGTTTCTGATTCAGCGAACAGTTAAATTCAGAGTTCTTAAAAGCGTATTTTTCTCTTGTACATGCCCAGCAGACCATTTCCTATACTCCCTGAATACGCAATTGATGTATCATCAGGGAAATCTGTAACTGGCAATCAATCACAGTGACTCCAGAAAGGTAAGTGAACAATGACATGAAATTCAGACACTATTATGAACTTCACTATTTTCACCCTTTCTGAGTTACATTAATGACTTTCAATTTAACAGCAGGGGTTTTTTTACAGAAATTTTCATTGTTCATTTAGCACTGTTCATACAGTAAGAGACAAAACAGCTGTCAAGAAACTGTGAAGTCTTCCAATCAAGAAAAAGCACTGAATGTGAATCTCTGAAAAAAAAATTCAGCCAACACTGAGCATTGTATTTTAGGAAAAGAAGTTTCTGCTCTTAAGTAACTACAGTAGCTGGTGAAACTACCTGGCCCAGTGACACTACACTCTCTTAATATATTCCCAAATAAATACGTTACTGGAGCTAAAAGGTACACTTCCCATACTACTGCACTGCCCCTTAATTCCACATTCAAATACCAAATTATGTCTGCCTTATCAATCCCATGGTACAAACTGCTTAGTATTCACTAAATTTGTTATGTTTCTGAAAAGCACCTGAATAGGAAGAACACTAAATGGGAAATGTTTTGGTTAAAAGCACCAAAGGAAATGCAAACAAAACAAGCAGAAAGAAAATGAGAGATCTTTCTGTGTGAGATTTTGAGTTGTGAGATGTGATGAAATGTGAGATTTTCAGTCTCAGCTTGCTTTATTCATCCTTCACTCTTCTATTTTGTTGTCAGGCAATGCTAACCTCTTCAATCGCACCTGCTGAAATTCTGTGTCCAGCAACATTGATCACATCATCAGCTCGAGACAGGACATACAGATAGCCATCTTCATCCATATAACCAGCATCCATAGTATCATAATAGCCCTAAATACAACACAATGAAAAATAAATTCAGAAAGAGTACTAGGAATATTTATTAGTTTAAATGAAACAAAACCAAAAAACCTGTTTCAAATTATATATGCTTTTGGTGCTTGAAAGATTTAATTCTGTAATATTTGTCACCATTTTTATGTCATATTATCCTGTGCAGCTCCCTTTCCAGAAAGGTTTTGTTGTCTTCGTTAATACAGAAGGCAATAGATAAACCCGAACTTTTTTCCAACTCTGCTTACTTTGATCCCTGACAGGTTAGAGAAGGATGTTGCCTGGATCTACCCAAGGCAAATGGAATTGTTACAACATAATGACAGTCGAATTGCTCCTAAAGAAATTCCTGTCTGCTGTATCCAACCACATGTCGTCATCATGACGCAACTGCGCACAGAAAATAACTCGTGACCAATTCACTCATTTCCTTTAATTGAGCCAAATCTTCCATTTTGAACATTTGTATGGGGCCAACCTACCTATTCCTACAAGAACAGAAGGAAGCCTATCCTTGGACAGTTTATCTGACAAGGAAACATAAATATTGCAGCTAAGAGCCTCCAGTGTATTTAGGTACACAGGGACAAGTCTGTATTTTGGACTGATACCAAGATAGCATGACTGCATGTCAACAGGAGGAGCGTATTCGCAGCTATGCTAGTGTAAGGTCGCAGGTTCATATCTCAGAGTGAATTATATACAATTACTTCTTGGCTCAGAAGTTTAGGGTTTACTTCTTCTGTTTCAGATATTAAAAAACCCAACAATATGCCCAAGAGCTGAAATTATGAAAAAGGATTTACCTTGAAATGGTTTTAATTATATAAATATATATAGCAAAGATCTCCAATTAAACTATGAAAACTTACGACAAACTGTTTCCCAGGCTAAATCTATTACCATTCAGTTCTGAAGGATTACCAGAAGTTTATATAATTGATTTCATAATTCTTACCGGAAATTTTTGGAAATATAACTTCTGGAATGTTTCTTGATTTTCCCAAAGACCTGAGAATGCTCCAGGAGGCAAAGGCAACCTTAAATTGAAAAGAGTAGACAGAAGCAGTAAGAAAAACAGAGATAACACATACAACTCATGCTCTCCATTCATACTTCATTATCAGATAAATAATCATTGTCTACACAATCAGAAAACAATTCAGCTCAATAATATGCTGGTACCAGATAAAAAAGACTATATATTATTGTTATCAAATGTATACAGCTCTGCACTGTATCCAGACCTTACCTTTTATATAATATAATCACCTCAGTAAAATAATATTTGGTCTAGTAAACACTATATACTGTACTATAAATATGTTAACAGCATTCAGCTTTCAGCATTCCTAAGGATTAAGCATCTGTCAGAAATTTGTATATAAACACCAGGCAACTGCATTATTATAGGTATCTCTAACACCCATACACACTCACACATGCATAGACAGATGAGTTATCAGACACACAGAACTTCAGTTTCTGTAAAAAGATAAAACTGAAAGGACTTCAATCATGAGAATCTGAATTTAAATGCTTTTCTTTAATATATAAACTGTGCATAATATTACTGTAAATATTGGGGAAGCTCTTTGAAAGTATATTGATACAAGTCACTAATAGAACTTTCTAAAATTTTTATTTTTTTGAGAAGTGAATCTGCAGCATTCTGGATTGCTTTATTAGTTGATCTTTGAATGCATACTAAACACCCCTTCTTCAGTCAATGATATGGGCATGAGAAAATACAGGACACTGTGCATACATATCAGAAGAAGAAAATAGTTTTTTATATATATATAAAAACATATCTATATAAATATATATATAAACATACTTCTAAAAAATCCTAACTGTGGTGGTTTAAACAGTACAAACTACATCAAAAAGGCCATATCATCCAGTCATGATTCGAATTCCTGGTTTTTTTACAATTCCAGTTTTTTCAGCTCAATTCAGCTCAGCTAGCATAACAGAATATACTACTATAAATACGACTGCTTTTTCTCTGAGGGATCTGGCTCAACACATCCCATAAATCACATTCCTTGAAAGTGTGGTTCAGATATGGCCAGAAATGCCAAGACACTTCCCAAGTAGTCACCCAGGGTTCAGGGGGGCAGGGTGGCTTCTGCCCATCTGGAAGAAATTCACTGCCCTATTTTAAGCCTTTCAAGTTTAGTAAGCATCTCTGTGATATAAAAACATGACCTACAGAGTGTTTGTCTTGGAAAAAAAAGATCAGAAAAAAAAATTATTGATCCTGATGCTTATGTATGCATGAGTTTGAAAGAAAAAAAATTCTCTTGTTTAAATTCAAGAAAAGCCACTAGAGAATGGCAGTTACTATGGTTGTTGCCTGGTTGCTAATAGCATTGCGATTCATAGCAGCCTCAGTCATTGCAAATTTTCCACTTTAAATTTATTTAGCAGTCTGAAACATCTTTGTGATGGGAGAAAAAGAACAATTCATATTGATAAAGTCCTGAATTTCCCAACAGCTCTACTCAGTACTTTGCAGTTAATCATTGAATAGAAAAGACCAATTTTACTGCTGAAATTAGAAAAGCATTTTCCTTTTTGTCATTGTTTAGAAATCTAAACAGAGAAGTGTGTAACATATCACCAAAAATATAATCCTTGCTTGCACTATTTGGTTTTGTTGTCTTTGGTTGGCCTTTTTTTTCAGGTGGGGAGACTGGGGGTGTCTCAAGTTCTGGTTAGGTGGAAGATTTTTGTTTGTTTGTTGGGGTTTTTTAGGAAAATTGTATTGATAAATACATCGACAGAGCATTTTTCGTGAGTCTAGAAACAAGACTGCTAAACTAGTGGCTACCACATCTACAGCACATGCCATAGAACAATACAGACAATATTTGAAAATGTGTTTCCATGGCTTTCTTTGAAAGATTATTTGCAGTTAGGACCCCATTCATCCACTAAGCAAAAAGTGAATGCCCTCTTCCATGTGTCAATCTTTCAGGCACAATAATTCCAGAGCAAAGGGCACATACAATTCTTTGATGAGAGTTCTTGGCATCATGACTGAGTAAAATTTCTAGGTCCTTTGCAAACAAGTAATTAATAAAATTAATGAAGGTAGAATTCAGCTTGCCAGAACATAATTATGTGTATTGAAATTTTACAGAACATCAGAATTAAAATGTCCAGAGCCAAATATACCTCCAAACCACTGTCATTATGGGAATGCTGCCATAAATTCCAATGGGAGCAGAACTGGATCATAATTACATGCAAGGTGCCAGAAGAGATAAAATGAGACAGTCCAAAAATAGCAGCAACCTGAAAACAAACTTCTCTTGCTTTTCTCAACCATTAAATCCATTTTAAAAGAAGGAACATTTTAAAATGTTTGATTTGTGTCTTTTCACCCTAGAAAATGTAACACACACACACAATAACTCAGTATTTAAAAACTGTTGCCTCTTTGTCCAAAAACTGAGTTGATACTCAAGGACTTTTGGAGCTATTTTTACTAAGAGGATATATTGGATAAAAATGCCAGGTATGCGTAAATAAGCACGATTGCCTCACAGATGGTCCTGCTTTCCTTTCACAAGGGACAGGATCACAGAAGACCAAGGAAGAGGTAGCTTCCTTCATAATCATTTTCACAATATACAAAGAAGTGGCTTTCCCTTTGGGATGTATTTACAGTATTTCCGTAGCTATCTGTTAACCTTCTCTCTCACCCTGCATGCAAAGGCACAAAGCAGCCAGTGTTGAGCCCTTGAATCTGCTATCAGTTCAAAGATGAATCCTCTCTCACTCTAGTCTTGCTTCGATTTGTCATGGGGTCATAACCCTGGAAGGATCTCCTATCTTAACATTGCTTCTTCCTTCTCCAGAAGAAAGTCCTAAGCATCAACAAATACAAATTCAACACAAGTTTGGCAGATCTTTCTAAAACATGGATGTGTTATCAGCTATATAGGATCAGGTTAACTGAAGTCAACTCATCCCATTTAACCAGCAAAGAAGAGCTGCAGTTTAAAATCCAAGCTGCAGTTCAAGCCCAAATTCTACGCTGAGGGAAATGAAAACATGTAAACTTGAAAACTGTACCTTCGGATGTCAAACCTCAAATAAGATGCATAGGTCTGAATTTTGATCTCAGGCCAGTTTGTCAGCAGAACAATAACAGCAGTACAAATTATGCTATTCCCCATTTACTCCAGTGAAATTAAGATTAAAATTGTAGAGCTACAAGAATACAGATCCAGGCCTATTTCTCATTTAAAGGTTGAATACATTTAGAACAGCATCAGGAAAACCAGGCAAACTGTGTAAATTAATGGTTTAAATTATATGGGTTCATTTAACTAAGATTCATTCTAGTTACATTTTACAAATATAAGAAGGCAATTTCATTATAAATTGGAGAGACTAAGATGGATGAGCTTGATTGCACCACAAAAAAACTCTGGAGTACTTTAACTAACTGTCTTCTGGTAGAGAATTTGAAATTATAATAATTATATTGATGCTTTTTTAAACATTGTTTCACAGTTCATTTATTTTTCATACAATGGTGGTTGACCTTGCACAGAACAGTCCACCTTTAGCTTAGCCCGAGAAAATTTGACTTCCACATACCACATCCTTTCAGAATGCCACTCATCAAAATGGTGTAAGATCCCTTCTTAAAGGAACCAAGCAATTACAGACAGGGCACTCAAAAGAGAATTTGCACAGAAAAGCAGATTTCTGAAATGAAACTAAAAACTGATGGGAGATGTTACCTTGCTGGAATTCAGAAAAGACATCCTTTTGTTTTACAGCAGACAGTGATACTCAGAGGCTGTTCATTACAGCCAGTCAAAGCAAATATCAGCCACTGCTAAATGAGTTTGGGCTTCTGAATGGAGTTAAATCATCTTGACTGGTAACTATAATTATTATTCAGCGTTTATGTAGTGCTGTGCATAAACATCACTCATAAAAATTTTTGATTGCAAGTTCGAAAGGCATCTGGAAGCTTTTTCAGACACTAGGAATAACAACACAGGAAAAAGGAGAACTGTAGAGGATCTTGAACATTCATCAGTCTGCATGAAATACTACTTTAGTTAGCTGAAAGTGGTCACAGAGTAGTTGGTCTCAGTGCAGATTCCGCTTTATTGGGAAAAGAGACAAAACCATCAAAAACTAGTGAAAGTGCTCGGAAAAATTTCAAAGTCGGGAAAGTTTAAAGGGTATTTACATATATTCAGACAGATCTGCTAGAAAAACCATCTTTGGATGAACTGCTCTCACATTGGAAGTCCTACTTATTGTTTTGTTTTTTTAAAGGGAAAAGACAAAGCTGATAAACATGTAGAAGGCTATCAGGGAGATAAATCTTTTGCACTGTTTTTTTAATTTAAACTGACCTTCCATATAATAGAGGCTAAAAGATGCTATCTACTAAATCATGCCTCAGCCTCACAACTTTTGGCTAAAATAGATATCTAGGTTTGGCCTAAAAATGTCAAAGTAAACCACCATACTCCCAAGAATTTATTGCAACGTCTTAATACTTTCAGTTCTAAAACAGTGTTTTACTTCTCATTTGAATGCATCTAGCTTCAGCTTCCAATTTCTTAATGCTAGATTAAACAGCCATCCCCCAGAGATTATTTTGTCCTCTGGGTATTTCCTGGCCTTGAAAAAGTTACTATTTTACTGATCTTCGATGAATTACATACCACAAGTTTACATACCATGCACATCCCAGCACTTAGGTCACTCTCATTCACATCTTCCCAAAATCCCAGTCACTTTCTCAATAGCCTTTTGAAATACAGACATAACAACTGAACATAATGCATCAATGGATTTACTAACATCACATCCACAGATAATAATGTTGGCTCCTTTTCAGTTTCCCTACTGAATAACAAAGACTCAGATTGCCAGCTTAGTTACACTAGCAGCTACCTTTCATTCAAACATCCTGTGTATCCAGAGATAACCACTGTAATGTAAAAAACTCCTTCGAAAGTCCCTGCTTTCTGGGGCCATTCATCTTATAAATCTAGCAAATTTTCACTTCACCTAGCTGTATAGCCCTCGCTTACAAGAACATCTGGCCATCGTCTCCTGGTCTGCTTTTCCTCCTGGGCAGTAGGAGAGCACAATGAAAGCTGTGACCTTTCCCATTGGTGTATGTATCCCAGCTGGAATGACCAAATGTTGACTCATCAAGTCTTAAAAGGTCTTTCTTTACTTTTTTAATGAAATACCAAAGTACTATAGATTTTCTTCCCTTTTTCTTCCTTAAAGCTCTCTTGGTTAGCATTCTATTGAGCATTTTAATGATTAAAATCCTGACTTCAGGTTGCTTCATACTTCCACACAGAGACTGACTATTTTTGTAATTTGTAATCCCTAGAGAAAATACCTAAATGTGTGGCGACATTAGGGAGGATAAATTCTGGCTAAATTAGTTAGACAACAACTCCAAACAGAATCTTTTAATATGGTAATATCACTCCTGACAGGCACTTAAAGATAGCAAAAACTCAAAAATGTACGCACACATATTCCAACGTTACCTGTTACTATATAATCCAACTTGTTTGGCAGAGTTGCTAAGGATGGAGTTCATTTCACTCCTTTTTAGGTAGATTAGACTAAGTACCTACCCCAAGTTAACTGTGCCACTCCTGCAGGCACTGAAGAGGCATGAACACATCTGAAGATTATTTATTCCATCCTAGCTGAATAACCAGGCATGAATAATGTAATGAATAATAATAACTAGTCTCAGTATCTACGCAGTTAGGATCAATTTTCTTACAAACCACCTTTCTCTCTCCAGTGATTACATGCCTATGTTTTATTGTGGGTTTAGGCACTACAGAAGCAAGAGCTTTGAAAGACAGTTTTCCACCCTGGCCTGGGTTACTGATTCTGTGAAGTGACAGTGGACAAAAGGCTGACGCTCCAAGTGGGTGGCAGCCATCAGCCATTTATTTTCCCAGGGCACCACCTTTTATACCCTTTTTTTCACATGTATAACAGGTGTTCCTTCTTACATTACAACTGGCTAGCAAACTATTCACACTTGCCTTTTCTAATTGGTCATACACGCCTGCATTCTCTGCTTCTTTCTCCCATAAGGTTGTTTATCCCGTTTGTTTAAGGACACAGCTGTAACTTATGTAGGTCTAGGCTGCCCACAGCCTTTTCCTATGAAAACAGTGAACCAAGGTCTATAAAAGGTTGGAGCAATTCTATTTGTGCTCGGGAATGGAATTTATGCACACACTCAACAATGGAGTGAATGCACAATCTTGTATGTGTCACAAGAAAACTGCACCTAAATATGAGTCTGCTGACTCGGGAGACCATGTGTGCACTTAAACCTATTCCTCTGTGTCCTGGTGGCTTAGCCGAAGATGCTGAGAGTGAGGCAGCGTATAGACTTCTTCCTGAAAACACACATTTGCATTACACAGTATAATAACTTCATGTGATACTACTTTAGTCTCCACAGTGGTCTAGTTACATAACATCAGTAGCACAGCTGAGTAAAAAACCTCCCCACCGCAGCAACTCCACCTCCCACGCAAGCACTGCGCCAGCCCACCCACACTGCTGGCGCTGCACGTCTGCAGCTCCTGCGCCTGCAGCCCCAGTGTCTGCAGCTCCTGCGCCTGCAGCTCCTGTCTCTCACCCCCAGCTCATGTGCCTGTTGCTGACATCCTCAGCTGACTTCGCTAACAATTCAGTATCAGTACATCCATCCCAATGCTTCAGCTTCTGACAGATTTGCAGCTCACTGAAGGTTAATGCTAATCTTTGTATTTCTTTTCATTCATCTGAGCAAGCACTGAAGACTGAGCTACCACAACTCTCTAAAAATCTACCACAGAGGAAACAGATGAATACATTTCCTTTGGGACTTGTATTTGCTGGCAGTTAAAAAGTGTTCAGAAGTGAAGTTATTTTCTGTGACTGAAAAAAGCAGTGGTTACAGCTACCACATTTATCACAAAGCAGGCGTCTCTCTTTGAGGAAAAAAAACCTGTTTAAGGAAAATGCCATTTCCCTAAAGGCCTCTAAAACATCCAGAATACAGAGCTGGCATGGGCTGTAAGGAAGGAGCAGTAGCCTAGAGAGTGTTACAGGAGTAAGGAAAGGTTCTGGTATCAGTGAGAAGGCAGCAGGCAAGATAACAGAGACCTTTTTATCTAAGCAAACGTGGTGAGGAAGATGTGCTTTCAAAAAGAGTATTAGAGTTTATAGAACTCATCTGACAGGAGTCTGGTAAATGGTACTAAAAATTACCTACATGATGCATAGCAGGGTTTTCTGATTTTTTTTTTTTTTTTTTTTTTTTTTTTTTTTTTTTTTTTGTGGAGTCCTTTCCTCCTTTCCTGTATGTATTTTGACCATATTACAAATGAACACTGGTTCATGCAAAGCACACACAGAAACATCTTGCTTTTTTTTTTTACAGAGAACAGAAAATACATATTCTCCCTCTAAGAATGTGCATCAGTTGGGATTAGGAGACAGTAAAAGAAGAGGCAGCACCACACCTGTATGCCAGAGCATGTCAATCTGTACTGCTGTACTATTTTACTAAACTGAAAGATAAAACAGTGAAGGGAATGATTCAGTATCTCGCTCATGCATCAAAACAGGAAGGCATCATCCTGTGCCAACACTCTGGTAATTAAGAAAATGGTAAACTTTGCTGTAGTCTAAGAAAAAACCCCAGCAATCCACAGTCATTCACTCACACAATTTTATCTGCAATTTTTCAACATTAATGGACATAAAATATTCTGGCAATTTGTTATAAGTATCAGAGACACACATGCTTTTTAATCCTCATTCCTTCAATTAGTCTGGTTTTTATATAAAATTTAGTCAAAAGATAATCAACCCATGCAGAAAGTTTCTTTTAACTGTAAGATGTTTATTTTTCTTACTTTACCACAATATTTCCCAAAGTCTTTGCCTTCACTGGTTTCTTATTTTCATCCAGAATCATGACTGTAAAAAAATAATACAGGAAGGAAACTCAACTTTAGTAGTGTGTTTTTACATGGAGGAAAGTGTCTTTCCTGATGGATATCACTTTATGTCACACTTCAGAATGGCAATACACCAAGCAAAAAAAAGAAATTAAGTAATTTGGGAGTGCCAAAGTGGATAATCTCATTACTTTGTAAGCATTCAGTCTTACGTACAAAAAGTCTTAAATAATACTTGTGGCTTTGGAAACAGAAATAGCACAAAGTCACAAAAGGGAAAAACACAGAACTAAAAAATACAAGAAGCTTTCATACTGGAAAATCTAAACTTTCACATAGCAAAGGACCATTAAGATACACGACAAATACAAATAAAAAATATGTGGGTAACATGAAGAAGAAATAACAACCAAGGTGACTAACCCAGTTCATGTAAAGTCTAACCCAGTTCATGTGAGAAGCACTATTAGCAGTAAATAATTATATCTGGTTTTCAAAAGCTCTCAGGAGTCTCAGAAAAATAACCCCCAGCTAACAAAGTTCATTGTAGTCTAGCACAAAGAAATCAAGTAACTCTTGAACTACCCAAAGCTGCACAGCAGGGTAATCCAGGCCTCCCAAATCAAGCCTTTTCCCTGAATGAAGCTGGCCCACCACTTACAGTGAAAGCATCATATCCTGATACTGAGATTTCTGAGGAAAACCATCTGAAATAGCCTCTTTTGTGCAGTCATCTGGGAAATGGAGCTACTACAACCACGCATTCCATCTCAAGTCATGGGCATAAGAAAGGAATGACAGACACCAACTTGGCCTATGATAATGAAATTACATAAGGTAAAGCAACTAAACCATAGAAAAACAGGGAGGGAAGATTTTGACAGATGGTGCTGATAAAGATTACATACTTTTGGAAGCCTGCCCAAGCAAAGAAAGCAGAATCTTCAGCTGAATCTAAATCTCTACAAATAATCTTATGTTCTGTGTTACAAAATTCCAGAAGAAATGGGGAAAAGTGGATGTCAGACTTCTGACTAAAATTCTGCTAAGACTCGTAGGAGAAATATCATATCCTATCTCTTCAAAGAATGCCACCAGCTGTAATTTACTACTTCTGGCAGAAGCTCCTCCTTCAAGGATGTTGGTAATTTTAAAGTAACTGAAGAGCCTGCTGAAAGCAATGGCTCAGCACATAGGCACAAACAAGTACACAAGGCCAGTTTTACAAAGAGCCACTTGTGTAGCTGTCAGTGTTTTCTCTCCTATTTTTATGATACCAAAGTAAAATTTAATCAGTTTATTGTAACTATTTCATCAAGGTACCAATCCCATTATTTAGTCTTCTTGCAAGCTGTGTATTTCAATGTAGAAAAATTTGAGGAAGTGAGATACTATGCTGCTCACTCCTGAATTACTGAAGAACTCAATAATTTCTTCAAAATGTGGGACCTGCTTCAGTCTGAAAATGCAATGAAATTATCTGCAAAGGCTCAAGCAGATCAAGGGGAAAGCACAGTATAATCTCTGATCTAAGGCAATAGACCTAGAAATTAATATAGTATCTTGACTCACTTTTAAATGCAATATGTGCCACTGCACTTTGATATCATATCTCTTATTCCCTTTGTTCTTAAAAATCAGAAAAAAATCAGTCTCTTTTTAGCAATATGTAATAGGAAGGAATTTGTATGTTTAAAAAAAAAGTAGATCATGCAACTTTCTATTTATATTGCAGCATGTCTTTACCAACCATTAAGAGTTAGATGTATAATCTAAAAACACAGTACCTCTCTCCAAACAGACATAAGAATCTCCTCTAATAAATATAGTAACAACATCAAACAGAAGTGGATGACAGCAAGACAGCAGCCAATAGAGAGAAATTTTTAAAAATCACTAGTTTATCAATAGCTGCATTACAGGACATATTTGGTCAAAGACTGAAAGAGGTGAAGTTATTCCATAAATCTTCAGTGAATTTCAGTGCTCATTTTTTGTTTCCTTTATAAAGTACACTAAAGACATTTCCATCATTCTCTTTGAAGAAGATGTGAAGAAGTTCTTTACTTACACTAGTCGCTATGTTCAAAAATATTAATCAGAAATTTTTATATTCTTGCTACTCATATTTCTTCCTAGTCCTGACTATCATCTGATAGCATGAGTGATGCAATTACATTCTTTCACTCTTTCCTACTTATCAGAACTCTGGAGAAACATAATGACTTTGTTTTAATGTTGTTTTTAAGCTATTGCTAGTCTTCATGCCATAACTATAAATACTGAAACCAAGAGCTCCTAAAAATGTTTGTGGGTTTTTTTTTAATGCTCACTACCACTTACATGTATTAAAAGAAAATAACGGCTTATCTCTTTCTGACCAATGATGTGCGAACTTTTCCTGACGACCACTTGATCTTTAATGCAATTATTTTTCAGACTTCAAGTAGTTCTTGAAAACTGTGTTAAAATCAGGGTTCCCAGGTATTAAAATACTTTTGCATTCTTAATCCTGTGGCTGCACCCCTACAGGCAAATACCTTCCAGACAATGAGTGCTCATTCTTTTCATACTTGTCCATAGCCTACCACTTCTCCTGACTGGAAATAAAAGTGCTCCACAGGTACTGAAAAATAGTTTGTTTTACAATTGTCTCCATTAGTGTAAAAGTGCAGAAGTGCATGGAAAAGTGTAGACAAGTAATGTGTCGAAGTACGTGCTAGCCTTTTCACATAATAAAGTAGTAGATCAATTTTCTTGAACATAACTCTGAATTTTTTATTCACCATCACATTCCACAATACACAAAAGCAGGAAGGAAGAAAACGTGGTAGTAAGACTGTAATTTTGTTTTGCTACATGATATGACAATTAAGGAGCATTTACTTAGGAATATAAGCAATATCCTTTCCTAGTAACATTTTTAGCATAGTCTTACCATTATATCCAGGCACTGATCTTCCTGCCTGTCCTGGTGGAGGTGTTGTAGAGTTTCCCAAACCAACGCAGGAAGCAGTAATTGGAGAACCAGATTCTAATAAGAGAATACACGTATTGTCAGTTAAGGTTGTTTTTACTTCCATTAAGTATTTATTAGTTCTAAGTTGTTTGATGCTCGGCACATCAAAATAAAGGAAATAAAATTCCTAGACAAACAATGCAAGGTTTAGAATTCACAGAATCATAGAATATGCTGAGTTGGAAGGGACTCACAGACATCACTGAAGTCCAACTCCTGGTCCTGCACAGGGCACCCCAAGAATCATACCATGTGCCTGAGAGCATTGTGCAAACACTTCTTGAACTCTCTCAGGTTTGGTGCTGTGACCACTACCCTGGGGAACCTGTTCCAGCACCCAACCACCCTCTGGATGAAAAACCTTCTCCTAATATCCAACCTAAACCTCCCCTGGCTCAGCTTCATGCCATTTCCTTGAGTTCTGTCACTGGTCATGAAAGAGAAGAGATAGGTACCTGCCTCTCCTCCTCCCCTTGTGGGGATGTTGCAGACTGCAGTGAGGTGTTCCCTCAGTCTCCTCTTCTCCAGGCTGAACAAACCAAGTGACCTCAGCTGCTCTTCATACAGCTTCCCCTCCAGACCCTTCACCTGGATGCTCTCCATCCTCCTCTGGATGCTCTCTAATGGCTTCACATCTTTGTTATATTGTGGCACCCAAAACTGCCCCCAGCACTCGAGGTGAGGCTGCCGCAGTGCAGAGCAGAGCAGGACAATCCCTGCCCTCACCTGACTGGTGATGCTGTGCCTGATGCCCCCCAGGACAGGGTTGGCCCTCCTGGCTGCCAGGGCACTGCTGCCTCATGTTCAGCTTGCCACTGACCAGGACCCCCAGGTCTGTTTCCATGGGGCTGCTCTCCAGCCTCTTATTCTGTACATCCAGAGATGCCCCATCCCAGGTGCAGAATCCAGCACTTGTATTTGTTTAACCTTCTTGTCTCATTTCTACTTACTCTGACAACCTCTCTATATTCATTCCAAGTGGCCTGATCCTCCTTCCATCTCCTGTCTATTTCCTGATCACATTTGAGTGATGACAGGAGTTCTTTATTCATTCATACAGGTCTCTTTCCCCCTTTGCCTAATTTCTTGCACATCAGGATACATCATTCTTGAGCCTGGAGGAAGTGATCCTTGAGTATCAGTCAGCTCTCTTGGAAGCCTCTTGACTGCAGAATCTGTTCCCACAGGATTCTTCCAAGAAGATCCTTGGAGGCTTAAGTTAGCTCTCCTGAAGTCCATTATTACAAACTTGCTTTCCTCCTTGCCCACTACTGAACTCCACAATGGTCACTGCAGCCAAGGCTGCCCTCAACCTTCACATCACAAACATGGTATTTGCTGTTTGTTAACATAAGGCTGAGGAGCATATCACTCCTCATGGGATCCTCCACTACTTGTGTCAGAAAGTTGTCATCAATGCTTTCCAGTAATGCTGACACCTTCCTAATTATCCCCACAGTTATGCAGCTAGAAATCCTTCCCTCCTCAACTTCCTCTCTTTTTTAAGTTACTTAATTTCACGTAACACTTTTATGCTACCAGAGTTGTTATTATAGAAGAATAAAAATATCAAGTCATATAACAGAGTCTAAGACCGAAAAAAGCCCAGTTGCTCTTCACTCCTTCCCTTTAAGGAAAAAATCTGCAGAAGTTACTTTGAAATGCTACTGTAGCTCTGAGACACAGAAAACAAAGTGTAGGTTGGTTTAGGTATTAGCAGGAACACAGGATAAGACTTTAGTTTAAAAACATGGCTTTATCATCCTGAAGATGTCCCAAGTCTCAGGACACTTGGCCTGGAATTCATTGTCCATGCCACCCTCAAGTGCCAGCAAACAAAGAAGGTTTGTCTCCAGCTCTATATACATATCTGATCAGTATGTTCAAACCTATTTTCAGTATGCTTGCATTAGGAAATTAGAGTAGTTTTTGCTGTGAATTTTTTCAACATCTGTAACATTCATCTGCCTCTTCAGAAGTTGTTATATGACTATTCAAGTGCTTAAAGAAGCAAGAGCAAGAACAAACTTAGAGACTCTTGTGGTGTTTTTACAGTAGGTATTAGTAAGTAGCTGAAAGTTTAGCATTAACAGTGCAGCTAAGCTATGGCCTAAATACAGCGACAGGATGCAGAAAAAAAATTATCAACCCTCCATGCTAATGAAGACAGACTAAAAAGTTTGCTTTGTTGTTTCCCAATCTTTCCCTGTTCCTTCTTCTACAAATTGCAAACTCCCTGCACAATCGTGGGGGAATCTTTTCTTCTAACACACAGAACACCCAGGCTATACTTACAGTGGTGACAATATCAAAATTATCTACCATACCCCATCCATGATTACACTGAAAAGTTGCAGAAAAAAACAATATATTCAATGGTTTCGGAGCTTCATTTTCTGCACAGTGTTTACACTGAAGAATTTTCTTCTTTTACTTTGAACAGAAGGAACAGTGAATTGGAAAAGACAGTAGAACACGCAGTTTCTTTTTTGACTGTGTTAGGAAAATAAGTGGTGTATATGTTGTTTTACATATTGCACAGTGAGAGCTAAAAAACATACTGCAGCAGATCAGGCAACAGATCACCAAAACATAGGAATTAGTTTTGCTACTGAGAGACAGGGAACACAGCACCCCGTTAGACTGATGTACCAGTAACATCGGTGTGGACTGGGAATTGACAAACATTTCTCATCAAGAGGCTCAATCCAAAGACCCTAAGAGGAGAGGAAGAATTCCTGAAAATTACTTTGTGTTTGCTTGACTCTAGTACACTGCTAAAGGGATCAACAGAAACTTGAAAGGAAAATTCATTGTACTAATTAGTCTGCATTTGTACCTGCTTTTTGGACAACAGTGACTAAGCCTGAATGAAAGTCCATTTATTCTGAAGAATCACAAGTTCTAAAACTTTGTGGAAGATCTTTACAATTGTTGCTCTTTCTTCTATTGTCTTTTCAATTATCAATGGATACATAATTTTCCTATTTACCCCGTGCTCTAATCTCTAAGCTGTACATTCAGTTCCCATAGGCCAGTTAAGAGTTTTTATATACATGAAAAAATACGGGTTTTTTGGTACTTGGATCAGATATTAATTCAGAGACAGAATCCCAAAAGCATCTGCCCTTTGTATTAGGTTAACCATTCCTGAATGCTAAAAATTCCTTTGCAATGTAGAATCACAAAGGAGTACTGTCAAAGGACAGTACTGAAGCTTTGTGCTATACATTTCTTGGGAAATCAACATATATCTTCCAAACAGGATGATGGATTGAAACAACAATTTCCCAAACTGATTAGGAAACAATAGCCTCTTTCTAGGACAGCATTTTTTATCACTGAGAAAACAGTCTGAGTTGAAAGGGGAATTCAATTCAATTCAAAATCCTCCTGAAAAGCAATCACTGTTCAGACGAACACAGGATTTTAAGTACTAAAGAGATATTTTCCTTAACAATTATGCGTAATGTAAGGACTGTGTGGCCCTTTTATAGATTTCCAATAAATAAAGTTGCTTATGAATCTTTGGTTTCAATTAAGGGTGGCTTCTTTACAATTCAAGTCAGACTCTATGTGCAGGTTACAAGATTCAGGTCTGAAAAGTTGAAACTGCAACAGTCTGAAGGCTAAGACTTGTCAAGTGTACATTGTATTCCACCTATACCTTAAATCAGGTTTCTCCATATACAAACAGACATCCCTTACCTGACACTCCTTTGTTCAGAGCTGCAGATTCTCTGAAATTAATGCACAGCACATAGACAGATTTCCAGTGCTGAAGACTTTAGGAACTTCCATATTTTTAAGGTAAGGAGTAGAACAGTAGGTCTGTCTTACAGCCTCTTTCTCAAACATTTGGGCATTAACTGTCCACTCACTATGCTACCAAGTTAGCTCACTCTCCAGCTGTGGAAGGCTATTCAAGGACAACCAGATCATAAAACCAATTTCCTTTCTGTATAACACCTTATAATGTGACAATGAAACAGCTATTTCAAAGAGCAATGTTTTATACTGCAAGAACAATGTTTCACAACTAGTCTGGTAAATGCATTCAACATCTGCTATGAGTTATACTGAAAACAATATGGTGCACCTCCGAGAATAATGAAAAGCACTTCATTGAGATAGAGAAGAGAGAGTTACTGAGAGACGGTCTTAAAATCAAAGCTGTTCAGGCATTCCAAGTCCCTCCCTATGCTTCATCCTTTCAGGATAAGGGCTAATGTAAAGAAATAGTCCTCAATAATCACAAATGTGACCTTCTTTGTTTTCTCCCACTCTACCAGTAAGTGAATTATATCATTATAAAGCTATCTCAATGTTATTGAAATATTCAATATAAATTGGACAGCCAATGAGTAGTTTGATACACGCTTTTTTTCCACTTGTGCCTCACAAAACAATTCTTATGTCAGAGAAGGTGCTGCTGATCCAGAAGCAAAAAGCACACTCTCCAAGGAGTAGCTAGGGGAGTCTGTAAGTGTACACTTAACTTTACTCCCCCAAAAGCTTCCATCTACCCATGTGCCTGACTTGCAGAAGCTGTGCTTTGCCAAATGATGCAAAGCAACAGCTAGTAACTTTGGTGCTCAAAACTGTCTTGCTCACTCACAGTCAAGGAAGATGGGAATACACAGCCAAGGTGTACAAGGATAATGAGACCACATTTTTTTACAGTTATCTTCACTGATACACAAATAAATTAGCTCAAGTCAACTACGCAGTGTCCAGTTGCGCACGTTAATTACAAAATCATCCGTCTTCATATATTGGGTAATGAAAATGAATATGGCTGCCACATCACTGATCATTTAATTGTTGTCTGTACTGTTTTTCAGTAACCTTTTTAATTTTATTATGTATTTTGTGAAAGTGCCTGAATTGCCACGCTTATTCTCAAAAGTGCAGATCAGAAGAGAAACCAGCAAATCTTTTAGTATTTTCTAAATGCTTTAAAGCACTTGTAGTCATAATGCATCTACCACCATGAATACATATTACCCTTGTGAAGGCCAAATACAATGTAACAGTTCTTCTCATATAACAGTTCTATTCCCGTATTCAATTCACTTATTCAAAAACAAAATCAACTCCCAAAACCATTAAAATTCACCCAAGGCTCGCTTTCACAATTATCCAACCACAGAATGTACTTACAAACTGTAAGGTTTGGTATCATACCCATACACAAGGTCTCCGAAGATTTCAAAGCCCATTCAAATGAAATCTCCAGAATAAATGTAACTGCAAGGAAGATCCAACTAGTTTAGTTAAAGGTTTGTGGACCATGACAAATATTAAAACCACAGCAGGAAATAATTGGTGATCACTAACTGGCAAGCCAGTAATCAAGCACCAGAAGTTTATGCATTCATTTTGTAACTATGCCACAGTCCTTTGTCTCCAAATGGTCTATTATAATGTACATCTTACAAATTGCCTATAGCAAAATGACAGCCAAGATTAGAGAACAGAAAGCTTTTTCATCGTATTTGGAAAAGTCAGATGACATGTTTAAAGATCCATTAAGTCAGGCAATGCATCAAATTATATTTTCAGACAAAATAAATTTCAGATTATTTTCATCCTACTGTGACATCGTAAATGATACATGTTGATATACTAAGAGGTAAATGGAGAATATAAAAAGTAATTACACATCTCAGTGCTGTTTACTGTTTAATTGTTTTGAAGAATATTAACATACTGTATGCATAGTAATACTGCCAAGATGGAAAAGGCAGGTAAAACCACTGCTGTGTAATTCAAGTATCTTTTTTAGAGTCTAATATGTTAGAAGCACTCTCTTTCCACCCTCACTGAGTGGCCCTCAATCCTGCAAAGGTTCATCCCTTCCATGCACTAGATCCATGAAGCTTACTGTTAGCTTTACCGTTCTAAAATCATCTACTTTACACTAATGAGGACTTTATTCTCTGAGCAACATAAAAAATCAGTTGCCATGTGACAAGAAGTAGATCAAGAACCTGTAACATCTTCACACTCGGGAGGTGTGACAAATGGGAGGTGCTGTCACAGCTCATCTCCTTCAGAGAGATGAGCCTGCACTATTGAATTTTACCATATCCATTCCTAAATATGTCCCGTCGTCTTCTTCATTTGCCTATTTGGTGCACATTAAATATTGCTCATGGCTCAACTCTGTAACTTAAGAGTGCTTTATAGTTCTTTTATTTTCAATCATCTAAATCATAGCAATGAAATTTTAAGGAGGAAAACATTTATACTTCATCCATATTAATGTATGTCCCCGACTGTATGTAGAAAGACTCTCAGAAAATATTAAAATTAATAAGCACTGAGAAATTGAAGGCAAATGGGAACAGAAAAGCTTAATACACACTTTCTCTCAGTTCTAAATTAGAAAATGTCAGCACAAATGAGGCAGACTAGCAGTGGCACAGATGATAATGAATTTGTATCAACACAGAGGAGGTGCTGACCAGTGGGGAAAAACCAGAGTATTGCCATGAGGATAAGAGAACCTTCACAGAAATGTGAAGTATAGAGATGCACACTTTTTTACTTTTTTTTTTTACTAGAAGGACCTAGTGCATTTACTGACTCAACCATGTTCAAACTGTAATCAATTCCATAAATAAAAATAAAAATATATCCTTTTTTTTCCAAGCCACAACACTCCTGGCCCAGCATCGATGCACATTTCCCAAAATGCATGGGACAACTGAAAGCCATGTGAAATGCACATCTGAAATAACCCTCAAATAAGAAACATTTTTGGAGAAAACACACTTTGGGAAAAGTGGAAGACAGTAAACAGCACTGAATGCCACAATAAACCTATGAAGCTGTAATGATTCACTCAAAGCAAAAACATCCGAGATACTATGTATATAATCCAGACATACCTTCTTTGATGTCCAAGAATGAGAAAACCACACAGAACTGAAAGGTCAGTCTCTGTCTTGGCAATGCCTGTGGCCACTAAAACAGTTTCTTTCCTCTCTCTCCTTCAATAAGGGCAACCAAAAACCTATTTGAATTGTGTGTCCTAAGATGACATTGAAGGAATGATGAGCTACTGTTACTAATGATATACAGTCCACAAACAATAACTGAAACAATCTATATTTTTCATACCCTTAAAGGACAGAATGCAAGCCTCCAGGTGGAGACATGACAAATGTCATGAATGCCTCTTATAAATCAGTTATCCAGTAAATAATGCTCAGGGGACTCACTAAATCAGGGCTGCAGAGCTGTGAAAGTTTCCACTGAGTAATTCCCACTTCTGTATAACTGTTTTCAGGTTATCAGCTTTCACTTAAAAAAACCCAATCCTAGTCTTGACAGGATGCACACATCTTTAAAAAGCATGAATTGCATCTACCCTGAGGCACCTGATAACCTAAACCAGTCACCTAGACTTTGGAAGAAATTTGTTTCATCTCTTTCATTTCAACTCCAGATTCCTGGTCCCTGTAACTCCAGAACAGAACTTGGCACTCCAAAAAAAATCAAGAATTTACTCTTGTTGCAAATTAAACAGTCATCCTTTCTTTAGTTTACCTTTCCTGCTGCCTTTAGGTCTGAAAATTTCATTATATTAAACAAAATCACTGTACCAATCCTCAGTTTTGAATGTGGCAAAGCAGAAGATGACTGAAGAACAAAATGTGGAATACAACAGACAAATGGGAGATGGAAGTCTAGCCTGCAAGGTAATTCACCTAAAGAACAGTTCTTTAGTGTAAACCTGGAAAGATTAGCTAGCAGAATTCAGTTGCAAAATTGATCTTTCCAGATACTCATATGAAGAAGATTCTGCAAAACGTTGCCAAGACAACACAATGGAAACTAAAGTCTGGGGACCACATCATGCTGCTTGGAGATGACACAAATAAACTCTTCCCCATACATGATTGTCCCAGAAGTAGTCAATTGAAACATATTCCCATGAGTACACTTACCCATGATTCATACTTTTTACACTGAATTCAATGACACAATTATTTATATAGTCCTCATAAAAGATCTGTATAACCATTATTAAACCACTATGTTTAATTACTTAATAACAGTATGTCCTAATAAAAATATTACCAACATAGCCTTTGCATGTTCTAGAGGTAAGACACAGATAAAAAGAACCATTTTAAAAGTGATAGAGCACATTATTAATTGTATTACAGACTTGGAGAATTCCTACCAGAAAATTTTATCACACTGTCTCAGAATATCCAATAGAATGAGCACATATTATAAACTTCTTTTTCAGCAGCCATAATGTATTAAGCACTATTTGATTTTTGTCCTAATGCCTGCTGCAGAGACCCATTCCTTACTAGATAAGGCAGTCTACTTCCATGAAAACAGAAAATGTACAAAATCATTTCATAGTTTTGCCTGCTAGTGAGCGGATACTCAGGAAATCGTTGATAACTTCCATTTGAAACAACTACACATGCACATTCTGTAACTTTGATATCCACAGTACATGACAAAAAAAAATTCTGTGGAAACGTCTCTTGACTGAGATTTTTTAAAAGTTAAATCTTATGACTGACTTTTCATCTTCAGTTCTGTTTCATCTGATTCCTATACATCCTCAAAGAAAGTCTCAAAATATTTTTATTTAAAAATGTCAAGAGTAAAAAACTATTTACATCCTATATTTATTATGAAGAAATGGAAATCTGACTTACCATTTTTTTCAAAATGTCAAGTGATGTGGCAGAGTTTCATTTTGTAGCTAACATGGAAGCAGCTGAATATGTTTAACACAAACTTTCAGAGCCTTCTGCTTCCACAGCTCACCACAAACTCCTGGTTGGGTTTTTTGGGTTTTGGGTTTTTTTTCTAGAACTCAAAGCTAGCTCCAAAACCAAGGCAAGCCAAACTCACATTTCTTTGTGTATTGAGGCCCCTCCCTCAGGATGACTGATGCAACATAGCAGGTACAACCCAAACAGTGTTTAGGCTACTTCATGTAGATTTGGCTAGGCTCCTTGTAATTTAGTAACCTGGAATACTGAAATAGAGCAACTGTATCATTTCCTTAAAACATAACTACACACCAAGAGAGAAAGCAAGGTTCAGAATGTGCATTCCTCTTCCCATTCACAAAAAATATCACAAAACATATGTAAATAGGCTAAGAAAATTTATCTCCCAGGGGAAAAAAAAAATCAAATAAACCCCTGTTTTCTGAAATGGAATTTAAGCCTTCCTGGATAGGTGGGGCAAAATACTTGTCTCTCTCTATTTAAAGTCTGCAAGACTGGAATAACTGTACTTACATCACAGGGGTGTTAAAAGTATTAATTGCTTGTGCTTGCACAACTACTCTGAAGATGAAAATTGCTATATAAGTGCTAAGTGTCAATTTGTATAAATAAGCAAAAACTAAACACCTGCACTAACCCGAACAAAACTCTCCTCTCTCCAGGTACAGCTGAGTACAGGATCGGAAAATAACATTCTTTCATCCATTACCATATTGCCAAAGAAAACAGCAAGTTCTTCCCAGTCCTTGCTGCCTCAAATCCTACTTGCCACTCATTGATCCTGTGACTTCTGTTTCACAGTTTGTAAGATGTGCTCGCTATACTTGTAACACAAACACTAACATATAAAATAAGTGTTATTGATGAAGCTGTACTGACACAAACCAGTTTTAAGCAATCAGCTTTTCCAGGTGTAGCTGCTTTGAAGTCCCTTTCTTCTGTTTCAAAGTACTGTTTCAACTCACAGTGATTTCACATACTCCACAAATCTTTCAAGAACAAATGAAAGAAATCTACATTTCTTTGTCCATACTAATTTATTTCTAGTTATATGTATGGCAAAGGGGGCAAAAGCTTTGAAGACATCTTACTAAACCTGAAGAAGGAAGTGGTTCACACTCCTATTTCATAGTACTTTTGTCAGCTTTCTGTTTCCTTTAACTCATACTCATTTCCATCTCCAAATGATGACAGTCACTTCCCATCTCTACAAAGCTCATCTTTTCCTTCCTTTTCTCAGTCATTAACGAAGGAATAGAAACAACCCCATTATGCAAGAAACACTACTTACCCAGATACTTCTCCTCCATCTTCTGCTTTAGCCTCAGTTGAAAGCGCCAAGAACTAAGACATAACTGCCTAAGTCAGATCTACAGTATTCAGGCAAAATTAAGTTGCCAGCATTTCTCACAGTTCTGCAATGCTCTTGTTTTGGAAGAATGCAGATTAAATATCAGTTTCGGGAATAAGTACCAGTTTGTCAGACTAGCAAAGGTCAAAAGCATATTCATATGTAGAAGTTAGTCAGAAACTTTGTGTGGCAGTGGTTGAAACAAACCAAAAATTTATAACTTCAGCTGCAATTAAACGGCAAAAAAAGATAATTCATTTTGTTATAAAAAAGATGCATTTTAAAAACTCATTAGTTCTACATAACAGAGCTAATAGTCTCAACTTCCTCCTGACAGAAGTGATTAGGATTTTTTTATTCTGTGCTTTTAGTATGTCATTTTTTTATTTTGGAGATAGTTTAGAACATGTTTTTTTCTGAATCTCTGGGTCCTCTACTCTGTCATCTGTCACTAACCTAGCATATTTCTAATGAAGTAAACAGCCAGTTACCTACTCTGTAAAATATTTCACATTCAGTACATACACCTTTAACCTCATGTACTGAAATCCAATACTGTTTGGTTGAAACTGCTTTTGCTGCACAGAAATCCACTCTCTACATTTTGACAAGTGATAGACATGGATGAATGTGACAGAACTGCTTGTTTTTTCACAGTTAATGGGATACATTTTGTATTCTGCTGAAGAAGAGATGAGTGAACAGCAGAAGGGAAGGCTGCTTCACCTGAAGCCATAGCTGCTGTGCTCCAGGACAAGTGAAGCCTTTTAGAGGAAGGAGAACATACTTCTTCCCCCCAAGCATTTGAGCATATTAATCTCAAGGAAAGTCCAAGAATAAATGACAATGTGTAGGAGAGAAGCATTTTTGTTTCATCTCACTTACTAGACCTGACCATTCTCTACTTTAAATACAGATCTACTTTATTAGTTTGCATTCTATTAAGCACTGAGAGGCAAGGGGGATGGTGCTGCACCTTAAGGGAGAGCGGCCCTCCCCTGTCATAGCTCAGATCAGGAGCCAGCTGACAACTTCTGGGTGAAGACCAGCAGGAGACAGACCAACATTTGTGCTGTTGCAGCGCATATCTGCTGAAGACCTGACCAGAGGCCTGCAGATGAAGCCTTCTTCAAACAAATGGAACAAGTATCACATTCACAGGCCTTCATTCTGACTTTAATCACCCTGGTATCTTCTGGAAGGACAACACAGGTCCAAATTTATGCAGTGCACTGGTGACAACCTTCTAACAAAGGCAATCAAGTCGCAAAATCTCTCCTCACTGTATTTTACAAAGGGTATTTTAAACCACTCACCAGTTTGCCACCAGTGGTCCAAGACAGGTACCTTGAAGACTCTTTTTGACCATTCTAGTGTGTCCACATCACAGTGCTCACCAGCTACAAATAGTGTTCTGAACCTTTAAATAAAAATAAATAAAATCTGTATCTTGATCTGGATGTAGAAAGGAAAAGAAGATAATAAGTACAATAAATATCTCTGGCCACTGTCCCAGATCAAGGAAAAGACGAAGGACTTTTAGTTTTTGTAGGTGCTTTCCTACTAAGCAACAATCATAGTACTTGCAGTATTAATTTAAGCTACTTAATACTTCATCATGTAAAAGAAAACTTTATTTGCTGAATGTAAAGACCTTGGGAGACCAGAGGCAAGCAACTGTCAGTCAAAGTAAAAAACAGTTAAATGCTGTGTACACAGTGACTAGGTAGATATCCTTGTTAGCACTGCAACACAATTTTCCACAGCCAGATGAATGTCAGTGACATTTTATTTCACTTCAAGTCTTTCCGCAGTCTACTTTGAATGAAGACAATTCCTGAACAAAGGATTCCACTCTTGTCCTTCAAAAATGGACACAAACTGTACTGATTTTGTAAAACCTGTAGACCTGTGGCCACAAAAGGAGATAATTCTTAGATATGTTAGGCATGACACAAATGTCACTTCAGAGGTATGTCATTTAGAAAGACGACTACGAGTTTCATCTTTCCATGTAAATGAAATCCAGAAAGCAAATTAGGAAATGATGAGAGAAGTCAGATCAAATAACCCAAGAGAGTCAGAAATGAGAAAGTAAAATGCACAGATCAGCCTGTCTGACCACAGAACTTGGAATATCTCTAAGATGGAACCTACAGATCAACCTTTCATATAGAGACCACAGATAAGCTGTAACAAGGCAGCCCAAGCCAAAGAGCATACTTTGAACATTCACACTACATTCCTCTCCAGAGGGCAGGCACACGCTGACGGCACAAAAGGCAGCCTCCCACAGGGGAAGGACTAAAGACCTACTTGTGTAGATGCAAGGCAGGAAAATGTAGAGAGTAAAGCAACATCTGAAGACAACATAAGTAAAGCAAGGGATGAAATATCATATGTGTAACAAACCACATGCCCTAAAATTGAAGGGTTTTGATGGTGATGCCTGGCCTAGCCATAAAAAATTCTATGAGTTTATTGTCTTTTTGATACATTTACAGATCTATAGTTAGAGGGAAAAAAACTTCCATAAGCAAAAGATTGGGAACTAATCATCAATGTAGGCAACACTGCACCAACTAGATATAACAACCTGAGAATGCTTTTATCTGTGAACTAAGTAGCAGCAACAATCACAGAAGTAGCCATAACAACAGTTTGATATAGGAAAGTCAATTTACATCTAGTTGCAAACCTAGGAAAGTCAGAAAATCTTGAAAAATATTAGGGTGTTGAGCTTGAACATATAGATGGAAGAATTCAACTTCCTAATTTCCAAACAGTGTTTCAGCCAAGCCTCCAAGAGGGCTTGGAGTGTCTCTCTTCTTGGAATAGAATGCAAGTGGTCAAATGTATAAGCAGTTTTCACATCAAATAGGCTTAGTTTTCTACACTCATAAATATTCAACGTTATTTTGGTAAACTGCTTTCTAAGCACACTGGAAGATACTGATTGTAGTGAACATGACCCCAATCAATATCCCACACTTGAATGCTTTTAATTGTAAAGCACAAGCCATTGCTGACAATTACAGTCAATAGCTAACTAGAAGTTGCAGCACAGATTGAAATTTATGATAGAAGAAAACAAAATACTATTTAAGTATTTGTTTATGAAACTTTTTTAAGACTAATGTTCACATGCAGGGCACTCCTGGTAAGCACCATTCAATTTACATTATATGCAAAATTCCATCCTTAGGCATGCTAAAAACAACACGCCAGTTATGAATTAAAAACTAAAATTCATGAATTCATTAACTTTATATGCCACTGAAAATTTCTGTTAAGTGCCCTTGTTTTAAAATAGGGCTATTAAAACATCAAGAACTTATAAGACTTAAGTAAAAGTTAAGATATCTTGTTATCCCCTGAGCCAAAAGCAAAATTCCTCTCTTTTGAATTGCCAGCTTTAATAATCAGATTTAATAATCTGCAGGCTCAAGATCAACTTTATGTTGTGAGAAGAAGAAAAATTAGCTTTTTGGCAAACTTACAGTACAAAATCATCAAAAAGAGTATCAGAGCAAAGTGCCACAAGTCTAAGAAAGCGTAAGAACTACAGAATTATTTTCTCCTCTCAAACAGTATAGCAAAACAAGGGATGGCAATGGCCAAGAACTATCCCACTGAACCATTTTTAACAACCTTCTTAAAACTTCAAAGCACATCAGTGCACCTGTTGTTGCAATCATCTATCCCTGCAATGCAGTTAATTGGGAAGAAAGGTCTTAAAGCCTCTCTGTTAAATAACTGTCCTCAACTGTTCTGAAAACCTATATTCCTAACATGAAGTTCAGCACAAAAAAGCTTTCAGGCCCTATACAAGAGTCCAGCAGAATGGACTTCAAGTATCACCTGATGCACAGAGGACAGATCAATGTTCCTAATGCAACACACACTGCAATGTTCCTGAAACAATGTAAATTGTTCAATACAGCACATACATTTTGGTGTCACTCCAAGCACAAAAGAAACCACATCTCCAAACTATTTCCCAGAAGCTTAAATGTTCACATGGGCAATAATCTGAGCTTCACTCTGCCAAATTAAAAGATCGTGGAAGATTTCTTTTAAATTCTGGAATGCACACACCACTTTGGGTTATTTTTCCTGGCAAAGAAAAGCTCTATTGGCATCATATTAAATAAGCTTTTTCCCTAGAAATACAGCAATGAAGGCTCACGTGCACTTCTTAACATTAACTGGGAAGAACTCTTACTAATTTTTAATGCACCTGGAGACTACATGTATACATATATATACATATATACACACATATATAAAAACATGTAAAAAAATATTTTCACATCTCCTGATTTTTCTCCATTGATGTGTTTGTTCATTTCCCTCCCTGAACAGATTTTACCTTGGATATGAGAATCCAAGCATTGGCAGTTTTGGTGACAGAATCACAAGAAACACAGAACACAACTGCATCTCAGCTCCACAGAGGGTCTTCATGAGCACAGCTCAGGACTCCAACAGGAAGGGTCAACAGCAGCACAGAGTAGGGAGCAGCAGGCAGAACTGCATTATATACTTCAGTTGTAATAAGTTCTGGGTCTTAATCACATATCCTCTAGCAGCATGTGTGAAACACCTATTCTAGGAGAAAATATTTTCTTCTAACAGTTTTGAACTTTGCTGCTTCAATTTCACATCCTCTTGTTCCTGTTTCATGAGACAGATAATGGAAGTTTCTTATCTACTTCATATTCATTATTTCTGTACAGCTTTTATGCGGTCTCATATTTCTTTCTAAAGGAAGTGCATTATTATCCAGTATCAGATGAACAACCTAGGATCTCTGAATGCTCTTAATATAAAATTGCAGAACATTCTCAATTGACAAAAAGTCAAGCAAGTAAAACAGACTATGGGACAAAACCGGCAAATTATTACTTGTATATTAATCTAAATTGCTGAGCTGTTTCCCTATTTCATGCGAAACCATCACTTGCCAATTGCTTGGAAATCAAAACAATCCAGCTTACAAAAATTACATCAATTATAGGATGAAGTGGGATTCCAAATATTGGAAGAGTTAATGGCCTGGTGTTATATAACTATCTAATGAAGACGAGAATGGATTCAAAGAGCTGAACAGAATATGCTTAGGTAGACGAAGCTCATGGAATTTGGATGTCATTTGTTTGTTGAACACAATAGGCTGCAATGCTGAGCAGCACTGGCTGTTATCAAAAGCTGTGTCTTTAGATCTTTATTAACCAGGCTTTTGACCTACAGTATGAAAAACTAAACATCTCTTTTACTGTTAAGCATGAGCTGTGTTTAAGACAGAGGTGACATTTTGTGTCAAAAGCAAACAAATGTCAAGATTTGACTCCATTCAAGATTTGATTCCAATAGCCACAAGAAATTTAAAGCATATACACTAGAACCTTTGGAAACATCACAATTTTGTGCAGAGGCCAGGGATCCAGAAACATCAGTTCTTAACAAAAATTTATTTAACTTACATCAAAGGAACACAAATTTCTTTATCATTCAATTTACTCATGTAAATCAAATATTCTCTTATGTATGGAAGCAGGCATTGTGTACCACCTCTTCTCCTTATCAGTAACTGTCTTTTTTAACATTATTTTTTTGAAGTGACATTGACCTTTATAATTTTTTAAGAGAATTTTTCAGAAATAAAATTTTCCATGGTGGAAACCTTTTTAGGACTGCGTTCCTGGATGCGGAATCTCTAAAGTAAGGATCCATTTTAGTGCATGTAGCAGAAAGACATTTCAAAGATTCTTCGTCATGCAACAGAGAAGAAAACACCACAGATCAAGTAAATGAACTAAAAGTAAGACTGCTTTCCAACCGAATCACCCAGAATTCACTTGACCATGAACAGAAAAGTCCATCCAAGTAACACCCAAACCCAAGTATTTTCCTGGAATGGAAATTTTAATCACCTGATAGACCTTCTTAACAATTGCACCTACTAGATACTAAATTCTTCATTACAGGGTTTAATAAAGAGACATTACATGCCAGTGACCCACATGGTCCAAAGCTGAGTGAATTATGAGACAACAGAAGCTGCAGACAAGTGAAGAAGCTCGTCTGACATGCACTGAATAGGAATGATGAAATACCTCTCTACATCTGTGGCAACTGATACTGCAAGGAGAATCTTATCTGGAATTCTCATTTGGCCAGAAAACGCGACAACTTACAAAGCAGGTTAGCAGATTTCCCATTGAACGAATATTCTAAAGACAAAGTAATTGCCTAAGAAATGCCAAGGAACAGCAATTAAATTTTCTAGCATCTGAATCACTTTCCTGTCAGTAAACGTCATAGGACAATAGTGCATTGGTGTCTCAAATGAGCTTGTTTTTTATTTCAAGGAGGAGTAAGGATTGATGATGACACTCAAAACAGATGGAAGAAAGTAATGATAAACTTGTTATGAATACCTCAAGAATAAATCCAGCTTACTAATAATAAACTTCCCTAAGCAATTAAGAATGTGGAGGTCTAATGAAGCTACATGGCTTTGCATCTTCCCCTTGTCTTTGAACAATGGTGGTAATAGACGTTCTTATGACTGAATATTGTCTGTGCAGTCTGACAGAGCCCTTGTTTGATGCTGAGCAAATTATTCATCTTCAACATTAGTTGTGGACAAAACCCACATATTTTTCATTTTTAGAATGTTTACCAGAAGATACAGAAACTTGGCCTGTAGAAGTATTAAATCCTCACAGATCCAATTAACTGTGAGAAGCATCTTATTAATATAATGCTAATAACACATTTTAACAATATACTGCTAAGAACTCTGTAACAGTAGTAGTTCAGTGTCTCAGATTAGATATTCAAAACTAACAGAAGACTTTGACCTTAATCTCTCTGTGCCTCAGCTTCCCATCTGCAAAATACAGATAATACCACTGTCTCATCTCACAGGGAATTTGTGAAGATTAACTCAGTCAAGACTTCAAAGCATGCTGATAGTATACTGATAAACACCTTAAAATCAGTACAAGACAGCAAATAGCTCTTTGGACACATAATCATAAACAATAACAAAATTTTGGGGGAGCAACCAAAACATTGACTAGCTGCTGATTAAACAAACACTAAGGATGCCATGCACTCAACAAAATGAAAGGTCATGTGGGAAAACAGGTATGGGATGACATAATCCAAGACTGTATATAAACGCAGGAGAGTAAAGTTGAAGATGGGAGAGGAATCCTAATTCACTAAAAGCTCTTAACATTAGTCACAGACTTCTTAACAGCTTTCATCTCCTCAAAACTATGTATATAAATTTACAAGCAAATATGTGTACACCTAAATTTTCAAGAACAGATTAAAATGGCACTCTACAGAGGTGGGCAAAACCCCAGACATTCTGTTATTCTTAGTTCATCCAGCCTGTTTCTGGAAAAAACTGCTTCCAGTGTATCCTTAGCTCACCTTTTCAGAGAGTACTGCTTTCCCAAGGCTGCCTCAGGGTCCTGCTGACGGATTGCTCTAATTGCAGTTGGTGAAGTAAAGCAGGCAGCTACTTCATGCTCTGCTAGCACACGGAAATAGGCACCAGCATCTGGCGTTCCCACAGGCTTCCCCTATGGAGAGAATAATTTAAAATGTCACAGGATAAAAATACCTCATAATTCCTTGACAGTCCAAGGTTTGAACATATAACAGCAGTGGTAGCACAGCAACAGAAGTAATTTCAACTAAGACTTCAAAGAAGGCTTTGTTAAAAATAATAATACTGTGAGTATATTCCCTTATAGAAATAAATTCACGAGCTTTGGGCACCATCCCTTACATGAACACAGCACACAGTAGTTGCTACTTAGAAAATTAGGAAAATGGATGTGCAAATGAAAAGACAGACACAGAGAGTGGTTATTGCACTGGCAGCAGAGGGAGTCATCTCTATATCTACCTTGAGAAGCAGTCTGGAAAACACCCACACTCACTCTGAACAGGAAGTCTCTGAACATAGTGGCACTGCAGCTATATCCCATGCACAGGCAGCTTTTTCTTACCTAGAAATTTTTCTCAGTTCTGGAAAAATTCCCACTTAGCTCCTTACAACTGGCCTGTTGGAAACTTCATGCTACCCCACATGACGCCTGGAGCGATGCTGAAGGGGCCCTTTTCTGTTTTAGTGTGCTACCAGACTGTGGTCTGGTTTGGGTTGTTTTTTTTTAAAAACTGCATATTGTCCTGAGCTAAGGGGCACAGCCAAGAGAATTGTAAACAGAAGTAACTATTCATGACAAGTCGTTCAATGGTAAATAATCCTAATATAAAATAATCAAGAATACTTTTCTGGGGTGTTGAAACTGTGAAAAGCAGTCAGCACAGAATCATGAGAGTCACAACCTTACAGTATGTAATTACCATAGTGCATGAACTGCTTCATACATATTCTGAAATTAAAGGTGATGTTCATGTAGAATGTTTTAGCTCTACAGGTATCACCGTAACCTTTTCACCAGAAAGGCCGTACTTAGAAGATTAACTTTGACAGAGCTCACAAGCTGAGATACACACACTTTTCCTACTGCAGAAACGGCTTTGTCAGTGCTTTATACAAGAAGCCATAAACACAGAGAAAGTTTTGCTACTGAAATGCCATCATCTTTTCCACAGTTCACCAGCCACAAGACAAATTCATTCCTTCACCATCCTTGTGCAAACACAAATTTGAATAGATTCGTAGGCCCAGTAGAAAAAAAACAGCACACAAAACTCTAATCAATACTTTTCATTTTACCAAGACACAAAAGGAATGGAGGTATTTAAATACCTTAAAAGTATTTACAAAATTCAGTATTTTTATTCTAATAATGAGGTAACACATTAAATGCCTTTATGAGAACACATACTAATCAATTAAGTTGCCCTATCCCAATATAATAAGCAGCATGCTGACTGATGCAGGCTCACAGAAATTCATCCCTTTCCCTCTCTCTCATCAGCCCTCCATGCTTCTGTATTCCCCAGGCTTGCTCTGCCTGAACACTGGCAAGAGCATCAATGAACCATTACTCAAAGAACACTGGACAGCCAAGGCTGGATACATACCATTGCTTTTGCAGCCCTATAGTGAGATACTGCTGCTGGTGAGAGGTATGCTCAAAAAAAGATCACCATAAGAGATTTTAAAAAAGAGGACAAAAGAAAATGCACAACTGAAAAGCCTTTTTAAAAAAAAAAAAAAAAGGATGAAGCAGGCAGTGAGAAACAAATGGAGAGAATTAAAAAAACAATTCTCAGCACAAGTAGAAGAGCAGTATAATCAATGTCCAAACTCCTCTTTTTGCAATTAGTCTATCCTCAATTACCAAAAAGAAATGCAAAATTATATTTGCTAAAAAAGCGTTATGTCCTTTTTCCTGTCAGGTAACACACAGTAACCACAGAAAACTTTCGCCGGACTGTCTTGGAGCATCACCCTATCAGACTTCTTCATCACAACTTTCATGTGTTCATCAGTATTTTTTCATGAACCTATTTATTCAAGTTGACATCCTCTGTAATGCTCACTATACCTGCAGATTTGTAGGCACCTGGTTAAGACTTCAAACCCACATCATTAATGCTAAAACAAATGGTCTCAGACTCTGAAAAACACAATTTCCACGAGATTCTCTTTAACTAATTATGTAATTGAACTAGTATCAACCATCTTGGATACCAAAATATCTAGCTGTGGAGCAAGCTGAAATTGGTTAGTCTGCCAGGAATAAAGCAGGCTGTTACTTTTAACCAAAGGGAAATGTCCAGAGCCCCTAAAAGAGCTATGTCTGGCCCTGAGCACACCCACTCTCTCTCAGGTCCCATTTCACACCTGATCCCTGCCTGAGCTATGTCACAGACATGCCTGTGCCTTAAACTTCCAACAAGCCTGAGCCTTAGAGCATCTCCCACACAAACTGTTAAACCTTCGGGGGTGTATGGGTGAGCATGCAGGACTGACAGGTAGATATTTATGTCAAAGGTAAGCTAGAGCAGTTTAAGTTTGGAGTTAACAGTCTCAGATGTAGGAGAACACCAAATAAAACACAAACAGTAGAAAGAAGAGAAAATTCACCTGACAGTTTATAGGAAATATAACCCAGAGAATAAGATGTTCATTTAAGGAAAAAAAAAAATCTGGCACAGCTGTAAAATATTCTCACTAATCCTACAGAAAAACTTCCCAGGTGTCTTGGCAGCTGTTCACAGTTTAGCAAATGCATAAACAAAAACTGACATGATGTGTGAGACTGAAATGGTTAATGGCTCAAACATTGTTAAGATCACTGAAGAACTTTGCCCACTGTAGCAAAGTGTGCAAAGAAGCAACTGCTCATCTGCGACCACCAAAGTCCATCCCTCAGAGTATGCCTCCTGATGGGAATTTGGACTGTGAGTTAAGCCACCGGACAAGGAACTTGAGATAAGAAAAAGGTGGAACTACTGTCCAATTATCTCAGGTCTAAGGAGAAGTAAACAAGGTTGGGAAAGAAGGATGTATCCAAGAGGGACGAGGTGAGTTTTTGGGGGTGTGATGGGGAAACCTCTGGTCCACATAAGACAGAGAGAGTGAACATTTGCCACCATGGGACAATCACATGAGAGGCAGCTATCATGTCTTAGAAAGTGTCATAAACCAGCAAAGACCCCCAAAGTGTCCTCAGACTCATTCCTCAGGCCTTTCACCAGAGGACTGCATGTGATTCAAAGTTTTGCAAGAAGTCCAGAGTCTGCTGCGTAAGACAGTGTAAAACTCCCTCACAGAGGAGGTGCTTGGGCATTCCCATGTACCCCTGAATGAACATTAAAACCCATTGGACTCTGTATTTCGTGGGATCCCCACCACAGAGAAGACCAGAAGAAGAGGACCAATAGGACAACTGGATCCACAGGGGTGGTGGCTAACTTTACACTTAATCTCTCTTTCCCCCCTCTTCTCTTTTTTCTGTTCCGCTCTATCTCTTTCCCTACCTCACATTTACTGATAAATAAAATCCACACTATTGACTTTGGCATATGGTTGTGTTTACACCTTAATTATTCTCGCTAATAATCACACTGTTACACATTAACAAACCATATCTGAGACAGTGCAAATTAATTTCAAAGCCCAAAACCTACAAATAAAATTGTCAGAGACAGTTCTCATTTATTATACAAAAATTTTAAGAAGTACTGCAAGATGCCATGAGAGGCTCATTACCACATGTAATTTTTATTCTTAAAAGTTAGCAATATAAACAGTAAACCACATGGTAATTGAATTCAGAATATGCTGACAGACTGCTGAGTCAACTGGGGACTATGAGCAAATGAGATGCTTCGACTGGATTTCTGAAGGGATCAGTTCAAGACCTGTTGCTATTCAGTATTTTCATCAATACTAGAGATGAAAATTGATTTTAAAAGTTACTGGCAATAATATGTGTGGTTGACAGGAAATGAGAGCATGGTAAACACGAACAGGGCAGAAGAGGGTGATCTGTCTCACGTAATTTAAAAGAAAAAAGTAAGAACAGACACTTCTTGTATCAGCTAGGAAGATTCACACAGAAAAGACGTTCTTTTAATAACCAAGATACTCTGAGACAGACAAACAGATAGCAACATCTTTCTAGAAGCACTTAGATTTAGCATGTAATTTATGAGATGTCAAACAGCTGAAAAGATATCCTGAGGCAAAATGCGCTGATGGTTTATGATTTCATACATGATTATGAAAAAAGATTCACAGAGAGCAAGAATCATCAAGGGGTAGAAAAGTTTGTGTACGGAGAAAGTGAGAAGCCACCAGGATAGATTATCTGAGGGAAGAGGCACAGAAGAGCTGTAATAAAATAGCCAACAATGCATGAGTAACAGTGCATCAATGCCCTTTCTGTCTGACCCCTAACAACAAGGGATTCTTAAATTAATGCTAAATCCAAAAATATGAGGAAACCCTTTTTGCATAGGAAATATTGTGCATGGAACTTATTGCCACTAAAAGCTGTTGATGCCAAAGCACACACAAAATCCTGATGTATCAGGATTAAAAGGTTATGCTCACAGAGGCATTCATCCTGCTGGTGGCCCTGCTGCCAAACCTCCACTAAAGACTTGAGATGACATGTCCTATTGAATCTGTTCCACAATCAGTATGGTGATGGCAGAATGATTACAGAACTGCCAGACTTCAGAGACAGTGTTTGCTGTGTAAGCTGATGATACTGGCTTACAAAAACAGCAAGAAATGCCACATGTCTCCAAGAACTGTGCCAAAGGAGAGTAATTTCAAACCTGTTCCTGTTATGTATCCTGCAAATTGCCAGCAACTGCAGGACCCCAGAGAGCCTCGTGAGAGACTGCAGGCACACAGATGTCTTGTTCTGTGTGGGACAATAGCTCATCCTCTGTCCTAGACCACTCAAATAAAGTCCTTAATGTGTGATTCTTGACAAGTGTGGGTATCCTCTTCCTTACCCTAGCTCCAGTCCGAAGTCCCCAAACACTGGAACTACAATGCTGCCTTTTTCCTGACATCACAGGGCCACAAGTAGTAACTAGACTTTCCCTTTATACCACCCTGTTGCTTACAGTTTGACACCCTATTAGCAAGAGCAAACCAGAATGGGCTGTGAGACTGCAGGTAACTTATTTGTTACTGAAGTTTGTCACGTCTTGGAGAAAAACAACAAAGGACAGATTTTAAAACAAACAAAAAGTCCTCTTGCTTTTGTATTCAAAAGAATTCATCACTGTTTTCACATTCCTGACAATGGTGTAACAGCGACTGAAAACTGAAAGCATAGTTTCCATAGTAATTGTTAAAATGACAAGCTGTCACCTAAGTAATTTAAAAATAAACAAAACACTCGAAGTAGTGAGGCTTTGAAGTCAGCACAGTTTACATTCATTAGAGGTTGTCCACAAGCAAAAGAAATGTGGTGTTCTTCCCCCATGGGTAAACAGCACACAGATACTAAACAGGACACAGTACCCAAAATACATAATTAGGCAACCGTTTAGGAGATTTGACTAAAAATTTCAGAATATTCACTGTTAATACAGTCTTCTGAGCAGAGGAAAAATGATGCACTATTTTCTTTGTAAATATTATTTTTATTCCTGCATGTAGAGACACCTTCCTTTTCTTCCTATTTTTAATCCTCAAAAAGATGACATTTACATCATGAACATCGTCTGAAGCCTTGATTAGTGGCATCTTGGAAAAGAAAAACAGGAAAAGTATTATTTCTGTTTAATAATATTCTCACCAAGAGCAAAAAATCACAAAGCAGACATGTAGGTCAACCTAGTATTAACTGTAATTTTTCTTTCATTTTCTCTGTTTAAAAAAATAGGATTGTTACTCCTTTTGTTTTCTAAAACCAACAGTCTAAATTCAGAGGTACCTTTACAGTGGCAATAATCATGTTGATCCCCATGCATGTATAGAGAGACAAAACCTCACTGTAAGACGCCTATGCAACAGAAAATGCTGAAGGACTCCTTACTTCACCTACTCCTTCCTGGCTTACTCTACACCTGCTAGAATAAAAGCCCCTTCATTGCAGTGGTTCTCTTCTGACATTTCATGCAACAATTTTAATGTGGCCTAGCTCACCATCAGTGTTCAAAAGCAGTCAGTATAAAATTACAAAAGTCTTTTTATTATCTGCAAGCACTTGCCAATTTTCTTACACTGCATTCCTCTTCTGCTTAACCATTGTGGTGGTGCTGAGTTAATCCCCTTAGAATGAAGAATCTAATTAACATCTATTAGGCACTTAAACATTAATTAGACTATAGCAATTTAACACTCAAGCTAACAAAATATGTGAGTCTATAAATGCGCATTTCTGCTACTGGGTGAAGTTTTTGCTCTTTCCTATTCAGAAGACCCAGGAAGTCAACCATGCTCCCCAGCCTTAAAATTCTAGGAATTTAGTGGGATATCACTGTTTTTTCTCCAGACAAACTAGAAAATTGAATTCTTTTGTAATATAATTAAATTTTAAAAGGATTTTAAACTCTTTCTAGTTTTTTTTATTATTTTGTTTCTATTTTTTCTAATGAAAGTAATTTGTATCTTTGTCATAGGTGGGGCATCCATGAAGACACTTGTGCGAGAACTTTTTCTGCTCCTTCATTGCAAACAGTCATCAACCCACTGTGCACTGAGGAGTGCATGGAATGGGATGCAACGAATACCACTGGACATCAATATCTTGCAATCTGGCAAACGTTATGCAATTATTAAAAAAAGAACTGATCCCCAATACTTCTCTCTGTCCTCAGTTTTTTCCTCTTTCACACTTGTGTGCTTCACATGCTCCCATGAGTAATTCCAGCCAAAAGCATGGCTAATTCAATTATACCAGACTCCAGCCTGGTATGTCCTTCCCTTTACGACCTTTCCTCAGTGTGACTTGGGGCAGAGAAAAAGATAATATATTGCCAACAACCACTACCTTATACACTGCATTTCAAAGAAATGGTATCATCCTGAATGGTATTTGTTGCTCAAGGAGCTGACTGCAGGGTGGGGACAAGATTCAGTATGTGGTTAGAAGTACCAGAACCACTAGGCCCCTGGGTAGGTCCCTAATACACTGCATTTGAGACAGCATGACTGCGCTTTTGTGCAGAAGCTAAGGAGAGCTGGGATGGGGCAGGTGGTCTCTGATTGAGCTTGTTGCTTCACAAAACTTTCCTCACAGCTCACAACCCCTGGAAAATTGTGTCTCAAGGCAGAGCAGCTCTCACAGGCAATCCAGAGGCTCATGCTGCCTTTCCACAGCTCTGCAACCAGCGCCCTAATTCCACCAGAAACCTCCTAAACACAGTGCCCCACTCAATACACATACAGGAAAGGAATATGCACACTCTCCTCCCCTGAAGATCTGTTCATGATATCCGCAGTAGGAGCACATACACAACGGCACATCTGAAGAATGGTTTTGCCACCTCATCAAGAAGATGGTCTTCTTCTAATTTAGATTACTGCAGCACTACTTGTCAGCCCTCTCACACTCTGCAGCAGGCTTGACTTTATTAACAGGGTGGTGTGACAGGGTGCTAAAGTAGCTTTTGGGCCTTTCGGAGTGCATGCTCTTGTCAAGGTCCAGGTTGTCCCTTACTCAGTATTCTGGAACACCAATGCAATGATTCTCACTATTGCAAAATATAGCATTAGGAAAGAGAAATAATTTCAAATAATTTTCTTCCTGCCTCATGATTAGAGAGAAAATCAACAATAAATTCTGAAAAAATAATAATGTAAGGCAACATGGTTACTTTTTTGAGCAGCAAAGTCAGGTTGCAGCAGGCCACTCTAATTGGACTAATCTCGTTTCCAACCCACTGAGTTTCATCCCCTGAAGGAAAGGACTAAGCCCCAAATGTCATCTGAATCTTGGGTAGAGTTTCCTTGACTGGTGGAGAGGAAAGAGAAGTCTCCTTAGAAGTTCTAGTTCCAACCATATAGCTCTCAATCACATTCAACTCAGATCCAGTAAGTATTTTTCATCACAAGACATGCAAAACACAACACCCTCTCCTAATTCCAAAATAAAGGTCATCTAATCAATAACACAAGCATACTCCATCTGCCATTTCTAGTTTTGTTGTTTCAGAGTTCCTTATGATACTGACCATCACCCTTCATACAAATGTACACAAGCTTGAAGGATGGTGAAGTAAGTTTTCTTTAAAAATTACTGTAATAGGTGGGAGAGTATAAACACTGAAGATACACACACAATTTAAACATCTGTGGCATGAAGAATAGACAGGCATAAACAGGATCATCCGGACCATCAGTTTGAGGAGATGCTGCCATTTCCAAGGGGGGGGTTTCTAGACTGGATCATACCTCATACAAAACTGTAGTATTACCATGAAGGAGAGGTCCATAGCAAATGTAGGAATGACCAACAACCCAGCCTAAATCAGAAGCTGCCCACCACACCTAAAATCAAATATAAACATAACTATAGTTAGGATTTATAAGAGGCATTAAAAACATTTACATGACATTTAAATAGAATTACCTCACCAGGTTTGAGGCCATATACAGCTGACATTGTCCAGTTCAGCATAACTGCATAGCCACCTGTTGGTCTGACAACACCCTAAATGAGAAAATTAGAGTATTTAAGTAATTAAGATTAAGATTTGAAGGATACAATTATATTGTTCTTTTCAATTAAACGTTAAGGCTTTAGCAGCAATAAAATTAAAGTTGTCTAACTCCAATACTCCTCACTTATGAGAAGGGTCTATTCCAATAAGAACATTCTAACACTTCCACTAAAGAAGTAATTTTGGAAAACAAGCAAAAAACCAAACATACAATTAAACAAATATTCGTAAGATAACTAACAAAGCTAAAATTCTGTCACAAAAGTTATGATAGGATATACAAATATTTAGTCAATATATGATGAAAAAAAGAAGAGATTAAGTATTTACCTCACTTAAACTGTACCATCTAAATGATAGGCATATTTTAAATTCATTGCCCACTCTCTCTGTATCGTCTCTGGAAAAGAAGAGCACCTACAAAGTAGACAATACCTAAAACAACTGGGGTGAATTACTCCCTGAAATGTACCTTTCTGCCCTGACTCTTTTTAAATATGTCAGAAAATTGGCTTAAACCAATGTATATTTTTGAAAGTTGACTATCTAGCCTGAAGTACACATATGAATGCTAAACGAACACCACCCCAATCTTCATCTAAAAAAGGGATTTGAAAATTAGAATGAGAGATTAGCAATAGCATCATGCACCCTGGTAAACCAAAAAGCAGCTCTGGAACATCACTAACAGGAACATTTTGGAAATATTTTGCAATATTAATATGGGCAATATACATTTAATCACCTTCTAGTACATAATTCCTAGAAGAAAGAATTAAGTAAACTATGTCCTCATGTCGTGAGCTAAAATTCAGATGAGATCCACTGGACCAAACAAATATGCACTGCGCAGACATTACAGTGCAGCTGTCTGTCTGTGCTAGGCACAGTACATTCTCCTGAGGTACTGAATAGGAATGAAATAGGCTCTTTCAGGCCTCATCCAAGAAATGAGGGACTGCAGAGATACATTAACTCATTAAAATGGAGATTGCTAAGGCAGAGAATGGTTTACAAACACTTCAGCAGTTTCAGACAGCAGATTGCCTTTGTACGACTCAACTTCTAACTTAGCCCCTGCTCTGAGATCAACAAAAGTTTTTTATGAAGGTCATAACCAAGTAGTTTTACTTGCATGGCCATTTAAGTTCATTAAATGAATAAAAACGTTATTTTATTCCCTGAGAGTTACTTATTGTAGCTTACCGCTAGTTGAAAATCTCCCTCTTGTAAGGGTGATTGATTCAAGGTATCTTAATTTTCCTCTGCAGAACCAAGACAGTGAACTAAACTTCTGAGAAATATTACCTCTGAGATACTATATTGATAGTCAAGGAAAATATCTGTTGTGACAAAGAACCTTATCTTGGGCTTTTTGACAGTGTAACAGTATACTTTAAGATATATACATTGCTTTCAAGAGCCCACATTGAAGGTAAAAGCAGAAGACATTTTTCTCAGCAAAACTGATGTTTGTTTTCCCTGATGTCCTCAGAGATTCTGACCTTTACAGGCAACATCATTAAGTAATTTTTAGTAGTAGTAGAACTGTTCTATCCAGGGATGTGTGATACTGTCTGAATCAGTGGTGGTAAGACTATCACCGGAAAATTATATTCAGTTTGTCTTCCACCTTGTAGAAGAGCATTGTAAGTACCAAGCAAACAGTCAGTTCACTTATAAAATACAAACCTTTAAAAATAGTTCATTAAAACTAATTTACATTTTAAAGCAAACATTTTCAAGGAATACCCTTTGTTAATTTTCACTTAATCTAAACTTCTCTTTTCAGGGTATTATGTACTGAGAATTGTGCAGTAACACAAGCCTTCAGAACATGCTTTATTCCATTTAATCTTTAATGTCACTCACCATGTTTTATCTACAAGAAAATTAGCTAATATGTAAATAACAAACAAGATTAGTCAGCAATAAATGCTAACACACAAGTGACATATCAACTAATCTTGTCATTAAGTGACTATACTATGCTTATCTAAAAATGTTAAAACATGGTATTGAATAAAAGACATTCTGCTATTCTCAAAACTTTATATTGTACAAACGTTTGAAGCAAACGCACCTTATCTTTATATTACTACTATGTAAATAAACAAATGTGATTTACTCCTAGACACTGCCTTTAAAGTAATGAAACATGAATAAATTAGATTAAACCATTTCTAGCAAAGCTTATCATTTATAGCACTGTGCTCTGGCAAACATTTTCAAACTTTTCAATTAAGTATTTTTTTAAGGGGAACTGCAAATAATTGGTCACAGACACTTAGACTACTGATGGTCCTTTACCTTGGGCAAACCTGTTGTTCCAGATGTATACAGAATATAAAGTGGATGGTCTGAGGGAAGGGAGACACATTTAGAACACTCTGCTTCTGCCATCACTTCTTCCCAGTCAAGATCGCGACCTTTGGTAAGAGGAACATTGCCCTGCCCATTGAAAAATTTAAAAATTGCCAAAAGAAAACCAGATAGAATTAATGGAATTCAGTCAAAACACATGTACTATTCAAATTTTCAATACAGTACTATTCAATTCTATGTATAGTAATCTCTCTAATGTATTAGTTCTATTTAGTATTTAAATCTTACAAATATAATGCTCACCCTTAAAATTAGAAAACAAACTACAATAGATACAGTAAAATTTTACTTGTAAAAAAGTAAAGGCACATGTACTACAGAAAAATCTGAAAGTTAACACAAAGGCACTACAACTGTACACCCACCAAATTAGGTCGCTTGTAAATGAGAACTTTATCAGGTTTGCTCTGTACCCTTGCCAGTGCTCCTTCTAGGAGAGATATGTATTCCACTTTCCTTTTCGGTTCTACTCCAAAACTTGCTGTTACAATAAGTTTGGGCTAAAAAAAAGAAGATAGATAGTTAACATATACATTTGCAATATATTTTTGATATGTAACCTAATAACATTTTCTATTAAATTATCTGATTAATGATGTTCAATGTATAAAATTTATCTCTACATAATTAGAAACAAGGGTTTAGATCAGTGTTCTAGAGTAAATAACGCTTGTGTGATCTTGCTGTCCATGCATCTGCTTTTTGTTCAGAAGAACATTAATAAGTTCTGATACTTCACAATTTAAAAACAAATTTGAGTAAGAAATCAACAGTATTAACTTCTTATTAGTTGCACAAATATTACTGAACACAGAGAGAAAATCCAAGTCCATCTTATCTCCTCCACTAAGGAAGAATGATGCAGTGATGTCAACAGTTATCGGTACTGTTTTGCCTTCTTCCTAATGCATTCGATTTCATATTTCAATACTAGCTGTAGAACTTGGCTGCTTTTTTCACAGTCTGCAATAAAAGTCACAGGAGGAAAAACAAGAGAAAGAGGGAAAAGAAGGCAAACAAAAGATGGCAGGAAAATAGAAATACAGGATGAGAATAAGCTAAAGTCATAAGACACATGAGGAAAGTAAGGCTAGAGTCTTTCAAGAGATGGTTGTAGGACTGAGGGTGCAAAACCACTAAAAATCAGATTTGTATTGTTCTGGGGCTTTTTAAACTAATTTCTATTTCCAAATGTGGATGTCACATCTTTGTCATTAAATTAACCACAGGTTTTATGTGCGATTTCCTAAATCAAGGAATCTGCATACAAACTATTTTGACAGGTCCAAAGATCAGTATTTTTATTTCTTGTTTTTCAGGGAACAAAAGGTGGCACCAAAGAAACTATGTGTTAGAACATATTTTACTTGGAAAATAATGAGTCTTCAATCTCCTTTGTTTTGAAGTTTTAGAAGTTTATTTATCATATGCCCCTCAGTTTGATCAAGCTAGTTTACTAATCATATGCATTAGCATAAATCTCATTAAGTATATGCACAAACCACAATGCCACAGTTAAGGCTGCATTAAATTCAGAAGAGAAAGCACAGATTAAATTTTTTTCTTGTTCAATAATAAAATGTTTCCTCTCCAAATCTGTCATTCAGGAAAGATCCTTAACTGGTGTGTATTCAAAATAAAGATTTCAGATGAGCTTTAAAATTTCAGTGTTCATCAATTTTCTGTTTCAGAATGCATCGATTTAATAAAAGGTGGTATGATAGATGATATGATACAATACAATGCAGTGAAACTGAAAATTCATCAGGAGGCTACCCTGAAGTTAGACTGTAATAAACACAAGATACACAGTTCTATTCAAGTTTTAAGATGAAAGACTCTTGTCATCACCAGTTTTATAGTAATTTGTAAATGATGCCACCTGTGCTCATCAACCACTTTCTACGCAGTAAGGACATCTAAAACTAACCAGTACTAAATTGGCTAAGGTGATGTACTATCCAAGTGTAGAAGCCTCATGGATCACTCTGTCCAAATCAAAGGCCCGCTACTGGTTTTAACTGCTCTTTTCTACTGTTTTACCTCTCCACCCACTGACATCATTTTCCATGCACCTCTGCTCCCATATTGCTTTTATATACCCATTTCCCACCTCTTCTGTGGCTCCATGTAGTCCTGCATGTTAACATTAGATAGAAATATAACTAGTTTGAAGAAAAACCAGGGAGAGTTCAAGGGTCTGCTGGAGAAGAAATGACAGAGAGAGTGAGCTATAGAAAAAAACAACATTATGAAGTACAAATGAGATAAAGCAAGGCCCAGCAGTATAAGATGTTGGTACAAGACCAACACTTCAATTCTGTTGTAAATACTCCTACAGATTCTTCTACAGTCTCTGATACTCCTCAAGTGATGAGCTGACATCCTGAAGGATGAGGTGCCATCCAGAGGGACAAGGACAAGCTCAAGTAGTGGCCCATAATGACCTAATGAGATTCAACAGAGTCAAGTGCAAGATCCTGCACCTGCGCCAGGGCAACCCCCCCAAAAATCAGTGCGCTCTGGGGAATGAAGGGATTGAGAGTAGCCCTGCTAAGGAGGACTTGGGGACACCGGTGGATGAAAAGCTGGACATGAGCAATGCTTGCTGCAATAGGACAAAGGGGAAATGGTTTTAAACTAAAAGAGGGTAGATTTAAACTAGATATAAGGAAGAAACTTTTTACCAGGGTGGTGAAACACTGGTACAGGTTGCCCAGAGAGATGGTCGATGCTCCATCCCTGGGAACATTCAAGGTGACATTCGACAGGGCTCTGAGGAACCTGGTCTAATGGAAGATGCCCCTGCTCATTGCAGGGAAGCTGGACTAGATAGCCTTTAAAGGTCCCTTCCAACTGTTCTATGACACTATGAATCTACCTATTCTTTTGAAAAAAATATTACAAATTACATATTCCCAGACTCAGGTGAAAGATGACAAAAAATCTTGTTCTCATGCTCTATATCACTTCATCACAATTCAGTGCAGAATGCCTGTAACTGCCAACACCTGACAAAACTAAAAATTACCAGATGCAGGACTTTGCAGCATTTCCAGACTTATTTAAAATTCAAGATAAATTAAGGTAATCTGGCCAAGTGTATGTACCTTTTCATAGCCACTAGAAAGTGCCTGCTATTTCTTTCACTCAGATTTTCCAACAGAACATGAAGTTTGATCTTTCTTTCACAAGAGCATCTTACACCAGCTTTCCAGTGCACATCTTTAATGCTTTCTAATTAATTTTACCAACATCAGGTCCTGTACTGCAACATCTAAACCAATTCACATAAAAGCTTAATGAAAGGTTAGGTTATTGTGCGACTGCTTTCTTTATTCAGCATTTTTACCATCTATCACAGGTACTTACAGGTAACCTCAGTAGTGTGCAATTCACTTATCATGAAAGCTTTACCATGTGAAAATTGGAGCATGTTACGAAATTTAGATTGGGGATGTGCCTCTCCTCTTTACTCACTTTTTCATCATACATCAGATGGACCCAAAAATCATCCATAACACTCAGATCTGCCTTTTAAAGAAACCAAAAGGCAATGTGAATTCGGATTTAATCCATGGCCTGTAGCTAATAATTCTATAGCTAACCCTTCAAAAGAATTTCTATGTGACCTTGGATAAAACACTTAAAATTCCTCGTTTTTCATTTTAATATATGAAGCAAGGATTATGATTATTGTGCTCACTCTCTCTGTTCCCTGGGGAAAAACCATCAGGATTAATTATTTAGCAATTGCAAAATACTCTAAAAGTAAACATGATAGATGATTTGCATTGTAGCAACCTCCCTTTTTAAAAAGTGTAATTTTTTCTTCCACATTATTTTTCCCTAATTCTATGAGTTAACATTAATTTTTATAGTTTGTTAAAAAAATGGGAAAGTGGGAAGGAAAGAAAAACTGGAGAGCTTTTGTTAGTCTTTTTTCACCATTCCAACAAACCATTTTGGCCATTTTATTAACATATTCGTTACAAAATCAAGGAAAGGAGGGTGAATTCAACTTTCTATTTACAGATATTTAAAAAATTGAAGTTTCAGTTAACTGAAAAGTACTTCTGTACACAGAAATCTTAGTGAAAGTTCCAGAAATCCTGGGGACTTGACCCGCACACAAAATCCTGTTCTGGTTTATATGTCTACGCAACATGGTTCAGTGATAAGACGGCTGCCATAGAGAGTCTGAATTATTCAGGTGACTAATCAAGGTGACAAAGACATCATCTTTTTCACTAGTAGAAAACAATAGACCATTCCAGTGCAAACATTGTTAGCTGGTTTGAAACTGGTATAAATGTACTGCATACACAAGGTACTTACACACCTATATAAGGTACTAAGTAGATCAGTCAAGTACTATTTTCATTTTCACTAACATTGACTTCATAATGCTTTATAAAGGAGCTCAACTTGTGCTGAACACAGAAGTCTTTAAAGCCTTCACTTCTATTAATTACATCATTTGCAGAGTCACTTATTTAAGGTAACTGTTTCCATAGCTGTCCTGATTCATGTAGAAATTAAATGAAGTAGAATTATAGCTTGTTCTAGTTCCAGCCAGGACCGAGTTAATTTTGGTAATAGCCAGGAGGGGCAAGGCCAAGACCCAGAGGTCATTGTATACCACCTCAAGCCATACACGGGGCAGGAAGGGGAATGGGTCCCTTCTGGAAGGCTCTGCACAGTGAGCACTCACACGTGAATCATTTGCCTCTCCTTCTACACTCTGTTTATGAATATTGTTGCTGCTTTTGTTCATTTATTTCTTTGCTGTTTCCAGTACATTGTTCTTATGTCAATCTGATCTTTACCTTTTAGGCCTCCAATTCTCCTCTCCATCCCACTGCAGGGAGGAGGAGGAGGAAGAATGAGCAAGCAAGCAACATTTGGAGTGTTTCACTGAGAGCAATAAATTGAGGAATACCATTCCTAAATAACAATGCAGCTGAAAAAATGTACAGCCTAATATATCTAAACATCAGATAAACCAATAAAATCCTTTAGGGCTGGCAGTATCTTCCTCATACATTTGATGAAAATGCTGAACAAAAAGCCTATATGCTTTGTACAAACATGAGAGGAAAGTACAATCTATACAGACAACAGTGTGTTACACTCCTGCTTTTATAGGGAGTTTGCTATACAAGTGTCAGCCTCTGCACAGATGTAGGACTTTGCTCATACTGCAACAGTAGGTATTATAAGCTAATTGAAACTGTGTGCCACACAAAGAGAAATGTTATCTCTGAAAAAAAAAAAAAAAAAACCAAAATCAGTATGTTTTTGACATTGACTAATAGGAGTAACCAATGCAATGGTGTTTGTTGCTCCAAACAGGTTATTACCTTTGCATGATCAATGCGAACCGAAAGCTCCTTAGATGCAAATCCACCAAAAATCAGGCTATGGATGGCTCCTATTCTCGCACAAGCCAGCATACAGTACACTGTCTGCGGAATCATGGGCATGTAGATGACCACACGATCTCCTTTCTTCACACCATGTTTGATCATGACATCAGCCAACTTGGAGACCTGTACTGACAAAACATTCATATTTAAAGTTTCTCCAGATCTGCTGTTGCCCCATAAAAAAACAACTTTTACAGTCAAAAGACGCATGACATGAAAGAGACAAGCCAGTATGATAAAGAAAGTTGATGCAAGTAATTGAGGTTCAATAAATTTAAGACTAGTTCCTTTTTGCAAAAAAAAATTCATATGTTTTTCTTTTATAAAATAAAAATGAAATGAGGATAATTATTGTAATCAGTATAGCAAAAAAAAAAATCAATAGCAAAATGTGTAGCAAATTTTTAAATTACATTGTAACCACTCATTCTTTTATTCAGGTAACTGTTTATATTTCTCAATTTTAGTTCTTAAGAATGAATGTAAACAGGACATTTCATTATACAAGTTCTGTCCTAACTAGCTAACTTTGAAACACATATCAATATGTAGTAATGTTTTCTTTACTACAGTGTCATAAACTTTTCAGAATCTGAGACAAGAGATTTAACACCCCAAACCAAAGGTAAATACAAATTCAGATAAATTCCTAGATTTAAAAATTCATTTTTGCTCTCATTTTCAGATCTATATTTTTGGTACACAGAAACCTGAAGACAGGCTATGTACGGCAGCAAAGGACTGGAATTCAAGAAATTCAATAGGCTGATCAGCAGCAAAGTCTCTGTAACACCATGAGAAAATATTTATTACTTTGACAGTGCACAATATTCTGTCACAAAAGCAGTATTGAATATTTCATTAGTATGCTAGGATGGACAACTTACTACATAGTAAATTGGGTTATAGTGAGCACGGGAGCCTGTTACAGGCACCGGTGCAGTTGTTCCAACCTGTTTGCTGCGGCATGGAAATGTGACATCTTCTGAAAGAAAAGCTTTTGTTTATGTTATTTTAAAAATTGAGGTGTTGGGGTTTTTTTCAAGAGTAACTACATTCAGTCCTAGAATCCTGATACATATACTGAAGAGGAAATACAGCATTACTCACTGCTTCTCTCTTTAGTGGAAATATATGTTCAGACTTTCAGCAACCTGAGACAATAACATCCAGAGGCTCCGGGTACATCTGCTCTGTCTTTGCCTTAACTTAGTGTTAAATTCAACTGCTACATGTAACTAGAAGAAAAAAGCCAGATAAACAAGAGTAGCAGCAGGAGGGCAAACCCCCAGCTGATGGCTGTGAGAGCTGAGAACCTTCAATGGGGCAGACTGCAAACAGCCATGGTGGCAACAACCCATGGTGAGGCATGGAGTAAACCTGAATGGGCTGATGCAGAAGCGGCGATTCACAACCTCAGCAGGGGTAAGCTGCCTCAGCCAACAGGGAAGTCAAAATCCATGGACCTTGCAGACAGAAGGGCCATCAGCACTCCCATGACAGCCCACATAGGGGCAGGTGAGGCAGCTTTCTTTGGAGTCCCCCCAGTTAAATATCATTTGGGCTTACAGTCAATGATGTGCAGCAATAGCCAAGGTACATATTTCATTTTTACAGAACTGTACTTTTGCTCGTCACAGCAACTGTGAAGAGACTTGACTAATGCTATGCTTAACCTTTTAGATAAGATCCGTTACGGGAAAAGAAAATGAAATCAAACACAGACAAGTTAACAATTTAACCAACCAGGGAAAAAAGAACTACTAAACTGTAGAAGAAAAAGAGGAAATAGAGGAAGTTCAAAACCTATTGGATGCAGTATAATTTGGCAGAGATAGTAAAGCTTATAGATCAACACTGAGAATTTATTCAAAAAAGAATAAACTAGTGAGGTAGACCATTTCTACCTCTCTGATATCTACCTAATGTGCAATATTTACTGCCCCTTTTCATTAATGAGGTTATTCTGAAACGCACCTGTTCAAGAAGTTCCTTATATGTTATTTTCTCTTTGGTATTTGTTACAGGACTGTCATAAATAATGGCAATTTGGTCTCCTCGTCCATTCTCAACATGACGATCTACAGCATTGTAACAGATATTCAGCTCTCCACCTACAAACCTAAAAAAGAAGTTTGAAGTTTGTAATGGCTCGCCTTTCAAACTAAAATGACTTTTTTTTCTTTTTTTTTCTTTCTTTTTTTTTCCTTTAGAATGAGAGCATTCAACAAAAACATAGCTCTTAAAACATTATACTCATTTCAGGAAGTAATTTTTTTACCGTATAACCTCATGATTTACTCAAGAAGCTAAATACAATTCTTAGTGAAAACAGAGTAGTTAAAGGACTGTATCTTAATTGCCTTAACTAATAATCTGCTAAAATTGGTCTTGGTTTAACTTACTTTGCATCAGTCACTGATTTTTATATCTATGGCATCACCAAAAAAGCATAAATTCACAGAAAGTAATCTGACATTATGATAACATGTTATTATCCTACTTTGTACTGGCATGCACACATACCCTTTTCAAGAAGAACAGGTTAAGGACTCAAAATAATCTTATTCATCTCTTGGCAATAACAGTTAAGCATTCAAGCATCTGTAGCTGAATGAAAGTGACCCCAACAGTTATAAGATCATATGATTATAATGCATTTGACAACACTGTTTCACACCAGTGACTCAAAATTCTCTGTAAAGTGGTATCAGTCATAGCCTCTTGAATAGCTACACATTTACAGAAAATTCTCATATTCCAACTAAAAGAACTGTTTCATGAACTTAGGTTTACCTTTTTTGTCATTTTACACAGAAAATGAAAATTCAAGTGCAGCATAATCCTTGAAGTTCAAAAATACAGACGGTACCTAATACAAAGACAATTCTACTTACTGGAACATGGCACAGTACCTAAAAATTAAAGTTCACACTAAATGATGCCCTTTTTGTTTCCTATCTGCACATATCTCTCTGCAGCAAAAATAGCAATATACAGAAAATACACAGTTGAGAGTTTTCAAAAGGTTCTTTGGGGACAATTGTACAGTGATAACATATTGTTATAATGCAACTAGAAATAACAGATGGCCTAAAGTAACCCACTACTAGTTTAAAAAAATTTTTTTCTTCACTTCTCCTGTTTAGAAAAGGACTGCTCTAAATCAGGATATTTTATAGGCGATAGTCTTTATTGTCCAAAAATGGCAATTATTAAATTAAAAACAGTTATGATGTTTAGGATGCAGCAATCCTACTGCAACTCCTTTGCAATGCCATCAATAAGGAGAAAGTGGGGACTATGGAAGTCACAAACTATTCTGTACTACAAAACCCTTCCCATAAAAGAAAAACCACATGAATGATAAAGGATCTGGAATTGTTTCACATAATATAGAGAAACTCTGTATTACTGTCATACAAGTTATCTAAGATTCATGTCATTCATTGATTTTATATCAAATCACTTTAGGACGATATGAACAAGGGAATCCTTGTTGGGCTATGCATATTCATTTAAAAATGGTTAAAACATGAGCAGGCACCAGAGCTTTGATTCTTCTAAGGATACATGGCAACATCAACATCACCACATGAATTTTTAGCAATCACTTACAAACAAGTATGTGGAAGGATATAGCTGTAGGCTTAATCAAATACCAAGACTAGAAGGTGTGATGAGAGCTTTGCTACCCTGTTCAGAAGGAAAGAGGTTCTCATGGGATCAGAAAAATGGAGATGCATCTACTATAAATGCAAGAATTTGGCTTCCCTACTGTCACCCAAGAACATGCTCAGATTCTGGCTGACAAATGAAAGCTGAAGAGCTGTCCTGTGCTGCTGCAAGTTTCTGTTCCAGTGATTCTCACACAGATGAGCACCTGTGAGGAACTTTAATTTGCATGGCTTGAGCTGAAAAACAGCCGCATGAAACCAGGACCCTTGTTATAAGGACATCAATGAGATGCTTCCATTTAAAATAGTGGTCTAGAATCAGAAAGAAAATATTCCAATAGACTGCAGAAAGACCAGAAGTCGATCTGCAGGATGTTTGTAAAAACTGCCAGTAAGTCCTGCCATAATAAGCATATGCTAATCTGTTGCTAACCAGATAATTATCTCAACACATCTTACCAACTGAATCCAAGTCTGAAGAACCTTATTGTATGCTGTGTTCCTGAAGATGATAATTTAATAACATAAATGGAGTAGAGAAAGAGTAAAACAAATACAGTACACAGTAACAACTCTAACATATAAAAGAAACTACATTCAGTCCACTAGCAGTCTCTTTGAAATGGTTGTCTACTGTCCACTGGTGCTATAGTGGAAAAAAGTGACAGGGTTCTTCCAGTCAAAAATCACACAACTTTAAACTGGCTACAGTATCAAAAGAGTTCACTTCACAGCATCATTTTAAACCAATATTCTGGCAATATCTACCTATCCTTCTCATGTCTTTTTTTTCCCCACACATCCATGAAAGCAGTACCCTTTGATAATCTATATTATGTCAGATAACTTAGCTCTATTAAGGCATCTTCTTAATAATTTGAGTGTGATTACCTACAGCAGGACCCCCTTGAACCTCTCTGCTTACAGCAGTCACCGAGGACACATGGCCTCTCTGTTCTGCACCTCCCATCTCGCCCCAGCCCTGAGGTCACTCAGAGTTTCAAGGACATGCACTTGCCTCTTAAGTGGTGCCTCAAGGAGCCTCAAGGACATGCACTTACCTCTTAAATCATACTTTCAAATTACTACTTTATAGTAACATCTAAAAAGCATAAATAGAAAAGGGTTGATTCTCGTGTTTTACTCTCAGCAATTCAGTTAGGTCTCCCAATGCATACAGCTTAACATCTACCATCTATGGCCTGGAAATTTTTACTGCATTTGGTAATAGTTCGGATGTAACAACAGCCTACTTGATAGTAATAAAATAAGTATAGTATTGAAGAACACAACACATAATTATGCCTTAATTCATTTCACTCAAATATTCAAAAGTTATCCCTTAATTTCTAACACGATCTGCTATCTTGAGAATCAAAACAGCTGTATTCAGAGACAATTTTTAGTCTACATGTAACAGCTAAGATGCAAAGCTAATAAAAAAATTGAACAGGGGAAGAAAGAAAAGAAGAAAATGCTCTGAATAAAAATGGCATACATGCCAAAGGAAAGACTACATTAATATTATTTTTCACCACAATTTTTTTAAAAAAGCATACTGCTTTTTCATGCCATGCAGGTTACATATACTTCTCCAAGACAGGCTTGTAGGGGTCAAGTAGTTTTTATTCTTTAAACTCTTTTAGATGCAATGAAAATAGAAGCTGAATAAAATGTTAGACAATATTAGAAAATTTGAGATATTATTATGCAAGTTGATCCTGTCACATTTTTCAAAGTGTAAGCAACATCTGAATAGCAATCTGGGCAACATTTCCAAAATTCAAAGGGGATTATATATTGCACTTATGTCTTGGCATCAGATAAAAAATATATGTTGCAAAATTGCCCCCTGCCTGTTACGAAAAACTGTTGCCACATTCCTAAAGAAATACTTATTTTAACCCTTTCAACTGGTATTCCACAAGATTCCAAAATAATCTGCTCAGTGTTTCACTACCTTCAGCATCAAAATGATTTTTCTTTCTAACACCTAAAGACCATGTTTCCCATGTTGCAATTTAAGACTTCCAGTTTTGACCTGTTCAAAGCCAACTTGAGGAAGTTTTTCAACTGCTTTGCTAAATTCTACGTGGTTTAATATCTAGGTCTCTCTTTCGGCTTTTACACCAAGCAATTTCAATTCCTTTATCCTTTTCTTGACTGATCATGCTTCTTAGCTCTTCTTATTTTTCACGTAGGCAAAACCAGATGTTTTGGTGGTTTTGATGCAGTCAAACCAGTCATTGATGCAGTTTAGAACAGTACCTGGGATTATTGCTTAAAAAAAACAAGTCAGGGGATGGTGACAGTGATCACTTACTTTCTGGAAATCATTTTGCATTCCACTGACATAATACTTATATTTCCAATGGCAGAAAGTGAAGAAAACACTGGGGCACGTTGCACATTTCTTTCATGCTCTTACTGTATTCAGAGAGGAAGAATTACGTTATGCCTACATTTTAAATACAGTAACAGCCTCCTTCAACTTCTTCAACTAAAGTAAATAACATTGGAAAATATATGAAAAACATCTGCTTCTGTAAGTCTCAGATTTTGCAATCAAAAGCAAAGATAATGAAAAAAAATACATATTTCTAATTTACCTAATAAAATTACTCCAAAAGAGGAAACAAATTCTAACTCAAGAAGCACATACATGAACTTCTTAATATGGTCTTTCAGGTCTCCATGAACAGCTTCCAAGGCAAACCTCTGACCCAAAGCTCCATCTTTACCCTGTAAAGACAGCAAGCTATGTTTTTGCTTGGAAGCCTGGCCTCTTTCTCAGTTGAGTTCCCTTCTCTGTTTTCTCTTCAGCCTGTCCTCTGAAAGACCCTCTTCTATGTTCTCTTTCTCTTATATTCAGTCAAAGAACTTGCCCATCTGTCATCCTGCTGAGCAGACTGAATGCTATTAACCATTTGGGACTTCAGAGGCATTAAAGTACAACACTATCACATACAGCCTGCCATCCCTTAAAGTGAACTTTAAAATAAAAATAAAACTGTATGTTGCACATTAAGATACTTGTTTACATAAATTTGAATTGCTTAAGGTTTTATTATCCACAGAGCAACGGGTGCCTGGCATGCAAACAATTACAGCCTAATGCTGAGTCTTCAGACTTGCACCTTTGAATAATGCCACAGAATCACAGACTGGCCTGAGGTTGGAAGGGACCTCTGGAGGGCACCTGTTCAGGCGGGTCTGTGGCATCCCACTCTTAAGGGGGAGGCAGAACCTAAGATTCATAAATACTCATGGACGAAAAGAATGACCGAAAGAATGACCAAGTCATTCATTTTGCAGACCTTGGTCTGCAAAAATTTACTAAGTTTTATTAGTAAATTCCACACATTTTGTACAGAAATGGGTATAAGTTAGTCCCTGATACCTAGTATAAGCATATGGCAGTGGGTTTTGGATAAAGGTAGGGTGAAAGGTAAAAGAGAGAGATTAAATAAAGAGAGGGGAAGAGAAAGAAAACAAAAAAGAGAGAAAAAGAGATCACCAGTCCTGGCTGCAGGACTGCAGTGTTGAGCCAGCTGATGGGCTGCCCAGAGACCTGATGCACAAAGGCACCTCAGCTTTGTGGGTGAGGGTACCATTTTACAAATAAGTTTCTTGCTTTCTATGCAAATTAGTTATCATGCACAGTCCATTCTTCTAGGCCTTTGGGTCAGAGGGCTTTGGGGGTCCTTTGGTGGTCCGGATCCCCCCTACAGTCCATGCTCACTTCTCAACCTTATTCCTGCCCTGTACTGTGTTGTGCTTATGTCCAGGAGCTAGAACAAGGACGTTTGTCCCAGAAAAGTGCTGCCCAACTGCTGTATGGGCCCCTTCTCCAGCCACATCCTGCCCTTTCTCAGTGTTGTCATTACCAGCAGTCCTTGGTTGGCTCCACAGCTATCTGGCTATTGGTGTTTGGGACAAACACATTATCCCCCTTATCTTCTAGGCTTCTACAAGGTCAGCCTGGAGTCAATAGACCAGGACCATGCCCAGATGACATTTTAATATCTCCAAGGACGGAGATCCCACAACCAACTCTGTACCAGTGCTCAGTCACCCTCATATTAAAAAAGTGTTCCCTGATGTTTAAAGGGAACCTCTTGTGCTTTAGTTTGTGCCTGTTGCCTCTGGTCCTGTCACTGGACATGACTGAAGAGAGTCTGGCTCTGTCTTCCACACAACCTCTCTTCAGTTATCTGCCCACATTTAACAAGATAATTTCAGTTTCTGTATCCACCGAAGAAGAAAGATGCAAGTTAAAAAGTAAGGCTAGAAAAGACCTTGGAAAACAAGTCTGACTTTAGACTGTGGAACATTCACTTTTCCCTCTCATAAAGCCAAATAACTTCCACCTGAGAAGTCACAATGCATTACAAACACCTAACCATGTTACTTGCAGCAAGCAAGCTTATCCTGCTCAGCAAATCAAACCACACTTGTTTGACAGAATCTGATAGCAAAACTATATTCCTTTGCACGTATGATATTCTCATGCCTTAGTTTTTCAAAAGTAACCATTGTACTGATTTCATTACACTGTTTGGGAATGCCACAGTCAATGAGCTTTACTCATCTTTAATTATAGGATCACAGAATCAATTAGGTTGGAAAAGACCTTAAATCATCAAGTCCAACCATTAAACCCAGCACTGTCAAGTCCACCACTACACCTTGTCCTTAAGTGCCACATCTACACATCTTTTAAATACCTCCTGGTTTGGCAATTCCTTCACTTCCCAGGGCAGCCCGTCCTAATGCTTGACAACCTTTTCAGTGAGGAGGTTTTTCCTGATATGCAATATTCGTAACATCCAATATTTCTAATATCTAAACTTCCCCTGCTGCAACCTGAGGCCATTCCCTCTTGTCCTATCACCTGTCACTTGGGAGAAGAGGCCGACCCTCACCTGGCTACAACCTGCTTTTAGGCAGTTACAGAGAGCAATAAAGTGTCCATCCCCTGAGACTCCTCCAAGCTAAACGCGCCCAGCTCCCTCAGCTGCTCCTCATACGACTTGCTCTGTAGATTCTTGTCTAGACCCTAATTATGCAGGCAATCCTACATGGCACTGAAAAGTGCCATGACCTTGAGATCAAAGTCAGTGGATCCTATCTATCCATTTTAGGACTTCTGACTGTTACACAGCCAATCCTGGTTGGGTGTTGCTTATAACAACCGAAGTAACATAAACAATTTTCACTACTTCAGGTGTCAAGCAGTGACATCAGACACCAACAGGAAACCAAGCTCCATTCTACTGGTTCTCTATCTTTTAATTTGCACAGATTTGAGAATGACTAACATTTTTACAATTTTTAGTATTTTTAATTTAAAACAAACCAAAAAAAAAAAAAAAGGGCAAAGAAAATCAATGTACCAAACAAAGATGACCCTTATCCTACATTGCCTTTTATATTCTGCATTACCTTCTTGAGAAAAGACATAAACTTGCTGAAAAAGAGGCAGTGGCAGCAAACAAAAGAATTTTAACAGTAAACTACCTTTGAGAAAGTATTAAAAATCCTAAACAGGAATTTATGATAAGGATATAGTATTCTTCTTAGGATAGTTCACCATTCACTGATGAAGATATATATTACAATGCCAATGCTTTTGCCAAACATTACCTTAACCACAACATCTAAATTATGACCTACTTAGACAGTATGTTAGATTAAACAATCCTGAAAGCCACAGTTTATATACACCTGTGTTTTCATGTACCTGCCTCCCCCTGAAAGCCAGGTTTCCTGTATTCACATTCCTCCAGCACCTGAAGCCAGGTTTCCCATATTCACAGCAACTTGTTGCCAGTTCAGACCCAAAAGGGGTCTGATAGTGTCCTGGATAGGAGAGCATCAGGCACACTCATCCACATCACCCAACCACACACAGACTCACACACGCACAGGTCTCACCTGCCCGAGTGCACGCTAACACAGCCTCACACCCCACCACGCTCATCCATGCTGCTTTAATCATTAAGTTAGACCAAGTGCAATCATTAAACGCTTTCAAGCTCCGCAGCCGTGTCCCCCATCAGCGATGGCACTCTGACCATCCCAGAAAATGCTGGGACAGCTCTGCCGTAAGCACATGACCCCCAACCCAGCAGACGCGCAGCCCCCTGGGCAGGCAGCCCTCCGGCCCCGCTACAGCCGAGCTGCGCCGCCCGGCCCCGGCCGTACCCCAGCCTCCGCACCGCACCGCACCGGGGCACTCGGGTACTCACCAGGAGGCGCTCCCCGGGCCGCCCCTCTCCAGCGTCCGGACCCAGGGCTTGTACCACTGGATCTGCTCAGCAACTTCTCCCCAGACCTTCTCGGGTTCCGCTAGGCAGGACCGAAAAACTTCCTCGTAGTCGCCCAGCACCCGGGAGGAGGCGGCGCGGCTGCCGGGAGGCGGGCGAGAGGCAGCGGTGGGTCGGCCTGGGAGCGGGACCCCCGCGCAGGGCCGGCCCGGCCGCCGCCAGGCACCGCAGCCCCGGGCCGCCGCCGCCCCGCTAAGTTTCGGCAGCGCCACCAGCCTACTCAGGAAACCCATTTTCTGCGCCCTTAGCGGGAGAGCGGCCGCACTGGTTTCGCTAAGGCTCCAAGAAGCCCTCGGACGGCACGGGACGGAGCGGCGGCGGCTCCCGGGGGCCGGCGGGGCAGGGAGGAGCTGCCCCCGCGGCGGGCAGGGCCGAACTGCCCCGCCCGCGCCCTGGCCCTGCCCCCGGGTGCCGGCGCCCCTCGGAGCTCCGGGAAGCGACGGGGACAGGGACCTGAGGGTCACTTCAGCTGTGGCCGCAGCCGCGCCGAGCGAGCCGGGTGGTGGCCGGGCTGGGGCTGGAAGCGGGGCCGGGGCGGGCGCCATGACGGGGCGTCCGGACCCGTCAGATCTTGGCAGCGACCGAAGGCGAGGGAGAGATTGAAAAGTGAGACACCGACACCTCAGAGTATTTGTGACTTACAGGTCTGCGTGACACGTAGCCAGAGTACTCCTCAGGTATTTATTTTGAAAGACATTCTTGCTTTGAGAAACTTCCCAGTGACAAAATGAGGCATACTGTTTGCGCCCGAGGAAAAAAAATAGTTAATTCTGTTTTCCAGAAGATTTCTATCATCTGTAATGGCTGTTATGTTTGCTCATTATGGCGTATATTTAGAAATCCTCCCTGAATTTCAGTGGTAATGTTTCAGAGTATTATAATACATAAGTCAGCTAATCTGACATAGTCTGCCACCAGCTTCAAATGTTATTTTATCACTTACGAAATTATTTTAGTGCTCTAATAGGTCTATCCATTACAGGTCTCTCAGGATATTCTTCCTGCAATCACATTATAAAAATGTCATCTGGCAAAGAGGACCTCTATAATGTGTTTTATATTCATTAAGAACTTAGGCACCTGTTTCCTGATTGTTGTTGAATTAGTGCATTAAGAACATAACAATATATCACATTACAGGTAAAAGAATAAGGGGATGAGAAGAAATAGGCTGTTTACCCACTACAGTAGGTTTAATACATTAAATCAATGTATTATCCCAGCCCAAAATACATGAGGGGTGGAGTTCGTCAGAAGTTTTAGGTCATCTTCAAAATTCCTAATCGTCTTTCAGCATAAAGACTGGTTGCTGCTTCTGTTTTTCAGGTCTGTGTAATCAGCTCACAGAGTTCCCCCTGGCTTGTAGAGGCTATTGCCCCTACAAGCCCAGTGCTGTGTGAACTACCACACCTCACTCTGCTCCCCAGGTATGTCACAATAACAGAGCCCTAAGTAGCATAATGGGATTTCACAAAATGCTCAAGTTAAGAATCAGAGACTTATTTCTTAAAAAGAAGTTAAAACCCCCCCAAAGCTCAAATGCCTGAAGGACTAACTGGACATTTTATGAAAAAGTTCCCTACTGCCAGCTGAAGGCTATAGCATGCCGACAAAACAAGAAAATAAAAAATACTATTTATATTTTTATTTTAAAAAGTACTTGTTCTCAAATGTAATAATTTTATTATTACTTTTGAGAACACTGCGTTTGCCCACACTTTCATTGCTTTGACAGGACATTTGCTGTCAACAGAGTTTGCTAGCCAATGTTTTAAAAGAAATAAAGAAAAATAAAGCGAAGCTTGCAGATACTGTAAATTCTGTTGACACCATGAGAGCCTGAAATCAGATAACGCTGCTGGATGCTCGGTAGTGCATGCATTGTACAAATATGCTTGAAGAACACAGCTTCCCAGTCAGGTTACACATAGTTGATCTTAGCACTTAAAAAATATCCCCAGAATTATATTTTTTATTTCCTACCTTTATAATGGATAGGCTAATTTTGACTTAAAATAACAATTCTGATTGAAAATTATTATGGAATCACGATTATATTTTTTTTGTGTGCCTGCTGAGAAATCATCACACATGGCCTTAGACTGATGTTCGCAATCCCACTATGTGGATGAACCCAGTGCAATGACTGCCAGAACTGGGCAACTGGTGGATTTAACAAGAGGTACCAGTTGCCTCAGCCCAGTTTGTGAATCCCACTTCCCCAAATCAAATTGTTAGAGCTGCATTATGTCCGCTCCCAAGGAGTAACCCTTCATACTAATTGCCTTACAAGTTACCTTCTTTGGATCACCAACACTATGATGCCCATCTAGTTAGGAAAAGACTAATAGCAATTTCATGCAGCCAGCCTCTGGGTGGTGATAGCAATCTGTTTCTGAGCTGGAATAACATCTCCCTTTTCCCTAAAGGGGAGAAAACTGTGGAGGCCAGGAGAGCTAAAATATTTCAGTATATGTAACAGGCTACTGTGTAGGCGTTAACACTGAATGAAGCATCCTGAGCTTTGAACACCTAAAGTGTTGTGTCTGGTGATGCCTTGTATTTCTTGTGGTGTTGAAGAGCAATGCTAACCATTTGTCCACTCTGTCCCCATAGTGTATTTAATGTGAAGGTATACGTATGAAGCAAAGCAAAGTATTAAGCAAGGTAAATGCTGTGGTATTCATTTTGAATATATGTCCTACTAGAAATGCTACACTAGAGGCGTAGGGAGTACAAGTGAACTTAATCAGAACAAGAAGTGCATTAAATTCTTATTTTATCTAACATTCTACTGATGGAATGCCTCCTGAAGGAATATTTCTAATGAGTATCTGTGGAACATATTTTGTTAATTAAACTCATCACACCCCACACTAATAGCTAAGAAGGTAAAGAAGGGATTGCTAATTCTCCCAACTGCATGCTATTATTTAAGCTTCACTTACAAATGCCATTATAGCAGATTTCTGAACTGATGAATTTTCCCTCTAAGGACTTTTTTTCTTTTCTGCAAAATGTGATGCTCCTGAAATTTACACTCAAAGAATTCTGAAGTAATGTCAAGTGATGTGTGTCACAATTATCCTTGTAGCTGTAGACTTTCTTGAAAGACATACGTATGTTTCTAGGCATATATCTAGCAAAGAACAAACTATGAAACATGGCCTGGTACTTCTGCAATTGCAAAAAAATCTTATCTGCAGCCTTTATTTTGTTTAAAAAAAGCTTTTTCCATGCAACTTCTATACTTTAGTGTAAGCCACACGTGTTTGAAGATACATGTACCCTGAAAACAGATTAGCAGAAAAGTATTACAAGTACCATCTCCTGTATATGAAATGCTTTGACTGTCCTAGCACACAAGACTTGTAATTCAAATTTCAGTTAGAGACCTTTCACAAGCACAAAGTAAAACTGTAGTTACAGAATTTGTACATATGTTAAATTACTTTGCTATGGTTGTGTACCACCTTTTGCGCAACTTTTAGATTGTATTTGTCTCAAAACACTGCTAGTCTTGTACGAAACGAATAAGTTTCAGAGTCCTTTATGTCTCTTATATCCAAAAAAGAAAGGTGGTCACAGTTTTCTAAAATATGCAGTAGTGTGCAGTTAAGTTCAATCCAAAATAAACTTTTCTGTTTTCATGAAAGGTGATGGAAATAGTAACCGCCACTTTCTAAGGTACATGTTTAATATCGTCTTAGAATATTAAACATATAGCAGCTTTTTTGAAATTTATTAAAACTCTTGAACAAAATTCTAAATAATTAAATTATTACTTGAAAAAAAATTATGTCCATGATCAATCACTCCTCTGCCCACTGAAATGCTGTGAATTTGTGACCTTCTGTTTATTTCTGTCTCTGGAAATGAGTGTTTGGTGTGCTGGGAGATAAATGATGAGGACTTATAAAAACCCTAAAAAATCTGTCTTTGCAGGCAGAAGCCACTTCTTACGGACATCTGGAAAATGCTGAAATCAAAGTCTGACTCAATCCAGGTGAAAATGAGTTAGAGATCCTCTGGAGTGAAAATGTGATTCTAGTTTCAATTATTACTGTTATCATTTGGTTACTCTCTGAGGAAATCCTACAGTTCAGGACAGCCTGTATTTCATTCATTTTTTTTCCAGATCTAAGTTCTGTTTCTGAAAGTATCTTGAGCTTTGAAAACATGAGAAACAAAACCACATAGATTATTTAAAGATTTCTTTATTTAAAAACAAACCAAAACCAAACACACCATCTAAAAACAAGCCAAAGCCAAAACCAAACACACCAGGTAAAAAAAATCGACCTCATATTATGTCACCTAACAAATCAAGCCTATGAAAGCAAAATACTTCATGCAAAAGCAAAATTTATGATAACTTCAGTATTTAGGCATGCTAGAGGAAAGAGTCCATGGTAAAGTCCATGTAGAGTGTTATCTTCTGCTTTGCATTTCTGTTGTTGGGGATTAAAATTACAAACTTGATGTAATTTTTATGAAAACTGTTGTTGAACTTTGATTTTTAGGTAATCCATGTCCCTGAGCTGCCCAGCTCCCTGAAAGTGCCAATTATTGATTATTTGTCTCTACAACAGTAAAATCTGCTGTTTTATCCAAAGCTGTTCCCATTTCTTTCATATGCCTCTACCTCTGTTTTCCAGATCACTACACCAGAACCATCACAAGCAAAAGGACTGTTATTACAAAACTTTCAAAATTCAATATATATTCTTTGAAGGGGACAAAAAAACTTCAGGCACTGACATTCTTATTGATGTTTCTTTTGAACTTGATAGCAAAAATAACCATGGATTTCACAACTCTTTTTTTTTTCAGCCAGAAAGTTGTCTTTTTCACAAACTACGAAAAATTCCATTAACCCTCAATCTAAGTGCTAGTGTTAATGTCATTATAGTCATGAAAATTATTTTTAAATTACCTGTTACATAAATATTTCTTATCAGCAACACTTTCTGAAATAGAGAATACAACCCAAGAAATACGAATAAGTTAGCCAGTACTGGAAGAACACTATGCTTCAAAATTAAGATAAGTCCTATTTTTAATTTTCAATAAATAAGATAAAGCAGGAAAACTGATTTTTCCCACTATATCCAGTCTTGGCTAGATCAAAAGTACAGTGATTCTGTTTTCTGTTTTGGAGGGATGAAGAGGGTGAGGGCGGATGTGGCTTGCATGTAGGAAAAGGTGAAAATTTTTTAAAAGCCACATATGCTTGAGATTTTCAAAACACCCCCTAAAATCTACTACTGAGCTGCTTTGGCACTCAAAGCTCTGCATTTCACATGAGAGTCTGGGTGCACAAAGTGCAGAACTTGCATTATTGGTTGCACTAAAGACTCACAGAACATGCTCAGGAGCACGGTTAGTTGGCACAGCTTTAGTATTTATCTCGTTATTTGTCACATCCCTTTGCAAGAAGCTGTCAGTCATATTGCCAGGGCAGCAAACTTGGCTAGGAGCCTGGCCCATAGCAAATTATCATATCAGCATGTACTGAAGGGCCTCTTTTTGTAGAACCAACATCAACTTAATCTGCTCCATTTCTGGTTATGTCCTGAAGTTTCATTCTTGCAATCCCATTCTCAACAGTTGCTGGATTTTGTCCTTGTGACATATTTCATGATCCTTATTCCACTACAGAACTGTTCCCTATATGGCAAGAAGAGTTAATGTCCAGACACCATGGTGATGTGCTGGTTTAGTTCATCTGCAGAATTGTCTTGCAAACAAACAAGAAATTGACACCTAAACTGACTAAGTGCAATTTTAATAACATATTTCATTGCAACTCTCTTTTATTACTGTGTGCTGTATTTTTAAGCATGCAGGATTATCCAGAGCCATACAACAAATAATTCTGTGAATTTTTTGAATGATCCCACTTTTGAGTGGCTCTGACTGGTATAGAATGGATGAAATTTCACAGCAGCTTAGGGAAGAAATAGTAGCTGTCACTCAGTTTGCCCCAAATAACATCAGTAATAATCTCTGAAAATAGCTTTTTCTATAGCTCATCTTGCAAATTAGCATGTCACAGGATTCCTGAAGAATCTAAATAAGAAAAATAGGCATGAATTCAGGCCCAAGAATCATTGTAAAAGCCAGAAAAACTCTTACTGGTAAGCCAGCAGCAAAACTGTGTGCCCAAATACATTCAGCTAAACATTCAAGTCCACATTTTCTCATGGTATCACTCTTCTTTGGTGCTGAAATAGGCTGCCAGATGTTTCTATCTGCACGCTCAGAAATCCAATTGCAGAATTAAATTTCATTGCTGTGGTGATTTTAGATTGCAAGTTAAATTTTAGACTCACTAAATTTAGGCCAGAAGTCATTGATTCTAACAGAGCAGAGGCTAAATGCCCACCCCCAAGATACTATTTTTTTATTAATTTAGAGTCTCAGTCATTGTTTTTACTAGCTTAAAATGAGTACAGCAGATTCATGGAGACTAACCCAACTTTTCACAGATCAAGGAGAAATTCAATGTCAAAAGTAGTGGAAAATCTACCATCAGATAACCTCTGGAAGCTCTGTGGAACTGGAAAAAGACAGGAAAACCAATTGCTCTGTTAAAGCAGTGTCATTGAAGTGGATTTCAATGAAGGACACATAACAAATTGAAATCTGGTCATTTGCCTTACCACTTCTGTTCTATTTTTCTTCTCCAAGCACCCTGAAGTTTACTCAAAGTAGCTATGTAGTTCTGATTTTTAAGGGTCAAAGGAAGGACTATCAACATACACACTGCATGTTCAAATATTTGCTCACTTCTGTGAAGGGAAAGCAGTGAATGACTTCTGGGTATGTGTTTTAGGTAGTGTACAATATTGTATCTTCAGGATTTATTTTTCAGTCCTAGCTTTAGGGGGCTTGTGTTCAATATTTCTGCTCACTGGAGTAGCTGGGTTACTTATAAATCTATAGGACATTAATCTGGTTCTTGCTCAGTTATCCAGCATGTTTATTTGAAATTATATAACAAATGATATTTTATTGTGTAATTTAATAGCAGATGCTAAATTTCCCATTCATTTTGAAGATATAGCTCTCTAGTGAGAAAGCCATGTAGTTGTTACCACAGCCTTTCAGAAGGCTGAATTCATGAATATTTGTGTGAAATGTTTAGATATTCATTACAGAGGACAGCTTCATCATCCAATATGACCCTGGGAATTTGTTATAATTTTAGAACCAAGTCTCATGAGCTACACCCAAACAGATTGTTTTATTGGGTGTCAAACCCCAGAGAGCCCATTTAAATTGTTGTGTCTATGTATAATGGTCTCTAGAAATTAGACTCCAAAGTCTGATTTCTTGGCCTCTGGGATTATTATGCTAGCAAAACTGAAGTCCAGGCTTTGTATCTCATGGTGAATATAAAAAAAAAATCTCAAGTAAAAGCTGAGTCTTTACTTTTCAAATAGTCTTGGGTTTCATCTCATAAAAATTTTACATGGCCTCATTAACAGCTGAAAATTATTTTTATATGCAGTTAATGCTTTGATATTTTAAAAAAATCTCTTGTAAAAAGCCACCCTGAAGGATGCCTTTCCCTCTGTGGAACACTATGATATTTCATATGGAACAAACAAAAAGGCATCCTTCCGTGTAACAATTGGAAAAGCCAGATGGAATCTTCAGTAAAATTCAATTCCCAAAAAGCTGACCTATTTTCTTGACAGATAACATATTTAATGAAAGAAGTTAATTCATAAGATTCTATTTTTCCTGTAACAATATTTGCTCAATCTTTACAACATTTATGGCTTGCTCTTTGTCTTTTTTCCTTTTAGTTAGGTAATAGGTAAATGTGGAAAACAATAGCTAAAAACCTCTCATGCTGGTACTAACAGACACAGCAGTAGATAAAACACCATGAATAAAATAGAAAAACTTGCTATTTATACTTGCTAACTGCACCATAGCCAAATGGTTCAGTGTAAATAATTATAGAAACAATCTAGATCCTATGAGCTACACAATCTCTGACCAACGTGAACTACTCTGTAAATTTTAGGAATGATCTTGATATAAAGCGTATGAAACTATTGTGGATATTTTCCAAGTCTAATTTGGTCAGCCATAAGTTTCCATTTCTGGTAATCAAGAATTCTGAATGCTGGGAAAAATTAATTGCCGATTCAACTCTCCTTCCAAAGCTAAGAGCATGGCCTGAATAGGTTAACTCTTTTAGGACAACTATCATATTGTTTTCTGTTCCATCACTACCTAGTTTGTTATGGGGTATTACCAATCTTAAAAATCTTCACATCCAAGAATCCCTATGTATAGGAAATCATTCCAATCATGTACATTTCTTTACATTCTGGTAGTGCAACAGCCTGACTAAACAGAAAGGACAGTAAAAGATATGGATAAATTCAAATAACTAAATTAATTTAAAATACGTTAATCAGAGAAACAAGTACTTCTCCAAGACGTTTTTCTGATAATTTTCATCAGTAACAGTCTTATTTTCTTAGGACTTCCAAACATAAGAACAAAATGTATCAATATCAACCAACAGATTTATTTCCAGCTGTCTGATCAAGAATGTGTTAGGATTAAGACAAATCCCTTCTGACTTCTGTCTCAATACCTGTAGTACCAGTTGAAGCAACAGGACTGTCTAGATTAAACAGCTGAAAAACAGTCATTACCCTCAGCCTCAGTGCTCAGTAAAAAGGCTAATGATAATTCTGTTGTAATTTCAATAATGACTTTCATCTTCATATGCTGAATATTTCTGCATACACTTAAGGCTTTTAGAATTTTTTCAAGGTTACCTCTACATCTATAAACATTTTGCAAATGCATGTTTTAAGGAGGAAAAGGAAGGTGTAATAATATAGAGAGTAAAAACAAGTGGCAAAATCACAAGTACTAGTTTTCTTACTAACTTGTTTGCATCTTACCAAAGGAAGAATTACTTCATTATGACATATCTTCACAAATATTCACCATCTAATTTTGGGGTCTTTCTGTACTTTTTTATCAAAGGATCAGGCAGTGTAACTTCACAAAAAGAAAAAAAAAAAAAGCAGACTCTAGTGTAACTTCAATTTATCAAGCTATCCTAACTCAACTTTGTCACAAATGTTAGAAGCCTTCTGTAAATCAAAACCAACTGCAGCTGTCCTTTGGCAGCCTGAAGCAGCTCCAGCCCACACCTCCTCTCTCATATTTGCCATTGCTAACCTGTGCAGTACAAAGGGGAGTCAGGACAGGAAGAAGAAAAAGCCTCATTTTCTTGTCCAGAGGTAGGACAGTAACTTGGAGATAGGAGCTGGGTTTGCAGTCCAGGCTTAACTCTCAGGGTTATTTCACAGAATTGGAAAATAATTGAATTTGGAAGGGGTCCTCTCTAGGGAAACTGGTCCAACCTTCCTGCATCAGCTGGGCCACCTGGAGTCCAGATTGCTTTTGAACATCTCAGATTATGTGCTAGTGCTCAGTCACCTTCACATTAAAGAGGCGTTTCCTGATGTTTGGAACCACCTGTGTTTCAGTTTGTGTCCATTGCCACTGGGCATCACTGAAAAGAACCTGGCTCCATCCTTCCCTGAGATGGAGGTGAGACTGACCAGCCTGAAGTTTCCTGGGTACTCTTTCTTGCCCTTTTTGAAGATACAAGTGACATTTGCTTTCCTGCAGTCCTTGGGCATTTCTCCCAGTTCCCATGACTGGTCAAAGATTATCAAGAGTGGCCTTAGAATGATATTAGCAGTCTCCTTCAGCACTTGTGGCTGCATCCCATCAGGTCTCATGGATTTATGTATGTCCATTTTACTTAAGGATTCTCTGACCTGATCTTCTTCCACTAAGGGTACATCTTCTTTGCACCAGATTTTTCCACAGTGTCTGAAACCTGGGATTGCGGAAGGACAGTCTTGCTAGTAAAGACTGAGACAAATAGGACATTTTAGGACCTTAGCCTTTCCCATGACCTGTGTAACCATGTCTGCTTGTCATTGAGCAATGGGTCCATACTTTTCCCTACTCTTCCTTTTGTCACTTTTGTTCTTATTGGAGCCCTTGTTGGTTTTGACATCCCTAGCCAGATTCAATTACATTTGGGCTTTAGCTTTCCAAACTTCATCCCTTGGATGCTTGGACAATGTTTCTCTATTCCTCCCATGTTACCTGTCCTTCCTTCTACCTTCTCTATGCTTCCTTTTTGTTTTTTTAGTTTGGCCTTGTTCATCCACACAGGACTCCTGGTATTTTTGTGTGCCTTGCTATTCTTTGGGATAGAGCTCTTTTGAGCTTGAAAGAAAAGGTTTTTGATTTTGCTTAATGGAGTTTGTATAAAATTCCCAAAAGGGAAAAGGGACAAAGCCATTCCTCACCTACTGACTTGCCTACAAAAAACACATTCATGTGTGTGAGGCACAGTCCTAGTGGTACTTGGCTCACTTTGCAAATTACACCACCTGCAGTGTTCCTCCAGCCTTTAAATAGAGGAAGTTCAGAATGCAGGCTTGAAGTTAAGTGCCTCATCTGCCTGAAAATTGATTTGGACAATTTTAAATATTTCAAAATATTTTTTAATTCCATATATCACTTAGGTTAGGTGCCCTGTAGCACTTCAGTCAGTTAAGCTTGAGGACTTTCATATAGAGGAATATATGTTTAGATATTCTGTTGAACTGGAGCTCTCAGAAACCTTGTGAAACTGTGTGCAACACCTGTTAGAATTTGTCCTCATTTATGCAGAGTATAGCATTTTTACACCTGTTTTGCATGAGCCTCATGATAAAATAAGGCACAAAGCAATAACAAATAAATCCTCTTCTTTGTTTTTGAACTTGTGATCTAGAGATGATTCATGGTAGCTCATTAATCAGGCTGAGTTATTTACTCAGTTCTAAGGCTCATGTTGTAATGAATCCTTCACAAGAAAAATGCATACTGCTTATGTTATAGCTGTATGTGCTTGAGAGGGTGTTTGTACTTTGCTGTTGCTTTTTAATCATCTTTAAATTTACTACTTCTTGTAATGGACACTTGTGTATTTATAATAGTATTCTGTTTACTCCTTAGATTATTCATGCCTGAGTGCCCTTGCTGCAGAAAAAGATTTAATGAGCTTCAAGAGGATAGCACTGTAAAAACAGGAAAAATATAAAACAAGTGCCTGCATACTAATGTAAGCTTCTAGCTAAAACACATTATCCAAACCTGTGATGACAGTTCTCCCATGATGTACCTCACTTTTAATAGGATACATTTATTCCTAATTGTACAGTATCTGCTTACCTAATGTCTTTCTAAAGGAACCACACTGTAGCTAAGCATTTCAACAAAGCACACTCTAAAACTGAGATGGTTGTCTGTAACTGGAATCTTTTATATGTAACCAATTCCATGTATTAGCAGGCTCTTCTATTTCACATTTTGGCTTTCAGAAAATTCAGCTGTTTTGTCATGGCGACAATGCAAAACTGCCACAAGGAAATTCTATCTTGCCATATTCATGTTTGAATTGGATGCATAATCCTATAATTTGCTCCAATTGCTTTTGTTCAGGAAAACACAGATTTCATTTAGTTGTGTCTTTTTGATAAAATACATTGTTGTTCCTATCAGTGCTAACTTTATAATTAATCTTCACAACATTTTCCCTAATTATGTTGTCACAGAGCTCAATAACATTTTTTGCTAAAAAAATGGGAAATCGGAATGTCCCATTTGCCGCAAAACTGAAATCTACTTATTTATACACGTTTTATATTTCCTATTTAATTTCTTCTCTCACTCACCTGCAAGGATTTTGAAATTTCTTGACCTTTTTTCCATTTTTGTTCTGTAGGATTCCTGAAGTCTTCTCTGCTCTTGGTAGTGCTACACAGTATCCTGCAATTGGCTTCTAAAGTACATTAAATATGTTATCACAGCAAATCCTTTGATCCTGCATTATTGAAGGCTCAAAATTTTTTTTCACTTCCTGCTCTATTAATCAGGCCTCTCATCCTGCTGTCTTTGAAATGTAAAGTTTGTCTCCACTGACTGCTAAACAAAAAGCTTTCACAGTGCATGCTGTACCTTCACCCATTCTTTAATTCCCTTTACTTTCTCCTGTTTCCTTTTGACTCAAAATTTTGCAAATGAACAAAAATGAACAGGATGAAATCACCTATACAGTATTCTCATCCACCATCTGTTGATGTCGTCACCTGCCTCTTCTTATTTCCAAAGGTTTTTTTTAAATTGTCTAATCCTCTGGTAAAGCACATTGAGATTGAGGCTACCCTATCCCTTGCCCTGTGTTGCCAAAGGTTCTTCCTCCCTTGCACAGAATAGGCTGGCATTGTGCATCTCAAAAAACAATGCTATGAAATGCCTGAAAATACAAATGGAAGTTTTGGCTATGACTTGAGTCTGATACAAGATATAGTGTGCTACTCTTCATTTTGAAATGTTTGTGTATTTATACATCAAGAGGCTTCAGAGAAAGGCCTTTATTCCACATCATCATACTGATGCAACAAAAATAACTTACATTAATGAATATAAAGGTAATCAGTTAAAGTAATGACATATGTGTTGTATAATCCTACACCTCTCATTTTAAGTGGATTTGGGACAGCTCATGTTGCTCTATGGGTAATGCAATCCCAGATATGCCAAAGGCAAAGTTTAGCCACAGAAAAGCACAACATGGAGGGTCCTATCCCCCACCCCATGTGCTGGAGACCTTGTCAGAGTTTTGTATAATTCACAGCTTAAATCCTAAGCATTTGGAAGTGATCCATTCATTGTCCTCTGGAAAAAGTTAGTACCTCCATGAAAAGATGCTTTCACAACAGAATTCCAGTATTCTAGGAGGAAAGCTGACAGTGTGGGGTGCTGCTTCCATGTAGTGCCACTGTAGGATTGCTTTATAGGGCCACACAAAATTAGTCCAGGGCCAGAGAATCTGCAAGCTGTAGTAGTCTCATGACATTGCTATCTCATGGCATAGCCAATAACCATTGACAGAGGAATGTCATGCATCTACCATACTTTTGTGTTTCTGATACTTCCCCTCTATAGACAAGAAAGAGTTTGATCCCCAGGGTCCCTTAGCATTGTTGAAAGTGGTTATGAAAAGAACTGTGTGAGATGAACTCCTGAAAAGGGTTTTTATTGCCAGGCTTATATCTAATAACTTTATCATGGATTCCTACACTGTGCTAAGCCTATGGAGAACTCTAGAAGAGACATGGCAATATCAGCAGTAAAATGAACAGAAAATTGATAGGACTCAAGAGACCAATGTTTACTGCTGACCTTCTAGCAAGAAATTTAAACTGTGTTTTAGCCTCTTCCCCTATAAAATGCAGTCTTGACAATTATCTCCCCTGGAAGTGTTTTCAGATCAATTGGTAAAATCTGAGTTATTAACAATTGCTTCTGTGCAGCAGCATGGTGATCAATGAGCCCTGTATGTGCAGGTTTCAACATCCTGAAGTTCTTTGCCACTTCCATTAGTCACCATGGGCCATTGTCATCAAGACTATTTGAATAAATTTGTGCTAGAAGACTCTGTGTGCTTTGCTTTCTATCTTTGGGCTTTCTGATATGCATTTTCATCCTTTCACACTACTCACAACAATGCAGTCAGACTTGGGGATAACTGTAATGACAAATGACTTTTCAGTTGTCATATTAACTGCTTTTGGCTTCTACATACATTTAATGCATCCAACAAAAAAATCTGAGTAAGAAGATTCAGTCACAATCTAGATGGCAAATCCATTGCTTTCCTCAGAAGGAAAAAACATTGAGAATATGGTGAGTGTCACAAGAACACAACCTTCTCATTCACTTCAAAGCTTCACTCCAAAATTCTTTTCTATTTCTCATCTGGGAATCAGAGTTCTAATATATGAGGAGTGCTTATTTAGAAGTCACATAACAAATTTTAAACATACCCTACAATCATAAGTGTTTTAATTGTAGGGGAAGCCAGTCATAAGATGCATGCAGGGCTATATGTATGTGCATTCCAAACAGAAATGCATTATTGCAATAGTTTCTAGGAAAACCTGTCTTGGGCAATAGAGAGTATATTTAAATTAGCAAGTCATGGGGCACAATGGGAATAGATATATAGAATGAAGAATTTGGTGCTGAGACCCTTAATGGCTAAAAGACACTTCTTTTTTTTTTTTTTTCAGTATCAGAGCATTTGATAGCTGCCCTAATGTTGATAATGATGTAAGAACTGGTACGTTGATACCTTCTAGTTCTGATGGAGGAGTGAAAGAAAGTGTCAAAGGAGTGAGAAACAGAATTTTTTTAACAAATCAGGCAGCTAAAGAAGTCAATAATTAAAAGACCAGATAATTGAATATATTGACTTGGGCTGGTACAGAAGAGAAACTCAGTGAATCCTGTGCAGATAGGAACAAAAGGCAGAGGCAGCATATCTCACCCTCCTTCCTATGTGCAAAGAACACAGAAGAAATTTAGTCACCCTTCAGCATGTATCACAATATTTGTCCAACCACAATGAAAATGACCACGATCAGAAATGTCTTTTTACTGAAAATAATTTTGAAATAGAAAGAAAAACTTCAAAAAGCTTTTTTGTAGAATCAACTTTTTTTGTTGCAATCTATGATTTTATCTGGTGCAATTTGATTTCTGGTTGTGGGGAAAATGCTTAACTGCAAAATTGAACGTTATATTAAGATCGTTTTATAGCCAATCATGGAAATTATTTCACTCACATTAAATCATCTGCTGCTGGTTCTGTTTCCACATGACATTTTTGTAAGCTATCTTTGAAACATTTAGTATTCCTAAAAAAAGCCATGATAAAGTGATGTGGCCAGGAAAATATTTTTGTAATCACGCTTGCTTTTGGCTAGTATCTGCAATATTTCATTTAATCCAAGTATAAGAAATGCAAAGCCCATCTACAAAAAGGAATATCTTTTTCTAGTTTGGACATGACACATAAATATAAGGTGAATCCTAGTAGTAAACACAGAACTTCTGTGGACCTCATAGCTGCAAAAATCTTTTTCCATAATGTGAGGAACCTGAGGTGATAGTCTTGGACCTAAGTTAGAAGCTGAGTACTTTTTAAGGCACAAAATCACTTCCCCAACAATACTTAGGGTACACTGTGCTAACCATGAGAGCTCCACTTTCTACCACTCCTTACTAATGGTCAAAACTGTTAATGCATTCCCTCTGCATCACTTTCATGACCAAAGCATTATCAGTATACAGGATACTGCTTCATAAAATTCTATCAGTGTGGAAGTGAGATGTTATTGTGCATTTCTTACCAAATTAGATCTCCTGATGTTTTTCCCTTTGAACATCCTGCATCATTTCAGAGCAGTACACTGCATTGTCTCAGTTAAAAATTACTGATTCCCATGATGATTTTGAAATTAACACTTCTAATGAATATATGACCTTTGCTGAACCACAAACCAAAAAGAATGTGGTCAATTACACTTTAAATGCATATTTCATATGTTGGAGATCTGAGGAGAGCTGAGTTGCACACAAGTGAGTACTACAGAGCTCATCACTGAGCAGTCAGGTCTTAGGACAACCAATATCAGCTGTTGGATGTTCACCTGGGAGTTCAAAGTATTCAGCAGTTTCCCAGTTACCACCATGCCACTGCCAGTCACAGGAGCTGCGCTTGATCTGCTTGTAGATGTATGTAGGACACACAGGTGGGTCACCTGTGATTTTGGTCTTGCTCAGTGGTGTCAAGGAGAGTCTTGCCTACAAAAGAAGTATAGGATCATCTTACACCAGTAATGATCCATGGAGTTTATTTCCAAATCAGTGAAATAAATAGATTAGATTTGGCTCAGCCCAAGAATAGAATGCATGCTCGGTGGACAGAGGGAAGTGGAAACACCGTAACATCCCTACTGGCAGAAACCCTTCAAATCCTTGATATTCAGGGTAATCAGGATATAGGGAAGGATCTGGAGTAGCTCCTTTTAAAAGGAAATGTTGTATGGCCATAGGTAATTTAAAAAAATTGTCATCTACCAGCTTCAATGAAAATTGGTTTACAGCATTGTAACTATAAATAATGCACTATTGCTTTCCAATTTTAAATAGAAAACTTTTCACATACTTTATATTAGCATTATATATAGCAAATCAAGTATATATATATATATATATACCAAATCAAGTACAAGTATAATCAGCATTATACTTGTATTCAAGTATAATAATAATTCATTCAATAATAATTCATCAACAATTCATCAATTCATTCAACAATAATTCATCTTATTGAAAAATAAAGTTATCACTAAGACCAGGCTTTATTTAAGATTTTCACTTAAAAATACCATAAACCCTAACTTTGAAAGAAAACATGTCAACAAATTATATACCTTTAATTATACTTTTTTTTTTTTTGCATTTAAAAAGAATAAAAACTTTGAGACACAGCTTTTCTCATTTGGAATTCTTTAAGTGTTTCTAAGGATGAAGTGGCTTGCTGTTTTGATATTGCTGGCACTTAGAGAATTATCAAAACTCAAGCCTTAAAAATGTAGTTAAATTTTCTCTAAAGGTAACAATATAATCACTTTTTTAAAAATTGCCATTTTAATGTAAGGCAGTGGATATTTTTAATGTAATGCACCATTAAAGAAAAAACAAAATCAAAAATTTTTAAAATAGCCTTGGCTTATGTCTAAAATATACTCCATTATCCAGAAAGACTTACAAGAAAAGTAATACTGAAATTCTCAAATACAAAAGAAGGAAAAGCAATGCAAACTGACTTCATAATACTGTACTTAATTTCTGTTAAGTGGTATAAATTCTTCTCTTTTTTTCCTAATTCTTGTATATTATGTTTTGCTGGTGATTTATTTGTCCCAATTATAAACTCCTATTTTGCACTCTCTCCATGTTCTTTCTTGCAGAAATGAGCATGTAAAAAGTTTTATTTATTTATTTAATATAATATTTATATTATACTTTTTGCCTTATTTTATGAGAAGAGCATAGGAGAAATATTTGTCAGGTTCAAACAATATCTTCTAAAAATTTCTTTAATAGAGCTGCAGTGGTTCATTCTTTCTGAGTCACTTGTGACATCTAAACACTCATCAGCAAAAATTGACCCGCGTGATTTTTGTTAGTCTCATTTTCAAGTTTCCTAACAATTCCATTGCGCTGAAATAGAGGTGGTGGTGGTGGGTTGTGGCAGGGGAAGAAAGGAGTTGGAGTTTATTCTGTTGTGGTTTGGTTGCATTTTTTGACAAAACATTGAATGGCCTTTCTATGAAAAGATAACTGTTTCCTTGTATCAAGCAGCGCCAAATATTTATCATCCCTGTCTTTTTTCTCTTCTCTGAATCCATATCATACAGTGATTCATAGTCTAATTCTTTTATACAGTACTTGGTCAATTATTTTCCATTCCCAACTGGAAAATAGAATTTCATTTTAGAGAAGTAGTACTTTACGAATGTGAATGTTCTGCACCAGGGGTGGGGGAGGCAGAGACAGAGAGAGTGAAGGGGGTTTTTGTGGATCTCAGTAAAAAAGACCGAACAAAAATGTCATACATAGCAAGTTTGATAAGATAGAATAGAAAGATTAACATAGATAGCGAGTAAATCTTGGATCCCATCAGGTGCTGGGAAGCACACTTTCATACACCATCAAACAGATCACAGATGGATTTTCTCCCAGCACACTGTTCAGTTCCCATCTGTGGATATGTTCTTTCTCCCTTCCCTGCTGTAGTGCCTTGTGTAACAAGTAAAGCTGTGCATCTTCTCCTGACAGGCTGGACTGTTATCTCTGTCATAACATGCCCAGCATGCACAACAGATGCACGTGGGCCACTCCAGCAGATTTCCTTACAGCAGCTGCTCGTGCTTAAACACAGGACCCCACACAGCAAGCATGGCCTGGCTAAGATGGAACTCCTCAAATACAAGGTCTTCTGCAAGACTCCAAATACAATGAAGGACTGAGTTTTGTACTGTTGATTTCAGACTGTTTCCCTATTTTATCAAAATAATACTCCATGAGAGCATCCAAGCCAACTATTCAAAGCTGCCATGGCCTTCTATTTATAATGCTCTCCTTCATCCACCTAGGTGAGTAAGCATCATCTCCTAGGAAAGAGAGACATCACTTTACCTACAGTGCTTTTATGTCAACGTACACATGCATAGGATGGTCTTCCCTGTCTGTAGAGAAAAATCAGAAAACCCACTTTCTTATTTATCACTTTTCCCAGTGTTTTTACTGTGATAGGGTAAAGGATTCAGAAACATGTTCATTTTTTCTTTTTGCTTTGTAATGACAAAAAAAGAAATCAAATTAAGTATTCAGCTGGACTAAGAAAGAATTCACCTGCTTGAGCTTCATTAACTTTCTGTCCCTTCAGGAGTCTGAGAATGGTTACAGATGCACACAAAAGCAATCAGTCCTGGTAACAGAATTGCAAATGTTATTCTTGTTTATCAGGTTCAGAATACAGGTTCTCTGTTTAGCACTCAGAGGCTGTCTGAATAATAAATAAATTCATAAGAAATGACATCTCTGTAATTTTGCAAAATACAAGGCAAATCTTTATGTCAAACAGAGGAAATGTGGATTGGTACGGCAAATTATGTAGTTCTGCTTAGAGAATAAACAGTCCAGAAACAGACTTAAAGTTTGTTCTTATTGGGTGTAAATGTGTGTATTAGCCATTGAACTTCTGCTGCTGAAAAAGATATCAAAAACACAAACATAAAATGGAAGAGAAGCATGTGCATTTTCTACAATCCATTGCAATGTGAAATAAGAAACAGCTGTTTGTTTGTTTGTTTGTTTGTTTAGTTGTTTGAGTCTAGCGGTAAGTGTTCTGCAACGTATATTTAGTACTACTAGAAACAGGGGAACAAGGCCAACATGTATTGTATGCACATATATAAAAACATATAGAAAATAATTTAAAAATCCCCTAGTAATGAAATGGTATTAAATTAATTAAAACATACACCTTCACCTGTAATATCAACAGCATCAAAAGATACTAGAAATTAATGTAGAGTGCTATATAAAGAACGACTAAAAAGATGTGGATTGTATAATTCAAAGAGAAAGAAAAGAAAGAAAATTGTTAGAAATGTAGAAGAAAATGGATAGTGTAAGTAGGTTACTTAGTTGCTTCTATGTACACTCTCAGAGCATAAAGATACATAACAGGCGTTAAAATGAAAGAAAACATGTATCCTATTAAGGATCCATTTCATTCTCACCCCTTCACAAAAACAATTTTTTCCCAGATGGAAAAAGTGCTATGATATTTCACATGCTTTTGCATAGCCCTTTTTTTTGATACTTCATTTCAGTTCTGCCCATCCGCACACCTACACATCACCATTAGCTCCATGACTAACAGAAAATTTAGCAATAAAAGGATTGCCTACTGCACTTGATCTGAAAGCTCTTTCTGTTACATGCAATGATAACAACACAAGGAACCCTTTCATCCAACTCTGTAGAGCAGCCTGATCAAATTATAGTTAGCCTGGGAACCTCGTATTTCATTGTTCACCTTGGTTCACATACCTCTCAGCTATAACACTCCTTAGGCAGGTATGTCCAGTTTTGTTAAAGCCGAAAAGAAAGTTTATTTCTCTATTTTAAACAGTCTTACACAGTTATCATACTCACACTGTGACAGTATTTTACTATAAATGGTCTTGACTCAAAAATAATTGAGCTGCTTCAACCTAGACTGACAAGATTCTTCTTCACTTAGAAACCAGAAATAGAAAATTACAACTCAAAAGCTAATGAGTCACAAAATCATTACATGAAATCAGGCTTTAAAGCAGAAAACATTTTGCAGCCTCACTATCACTGTTGCCCATGCAGCAATACAAGTTAGTAAAAACAAAATTATAAAGGAGAAAAGCAGGAAAAGCAAGAGAGGCTGTTTTGAACATAGACATCTGTAATAGCACCAGTAGGAGTATTGCTTGTAGATCTTCTCAGCTGGAAAAAGAGAAAATGGAACTGTAATAGATTTTCTCCTTCAAAATCTATTCATGTTTCATTGTGGAGGCTTTCCATGAACAGCTTTAGTTTGTTTCAGCATGAACATATCAAATACAGAGTGAGTGAAGGGAATATTTAGACAGTAACAGTAGCACAAACCCAAAAAAGAATTTTGGTAGCTAACATGGGGTGGAGGCTGAAATGGAAGTCTAATGCATTTATTGTTATCACTGTTCTGTGGGACTTGCACAAAAGTGGCAGACATACATATGGGGTACTTTTAATAATAAAATTCAAGGCCAGAATAGTATCTTTCACTCAAAAGCCCAGTCAGCTGAGTTATTTCATTCTGCCATTTCTATATTGAATTAGTTTATTTTACCAATACTCAAACAACTGAATATATTTGCAGTGCTAAAATAACCCTTAGGTGATCTCTGGCATCATACTAGAAGATAGCAGGAAAGCAAGTTTCTGCAAAACAAAGAGACAAGAAAGTACTGAATTTTCATTCCCTGGCTGAAGGAAAGGTTTTCAAACATGACAATACAAATCAAAAAGAATTCCACTCTTTTCACTGAAGGTAATATGATGTAGTAATGATATAAGGAGTGTTGAAAGGGAACTGACTAAATGATATTCATTTATTTTGAAGTTAAAGGAAATGAAACAATTGGTCTTTCATTTCAAGCACCTCAAGCTAACCTGCCACAGAGAAGTAAAGCTGCAAGATTTTATAACTCAATCAAGACCCTTTGGCTCTCTCATTGAAACAAGAAAGGAAAATGGAACTCTGTAGGTGATGCAGAGATGAAAAGTTCCAAGAAGGCCACTAGCAAAGTACCTACTAGTTTCTAAAATTTCCCTTACACATTTCTTTTCAGCTTGCGGAGTATACTCATAAAAAGGCCCTCATTAAGCTCAATTGTTCCTGCTCCTCAGCCTGCATGTGGAAGAGAAACATATAAAGCAGTGCCCATTCAGGGCAGCAAATTTCCCTTTCTTCAATTGTTCAGGGAACATTATTGATCTAAGGTACCGTCATGACGTCAGCCTAGGCAGTAAGTACAATCATGAGGAACAAAACGTAATATTCCTAACGTACTAAAGGGAGAAGCTGCACTACTGCTAAGTGTTAGATAACCCAATACCTCACAAGAAATGTTTATTCATCCATTTGTCTAGACAAATATACAGTGATACAGGCCCATTTTTTTCAGCTCCCAATCAACAGTTGGGTGCTTCTATCCCAACCAGAAGTCCTTTTAATGATCTGGATGCATAATGTTATTTAATATCAAGGACTTCTGAAGATTGTTTCAGAGCGAAAAGTTCCAGAAGAATGATAATGTTACACAGATTCCTGAAATATTAAAAGTTGTTTTGTTCAGAGATAGTATTTCCTTACTTCTGGGTCTGACGGTTCCTAAGAAAGGAGCACAATGGATCATAAACTCCATATGAGGCTATAAAAATACATAAATAGACGATATTTAAAACTTTGCATCAAATTTCTTCTGCTGCTGCAATAACTTTCATTACTTTATTTCTAATTATAAGAATCAGTAATCATACAGATTAAAGGTCATAAAGGTGTGCCATATGCCAGAGTTTGCCTCAGGTAGTGACAATATATCTTTCTCTTCTGCTTTTAATATCTGACTGTTTTGGATCATTTACAAGGACAGCAATTACCACTTTAATTCATTTACTACCAGTAGTGCTGCGAGTTCACAAGGGCCCAAATTACTATCAGAAAATATCCTCCATCTTATTTTTCACTTCTTCTGACAACCACATTTAATAGCTTTCACTTTATTTGTATGACTGCAAATACGGAGCTCATTTTAAAATTCTGTCTCAGTGCAAACTTATCTGCATGTCAACCTATCAGTCTTTCAAATTACTTCATGAATTCTACTGCAGAGACAGTAAGCACAGAATTGTTGTATTCCTTTAGTGAAAACAGAGATTTCTCAAATAGTGGATTTCTTCTCTGGTTTTAGACCTCAGTTTGAACTTCAAAAAGAATTTTGTTTCAGAGATCTCCCCAGTTTGCATTGCTGTGAATCAAACCCATTGTTAGTCATCTCTTAATAACCTCTAATCCCTTTGGCTTTTTATTTTCGTGCTTTTCCATATTACTGAGTTCTGAATCTCGTAACCTGTGGTCTTGGGTGCAACGTGTCTACAGCTGTTTCAGATTTAGCCAGCACTGTATCAATGATCACATACATTACAAGGGGAGTTTCTCTGTTCATTAAGAAACCCCTGTAAGCCAGTGTCGTTACATTTATATTCAAGATGAATATATGAAGATAACACTTCCCATTGCAAAAGGCCAGCTTTGCCTACTCTCAGCATCACACTCACCACCTAATCTCCGTGGGGCTTTCTGACCAGTTTCTGTGAACCAAGAAAGGTCAATATAGTATCTGGGAAACCAACTCTTACAAATTTATTACAAGTAGCATAGTACTGACAAAATAAATACTTACTCAGCTTTTCTGCTGGAATTCTTAGGAGTATGAAACAGACATACACATGAGAGAACAGCGCTATAATTTGTGTAACTTATGCAATGACATGGGGATCAAGTAGACACAAAGACTACTGCTATGTCTGAGCATCACCAAGATGCACTTCTAGTGGAGAAACAGAAGCCTCTGCTCACACGTTAACTGAGGATGTAAAGGACAGAGAGAATGACAGAGAGAAAGGTTTAAGGAAACAGCATGAACAGATCATATATTGAATTCTGAACAAAAAATACCACTGAGAAAATATAAAGTAAAAGCATAAGGGATACTCTGAAAAAAAAAAATAAGAGACAAGAAACATATTATGGCTGCTGAATTTGAAGAAAAAACCAAAATTATTTAGTCTGGATTTTTTTTCTATTATGATGATTTTTAAACAGTCAGCTATATTTTAAAAATATTGTGATGTAGGAACCCATAAAAAGAGATGATGAATACAAGCAATGTAGATAATGAAGACAGAACCTGTGAGCAAGTTGTGGGAAACTCCTCTGCCTCTCCTGGAGAACTGGAAGACCAGGCTTCTGCCCTGTTCCCTTTTATTTAGTTTGGCAGCAGACAAGCATGTCCAATATGACTTATTATTAGCATCTGTCCACCTGACACATCCACTATTAAAAAGTCATTCCAGCCTCTCAAACAGGAAGATTAAGGTGCTGTAAGTGGGTGTATATGTCATTCTTTTTTTGCCTGTGTGTTTTGTCTTTCGTTCTCCCTTGGCTACCAACCAGGACTGCCATTTTCCTATTGCAGTCACCCAACCTGAATGCATAACATGATGGCTCACATCACTATTCATGATAGACCATAACCCCATCTTTCTGACCACACAGGTCAGCAAAGACAATTTGTGAAAATAATTACCGCATCAAAAGCAGCTAGCCTGTAGTAAACTACCAACTCTAAGTGATTTTTATCTAGTTTTTCCTTTAGAAACAGAACAAGTCACTCACCACATAAGAAAGTTGTCTATCCTGACTTCAAAGGCATTGTGTGTCAAAACAGCGCTTTTAGTGAACTCTTGCTATCAACTTCTTCTATAGTGTACAATTGAAATTTCCACAGCTTTAAGGTTCTCAGTTAAATTGTTTCAGCTGTTCATCTTAAGAGCCACCCACTCATAAGTAAAAATGACTACTACCAAAATAAAATCCTGACAGGAAATTAATGAAATTCCCAACTCGCAGCACAAAACTAGGGCTTTATTTTCAAGAGTAGTGGGTTTTTTTCCATTTACTACCTTACTCTTCCTCCATTAAATAAATATTAATTATGCTGTTTATCTATAGAACTGTTTCATTCTCTGTTACCCAGAACTTGCAGTTATCCTTGGATTTGCAATGAAGAGGAGTGTTTTTTAAGCAGAAATGTATTTTTCCATGTCACTTAGAAGTTGCATAGAAAATGATGAAGCAGGCGGGAATCTGCCTGTATTTAATTACGTCTACCATTCTGTCAGTCCTACAGCATTCACCTTTAATTGTGTTCTTTATGTGACTTGATGGTGTTTGATGCTGTTAGGTTTCTAAACAGTATGTGCCATAAATAGTGTTGCCCATGGCACAAGTCTGCTGTGCAGTATTCAGGACTCCCTGCACTAATCAAGTCAGCAGATTCGAAGCTGTCCTGTACCACAAATGGGAAAAAAAAGATATTGAAAACTAACCTTTCTAGTGCTGACCAGATATAGCATAATAGTTGTGTCCCACAAGAAATTATCCCCATCAAACAACTGATTCTGTGTACAAAATTTCTTGCTATGCTAAATCCTTATTGGGGTGGGAAAAAAGGTAACAAAAGAAAAAAGAAGAAAGAAGGATTTATTCCAAAGCCTGCTAGTGATACTTGCGAAGAGCCTTTATGAGTCAGAATGCAAAGTTTGCTCCATGGTGGCTTATTTTGCCAGCCAAGAGGTGCTCTCAAGCTCTGCTAATCAAAAGACTGAAATGGAGCTTTTGGGGTCAGATTGAGCCTATTTCTCAGAAGCGGAGAGAATTTAGTTGAGTTGCCAGATGAATCTTAAACTCTTTCTTCCAAAATACAGTTAGTTTTGACCCTTTGTCGCTCCAGCAGAGTGAAATCTTAGCACAATAGAAGACACATTAGACATGCAAATGCCTATTAATAAGACAGACAGGTAGGTGTGTCTCTTTCACAGTTCAGGAAACTTACCATGGTTTCCGAGGGCCTTATGGACTTCAGAAGCCTATTGCTGAAAATATCATTTTCTAGTTATTTAAAGGTTAGATGACAAATCAGTGAGACAGTTGGCTGCATATTTTTTGAAGAATATTTTTTTTCAAACAGATGTCTTCTAATGCAATGGTTTTATTATCATGGTCGAATATAATTTTTTTATTTGCCTTGTTTAGAAAGCTAAAAATATCACACATCTCTTCTCTTACTTGTTCAATCATGTAATCATATGTAAATGTCCTTCAAAACATTCTTAGTGTATGCCTTAAATTACACTTTATCCTCTTCATGATTCATGACTACCAGTTGTGAATTCTTCCCTAGAGTGCCCTTTGTGTCTTCAACAGTGCAAAACCAGTCAAAGTGCCACTAGCAGTTCTAATAACATAGTCTGCAGGGGAATATATTCAGAACAGATATGCACCCATAGCTATGCTTAACTGGTAGAATCAGAGGCTGGTTGAAGTTGGAAGGAACCTGTGGGGGGACCTGATCCAGCACCCTGCACAGTCAGGGCCACCTAGAGCCAGAGTCCCAGGATCATCTCCACATGGTTTTGAACATATCCACGGATGTAGACTACACAAACTCCTCTGGGTGGCCTGTGCCAGTGCTCAGTCATTCTCACAGTAAAAATGTGTTTCCTGAATTTCAGAGGGAACCTCCTGTGTTTCAGTTTGCCTCTGATCTTGTCAACAGAAATCAATGAAAAAATTCTGGCTTCTCCTCTTTACATCCTTACACTGTGAGCAGTTTCCCCTGAACTGCCTTTTCTTCAGCCTGAACAGCCTCAGCCTTTCCCTTGTAGGAGAGATGTTCCAGTCCTTAAATCATAGTGACTCTTCACTGGACTCTCTCCACCATGTCTGTATGTCTTTCCTACTGGGAAGCCCAGAAGTGGACACAGCACTCCAATCTGTGTCCTCACGATTGCTGAGTAGAAGAGAAATGTGTCCACATCAAACATATACCATCATTTCCTGAAGGTGTTTTGCTACTTCCACATCTCAGGATCAGCGTTTCTAAATTTCTTTTTAAATTACTGTACTAGATATACTAACAGCAATTAATTTAATAAAACAGACTGTGTCGTATATTCAGCTATTCCATGCAACTTTGTGTATGTAAACATCTATGTTTCCTAGCAGAAAGAGATATTCAGAAGGCCCAAGTTATGTTACCTTTAGTATTGTTTCATGCAGTCTCAGCTTGCTCTGTGTTACCATAGTCTTTGTTAAATAATTCAATACTGTACTCTTCACTGTTTGAACTTTCATTTAGGCTGCTATTAGGTTCTCATGTGACAGACAGCTACAGTTCTTGTAAATCTCTTCCTATCTGGAGAAGTAATTTTATTTTCTTACCCAGTGGTCATGCCAACCATGCATATAATTTCCCTTGTCTCCTCTCTCCTTCTCTAAAGACATTTTTCCTGACATATACCTCTTGGATTTCTTAATTTCAGAGAAGATTCATGCCGGTAACTACTTAAATCATCTGCAGATATATCCATTCTCCAGCAGCTGTTTCTATTTAACCATGCTTCTTCAAGGAACGGTCTTCAAGAGACCTGCAAGAATTTTTTTTCTGCTGATCTGTAAAATCACGTGCTAACTTAAGTTTGAATATCTTCTCTTTTTCACTTGCATTACTCTTAGCAATTCTTGGACACTATTTTATAAGGGTAGCAAGATTAACATGTAAACAAATGAGTAAAATATGTCTTGTGTAAAAAGAAAGCTGAGCACTTTCCACAAACAACTACCAAATTTGTGAGCTTAATGCAATTCTCAGGAAGGAAGTGATCTGAAAAACAAACAACACCAGGGCTGTTATTCTTTGAGGACTGGTGTCAGGCATCTATGTCATTTAATAAATGCCCAGGAAAATGGTCATATGTACTTGAATATAACCATGCTTAAATGATGAGTCAGGGTTTCAAGATCTTCCTGCCATCTGCAAACATCTAAGCTGAGAGGTAACTTCAGAACCCTCAAAAATACTTTACTGATTCTTATCACATTTAGATCAATAAGATAAAATTTTATTGCCAATGTGCCAGTAAATATAGCATAAAACTGGATTTTTATGTATTTCAGAATACAGCTGTTAATATTTTCTTTTAAAATACATACTGCTTCAACCTCTCCGTTGCGAACTGATGTTCTTTATTACATCAGTTTTATATGTGATAAATGTATGATGGAACACAAAATTTGGTTGTATTCAAGAGAAGACAATCTTTCTAGCAATTTATTCATGGCCTTGCAAGCATACATAGGACTTACCCTCCTAACAGAAAATTCCCTGTTATCAGAAGATTACTTTTCAGATGTTTGTTACTTTGCTTTGAATATAATAATAACAACATAATTTTTAAACCCCCCACTTTTAATATTATAATAAATTCTGCCAGGAAATGATCAGGCAGGATCTGAATGTTAAATAGAAGCAGCATACAGAGGTTTTATACTACTACCTCCTTTACTTTTAAAAATTAAATACTTTGGTAATGGAATAGTTCAATGAAGCATTCATCTGAAATACCCAAGATTAAAACCGCCAGAATAATTAATACAGCTACTTGTTATGAGGAAATAACGGAAATTGAGGACCAATGAGGAGATGATGTTTTGCTCCTTCATAACAAGAACTGAATTGCCAGTCAGGACTTGGAGGGACCAAGGCTCAACAAATACAGAAAAGTAAAGCTACCAAACTTGCAGAACTGGCTATAAAAGGAAAAGCAGTAGCTTTGATCCTAAAAGTACATCATATTGAAAGCTAAGGAAAAGTTAACAAGCAGTAAAAATTAAAACATTATTAGTTTTAATAAATTAAATGTGTGGTAAAATATTCTCATATACTTTTCATAGATTTCTGCAACTAATAGATGATAGCAACAAATAGTTACCATAGGGGATGAATTACTTTTTATACTAAAATAATGTAGTGTGTAGGAGTACAAGCATGAGGTGACAGCAGGGACATTGAAAGTTTGGGCACAGGATGATGCTGGAGGCCCCAGGGCTAGAAAAACTCTCCAGCAGTCGGCTACTGGTTAGTGAATGAATGTGGGAGCTGTGCAAAACCTGCATTAAGCTTCACAAAACTCAGGTATATCCAGAATATGTAGACCACAACATCTATTGCAAACCCAGATGTGATGCCACATCTCAGATTAATGAAGAAAAAGCAAGGTGTAGCAAACACAAGAAAATGACCCCTGGAGTGAGAAACAAGAAGCTGTTAACATCAGTATCATGGTCATCCTATGAAAAGACCTGGGATGCTGATACCTTACTGATAAAACTGTTAAGACTTCAATTAGACGAACAATTAAGTTCTGCTTGACTTCACCTATCAGGTCCAACCTTTTTTCCACAAAAATATTAGGAGTGTAAGAAGTTGGTGGGACCTCAAGCATTTATTCTGTAACACAGATGCAATGAATTGGGATCAGATTCAGACAGTTTGAGGTTGCAAAGGGGTGAATGACTAGAAGAAAGATAAACTGCAGCAATGCACCATCACATGTTAAAACGAAGAAAAGCAATAACTTTTTCAAGAAATAAATTTTATTACTTATAATATAAATACATTTCAAATAATTGTACATCTATATCTCCCTATATTAAGGGAGAAGATATTGTTATCTGGTGTGTCAAAGTAAAAAGTATCCTTTTCTTCAAGATCTGGAGAACAGAAGAACATCAGGCCTAATAACAACATTCAAAACTAAGATACAAATGATGAAGCAATCTATAAGAAAGGGAGAGGTGATAATATAATTCATGTCATTTTGCTGACAGTCAGCCTCACAGACTGCTCTGCCAATCATCAAGAATAGCAACAGTCACCTAGCAAGGAGAAATTATTACAGGCAGTGAAAGATAAGGACAAAGAGTTTGTTCCTTTGCTGAGATTCCTGACTCAAATGCTGAATATTTATGTTAACTTATCACTGCAGTTCACATACTTCAAATGCAATGCATAAATTATGTTGTGCGTTACTGAAAAATAAATGGCATCTTCTTTGAAGTTAGCTATTCTGGACACAATAAGGTAAATTATGGTTTAATAATTGATGTCTTTGTTGCTGTCTTTTCTAATCCTGTAAGTGGTTAAAGGGAGCGGTGACTTAAATTTCTGATTTTGATTAATCTCTCTTGCCTGTGGAAAAGACATCATAGCACGAGAGAAAACAAGCAGTTCAGGTAGCTGCTGTCACAAACTGCATGTAAGAAGACATTTCCCTGCAATTTTTGCTGTAACAGGTCATAAGGTACTTCTTTTTTTTGTCTGGGAGGCATCAGAAATGACTCATACACTTTCAGAATAAACCCTGAGTGATCCCTTCACTTCCAAAGATTCTTAAGTCTTTGCTCAACTTTTCCCCAAGCAAGCCCACATTTTTGGAACCTTGTCAGAGTGCTGACAGGATGAAATACATAGCAGTTCACATAGAGATTCCTTGTTTCCCACAAGCTATGTGAAGACAACAGTATAATTCATGTTTTTTAATATATCCCAAAGTCTGACAGTCTGAAATGTTGCAACAGTTGGCTAAACTGCAGCTCCCCTGTGTCTGGAGAGGGCTAAATGGAAAGGAAATAATTCTGAAGAATTTGCTTCCATTGAAACATCCTCCACTATTATCTCTCCTATCATATTTTAAGTCTATCTGCACCCCAAATTTTAAAAAAAAAACCTTTTGGATTCATTCAGTGTTTCTTGATTCTTTAATATTTTTCAGGGTGAAAAAGAAAATATATGAGTAATCAGAAGGCTGTAATCAAGCGTGATCTACACAGTGACGCCAACAGTCAAGATAACCAGTAGAAACAAAGGCCTAAAGTAAACAAAATTCATCTTGATACAGCTGTCTGTTCTTTTGCTAGTGATGTGCTGGAGCCCTGTGTAGTAGTGCATTCTGGTAACCTGATAGCCATGGTACCCCACTGGATTGCTGAGTGACCAAGGATGGATCTTTATAGGAAGCCCTGAGAGGCTGAAGAGTCTTGCTAGATTCAAACATTGCAGGAAAACTCAGAGCAGCTTGAATGTAACCTCTAGGCCTAACACTGACCAGCCCAAAGCAGAAAGCTGGTATTTATCATTTCTAAAATCTCCGGCCATCTGTTCTCTAAAGCTTTACAATAATTATGTTCTGCCCAAATCTAAGCAACAAGGCCAGTTTTCTATCTGACTTATAATCCCACTCCCTGAAATTACAATATTATATTAGAAAAGTTGTCTTCATAAAAATGGTGGTGGGAAAACTTTCCCTTTTAAATCCCTACATCTAAAATCTGGAATGTGCCAAACTTTGTTTATGCTGTTCAATATGAATGAAACCAAGCCCCTAATGAATATCATTTAATGTCTGAAGTGTCCTGATATTGCACTGGTAGAAATATTTCAATTCCAGTTTTTTAGATAATTGAAGCTTGTCTTAAACATGCTCCACCACATTGATTTTGGTCTGAAGAAAACAATCATTTTTCTCTTTTTTAAATTTTCAGTGATGCAAAGCTAGAATGCCTTCCCGTGCCAGCCACAATTTGTTTTGTGGTTAGTGGAAAATGAAGTAATGCCTTTCAAAAGCCTACCAGCTGGTGATGGAAGCTTCATCCAGGAAATTCTCAACACTTGCAGTTTTGCTTTGCCCCAGAGTATTGACCATCTCTGTATTGAAATATTTATCAAACCACTCATGGGCAAAACACATCTTTGCCTAGTCTCTTGGATTTCTTCAGTTCTTCTATCCTTGTGGATGATAATCTAATCCATGAATAATAGCATTAACCCTGAAAACTAATTAATGCAATTGATAAATCATGTCTCAAATAGTTCTTGCTATGCTCAGCATAAAGGCTAACTGTTTCTCTTCACTTGTCCACAATGCTGTTTTGTTTAGCAAGCCTGGAAAATAATGCCTGTTGTATTTTCTTTTGCTCACTCCATGCAATTTGTATTTGTATGTGGGAACAGGAGAAGTAGGTTTGAATTATGCAAGTTCAAAAGCCCAAGAGTTCTCCACAGAGGCACTCCCCTACTCAACTTTCCAGGGAATTAGCACAGCTCAGTATCTTGCAGCACTGGATCCTAAAATATCCTTCATTGCTCACTGCAATTCATTTTTTGTAACAAAGATTCCATTTCAGCATGTATGACTAAAAGTAGTTTTAGACTTAATTTCTCAGGGGTTGAATTCCATAGAAACACAGTTAAAAAGCATTTTCTGCACTTACTATTAACTAAGTCCCTTAGCAAGTCCCTTAGCAGGCCAGTCTCACAGCACAAAATTCACTTAAATACTCTATTGAATACGTAGTAGTAGATTCATGGATGTAAATAGCCTTTAGCTTTTATCAGAAATACCAACACAGGCATTAAGAACAGTAGCATTGGGACCTCTAGGTGTATCAAACATGGTATTTTAACTGAAGTGTAGGAAGCAAGGAATAATAGCATGGCTATCAAAGAAACTGGAGGAAGGGAATCAAACTTTCGCATCAGTCTCTAGGGAGATCATCACAGAGGGTCAAGAATCATTTAGGCTGAAAAAGACCTTTAAGATTACTGAGTCCAACCATAAATGTGGACAGTGTTCATATGGGACTTCTTTGGCTGAGCCATCTGGAGCCTGGGGTCTTGCCTATCTTTGTCATTCTCCCTTGTTTTAACTTGCTCCATCTGTCAAATCAGCACAGACACATGTAATTGCTCCATCAGGAAGCAAGAACACACTGTCTGCTCCTGAAAAATTGCCTGAGCTTCACGTGACTTGGTTGCTCACATATAAATGGAGGCAATGGCACTAGTCTTCTATTGAGGGCTAGACAAGTTCAATGAGGTCTCAGATCAATCAAGTGTGAGCTAGGGATTGGAAACCCAATTCCTGTACCCAACAAAGTTTCAGTCATCTTTCCAGCAAAGCAAATATTGAAGGATCTACCCTGCCAGCAGACAGCATTTTGTCATATAGCACAGATAGAAGCTGTCAGAACCCTGTGAGGACTGCTGTCTCTCATTGCATGGCAGTGTTCCCTGCAAGCAGGAACACTCACCTTCAGCATGTCCACGGAGTTCAGGCAACCATACAGATATGTTATGTTCTCCTTTCTTTATTTTGTTGTCCAAGTTGGTTATGCTTAAAGCCAGCTCTGCTTCTACATTGTTGGCCTGGAAGGTGAGCAGTGTGTTTTGGGAAAAGCTTCTCCTTCAACATCTCACAGAATGAAAGTGTAAAGCACACATCAATGATGGGAGATGATGTTGCAAGGTCTGCATATAGAGGGGAAGATCTTTTCAGCTCCACACCTTATATTTCTAATTCTGCACCAGAAGAATAATGTGAATGAAGATCCTGAAATCCCCTGCACTTCTTAAATGGTTACCAGTTCATAATAGTCCAGTTCTCTTGGAAATCCCAGAGTACAGGAAAGTTCACCAGTTTTACATAAAGACAGTTTTGAAATCCTTCACAAGCTAGGGAAACAGATCCAGCTTTTCTTTTGCGTGGATACTAAGAACCCACAGGTATCTCTGGAGGGGAAAAAAGAAAACAGACTTTAAAACCTCTTACTAGCCCACCCCTGAGATAAAGTTTCCTTTCTTGCTGCCAGAGAACTCAAGTTCAAAATAGTCTGTTTAGTTTCACTTCAGGAGAAAAAAAAATTAGTTAACAGCAAAACTGAGACCTTTTGCGGGGAGAGAGCAAAAGAAAAAATGACAAGCCAAGCAAATTCCCATCCCACAGTCTGCTGGTATCAGTGCCCTTCTCTTGCTATTGTCCTTGCTGGGTTTCTCGGCTGTCCAGTTTTCCGATAGCCAGTTCCCCCCACTTGAAATCCACTGACATTGCCTTCGTGACGCATAATCAAGTCAAAGCCTGACTGCCCACACAGGTTTCACACACAGCACTGGAGAATGCAACACAGAAATGTTCAATCTTGTGGAGTCCTCTTGGCTTCAGCAAAGCTAATTTAGTTCAGTCTTTGTAATGACAGACATTGTACAGGTCTCATGTTCCATTCTGTTTAGTAACTCAGAGCAGTGGGGAAAATCAGGGGACATTCCCTAGCTGGCCAAACTGAATCTGGAAACAGGAGGTACAGTTGCTAGACTCAAACTTATTCTGATCACCCAGACTTATCAAGTCCTTCCATCTCTTCTAGCACATAAGATATCATCAAATGATAAGAAGAGCAGCTATCAAGATAATAGGAGGAACTGTAGTAATAGGCCTTAGCATTAATACTATTAGTAATAGTATTAGGCTGGTTCAGGGTTGTTGTAGCTGCATGTCATTGTATATGGGACCTTATCCTGACATGATTTTCATGGTGCACCTCCAGTACTCACTGGCAGATACCAGAAAATTCAGTGGGTATATCTAGTGGAGAGGATCCTGGATAGGAAAAATAAATGTATTACACTGATGAAGGTGAGTGAAATGCAAGTGTAACTGCAGGAAAGGAGCTGGACAAGAGCAGGATGTGAAAGGCTTGCTCTCACTGTAAGAAATTTTCCCTGTAAAAAAAGGTGACAATAAAGATCAGCACTATTTCTGCCTTTCCTCAGATTAATCCTTTTGAGGATTGTGAGGATTCATTCCCCTGCCATAAAATCAGTGCTGTACCTTCACTGGTTTTTTGGCTAATTTTATTAGCTTCACGGCTGGACCTGCAGAAGTAGACTTAGCTGTGTTAGCATAATATAATATGAAATCAACCCCTTAGGGCAGATCCTCAATGCATCTAGGGTAATTCAGTACACAAAGTGCATATACTGGCCAGGGTACAGGAGGGTATTGTTTAAAAAAAAAAAAAAAAAAAATTACTGGAATCAAAGGACAAAGCGACAAAGCAACTAAGCTGAGTAAAATCAAGCCAGGACACAGTCTTTCTCTTATAATTTCTCCCTCTCACCCTACCACCTCACTCTCTGTTAAAGCAGAAGGCCTTGGTTAGGGATACTTCTTACATTCTTGTGCCTCTGCAGGGAACAGATCACAAGATAAACCTAAGCTGGTCTCCATGTCCACACCCTCACATCAATTATTAGGAACAAGCTGGCAACTATCCAGCAGTCACTATGCTAGGAGCCACTGCCCCCAAGGGCTGCGTGTAAAGCACGATTACCTATATATCCCTGAAGGGAATTTGCTTGGCTAGGCAAAGCAATGCAACAAAAGATGGCTTCTTGTGCCAACGCAGAGAGATGGGACCAACAAACAGAGCTTCAGTATAAAGTACTTACAGGCTCATTGTAGCACTGACTAGGTGAGATAGTCCAGACCATCAGGGCAGGCACTAAAACAGCCCTGGAGAAAAAGTGGAGGCTCATTGTTTGATGACAGCTGCTGATGTGACGAGAGTGCTGCTAAAGTGAGCCTTACTCATTATCAGTGGCTGTGGAGAAACCAGGCCAGAAGACCCCTATGACCTGGCACTAATCCCCAACAGTATTGTCTATTTCTTCAAGCAGTTTTTTCTTTAAAAGGTTAGATATAAATGTTTGACAGTGCTGCAGTCATTACAGTGAAAAAAATTGAGAATTTGTTCTCTTGCCTGGAACAGAGCATGGGTCAACCCGAGGCAAAGCTGATGGTTTTGAATGCGAATGAAGAGCAAAATTACCGGAACAGTGTCAGCTGAGGGCTACGAGCAGATGGACAACAGCCTGTGTTGGGCAATATTGTTAGTACAGAATCACAGAATTATAGGACAGTATGGGTTGGAAGGGACTTTTTTCTCATCTGGTTCCACCCCCCCAGCATGGGCAAGGACACCTCCCACTAGATCAGGTTGCTCACAGCCCCATCTAGCTTGGCCTAGAACACTCCCAGGAATGGGGCAGCCACAGCTTTTCTGGGCAACCGGTGCCATTGGCTCACCACCTTCACAGTAAAGAAATTCTTCCTTATATCTATTCTAAACTTGCCCTCTTTCAGGTTGAAACCATTCTCCCTTGTCCTATTCCAATACACCCTTGGAAAAAGTTCCTCTCCAAGGCTGTAGTATAGTGCCAAGAGGAAGTGTTCTTCTGAATATTAAAAATAAGTTCTCAAAAAAATTAGTCAAGAACCTTAAATCTGTACAGGCTTTCCTGAAGGCCTTCTGTAGTTGCACTGTTTTAGAAATCTTTCTCTTCTTTCTCAGGAGAATAGAGATAAGCTGCATTTTTGTACTTTCTTAATCTCTGTGTTTGGTACTAGATGTTGTATAGCTGTGACCAATGGTTTTAGGAGGTGGATTCCCTGCTGACCAATAGTTGCTAGATTATTAATGGATATATAAAGAAGTTTCTGTAAATAAAGTCTCTCTTTTCACCATCTTGGGTCCACCTGCCTGCTTCCTCTGCCAGCTTCTGTGAACCTCAAGAAATCTAAACCAACAGCCTTCCATCACGAAAATATTGTACGTGTAATTTAATTAGATTCTGAATTGACTTAGGCACATATTCTCACACTAATCAACTGCATTGAAGTAATTTAACCATGAGAGCAAAGATAGAGTATGTCCAGATGTTTGCAGGACTAGTCTTGCAGACTCTCCAGCTCAGGAACTACGACTTCAAACTGCCTCTAGACAAAAGAGTTGGCTAAAATACTGGGACTACACACAGTTGTATCAACATCTGTATGCATCTAAAACCCACACAGGTCCTGAAGCTGTTTTTGCCTCTGGGATGCAAATAGAGGAAATAGAGTAACTTGGCAAGTGAGCATGACTGCATTGCAGTGAGCAAGGAGATCACAATGTCACACAGATCAGCTCTGAAGTGATGCTGATTGGAGGTGAGGAGATATCCATTAAACCACTTCTTACACCTAGGCAACTTAACTGTATTCCCCCTTGTTTCTTTTCCTTTCTGAAGACAAAATAATATTTTCAGCAAGAATAATCAGTAGCCCTGACATTCTGGTTCCCAGATGTATTTAAATAGAATAATAGAATATGCTGAGTTGGAAGGGACCCATTAGGATCATTGAGTTCAACTTCTGGCCCTGCACAGGACACCCCAAGAATCACACCATGTGCCCAAGAGCATTGTGCAAATACTTCTTGAACTCTGTCAGGCTTTGCGCTGTGACTACTGCCCTGGTGAGCCTGTTCCAATACTCAACCACCCTCTGGGCGAAAAACTTTTTCCTGATATCCAACCTAAACCCCCCTGACTCATACAGCTGTACACACATCATCTTTAGAAGCAGCTTGCTTTTCTACACTTCCCAATTAAAATGTGAAAATGCACTCTAGATCCCAAAAGAGCTTCTTAATCATATTTTAATTTTTATTACTTCAGAAAGGTACTTACAAAGCATACTAAAATCAGTGTTAATTACAATAACTCCTTGCAATCAAGGTCCCACCCATTTTCAGATGCATATCATAATGTCATTGATCTCCCATGAAAATTAACACAGGACTAAGTTTCAGGAAATACAAGACTGATAGATAATGTTATCTATTGCACTGTTCATGCTCCCAAATTAATTAGCTGTGGCAATTTCATGCAAGTGTGGTTTGTCCTTGCACTTCCTTTTTTTTCTTACACCTCCATAGTTGACTATGCACCTCCTTGTAATTATCACTATTAGTTCATCACCGATAATTCTAAAACTGAAAAATTACATGTTCTGCAGTTTTACCCTTTTTTAAAGGTAAGCATCTATTTCACAACCACATATTCTTTCTCCGTCATTCTGTATATACGGAGGTTTTGATGGACACAGTAAGAAACCCAGTGAAGCACAATCAGTAAACATATTCCTTTGGATAAGTCTACTTATTTGTTGGGTTGGGGTTTTTTTCCACTCAAAAGCTTCTTAAGAAATCACATTGATCCAAAAATTCTATCCAAAATGTCTATTAATAGACTGGACAAAGAGCCTAGGTGGATAATTCATTATGCTGGTCTCTGAGGAGAGCAAATCAATGTTTTTGTTCAGTTGTTCAAATAACTAAAAACACTATGGGAATTCATTCATTACGGCTATGTTTTTACTACAGGCACAGTGCTTGCAGGTGAAGCCTGAACTGGCATCAAACTAACTAAACTGAAGATGCCTGTGGTCTCACAAAGTATAATTTGCATTTTTCTCAAAGGTCCTGAATATTGACAAAGTCATAATCTGATCCTTACAACAGACAAAATAAGTAAAGCCAGGGTAAAAAAGGGATTCAAGTTTCAGATTTCATGTGTATCCAAAGGTAATAAGAGATTGAAGGTCTGATTTATAACTGCTTTTAAACTGCATCCCTGCCTAAAGGAAAGGGAGGATCCTACCCTCCAAGGCACAACCCACTTTCCCCAACAGCAAACGTAGGCCTACCAGAAACAGGTTTGCATTTCTTAGCTTTTGCAGTAATTATTTTTAAAGAGGCTACATAGACTACCAGGATTCTATAGACTAGAGGTGGAAACTTACTGGACAGACCCTCCACCTGAATTTCAATGTAGCCCAAGGAGAATTTCAGCAAACCTTGATCCTGTTCTCCGTTGTCAACTCCATTGAATCTTTAGCAAAACTGGAAAAAAAATGTCTTTTTAATGGCCAAATTGATTTCAGTGTTTGGAAAAAAAACCCAATAATTGCACAATCTACAAAAAGTAATTCATTACACAATATTAGAATGTAAAACAAGTCCTGTGGGGAAGTGCAGTTCTGTGGCACACAGTAGTACAGTGGAAAAACACTGAACTATACACAGCTCTGCATCCATGGTAGCTGTGCATCCAGCTCATCTGAAATATTATTTGAGATGACATGGCTCTCCTGGGACAAAATGAACTGTACCTGTGAGAAATGCATATAGTTCTCAGAAAGCACTAAATCACATTTCTTATGAGTAACCAATGCAGCTCTTTGCCCAATAAACAAGCTGCTGTTAAACCATCAGATTTCTCAAATAGCAAGTTCTGCCATGGAAACTGCATGGAAAGCAACCAATGGATTTTTTTTTTTAATTGAAGGTTTCTTTCCCCTTCAGATGCAAAATGCTACTCAAAAAGCAAATCTGAATGATGACAAAAATCCTCAGTTTTCTGAAAATTCACAACACATTACAAAACTCCTCCAATCCTGCACAACTTTGCTTTTAGTTGTGCCGAAGTGCAAGGCACAAATAAAACACAAAATAGAGAGAAGTCTTAATGCATGTTCTGAATCTGTCCTATGAGATGATCTAACGTATTGAAAGTTCTCTGTACTCAGAATATTTTCTGAAATTAACTGGAGTTTCATGTAATGTGTAAACATGCCCAAACTATGTTTAATTATGGAAAAACAGAACTGGCTGATCATCCTGCAAATAGACATTCTGCAGAACCATCAAGTTGATATAAGGATAGTGGAGCACTGCATTTAACAAAATGGTCATAAAGATGTTATATATATCTATATTCTAGATAATTTTTAAGGTCTTTTACAATATAAAATCATTGCATGATTCTATGAACTATCCCATGCAAAGCAATGAGTGCATTCACAATGGTGCTGGGTTTTTCCACATTGCACTGCACTGTGCTGTGTAGAAATAATTCTCTGGCCCCTGTGGTACCAATTCTTTAGGGAAGCCAAAGGGTCATAAAAGTCATCAGAGAAATAGATCATATTCATTATGAGAATAGATCAATAGATCATCTCATCTAACCTCCTGAATACCTCTGCCATTGTATTTTTTTAAAAGTTAGATCAAAGCAAGCTGTTTGTAAAGACCTCTGATTTCTGTTAAGATTTCAAGCAACTGCAAGTAACTGATCCCGATATTATCCTTATTGCTAGAATAGCACAGTTTACTCAAGGTTGTATTTTGTAAACTTCCAGTCATGGGATCACCTTATGTCATAAGACTATAAAGACTTTCAATCCATCCAATATTATGCCTCTCCCTACATGCAGTGATTTATTTCCTTCTTACCCCTTTTCTTTGATAAACTTTGTATCAGGTAGGTCCTTCAATTTCATATCAAAACTCATTTTCTATCTTAAAAGGCAAACATCTGGACACAGTATTCCAGTCAGTTCTTCTATGGATGCTACATAGATAAGAAATATAATTTCCCTATTTGCCATTCCTTGTTTATTTATTCAAGGATTGCATTAGGCCTTTTGGCAACATCACAAGAAGAATTTAAACTGAATAGGCTACGTAAGAACATCCCTCCCAAAAACAACCTCCAGTCCTGGAAGTAACCATTGCATTCTTCATCGCTTGCTTGCAGCTGCACTAAAACACATTATTTTTAAAAATCTAACAATTGAATCCAGATATTCAGATAATTCTTACTAGTAATTTAGACAGTTTATCAGAGAACCATAGAACAGTTTATGTTAAAAAGGATTTGAAAAATACCCAGTCTAATCTCTCGCTCAAAGCTGGGCTAGTGTCACAGTAAGAACATGTTGCCCAGGTCTTTTCTCAGCTCTCTGGATGCCGTCTTTCATGGTTTACCCACTTTCATGCATTTTTTTTATTTTATATAATAAAATCTGTATTATATAAAAGCATAGCCATGAAATCCTTTATGACCACATTTTAGGTCTTTGAAAAAAATGCTGAATTTGTTTAAAATTTTAGATAGATACAAGAAGTCTACAGGCACATTATTAGTAATAGCCTTGTTCACTGGCACCTGACCACTGATTACCTGTTAGAGGTGTCAGTAACCCAGTTTATAGTCCAAGTGGCAAATATAAAATCTGTTAATTCAGTCTAATTTAATTGGTTCAGTAAAAAAAAAATTCTACTGAATTAAAAGCTCCAAAACAGCTCAATAAAACAAGGAGACTGAGAGTCAGACCAGTTGCTTCTGTCCAAAAAGATATACTTTCTAAGAAAGCAGGCTGGCTGATACCTTTCTTTTTTCTTTTTTTTTCTTTTTCTTTTTTTTTCCTTTTTTTCCTTTTTTTCTTTTTTTTCAGTAATTTTTGTTATTAGTGTCCTCTGTTTCTTCTGGAAATTCACAAAGCAAGAGCTACTGCCTCATTCCACGTCCTTTCTGCAGTTGCTGAATTCAACTGTACAACTTCTACGAGCAGAATTCAACTGTACAACTTCTACGATTTTCCCAGTTCAGTTGCATAAAGCATTCGTCAGAAAGGTCTTTAACATTCTTGAGAACTAAGTATGCAGCTATGCTGATTAGAAAATATTTAATTTCAGCAAATACTGCTTTTCATCTTTCTTGAGTGCAGCTAATACTTCTATTTAAGTCTCAGATATATTCAAGTGCCAATTAGTCCTTGAGGCACACAAAATCTGACCAGCAGTAGATAAAAGATAAACCCAGAAGGACCTTATTACTTTCCACAGGCACCCTGCCCTTGGCATTAATGCTACATATTTATTGGTACAGAAGTTATTGTTATGACAGCATTTTGCTTCAAGTCTGTTTGCAAGACAGCACTCAAAGAAGCAAGTCTGAGGGTTATGAAATCCTATAGGGAAAGCAACTTGGTAGGCTAATTTACTTGGCATCTTGCTCTTAATTTTATTTAAACACACTTCTATATGTTTAATAAAGTTTTTTTAAACGTTATAACCATTTGAGTGTTGTCACGTTACGTTATTACAGTTCCAAATGTTTATTTCTTCTCCATTTGGGACTATGATTTTAATACACAGTAACATGACTACTTAAGAGGAGCTATTACATTTTATGTCAATCCAGCTGCTATGCAAGTGCATAAAATTTGCATAACAATCCTTGTGTTCATTTTGATTTTAAAAACTGTTTGCCAGGAACTGTTTCTCAACTTTGATATTTTAGCTAATTGAAACATTGTCTTGCCAAGGTAACCAAATAGGCTACTGTTTATTGTTAACTAGATAAATTCAGTGATGAATTAAATGAATTCCGTGTATCAGAAGTGGGTGGTTCATATATACATTATTCAAACTTCTCTAATTCTAAAACGGCAAAATGTATTTTTAACTTGCTCTGAAAACTTTTAATGGCAATTTTTCCACAGCTCCCCTAATTACCTATACTAGTGCTTAAACAACCTTGCAGCTGAAAGCTTTAAATCATGTGCAACCTTGAACTGCTGTACTTTCTGTGTAGTTTTCCGTGGTATGTAAAAAAATAATGGGTGAAGAGAACAATGCTACCTTCCCCTTTATTCCAGCACTCCTTAGGCAAGAACACAGGTGCTACACAGGGAAATAGTTTAAAAAGACACCATTCTTCACCCAATCATTTATTTCTCTACACCATCGTCCACCAAAGAGAAGGGAGCAAAACTCAGTGGCACTCTGCCACACTACCGCACCTTTCTTGTACAGCAGCTGGCCACGTTCTTCATGTGGACGACAAGAGCAGAAAAACCAGAAGGCTGCCGACAAACCTCGTAGAGCTCCAATGTGAAATTCCACCTTCGTGGATGGTCTGTAACAGAGGCCTCCCTGTTTACACAAGCTGCAGCTGACCTACAACCATGTGTCTGCGATCAACCCCTCACGGTGGAAAGGTGGTCAGTGGCCCTGGTTTCTTAAGGATGGCTGGCCGCACTGATGAAGCCGACGCCTTGGTTCATCCAAATGGGCGGCTATATGATGTGTCCCTTGATCCGAGGCCCTGAACAGTGCCAGGAACCGCCTCTCGCGGCTTCGCGCGCGGATTTTCCTTCCCCGCAGGCAGCCCGCGGATCAGGGCCTCACCCAGGCACACCGCTGCCCGTGCCACCGCCCAGACCCCCAGGCACGGCATGGCAAGGCCCGCCCGCCGCCCCCGGCCCAGGCGAGGCCGGGCCGGCGGATCCGGCCCCCTGCAGTCCTCCCCGCCCCGCGGCGCTGCGGAGCTCCCCGCCCTCGCCCCTCTCTCTTCCTCCGCCGGCAGCTGCGGCATCCCTGGGGCGGCGGGACCGGCAGCGATCCGCCCCCCGCCCCCGTGCAGGCCGGGCTGCTGCGATCCCCGCGGTCCCCGGTCTCTGCCCCGAGGCGAGCGCAGTGAGGTGAGGGCCGCTCGGGCCCAGCTCCGACGTCGCAGCGATGCCGGCAGCCCGCGCCGGGCCGCGCCGGGCCGCCCTGCGCCCGCAGCATCGAGGCGGCCCGTGTGCGATGAGCCGCCCACCCCTGGGCACCTTCTCCGCCCCGTTCGCCTCCTCCTCCCACGGAGCCACCCTCCTCCTCCGCCCCCTCTCCCTGCCAGCCTCCTCCCCGCCCTTCCCCGCACTCCACGCCGGTGCCGGAGCCGCGCGTCACTCGGGCTCCAGCCCCGCCGCAGACATGGCGACACTGACAGCAGTCCAGCCGCTCACGCTGGACAGAGGTAAGCGCGGCTGCCGCCGCTCCCCGGCCGCGCCTCCCCGTCCGCCCTGCCCGGGGGCCACCGCGGCAAGCGTCTGGTCTGCCCCCGCAGCTCCAGCGCGGCGGGTGCTGCCGCGGCAGCGCTCCGGCCCCGCAATGCCCGGGGCCGGCTGTGACCGCGGGTAGCGGGGACGCGCCTCCCCATGGGTCTCAGGTGGGCGGCGGGTGAAGGTCTGAAACGGAAGAGATAAAACTTTGTGCGGGCAGGGGCCGGGGTAGGGTGGGTATCCCGCCGCCGGCAGCGCGGCGGTGCCGCAGGCGCGGGACGCGGTTCCGCGGCTGTCGCTCCGGTCCCGAGCCGCTGCTCGGTCCCCTCCGCCGTCTCCGCTTTGCGGGGTTCCCCCGTGGGCGCCCCCCGCCGTGGCTCGGCGCCGAGCGAGGCCCCGCGTCGCCGCCCCCGCAGGTGGCTCGGCGGGGGATGCTCGGTGGCGGGGCAGCGCCGTTCCGGCAGCGAGTCCGGAGCCCCAGTCTCCCGACGAAGGCGTCGTTTGCCGCCAAAATGCGGCTTTTGGGGGCTTGAGCAGAGGTGTGCGGGGAGGGGATCCGTGACAACAACTTGTCCGCTCGCCTGCAAAAGAACGGTTCTGCGTATTCCTGTGGACAGCGACTCGGTCTGGGTAGGGAGAGCGTTGGTGTTTGGGTAGCCTTGAGGCTGTGTCAGTAACCTTACATAGGTGGTATAAAAAGATGCCGAAATCTTGAAGTTATGTTACAATTCAACTTTTGCCTCCAGGCTGTAAAAATTGATTGTCTCTTCCATGCAGTACAGTTGTTCCCCTAACAAGCCTCAGCAAAAACCTCATTAGATTTCTGTGGGTTACAAGGGAGAGTGACTTTGCTCCTACCACTCCATCGGGTAAAGAGGTCCATCAGCTCTCAGTATGGCATTCTGAATTGCCGAGGTGTCCTTCCTCACTTGCATCCACAGGCTCTAAGATGCTCCCAGTCACTATAAATCTTGTACCCTTGAAAGCATAATTGAGGCCAGTGCCTTGGTGTTTTAAATGTTTGGGTTTTTATCCAAAGGATTAAGATGGGTTTTTGAAGAAAGATAGAGATTTCTCTTTTTCTGTAAATCCTATGCAAAAGAAACACAAACTCAGTTTCAAAATGGTAAAGGAGAGGTAGACACCTTTTTTAGAACCCAGCTGTGAGCACAACAGCTCACAAAGTACTCTAAATACTGTTTGCTGGGCTTAGATTGCAGCATTAGTAGAAAGGGAGAATCTAAAGTTATTTTTACTGATATAGCAAAGTGTTAGCCTGCACTTCAAATTAAACTGCTCAGAAATCCACTGTGTAATCTACAGTTTCACCCTAATACTGTTTTCAGTAAGCAGGACAAATCTATTTTCTGGCAAAGGGCTGAACAGATGGCAATCCATTAGCAAACCTGACTTTTCAAAGGAAATACTACTATTTCAGAATTATACATCCCTTTTTGTAAAACTATGCTTTAAAAATTCCACAATACACAAAAATGCAAATTAGTCCTAATTTAAATATAAGCATCTGTTGTCTGTGTCCAGGATATGCCTAACCATTTGGCAGGCATGCCAATGTTGCAGTCTCCCTGGTTGTCAGCCAGGGCTGGTATTAGTGTGAGTGAGATAAAACATCACAGAACGATAGGATGTGATGTGCAAAATGAAAATACAGACAAGAGAAAATGGATTTAAATACTGTACCTGGCCTGCAGAAGGCCATTTTGTCAGAGGGATACATTTCATCACTTGTAACATGCTGCTGTGTCAACTGTAGAGGATGGGCTGAAGCAACTCCAGAAGCACCTAGATCAAGCCCAGTGCTTCCAGATGTTTCCTCTGTAGTCTTTCTTTCACAGCCATGGGAGAAGGAAAGTTCTACATGGTGAAATTTTCCAGATGCCTGTTGCTTTTGTTAATGCAGATGAGCTATGTTTACCATCACTATGCTTTGCACATCTCTGCACAGCCTGGAAAAGTCTTGTAACCTCATATCCAGGTCCCATAGGGAGCTCAGCACAGCAAGGAAATAGGAACGCTTCAGTAGAGGTGGTATTGTTAACCTGGTGTTTCTGGGGGAATTGCTGCTTGATGTCTGTCCAGGAAGTGTTCTACATTCTTCCTTATTTATGGGTCACTGACATGGTAAAACATCATATGGATATATACATTAGAAATCTGAATTACACTCTCATGTGGTCTCCTCCTGGACAAAACATATTGACTGTATTCTAGGACATAGATGGGAGCTTTCCTAAAGCCTGACATAAATGGCATTCAAAACCTGTATGGTAAAATGAATTACCATTTAAAGGTGAAGGGCATGGTGTGTGTGAATGATTGAAAGCCAGTTATATTCTGGAAGATTACTTCAGTCCAAAGCACAGGAATTAATTTCCTTAATTCCTGTCATCATGTGCCTTTCTACCTGCACAAATGTGTGCAAGTTCCATTAGGGCTCTTTAATATGTAGAACAAGCTCACAAAATAATGGAAATTTTAATCACTTACAATTTAATCTCAAAGGCTTTTGCCTGACCTTTGAGTGGTGCTCCGTTGGGAGGAGGGGAAGAAATCAGCAACTGTTTCAGAAGGCAACCTAAGGCATTGTAGGGAGGAGTGGTACCACTTAGGGAAAGGTGGCTGCAGCGTTTGGGAGCTTTGGGAGCAGGAAGTGCCTGCCTGCTGGGTGTCTTCCGACAGTCAAGTGAGTCTTCTCGCTAAGAAAGTGCTCCTTTCCTACCTTTATTGCAAGTGTCTTACATCCTGAATGGATAGCACCCCATCAATAATCTCCACTGTCCATCAGAGCTAACTGGGGGAATTTCTTAGGCCAATTCAAAGCTTAAGCCCTCAAGGTATAGGAAACTATACCTTGTTCCAGCCTGAGACAGTTAAATGTTTTTAATAAAATGACAAGAAAAAATAGCAAGGTTGGGAATTTTTTCTTTTGATTTTATAGTCAAGATTATGGATTTTTAAGTACGTTTCCAGCTTAATTTACCTCTATTAAAAAAAATCAAAGTGATCACTTCAAACCAAAAGAGAAATGTTTAAAAACACCTATACAGTTACTTTCCACTTCTTCCACAAGTATGTCTTCAACAAGAACTTTGTTGACACTGGTGACAGACAAGTCTGGCTGCAGTTAGTTGGCATTTTCCAGTGGTGTTTGTTTGTATTGGCATACCTCTCATCACATCGTGCTGCTTTTCCTCTCCTCTCAATGTCCTTCATCTCCCTGAGAGCCATTGCTTCACCCTACCCCGTGACCAACTGTAGCCACCTTCCCTTTTATTCTCCAGAGCCCCAGGTCGCCCCTGCATGCTGCCTTCTGTCGCCTTGCTCTTCTCAAAGCCCTGGTGCAGTTAACTCCATTGCTTGGTGCGTTGCCCTTAATCTTTATCCATTTTCACTGTTCAGCAACCCAATTTTCTCCTCTAATCCTCTGTTCTTCTGCTGTCCTGTGACTGTCGGCACCTCACCCGCTTGCCGTTGTCTCAAATGCTGCGTACAGATCCAGTGACCATGTTCTGCTTCTCTTCAAGTGCAGGGTCATCTCCCTCAGCCAGTTTAGTCTCCTCATGGTTATATGAAGACTTTTGTGAGTTCCTGTGTGCTGCAGGTACACGTTCTAAGCATTGAGAAATTGAAGCAAGCTTGTTGTGGGTGGGATCGCTTAGAGTGTGTTAGCACAGTCTGGTCGAAGCATTTTCTACAGGTACTGTTATGCTCCTGGAAATATGCTAGAAGGGAATAGATCTCTGTGCTTCCCTTGGCACACATTTATGAGTGGTCATATAGAAAAGACTGCCAATTGAAGGAGGCATCTTTGTAGCTATTCATTATAGATGTTCCCCTCTGAACTTTTTTATTTGGCTAAATATCTGTCATATTTTTCATAAACCTTATCTTACTTAAATTTTGCTTGTATTCTTCCTTACAAGATGAAAATCTGTTTTGAAAGAAAACTGACCACATATTTTCTCAGACTGCTGCAAAATCTCAGTTCCGGTTCCTCTGCATAGGGTCATGAAAATGGCAGCTTTAAAAGGGCACTTTTCAAAAGTTGTGTTTTGAAAATATACAATTAGCTTTTTTGAAGATATACAATTAGCCTACATGAAAACCACCTCCTGATCAAGAACAAGGGTCTGTCTTTTCATATGAAGGGGTCTTTCAACTGCCTGTTGTTAATAATCCATGTTCTACTATATTTTTCCCTATATAGTTACTATTCATGTCACTTATGGTTTCACTTCTTAATGTGACTGAGGATGAAAGAAGAAATTTGAATAGACTGAATATACAGTGCTGACACTTTAATCCCTGTGAAGTTTCGTAACAAGGTCATAACTATTGGCTATTGACAACCAAATTTCTCTTGATTTAAAATACATCCTTGGAAATGGAAAGACTTCTTACTGTTTGGCTGTAATGCGTAACTGAGTTCTCTAGTTTTTTACAAATTCAAGCAAATATTTTTCCAGTGGAGTGGATGTCCCAAAACTTCCTGAAAATCCTTTATAAAGCACCATGTTCAGTGACAGTAAATAAGAATATGAATGGGCTTGGAATTGCCAGCAGCTCTTAGAGATGTTAGACAGACTTTGTCAGATGTGGTAGCAGATGGTGCCTGACCATTAATATACATGGGTACTTGCTAGAGTACTCCTCCTTCCTTCCTCTTCATCTCCTCTTGTCATTTTTCTTCTCATTACATCCTCGTAGCCTACATGATTGGGGATATTTTCCCCATGTGTGCCCATATATGTGTATACTATAGAAATTGTATCGAGCATAAGTTGCAGTAGACTGTGCATATATTATTATAATGTATATTATCTGGGGGGGGGGGGGGGACAGACCATACTCATCAGGAAGAGAAAATCAGATTCATAAAGTGTAAAATACAGTCCTTGACAGGGGAGCAGCATAAGGCCAGATCTCTTTTGCACAGGGTGAAGCCCTGTGGAGCAGTGCTAAGTGATATGCTGCTCCCCGCCTGGATGCCTGTCTGTCATGGGGATGTCTTCTCTTTCTTTTCAGCCTAGCATGCTAAAAGTGAAAAATCCTTCTGCAAGTGCCACACGCTTTAAGTCTAACATTTCTCTGCTTGATATGCCAACTCAGGGCATATAGATTTTTAAAAAAATTGTATTGTTTTAGGGACAAGAAAAAAGTGACAATTCTAGTCACAGGCTGAAATGTTTTGGGCTTTTTACATCAATATGTCACCATTTACTTGATTTTTTTAAATGCATTTTTCTGAAAGGATGGATTAAGGTAAGCGGATTGAGACAGTTGTTTGTGGGTGTTGACTGTGACGCTTTATGAGGATCTGTGCAGTTGAAGCATTGGTTAGTTAGATATGTAGTTCAGCTGTGCCACCTGCAACTCTGGAGCTGGAGTAGAAGCAAACACACACTTACATGTCATCTCTGATGTTCATTAGTGGTGTAAAAATACATGGGTTTAAAAATTAAATACTCATGTCTAGCTTAAATGTCTCTGGCAGTTGAGTCCTCACTTGAAGAGGTGCTGGGGCACATAGCAGCATGCCAGGTGGGGTATGCCTGAGGTGGCTAGGCACTCATAGGAGCAAATCTTTCTGGTTGGGCTTCCCCTCCTAGGCAGGGCCTTGTCCTTCCACCCAGAGTAACGCATGGTGACATGGAGATTGAGAGCTTCACATGTATGCAGACAGATGGAAACATCTTCTACAAAATTCATAGCAGCTTTTAACATTAAGTCACCTTTGTGAAATGTAGAGGGGGAAAACCTAAAATTTTCATTCGTGTTTCCTTCAGAAACCTAACTAATAAGAAGGCAGAAGCAGCAGGAGGATGGGTGCAGTCAGGATGGGTTGTGAGGCACCTTTGAAACCAATGTTGATGCAGGGACCTTGAGTTCCTCCTGCTCTCCCCGGATGAAAATGTTCTTTAGACATGGTAACAGTGAATGAATCATTTTAATCTATCTGAATTTATCCTGCATAGAGGAAAATGGTAAGGTGAACTTGCCTGTATTCTGCTTTTGAGTCCTCTAATGGCACCTGCTTGTGCAGCTGGAGGTAGAGGCTATGACAAGACTCGGCACAGTTGCAGGATTCATCATTTGCAACAAGTTGCAAGAGTATTAATGATTAGAAAGCATGAGGGATACTATTTTTAATGTTGTAGATGTGTACTCTCTATTTACAGATAATGTTGAAAATGAAGAAATTATTTTCTAAATAACATCCCTATGCTAGGTCCTACAAACTTCAGTTTCACACTGATGTCTCAGAGATATTTTTCTAACTTCAGAAAAATGTATTAATCTTTTAATGTAATGGTCAATAAACAGTTCTCTTAATTCCATCCTATTGCTTGAGTTGGACTTCTCTGATGACGTCACCAGAAAGAAAGTTTTTTGAAAAATGTAACAAGTGAAGTCATCAGCTTTTTGCAGAGGATAATTTGTCCTTTGAGTTCACTGTTTCAGGACATGTACATGCCCATTTCTCCTTAACATAGATGACCCTCATGCAAGTGCAAAAAATAAAAGTACAAGTTTTTTCTGACCTGTGTTATTTGAATACAAAATACTGTTCTTGTAGGTAATGCAGTCGATTTTGAAATATTAATTGGGTGAAACTATTAATTCCAGTTACTCATTAGAAGCATAAATAATGAGAAGGAAGGGTTTAAGAGGAAACCAAGCTAAGGCAGATAGTGTTTCCAAACACGTAACTGTAAATTTGTGAGCCTGCCTTCCATCACATGCAGTTAATTTGTTTCACATGATGCATTTTTGACATTTTAAAAGTAATATTTGCTAATGTGCTGTGAACTGTACATGTATGTGTAAATCCAGGCATTTTCAAACTTAATCTCATCTTAATCTGCTTTTGAGACATTTGCTGAAGAATCAGTCGCTGAATGAGAAACATTCGACCATTAATTCTCAATTCAGATGAGAAGATTTGATTCATAAATGCACATTTACATGTAATAACAATGTTTTCCTGAGCATATAAACCACAAGCTTGGATCTTAGATACATTAAATAAAGAGGGAGATGTATGTACATACTTGAGAACTTGTTTTACCATGGTTCAAAATGGAGTGGTTAAATAAACCTCAAATTTCTCAAATGCCACTCAGCTAAGCTACCAGGAAATGCACACAGCTTCTCATATAATGTGTTGTTACCCTACTGCTACTTTACTAATAATTACAAGAAAAAAGAGGAAAAAATCTTGATTAGAAAAAAGAGATTAAAAAAATCTAGATTAGAATACCATACCTCAAGAAGCGATCAAAGGATGATTGTTCTTTATTGTTTAAAGATGGAGCAATGAAGTATCCATGAATACACAGAGCATCAAAGCATTGATTTTGTTTCCATTCAAACAGGGATAATTGTATAAGGAAGAGTTTTGCTGAAAATAAGCTCTTAATTTATTTCTCCTGAACCGAAGTTACATTTTACTGGTTCTTTTCAATAAAAGCCCATGTTTAATCACTAATCCTTCACATCCTCTAACTCTTTAATTTTCTATTTGAAGCATGTCTTCTGAAAAAGTAAATCTCCTAGACCTTAAGGAATCAATTCCTCTACAATCAGTTAAGCATTGGGGAAGAATATACTTGAAACAGATTAGGTTGATAACTGTGGCCATCAGCAGCAGTCCTAGTCCTGAGAAATGGGTATATCATCTTCTCTTCACTTTCCGAAGACTTGGCAGCTGTGTTTTAGTGAAATGGTACTTACTGGATCAGTACAGGAGTAAAAAGATAATATAGCTGTTCTTTGTTACACAGAGACAGAACACAGAAACATGAAGAGGGCATGGTGGCTTTCAAATCTATGAAGCAGTCATCGGAAAGAGAGGTGGTTGTATGTCTGATCTCCTCTGGAGCCTGCCAGTCTTGTAACCTGATAGTAATAGCTATGTAGTTCCTGCACGTATGGTAGGAATATCATCTCGTGTTACCTGATGGCTATGGTGTTCCTATACATCAACCTTTGCACCCAATGGTACAACCCTGTGAAAGTGTGTCCCCCTCATATCTTAGGTAGGTATCTTGGAAAATCAAGCTGCAACCTGAGAGGAGTTCTACTCCTGTTCCAGTTCTTAGGATCATTCAACACATAGGACACCAAGCAACAGAATGGCAAAGGTGACAGTGAGCTCTCTGTTTCACACAGGGGTTTTCTGTTTCAAGGTTTTGCTCATAACTTGCTGCAGCAATTCCACAGTCACAGCTTCCTTCGAACATCATATTTATTTCAAAGTTGAAAGCTAACAGTAATCAGTTGTTGAAATCTGCCAGCAGCATATCTGTACTGCCTAGTTTTGGAGGTATTTATTAACAGAGGATTTTATTTATATTGCTTTCTTCTTGCTGTTGTATGTTTTCACCTACACACTTTGAAAGAACAGGGTTTTTTTTCCTTTTCTGTGAAATGACTAGGATGTGGCCAGAGAGATTCAGTCTGCAAAAAGCAGTATCATTAAATTCATTACAATTTAAGAGAGAATATTAACTCTCCTCTCATTACCTAAACCTACAAATAAAGTGTTAAGCATGTATGTAATTGTTGTGTTGCAACCATATTTTTTGCAGAAATGACACCTTTTCACTGTTGCCTCATTAGACTCTCAAACGATGTAGAAAAATAGATGATAAAATTCTGATGCTAGACTTTAAGTGACAATTTGTATTGTCAGTATGTACATTTGCCAGTAGCCCACAGCCATCTTTCTCATCTTTCTGGTAATAACATGGAAAGATTTAAGACTAAGATTAGCTGGAGAGATAAGAACTGAGGGGAGGCAGCAGGAGACTCTAGTAATGACATACGAGCAGGAAAAAAGTAAGAGTTACTGCTTTGGCTCAAACACGGTGCCTGTTGTGAAGGAGAATTAGCATCCCTAAGTTAACCCTACCTCCCTTTGTGAGACACCTGTTGGGTCCTTTTCCCCCCCTCTGCTGTCTTCTTCCCTGCCAACAAAAATCTCTGTGATGCAGACTGAAAACACATGCTGGAAGTAGCAGTGTGGGAAAGGCATGAGGTTGCCCATATGGCCAGTGCTTTAGTTTCACGATGTTCACATAGTGTATATAAATACTTGATTTTGCTTAGGTAGGGGAGCAAGAGAATAGATTTTAGCTAAGAGAAAAGTGTGTTGTTTTTCATTCTGTTTTAGTTTGTTCAGACAGGCTTATTTCTTGTAATTATTTCTGCTTCTAGCTTAGTCAAATTTTCAATTCCTTCACTGTTTTAAATTTTTTTCCTCTGTAGACTTGAGGTTTAAAACACGAAAGTAAGTATTCTGTCCAAGTAGAGTCCTCAGGATATGTTAATGTATTAACCCTTTTTTTTTCTTTTAATCTGGGATCCGAACCTCTAAAGTGTTTATATTTGCAGTTCCAGCCAAGTGTCCAGAGTGCTTTTTTCTAGCATTTAAGGGAGCTTCACTCCAGCATTGTGAGCAGTGTCTGCTGAGGCAGAACTAATCCTACAAGATCAAGTGATGTGATCAAGAGAGAGATGAGGCTGGTGAAGTTATCAAGGCATCACTTTACATGATGTTTACTGCTACAGAAGGCAGCAGGCAGTTTCCTTGCTTTCACACAGTTCAACTTGTAGGAACTCAATTCATTAAGGCCAGGTCTGTTTACCATTCTGAATTTCTCAGAGTTATAACATTCCTTCAAAGGATTTTTTTTTTGTTATTTCACAGTTTCAAGAAGTCAGACAGAACATCATTTCACATGCACTGTGTAGGTAAATAACTGCTTTAAACACCTGTGATCTCTAATTTTTTTAAACTCTTTCAGAAAGACTGAAAATTTAAATAACACAAAGTATGAGATTACAGAATACCCTGATTCCTGCAGGAAACAAGTGTTAAATAATGTATGCTTGTATATTCCTTATATAAATCATATATACTTGTTTGAATACAAAATAAGGTTTAAAAAAAGGTTGTCTTTTTGTAACATCTTTGTAGCCAACTCTACCTAGTCAAAAAGAAAGGATCAAAATCGTGTCTCATCTGCTCTGTTCGTAATTGAGCACCTAACTGGAAATCATAGTTATGATTACAAAGAGCAGGTATGATTAAACATAAAGTCAAAACTACATACAAAGGAAAGAAGAAAAAGTAATGTTACCTTCCTTTCCCTCTTCTCTACAGCTAATTCAGAGGAAAAATCATGAGCTTTTAAGTACTGCATTAGACAATAACATAGTTTTTAGTGCTCTTCTCTTGTTTGCATTTTCAGCTTTATGTTTTGATCTTTTCTCTTAAAGGATAATTTGGTATCTTGTTTTTATGCCGTTGCTATGTTCAATGTCTTCTATACAAAGCAATGACTGCTGTCAAATGTAAAGGGTTGTAGTTTCATCTTTCTCACAGATGGCAAAATCTTCTGGTGAAAATTTTCAAACTCGTATTTATGCACCGCCTCATCCTGATTGCTTTAGAAATTGCAATGAAACTAATAATTTGGAAGAAGAAAAATTATATGAGTGTTTAAAATTACTAGGCTTTAAAGTTAATTTTAAATGCTCATCTTTGAAAATTCTATTTGCATTATTGCTCTTCAGGTCTTGAGTTAAGCCAGTGAAACTCATCTTATTGAAATGATCCTAAATTATCCATTAATTTTTGCTTTACTGTTTTGTGATTCATTGTTATTTCTTTAAAAATCAGCACTGGAAGTATGACAGTACCATTCTCTAAGTAACTGTTGAACTCTTAATAGTTTTAGGCACTCTACAGATCAATTTCACACATGCACAAGCAAATCAAATATGAAATTGCTGACAAAGATGCTCCTGTGACTTACATTAGTCATGTGAAGGCTTCTAGGAAAAATTTGGACTAGTTCTATCTTTGTACAGTAATGAATATGCTAAGAAGATTGACCCAAGTAAAGCAAATATAATTCTCACAGTTGGCCTTCATGGTAGGTTTAAGGCCACAAAAATTCCTAGCTGAGGATAAGAACAGAAATCGCTAGTTAAAACTTAGTAGAGTAAGAAGCAGGGCAAGATTACTTAACACATTGTGAGGCTCAGAGAGCACAGAGAGCATATTTTTTCACTGAAGAGAACCTTTTGAATGTTGTATTTGAATGAGCTAAGGAGGGTATTCAGGGGCAGTATGCCGGAAATGTCAGCATTTCAGTGTTTGCCCGAACCAGCCAAAGTAACTGAAGTATCTGAAGAGAGCACTGAAGAGGTTTCATGGTGTTGAGGAAGCTGGATTGAGGGGTCTCAGGACGCTTTGCTGTCTGTGTTCACAGATGGCACTGCTTTCCCTGCGAATAAACTGTGTCCTTTCTGTAAGTTATTTTGCAAAACATCTCAGACCATTGCTGTCATGTTCAGGTGTTGCTGCCAAAGCTGCTGGGAAAATGCTATATAACACTGCCCTGGCTTATGCAACGGTTGGGTCACAGGCTCTGTGACTGAGAAATGGGCTGAAGCAGGAGCTTGGATGCCCGTGGTGTGCCTGAGAAGCTATAGCCAAACAGAATCGGAGTGCAGCTCAAACATATAGACTAAAACAAGGTCTGATGAGTAGCCAGAGAAAATGAGTCTGCCCCAGGTTTTGGGGGAATGTATGTAGAAACTCATGGGGATATGCCATTAATGTCATTGAGGGCAGTTGTCTCACATCAGGCAAAGTGAGACAGACAGACATATACTCAATTTTATCTCATGATTTCCTGATTTTTTTGTCATACATTAAGAAGAAGGAAAAAAAATCCATAAAACAATTAGTTAAGGCATTTTAAAAACCGCATTGGCCTGACTTGTAATGACACTTTTCTTGTCAAATGTAACTCTTCTGAAGTATATCTCCTGGACCACACAAAGATAAATTTGCGTGAGTCTTTTGCTATGTATCTGGACAGTAAGAGTGGGTTTTATCATACTGATGGAAATGTCTGATATGTAGGATGCAGGCATTTACATCTAAGGTAGTCATCTAGTCTTCCTTTATAGTCAACAAAGGGACAAGGCACTCCAGAGTGATTCATTTCATGTAAAGTAGGTCAGATGAATTGTAGCCTCAAAGTGTCTGTTCTTCCTCATTGACTGTAACAACAGTGTAGGGTGACTCGCTGAGCTGTCCATGTTTACGTCAAAAGTGTGGCAGCTGAAACCCTCGCCACAAGATGAGTCATGAGAGCTCTGTATGGTTGTTCTTTCTTATTTTTATTTATGTATTCATAGTACTGTTTAACCACAGGAGTGTGAAGTTGCAATGCATTAAACCGGTAACTGCTACCCATAGCATCTAAACCAGAGTATGAAAGCACTGGTAGTATTATTCTTGCTATAATTTATTTGAATACATCTCAGAGATGCATACTCTGAAGTGTTAAATAATATTGCTATTTTCTAACAGCTTAGCTCATTGCTCCATGCATATCAAGTATGATTTACCATGGCAAAGTACACCTTTATGTTTACTGATTAGCATGAAATTTGGGGCAAGACAAACATATCAATTTAAATGAGAAAAAAGGCTGCTCTTTCCCTCAGCATTTCTGAACTCTTCAGATTAGACTAAATAAATATATTAAATTAATGGAAGGGCATCTGAATTCAGGAGAGCACTGGGCTGATAGTAAGGCACCAAAGAGGTGAATGGAAGCATATTGGACAATCTGTTATTGTAAGAGTAAGACTTGCCATGTTGTACAAACCAGTGGCTGACAGCAGAACTCTAGTAATACAGAATATTTTCCAGAGATAGACACTGACATTTTTCCAAAGCTGGTGCTTTTACCATAAAGTCACATAAATACTTGGATACAATGTACTAGGGCTGCTGGCTATGAATTATGAATGAAGTTTGCTAATCACCACTGAATTTTGATTTCCCAACCATTGATTACCTGCTGTCATTTGATAGTGTTTGGAGAAGATTGCTAAATATAATAAAGCATCCTGTGCAGCCCTGTGGAATTATGATAAAAAGTTGACAGAATAACATTAAGTATTCTGGAATGTATTCTCATGAGCTTAAAGGAATAACTAAACCAGAATGCAAGTACTGGAGGAATGAAAAATTATTGGCAATTATTAGGACCTGTTATGTCATGCAAATTCTTCACCTTCAGCCTGATTAAAGGTCTTCAAGCACAACAGAACAGAGCTTGAAAATTGCCAGCATTATTACTCTGTAACGCCATGGTGAAGCTACTGAATATTTTAGAGACTTACTGAGTATCCTTGCTGTCAATTTGTAGTGATGTTTTACCTCGTTGAGGTATCATGATGTTTATGTAGCACATTTATTTTTCCTAGTAACCAACATAGTAATGCAGTGGCAGTCTCCAGAACTAACAGGAGTGAGGCATAGAAAGACCTCGAGAAGATGAGCAACCTGTTCTCTAATGCCTTGATAATACAAGAGGTCACCATATTCTGGCTTTGGGAACTACCCAACAACTTAATTCGAAAGTACTTACCAGAGTAAAGAAACACTGTGTTTCTGTGTGATTACTGTTTCAACCCAAACTGATACTACACAGCATTGCAGCTACTATTTAACTGCTTAATATTCTCTTAAGTCAGAGGATAGTATATTTATTTTAAGGACTGCAGACCAATTCACTCATAGTCTAGCACAAAAAAATGAAGGTTCGATAGACACTTACCTTGGTAGATCATTTTCCAATAGAAAACACGCACGTACATTCTTTTTCAAGAGCCCTCAGGTACTAAATGGGACACATTTAGCATGCTAAAATAATTTGCTACATTTTTCCTAATAATTTTCAACCTGACTAAACTCAAATGAGCATAAACCTTGAACAAAATCTACCAGAGTGAAACCTCAATGTGGGCAAGTTTCAGAGAATGCTGGAGCCTGGTCTACTCAGTTTTGGTAGTAATGTGAAAGAACACCAAGTTCACACCAGCCAGGGTGCATTCTGTGGATTCATAATTCGCTTTCAAGTTGTAAAAGCTGTATTGGAAAAAGCATTTGCTTTTTAGAACATTAAGCAAATAAAACAGATCAGTCTACAGTGCTCATGGCTAGGTATTTGAACAAAAGTGAAAACAATATATAACAGAACAAAGTGATAATTATGCCAGGTGACCTTTTCTTTCAACTGCAGTCTGCTGTACATCTATGTATACATGAGTATACAGCGTTCCACTTGTATTGCAGTATGGTATCCTGCTACTTCTGTGTTCTAGTGATTTCTCCAAGGGTTTGTGTGGTAATCTTCTCCTTGTGTCCTGCTAGCAGTGCAAGTGGAACATCATTCAAATGAAAATACAGAAAGTACACTTGAAAAGAAGATTTTTTTTTTTTTCTGAGAGTCATGCTTTTCTCCTGATGAGTGCACTTGATAAAATGCATTCCACCCACCAGCAGCCCCCTGCCTTCTCTGTGTTCCACTGATAACGTGACCCACCACACTGAAACAGTATTATTTCCTGAAAGGCTGTAGGCAAGCATGATGATGAGACGAAAAAAAGAGAAATGAATGTTAACTAGAATGGGAGAGAGAGGAATTGTGCATATGTATGAGAAAATCAGCAGAAAAAAAATCTTTAAAAGGTGTGCTGAGAGTTGGATATAATAAGGGGGAAGTAAGTGCATATTTCTTTTAAAATTTAGGTATCATAGAATACAAAGGAATAATTCTACCCACATCATAAGTCAATTCCTACCAATTTGTGGGATATGAATGGGGGAAATAGCAATGATCATATTAGCACAAGTTTCATGTTAGTATAATGGAGTTCATATTTTGGAAAATGTTTGAGAGTAGGCAAAACAATCCCTTCCAAAAATAAATATCTTTGCTTCAAGAAAGGACAAAGGAAATACACAGAGATAAAAAGCAAGGCTATTTAATTTATGTAGAACTTAACTAATTTTAACATAATTTCGGGAATTTTTTAAGCATGTATCTATGTAAATACACATGCACTCACTCTTTTCATCCATTTGCCCTTTTCACAAGTATGTAAGAAAATGGTATTTAAGAACAAACCCTTGGTGATAACATTTACAAGCAAATCTATTTAGATTTGTAATCAAAGGAGGATTGGAGACACGAAAATTATCCTAGCAGTATTTGTCGAACATATGACAGTGTTCTCTAATTGACTTCAATAGGGGCAGATTTCCTTCTATATACTTTATTTTATGTAATTTTAAAGTCCTCCTCATTGCTAGTCATATCACTTCTTTGTGTGAGCACTTACTCCAGTTTTAGCTGGAGCTCACCTTGAGAGAACCATCAGGAAGAAGCCTGTGCATCACTTAAGTTCTTGTGCACTGCTAAATTTCACTTTTTAACCTGTCCTAAAGTTTCCCCTTCAAAGTTATTAATGGAAGGAAATACAGCCAATTTCATGAGGTTATATTTTATACACTCATGTTTTTACATTTTTAGCCTGCTCAAAGTCATCTGTTTTGTGCAAAGTGTTATATTTTGCTCCTGAAAAAGCATCAGCTGATAACCAACAGCTTTGGCCCTGAACATACGCCTCGTTTTCTTTCTGTAATTTATATACTACTCTCTCTTCTGTGAGCAACATCACACAAGTCATTGCCAAATTAGGCGAGCAATGGGCCTAGTGGTAACAAGAGAATTAAGACTGCTTGTTGTTAATGGATAGGATAGGAGAATAATAAATCCAAGAACCTGGGCATTGGCATTCATGTATTTTAGCATGCTGGATGAATTTAGAAGTGTGAAAAATCACGCTTTTGTGATATTCTGCTTTTGTTTAACTCCAGTCCCTTCTGAGTCAGAAAGTTAAATAATCTAGTATTGGCAAATGACAGCTTAGTGCCCAGTTTTGGCTAAGAGGCTACATACTAAACACCCAAAATACACTTTTCAACCGGAATATGAATTTATCATTTGTATTGTAACACTCGTCACTTTAGAAGTGATTAATTGTCATCTAGAGTCTGACCTATGTCCTACGGAGATGTTTAGACCTGTATTTAACTCTTTTAGATTGATTAATGTCCCTAAAGCTTTTTATGTTTCCTTTCAATCAGTACAAATTTCTCACTTAATATAGTTTCGTTCAGGACCATAGTATATGTGGGCTGTTTCACAGAATTTTCAGGTGTGGTCATGACACTTCAAAAGAATTGCAAAATAGCAACCAATCTGACATCTGTGGTGCTATCTTTTACAATTATTGTTGTTGAGAAGCAAAGACAGTTCAAAATGTACCTGAACTGGACTGGATAAGACCCCATTCTGATTTAGATTATCTTAATAGCTATCATGTGTAACACAAATTACAGAGGCCTTCTCTGATCTATTGTGGTAGGCTGTTGAAGCTTCTTCACAATAAATCACCCAGTTGCTTTGTGCTGTCTGATATACCAGTTTGCACCACCTACTAGGAATAACTGGGGAGTGTGAATTTACTTTTTAACTTGATACAAATCTTGTGTGGCAGATACAGATTTTTTAAAAAATCCAAGGCAAATTATTCAATAGGTTTGTTAAAAAATCATTGTAATATTAGTATTACTGAGAACATCAAAAATCATTTTAGGTGTTCATATTAGGTTTCCAACCAAAATGATTCTATGATTCTATGATAATTAATGTTTTGTCATTCTTTTACACTCTATGGAAATGTTTCTTGCCGGAAGTGTATTTACCACTACTTAAATCTTAAAATCATCTTCTTTGATGTATTAGCTCCCATCAGCCATATTCTTCTCTCTAGAATCTAATTTTTTCTTGATTTCCATGGCCTTAATATGTCAGATCTCCTTTTAGCTTTCTGATCATCACTTCAGTAAGTGTTTTAAAGGGATCTTTCTTGATACACCTGTGATCTGGTAACATGGACTGAGTGCCCAGTAGCAGCTGAAGGACTGCTTGGAGCAAAAGCTCAGGCACAATTGTTGAATGCAGAGTGAGGTTAGTTTCATCTGAAAGTTTACGAGCTCCAAGACTGCTCTTGCCATGCAAGCTACAGCCCAGTAAGTGAAATCATCCTCCTGACACAAATACTGTGTGCTTTCTGCCATGCTTCCTCTCATGCTTTGGACTGTCTTTTGGCAGATGCCTCGAAACAAGCCTGAGAATTGTTTGGGTGTTAATCTACTAACTACCATGCTGACTAGTTGCCTGCCTCTTTTAATTAAATTGTAAATGTCTTGAGATGTCATCTTCTTTTTTCTTAACATTGATGCAGTAGATAATAATTTTTTTCTTATAAGCACCAATATATGATTATGGTTTTTTTCCTATTGCAGCTGATCTAGTGTCATTTCTATTTCCAGAAGATTTCTCATATCTGTTGTTTCAGACATCTGGTCAGTATAGCTCAGTTGAAAGCCAAAGATTGTAAGAACTGTTCCAGTTAGCATAATCTCCCAGTCACAAACAGTGACTTTGTACGGTCTTTGTCATCAGAAAGGAGAATTATATAAAGTTGCATCTAGACATTGTAGTAATCCTGGACTTGTGTGGTTGAGGGGAGAGTATTTTTTTTTCTGCACTTAAAACACAGAATTACAATGCCTCAAATACTGTTGTGTGATTTAATACAATGCATTCATTTCTACACTGGGATACAGACCTGTGTTTAGGAGTGGTGTGACTGGCCAGTAGTGGCTCTAGTGGCTATGCACTGAAGATGTGGGAATAGCCACACAGTCAAGATGGCAGCGCCGTCAGGTTCAACTATACCAGCAAACTTAAAGGAAAAGCTGCAAGGCAGCATTAAATGACAGAGGAGAAAAACCCCCTCCACTTAAGCTCTGTCATCCTGAAGACTGACCAGGATGTGTTTTGCTCAGTTCACTGCTAATGTAAGTCAGTGTGTCCCTTGCTTGACTAGGCTAGCCTCCATAAGATCAGCCACAATTTCTTGTGCCTCTGTGTCCCCAGGCATAAAGAATTGTTGACATTTCATTGGTTGGGTGGGGATTTTTTTAAAAATGTATTTTAATAATAGCTGTGTAAATTAGGAACTAGTGTTAAAGAGAAGAAAATATGAGCGAAGGTGTCGGTACTGCTCAGCTGGATCAGAATCCCACTCGCTATTTAATATGGCTTAAGCCTGGACTGCTCTTCAGAGACACTTTGATCTTTCCCTTGATAATACATAGGTGCTTAAGGAGAATTTAGGCCACCACAAATACCATTTCTATGGGTCACACAGGTTTTGTGTAGTAGATCAGGTCTTTGGAGACTAGACAGCAATCTTACATTTACTCTTCTCTAGTAGACGTCCCATTCTTCCAGAGCAGACCTTCCCTGCCTCCAGGAAACTTTATTAGTTGATATTTAGATTTATAAGAAGAAAAGATAAAATATTTTTCTTGGGCATTATCATCCTGAGGATGCTTACATAAAGACATAGCTTAATTTTTTCAGATTTTCTGAAAGTAAACCCTGTATTTTTCTTGTGCTATTTTGTCTTCTGCAGAAAGTAAGAAATATTTTAGTTCTAATACAGATTAGCTGCTTTGAACTTGTACCTTTGTTCCAAAGAATGTTTCCTACTAAGACTGAACCTCTCTGTGCCTGTTTTACATGTATGTGCATGATTTGTCTGTACTTTGGGATTTGGATCTCTCAATAGCAGTGTTGTTGCCTAGCAAAGTTCGGTATAACACAAGAGTAATACAGTATGTGTTGGTAAAGCTGATTTAAAATTTAAAATGACAATCAGTGTGCCCTTTTTAGTATTTTATTAGTCATTGTTTATACTGATCTGTATCCCTTTTGTTTTCCCCACTCAGATGTTGCAAGAGCAATTGAGTTACTGGAGAAACTACAGGAATCTGGAGAAGTACCAGTACACAAGCTACAGTCTCTAAAGAAGGTGCTGCAGAGTGAGTTTTGTACAGCTATCAGAGAGGTATGAATTTGAGATTTTTAGTTATTTCTCAGACTACCATCCCTCACCTGTAAAGAAAAGCGTATTTGCCTTTCAGTGCTGGAGAATTAGGAGTACCCTGTAGAAAGGATGATGGATGTGAGATGTGTCAGTAGCTCCATGCTGCTGTGCAGAATGTTGAAGTTACTGAAAAGCAGACACAGAACAGTTGCGTCAGCAAGGCATCAAGCCTGAGGCAATTAGCCTTGCTAACAAGAAAGGGTGATTGATTAGTGCTTTAGTATTCTGCTCCTGCTGTTTGAGGGTCTGTGGTAACCTGTACAGCACAGTGCTGGGAGCATGGGGACATGGCAGATTGGGTCAGTACAAGCTTGAATGCCTCTCCTTTGAGCTCAGCTGTGATAAGGAGCTGCTGAAAGAATCAGAATGCAGTGACAGCCAAAAGGGGCAAGGCTGAAGTTAGCTGAAGCTGACAGGAGTCTTACCTTGGAAGTCAGTGGTCAGGTCCCAGTGGGCTTTGCTCCTCGTGTCAGAAATCCTTGTCATACTGCTGAGAACTGTGATCATTCCCCTAGCAGCTGTGTTCAAGGCCTTCCTAAGCTCTGCCCAACAGTAGATAAATGATAATTGTTTTCTTCTAGTCAAGCCAGAGAAGGTTCCTATATGCATACAGGCAGTATCTTTAAAGCAGTTAAAATGACAGTCACTTCTGTTAGAAGTTTCTTAGACAAGAAAACATGATTTAATACAACATCGTGTCAGATATTTTACCTCCTAAACCAAAGGCTCTTAGCCTGCCAAACAGAAGCAACTCTATATGCCCTAATGAAGGCAACACCATTTTAGTAGAAATTCTGTAATAACTTCTGTTTCAGTTTATCTGTCTACTGCCTGGAACTAATCCTCTGTTGCTGAAATCAATGGGGAATCTAATGTTCTCTCAATGGTTGCAAAATTGAACTCCTGATAACTAGGTAACAGCAGTAGATTGATTGAGTGGACTACTGAGTGGTTGGAAGGAAAAAAGGGATGAACAGACATTAGTTTAATAAGCAAAATGGAACACAATCTTTGTTTTATGGAATATATTCTTCAATGTGAGAATCCGAGAGAGGCTTCCACCTAATTAAATTGCAGTTTTCAAGGCTTTTTAAAGGGAATAGTGTTCCCTGACAATAAATAATGGCACTGTGCACCCTCAAAAGCTGATATTCTGACTAGTCCTTTCATTTAATCAAACTAAATGCTTCTTTAAATAACCACAGAGCCTAGAAAAGTTGTGGGATTGTTTGGGGTTTTTTTCAGATAGCAGACCCTTGTACTCCAATTCTTAAAGGCAGCTTTGAATCTTTACAACACGCCAGTGAAATCTTAACAAATTTATATTAGTCTTTGGAAAACAGTTTTAGCAGAAGGAAACACAAAATTTAAGAACTAGGAAACTGGCTTAGAAAATGCACTCTCGGTTCAGTGAGCTGAAAGTAGATTTTGACAAAATCATCTCAGTGTCACAAAAGGATTTTATAGAATATTGTGTAAAGACAACCTGTACATGACAGACTATCTAATTAGTGTTAGATTCTTACAGCCAAATAATAGACACTCTAAGAAGCCTGGTGTAACAACCAAGAAGTTGTTACACAAGAATTGAATGATGATGAATAAACAGTTCAACCAACTTCATAAACAAAAAAAATGCATTTCTTATTAGATATATATATATATAACCTATCTTTCTAAAATATCAATAGCAGAGAACAAAATTTCTACACCCCAAAAATCTGTACCATTCACCACTATCTGTGTAAATATTTTTTTAGAAAAAAATTTCAAATATAAAAGGCCCAATAATCTTTTCATTTGGGGAGAGTGGGAGGATTGACATAAGTACACTGCAAGTACTTAAGGTTGTTCAACACGTGGCTTCTCTTTTCAGATACATTAAGTCCTTGGCAAATATTTAGACTGTAGCTCTCTTTTTTCCCACCATTTGAAGAACTGTTGGAAATCTCAGAACGTAATTGCTTCTATGTTAAAAAAAATTATAAATGCATGGAATATTTTCATCACATTACATTGTTAGACATCTCCAAGCAGTTCAGAAAGGGCTGGGAGGATATCTGGGAGCTGTGTTGTGTCATTTGTCAGGGATGCCCTACTTGCATGTCCTTCATGTATGCTGGAGTTTATTGAACAGCATAGATTTTTCTGAGCATGTTTGAGTTTGAGATAGCTAAGGCTAGACAGAAATTTCTCTACAAACATTCTCTCCCATTGTTTATCTTTTCTTACCTTAGTGCAAGATGTGAGAGTGTGGTGACTAGATTTTAATTTTCTTTATTAGCTCCTACACAGACTAGAGGAGAAAAGTTGTTGACATTACAAGAGAATGCACGGCAGTCAGTTGGAAATAATGAGAAAAGTGGGAGTGAAGTAGACCGAGTGTGAGCTGTAGGTAGGAGTAATCAAAATGGGATGAGGAGGCAGGCTTTGTGTTAGTATGCAAATTTTGAAAGAGGCTGCTTATTATATATATGCAGATACTCAGATCTGAAGTGTGGTGTGTTCATTCTATAATGCAAGAGCTGAGCCTAATTTTCTTCCATCGGAAAACCTAGTAAAAGAGATTAACACTGACTTTTGTCGTCCTATAACCACTGTAATGGAGTTATGGAAACTGAACTGTCCAGTGAGTTTGGTTGTTAAGATATGTCCCAGAGAAATTCAGCATTGGGCTGAGTGTAGTTGAAAGGATGAAAGGTGAAACATAATCTGCACTGTACTGACTGAATGTGACTTGTCCCTTCTACAAGTAGGAATAGAGAAGCAGGAGGTCACTTTTATGACCCATTAGCCTTTAAAAGTATGAGATACATTATAAGATGACATACATTCCAATCTAATGTGTAGGAATCTATCTAATGGCTGTAATTAATTGTATTTGTGAGAATCTATTTAGTAAATCAAATTTCAAATCCCTACACTAATATCCCATAGAAATAATTTTTTATAAAAGTGACTGAGTGAATGAAGTTTAAATAGAAGTACTTTAGCATTTTTCAAGGATGCTATGTTAGGAAATGGTGATTAATGGTTCTCACTTAGCTAAATATAAGTACCACCAGCTGAAATATTCTGTCTGGCACTAGGCAGGAATATGTATTAGCTCTGAAAACAATGGAAATAATTGAAGTATATAATGGTCTCAGTATTTCCTTTTCACCTGAAGACCCTTAGACCAGAAAACAAGTTAACCAAGTCTGATCACACTAAAATCACACACACAGTTTGGAAAAAAAAATTAATTATGTTTTAAAATTACTGATTTTAAAAGCTCCCTAGCTACATGAAGATTAATAAGCCTTCCATAGCTTTGTCATCTAATAAAACTTGCACAAACCTTGTCCATTATACCATCAAATCCATTACCCTTCTAAATGTTTTTGCTGTTTATTCAAAGCTGTTGCTGTGTTATAGTCATCTGATTTCCAGGGGGATAATGGAATGAATGAAGGACTGTGAAAGTGAATGCATAATTGAGCTACTGAGAAGTTGTATTCACATGCAACATAAAACTAGACAGCCTAATTGATAAAATTACTTTCATTCTTGTAAGTCAGTAAAAGGAAGTTATAAGAACTGTAAGATAAGGTGGATTTCAGGTCTAGCAAGAAACCTAAAGACCTGTGGGCACAGGTGATAGAATAAATAGTGGATCATCAACAAGAAAATGTGGCATGCCTTAGCAGCTTATGTGAATTTCATTTACTGCTAACATCTGATAATTGGTGGTCAAGCATCAGGAGAATGACAATACAGCTTGATAAACACTTGCATCTCCTGGTGAGCAAAGTTTTCTTTCAGGTTTATTCCCTGATTTCTATTTCCGTGTGTTAAATATGTAATATTCAGGTTTATCTCGCTTTTCTCCCAGCCTGCTTTTACTACTCAATTTCCCATTTCAAGGTTAAATCTGAAATTTTTCTGTGTGGATGTTATTTGAAAGAAGATCTGACTAAGAAATGCCTATGGTGAATCAATACCAAAATTAATCAGATAAAAATGTGGTATGTTAACCAGACACACAAAAGTAACCATTCTTTTATATCATTATGGTTCCCACCAAAATATCAGGTCATCACAGAAAAGCAATTCTGTAGGACTCAGTCACTGACAGAGGAGGAGCAGTCAACACAAAATACTCTACTCTTGTGTGTTCTATGGGAAATTAGTCAGTGGGAAAGCATGTTGTCTTTGAAAATAGTTCAGTTCCTACCTCAGTAGTTTAAAACTTTAAGCTTGCTATAAAATTATCTTACAGACAGAGCATCCTGGAGATTTAAGGACCCCTATTGACTTACAGGCATAAAAATGGCAGCGGCAAAACACTGACCCATTTTTTATGAGTTTCTGATGCTCCCTAGTTACTTTAAAGATATAATTGCTTATGTTGTATAGTATTAAAAACATAGCTTCATTATTTATTAGATAGGATAGTTTAATAAACCTAGTCAGTATATTGGAATGATTTCTTTTAATTAATAATTTTCATTTCCATGCCTCAGCATCTGAATGCCCAGAATGCCAGTGCTGCTGATGTGCAGGGTGTTTTTATCTGGTCATTTTCTCAAGCCACCTACCTGCACTTTTCATTATTAACCCTGATATATGTCTTTGCAAATATTAAGGGATCGGAAGAAGGCTGCTGGGCAGTGAAAACTGAATCTGGTGGTACTGTGCTTGTCACTATACTGTGATGCCATGTGGGACAGCAGAAGGCTGACTAGAGCCTTTAGATGTTCATTCACTTCAGATATCCCAGTGTGGTGGTGTACTCCATTTTTACAGGGCTGTGCTGAATATAACAATCTCCGTATTAGCTGGAGTCAGGCAAAAAGTCTCATTATTTCTTTTATTGAATTATTAATTTAGGACTTTAATGTAGGAGTAATTTAAAGTACTGTTTTCCTTGTATTTCAAGAATCTCAAAATTTGTTTGTTCAGTTTGCATTATGGAACAACGCTGTTCCTCCACATCCCAGACCTAGCCTCTGAAAGCAGAATTTCAGTGTTCACTGCCTCATGACTCCTTGTAAAAATGGAAGTTCACCAGGCCAAATTCTCTTAGTTGGCACTGAGGTAAACCCCAGAGTCCCAATCCTGCCCTGTGTTAACCCTTTATTTCCATTGGGAGCTACATATTTGTTACAGGAGGAGAAATACATTTCCAGTCAGTCCTTGATCTCCTCAGGGTTAGCCCAGCTTTTGAAATTTTTAAATTATAAGATGCAAGCTTGGAAAAAAAATTATTGAGAAGACTTACTGCTATAATTCAGAGCACAGAATTGTGATTAAAGCTCAGTAGGAAGCCTGACATCTAAGATCCCCTACTGCCACATTTACCCATGCAAACCGAGCTGTTGCTCAGGATTGAACAGAAGTGATATGTCAGACTTACTAATAAGGCAATTAGTAAACAAAAGGGCAATAGGACAACACATAGGAGTAAAGCAACCGAGATTTATCAGCGCCCATTTGTAGCTCAGGTCACAAAAACAGTATGGTTGTATTAGCATGATGCTTCATTAGACTGGCTGGGAAGCAAAGTTCTCCCTAGGCTAATCTGATACCTTGTTATAACTTGTTCTAGTGTTCCAGATAGCTTATTCAGAATTACTGCACCATTAATTTAGTATTAGCACTCATGCAGTAGCAAATACAGAATCATGCAAATTGACCAATTCCATTCAAATTTTTGCATGCTTATGCATTGATTTATTTGTAACTTTTCATTAAAATTTGTATTCCTGGATGCAAATTGTAAAATTTAAGCATTTTATCTTTTGTTTTTTTAGATATTGGAGTGAATTATTATGTCAGCCAAACCAGTTCAGTTTACCTGAATTCTGGGGCTGTGTAGCATTCGCAAGAATCTTCTACTGTACCTTTCCATCCCTTTCTTGTTACCACAGTCCCAGCAATGAAAAGCCACCTAAAATAATGATACAAGTTTCCACTAAACGAGTACTTCCATCACTGTTAGGAAAGGGCATAACTTAGCTTCACTCAAATACAATGGTATGGCACAATAGTAATGTATTCATGTTTTACAGAATTTTACTTTTTGCCTCCTGGTTGCAGATACTGTATCCATAATAATGAATTGGGAGAAGCATTTATAATGTATGTAAATTAGATAATGAAAGAAATTAGATTTCTAAAGGTGAGCTTTCTGCTCTTTGTCTTGCCACAATGCTGGATTTGGCATTGCAAAAGTTCAGCAGAAAAGTTTAAGTGACCAGTAAACACATAACTTTTATCTTTTTCTAATTACTCTGCTGTGTTCAAATATATGCTATGTTTTAGGGTGAATGTAATCAGAAATTACTCCAGTTTTGAAAAACAATGAAGGTTCATCTACCACTTTACCATACGTGATTGAAGCATTACTCTGTTGCTCACAAGCCCTGGATGGCTTGAATGAGAACTTTTGGAACTGATTACCTTGTAACTCAGCAGATGGCCTTCATTAATGGCAGTTATATGAATTTACCAAGCTGCCCAAGCATTATCTGAAAGCATTATTTAGTCTCTGTGCAATTTCTAAGTCCCTACCACTTTCATGACTTCACTGCAGGAGATTTAAAACAGCTGCTGTTGTCACTCTTTTTTAGCTGCCTAGAGCTAAATACATAGATTTCGCAGATAGAGGACCCCAGAATCTGGGACCAGACTGCATCATTGGTCTTTAATGAGTGCTTTCTCCCATTGGTTTTGGGTAAAGATCAATTTTTAGAGTTGGCTGCTGGCCATGTATCTAATCGTACTTATGCTCTGCTTGTGTAACTGTGCCTTTTACAACATATAAATTAAGTATTTTAGTGCTGCAGAAGTCCTGCAACATACAGGATCAAAACAATGACATATCTTGTTCATGTTAATGATACAGCCACATGTCTGGGTGGCTATATCATATTTACTAAAACTCTCTGAATGGTGTTCAGGTGATGTTTTCATTTCAGCACACAGCTGCAGCTGCATGTGCTACAGACGGTGACTCCAGTGGAACATATGTGGAGCATCTCAGCATCTTTTCTGTTTGTTCACATTATCATTTTAGTTTATTGTTGCAGTATCCTATTTGATTATATTAAATTCTTCAGAGTAAACAAAATAGGCTCTGCTGCAGTTTGTCTCAAGCCTGCTTCTTCCTCTTAAGAGAAATCAGCCGCAAGGTTAACTACCAAGTAATATTAAGAAGTGACAGGTTGTTGGAAGCTACTGCACCTTTTTTTTTGCCTTGACGGAGCCTCAGTATCCCTCTGCTGCCGCTTAACTGATGTCACTGATGAGACTCCTGAGAAATGCTGCTCAATCTCCATTTTTTAATTGTGCCTTCAGAAAAGAAAAGAAATTGTAAAGCTGTAAATTTTAAAACTCCATTTTAGCTGTATTTTTGTTGGCATTTAAAACAAGAGGCATCAGTAGTTTCCTTCCTTCTCCCTGCTTTCTCAGCTTGATAGGAACATTGGACATGAGCTTGCATGATGATGTCATGTTTCATCCAGGTGCTCATTTTGGCAAGGTTTTGACAAATCTGTTAAAGTTTGGAATATGGCTGTTGCATATGTCAGCCTCAACAGCATATACAGACTTACTGATAAAGTGGAGGAAATTACTGTTTATTAATGCTTGGTGTATTTTTGAACTCAAAGGTAACTTGGCAGTGAGGTCTGAGAGTTTTAAATTACAGGATGTGAGTTCTGAGTGGTCTTACAGGAGTTAACTAATCACACATGTTTGTATTTCTGTTTATCATAGTATATTGCAGTAGAAGCAGCAAAAGAGACTTTTAGGACAGTAATTTGCTATGGTTTAGTGATTGCAAAGGATACAATTTCTGTGACACCTCTAACACTGTTTTTAAGATGACAACTCATAGTTCCCATTGACTTAGAGCAGAGTATAGAACAGGGTGTAAGGGATATGAAATAAACTAAATGATCCAATTATATTTTTCGTGTTCCTCATCTACATAGTTCTTACTTGCAAGTAAAATTATATTTTTTCCTTTTTCTTAAAATGGTGTGAAGCAACTTGCTATTGGATTTACAGTGTCAGTGATGACTCCAGACAGAATTGACATTGGAAGGAAGAGGGTACACACAGAGGTCTTGTGTGTCCTAACAGCAACACCAGGCGTGTTTCAGTCGACTCCCCCAATATGTGCAGAGGATGTGACAGCACGCGTTTTCTGGTACATCTGCTACATTCTTCTGCTCGCACATAAGGGAGGAAAGAGATTCTGGCCCCAGCCTCTAACCCCTGTTGGGTTGTTTCTTGGATAGACGCAGCATCATATGGCAAGAGCTCAGGGACCAAAACTTGGGTCAGCTTTCCGACACCACCGCAGGTACTGTCAGGGCAGAGAGCACACCACCATTTTCCACACACAAAAAAAAAAAAGGGAAAAATTCTATTTTAACTTGAGCCTTCATAAAGTATGTCACCCTAAATTAAAATACTATGCCTTTGCTGTGATTATACTTAATTTATTTTTAACAATGTCTCAGGCCCGTGCTGGTTTTTTCCTACTGCCTAAGGACAGCTTAATAATGCATCAATATTCAGATCAGTTTTTTCACTTTGGTAGAACTGACCTAGTTTCCTCCATAACCCCCATCCCCCAAAGAAGGAAACATTTAAATAAAATATCCTCAATAAAAATGTTAAAGCCAACATTAGTAATATTTCTTCCACATGGTCTGAAATTAAACTGTCTCATCTCCTCAAGCTGTTAAAGGAGACTGAATTTCATTTACAGGTTTGAGCTTTTTAATGGGTTGGTGTCCCTATGGCATCATGTGGCAACATTCATGCAGTTTTACTTCATGGAAAGGGGATTGTTGCAACAATTGTGAAAATGATGCAAAGTTTGGTTTTGAGAATAGACACCAGTGGTTTTCTTAATGTAAACATGTAACTGCTCAAAGGCTAATGAGAGCTTATAATGTAAAAATATTCAGAATGCCAGCAACCTTGAATGACCACATTCTGTCTGATATAAATAGCTCATTAATACAGACTAGTTGTCACAAAGCAGCTTTTTCAAATTCAGTTGTCAAAATTCAGTAGCTGCAGGCAACAGCTTACGTAATACAGACGTGTTGATGTTTCCAGTAAGAACAATAATGTATCACATGCCTTCCTCTCAAATGTACTTGTCAGTGATTCTGACCTCCCCATACTCACAGGTATCTATCGACTTGTCCTGTTGACATGGACGAACGGAGAGCTTTCATCAGCTTGCACTCAGGGACAGACTGAAGATTATGTACAGTATATACACTGTGAGCATGGGTGTAAGATTGCCTAATTCTGCTTCTGTTGGGGTTACTCAAATACCTGTCAGAGTCTTATAACAACATGGACTTCTGTGATTCATTTGCTCAAACAGTCTCGTTTAAGAAGAATCTAGGTTTATTGTAAACTTGAAGTTGTGGTGTGTATGCATGGCATCCATGACATTCTTCCACAGCCAGTGGTTTTCTGGGGTTCTGTCCCTCACAAGGACTGCTATTTAGAAAGTCTTCGCAAATTCTCTTGCTTTTCAGTCATTCAGAATAGTCTCTCCCCCAATTTTTAAAAGTTAACTACCAAAGGTAAAAGTAACGATTAACACAATGAAAAAACAGTTTTAATATTTTTTGAGTCAACTTGATTCATAGAAAAGGAAATCAGCCTGCTTTCAACTACCCTATGGAACTACTGGCTTCTAGACTATGGTGTATGACAGTGTTTAGTCCAGTAGCTTAGCTAGAGGCTGTAGCTCTGGTGGACAAAGCATGCTCTTAAAGATGTAGATGTACTTTCCCAAGCATGCTTATCACATTAGATAATTTTAAAAAATCAGAACACAGGCACAAAACCAGAAATTCCATCTGATTTTCAAGACATATATAAAACTAAACACGTTGTTGCTAGATATTTTCCATTTTCATTGAGCTACTGCAGGTTTATGGCTGAATGGAAGTGCTCCACTGCTTTGGTTTTGAGCTTGAGTAAGATTTCAGATGTAAAAAGTCATTAAGAAAGAGGAATTATGAAAGAGGAAATGTAGTTGGGTCAGCTGCATACCCTCATGCTGCTAATATACACACTTTTGGTTGTGTTTGACTTGTTTTCTTTTTTTATGCCCCCATCTGTTCAGGTGTCATCTTAGGTGGATAATTAGATCTGTTTCTGAGTAATTTTGTAGAAAAGCAAATACTGTTTGAAATATCAGCAAACCTAACATAAAGGGCAGAGATTCTGAAAACTCTTGAGTTATAAAAAGTCTGTAGTTCAAGCAAAAATGGTGATTGGTGTAAGAAGTTGCCAAGTAAGATTCCATGGTTTCTGTTGTGCAAGAGGTTAAAGGTTACCAGAGTCCCTCCTGATCTTTTGTAGCACTTAAGATGTCCTTGCTCACTGCTGTGGTCAAACATGATCTGAATTGAGTGCTGAAACACAGCTCAAGGGGAGTCTGTCCAGGCATACAAACCAATGCATTCCTGTCCACAGACATAAATATATTGGATTAAGAATGGAAAATATAGGTAAGAGGTTGTGGATAAGGAAAGAATTCCAAACAGAATGTGGAAGAGTCAAAAATTATGAAAACTAAGTAGAGTGGGAGAAAGACACAGCTGATTTGTGCTGCAGGTGGGAGTTTGCTCTCGGAAACAAGGTATTCACAGGCACCACAGCAGAGAGGTCTGCAGCTCTCCAGTGCACCTTTGCTCTGTAACTGCTCCCAGTCTCAAGACTGGGCATTCTCCTGGCCTGCCCCAGGAACTGGTTCATGCACACTGAGTGAAATGAAATGTGGGTCTTAGATCAGAAGGAGGCTGAAGTCCTGAGAATCAGCTCCAGATTTTGAGAGGAGGGGAGAAGAGAGACCAGCAGCTATGCTGAATAAATGCATCTTCTGCTCCTCCCACCATGGTAAAAGACTGATTAAGGTACTTCTTTTTGCTTGACGTCTTAGAAGGGAAAATATTTTTCATCCTATCCAACATATGAAGGCAATTAGGAAGACAGGGATTCAGCTAGCTGACGGCAGATGTGTAGTACTGAGGTGTGAGTAAATAACAATCTCTCTTTTATAGCTTAGCGTCAGTTCTGCAAGGATGCACTCATGTACACTGCTCCATTGACATGACTACAGAAGCACAATGAAACCAATTATGTCCTCCTTGCTCTGGTTATTCTCATGCTAACTTTCCCCTCTGTACTGTCTGTCAGGCTGTTGTCTTCCCTTCCTTGAAAGTCTTCCAAAAATAGATACACAATTCTTTTCTACACTGAAGCAACAAAAAATATGGCAAATGAGCTAAAGGAACTAAATCCAGATGATGCCAATACATATGTTAAATGTAATTTATCCGCCTTTTTGCAGGTTTCTTCTTCATTTCACCCTTTTACCTGCTTACCTATGATTTACCTAAGTCACTTGCTTAGGTCGTGACTTCTTGAAGGAAGCATTTTATGTCTTATTATTATCATACTGCAGGCACTGTGGAAACACAGCTGCTTACTACTATGTATATATATTATCTCATGCTAAGAAACCCCTAACATTTTTGAAAAAGGTCACTTCCCCACTTAGAAAACTTTTTCTGGGCCTGCTACGTCACAGGTCTGAATTGGAATGTAATCTGTCTTGGATTGTGTTTATGGGGGTTTCTGAGCACTTGTTCGTTGCTGTAAAATGAGTTCTGCCTCATACCTCTTCACTTCTGGTTTTCAGATCAGCTTGTCCTAAAGTTGAGCATCATTATTGTAGGTACAGTTGTACTTAGAATTACATATTTCATCAGTGGATGAATCATTAAACACCTCTTACAGAGGTTAATGGGATAAAATTGTTTAATTAAATTCTATCTTTGAGAATTCATCAGAAAAGATGCTGCACTATTCAGGTTATAAACAGAATGCTGCTTCTAGCCACCTTTACAAAACAGGCTGCTAAATGCAGTTTTTCTTGGACCTTCTGCAGCTTTGTATGGACTTTAATAGCCCAGCCCAAAATAACTTGCTGCTTTGTTAGGAGTCCATATGGAGTAATTTTTGGTAAGAAGCTAGCTCCTAAAGTACCTGGAAGTGAGTCCCCCTTCCTGTGCTCCATTAGTCCTAAACCAGCTGCTTTGCCTCCCAGCTGAATGCGTGGGGTTGAGGACCATCATCATAACAATAATACCTGCTGCAGCTGACTCACTACAGCTCCTGCTGGGAGAAGTAATAAAATGTGCATTTCTCTGTGCCTGCAAGAGCTGCCAAAGTACAAGAAGGATTCACTTCCAAGTTCAGATTTTCTATTTGTAATTTACCTCCCTCACTCTTTTGTAATCTTTGAGTACTGTGGGAGAATAACTTTAGATTATGTCTGAGGAGACTACCTGCAGAAGCTGAAAAAAGTCTGAGATCTATATTCCTGCTTTCAGGAGTATTGCTTGGTGGGAGTGCTGTATTCTGTGCGCCACAGGAAAGAGAAAACAAAGGCCAGTATGTCTTGCTCCACAACACAAATGAGATCTGTGTCAACAAACCCCTGTCTGCAGCACGCCTTTACCCAAGGAACATTCAACACACAGACACTCACAGTTTGGTAGAAATTGCTGGGGGGGGAAATGATCTGAAACATTACCATCTACCTTTCAACTGCAGCTTTGTGTCTTGAAATATTGACATTTCATCTGTAATTTAATCTCTCTTATTAGTGAATTGCAGAAGCTCTTTTCCCTAGGCACTAGACCATCAGACTGTGGAGTCTGTCAGTAAATAATATGACTAAACAAACACCCATGTAGTCTTGCAGACACTGAAAAAAGAAATAGCTATACATGCAAAAATAGACATGCAGCTCTTTTTCAAGTCAGTAACATATAGTAACCATCTAGATATTGTACTGGGCAACTGGTTCTAGATGGCCCTGCTTGAGCAAGGCAGTTGGACGAGATGACCTCCAGAAGTCACTTCCAACCTCAACCAGTCTGTGTTTCTGTGATATGTTAATTTTCTTTCTTCAGCTCATTCATATTATACAATGATGTCTTTCAAAATGATTCATCTGTCATAGTCAACAAAGGTCACTGTTTTATAAGACTTCTTTAGTAAACATCCTAAAGGGGAGATTTGAAAATGCTTTAACTTAAAATCTGTGCCTTTGTCTTTTTCTGTACTGACTGATGCTTAGTTTAAGTAAAGAAATCTACAGTAGATCTTATACAGGCATCTTAAGGACGATATAATTCATTTCAGGAGAATTGCTATATGTTAAAAATATAATCAGATGTACAGATAATAGTAGGAATTGAAAAAAAGTTTATAAATCTATTTCAATTACTTCACATACAGTGGATTGAACAAGAAGCTGTATTCCATACCAGGAGGATTTAAATGCCACCTTACTCAGTTTGAGAACAAAGAGGTTTTCAGTTTATGTGTTCTGTGTACATAGAAGAGGCAGCAGAATGGATTTGTTGTGCTGAAATCTAGGCTAAGGTGGTGCTGAGAACAGCATAGAGAAAAGGCTTAGTGTGGCTACAGGAAAACAAACAGTGTTTGTTTATGGACTTCAGTGCATTGCAAAAATGAGCCATGATTAGAACTGAACCCTACAAAGAGTTTAAGGGGTTTGGTGGAACAGGTACAATTAATCTGTGTTTGGCTGATAAACTGACAAAGTAACAACAAAGTTATGTGGGTGTAAATGTTTTATTATTCTTAAACACAAATTACGTTAAACATTATGTAACAGTCAAATAGGATAATTAGATTTACAAATGCCTCAAGCAAATATTCAAGACTGGTTGCATCTGTTGCTTATAGAGAGAGAGATCTAACATGCGGGACTCTTTTTTTGCAAGAACTGTGCTATAGATAGAACGATCACTGATAACTCTTTGCAGAATGATGTTTTAAATCTGTTAGCATTGAGAATTTACTGATTAACCCAAGGATTATATGACAGTATTGATCATATTTTTCCACAACTTTTTGAGTTGCTGGATTATTTTTTAATTTACTAATCTAATCACACACTTGTGAGTCTGTTCTTCCACCAGTATACATGTTCGTTTCCAGGATACTGGATATATTAAAAAGTCTACCAGCTAGATACTGGTGGGGTGCAGTCAACAGGAAGCTATGTGACTTCAAACCTAGCAAACAATGACAGGAATGTAACGTTATCAGCTCACTTCTGTGATAATCGACTTTAGTCATGAATATTTTAAAGAACTTTTTAGTAACTGTTACTCTATTAAATACTGTGACCTGGTTTTGAAGTAATTTAATGTCATAATAGTTTAATATTCAAATATATGCTTTTAGACATTATAGCAAGCTACAGCATTTAACGTTGTGCAAGCAAAAGCAATATGTACAATCTGCTGTCATGTCATGTTTTAAGATGGAGGGGAACCTGAAGAAAATACAGTATTATCAGTGGTTTGGTACAGTATGAGTTTTGAAGAAACAAGAATGTACTGATTCATTACTCCAATTATACAGTATTGTTCTTATATAATGTAGTAGTTCTTCTTATGCAGTAATATGTCCTACAACGTAATACAATAAACACTGCACTGATCTGTGCAGTATAATGCTGAGTATGTAGGCTCAACCTATTTTTATGATGGTATCATCCAGTACTAAAACAGAAGAAACCAGAGATCCTTTAGAGACTATTAAAGAGCCTTCTTTTCTTACATTTTTAAAAATAAGGGCAAAATTCTGCCTTCTGCTGTGGCCAATACCCATGTTACCAGTGGAAGAAAGATTTCATTTCAAATGGAGAAAGCAGGAAGATTTTCAGCATGCTCCCCTTGTCTCAGTTTTCTTCACTGGCCCAAGTTTTTTTTTAAACTTAGTTCTAGAATTACAAACGTGCTGACAATAGTCAAGACAAAGAATCTTTTTGCTGTATTTTGGAAGATCACTAAAATGGATTGCATTTGTTATCTCCTTTCCTTTTTTGCCTATTCCTTATGTGTGATATCCCAACAAAAAGGGTTTGGGGATCAGTCATCCCCAAACCTTTTGCTACCTAAGAGTGCTTGATTAACACTGTGTCCATACTCTGGACTATGTCTGTTCTGACCACTGAAGTCAGAAATGAGCCACAAACCTAAATTCTGTTTAGATGTTTGTAGCATATGCTTGTCAGTGTGTGAAGTTTCATATAAACAGGCTCAGTGGGGAGAGACAGATTGTTATGGTACTGCATAAGAAGTCATCAGGAGAGGGGGGTGGGGAGCTTTGTTTATCAGTGGGACAAGCCATTGTTTGTAGGTCAATTAAGTACAGGACTTGACACCTTCTCTGCCAAAGTGACATTTACATTACCAAAGAGGAAGGTTTTGGCACTCCTGCTAAAGTATCAGCAAATGAGTGAAAGGTAAATGTATTTTTGAAAGTACTTTTGAATCTGCTCTCAAGGAACTTAAGGAGATTGATGTAAAAACTAACATATTCTACCAGCAAAGGTTCTCTCTGAGAAGTGCAGCCTGAACCATAAAGCACATGAAAAGACAAAATTTCTGATTAATTAGGTCAAGAAAATGCCCACAGTAAATCAGTGGCATATAGAAACTTCTTTGTAAGTTTGGTGGTTTTATAAGAAAATGAAATAAATGGTTTGGTTTGTTTGCATTCACCTTGGTCTTTCAAAAAACTTCCTGTATGTTATATATAAGTGTTTTTATTTTTTGAGTTTTCTTTCAAAATAACTGGCTAATATCAAGGCTTTGGTTGATACTTTTCATCTAAGAGTGTGACAAATCTAGAGAACAAAGGCAGTGTAAGACCAAGCCTTTTCCTTTCACCTTACTGGAGATGTTTAAAAGGGAGAGTTAAGGACTAAGGAAAGTGGGCCAAAAGTATATGCCAGAAAAAAATGTCAGAAAGTTATATATATTGGCAGTGTTGATTTTATGCAATTTATGTATATGTACAATTCTTTTTAAAGGATAATCTTACCCATTGACCATGTCTGACCTGAACTACCAGACTGTCAACCCCTTTTCACTATTCCTAGTTATGGTTGATGGAAGGTAGTACTGTGACCTTTCTCCAAAACTTTATTTTCACTTCCATTTTTCAGCTGAACAGCATTCTTCTTCTTCTTCTATATGCTGAGCAACTTACATATTTTTTTAGCATCAGTTTCATAAGTCTTTTAGTTCTTAAGAAAGTTCAGAAACCAAAGGAGCCATTGTTGGAGGCTGAGACACCACTCAGGTCAGTTAACATCATTTACATTCAAGTCAGTTGCCTGGAGACATGAATTTTTGATAACATAGAATTTAACTGTTCTGGTTTTAGGAAACTACTTGCTAGAGAAGGGAAGGGAATTGTGTTGGAAGATGTAAAGCTGGAAAATATTGTGAGAAACACAGCTTGCTGCTCTCTGTTCACCTAAGTGTGCTCAAGCTTAGCAGACACTTGACTATGTGATTGCATGAATACAGCGTTAATGAAAGTGATTTCTATGAGGGAAAGGGACTCTCCTGTCTGGGTTAATATAAAGTACTTGTTTTGTTTCTATAATTAATTTCATTTTATTTTCATGAACATTTTAGGTGTATCAATACATGCATGAAACCATAACTGTTAATGGCTGCCCGGAATTCCGAGCCAGGGCCACTGCAAAGGTAGGACACGTGCAGCTGTTGAAATATGTGTTACCAAAGTGATCTAGTAATTGACTGTGCGCGTGTGTGTTTCAGGTATTCGTGTGTACACTGTAAGAAAATTTAGACATCAGTGGCAGCCCAGAGTCTAGAACCAGTGCTACTTCCCAGGTAACAATCATAATGGAAAATTTCAACCTTTATGCTGCTTCTGTAGCTTAAGAAAAGAGAATGATTTTATGGAATATGATGCTTTTTGAAAAGTTGCTTTGCAAAAGCAAATCTACTGGTTCTTCTGTAGCAGTCTGCCTGCAACAACCAATATTTTAATGGACTGTTTTCCCATACATCTCATCCAGAGAGGACACAATTATTTGGGAGGTAGAAATTAAACAGTCAAACTAAACAGTCCCCTTTTAAGTAATGGGAGCTGTAGATACTGAGCAAGTGGTAAGGATGAACAGTGATAGAAGTGGCCTGAGCAACATTTTATTGACTCCACTGCCAAATGTAAGCCTGTTTTTTTTCCTAATACATTGCCTGTTTTAATAAAACATATTGTCTCTTTGACCATGTGGACCTGCCTTTCTTATATCCTAAGACTATGACAGCTACGTTACTGCTACTACTGAAATGATAAGGGAATTCACACAACCATGAAAGAACCCATTCTATGTGCCAGTATGAAATATGCTCTGTATTTTCATAACATGCACAAAGATAGATGCTTTCAAACAAAGGGATCCACCATGGCTTTCTTTTTCCCATTATCATTTTGTACAAAACACTGTCTTTTATGTGCTATAGCAGGTTCTATGCAAAATAACTTGCAAAACCCATAAATTGTTTTTAGAGATACTTCTTTATGGTCCCATTCCTGTGAACATAAACTCCCTCAAGTCCTAATGGAACAAAGATCTTTTACCATTAAGTATTTATGTTCAGAGATTTCAATTTAAAGCTGTATCAGAAGAGGAAGGTTGGGAGTATGTTACAAAATTATTTAAGAGTATTTTAGAGAATCAAGCTCTATAATAGTAGCAAATAATGTAATATACTCTAAATTGCAGTGTATTTTCTGTATTAAATAGGACTTTCTTTTCTGTAGGCTGTACTTCTGATTTTAACCTTCTAATTGAAAGTTAATGGTCAATGTAAATTTGTAAGGTCTTTGGTTCTATGTAGAGAAATGTGTATTTGAAATCCTGATTTGTTTACACTGCGGATAAACAGAAATTATTGCTATGTTATTTAGTAAATGGGAAGAAGTCCAATTAGTGTTTCCCATTCTCATTTCTTACCCATATAGAACAGCAGGTTACAGAGCAATGTTTCAATATCGCAATATTTCCTGGTTATTTCTGGGCTGTCTGCATTCCATTCTCCTAGTGCATTCATGTCTGACATAAAATGTGTGCATGATGACAAGTTCTGCATGTGCAAAAACATGTAATTGAGAATGATCCATTATGTCACATCATCCACTAGCTTCTATTAAGCATAAGCATTATAGGATGCTCAAAAATGTTAGTGTAATGCAAAATTGTTCAAGCAGTTTGAACTACAAACACATGTTAAAAAGTATAAAAGATTTTCGTAATGTTTATTTAATGATTTATTAAGACCGATAAGTAAGAAAATGCTTGTCGTAAAAAATCAAGTATAAACGTAGTGTTTTCCTGGATGCAAGCCTTACAGTATGGTACTTTTTCTTTTTTTCCCCCCTGGAATAAGGTTAACAATCTAGGGTTTTTCTAATTTATTGATATATCTGTTCTTGTCTTAAGGTTTAATTTCTCAATAAAAGTTTTGATAGAATTATATAATAGAAGCTCCTATTCCGGTTCCAGAAGTTACTTGTTTGCGAGATTTCACAAAGGTTATAAATTAAACTTTTTAATATGAGAATGTAATTTAAGGATTTAAAAGAAATAATTCCTTAACTCCAAAAGGAAAGCAGAGAGTTAACAATTCAGTTAATCCACTTTATTTCAACTAGGACCACATTAGAGATCCCATTATCTTGTCCCACAGGAATAAATTTTCTCCCTATGAAAAGGCAAAGGAGAAATGCACTAATGATCATAAGGGTGCACCACCACAGAGTAAGGCTTCCTGGTGCTTACTTCTGGCTCTGCTAGTAACTTTCTGTATTATCTTTGACAAGTCACTTAAACTCTCTCTTCTTCTGTTTATTACTTCATTTCAAAAACATTGGCATAGAACTTAATGTTTTAAAAATATTTTCAGATAATCAGAAAATGTCAGAGTAAGATACTGAAATGTTTTCACAGGAAGGAATTCTTCCTGAAAATGAACAACAAAGTGTCTATCACTGTTCTCCCTAAATAGCCAAATCACTCATTTTTTTTCTTCCAGGCAACAGTTGCTGCATTTGCTGCAAGCGAAGGCCATTCACACCCACGAGTGGTGGAGCTGCCAAAGACTGAGGAAGGCCTGGGCTTTAACGTCATGGGAGGAAAGGAACAAAATTCACCTATTTATATTTCTCGCATCATTCCTGGAGGAGTGGCAGAAAGGCATGGTGGGCTCAAACGTGGGGACCAGCTGCTTTCAGTTAATGGAGTGGTATGTGGAAATTTGATAGAGCTTTCAATTTCATCTGGATTTTCATTTTTCACAGCTGTTCTAATACCATGAGTTGAAATGCAGCCACACGAAACAAAAAGAATTAGCTCCATGAGAGACCTTCAGTGTGCATTTGTGGTGCAGTGAGCCAGAGCTCCACCAACAACTTCATGCCATTACAATTTCTGTTGTAATGGAGGGTGCTTGAAGAGCTTCATTTCAAATCCACACCACCAGCCTAATTTACAAGAAACCTATGTCCTTAATTGATAAGTCTGTAATTTCCTCTTGCAGTAAAAGCCTAATAAGAGAGTGTCGTTCTTTCATTTCATAGCCTTTGAGGCACATAGCCCTTTCTAAGGACAGTGATGCCGCGGTGGCACTTGTGTAGTCTTGTGACCTTCAGAGCCTTTGAACAGATAAAATTGAAAGATATTTGGTAAGCACATTTGGTGCTGATTTGCAGTGGAAGGTACATTCTAGATTTCTTTTAGTGATCTTCATCCAGCTGTGATATCTTTGTCAGATAAATCAGCTGTACAAATGTTCACATACAGGGAGGACAAATAAGGCTCTGACTCCATGATATGGGTAAAATTCTGCCTTTCATTTTGCGTTGGGTTCTCTTTTACTAAAGGAATGCAAAGTTCTGAAAAGGTAAGGATACTCACTCATATAACCCTACACTTCTTCCCTTTTTGAACATGTAGTCCTTTTCCATGCAAACCTCCATCTAACCTTGTATTTAAATGCATCAAAGACAACATGATAGCAGTTTCTGAGTCCAGTCAGAAATCTAAGACTTTACAACTTAAATTTCTTCTTTGTTGCAAGCCCATAACCAATAAAAATGTTTTTATGTTTTCATATGTTTCTCTCAACACCAGCTATTCCCTTTCTCTTATAACAAAATATTTGTGCAACATTTCAGACAGACTTTTTATCACTTCTTGTATCAACTATTATGTTCTCAAAAGAGAAATACTAGTTCTGGAAACTTGCTTTCACCAATACACAATGAGAAAGAAAAGAAAAACCCACTGAAAATATATTGTCTCAAAGAAAAAGAAATAAACTGAATATTTAAGGAAGTTGATTGCCTGAACTTCACTGATTAAAAGTCAGTCAAAGAATTTTGTTGTTGTTTCTTTCAACAGGTGACTTAAAAGGCAGACAAAAAGAGTTTTAATTCACTAATTGATGGATGGTTCTTGAAAAAATCTTTTAAATGTCAACAGCATCTAAGCAAATACCAGAGAGGAAATTGGTGAACTTTCAGGTGTCAAGATACGTTGAATTTGACCCTTTTGTCACCTCTATTTTATGATTCTCTGTTCAAAACTTTGATGCATGTGCTCTAGAATATATATTTAAGTAACGCAGCAAAAAAACACAAGACAAAATTCCCAGTTGTATGTGGACACATGAGAAAGTTGATTTAGAGGTGCAAGGGAAATATTTTTGTATTCAGAGTCTAAGCAACAGAATTTGAAGTTTGAATTCAAGTTGCATACTTGAAATAATCACAGAATCATAGCACGGTTTGGGTTGAAAGAGACCTTAAAGATGATCTTGTTCAACCCCCCAACCATAGGTAGGAACACCTTCTACTAGAGCAGGTTGCTCGGAACCCCATCCAACCTGGCCTTGAGCACTTCTGGGGATGGGACATCCACAACTTCCCTGGCAGCCTGTTCCAGGGCCTCACCGCCCTCACAGTAATGAGCAACTGTCCATAAACCAGCCTTAGGCTCAATTAATCCCATACAATATAATTCGTAAAAAGGCAAAAATTACAGAAGTGATTATTTGTTTGCAGACAGCTTGAGACAGGACAAAAAAGATCTAAATTTAGCACTGTTCTCTGGGACTAATTCACTCTGTGATTCTCTTAATTTAGCTGGAGAAAAGCAAATCATATACAGCATGTACAATAGAACAGACGGCTCAGCGGTGGAACATGAAATGAAAATGAAATATCTGTAGCTTGTTTGTGCTCAACCATTGATGGTTATCCAACTTCATAATTAGCAACATAAAATTAGAGCTGTGTGTTCAGAATCCAGATTTGTTATCCCAGCAGAACTGGGAAGACTGTTCCTTGAGCTGTTTCACCGGATGTTAAAAAACTGTGTTTTCTCATTACACTGGTGATTTTGTTACATACTTTTGTCCCACACCCCCTAAAAATAAAGGAAATTGAAAGCAGTATGCCCTGCAGATGGCTCGACAAAAACACTTGCTGGTGCCTGTTGATATCTGGCAAAGATTCTGCATTTGTCAGATACCTTGTGTGAGTCAGATACAGTAAGGATGCAGAATAGATTTATAATTACTAATTTGTCAAACAAGTATTTGTTTAGAGATACCTAATAGAAATATTATTCTCAGTTTCTCAACTTGTGGGCTAACAGATTTTCTTCTTTGTCATCAAGAAAGTGAATTTTTTTCTTTTAGATTTTTGACAAGTCTGTGAACCAGGATAGAGTAATGGCTAGTATTTGCCCACACTATGTCTATAGTTCTTTCAGCTCTTCTTGTCTCTACAGTATTTTGCATCCTTCTCTTTGATGCAATCTGCCAATGCAATAATGAAAAAAAATGAATAAGTATATATAAGTATGTGTAATAAAAAATTATATATTATGTAAATACATACTTTCCAAAATAATTTTACCCATTTGGTGGGCGGTTCTAAAGTAATATGAGTGTCAGATCCTTGCAATGTCCCCCACCAGCATAATCCAGTTGGCAAAGTGCCTTGTACAGGAATGGCCAATACCGGCAGGAGTCCTTTCCCAGTACAGCCTCAGGGGTTTGCGGAGGTAGAAGAATTGAAACAGCAAAACAACTTCCTTTGCCCTTTCCATTTCCCCACTCCAAGGGGCTCTGCTATTTCACTTGTGTCGCTGCTGTTAACAGGCAAAGCTTTTGCAATACCTTGAAAATTGGAGCGCAAGCAGCAATAAAGACATTAAGAGCAAGGATAAAAATCATCTTAACAGCTGAAAACTGTGGTTGTCAAGATCTGAGTGAGGTGTGTTCAGAGAGCAGGATTTGTATTTAGCAGTGCTGCCTTTGCCTTTGTTATTTTCCTCTCTATGGTTATGGCTCAGAGCATTAGGCATAATTCTGTATCATTACTATTCAAATCAATGGAAGTTTTCCATTGACCTGGATAGCAACAAAGTCAAACCCTTCATTTCTGATTAGAAAATACCATCTAAACTGGAAGGACAAGGCTGGGGGTAAACAGGAGAGAAAACAGACAGTCATAAATTAAATGCAGTTTCCTAGGTTGTTGAATGAAGTATTTAAAACACATCATCTTGTTATTCCCCTACAGAACAATCACATTTTCTTATCAGTGTCAGTAAGAACCATCCAGCTCTTTGAAAGCAAACAGATGCTTTTACTTCATGTAGCTTGGGAGCTTACATTTCTTCATTGCCTGTTCTAAGTTCATACTGTTGCACAGCAAAGCCAGTCATGACACCACCGAATGGCCTGTCATTTCCTCTGAATGTCCATGCCGTGCCATTCTGACCATGATTTACAAGTAAAAGATGAAGTATAAAACAATACCAAATTTTGTACACTTTCTCTTAAGGTGAGACTTGTATTTCCAAGAGCGAGTATCAAAGTCAGTCACAAAAAATGTGCTATAAAAGAGAGCTAGTTACAGCATGTGTTAGTTATGATCAGCTAACGAACATTGAACAGTTACAGGCTAGGGGATGTGGGGAAGAAGTTTGCGTTTGTATCCGTGACTTGTTCATTACAGCAATTTTACAAAACACCCTGTTCATCTATAGCTTTTTACTTTAGTTCACTTTGGAGCCTTAGATGCATTCCCTGTTTCTTATGCAACAAGAATTTCCCTTTTTTTTTTTTTTCCACATATTTGTAAGGAAACAGTTTCTTTCTCTTACTTTTCAGTAGCAGTGCTTGTCCAGCAGATTTAACCCAGCTGCAATTTCTAACAAATCTGGTCATCACAGATCTTGAATTTTCTTGAAGATCTTTGGACCTATTGGAGGAATTTCGTGAACATACAGTTCAAAATGTATATTATCTAGAAGGATTTCTCTGTTTATGGTAATCATTTCAGCACCTGAAGTGACATTCATTTTTTCTCTGAGTTTCATTAATGTTTCCTAAGCATCTTAAGATTTCTGTAGAAACTTGAATCTAGTCAGTTAACTCAGATATAAAATAATTGTTTGTATTATTATGTTGAAGGATATTTAACAGGAGAGAGAAGATCACTAGCAAAGCAAAAACCTTGAATTGTTTACACTATCTGCATAGAGTGTATTGTGCCTGGTTTTGGAAACTTCTAAATCATTACTTCTAGGTCTTACTGTGCCACATCAGAAGTAGTTCTTATTCACTGCTCCTGCACAATGCTACTCAGTCAAATAGGTGCGATGAGTATAGAAAGAATTTTTTTCTGGCAGTTGCTGTAATGATCCTAAGTTATTATTTTTGCATGAATTGAATTCAATATTTTGAAGAATGCTGCTTCTCTTCGGAAGCCTGTGGCTAGAGTTGCATTTTAAATAGCATGGTACACGTAAGAGTTTTAAAACACAACAGGTAGTAAAACTTCCATTTAAGTAGAAAGAAAATTACTTATTTTTAGATAATCTAAAATCCATGTGAAGGTCACAGATGTTCAGGCTGTTGTGTTTTTTTCTGTGCAGAGACACTTTTGTTTTTTGGAATACATCCTACTACTCATGGTGCAATCATGCACCGTTATAAAATTTTTCCCTTTTTCTTAAGGTGTGTAACAATCCACATGCCTGAAAAGCACTCCAGTCAGTCCACTTGATGGTGGAAATTGAATACTCTATTTAACAGCCAAGTCGCCTCCCTGTTTTGGAAATTTGCTGTTTCAAGCAACATTAGCGTAGAAATCAGAGCTTGAAACTTAATACACGCCCAGCAGTGCATATGACTGACTTAACTTAGTGGTCCCTTAAAAAATGTAAGGTGTGGAAACCACCTAAAACTCTGACATATGAAAAAGACGCAGCTCTAGATCAAAGCACCATTTTCAGTGTTAAATCTGTTTTCCCTGCTCCCAGAGTGTGGAAGGAGAGCACCACGAGAAGGCGGTGGAGCTGCTGAAGGCGGCCAAGGACAGCGTGAAGCTGGTGGTGCGCTACACTCCCAAGGTGCTGGAGGAGATGGAGGCTCGCTTCGAGAAACTCAGAACAGCCCGGCGCCGGCAACAGCAGCAATTGCTCATTCAGCAGCAGCAACAGCAGCAAACTACACAGCAAAACCATATGTCGTAGGTGAGAGGATTCATTGTCCTTCCCTAAAGTCCGCTGACAGCACCCTACCTGGGCCAGCCGCTTCCAGGGGTCTGTCAGGGCAGCATCCGGCGCCAGAGCCCATCCCAGCCCCAGACCTGGGCACTGCCTGGGGATGGAGACAGGCTGGGGCATGAGCCCGCAGGTGGGCCCAGTTTAGTGTGACCCCATGGCCAGGCAGGGCAGGGCTCTGGGGAGCTGGAGACTGGCCCTGCTGGGGCACTGCTGGGGCAGGGGATGATGGCCCTGGGGGCTAACGTGAGGTCCTGGGCTGTGCACAGGATGGAGAAAGCCCCAAGGAGGGAGTCAGGGGCCTGGAGATACCCTTGGGACCCCAGCAAGCACTTACTGCAGTCAGGATGAGGAGAGCTCATTCTTTGGTACATTTCCACATGGTTTTTCCCAGTAAAAATGCTTTTTGAAAACAGGTTAAAGGCACTAGCGAATTCAGGAGCCAGTTTCCAACTAACAACCCTGAATACAATAGCCACTGTGCACTTTGGATTTATCTGCAAGTGAAAGAAGTCTGTGGTTCCTGGCATGTTTTTTGTATTAACAACCAGAGCATTTATAATAAGTAATAATATGCCACCAGATTAAGATATTTTTAAAGCATTTTCAGGTAGTCTGTTACCACTCTGCAATAAAACATCAAGATTTGCTGGTGGTAGGTGAAGAAAAGTCTTCCAAGCCTCTTTCTTGCTATAGGGAGCCCAACCTTCATCCTCGTTACTCTGCAGGGCACCTATAAGTACTTGTTTTGGATACAGTTTGGTAGGAAGTATTTCGTTCGCTCTTGACTGGCATTGAATATTGCAGTAGCTTCCAAGAGGCTTGCAGGTCTCCCAGTGGCATGTGAGGTTCAGAGATTCTCCATAGATGCAATTTTTCTGAAATCAGTGAGTGTTTGTGCCATTAATATATTTATAGATATGCTCTGTTTGCCTAATAAAATCATGTAGGAAGCATGTTCCAGTGACTTAAATACCAACCCTCCACATCTCATACCTGTTTGTTCCCAAAACAGTAGGTCTGTACTAAAGAGTCAACAGTTTAATCAGAAAGTCCCCAAATGGTCAGAATCTGAAGCTCCCGTGGATGGTTTCATCATTATTAGTGTTGACACTGACCTCTGTTGGTATTTAAGGGAAAACACCCACCTTGTAAACACTGTGTCCTGTGACCACAATTCCAGATTTGTTGATGCAAACAAGGGCTCTGAGAAGGTTTTGAATCCCACCTCAGGGCCTCAACTCAGACAGGACATATAAACAGTAGTATTTAATGAAGTAAGTTTGGGATTTCTCTGTAAAACAAGGCCCTTACACGAGACAGACATACACATTTTTCAGTTACCTAAATCATTTCATTAACAAGTAAGGAGTTTTTTCTGATTTTAAATTGGAAGGGAAGAAAGGCAGGAAGACACAGCCAGCAGCTTAATTCCTCAATTCTTTGTGCTTGCTCTGAGGAATGTGTTTCTTTAATTCTAGGTTGTTCTCAAGAAAGAAAAAGCCTCAATCAAGAGTTCAGTAATCAAGCAACCAGAGCTGTACTCCAGTATTCCAGCAAAAGGAAACAACCACAGGAACATGAAACAGAATTCATCTGGAGAATGTACAGTACAAGACTATGTTAAGTGAGCCATAGGGAGGGTACCATTATGATAAGGCTTTTCAGCACACAGGAGTCACAGACACCTTTTACTTCTGTGACTCTAATGAGAACAGCATGATTGGTAAACCCTATGAAACAGCCAAGTCCAGGGCTTCCAAATAATTCTGTTTATTGTTAATCTTGCACTCCTTACTCTGACAAATTTGCTAGTTGGCTTTCTCTAGTCACTGAAAGTTTTGTTTAAGGAGGTAAAGATTGGCTGCTTTTGAGGGCAGGATCTTTCTCTACAGTTATCTCCAGAAATGAAAAACATCAGTTCAAAATTTTGCCACAGACATCAAACTCGTACATCATGCTTCATAACCACTTTGTACTATATATTGTAGAGCTGTTTTAACCTAACTTCCTGTTTATAATTTTCAGATTTCCCTCTGGAAATAGCAATTTACTATATTTATAAAGTATTCCATTTGTAGAAGCAATTGGCTTTTTACTCTTGGTGTTTCCATATATTTTATTATGCATCAACAGAGTGAGAAAGTTTTAGGTCAACTTTAATTTTATTAGTAGTAAAGTTAGGGAAGCCTAGAACTGTATTTTTAAATGTAGGTATTGCTTGTATCTATTATAGTTACTATCAGAAATCTATAACTGGATATATTATATATTTATTCCATAAAATATATATTGTCTGAATGTACCTGTTAGAGACGTAGGGTCTTTGCTTAGCATGTATTGCAAATGTAGTAAGCTAATGTTAGCAAAAGACCGAGCTTTGTTTGGCAGATATTACTGTGATAGCATAATCTCTGCATTTCTGTATTGTTTAATTTATTTTCCAGTCTAATGTTAATATATTTTAGAGAGGAGGAAGTGTAAGTTGTTTCTTTTAAGACTCACACATTATCATTTAAATCAATTTGAAATTAGAGTTCTGACTTTCTGTTTTTAATTAAACCAAATTGGAATGTGCAAGCAAAATCTGTAAGTTCTTAAGTTTACATGTCTGCTTTTCCAAAGAAGATAGTCAAAGCTGGAAGGCTATAAATGTCATCTGCTTTCAAGAAAATAAGAAAATGAACCATTTTTTCATGCCTTCTATGCTTCATTAGAAAAGACTCGGGGAGAAAAGGAGCTTAGGGGAAAACCATACAGTCACTGCATGTTGAAAACTCCTGCTCATGTCAATGAAAGTTCAGTAACGTGAGGAATGAAATGTAGAAATGGTCAAAAACAGTGTTCTGGTTGTGAACTTGGAACAAAGTCAGAAACAATTAATATATTGGAGGTCTCAAACAGAGAGGGACAAGGCAAATGGGAAATTGGCACTATCATAGCATATGTTAGAAACCAAATGCAGGCTTAGCCAGCAGTCTTGACAGTGTTTGATTAGTGTAAGTAGCCATTGAAAGGAAATTACTGTATTTTTAAAACCAATTTGCATGAATTCATCTAGAGAAACCTCATTTTATACAGAGAGGTAATTATATTCAGTGGTCATTGGTGACAATATCAATTAAGACAGTGGAGGTTGAGAACTACCAGAACTGAAGATGAAATGTATTGTGCTCTGCACGGTGTCTTTTTATACTTAATAAAATTGTACGTACCTATTTTAAAACTGTTCTCAAACAGGCATTGCTATTAATATTGACAGTGTATAAGTTGTTATTATGACTGCATATAACTGTATCTCATCAGTATGATTTGATTTACACTGATAGTTTCATTTTCAGAGACCAAGTATTCAGATTTAGTCAGCCCACTGTACTGCATTCTTCCAAACCGCCTCTCCACCTCCTTCCGTCCTTTTCCTCAAAAAATTTGAGTGGAATGTGCTGATTAATAAATTTCAATAACAGACTGTCATTCATATAGCGAAGCATATCAAATTCATTTTCATATATTATTATTCAATAAATTATTTATACACACTAAAATTAACATTCTAGTCTTTGCCAACATTTAACAATAAGAATTGTCAATGACCTTGAAGTGGAAACAAAAAGAAATAACTTTCTGTTGCTTTTCATGCCCCTTACTGATCAATAAAACATAGAGCTACTTAAACACAGAATAACCATTGTCCCTAAGCCTATGACATGCATTTGCTTGTAGCCAGTATTTTCATTTGTGATTTAAATGTATTTAGTCCTGATTCAGTAAGGCACTTCCACACCTGCGTGGCTGAATTAGAATCCAAAAGAAGTGGAAGGAAGACAGCACTTTCCGCATGCAGGTCTGCAGGTCTTTTTGCATTGTATTTTAACTCATTAGTCTCCTGGAATTTGCTGTTCCACAGCACTAAATTGATATTCTTTCAGTTGATTTAGTGAGTTTTATTGCCCTTATTTACTTTTGGGGCTCCCTCATGTTTCTCTGCACTGGCAGCAAACTGAGATAGGAGATACAAGATGCCTTTTTTGTCTCTATTACAGTAACCAAAGGAGTGTTTACACACTCTTGCATCATGTTCACTTACACCAAAGATCCAGATGCAGGATCTAATAATAATAGAGATTCAGGGTTGGTGGCATTTACTTAGTGAAGTTGATGGCTCTGCTGTGCTAGCTATAGTTTTTCTGTTTGTGACATTTGATCTGACTGGCACTTTAAAGGGCATTGAAGAATTCCATAGCCCTTGAAGAAGCAAAAAGCTCACCAGCTTGAATTTTTCTCTTTTCCTTCTACAGTAACAGATCATAGATTAAAAGGTCAGTGAATGGACATGAGTGGACGAAATGACATAAAAACCTACCTGCAGTTCCCTGGTGAAAAACACTACAGATTTCACAGCCCTATACATTGTACCTTGTGTATGAATTTATCACAAGCAATATTCCAATATCACTTTGGAACCTGTGGGAACTCTTGAAGAAGGCACAAAATTATATGCCTCATTTGCAGGAGAAAAACTGTTTATTCACCTACTAACTAGGGATTTTAGAGTTCCAAATGAAATTAAGATCTCATGAGCAAACTAAGTTGCTAAAATGTATTTTTTTAAAAAAGCTGAACAAGAAGGGGAGTGGTTTTGCCTGTTGGAAATAAAGCAGGATTTTAAGCATAATTTCAGAATTTAGAAGTTATTATGTAGAATAGTGTCTGGAAATGCTAAGGGGACCATTCCTTGTATAAGCAGTGGATTATTAGCTAGAAGTAGTACTGTCCTTCCACCTAATAAGTATTAGTGAGACCACTTCTATATCCAGCATTTAATAAAACAAAATGAATTTCAAACCCTGAGAGTAGTCTGGGTCAGTTTGCAAGAATGTGCTGCCTCCTGCAATACTATGTCTGGTGAGATGTAACAGCTCATTGTGCTTACCCATGAGAAGGTCAGGATGAATTAGGGATGTGCTCAAACAGTCTTGCCAGCAGACCCATGCTCGCCCTGCTTGTCCATGAAGGGAATGCACTCTGAAGTGGCAGGAAGATTTAGATAAATGTTTGATGGATTCATTATCTCTACCTTCTGCTGTCCAAAATCAAGCTGGGGAGCTTACACTGGATTTTTCCAAAGTCGAGAGTTAAAGGTATCAGTTGAATGTGATTGATTCCACCTGTCTCTGACATATGTCTTAAAATAAGATTCTGTATAAAAGTTTGTAAGCAGAGCCACTACTTCCAAATAAATAAAAAGTCCCCAGTGTTTGAATTCCCTAGTTTAAAACCTCTGCATGCATAGCTCTGATGACCAAGAGGCCTTGTACGTATTCTGGTTTGTAATGAGGTTCCTGTCAGTACAGATGTCTGTTCTGAACCATTCTAAGAAATTTGAGAGCTCAGCACAGGTATTGTTAGCAAAATGCTTTGGTTGTGGTGCTTGCAGGAGCAGATTGTAACAAGCTTCAGCCTGTGAATGCTAATAGTAGAAGTCTATACTGCCACCCCCAACACTGGGCTAGTGTGTGTTTATTTTACAATACATGCAACCAAAAACATGCACCATTGCTTTTGATTTCTGGTTACAAACAGAGATGCACAAAAATGAAAGCCATTAAACTTCCAACATAGGAATTTGAGATAACAAGAGTCATAGTAAAACTTTCCCAGTTCTGAAATCTAAAACCTGCAGCTATCTAGGATTAAGTAAAAAGACTACAAAAGCAGATGCTTAAAAGGAACTGCCAAGATCCAAGAGAAAAAAAAAGTCCCATAGGAGTTTAATCTCTGATCCGCTTTCAATTTACTTTCTTGCAGTTAGTTTCACTCTTGTCAACTCATTGACCACAGGAGAAGCATATGATTCAGCAATTGCAGTTCCTTTTGTCAAAATCATGAAGAGCTGGTAGAGGATTACCTCTTCTCTTCCTTCCTCTCTCTGAGATGTGTGAAGCTGGATTCTGCTGCAAAAAGGTAATACCCAAACATATCGCAGTCCTACAGAGAGTTTCTTCGTTAGTCCTATTACAGTTTCTCCCCACCAGCAATTCGCAATCTGAGAGAACTCCGAGTGTGTTTTCTCAAAGTGAGTATGTTACATAGGCACACAAATACATGCTCATTTCAAGGAAAACTATGATATGCCTGAAGTTGTAAATTTTGCCCAACCTTTTAATTTTGACATCCCAAAACAGACCAACAGTTGCACTTGCGATATGCCAGTTGGGAGCCAGAGATTAGCTGATAAACTGGTCCAATTAAAAACTGGATCTCAGGAGACACTTCCCTAACATTTCTGTTGAAATTGAAGAAACATAAAAGACAAAATTCAACCTCTGACTTACAGAGTAGCCAATGCAGCTCTACAGAAGTGGGAAGATACTTAGGATTTTTCACATATCCAAGAAAACTTCTCCAGGAATATAGAATATTATTTTTATCTGAACAAGTTACTTTTTAATGTTGGGAGGATAAACCATGTCTCCTACAGCAGTTCTTGAAAAGAATAAGACAAGATGCTTAGCTAAAACAGCGTGGGAAGAATTCTGGGTATGTTAAGGTAGCCATAAACAGTGTGGTAAGTAAGAGTGGCCCCAACTCAGATGAGAGTAACTCAGAGATACTTCTCCACTGATTTCTCTCCTATCACTCCACCTTTTGGCCTCACAAATTCCCTTTGACAAGAGCTGAAATGTCACCACAAAGCTATTCTGACTCTCCCACTGCAGCATTCCCCTGCCCTGCTTTCCATGCAAGTTTTCTGTTAGCTGAGCAGTGACACGTTTTGACCACATGCAGTCTCTTCAGCCAGGTATAGCATTTAGGCATTGCCATGTCTACCTTCTGGAGTGCTCTGCTCTTCATTTGCACTCCATATCCATTAGCTGCCCTCTCATGGCCACCATAGTCAGCTGTCTTACTTGCTTTACGCAAAATAGTTGTGCTAGCCCTCAAGGACACATGGGGAAAAATACATGGAGGGGTTAGAAAAATGCAAGATAAACCTTGAAAAATAATATGGATATGCCAAGAGTGTCACCTCTTTCCTGAGTCACCCCTTTTTCATCAGGTGATGGTTTTCACTTTCATTTAATTCCTTGCTGACAAAGCACTCTATGCAATGACGGTGACAGTGGACCAAGCATACACCCTCCTCTGGCTGGAACACCAGCTCCTTGTCTGAACTAGTGAACATCTAGACCTGCTTGAGGCATTACATCGTGAATTCACACACATGCAGTCAGAGTCACTGTGCACACACTGAGCAAGTGAGATTTACAGGTGAAGAAAATCCAGCACATCTGGCATGTAGATCCCTGTCTGTCTGGAATTTCACAAGTAGAAATCTGGAACCAACTCCTGGCAGCATCCTAACATTGAGTCAGTGCCTTCAGCCATCCAGTCTGAAAGTGTTTATATTACAAAAAGACATCCAGAGAACCAGTGTTTCATTTGTTTTGAAATTCTGTTTCAAAGTTTCCAACAGTAAGCAAGGAGAAAGCAAGAGCCTATATTAAACTCCCAGGCATCAAACACATAGCACACTATTAATTTTGCTACTAACAATATGCTTCAAGTGCAGAACTTACACCAGCACCACCTTTCAAACCTCGGTTTTGTGCATGTTATCCTTATCTTGTCTATAGAAAGAAATTAAACTACTCACCATCGGGTCTTAGTACCCCTAAAGCATGAACTTGGTTATATGGAGTTTAAGCTTCAATTAACTCAGACTGAAGTACAAGTGCTGACTAGGTCTTTTGAGCAGTATTTGTCTCCACCATTTGTATGCACTGGGGTAGGTTTAGAGCCCCGTTGTACGAATCTCTCTGTGTGTCCCTAGCTATGCTTGAGGCCGTTCGGTGGGCACGGCTGGTGGAGCTCGCAGCTGAATAAATAGCCAAGGGAGACGCCTAGTGTAAAACCGTGCTCATGGCACCGAGAGCTGCTCATTTTGCTCTCACTGCCGGCGGCTGCTTTCCTCCTAGCGCTGAAAAAATACACACAGAGGTATACACAGCATTGGTTCAGCATATTGCCACACATTCTACAGTGAGTGGACAATTCAGAAAACTGAATTCGATTTACATGTACAATAGCACCACATGAGTGAGTACACCGTGTGCTGAGAATGGCAAATAGCAATAGGACTGTGGCAATAAAAGTAATAATCTTACCTCAGTAATAATTCTAGGGTTAATGTAAATATTGCTTAATATGATTGTTGGACTGCACACAGTCAATGTCTGATCACACTTCACCTGCTGTTGCTGCTGTTGAGAATTATACATGTACTGTTGAAAAAGATGTCCCAAAGTACTGCTAGGCAAGTGTATAATCCATGTTGAAGTAAATGAAAGATGAAGCACAATGCCTTTCTGAAAGAAGCCATGTAAACCAGGTGCAGTAACAAATCAATGCAAGTCGCAAATCTCACATTTCAGCTACTGCCCCTTTTAGCAGGGGACTTGCCAAAGATAGCCATAAAATAGGGTTTCCATTATACCTGTGATTTCCTCAAAGATGATAACAGTCTGTACCACTGCCTGGCACTAACTTCCTCAGAGGGACACCCAAACAGAATCCTGGATCATTAGATCCAGGTGTATTTATGGGTGAGCTCTAGAGACATTTTTATTTCGCCCCTTGTAGACACTCCTATAATTTCTTCTTCTTGCTCCACAAACTTTAATCAAGGCTTTGATATTTAGCTGAAGTATGCAGGCATCTGAAAATTTTCCTTTTTTTTCATTAAGGAAAACAAACTAGGAGCTACATTTTGTACACCACAGCTTATATTCTCAGGCAGCTTCCTCTCTGAAAGGCCTGGGAGAAGGCAATATCCAAGAAACACCAGCTCCTTGGAAGGAAGCTTCAGAAAACTGGCACCAGTGTTTAGAAGAAAAGACAGAGGCAAGCAGTCAGAATGATAAAATAGTCCTACCTTCAGCAAGCTCCAGAGGTAAAGCCCAGGCTCTGACAGCCTTCACTGTCTGTTAAAGGCCAGATGTCCTGTTCAGTTTTCGTGTTCTGCTCAACAGCAGCCCAGATTCTCCATTCTCCACTGACTCTGATAAAGGTTACAATCCTAGGCAAGGAAGAGTAACAGGAAACCTATGCTCATCCTGGAATTGTCTGATGTGACTACCTACTGTTTGCCAAATTTAAAGCCAAAGGCTTTAAGGCAAGGTAAGGCCAAAAATGTATTTTGTCAAAATGCATGTCAATTGCTTCAAATAATAATCTCCTGACATCTGTAAACAAGTCTTCCACTGAGGCAGGTGTGGCTGAGACTGGTTTCTTCCCTGTATTCCTGGCTAATTCTAGGATGATTATTTTAAATCTGAAGGGAGCAAGGATGTGAGAAATGCCATCGACTCCAATGGAAGTGCAAGTGATTTTTATGCGATACAAGAGTTTCCAACCAGATTCTTTGCTGAACTAATGAACCCTCAGCAGCTGTCTGCATTACAATTAGTACACCTCCAAAGCATGTTTTAGAAGCAGTCATCTTGCCTTTATTAAATTATTCAGCTCAGGTACTCAGGTGTAATAGTGATCTGGCTTACTGAGGAGGTGAATGCAATCTTAAAGAAAATCTGCTCTGTAAGCCTAGAGTCAAAGAATGACAATCTTCAAAGCTGGAAAAAAATAGGAGGGGAAAAAATAATAGTTCCAAGTGTCAAATCAGTTGAAGATTTGACATATTTCTTTGACTGTAAAACTAACTGTTGAAGCAGCTTAAGTGACTCAGAAGTCAGGCAAAATACCTGACATTTTTTTCAGAGACCAGTGTCAGTGAATGTTCAATTAATTGCAGCTAACATCTCTCTGCAGCTAATGGAGGGAACAATTATCTCCAAGAGGTGATTCACCTCATCTCTGTAATGGTTACTGACACAATGTAATACTTTTTTTTCCAGCTAAGGCAGCAGAAGAATTTTCTAATCATTCTCCTCCATCCCTCTCCCCTCTGCTTTGCCAGTCTTAATTCCCACCCCAGCTTTAATAGATTTCTCCTTCAGACGTGTAGCAGCTGAAAACCACTCTCTCACCTTCCCCACTGAAAGTAATGTGGTTTCTTGGTTTGTCTGTAGGAGCATCCTATTCTCAACTTCCAACTGAAGAAAATATATTGGGTAATTATATCTCTTCCATCTCATATTAATAATGAGAAATGTCTCTTTTCCTTCACTGACTGCAGAGGAAACTTAGATTAATAGATCAGATAGGAAGCCTAAATTTTAGATGCTGCAAAATGCAACATTTCAGCTGACAAGCACAAGTACATTTACCACAGGACAGTGACTGCCAGAGATGGGTGCACAGAAGCCAAGCAAACTCGGACTGTATGAAACAGTAGGCAGTAACTGAGACAAAGAGCTGTCTGTATGTGTCTGCAGCACACAGACTAGACGGTGAACCAGAGCTTCAACTGAACAGGCCCAGCTCCCTCAGCCCATCAGCGTAAGAGAGATGCTCCTGTCCAACTGACCCAGGAGCTCCACATCTCTCTTGCACAGAGGACCCCAGAACTGGACACAGCACTCTAGATGTGGCCTTTCCAATGCTGCAGGAGCCTGCATTTGTTGAATTTCAGCAGGTTCTTCCCTGCCTATCCCTCAAGCCTTTTGAGGTCCCTCTGAAGAGTTGCACAGCACTCTGGAATGCTGGCTGCTTCTCCCAGCCTTGTGCCATCAGCAAACTTGCTGAGGAGGCCTCTGTTCCTTCATCCAAATCACTGATGAATAAGTTAAACCATACTGGAACCAGTCTTGAACCTTGGGGGGTTGCTTCAAATATTCCTGTAATTTGTGGGGTTGATTTTGACTGGTAAATTCTTTGTAATTGCAGACATTTCCTAGCTGAAGTGCAGCCATATAATGAATTTAATTCTGCCCATCTTTACTCCAAAGGAATTCCTAATGCTTGGCAGAACAAACTCCTGGAAAATGTGAGAATGAGATTAAAGGACAGTTTAACCTGATGAAGTCTAAAATTTGAAAGTAGGTGGAGGGATAATTTGGAGATATGCTATTTGGTAATGTATATCATTTATAATTCAGAAGCTTGGGAAGCAGCAGGAAAAAAGGCCCAGTTTAAATGCATAAGGACAGCATCCACATTTCCCCAGAGACCCAGATGAAAAATGGTTTTGTGCATTTTGATGCCACTCCACATCACAACTTCTCAAAAGTATGAATAGCAGCCTGGCTCTTTGTCAGGTACTTTGCATGAGTAATAGCAGATGGGTTTAATCAGGCAGTGTACATTTTTGAATCAGTTTTTCCCTTCAGGGGAGGGATAAGCAGGTTCAAGCAAGATAAGAAATTAGATGCATCCTGTGTACTTAGAGATGGACCTTGCTGCTTTAGCATCCTTAAATGTGCAAAATCACAGGAATCTGACATGGGTAACTGCCACCACTTTAAGTCACACTAAGTCACAGGATTTTAGGGAATAGAGGTTTAAAAAAAAAAAAAAAGGCAACCAAGTGATAAATGCTGGTCACACACCAGTACAAACATGTAAGGATTCATGCCAAATTATACTGCCTGTGGGGCAGCAAGAGGACAAACAATTTCTGCCTGGGCATTGCTGTATCCTTCAGCATTATTCATGAGTCACTGTCCACACACACATTCATTTTGAGGGTATTCAAGCCAGGAACTACTTGAGCATTGGAAAAAAGATTACCACACTTTGTGATCTGCTGCAAGATCCCAGGATGCTCACCAGTCCTTAAGATGTGCAACACTGCACTTTGCAGCTGAATTTTCTCAGTAATTTACAGTAAATTACCTCAACAACAGAGGTTAGAAATAATTTCAGGTAGCACAGATTTCTCTTTGTTTCTCATTCAATGCTCTGAGTTACTGCATCAGTTACTATGTGTAATATGCAAACCTGTTCATCATTCTTGGACATAACTTTTCAAAGTGCTTGGTGACCACTGGAAAGAAACTTCCTCCAATATTTTATGAAGGCACTGAATAAGTTACGATACATTGCTATTCCAGTATGTATACTTGAAATTTATCAGAAACCTTGTTGTAATTGTCCTAGAGCTTCAACTTGTCCTAAAAAGATCAGGTTTGGCAAGGCGACCTCCTCTAGACGGCAAAAAGGTCTAGAAATGCTTACACAGGTCGCTCAGCAAACAGTTGTGGTGGATTAAGACCTCCCTATTGCTACTGCTCATACTCCTCCCAGGCCACAGCAGAGTTGATGGAATTTCCTGTCACAGGGTCTCCAGTTCACACCCCACAAAGATCCACCTTCTGCAGCAGCCCAGTGGTTACAAGGCTCTTGCTCCAGGATGTCCACTCAGCCTGAAGAAGAGGCACGGGCTGTAGGTCCTCACCCTGCCTATTTGTAGTCAGTGAGAAGTGTGCCTCCTTTTTGACCAAAATACATGTTGCCTCACACAAGGGACACACACGAAAATGAGGGTGAGCAGACTGCTCCCATCACATGTCTGAGAGGTCTTGTCACAGGACTGAATGTGCTGCCATTGCAGGATGGAAAACACCAACAGTTTCGCCATGTGGTATCTGTGCTTCCAGACACATGACCAAGAAGATCACAGAGCCCTTCAGAAAGGGCCATATGCCATTCAACTCATTTACCCCGAAACCTGGGGGGAAAGGAAGCAGAACGCTGATTTAGAGGAAAATTAAATGCCTGAGAAGCCAAAGCCATCATGCAAGCTGAAGGAAGGACCATGTAGTTTAGTCCATGTGGCAGTGCAGCTCAAATATGCACTGGAGGAGACACCATGCCCTGAAACACCCTCTTCCTTCCTAATCCAAACAGTCCCTTCGACATAGGCAGAAAAGGGCTCATCTGACTCATCTCACATCATCAGTGAGCACTGTAAGAGGCAATCCATTTAATAAGAGGGAAACAGTTGCACTGCCCTTTTACTTTGTAAATGAAGTGTTTATCCCTGCTTAGACCATGGAACACAGGGATTGGGCACAGGATGGAAAGGCAGACAGACAGAAAGAAAGATGGACAGATTAATCTTGACTGGAGAAAGGCACTATATTCCAAACCAGATTAAGACACTTAAGTAAGATATGTTCTTCATCAAATTCTTGCTATTTAGACAGAGCCCTGCTTTGCATTATGTGTTCCCAGACATTACACTGGGGCCCAGGTGCCTCACTGTATATTAAAAATTTGTCATATTCACAGTGTTCTGTACAGCTTTACAAGGACAAGCCCTTGGCACTGGGGATCCCTAACCCTGCTTGTGGATCTGGAGTCTCTGATTCTCAGCTATATTTAAACACCTAATCCCCCTGGAGAATTTGAGCCTTCGTCTGCCATAGGATTTTGTAAAGTGCCAAACTCCTATGTATTTCAGTGTTTTAAATAGTACAGTTGATTTTTTTAGTCATAGATTTAAAATTCTGTACTTCAACATTTTAGGGAATTGGGATTTTTTTTTAAATCCTACATTCTGTAGAGAATCTGTTTCTTAAGTTTCAGAACTTGGGGGTGGCAGGAGGGGAGCAGAGTTCACATCTTGTCCTGTAGTTCTTAATTTTTTTATTCAGACTGGAATGATTAGAACTACTACTGGGCCCAAAATAGATTTACCATTTTCAAATACTCCCCAGTAACAGCTGAGTAGCATAATGATTCTTTATCCCACATTAGTGGCAAAATAAATTGCTTTTCCAGCACACACACAGAGCTTTATAAAAAGAATAATCCCACTGGAAAAAGGATTCTTCAGCTTTGAATTCCTGCACCCAAAAGGGCCTTAGCTGCAGCAGCCTTCTCTGGAGAAGCCAGAGGGAGTAAAAGCTCACAGAAATGTAGGGTGTCACTTGCAGGTAGGCACTTCTATTAAGACCAAAAGAATATAGATTATAGTGTTCTTCTGTTTGGGTGCTGCTGAATTATTTTTAATTTTATAAGTATTTGTGTGTTATACTTTCTGCTGGATTGGTGTTACACTTATAAATTCCAATTTTCAGGCTATGGCTGTTTAAGTCACATTTGGCTCAGATGCAAGCATATGCCTTCAATACGGATTCAGGTTTTTTCACTTCTTTTCCCAAGTTGGTAAGAATTTCATTTAATTGCAGTGGGAGAATTACAGCATCAGAATTAATCCAGAAGCTCTTCTCCCTACTTCCAGCTCTAAGTTAGAGCCCAGGTCTGCCGGTCTGCCATGCCAGATAGCACCACCATCGGCTCTGACCTGACAAATCCTGCCTGAGCATGCAGGTAATCAGAAAATTTTGAGGACTGTTTCATGTTGGGGCAATGCTATAACTCTTACAGAGCAGGCAGTTCTCATAGAACCCACATTTTCAACTGGATTATACAATTTTTCTCCTTTTCTAAAGGAAACAGGAACATAAAAGTATTCATAAAACACAAAATATTTGCCAGGCACATTTCTTCCTGGAATTTGAGGAAGAAGAGTTATAGTGTTGCTCACAGCTTTTAATCAAGTGACCTTCAAGATCAGATTTGAACAGAGCTATTCAGGTAGCTAAAAGATGCAGAATCTCCCATTTGCAGAACTGCTGCTCACCAGGAGTCTCTAATGACTGCAAAAAAGGCCCTGGGCTTACAAAAAAATTTCCTGCAGCAGTATGATCATAAAGCTGTGGGAAAAGGCTTTGCCTGAGACACTATGGACATCTACATCTAACATAGCAGGATTACATATAATAAAAATTAATTGTGGGTTGAAGACTCAGTCAAGCATCACATGACCAATCCCCAAAAAAAGTACTCCAATGTCATTTTAAATAAATGACCTGGTAATGTTTTTATACTAGTTTTCTTCCTTCCTCCAAAAGGACTCTATTTTTAGGCTTTGAACTTGCTAAAAACTGCATATATAAAGTATGCCTGTGCACAGGTATTTCTACTGGTTAAAAAGGATGTGAAAATAAACTTGCTTGCATCTTACTCTGATGTTTATACATACTGATTTCTTTTTAACGAGTCTGAAATTTGTTTTTAAAAATTGTAGGGTTTTATCATGTGTTCAGCAACATTTTTTCTCTGACTTTATTTCTAACTAAACAGATGGGCAAAGGTTTTTTGAAAAATAACTAGGCTCCAGAGGAAGAGTTCTTCCGGAGCTCCTTGCCCTTACAACCGATCAATAACTACTGTACAAGGTACAGAGACACCTACCTTATCTTACCTATTCAGTAAGAGCTGATTGGCATTCAAGACCCTAAAAACAACACTACAGTTAAAGTGAGCAAAATTTCAAGCTCCTACTTCTAGATATCATGGCCAAATTAAACAGAAAACATGATTGTACATGATACGTCAGTGTGTGAACAGAGAGTGGGCTCTGGCTCTGAAGCACGCTGCAAGCTATGTGAACCACTGTATCCATTATAATCGCAATAAAAAGCAATTTGCCACAGCACTTTTCATTTAAAGAAAAATTCCTCTGAAAAGGGGGATGGGGCAGAAAGTCTCGCAAGGATTTCTGAGCTGAAAGGATCAACCAGAAAACTTCTGCCATAGGAGCAGGAAGGCAGGGCGGGTGGAGAGGGCGCTGGTCAGCCTTTGGAGCTGGGGCAGTGTCAGAGACACAGGCTCACTACAGTTAAGCTTCAGTATCAGCTGGGTTAGTCCTTATTTCAGCTTGAGCACTAAAGCTGTGCCCCTGCCCTTGTTTACCCTCAGCAGTGGTACCCCCCTCCTTTTGAAAGCAAAGGAACAGTTTCAAATACCAGAGGATTTGGAGCAAAGGATCTGGATATTTTAGTGTTGTTCAGGCTTCAGTCATCATGAATATCACTTTACAGCTTGGTGCATAAACAGTCCATTTTTGAAGCATGAGCAAATGAATATATTGTAACTATATTCTAGGCCTTCTGGCCCAAATCTGTTCATGGTGAAACTCTGGGGGATTCAGTGGAGTTGTAGCAAGAATAAACCTAGCTGTTTAGCTGCACTTTATAATACATTATTTCTGATTAAAGGGACTTTACATGAAGATAAAGAGTTGTTTCTGTATGTATTCAACACAAATGGGATTCAAATTTATTAATGCAAATGAATACATTGTTTATAAATGATAAAACTTTATATAGATAAAAAATGGGCACTAAAAATCCATAAAAATAGGACTATTCACTTTATTAAAAGGAATGTGAGTAATCATGGTATTGTTGAAATGATGCATTAAAGCAAATCTATACACCAAAATACATACTTCTTTTCTTTCCCTCACAATCCTTATTTTCCACAGAAAAGAGAGCAATGGAGATGTGAGTTGTGGGAGGCAGACATGGTCAGGACACCCTTAAGAGCAGACCACTTCTGTTTGAGAAGTCCAATTTCATGAGCACTTTTCTAAAAGGAGCTTCCCTGTCCTACTTATTAAGAATTTTAGAAATAACAAGTTTCACGTTTCAAAGTTCAGTCATTTTTGTATTTCCCCCAGGAAACAAACATGCGAGAAATTTGCGAAACCCTGTGAGAAATGTGCATTTCAGGCACTGGTAGGATACAGCTGCCACAGCCCTTGTTTACTTGGTCTCTCCTCTACTTCATGCTCAGCATAAGGGATTTTAGAGTTACTAAACTATTTCCCAGTTGCCCAGAGTCATCATCCCTTTACTCCATATTGAGTAGCTGCATATACAGCTGTGTGACCACTGCCCTCCCTGCTGTCTGTGCTTACCTACCCAGCTTCAGCAGGAATCCCCTTTATTCTGTCACCAGGAATTTCCAAAGGAAATTCCCAATATGGCACCGTCACTGTCTCCCAGACTGGGTGTTAATTCACCCATATTTACAGCCATCAAACAGCTTCAGATAAGTGGGGGTGTCTCCCATCACATGAAGCACCTTCATGGGATGTGTCTTCCTTGGCCAGTCGCACAACAGAACAAACTCCTCACTGGAGGTCCCTCACTGCTGTGACCAGGTAAACAGTCTCATTGAGTTTGCAAGGAAGAGGAGGGTGAATGCTTAAACTCAGGATTAGACCCAGAAAAATCCCCATTTAATCATGCAGGGATTATGAGTTCAAATCTTACTATTTAAGTGCTGCTTAAGTCTTTGCTACTGCAGGTATCCAAGAGGATGGTGCTCATCCATTTGCAGGAAAAGTTTTACAGCCAAACTATTCACATTTGGGAGCTCACAGCATTATATACAAGCTGAAAAAAAGGCCAGAAGTACTCCCAGCTGTTCAAGACACAAGGTTAATGTGTAGGAGTCCTAGGATCAGAATGACAGCCGCTCAGTAAGCATACACCCGGAGGAGAAGGGAGTGTGGTGTCTGCACCCAGTATCGGCTCAATACTGTCCAACGGAGACAGAACCATGGACACTGAGGAGCAGAGCAAAGGCAGCCACCTCCCAGATGACTGACTGACTACTCCAGCCAACTGGGAAGGGTTTTAATATTTTTAAAGATACTTTTTCAAGTTATATCCACTAAAACAGAAAATAGCGTCAGTTCAAAAGCATATATTCACAGAAGATCAGAGAAATAAGGAGAAAAATCCACTTTTTTTCCTCTGCTGCTACTCCAGGTCTGAATGCCTCTCAGAGAGTGTCAGACCCAAATTCACCTGATTTAATGCAGATACCGAAATAACTTTCTGATCTCTGTCTAGGCTTGCTGACCCTCATATATCATGGTATCACCTGTTTCAAGCACAGATGAGCAATGCCTTTGGCATCATAGCCAGCAACATTTTTCAGCAGATTGCCAGGCAGTTCATAAATGTCAGTAATGCTCAAAAAGAAGACAGAGTCCAGGAATCAATGCTGCCTGTTGGCTGGTCAGGGGAGTGGAAAGCAGGAGGCCTTTGATAAAGTAGCTGGACTCTGCAGTACAGGGTTTTCCATGAGATCTACAAGTGTCCAAGATGCATAACCTTCTGGAGACAGGAAAGTGGGGCATACATAAGGGAAAGGGAAAACATATCCCACTGTGTTTGGGAAGGGAACTAACTCCCTCAGTCCAGCCCTGGTCTGGTGGATGGTTGTATCTCTTGGACTCCATGGAGCGAACACCATGAGATGCAGTGAGGGTGAAGGCCATTAGTGAAGCCTAATCTAATACTCAACAGAAAACTCCCAAAAAACATGAGAAAAAAACAGCTCTGCAGTATCTTTTTTATGTCATTCCACTAATCTAATGGCTCTAGGAGAAGCCTGGCCCTAATGCTCTGGGGCAGCAACACATGGGCAGATGCACTGCTCACTCCCTCCACGTTTGGGGGTGAAGCCCTCAATCCCTCACACAGGGTCGAATCAGCCAGCAGAATTCCAGCCCAGTCTCCAGCTGGCCACGCTCATTAGGTGTTTAGCTGCCAGGAAGGCAGTTGTGGCCAGCTGTAAGGCTGATACCCCATGCAGAACCTGCCAAAGGTCAGCAGTCATCAGCTGTCCAGCTGCGAGTCCCCCAGCATGCTGAGGTCCAGCTGAAAGGAGTACGGAGAAGTGATGAGCGAGTCAAGGGTTCTGCAGAGAAGGAGGAGAAGGAGCAGGAAAGAAGAAGGGAGGAAGGGAGGAGGAGGAGGTTGTTAGGGTGCGGAGAGCTGAGCTGCCTGCTGTGGTTAAGGTGTGACTGCTCCTGACAAGCAGGCTGAACTGGGAAGAAGAGATGCTCAATTTACACTGAAATGTAGCTATGAGTTTGAGGTGTTCCTAGGCATATTTAGACATGGAGTATGAATAAAGACCCCTTCCTCCTCCAAGAACTAATTACTAAAAATTTTCACTTTTAAGCCTTACCACAGGAGAAGAAAGAGCTCAATCTATTCCAACAGGAAAAATGAGTGGTTTTCCATGCAAGTAACTCAAGAAATTTCAACATAAAGTACATCGTATTTTTGTCTTGATGTTATATTTAAGAGATCTTTTCCAGGTTTCTATGCTAGTTTTGCAATGTGCAGTGTGCCTTTAGATCTGAATTTAAAATACGTATTTCACTAAAGATCTCTGTTTGGTTTGCTAGCAAAAGATAAAAGAAATTTTTCACAAACACACACAGACACACACAAAAGCTCAGCTGCCTCCCGCAGTCATAATTTAAGCCAAAGAAGCATGGTTTTCAGAGGTAAAATACAACAACTATTCTAAAAAATGTACAGAATTATGCCCTTCCTTGCAGTGAGTGATAGTCAAAAAACTTGCTATACACAGTTTCTGTCTTATATTCATTATTCTGACACCACGAGGCATCCCTGCACCTGCCTGCCTGTGAGGCCACTTCACACTGTCCCAGAGCCTTAAGCAGTCAGACTCACAGTAGGAGTTGGGATAGGTGGAGCTCAGATTTTCTAGACCATCACCTTCTTATTTATTTCTGAGCACAGTCTTCCTTAAACGAACATGTTTCATATAGAATATAAATCTTTCTTTTCAGTTCCACTTATTAGTACTATTATTGAATATGTAGAGTCTGACCACAACAATGTATCTTCCAACAGCCTTGTTGTTCTTCCCAATTCATCGACTAAAGGCAGTTTCACGGTGCTCACTTCCATTCCTTACAAGGCTTATGGCACTTTTTGGGTCATGGGAGCTTTCTTCATAGGTGTCCTGAAATAAAAATCTTGTTTCCTAGATGTGTATAGCAAAACCTACAGGTTGTAAGCTACCTTAGTAGGACATAGGAGGCTATGGACAAACATCCCACAGACGGAATGCTTCTTCTCACGCTCTGAAAAGCTACTTCTCAGAAGTATTGACCTTCTTGCGACTCTTAAAATGTCTGCCAGCCAAAGAGGGGTGTACATTACCAACATGTGATTTGCTAGTGTTACTCTGCATACTTCATCTGAGATCACTTGCCAAGGTCAGCAGAGTGCAGAATGAAATGCTGAAAGTTCTCCAGCTTAGCTCACTTTAAAATACCATTTTAAATCATCTGCACTCTGTTAAATCCTGGGCATAAGAAGTATCCTTGGGATTGTATTTTGACTGAGAGGAGTGAACACCGCAACCCTGCAGCAATGTGTGAGAAACCAGGAAATAAAACCAGTACGTTCATGGTCTTACATAGGGATTCCTCTGAGCAGAAGGCTCAGGAAGTGATCCCCCAGAACCAAGAAAGACTATGCCAGTGTTAAGGCACTTGCACACTCCTGAAGGATCTGTAATGACAAGAGTGTGAGAATACTTTGTTTGTACCTCTGCATGACCTATACTCAGGGTTTTCAAACCACTTTTTCTGATTAGTTCAGACATACCTATGTACACCAAAAGCCCATTCTGGTAAAGGCTCCTCCTGAAATACTCTGCAGGAAAAAACCACTTACCTCAAGGCTATGCAGCAAGGGCAGAAAGCAATTTTGAGGAGAGCTGTGCACGAAGGGCAGGCTGGCCTTGCCCTGTGTCAGACACACACCTGCTACTGCCCTGCTGCACGCTCAGCAAGGCAGGTGCCACCTCACTTTGTCTGTGGCCCCTTGGGGGGGACACAGCCCCTCAGTGTGCTATGGGGACAGATCCACCCCTAAGCAAAGGCTTCTTTTATCTTTGGTTCAGAGACACTGCCAAAGAGTAGTCAGATGATAACTTTGGGTGACATGACTAAGCTGGGCTGGGTTCAAGTGAAAGATTTATCAGAGGTGAAATACCACTTCCAGGCCCCTTGGCCACCGAGTGCTAGCAACACAAACACAAATGGCAAATACATCCTTATCCCACAAGAGTGAGGTGTACATATCCCTTGCCACTCAGAGTATTTATCATATGAAACATTTCTGGATGCACTGAAGGAGCCCATCTCTCCATCTCATCTCTGTCTTTATTTATTTTTTCTTTTTCTTTTCTTTTTTTTTTTTTTTTTTGGGGGGGGGGCAGGGAAGGGTTGGCTAAGAATATTTTGAATTATAACTAGAGGATTGAAAAGAGCTGGAAGTTTTTCATGGTAGACAGACTTAATTTAGTGCCTAGAAGGAAATACTTGTTAAGTCTGAAAATGCATGAAGATTTGACCTGGCTACTTCTAAAGCCATGTAGAGTAATGAATTTACATCCTGGTTGGTACGACCCAAGTCATTAGGAGCAAGTAAATCTCTGTTGCTTTCCAAATATTGTGAAATATACCTCGTGGCTTGTGAAAGAGATATATCTGGTATGTTCTTACTACTTTACTAAATTTGTCTCTGCCAGAGCAGTAAGTAAAATTCTCCAGCAGAGCATCAGAGCTAGATCATATAGTTGTTTTAAGAGCAGAGTCAGCACGCAATTTTACAGCCAAATTCTGGAATAAACAGCCTGTCTTCATACCCAGTGAAAGAAACATGAGCTTTGCTGAGGTGGAGGGGAAAGGAAGAAGGGGAGGAGAGGATAGAAAAATACTATTATGAAATATTATTTTTACTTTTGCAGAAAATAAAGGAAACTCTGCCCATAACAGGATATATCCTGTATATAGTGTGAGAATTTAAACTTCTTTTTGTTGCTCCAGGAGTGGTCTCAGAATAACAGGCACTGGTGGAATGAGAAACAAGCTCCCAGGCCCCAGCCCGGCAGGACACTCCATGTCGCGGCTCGGGACCGCAGCGATGGCGCGGCTGTCCCGCGGGCAGGAGCCGAGGGGCGACCGAGCCTGGGTGGAGGCTCAACAGGGATGCTGGCGGGCCCCCTGCAGCCGGTGTCGCTGCCCTCCCCCGTGCCAGGGAAAGCATTTAAAGAACCAGCCGGCCAGACAGCTCTCTCACAGCACGTTTTATTTGCAGCGGGGTTTCCAGGGCAGCGCGAGTCACGAACCCCGGGGTCTGCCTGCCGCGGTGCGGGAGATCCCGGGCCGGGGCCCGGCGGGGCCCCTTGCCTCCAGCCCCGGAGGGACGCGGCGGCCCCAGGAGCTCCGCGGCTGCCCCTCTCGCCCGAGAGGCGTTTGCAGAAGGTGGCCGGGCATGGGAGGCGGCCCCGGCGGCGGCGGCAGGCGCGGAGTGCCGACCCTCCGGCCCCTCATAGCGCCTGGTAGGTCCGTCGGGGCAGCGGCGTCCCGGGCGTCTCCGGCCCCGAGTCGATGCTGGCGCTGGGCGAGAGCGAGTCGGGGTCGCGGAGGGACAGCCCTGGTTCCTCCGCCGGGGAGAGACGGTCCACGATGCTGGAGAGGCAATCCAGGCTGGACAGGGCGCTGCTCTGATCGGCGGCGTACCCTGCGCAGAGGGGAGGGACGGGGACACGGCAGCGCGTTACCGCGGGGCGCCGCGATACCTCCCCCAAACGCCACGGGCAGCGGGGAGATCCCCCGGCCCCGCCTCTACCCCCCCAGGCCGCGCCGGGTCGAGTCGGGCTTACCGTGGGCCATCTCGGCGCAGTAAACGGCGTCGAAGCTGCTGCCTCTCGCTGACCAGACAGGGCTGCCACAGTCGGCCTGCAAGAGAGCGAGGGGCGATTGCCAGGCCCGCCGCGCTCGCCCAGGGGGCAGAGGGACGCTCCCAGCGAAGGGAAAGGGCCATAAAGGCCGGCGGGGAGGGAGCGAAGCAGCCGCCCCCCAAGCAGGCCGCTGGCGCTGGGCAGCGCCTTCCCGTCTCCCCCCGCCCCAAGTGCTACCCCGCCAAGGCCGCGCTAAGAGGGGAGGAGAGGGGACACCGGGACCCCGGGGACTGGGGCGCTTGCAGGGTACCCTCGGGCAGCGCTATCGGCCCCCACGCATCCCTAGATAGCCCATGGGCGTGTTCAGCGCAAAATCTGGGAAAGGGCCTGTTCTAAGGCAAACCGCCCGCCTTTTCCTGATGTGCGGATGCATTCGCCCCGTCCCACACCCATGGGACTGGTCCCACGGCGCTGGGCCGAGGGGGACCTCCTCACGAGTCTTCCTGGGGTCCCCACAGCCCTATCGCTCCTGCCTCTCTCTTACCATCCCATCGGAGCAGCTGGAAGTGGGGCTGGTCGGTTCGGAGCAACTCTGTCCCGGCAGGTGATAGTAGTTTTCTACCTGTTCCCTCAAAAGCTCCTGGAGGCTCTCGATGTATCTGATGGCATTTCTCAGGATCTCTACTTTGGGGAGTCTTTGGTTGGGGTTGGCAGTGGTGCATCTCTTCAGGGTCTCAAAAGCCTGGTTCACTTTCTTCAGCCTCCTCCTCTCCCTCATGGTGGCTGCCTTCCGCCGATCCATTGTGGTGGATTTTCTTTTGCAGGCTTTGCAAGCCCACATGAGGCAGTGACCAGCTTGGTGGTGGCCAGTGGGAGCTCGGACATGCTCCTCTTCCTCGGAGCAGGCGGGCTCGGGGGGGTCGTGAGAGCTGAAGGGAGGCAAATCCCTGGGCTCAAAATCCTCGGGGAACTCGCCCTCCGGGGACGAGAGGCAGGAGCTGTCATAGAAGAGCTCGGACGGGGAGAACTTGCAGCTGTCCATCACCTCCATCCCTGCTGTGGAGGCGTCAGTGCGGGACGGCGGCCACCGGCTCTCGGCGAGGCGCTCTGCAGCGCGCTGGGGCAATTTCCTCCGTAATTAGCGGCCCGAGACCAAGTGTCCTTCGACTGATGCGGGGGGCCCTTATATATACATGGAAAGGGAGGCTGGTCCGCAGCGGCCAGTCTTTATTAGCATATCCCACCACAGCCCCCGCCGGGAGCTGTCTGGGCAAGCCCCCTCCAGTCCCCAGGAGACAATTTGCTCCGCACCGCTCCTTTGGAGCGCCGAGAGATGGGCACTTTTCTAATGAACGACCTCCCAAGATCTGGTTACCACATCCCCAAATTTTCAATCAAATCTGGGAATTTGCAGTTTTGGTATGGAAAGAGAGAGGGTCAGTAGACGTGCACGAGCCACTGACATTTCCTACAGAGCTCTTCCTCGTCCTGAAGTTCCCATCTCCCATTTCCCATCACACACTTCCTCAGGAGGGACATCTACCGTGTCTACGTGCTTATCTTTATTTCTCACAGCCCGTGATCCAGGTCTAATCTGAAACAATATAACCTTCTTCCTAGACTTAAGATGTATTTATTTATCTCGAGGGGCGCTTTGTCCTGTTTTAAGGTTGTGTCACCAACCGCTCAAATTTACAAACTGGGGGACAACAATGCACATCTCCTTGTGGCCAGGAGAGACGAGGAGGGTCGAAACCAGATATTAGTGCTATCGGATCGGGTCACAAGGAAAGGTAGTCACAAAAGAGAAGTGTATGTGTTTGCTCTGAGACAAATCCCGTTCCCATTCTTTCTCCTACTCATGTGACCTGGTGCTGCTAGAGACACAACAGTCAAGCAGTGCCTTGGGCTTGCTAATTTTCTGCTTTCAGGCAAACTTGTACCGTTACAGATGCGTCCCAGCTGCCAGTGCAACAAACCCCTCCTGGAAGTGTAAAATTTCTAACCCCGCAATCCCTAAGTAACTTTACACAAGTCGGGGACAAAAGCCTTGCAGAGCCCCAGCCGCTGCAGTAGCCGAGCGGAGCGGTGCAAGGGTCATTAGAGTGGTAATGAAGCCATTTAACAGGCATTTGCTAACGCGCAGGAATCCTTTGGTTTCATCCAGGTGGCTTTTGTAGCTCAGAAAAATATTATGAGAAGGCAAAGGAAGCCTTCCCTACCTGGGAATAAAATTATGTGACCTAGGCTAACTCAAGCGGAGAGCAAACGACCGAGCAGCGGTTCAAACGCTACGGAGCCGGCTTGTGTGCCCGGGAAAAAGGCGCCTTCAGTTAAGCTCCCTTCAAGAAGAGCTAATGCGGTGGCATGGCGAGCCGCTTGTCTCCGGTTGTTGCCGCTGATCAAGTAAGCAAGGCGGGTAGGGAGCATCTCCTGAGAGAGATGCCCTTTAGCAGCGCACATCGCCGGGGAGCCCTGCGATCCACACGGGAAAGGTGGAGAAAGGCAAGCAGCCCGTCCTGGGCTGGGGCTGGACGGAGCCCATCCACTGCCACCACCCCCGAGGCCCCAAAGGTGGGTTTCCACTCCTAGGCTAATTTTTTTCCTAAAAAGCAACCGTGCACACACCCTTCTTCCTACAAACGGATGCATAATTATCTAAAGGCTGGGGAAGGCTACATCTGCACTGCTTTGGTTTATTTGGGGCCATAAACACGGGGAGCCCCCTTTGAAATGAATACTGTATGAAAAGCAGGGAGTTGATAAAGGAGTAAAGTTACAGAATGGGAAAGCTCAGATTTTCAGGCTTCTGCCGCTCTGAGGTGCAGGTTGCTGTTTTGTTGGGCCATAACTGAAACAGGACAGTTCCCTATTGTTTTCCTAAGACAGCGTCAGTCAGGAGGGGTTCTGCTCGGCAGTAACTTGAACTCTTCACTGGGCTGTGGCGTGCGCACACACAGACACATACACACAATTTGATTTAACACGTTTGTGCTGGCTAAAATAGACCTGTTTACATATTTATGCTCCATACACAAATAAACTTGATCTTTAAAGTGCCGGTTGCAGTTCCGATCACCTTTCTGGGTTGCTGCATGCTTGGTTTCTCTCCAAGCATGCACTGTGGATCTCCCGGTGCACAACGCCAAGCCCCTCAGTCCCGCTCGCCTGGCATGCAGACCTTTAGCTCGCAGATTTGACTCTTAACGCAGCAGAGCTGGGGCTGTTAAGAAACGTGCTTTTCCCCAAAAGTCTTCGAAGAGCTGGAAAAATTTCTTTCCTTTTTCCTTGAATATTTTTGAGGAAGTGGAAGAGAGTATAGAAGAGCCTGTCACTCAGGAAGAAAAAAAAAAAATCAGTAATTAGTATCCCTTAAGGAGGCCCCGCTCCTCCGGTAAAGTGATCTCAAAACAAATTTGAAAAAATGCAGCAGGCGAGTGGAACTAAAGAAAGGGGAGAGAAAAAACGAACTACAAGGCTGGCTAATGAGGCTTCTGGGGAAGGGCGGGGTGGGGAGCGAGGGAGGACAGTGCTGCATTTCAGGGGGCTCAAGTCTGGCAAGCGGGAACAGCCTCAGCATCAGACACTGTCTGCTCCTGTGGACTGGTAGAGAGAAAGTGGTGAACGTGTCATTATCCCTTTAAATGGTGCTCCTCATCCCAGCGCTCCCCGCTCCTCAGGAATCGCCGTGCTGCACCTATTCCTGGAGGGATTCCATCCCGTGTGGGCATCGTTTGCAGAGCGTGCCATCTTTTTCCGAGCCCCATGCCTTTCTATTTAAGCGAAGAAAATCCTACCGAAACCATAAGTCACCGGACTGAGGGGGTGAGAGGTGTTTGCGGTCCCAAAACTCGCACCGCCACCCCCGGCCTTCCGGACTGCCTTGCGCTGTGCCCGGCCGGCCTCCGCGGAGCGCACACCCGGGCCCCGGCACGGCGAAAGCGTGTAACTTAATGCTGCCGAGCCGCTCCGCTCCCGCCGTCGGTGGGTGTCGGCAGCGGCAGCGGGCGCTCCTCCGCGATGTACCGACTGCAAAACTGTTTCCCAGTAGGGCTGGTGGGGCCGGGCGCTTCCAGCCGTGTGAGAAACGTTTGGTTCCCCCCAGCGCTGGGAACCGTGCGCACCTAAGTAAACACATTAGTACCTGCCAGAGGGATTTGTATAGAGGACAGCTGAAGAAGGCATTGGCCTCTGCTGGCTCCCCGGGACTCCCAGGAGAGATCAAAGGGACACGAGGGGGTTTTTAGCAGCCTTGAGACTGGGAAAAGTTGCTAGTTCCTGCTGTCGGAGGGACGTCCCAGCGAGCACATGGTTCAGTTATTCAACCTCCTTCCTCCCTGCCCCCTACACCCATCCCTAGCTCATTCTCCACAGAAAGATGGAAACAGTGGAAAAATCGTACGGGGTCCCCAAAGCAGCAGTGATTCATGCAGGAATTTTCTCGTGGAAATAGCTGCTGTGTCACCGCCTGACTACTTGACTTTGAGATCAGAGAATGACCTGAGGTTGCTGCTGGCTGTCCGCTTCCCTCCCAGGATTGCGGGCGATTTTACAGAGGAAAATAAAGATGAACAATATGAAAACCAAAACCAACCAAATAGCCCAGCAAAACAAAAGAAAAAGAATACAAACCTCAAACTAAAAATAAGGCTTTAAACACGGCCGCGTCACCTCAGAGGAAAGCGGTGACAACGCGGAGGCACTGCAGACAGGTCCCCCATCTTCCCCCGCCTTTCCGCCGCCTTTCCCCCATCGCTCCCGGCCCCGCAGGCACATCGGGCGGGCGGCGGGGCGCTGCCACGCCGGGCCGGGCCCCCCGCACCGCGGGCCAGCGGAGCCCCGCATCCCTCCGCTCCTGAGGGAGCGAGCAGGTGGTTCCCGGCGGAGCGGAGCAGGTAGAGGCGAGGGAGCCTGTGTTGAGCATGGGATTTCCAGCCCGCAGCGGGGAGAAGGGAACGGCAGGGGCACTTGCATTCGCGTAAAAACTTTGATGACTTTGTGCGCTGTCCCTCCGGAAAAAGACTTCATTAAATCACAAACCTCTTGTCTTTACCCAGTTATTGCCCTTTGATTTTGTGATTCCAGGGCCCTGTTTGCTTTGGCTGGGGACTTAAGTAAAGATTATCGTTATTAATATCTAACACAAACATTTTAATTGCAAACACACTGACGACCTTCACTGCGAAGCCCAGCATGTCAGCTGCAGCCGCGGGGGTCACGGAGAGTCTCTTCGGGAGGTATTTTCTTTATTTAATGAAAAAACTCTCCTTTAGGCAAACTTACTCCAAACAATCGCTCAAGTTACCCTGCTGCTGGAGGAGGCGCTGCCGTGGGGGTCCTACCGGGCGGAACGGGCTTGTTGAGGTGAATGCCCGGCTGCGAGTAAATCTGACAGTCGGCTGCCCCGGTGTCAGCGCGACACTGTGGCTTTGAGGGGTGGCTCAGCACGGCTCCTGCCCTGATGCGGACAGCGGGTCCCACGGGCCTCGGATCGCCTGTAAACAGTGTGTAGCCCTTCCCGCAGACCCGGCGGGGTTTGAAACAAATTAGGAAGGCGACGAGCTGCTAGCCCGATCTGAAATACTCTCTCGCTGGTCAAGTGCCTTCGCTATAGAAGCGAGCTGCACCAGGTCGCAGAGGTGGCACGCAGGAACCCGCGCTCCCCGACGCGCCGCTTTCTGAAGAGTCTGAGGGTTCCCCGAGGAAACGGGGTTTAATTTGAAACGAAAACAAAAAGGGAAACTGTTGCATTACTATGCTCACCACCCTGTCCTGCCGCACCTACTCCTTACAACGGAAAGCTCATTAACGAGCAATTAGAGCTAGCACATGACTGGTTTAAAAACCCGGCTGGCCACGGCGGCACAGAAGGGGTGGTAGGACGGCACGGCGATTGGAGAGCCAGCTTTTGGGGCAGGCTCTGCCCAGAGCTTCCATTTCAGACGGGCATACCCGTGCCCGAGATGGCCAGGAAGAGGAAGACCTTCCCGAAATGCGACTGCGACCTTTCAAAAAACAGAAACAAAGAATAAATCAAGGGCTCAAGTTGATGAGGAGAGCGCACGCGGGTAGAGTTGAAGTGTCCTCCGTTTACTCGTGCAGACTCTCCGGCGAGACCCGTGTGTGTGTGCCTCGGGCAGAATGCGCTGTTCCCTGGTGGTCGCCCCTTCCCGGGGGTACCATCTATTACGAACCGTAACGCTCTGACTGTGAGCAGCTCCGTTCCACCATCCTCAGAGAGGCTGTGTTTTTTCACATCACTGAGTGAAAGGCTTCATATGGTGTTACCCCCCATCTCCAAACCCTTTCTGTCGCTTAACTCTTTCTTCCCCGAAGGACCCCATCCCCGTCTCCCTCAGGCTCAAGGAAGTCAAGGGGAGTTACCTTTCCTGGGAAGAAACCACAGCTCGCCCCAGCCCCAGAGGGAGCGGGCTCCTGTCACAGCCACTTGCTGCCCCGTTAGTGCAGCAGGCCCATCATTTTTGGCGCAGACAAGGCCTGCGTTCAAGTCCTCGGTGCCGAGAGGAGAAGGTGAGACGCGCTGAGCCTCTCCCAGCTCAAGGACCGGGGCAGGAGGTCGGCGGGGGGAAGGGCAGTGGTATCTTTCTGCTCGCCCCGTTTCGAGCCTCACCTTCCACGTGCAGGGCAACGCTGAAGAAGAGCCTCTGCCTAGCAAGGTACTCAAGTGGCACTGTTGGACATTTTATGGGAGCAATATCGTTTTTCAAGGGGATGTGCATTCTGCAAGCACAGCGAGGATCTGGGCCGTGGAGCACTGCGGATGGCCGGAGAGGCGGAAGGTCCTGCCCGTACACCCACCCATGCCCGCCTGGCTTCTCCGGGAGCCCACGGGCAGACAGGGGATTCACACCGCGGGCGCAGCCCTAAAGAGGGAGAGATGGTCTTTAGAGGAGCAAGCGAAGGAAAAATCTGCCCCGTGTCCTGCCTCCAGTCACACGGGTCGTGCTTGTGCTACATGGGTCGGACTCTTCTGGTCTTCATCTCACTGAAGTCAGCGGTGGGTTTTAACTCCAGGGTCGGGTTATTATGATACTACGAGGAGGGGAGGAAAACACTGTAACACAAAGAGCTTTATTTTACAGTCCAAGAAATCCATCTGTTCTTATATACAATATCACATTCCACCATTTAAATATATATGTTATGTTTACAAAAGAAAAGACAGTACTAAAATTATTTACAGGAACAAAATGAGGCGGGAACTCTTTAAATATGACTCACACGAAATGCAACCAACAGCTTCACTCAGACAGGAATGAACTTCCCGGTGAGTCTCAGAAAAAGCAGATCACCGGTATACAGATAAGTATCTTAAAAAAAAAAAAAGAAAAGAAAAATAAAAGTGGTCTATGCAACACAATTTAAAGAAAACAAAACTCGGGGGGAAAAAAGGCAAAGAAAAGGTGAAAAGTCTGTCTGGCTCGAGTCACTGGGAGCCATTTTCTCTGGGGTAGGTGTACCTTGATCCGATCTTTAAAAGCCCCTGCTTGGGCTTTCCACTGTGTTAATTTGCTTCGTTACTTAGTTTAGAGGAGAGAGGGTGGGGGCTTCATCTCCGTTAAATATACTACCACAAAACCGGGTTTATTTCTCCACCGCTTCCTCCGCGCTGGGCAGTTTGGGCTCGTCGGAAGAAATACTGTCCACTATTGAAGAGAGGCAGCGAAGGCTGCTGGAGGCCGACGATTCGACAACGGAGACTCCTGCTCAACGAGAGAAAATGGATTAAAGAGCAGACCGCTCCTCCTTCCGGGCCTGTGGCGCGGGGCTCCCGGATGCCGGAGAGCCCGGGCAGGGAAGGGAGCGGGAGAACCGGACCGCTGAGACCGCGGCCGTCGGGCCGAGGGAAGGGTGCGCGGGCCCGGGGGCGGCGAGCAAGCAGGGCTGGCAGGGCGTCGAGAGGGGCCCGCGGGACGTGTTACCTTCTTTGGGGCTGACTCCTAGTGCTCGGGAATGGTCAGAAACGCTTTGCCAGTCGGAGCTGCAGGTGCTCAGGAAGTCCGAACCGGGGATCTGCGGCACACAGGCGGGGGCGGGGAGACACGGGGAGAGGACGGGTATTAGTGAGGCGGTTGGGGCTCCCCGGGCCGGGTCGGCACACTCTGGAGGCCCGAGGACTGGCAGGTTCCCCGAGGAGCCCCTCCGCGCCCGCCAGCCCTCCCGACCACCTCAGCGGATTTGCCGAAGAGGAGGAGGCGGGGGGGAACGGGCGCGGCGGCGCTGCCTTGGCGGCGGAGGGGCCAAGCGGCAGTGCTTACATTTCCCTGCTTGGGGCTGAAGCTGAAGGGGTCCCCCCCGATCTCCTGCATCTTCTCCTGCTGATCCAGCCTGTGCAAGAGGTCCTGCAGCCTCTCGATGTAGCTGATGGCGCTCCTCAGTATCTCCACCTTGGGCAGCCTCTGGTTGGGGTTCGCCACAGTCCGCCTTTTCAGAGCCTCGAAGGCTTCGTTGATCTTCTTCAGCCTTCTCCTCTCCCGCAGGGTGGCTGCTTTCCGTCTGTCCGTGGGGGCTGACTTTCTCTTGCAAGTTTTACAAGCCCAGATCAAACACTGGCCGGGGAAGTGAGGGGGTTGTAGTCCCGGGGGTGCCAGCACATGCTCCTCTCCGCTGCTGTCACTGCCGGCCTCTGGCTGCATTTGGTCCTGACATGGAGACAAGGTGCCATCGCTGCTTGGGTACAGCGGGGATCCCTCAGCCATCTCCAGCTGCTGCAAGGCTCCATTCTCCCCGTCCAAGTAGAAGAAATAGGACCCAGTTTCAAAAAGGTCCATCATGCTGTCCCTCGGCCTCTCTGCCTGCTTGAGTTGGGTGGCAGTCTCAAAAACACCCCGAGGAACGACCCAGATGGAATTTAATTAGTGCAGTGACATAAGTCCCCCCTGCTTTATATAGGAGCTGCTGAAACCCTATCCAACTTTTAGCTGTCGCAGTGTATCACCCTCCAAAACTGATTCCAGCCAGTCTCCCGGGCGCTGTCCTGAGAACATCTATTAAGAAGGGGGAGGGGGGACACGAGAGGTGGGAGACAAATCAGAAAAATATAAAAACCCCACAACAAACCAAAACCAAAACAACAACAACAAAACCCCAAACAACTAAAACAAGCGGAAAAAAATACAATCCAACTTTACACCCTCCCCCGAAGTCCGCTGAGCTCGGGGTGCAGCCGAAGGGACGTGAAGTGGGGGCTCGGGAGCAGGGTCCCGGCGCGGCGGGCGGCCCCAGCCCCGCTGCCGAGCCCTCGGGGGCACGGCTGGAGGACAAAGGCTGCGCAGGGCGCCCTCCCCCAGCCCACCCCTCACACCCCCGGCGCACGCTCCCTGCCCGGGGCTAAGTATAGGTCTACAAGGAGAGATTTAGAAGGCAGCCATCATTTTCCAAATAGAGGGGGTAATATTTTCAGAAGAAGCCCCTGCTATTTCTCCCCCCACCCCGCCCCGCCCCCTTCCCCTTGAAGCACGCCATTCCTGTGACCCAAGCCACCCGGGCCAGCCCAAGGTTAGGAGCCAAGCTCGCTGTTCCTCCACACACACGGGGAAGATTGCCAAGGCAGAGCTGTGCTGTGATGATGAGGCACCCACAGATAGTGCACCTCGGCTTAGCCTTTCAGTCTGAACTTTCCCACGTTGCCCATGAGGTGACAGGAGTGATTCCAGGTGACTGGGTTACAGTGTGATGGGGCTCTCTGGACAGCCCTTGTCCTTGACGTTGCTTAGGGCAAGCAAATCCCAGGCATACGGTGTAACTGAAGTTTAATCCCTCGGGCCTGGCAGGGTATACAGAGTTTCCTAGACACTGAGACAGAAATGGAGCTCGCGATCACTCTCTGTTAGCTTGTACTGTAATGTCACATCATCCCTGGAACTGTCTCACATAAAGAAAGAGAAATGAGGAAATGGCTTGTTGCCTCTTTTCCTGCACTGCCTTGGGTTCTTTAAATACCATGTAATTTGTCCAGTAATCTGATAAAAAATATATTATCCATCATATATTATCTATGCTTGTTCTAATTTTCTTCTGATCTTAGCTCAAGGTCACATTAAGACAGAAACCTTTCCTAGAGTATTGCTGTCACGGTACAGAGTAGCATGAGTATTAGAATACATGCCAGATAGTGTACAGTAAAATATCATCACAGTTTACTTCCAAGAGTAAATACAATTTACGGATACAATTTACTGATATAAACAATCAATTTACAATACTTTACAATTGCATAGGAACTCCGAAGGATGGTTGCTATACATATTTACTGCTATGTGCAAAAGTTAATTCAGTGTGCTCAAATGAAAACATATGGACCAAAGTTTCTTCTGGATAACAAAAGAACAAAGTCTTCTATTCCATTTGGCATGCAGCATAGCTCATTCCTGTTGTTCAAGGAGAGTTCTGAGGAAGTTTTTACACTTTAGAATGGAAAATGCTTGAACAGCTTTGCGGGGTGCTTTATTTATCTTACTTCACTTTCTATTAAAACTTCACTTTATATTAAAATTGCTGAAAAAATGAGACATCCAAAACTGAAAACCGAATTCCTGCATTAAGAGATTTTTTTCTTCATGACCGTTTAGATTATTCTTGGAAATGTAACCCACTGCTTTGAATTTTAAGCCAGATGATCCATTAATTCCATGAAATTTAATACTATTTCATTTTATATTTGGTATCCTGTCTTTTGGCAGATTGAAAATTCAAATTGAAGGAGTTTGGAAGCCTATTTCAATGTGTGGTAAAACTTCAGAGAAGAGAAAGGAGATCACGTTTTTCCTCTTACAGTTAAAAGAAATAATTTAGCATCAGACACTTTTGAAAAAAAGAATCGAAAGACTAAGATTTCTCAGATCAAATTAGTAAAACAAGTTTAAATAGCCTACCAGTCATGATGCACTTGCCATCAAATTAGAGGGCCCCCAACAGAGAGTCTTATAAACGGTAGGATTCTGCCTATGTGTGAGAGTCAGCTACTACTTCCTTCCACACAACCACTGCCACAGGTGGGAAGGGTAGAGGCCATGCAGCACACAGAAGATGTGCAGGAGAAGTGTAGATTAGAGAGTAAGAATCTTGATGATCCTTTAGGAAACATTGACATATAGAAGAGTATACATTTAGATCGCAGTAAACTGGATTGGGGACAGAGAATGGCAGAAACCTCACTCTGTAACACAACTAAAGAAAATATGCTTTGGATAAACTGCACATTTTAAATTACTGGAAGATTTTGTATTATTATTTAAAATTGAATATTATTGCTTCATTTTAATTTATTATTGGTAATCTTCCTCACTTTAGCTGAAGGATGAATTAAAGCCAGAAAAGATGAAGAATGAATTCCTTATCTAGAAGAATTGGAGGGTATTGGAGAAGAGAAAATGGTTCTGAAAGAAAAAAGAACTGTTTAAAGAATGCACAAGGTCATTACTAAAAGGGAGTGTGCTAACGATCTAGCTAAAGAGATCAAGGACAAAAAGGTAGCTAGGTGTTCCAGTTGCCAGATGTTCAGTAGTAAGGCTGGCTGGATGCAGCAGAATGAAAGACCTGAACCATTCCACTGTCTGACAGAGGTACAAACAGGATGAAGTGTGTACAGCACCACACCTTTTCCTTTACTCTGGAAATGTCAGACACTGCTAAGGTGCTGGCTAACAAAAGCACACTATATGGAGAGCATGTGAGTTCACAGTGTTGCAGTGGGGAAGCAGCAAGTGGAGGTGCATGGGGAAGGGCAAAGCTCTTTCAGACCTTTCCTCAACCACCAGATCCAGACCCGCTTCAGGGAAAATACTTGTGGGTCTGTTCAGTTACTTAGGAGTGTTGATTTTTATTTTGCAAATTTGGAATATGATTCATATACTCAATATTAATGTTAGAACTACAATTATTACACCAATTAGTTTTCTCATGATTGCATTCAGATTTGGAATCCATAAGGTTATCCAATCAAATACATTTGTTTCTTGATCCTTCTGGATCTCATGTAAGACTTGAGCGTTTTCTTAATTTCCTTTAGATCATTTTGTATTCTCAGGGTTTGATTTATGTATACACAATAGCTAGTGTTGATGACTGTGCATACCCCACCTTTGGAGGCTAAAAGCAAGTCCAAAGTTATTCCATTTTGCTGGACTACCTTTAAGAGGCTGGCAGCTTCTTGTTGCAAAGCACTGATCGTATTATTTATTTGGTTTTTATATGTTTAATGATTCTGGATATGTTTATTATTGTTTGTTCTAATTTCGACAGTCCTACCCATGGTAAGAACTCACTCACAAATCTGTGGAATCCAGAGGATTTTTCAATTTAGGGATTTAAATTTTATATGTATCTTATTATAAAAGATCAAAGGTGTCTTCAGGGGAATTTTGATTTATCAATGATGTTTGTCTTTGAGACTATAGTTCCAATGGTGTATCTTCTTTGCCCTAGAGGGGGTAGAGCTTTTTTAGCTTGATTTCTACGAAGCCAGTAGTATCCCATATTGTCTGGAATAGGCCCACCAGTGTGTGGTAAAAATGTCTTTTCCAGTTAGGTCTATATATGAATGACAGTTGAGATAGATTTTTACTATAACTCTATGGCCACATTCGGGTAATCTCATTTTTTGGTTTGAAGTCACTCTGGTATCTCTAGGTGTCTGTGAATACGAGAGGTTTCAACAGTTATTATGCCTACTGTTAGAATTTGTTGGTTTGGATTGTTGGTGTAAATGTTTGGATTGTTTTCTTTTCCAGCCAAAGTATCATTCTGGTGGGAGGAATACTACTGGGAAAATATGCTTGGTGTAGGGATTTCTATAATTTGAATCCTTCTGTGTAATCATTTTGTAGTAGCTTGAGATAGGAGTTCCTCTTTTCCCAGGGTCAGGCAACCTTTGCTATATCTGTGTTTAGGAAAAACAACACTGTTAGTTTTTGTTGGGATGGCTGATTAGCCATAATGCATAATTGTAAACCTTGACCTATTAGTATAAAAAATGTAAACAATATTACAATTAACGTTTTGATTACAGCAAATTCATTAGTTACTGTGCAGTCCAGTATGGCTTTTCTGTGTCTGGAGCTGGCTTTATCTGTTTGCAGGAGTCCAGGAGTTCTAGTAGTTTTTCCCAGACGTTTAGGTATTAAACAGTCTCTTCTCCTGTTGCTTGAGTAGTTTCTTGTTTCACGTCCAGGTGCACCTAGCTTTTGTCTAGTGAAGGTATACTTAAACATTTAAGATTAATAGAGAAATTAAACCAATATAACTTCAGTAGTAACAGATAACGTTTTTTACAGAGTTATGATAGCAGTTCCGCTTTTGACCTCTAGTTGCAGACTCACTGCTGTCAGATGGGGGTAGTGTAGGAGTGGTTTGCGAGGCTTCATTGGGAAACTTGGTTTGTTTCAGAGCAAAGCCAAACACATAGAGTGTTATTCTGCATGGGGTTTCAGGACAGGGACTGGGAAAAGCAGTCACTAGGTCCTGAAATTGTAGGTTTTGCATTATCATGCCTGCTTTTAGTGGTGATTAGTTGTGATTGTTAAATGTTTTAGAGGTTTATTGCAATTTATTTCTTAAGTTGACACAACACTTGTTGTGTTTGATATGAGAAGGTGATGCCAGGTTTGGATGGCTTTATTTAAGCTTTAGTTGGTGTTGGGATCACTATGTATGAATGCTTTTGTCCTTCTTTTTGGTCAATGGTTACTTTGCTTTGTGCTGTAAAAAATAAAGTTTTTAATATGACTTAATTTACAATACAATTATTTATTAGTGTTGTGGATCGATTTCATGTTTCTTGGTTTTGTTAGTTAATTTATTTTGTTGTTATAAGTTTGCATGATTTTTTAATTCATCCTATAAGGATTTCTCAGGACTGAGTCCGTAAAAAACAACCATTGAAATCCTTCTTTGTTTAAACTTCATTTCCCTTCACTTGCCAATCTAACACTTTTATTTACACAATTACCATACAGTAACAACCCACAACTGCAAATGAATTAATCATACACTTTCTTTGTCTTTATTTTATGACAAGCAGCTTTCAATTTCTTATCAGTATACCTTTTTTTTTTTTTTTTTTTATCTAGACATTTCTGACTTTAGAGTTTGAAATAAATGTAGGAGTGTTTTAGGAATGAGTGTGTGTCTTCCTTTCACTTTTGGAACTTCATAATATTTTGTCTTTAGTTGATAGTTTTCTTTCGCAATGATACAGGGTGAGATATCACTAGTATCAGCTTTTGCCTTTAGTACGTATGTGAAGGCAAAGTTTGGCGGGGTTAAGAGATAGGAAAAACTAGTTTCTAGTTTATCTCTCAGGTAAGAGGACTTTTACATGTCCATCCTTTCTTTCAGCAGTGTTTAATCTGCATTTCTAGAGCTGTGCTCTTGGTTGCTTGGAAATAGCCCGGCAGTGGCATAGAGGCACCCACTCTCTACGTCTTTCTTTCAGTGGTGTTAATTTCTATCTCTAAGGGTGCTTCTCCGGTTGCTTGAAACAGCTCAGCAGCCACCAGCACACACAAAAACATCCAAAGCGAGATTTGGTAACGGCATTTAAAGGAAACAAACCTCACAGTTGCTGCAAAATCCACTGCAGGTATCAGACCTGCTTTTCCTAAAAAGATAACGGGGACTGATTTTCCCCAAAAGCAACAGCCAAATTCCCCAAAGCATGGGGGAATGACACTTGTTCATTCGGCTACACACACAGGAGTTTTTAAAGGGATACTTACTAGCACACATAGAAAAACAGCATACACAAAAATTCCATAGGCATTCAACACACCTTTCAACACTCAACCAGTTATTTTTATCTTGTGGGCATCCCTGTATTTATATGCTGGTAAAACACAAATTCACGGAGATCATTCACATGTGAACGCCCACATGCACACACATACACATGTAAAAAGCTCCCAAAGTGAGAATCAGTAATGCACACAAAAACAACAAAATCAACACTTTTTCACGTACACACAGACACATTTCAAAAGGAAAATTAAAGCATTCGAGTGTACTCTGTGGTTATTACAGAAAATTCAGGAACATCATTTTTTTTCTAGTATTTCAAAAGTTTTTATGATTTTTTGGAAAAACCTCCTTCTGGTAGTGGGGAGCAGACACTACATCTACTTTAGGAATTACAGCTTGGCCTGCCAGCCACTAGTTGTCAGTTTTACGCCCCCCAGAGGGAATTTGGTATTTAGTTAAAAGCAGCCAACATGCAAATTGCTGTTTATTTATGTGTAAACGCTCGCAGTGTAGTAGCATTCTATGTTAGTATTAAGTTTTAATGATTAGTTGTTAAACATCTATTTTTATTTGCCCTTTTTCAAACAGAAAAGTTGTAAGCAGAATGCGTTCTACATATAATTAGATCATAACAGATTTTAGCAGTGTAACAGAAAAGTTTTTTTTCTGCTCTTACAGTTAAGTAGACATAGGGGTAATTGGAAGTTTATTGTATTGCAGGAATGTGGGGGAGCTGGTTTTTGAGGATTTGTCTGTCTTCTCTAACGGAGAAGGATTGGGGACTGAATTTTTTTTTCCGTTGTGAGCGGGGTTTGAATTGCTGCTTCTCCCCTCCCCACTACTTAGGGGTAGTTGACAGTCAGTGCAGTCCTTGGAGGGGGTTTTGTCAATTGTGTAATTTTGCTGATTAGTAAATCAGGTGGCTTTGGTTCACTCGCAACCCAGAATTCATTTTCCCCAGTGAGATAAATTTTTAACAGACATTTAATATCTGTTTCTCCTGCATTTGGTATGTTTGTTGATAGCAGGGAATTCCACAGGAACGGTTGGATCACCTCTCTTGTCTAATTACCTTTGGGTTTTTCAGAGATTTCAGTTTTAATTATGGAATTCAATTTAAGTTCTGGAAATTCTATCTTCATAAGAGATAGGCTTTCCATGCTTTTGCTAGAATCCAATTCAACATTTGAATCACTAATTTCATCAGAGTTATCTTGAATTTCATTACTCTCATCTTCAGGTGATGTTATCAACTCTGGAATTTCTTTAACATTGACAGAGTTGGGGTTTTCTGATGATGTTAATTCCAATTTTTCTTCCAAGGTTTTTGTTCTTTCCTTGGATTATTTTAGCTCTTGTTTTAATTGGTCATGCTCTTTTGTCATTTCTGTCCGCCAATCACATGCAGCTTTTAGATATAAAGCAAATGCATGAGAAATTACATTTTCTCTATTTTTATCTGTCAATGATTTTTGCAGTTCATATAATTTCTTATGGACTTTTTCCCACTCAAACAAGTTATCTACTGGAAGAGGGTTAACACTGTGCCCCTGTAAGCAGCTTGCTAAGTCTTCAGTCTGATTATTTGAATCGTTTGCCATTATCCTGCTGACTACATCAAAATGTTATGAATGGAGACAGGAGCTTAGATAAATCTCTGCCTTTTGCCCAGGCCTTTGGCAGCAGGCAGTGGCTCTTGTTGGGGTGGCCAGGGCCCCAAGACCTGGTCTTGTTCACAAGTTCTTTAATAATGGCTGATTAGGTCTAATATGACATAAATTATCATTTATTAGACACAGAAAATAACAGATATAAGATTTGGGACAAAGGTACATACTACACAGGAATAAAGTATAATGAAAGAAACTACTAGTAGAGAGAATTCAGTGTGCATAAAGGTATCTGTTATTATAGCTAACAAGAAGTAATAGAGCTTAGGAAGCAATGTATTTAACCAATGCCAGCTTGCTGGTGGAGTATACCTCAGAATCCTTTCACTCAATTCCCAGGAAAGTAACCAGCAGTGCCTGTGTCCAGACTCCGTGGAGAAGCCTTTGCACATTTCCAGAGTGTATGTAGGAGACTTCTGCCTCTGTGAAGATCTGTGTGTCTTTTATAGAGTAAAAGTGTGTCTTTTGGTCACGTACTTATTTTTTTATATCTATATATGCTCACCATACCAGGATGTGGATTCTGGGTCGGAGGCTCCAGGCTCTCAGGTACCAAGACATAATCCCTTGCTGGGCTTTTGACCAGTCTGAGTTACTTTTATGCACCAGCCATGTGGTAGAGGAAAAGGGGGAGGACATCTTGCCAGAGGTATTGAGTCTACTATTAGTAAATTTGCAGGTGACACGAAGCCGGCAGCGTGCGTTGATCTGTTGGAAGGTAGGAGGGCTCTGCAAAGAGACCTGGAACAATTGGATAGCTGGGCAGAGTCCAATAAAACGAAGTTTAACGAGTCCAAGTGCTGAGTCCTGCATTTTGGCCCCAATAACCCCCTGCAATGCTATAGGCTGGTGCCAGTGTGGCTGGACAGTGCCCAGGCAGAAAGGGACGTGGGGGTACCGGTCGACAGCCGACTGAACATGAGCTGACAGTGTGCCCTCATGGCCAAGAAAGCCAGCAGCATCCTGGCCTGTATTAGAAATAGTGTGGCCAGCAGGACCAGGGAAGTCATTCTTCCCCTGTACTTGGCACCTGTGAGGTCGCACCTCAAGTACTGTGTCCAGTTCTGGGCTCCTCAGTTCAGGAAGGATGTTGAGACACTTGGAACGTGTGCTCAAAGGAGGGCAACAAGGCCGGTGAAGGGCTTGGAACACAAGCCCTATGAGGAATGACTGAGGGAGCTATGGTTGTTTAGCCTGGAGAAAAGAAGACTCAGAGGAGACCTTATCACTCTCTGCAACTACCTGAAAAGGGGTTGTAGTCAGGTGGGGGTTGGTCTCTTTCCAGGCAGCAACTGACAGAACAAGGGACACAATCTCAAGCTGCATGAAGGGAAATTAAAGTTCGATGTTAGGATCAAATTTTATACTGAAAGAGAGATAAAGTTCTGGAATCGTCTGCCTGGGGAGGTGGTGGAGTCATCATCCCTGGATGTGTTTAAAAATGGATTGGATGTGGGACTCAGTGACGTGGTTTAGTTGCTGTGATGTTAGGGCACGGGTTGGACTTGGTGATCTCTTCTAACCTTGTGATTCTGTGAACAAAAGCTGCGGTAATCTGTGCAGGACATGTAGCAGACATTTTGGTGGGAAAATCTGAGGTGATCTCAAGGGGAGAAAATAGTGCTTGTGGAAAAGTTTAAGGTACTTTGTGGAGGACAGGAGGTGAAAATTTTGTGATAAAACCTGAGGTAATTTTTAATGGTCAGAAGAAACATTTTCAGGGTAAAATCTCAAGTAAGATGTGGGGAATTAGTGAAGGTAAAATCTGAAGTAATCTTGATTGAATAAAACATTTTGGCTGCAGAATCTGAGGAAACCTGTGGGGAACATTTTGGAGGGAAAACTTGAGGTTTTGGGGTAAAATCTGAGGCTATCTACGGGAAAAAACTAGGGCATTTTTCAGAGGGAAAATCATAGGTAATTTATTGGGGGATCAGGAGTCATGTTTTTGATGGAAAATCTGAAGTAATATAAATGAAACAAAATAAACATTTCTTTTAAAGATGAAATTGAGGTAATTAAAAGAGAAAATATGAGAATTCTGGAGGGAAAGATTGTTGAAATGCGGAAGACAAAGGCTGCATCTTTGATAGAAAATTTGGGATAACTTAGAAGGGATATGGTTGACATGTCAGTCAGGTCAGGGCTGTGGAGTCCCAGGCACTTTACAGTCACGGCAGCAGCCTGAGGTCCCTGTAAGCAGGGGTGCAGCCTCTTTGGCTGATGCTCTGCATGACCAGCTTCATTTGCCCAGAGAGCCTGACTCCTGGAACTAGATGGGATGGGGCCAGATGGGAGTTTCCCAGGCCTGAGTGTGGTGTCATCGTTTATTGGCAGAAGCTGTGGGACGACGAGGCAAGCGTGCTGAGCGAGAGGAGCAGCGGCTTCGAGCTCAAGAGTGGAACGGCGAGGCAAGAGCGAGCGGGCAAGGAGAGCGGCGGCGGCTTGGAGCTTCGGAAGAGGGAGCAGGAGAGGGCCTCTGGGCAAAGGGCATTCCCGGCATCGCCGGGACACCTTCTCAGTGCTTTTTATTCGCTGGACGAGACCTCCCTGTGAGCAGAGGGCAGGGTCTTTGCTGTGGTTGGCCTTTTGCCGACATTGTGCTCCTTTGGCTGCCCGGAGAGAGGGGCAACCCTGTAAGGAGGGTGAGAGTCCCCTCTCTCCACACTTGAGGGGGGAAACGGAGCTCTCCCGACCCCCAGCCCACCCTGTAAGCAGGGGCGCAGGGCCTTGTCCCCATCCCCGGCGGCTTTCCGCCTATTCCGCTGGCCCCTGGCCCATGTGACGCCCCGTTCTTGGGGTATGCGTCTTGGTTTTTTGCCCGTGACAGTCTTGAAATGTATGCTTCATGGAGTTCACCGAACTTTGCCTATAACATTTGATTGTTTAACACTCTTCTAGCTTGCCAAAATTTATTGTTTTGAATTGGAATTTCAGGCTGTAAAATCTGGCGTTTTAAAACTCTACTGGTGGAGTACAACGTCTCTGCTTGCACAGGATTTTCAATTGGCTCTGTGTCTCCTCTCCTGAAGAGATGCATTTTAGTGTACTTTGTACTTCCATGCTTTGAAGACTCACGGGAATATTCCTTTACTTGCTTATGGGGCTTTTGTAATCTTTCTTGCTATACTCTCTAGTGTTACGCACATTACCTCTCTGTACTTATTTTTCAACAGCAATCCTAAACTTGCTTTCCTCTTGTTTCAGTAAACTGTACAATTTGTGCGTCTGAATCATAGAAAGTGCTTTTTGTATGTGATCATACCTATGGTACTGGTTTGGTAAACCATGCTCTTTGTGCATCTGTGCTCATGGAAGTTTTTCTTTTCAACTCAGCCAGACTTAGAGTACTCAATTGGCTATAATCTGAATTGAGGCTCAGGAACACCCAGTTTCTCTGTCTTCTGAGGACCTGCTGGGATGCAAGGGTGTTTATTTTCTGCTGAATTCTTATACCTATAATGAACTGCCTTGAAACGTTTAGTCGTTCTTATCAGAATTTGTTGAATACATTATTTGTTTGATTTTAGTGGCGTCCTTAAAAATCACAAAAGCTTTTCTAACCTTTTAGGTTCCATGTATCTTTTATATGTGTCATCTGAGTAGCTGTAACTGTTAAACTCATTTTATTCAGACACCAGATGTGAACATGGTATTTCTTTGCATTTTAAAGTTTTACCTAATCTTACCTTGGTTCTCATGTTACTACTCGTAGTTGCTTTTGAGTTTATAATTTGTTATTGCTCATGTTATTTCTAATAACCCAATTGTGTAGTGTCTGTTAGAATAGGATGTCCCCCAGTTTCTCTGTGTGTAACCTGAGCTTTTGTTTCAATGTGCTGGTTTCAAATTTTTTATTTTTTGTTCATTTTTCATTCGGGAAACAAACACTTATTGTAATGATTTCTTTTTAAAAATGTTTTTGCACTTTCATGCCATTTCACACTGTATCTTTCTACATTTTCAAAAACATGTATTTTATATTTGTATTTACTTTCTTGCCTTTTTTTTTTTTTTTTGAAACGTTCTGCATTGGGTAAAAAAACCTAATTTCTCCAGGAAGTCTCATTCTTTTTAAATTAAGCCCTAATTGCTTTTTTCTGTCACAACGCAATTCAAACTGGGATCAACAGCAAGAGCAGAGAACTTTTTTAATACTTCTGTGCTGTTATCAGTTGCTCTTTGAAGTGTTTCCTTGTTTGTAAAATCTGTATGAGTAATAGTGCATTAGACTACATATGATGTACTGTTAGCTGTGAATTCCACTGAAACAGAGCGATAAAAGCTACAGGTGTACATTTAGACAAGGACATATCTAAATAATTCTAGAAATTTCTTAAAGTGTTTTTGAGATAGCAATATGGTGACTCAGTTTATTTTTTAAAATAAAGACATGCTCCCAAGCATGTTCTGCTGTAAATATTTGCCCAGAATTCTTGAAGCCTTACATGATTGGCTTTTTTGGCTTTTTTCACTTTAAGGAAGAAGACAGGGCAAAAAATTGTAGCACTGTTAAGTATTAAATCTTAATAATGATTTAATGGGAGTGATTCCTTGAAGTATTGCTAGTTTTTTACTCTTCATGTATCTGTAACTTGGTGTAGTTCTGTGCTTCTTACAAAGTGCTAAAATCCTCTGTTCCCAGCACCTTTGGCCAAACAAGGCTCTCTGAATACAGATTCAAGGACATATTTGTTGCCTTAGGGCTTGAAAATATGTAAACAACTGTTAGAGGGGGGAGCAGGCCTCGGGTGGTTAACATCATCACCTAAGGGTGCAATTGGAGAATTAAAGGCCAATATGCTAATGGGACAGAACTTATAAAAGGTGAAGGGCTTGTGACCCAGCATCCAGTTTGGTGTTGTCCCCAACGGGGGACTTTGCTTGCCCGGATGTATCTTCAAGGCCTCTGCAGACCTTGAATAAATTGTCTGCTTTTATACTACTAATTTGCCTTGGCCTCTGTTCAGGTAGCCTGTCTTTTAGGGATCAGGAGTGAAAGCTTTCTGAAGAGATATAGGATGTTTTTTGGTGGGTTGGCAAACACACCCAAAGTGTTACCAGGAGACACTAGGCAATCATGTAATAGTGATCTGGAATTTCTTTTACAGTCTTCCTCCAGGGTAATTTTGCTCTCTCTCTTGTCTTTGCATGGTGCAGGAGAAAAGTCTAGCAATATACCTGTGTCTGCTCTAAAATTAAAGTGGTCTTTTCTTTGTAGTTAGTACAAAGATATTCTTTCCTTAATTGCATGAATTTTTAACCATTCTTTGAGTTTCCTACATGGAACCTAAAGCTAGCTAGAAGTGGCTAGCTAGAAGTGGCTGGCTTTTCCCTATGTCAGATTTTGTTTCCCAGCGTAAATAGAGGGGTTTTTTAATAAGGTTTTCACATGCACTAGTTTTAACTCAGCCTGTTTTAAAAGGTATTTTTAATGATGTGTTACTATACTTGCTTTATAATGTCCATATATTTATACCAGCATACCTAATCAGTAGTAAACAGGCAACTATAGCATAGACAATGTGTTTATTTATTTTTAAGATCAGAGGAAAGAGTAGTTGTGGTTTCATTTTGACCGCATCGTGTTGCTGGAGTGGATCTCATTGCCGCTTTAATGAGGCAGAACAATGTCCCGTTTTGGATGAGACAGAGAAATTCAGACTGTTCTCAGAAAAACTAATTTTGATACTGTTCCACCACTGAGGTTTCTTTCTCTCTTCATGTTAAAGAAGGGGCATTTAGGGCACTGAACATAAGATACGGTTTCTCAGTGTCCATGTTCTGCAATTTGATTTCTGTTTGACCTTTGACCAATCACTTGCTTTTCCTGTGATGTAATTTTTTACCTTTAAAGAGGGATATAATGCTGACCTTTACCCATTCCTTGTCTCTGGTTTAATTGACTGACTGTCCAGAGAGAAGCTACCCCTCTGCATGCTTTGAGGTATTACAGGGCTATTTGTCCCAAAGTAGTAGTAATGGTAGTAATAAAAAACTCCAAAGGAGCATCAATAAAAACCAACCAACTGAACACAAACAAACCCCCCAAGAAACAAAAAACCCCAAAACTCCACTAACCGAAAGTGTTCTGATTTTTTTTTCTTCCATATTTACTACACTTTTTTCCTTTTGTTCTTTTGTTTCTTCAATACTACTCTGGGAATGTTTGGAACAAGATAGATGGGATTAGTCTACTGGTAAGGTGCACAAATGAAAATTTAGTTTAAGGGAGAAACATAAGTATCAAATTGTTGTTGTCCTTTCCGGAGGTTTAAGTGGACTTAATGGGTTGGGAAACTGCAAGTTTAGGAGCAAGGCGCTCCTACTGCTGTCAACAGATTTTTTTTTTTAAACAGGAAACAAAATTAATTCTTTTTTTCCAGTACTTAGTGATAAACAGATTCAGTTCCTCGCAGTTACAGGGGCACAGCATAATTATTCTTTTGTAGGACTAACTGATAGGAGCACAACTCGTATCAACTCTATCTCGTATCAAAGAAATTTTAATTTGCATGAAGTTGATCAGTTTCCCCATCATATAACCAACTTGACTTCTGCTGCGTGTCCTACTCCAGCTTCTTGGTTTATATAACATAGCTAGCAAACAGCCCTAGTGCATATGAACAAAATATCCTCAGAGATGTTCTCCGTTACAAAACTGAGTCAAGCAGAGGATTCGAAAGCTGGTACTGGCCTTTTTTCTTTTCATGCCTTGTTTTCCTGATCATGTTAGATACAAGCCCAGAGACGTAAGAGCAAATAAAAGCATGTGCATAAATACAACTCAACATAGGATTAAAAGGAGGATCACTGCTGAATTCTGCTTGTAATTTCATTCAGCTTGGTAGAACCTCACAGAAAAACTTTGAAGCCTGTTCTTTAGTTGATTCTTTGTGCTTCCACCAGAATACCATGGTACTCTACTGAAAAGGCACTTTCAGCATATTCAGACAAGTAAAACTCTGTTGTGCTGTAATTGGTCTACAAGGTCTGTTATCCTTACCGAAGAAGTATTTCAGAAAGCCAGTGAGTTGTAAATTCGGTAAATGGTCAGGATGACCAAATCCAAGAAAGATGCACTGCATTTTCAGTCATAGCTGGTCTTCAGGAGTTTGATCCCTCCAAATTCACTTTTCCACATACAATTGTTTTGGCTAACGGTGGTTGCATAGTAAGCCTGGAACTGCCTGGGTCATTCTTGACACCGTAAGGTTTTAGCAAAAATTTAGTCCAAAACTACAGAGAAATATTTCATCAGCTAGGACACAGTTAACACTTTATACCGTTCCAAATAGCTCCTTTTTCTCCTTCACTCTTCTCAAGATTCTTCTAGCCACAGGCACTTGACATTTTAAATCTTTGATCTTTGGCACTTCTTTGCTGTGGCATTGGTAATCAGTGAGGATACATTATATCTGTTCCTGTGTGTCACTGCAAAAGGGCACCGGGGTGAAGGTGAAATTTTCAGCCTTTGTTATAGTAGTATTTTACTCATGCAATTGGGAGATGGGTAGATGCTTTGGCTACTAGAATAATGATTCGTAAGTTGCTTCTTGCGCATTTATGAAGTGCGCGTTTCCAGTATATGTCCGGCTGTGGGCGTACTGGGGGTCTCAGAGTCTGTCTGCACTTTAGAAACGGAAATCTTTCTATTCACATTCTCACTCATCTCTTATTCCTTTTACACTCATGTTCAACAGCATCTTTCCAAGCAGAAACTTTCGGTATGTTTTTTTGTTAATACAGGATGTTCTGCTTTTGTCTCTTCAGATAGTTTATATTCTCTGAATGTGTTTCTGAAATCCCTCTAACATTTGACTTTTTGTCTTCTATTGATGTGCATTTCTAATGTCCTCTTTTTTTCCCAAGCAGGAGAAATAGCAGCTTTTAAAATTGTAGCATTTTTCATCTAATTTCTCAACAACAATAACAACAACAACCAAACAAAACCAAACAAAAACCAAAGCAAAACAAAACCAACAACAACAAAACAACCCAAAAAGCTCTCCTTGTTACTTAGAGTAACTCTTTGCTACTGAAAACCTCTAGGGTCTTAGTCTTGTTGTGTTCTCTGTCAGTTCCAGTTCACACAGACCTTCTCACCTGAGTTTGGTAGGCTCTTCAGGTAAAGGTAAGTGGCATGTCTAGAAATATATTTTACTGCCCGTGTTTTGCTGTCACTTGTGTGGTAACATACTTAGGACACCAGTCTGCGCTGTCAGAGTGTTAATTGTCTATAATTCTTCATGGTGTGTTAGTAGATGCACTCAGACACTCACCCACATTCTTACTTTAATTTTTCAGGGATGCCCTTGTGGAGCAAATTGCTGATTAGCCCCACTTACTGCACTTTGCATACTCCTTACAGGGTGCTGTCAAGAGTGTGTCATCTGGGTTCTGTTCGTGAGAAACTAAGTTCGAGGGCACACTGAAATGTCAAGGGGATGCTGGGTTTTCAGGACTACCAGGTTTGACAGATTGGTACCTGGCTCCCCTATATTACCTGCTGACATTCGTAGGCACAGTTCTTTGGGAAGACCTAGAGAAGTGTGATTTGCTGCTGAAATAGTATATTATACCAAGGATTGCAAATAGAGGATTAGAAACTTCATCTCTCCCTTCCCTTGAGAAAAATATTTTAAGCATCTGCTTTGTAAGATGTTTGAAATGGCTGACAGATGTGTAAGGGGAGAGTTGGTGCACCAAAGATTGCTAGTTTGTTAAAGAGTATGTATCTATTCCTGAACCTACAACATATTGCAGAAGTGTTTGGTGAATAGAGATTTTCCATGAGTTTTCTTGAAAATCTGGGCAGTGGAGGCTCTAGAAGGGACCAGCATTTCGTATGCTGACAATGTCCTGTGGGAAATTTAAGCAAAACAACGTTTCTGACATTCATGGAAGCATAATTCCTGTTACTGGAACAAAGCATATGGAGCTTCATGGCTTGTGCTATGTAGCAGCACTTCTTAGCTGAATTTCATTATCTCTTCTGCCTTAAAATGAATTTCTGACGTCTGTAGGCATAACTCAGACCAGCTTTGATTCTTGGTTTTAATTTATATATGTTGTTAGACCTGACTTTTGTTTATGTAGAATTTGTTGTTTATTTGATCTTATTAAAATTCTGTTTGTCCAAGGAAATGCATATCCGCAATGTCGCATGCACTCTCACTGGAGATTTAGGAACTGACTAGAGGAAGTGTATGTGTACTGTGCATGCCGTGCTTGTATACAAGTATGTGACATTTCAGAGAATTTAAAAGCACATAGGAGCAACCATCCCTCAAATGCAAGTTTTGCAAGAAGGTAGTGAATGGTTTAATATATGCTCTGGAACTCTGGAGCCAGAAAGGTAAAAACCTGGAAAAGACAACTTTGTATAAATTTACAGTCTTTGTAGGGGAAGATTTAAAAATTCTTATCCACAGAGGTCTTGACTGTATAGCTGTTCCAAATTATTGCTGTTTGCCTTTGATTGGACATGGACTTTAGTGTTCATATCAGTTACAGGCCTGTTAGTATCTGAGAGGTGCAACCTTGCTAACTAAACAGACTTCTCCAGTTCAATATGGTAAGATAGGGTTTCATTACAGCTCTCATGTTGGCCAGTTATGAGACACAATTCTAAATGGCAGATGCTTTAATGCCTGTGTCAGGGTCTACAGTGACGAATAGTCACCACTGCACAAACACATTTATTTTACTACAAGACGTTTTCCTGGGGAGGAGGGAGTGCCTGTCAGAAATTGGAGGCCCATTGCAGTGTTGCTGGCTGGGACAAGCATTTTCCATGGTTCTATCCACAAGCAGGGATTCCTTGCAGGAAGAAAGGGAGTAATAGTGACAGATGTCTTGTACTTTTGATTAGGCAAAATAGGAGGAACATGAAATGTGACATGAGAACTAGACACACTATGTGTTGTACAATCACTTTTACCATGTTTTTTGTAGCTACAAAAAAATAGTTACTATTTTTACAGTATATGCTGATTTTTCTGTTTACACTGCAAACTGTTGGAAGTGTAAAATGCATTTTCACACCATCTTGTTTCAGAATGCGATTGTCACATCTAAACTTACCCTCAGTCAAAAGGGCAGTAGTCAGCCTATAACTCTGCAAGTGAACGAAAGGAAAGGGTATGTGAAGAGCTAGTTTCTGCATCTAGGACAGGCTGATCACATACATCCCTGCTTGTCTGTGTACAAAAAAAGTGTTTTGTGCTCAGACTGTGGAAAAATGTCAGCTTACTGTTCTGGGTCTCACAAGAGATTTTTGCAGAGCCATGGCTCTTCATGGAAAACTGGGATGATAATGTCTTGGAAGTGGAAGCTGTGGAGATGCATTAAGGGTAATGAATGCTGACAACTCTCTGCTTAGCAATAACATAGGGATTGTTTAAAACAGCGCATCACAAAACCATGAAATGATTATGCGAAATTATTGCTTTCAAAAGGAAAATAGCTGCTGGTTTTAGAAAATAGAAGCTATTGAGATAAAGTCATCTGGAAAGGAATTTGCACTGTATTAAATAGCAGTAATGACCTTGAATTCAACATGTATTGTATCCTTTAGTTACGGAAACTTGTTGCACAGCTGCAAAACTGTTTTAGGCTGTGAAGGTCAGTTAGTTATTCTTCTCTGTGACTTTTAGGTACACGCGTATATACAAGGTTGGTTACCTGTGATCTGCCAGTGCAAGAAATACAGCAGTCTGTATTGTACTCCTTCACCTATGTGTTTTGTTCATGCCACATAATTTCACTTAATAATTTCTTCATGTTTATATACTAAGATTTCATTTGCTTTGGTATTCCTGAAGGCTCAAAAACATGTTATTTAAAGTACACTGGGATCTAGATGTTTTAATACGGTTTTTTGAATGGGCCATGGGTTATGAGGCACAAAGAAAAATCTGCAGATTTATTTTTTGAGGTTTTTGAAATAAGTAAATGGCTCTAATGGTAACTTCTGTACCATGCTAAAACACCCTGATGACATTTCAAAAGTACAAAGCAGACTTACGGTGTCTCCTAAAAGAGAGCATGACATTTCTTAAGGTATGGAAAGAACCTTGGCTGAGCTGATACTCTTCCTTCCCGATGCAATTCATTTGGCAGAAATAAACAATGACAGGAATGAAAGTGGGATAGTCTTCAGAGATTCTAAATGACAAAATGGGTCTTATTCTTCTCATTCTAATGAGATTTCAAAAAAACATGCCTAAAACCCATTTGTATTTAATTTTTCACCAGAATACTCTGGACAACATTTTAGAGAAACTGCACAGACTGAAACATTGCCAGATGCCTTCTTGGCTTGCAAAAAATCATCTGAAATCACAGATTGGTTTCTTCTGGCGTTGAAATTGCTTTCATCAGTAAACTATGTCTTATTTTGAGGATTCAGGATAAGTTTAATTAAATAAAAGTTAAACAAGACTGAATTACCATCTGCAAACTACTACAGGGAAAAAGTAATCAACTTGATCATCGCAATCAGGAATATGACCATCACTGATAAAGTTGTTTGTGCAAACACTGAAAATTAAACTAAAGTAGCATTCATTTGACAATACAAAATTATCCACATTTTTGCCTTGGGTGTGGTGAACAGCATCAGTGGTTTTTTTATCAATGTAAATATTCTAAGTGCTGCTCCTACAAAGTCAGTTGAGCCCTCTCAACAGTATGAAGCAGAATCACATAACAATGGCTTTCATTTGCAATTATCAAACAAGTGTTTAACACCAGGATAAACAAACTTTGTCATGTTTGGAAGATATACAGTGAAGAATATAAAAGCTCTGAAACATTTACAAGAATGATCACTAGTAACATGGGTAAGAAATATGTTGTCTCCGATGCAGATTGACCCTGAAAATTCAATCTTTTATCATCTTTCAACCTGCAAAATCCATCCTACAAAATATACTAGTCCTCAAGGACATTATGGTAAAGAAATAGAAATTATGAAAAGCCGTAGAGACACTTTTTATACAGTTTTTTCCAAGGAAATCACTTTTCATTGTTACAAGAGAATTAGAAATCAGCATCCAAGGTTTCAATGTCATTATTGAAGAATTACCAAGAACGGCTGCCAACTAATTAATAAATAAATAATTAATTTAAATTGCTTTGGAGAAGAGAGCCCTCCCTTTCGATCCAAAAGTCATGTCAATATACAGGAAGGCTTCAGATAAATGATAGATAGATAGATAGATAGATAGATAGATAGATAGATAGTTAGATAGATAGATGTAGTCTTTATCCAGCTGATGCTAGGCCTGATTATTTAATGGAATAAGTAGTTATTAAGTGATCACACAATTGGCACCATCTTTTCAAACTCTATTATTCATTATACTGACTGAAAAGCAGTGTGTGAGCACAGTCAAGCAGCATCAATGCCTCATGGGTGCTCATACTTAGCTGGCTTTCCAGGCAGACTATGTGTCTTTGTTGAAGTTGATTTTACACAGGTAGCAGCAACAGTTTATAAACAATAAAGAATCTGCAGAGGCTCAGATTATCACCTCTCATTGTGAAGCTTTCTCAGTCAAGCATCTCAAATTTGACATTTCTATGGTCCCAGGAATTTTGTGACACTTCACATAAATTATTTTGTAGAATTCCAGCTGTTCAGTACTGTATTTATGTCCTGATTCAGGTAACAGTGAACTTGCTTAGCATTTTCTGGAACTTCTAAGATGCTTGTGAAGTCATGTATCTGAAGTAAGAGGAGAAAATACGAGACCAGAAAAAGGCAATGTCACTTTCTTGAGATACATGGTATTCTCTAACAGAAGATAAATGTTCTCATAATATGAGCTGAACTGAAATTCAGGCAAGAATTTTATGATCAGTAGAGAAACTGTCTGATGTGATCAAATAATTCTTTTTTTTCCTCACCAGTATGAGCTAATAAAAAAGAAATTATAGTTGAAAAAAGTCACTGACTCACTTCAGTTATAGCATATTCAAGAACTGCATGCATGCACATAGCAAGTCATGCCTGTAACTCAAAGTGACATATACAGAGAGTTGTAAATGCCATTAAAATTAGTCTAACTACTTGATGTGACCTTTTTCAAGTGCCCCAAAATTTCTAAGTAAGCCATTATCTAGAATGGTCTTATCAATTGAACCAGGTTCTTGGAAGGAATTAGCTTTCTGATTGTGGTAACTCTAGCTTTGAAGTGTCTTGAGATTATTTTAATCAAAATACCTGAGGTAGAAATATGAATTCCTTGTGATTTATTTGCAACTTAATAGTATCTGATAACAGAATTTATTTTCATCTGAGGAGTCCAAGTTATAACAGCTTTTTCATTTGAGCTGTCACTGCATAGTGCTGATCTAACAAACAACCATGCTGAACTATGGTGAAGACGAGAAATGCATAACAGATATTTATGAAAGAGATTACATGGTAAGACTTGTCAAGTTCTCATTGTCTTGCATAGCACTTCTTGACCAGTTTACTAGCATCTCTTCAGCATCCTTGATCTTCAGGACTTAATACGTGATAGCAACTATTGACCTGAACCAAATGGCTTCCTTTAACAAATATGAGTCATCAGAGCCGTCATGTATACTCTGTCCATCATCCACATACTTGCTCTTGGACACAGTGAGCTTACAGAAATAATGGGTGAGTGTGACTCTTCCAACTTTCTGTGTTACAGAGCACATCCCTGCCTACTTCTGTTAGTATCTGTTTACAGACATGCTGCACATGAATTTATCTAATCCCTTTCTGACCATCCCAAAAGTGTCTCACCTCCCAAAGTATTTTTTGCAATTACTTACATATGATAGGGCTTGCAGGATCATGTCCCAGTGAAGGAAAATCTAGATAGATAATCCTTCTTGGACTTACCATGAAAAAGGTCTCACAGCTGCCAAGAGACATCAGGAAATGCATAGGTTAGCACATGCCAATTAGCAGTAATGCCATCAAGGGCCTGGTTCCACATGGGATTTATGTGCCTGTGCCTAAAGTCACAATGTGTACTGTCAAGCCTTGCTGCAAAACCTTAGAGGTGTCTGGAAAAGTATATGTGGCACATTTTTCATCAGTAAATTTCCAGAGGTGTGTAAACACGGTCTTCTGGGTGTATGCAGAAGTCACTCACTGTTGGCTCGGCAGAGCAGTTAGGGGCATTATTTTTCATGTGCTGCCATATTGAGAGGACCTAGAACAGCTGGACTCAGAATCCACTTCCTAGACTGAACCTCGAACACAACTTAGCTAGGGGCATTTTATGTAGCAGTTCAGGACTAACTTGTCATTCTTGATGAGACTGTAACTACCTCTTAGCAAAGCCACGAGATAAATGGCCATTCTGATATACCAGGACCGTGAGTAACCTGATCAGACTTCCAAGTTGGACCTGGGTTGCATAACTCCCACAGGTCTTTTCCAACCTACGTTATTCCAATACTCGGTTTTAAAGCTGAGGAAGAGTAGTCATGAACAACACAGGAAAAGTAGTTTGGGAAAGAAAGGATAGCATAGACATGTTAGGACAGAATCAGAAAGGCAAGGGACAAATCAAGAAATCAATCTCAAAAGTCATAAAAATTAAGAAAAAACTTCTATTAAGGTTTGCAATATCAAGAGAACAAAGGGAACCTAAACGAAGAGAAAGCCGATAACAAATGATGCTGTGCTTAATGCCTCTGTCCATTCAAAATGCAGTTTTTAAATGAAGTGCAATTAGCCGGTTAACAAAATTATTAGCACTAATAACAAAAATAGCAGGAGTCAGGATGGGAAAACCAAGAGGTAAAATAATTAGATTAACTTACATGTTAAAACTGGTTTGGCCTCAGTATAATTAGAGAATTGCCTGAAATTATCTCAGTGCCATTTCCTGATGTCTTCAAGAAACTACTGGTGGATGAGTGAGCTTGCAGAGATAGATGGGCAAATGGAATGCAGAAACAGAAGGAACAGGATGTGTAGATGAGGAGTTCAAGCAAAGTTTCTGTGAAAATACTGGAAAATGGTGCAATATTGGTGTGCACCTGTAAGAATACAAAGAGGTGAATAATGGCAACATGGAGTAGTTTTGTTCCTGTTATAAAATCTTCAAGACTAAGCTGTGCCAAATTGTTTTATTGCCCTGCCGTAATGGGTGGTTCTGGAATAAGCAGAAATATAGCAGAATATAAGCAGAATAAGCAGAAAACACTTACTTGATTTAAATTAGGTTTTTTTTATACATTTTCACCTGACATCCTCATAGGAACACTATGAAAATTAAGACTATAAAATGAAACTCCCATGGGTATTCAGTTCTTTGCAAAGTCCCTCATTTCAGAGTTCTGCTTTGATGAGTTTCCAGAGTTCTGCTCTGGGAACTTTGGTTTTAATTAATAACTCAGCTGGTGAAATTGAGAATATGCTCATCAAGTTTTCAGATATCACAGAGACATTTTGGATTATCACCTTTTGGAGGACTTGCATAGATTTCAAATTGTTCATGACTGCGATGAGGACAAGAGCACGAATGAGTGCTTCAGGGAGTCAGATCACTGCAGAAATACAAACTGTACCTAGCCAGGGGGTAATTCTACAGAAGAAGGACTGGTAGTTACAGTGAGTCATAAGACAAACATACATTGTGCTGTTCAGAAAAGAACCCCACACTTCCCACTAGGACATACAAACAGGGCAGATACAGCAGGTACAACTATAGACAGCACAGAATGGGAAGACAAAATGCTAAAATGAGGAGGTGCTTGGAAAGATTGTGTTGAATGAATGCGGTGATAAAGGGAATAGAAAAGGGAAAGAGTTGAGAGTGGTCAAGCAAACAGTAAACACTGCTGCAAAGAGGAACAGAGTAAGCTGTGCTGGTGTTTATGTGGATAGAAACAAATACAAGCAATTCATTACAGCAAGGCAGATTCTTGTCAGTCTTCTGATAGAAAGAAAAACACAGATAGTCTGGCTGCAGAGAAGCAGCAATATCAACCTCTGCTAGGAGTGATGTTGCCGTCAAGCAAAATATGCAAGATATGGTACAATGAGATTCCTTTTTTTGCCCTATTTTGCTGTGAAATACATTATAGTTTTTCCTTATTATGAAGAATTCTTTGTTTGGGATAACTGAGGAGTATTAAAGGTAGGAGAAGAAGGGCCATCAAGGTATCAGTTCTCTTGCAGGGAGGGACAAGATCCAGCCAGGCTCCTGTAATTTTTTTATTACTGTACTTTGGGTTTTGAACAGCTGCCTTTCACATTTCATGTGAGAGCCTGCTCCCCTCAGGCTATATCCCCTTTTGAAGGGATATCTGAATATTCTTGAAAATGGCAGTACTGGGACAAGACAGATAATGCATATGTGATTCCCCAGTGTGATGACTCCCTGAGATGTGATAAACAAGGATAAACAGTTCCCTGTTTTGAATCAAGAAGGGGATGAAAGCAAATCAGTTTATTGTTTGAGTGCTTAAGATACAAGCCTAGAGTTTTACTTCTGGATTTTTTTATAGAAGGGGATATCAGAATTGGAAATTCCAGTTGCATTAGAAAATAATTTTTATCTACATCATCAGTCATTGTTTTTCCTAAGTTTCATTCATAATTTCTGAAAATGCCCTTTTTAAGTTGCCATTTTTCTATGTGCTTTGAGTTTGATCACTTACCTATCAGCTAAGGTGTCAGCTGAACAGCAGCATGTTCAAGAGTTAAGCACTGTAGCATTTAAATGTCCTTGAAATTCTCTTAACACAACTCAACTCCTATTTTATGTCATCGCTCCTTTCTCAATACCTTTCTTTCTGACCTTCAGGAAAAAAAATTCCATGGAATATGAAGCTGATTGTAATCTACCTGGTATGTATACTAAAAACCTCCTGTGTTCAAGAGCCACCAGTGTTTCTGGTACATAGAGAAGCAGGAGACAAGCACACATTTGGAAAGGCTGGAATGCAGGAGATTGCATTGGCTGTCCTATGATCTCACTGTTCATTGTGGAACATGACTGGGCTGAGTGCCTGGGCTATTCTGATGATATTGGCCTCAACAGCTTCCCCTGACTCACTTCCTCCCAGAGGCAGGGTTTGGATAACGCAGCAATGCCAGCAGACTCTCACTGCCAGTCATGTGCTATGTCTTTGGCATGGAAACTTTATTTGAATTGTGTGTGACCTGTGTACGGCACAAGGATAGCCCCTGCTGAAACACAAAGCCTAAAATTATTCTTGCAGTCCTTCTCCAGAAAGAACTATACATAGTACAGTTTATACTGTATTGATTTCCTAAATGTGATTGAAAATATCCTATACAGATTACAAAGAATTATTTTAAAATAGAAATAGAAATAGTAATAGAAAACCTAATGTCATTTGATTTGTATTCTCTTAGAAATAAAACCATAGCCTTACTCACAGATTTACATCTTTGAAATACGAACTTTTTAGCCAAGTTCATCCAAACACTGAACTCTGACTTATATTTGAAATTTCTTTCTCAGGAAAAAGCAAACCACATCATATGATGTTGGATATCAGTGGAATACAATATGTCTGTATTTAATTAATACAGTACTCTTTTCTCCTAGGTGTTTTCATACATGTTGTATTCAAATATATTATTCAATGTACTTTCACTAAGTATTAGGTTTTTTTCATACAGATATTGGTACTATTAACAGGTTTTTTCCAAGCTCATGTCTATGTTTTAAATCTTCCTGGAATTGACACCAGCTGTCCACTTTGACACTTTTTTGTTTGTTTTGTCTCGATGGAAGCATTCTGCTTCTTTCAGCTTTTGGAGAAATTTTGTTTCACAAAGTCTACTTAATGACACCCCTGAAAGTTTTTCCTGTTTTTGGAGAACCAGGTAATATGACAGCACAAATTTAATTTTTAAAATTAGAATCAATTACTTCTGTAGATTCAAGACTTAATGGTCACAAAGGAAGCTAGTCACACCTGACCTGACTGATTTTGGATGTGCTTTTAGTTTCAAGATCTTGAGTATTTGCTTATGCATGCATACACAATAAAGGATGTGTGGATGTGATATATCATAACAGTGATCACAAGTTAGAAAAAGTGCTTGCATCTTTAGTTAATTCTTGTAATTTTTCTAGTATTCCAGACACAAAGCTGGGAGATTTTTTCCCAAAGGCTGAAAAAGAGGGAAGATGCCTTGTGTGACAGCTACTTGCTGTACTGCTGAAATGCTCATTTGGAATCATTCCAGAAAGATGAAGTTAGCTCTATTCAGAATCTCTCTTAGCTAATGTCCCTCATCCTGAGAGCCACTTGCTTAGCACTGCTTCTTCATTGTCAAGCCAAGAGAACCGAAGGGATGATGAAGGCTAAGCAAAGCATGAGCACTGTGTTACAGGGATGCTGTCCATAGTGACTCCTGACAATTTTCTGGCCATTTGTTTGGTTTGGGACGAAGAAAGGATTTGTTACTTTAATGGTATTAGCTGTGATAGAAGGTGCACAAAGACATTTTGGGAGTAATTGGTTTCTCACAGAGCTTTCAAATACAAATACATAGTACACATAAGTGTTAAAAATAAAGGTTTAACAGGTATTTTTAATAAAGAAATCAAGTGATCTGTTTCAGACATACACAGTCTGAAAACTTGGAACTAAGAACAGTTTCTCCCGTATTAGCAGAGGACCATCTTCCTCTGACTGCCAGCTGGCACCAGTAGTGACGGCAGATCCCTTCTGGTTTCAGAGAGAGCACACCAGCATGCCTGAGAGGAATGTCTGTCTCATTAAATTTTGACAGAGTTAATATGGCCGATGCATTAATCGCCATTAACCAGCAACCTGATATGTCCCAAAAACCTGTTTAGGAGTGCCAGGATAGGATAAGAGGAATTGGAAGGGCAAAAATAATGGGAAAAGCAATTAGTAATTAATGTATCTGTCTTTATAAGCATTCAGTCACACTCTTGGTGTGCAGTATATTTAGTAGATATGTCCTTACAATAATGGCCACCCCACAGGGTGTAGAAGTATTTTTTTAGGAATTACAATAATCTGGCCATTATTATAGAATATTAATGGTTGTTTTGTCAGGACAGCTCAGTATTTTCCTAAGAGAACGTGTAACTACTTAGAAATCGTATCTCCAAATCCACTTTAAAAGAGGAAAAAAACAAGATCTAAAGGACAGAAATGTGTCAAAATTTAAGTGTACTTTAAATGCAAACCATGAAGAAGAAATTAAGTCTTTGTCAGTTAAAAACACTATTAATGCCAGTTAAAGAAGAGGTTGGCTTCTTGGTGTCCTAAGCAGCAAAGTTGATTTGCTGATAATAGTGATGATGATAGTCAGTAATTTTCTTGTTTATCCTTAGCAGAGAATGGTTCAGATTAAACTTCTACATATAAATGTCAGGCAGCTTTGAGAATATTTTCTGGACTCCCTGACTGGGATAGCGCATTGTCAGATGTTCTATCCTTTTCACAAAGGGAGTAGCATTACATGCTGGGCAGCCTCTCTCCTCAGGTCAATTCCTTGCCCAGGCCTGGAGCACAGTGTTGTGTTAGTGCAGCTCAGTGAAGAATTCTGTGCACGATATGCAAGCCCAGATTCACACTATGTGTATTGTCCCTGTAATACTGACAGAGAATTAGTAGAATTCTGTAAGAAAAATAGTTCGATGGAGCTATTGTGAATCCAAACAGAAGGTTGATAAATGAAAGGGCACAGTTCTGTAACTACTTTATTCTGGATTCTGAGAAAGGATCACCAATATTGGAATCAAATGTTATTTTGGGAAGGAGTATTATTCCCAACTTGTGAGCACACACACATAGCAGACTGAGAGGAGACGGACATACAGGTTTAATTAGTTTGATGCTTGTGCTTCCATGAATGAAAGAAAATCTTCCTTGTCTGTATACTCTCCATGTTCTACACTTGTGGTATCAAAGTATTCGTTTCTATATTTAAGATTAGTGAATGAACTGACTAAATAGAGTCCTTTGGTTCTTAGCACTAAGCTGAATCACAAAGGATGTTACCAGCTGTCATAATAGGTGTTACCTGCATTTGTGTTTTTCAAGTAAGCTAGGTAATTTAATGGTAAAACTTATTTAAGTGCATTTGTGCATGGATGTGCAAGAGTTCTTTGCACTGTGCAGTACTCAGCTCAAAGGTTGTGTCATGTTGTCCCAAATATGCTCTGTGTGTTCTAGGACATGCCCCCTGCTCAGCAGGCTTCATGGAATGCAACTGTGAATGGTACAGCTTGAGCTGCATATTAGGTTTCCAGTATCCAAGTATTCTTTTTATATCATTCAGAACTTCATCTCCTCCAAAATATTTTGGGAACATCCTTGTAAAACTTCCCCCAGCTCTCACAGTATTGACTGTAAAGAGTACTGGAACAGTTTATTCATGATTACAGTGGATAGCTGGGTGCAGCTGTCATCCTACAAAAAGATCACCCTAGTAACACCAATCAACAAGCAGAGTAAGATGATCCAAATATATCTGAAACCTTCTAAATGTTGTCTTTCAACTGAAATACAGACTCACAACTTCATTGCAAGCTGCCTGCTGATGTGGGATCTCTGAAATATGTCATACACTGTTTACTCAGTGCATAAAACCCATTGATTTTAAGTTTTATTTACATTGTAGAATCTGAGAAAGAGCCTACATGATAAGGGAGCTGTGAGAATAAACAAAATAAATAGTAAGTTCAGCATTGTTTAGGAAAAATGATTGGGAGAAGAGTATCACCATGCAAAATACCAACACTGAATCCATCCTGCTTTCTTCAGCTCACACTGAATGCTGACCAGTGCTAAAATTTATACCAGAGTTTATATCAGCAAATCACAATTATACAATTGTATACAGAGCTGATGCTGCAAAGACAGGCCACTGGTAACATAGCTCAGCTCTGGAACCACAGAACACAGAAGTAGATTTGAGATTGCCACGTAATCATAGCCACAGAGAGGAAAGGGCAGAAAATGTATTGAAGAGGAGTCAGAGCAAAAATGCAGCTGATATTCTGTGATGTCATCTGGAAATCAACACATAGGAAAGAGATGGAGAGAGTTTGTAGTAAGACCATTACACATCTGTAAGACTACTACCTGCAGATCATGCCTGCAGTATTTGAATTCAGATGACCCATATTACTGTTTACAATTCCTTCTAATACAGACACATACAGATAAGCAACATGGCAGTAGAAAAGAGAATAAAACACAGAGAACAATGTTGGGAACACTTGTTTTTTTTCAACACCACACATAGAGTGGTGACACAACAGTCACAAAGAAATTGTTGAAACAGAGTATCACCTTTCAGCACATTGACTCATTTCCTTAAAATGAAAACCAACCAAAACTTTTCCAGTGCTATGTGTCAATGGTTTCTAGCTACAGCCCATTGAATTCAATGCTTTGCAAATTTTGCAGCACTGAATGGGCACATAACTTAATTGTAAAACAACCCTGAAGTCATTATTGCCATATATGTATCACCTAAACCAGGCACTAATTGAATATTTTTTATATGTCTTAAAGAAAAAATTAATTTGGATCTATTCTTACTGTATATTTCTGTGGATAGACAACGATCTTGTGTTATGCTTAATGTATATGTAACACCCTCAGAAACAGCTACTTCTCAAATTTTATTTTAATCTGCTGTGAGAATATTTTCAGAAAAAAAAATCTCTCTTCACAGACTTCACGGGGCTTTGTATCTTGAATCCCTGCAAATTCATATCATCATTTAGGATGCTTTTTAATTTCTGTATTCAACCAAGAAAGCTCCCCGTCATGCTACCTTAATATGAAGCATGATTGACTCATTGCTCTTTGCTGCTTTGTATTAGTAGCTGCTTTTGAGCATACTCTGTATTGCAGCAGTATTTAGATGGTATTACATAGATTAATTCACATCATTAACCTTTCACATAATATTATGAAAGTGAATTACTGAATGGCTCCATATATGCAGTAAAATCACAACTTCGAGCTCACAAATATTTTTATCAACTCTTTTTACAGTTTAAGAAGTGCTTGTAATTCAACATGAACTTAACATTCTGTTATCTTTCTGTTACCTTTGTGAACAGAACAAGTCAGCCTTTTAAGGGCACTGACAATAGCCTCTTGTAATGATGTCCAGCAGAACTGGCTATATATATATAATCAGTCTCTAGAGATCTTCCAGATAATTTAATATAGTATGACCTCATTTCAATACAATTTTAATAATCCTACAGAATTTCTGAAATTTTCTCCAAATTTTATTCATTCTATTGGTAATTTTGGCAGAGTACACTCTTGCTATATTAGTAGCGTCAAGAATTTTTGGAAAATTGAGTGGTGACATTAAAAAAGAATTGATGTCCTGCTTTATATATATAAACATATTCTCAAAATAGCAACTGGACAAATTCTGCTTGACTCCAGCTCTGCAGTGCTGTTAGTACCATCACCATAGGTGCCATTTCATAAAGGAAGGAGGAATGGAAGACAAGAGAATATGTGGAAATCAGCTGAGGTCTGGAAGAATTTCCTGATACACAGATACTCCCCTGTCCCTGTAAAGCATTGGCAGACACACAGAAAGGTTCAAACTACTGCTGTGTTTATACTGAAAGCCAGTACTTGGAGATAATTGCTTAGAGACACGTCTATCCCTGACCATGTTGTTGCCAGTTCATGCTGAATGTTGTCTTTTACCCTGGAGACAATACAAAATGTGTCAATGTAGCATGGATCAGATTGCTTATGTCAAATTGTACAGTAAAGTACTCAAATTACTTTTCATACAGAAAAAAGAATCACATTTTCTAGTGTCTTACTAAGTTGTCAGACAAGCAGGTTACTGAATGCAGTGTATCACCATAGGCAGGTCCCCTAAAGGAGTAAATAGGAATCTTCACCATTAAGTATTTTATAAAAAACAGAAAACACTTAAGCACATTTAGGACTTCTGGAGTTAATCTCAAAGTCGTATGAGGCTTAGCTTTTTTCTCCAGATACTCCACCATTGTCATTGCAATACATGATTATACAAGATTATGACTCTATAATGTCAATTTATCACAGTGCTCCCTGTACTGCTACCAAGTACAACCACAAATCATGAAAAACATCTGTAAGTCCCTATAAGCAATTTGTCAGAATCCTTTAAAGTACATGTATAATAAATGAAGAACACATGTTTCATAGGAACCAAATGAAACTAGAGCTGTACCGAATGCTTTGCCAGAGACTTGAACAGCTGTGGACATCACCTCTCTCCCCCCCTATCCAGCTTTAAAAGGCATTGTTTTCTTTTTAGCCTGGCAGGTGATGTTTACAATACTGTCGATCTTCCTAAAAGACAGATTGCCCAAATACCTATGTAGACCACTTCTACCTCCTTAAACGCTATCTTTTGATTTTCATTTTAGATATTTGGCACTTTCTGCCAAATTGCAAAGGGTCTTCACTGTATCATCCTTGCCAGCTTTTAAAAACAGTTACCATCATTTACTTCTGAAAAAGTACCACACTATCTTCTGCAAAATATTTTCTGTCTGGTAGCTGCAGTGAAGAAATGGAAAGTTTTGTTCATTGACTGCTCTGTTCAGAGTGTGCCCACACAAGAATAGCCCCTCATATACATATTTCCAGGTTCTAAAGAGGTTTGTCTGATTTCCCTGAGCTTGATGTCTCAACAAGGCAACTTCGATTTCTTCTGTATATATATAATAAAAGATGACAGCTCCAAAGGCTCTTTGCTATTATGTTTTGCATCTCAGATTAAGGTCACAGCTTAATTGTTGTTCAGAGTGATGATACATTTCTTTACACTAAGAAAAACTTAGCAATCAACTCTTCCACCCAATAATACCAAATGAATACTGTCACTTCCATGTAAAACCAGGGCACACAGTTTCATTATCTCTCTAGTCTTCCTACTCTCCCAGTTTTTGCCTTTCTTCTCAGATGAAAGCTTCCTGTTTCTCTCATTCCTGTTTCAGATCTATTTCCAAAAATCATCATCATCATCATTAACATCATTACCACCATCACGAGTAGAAGATGTTTTCTTTTATTAAATTTCCAGCCATAATTTTCAGTGTCTGCAGTGATTTGCCAAACCTGAGGAAGGTGCAAAAACTTTTGTAGTTGACAGCTTTGTTATAAAATACATTGATATTAAATTTTTAGCAACCTTTCAAAATGCTGAGGGGTGTTATATTCAAGAAATGTGAATGAATTCTAAGCATTCTATTAAGTAATTCAATATAGCCTTCATTATAATAGATTCTAGATTTGTAGTTCTACTTTGTTTTATCACCTTGAAAATGTAGCAGGAATGTAAAATACTTTTTTCTGCACTGAACATATGCAATCATCATTATATATTTTAAAAAACCCAACCTGCTGATTATAAAATAGCTTAAATGGCCCCAAGTGTCCCTGAAGAGCTACTGTGTGCTGTGTAAAAGCTGAATAATCCTCCCCATGTCAGAAGGTGACTCTTCAGCTGTTCAGGATCATGAGCTGATATGCTACCACTTGTAAAAAAAATACTCAAAGCATAAGAACGTACAGTTAGGTAACAATAATTGTGATGGTATTGGAATTTATCTGCAAGAACTGACGACACTGAAGCCAATCTAGTAAGAATGAGTAAAGAAACTGTAGCTTTTACTTAAAACCAAAACACAAAGAACACAGCAAATTCACACCAGAACAGGTTCAATGGAAATATGAATTTTTTTTACATCCTATTTGGCTCATTTTTCTTTTACAAAGACAATTCAGAAAAAAGAAATGTGTTCAAATACACTTTATATTTAAATACATACTGAATGCACTATTTTTATGTAACACCAGAAGTACAGTCTGTGCAAAAGTACTCCATTACTGCTCGGTGCTCTGAATAAAATACTTACTTATGAAGGCACATTGATAGAATAAAAGATGTTTCAATCATTTGTGTTTCCTTTAATCAACAAAATAGGGGAATTTGCTTTGGCCCCTGTGCTTAGAAAAATAGGACTTTGATTTTCAAAATCTCATTTTCTTTTATATTTGCTCCTAGTATTTACATGGTAGTTTCTTCCCATTCAAGCTCCACATCACCTGCAGAAGAAACAGACACATTAACCACCCTTGTAAACAAATAATAACTAATGGCAGATAACTGTTTTTAACTGAATTTAAAAGATCTTACAAGGAAAAAAGTGGGGAAAGCTTTAGTAATGACTGTTACTATGAGGGGAAATAAAGAGCAGCAAAAGGCTAGGTATTTATACTTTGGAAGCAATAAAAAAGCATGTCAAAGGGCATTTTTTCTGCTTCGTAGTCTGGACAAGTCTTTGCACCTACTATGAAAAAATAATTTTGACACAGTCTGTATCTCCTTACCTTCCATAGCATCCAGAGAGTCCATCTTTTGCAGTGCTGAATAATTTAAAAAACATAGGGGCTGACTACTTCCCTTGCTTGTCAACAGATCCAGTACACATTGATGCAAAAATATATATTGTGCCTGTAAGATGTGAATTTAATGATGCTTGATTAGAAGAAAAATTTACTTGTAATACCAAAGAAAGCTTTTTACTTTTTCTGTAACACCTAGAAAATCTCAATGTTACTGCTGTTTAACTCAGCAATCTCAGTACTTTGGTGACCATGTCATATATGCCTGATTTCAATTATTTCAATTATTACAAAGCATAATGCTTTAAATTTGTCAAATTTGTCAAAAGATCCTTATGTCCAGTAAGATACATGAAATTAGACTAATCATAGTTGAGACTAATAGGCTACTCCACAATTTTCTGTGAACATTTGTTCTATGAAAAGACATTTGGCAACTAGATGCACACTGAAGAAACTGAACCACATTAATGTAATGTTTAGATAAGAGAATTCTCCTCCTAGCTTAGCAAAAACCAGCAGGGTGCACTCAAATGCAGAAGTTCAAGTAAATCTAAACCTGTATCTTCCAGGAGCATGCACCACTGCTAGGAGCAAATAAACATAGTATTTTGAGTGATAGTTCTCAGACTGTAGCCTCATTGTTAACATGATAGCAGAAAGAGTGGATGACTGAAGTTAATATGACACTTCCAACGACATAAAGTCTGAAAAGGGGAAAACAAAATAAGGCAATGTAAGAATGGAATAAAGGAAGGAAAACAGATGGAAATGAAAAAATGGATTAAACATATATTCACATAGGAAAAGTATTGTATATGTAGATGTAGAAAATAAGCCAGATGCATTCCAATTGGAAGAGACCTCTTGAGACCACCTGGTGCAAGTACCCACTGCTCAAGCTGGGCCAGCTAAAACACGTTTCCCAGGACCTTGTAGAGATGGATTTGGAGTATCTCCACCAAAATCACATTATTACCCTTGACTTTTGCACAGATAAAAATATTAATGTAATTTTTCTGCTCAGTGATTGCTATTTTGTTTCAGAACTGCCATCAGTTTGCAAATCAAGGGTCTCAGATGTATAAGAGAAATTTGCTTACACAAATAAGTTTTATGGTCACAGCTACAGAGCTGGGAGTAATTGAACCAGCTTTTCACAGCCCTGCTGAAGCACATCGTACCACTACACTTTTCAGTAACTTTCTTACTGAAATAATAGCATGGCATTACTTCAAACTAACCCTTGTACTTGGCAAGAAGATAAACTTTAACATGTCCACTGGACAAACATGGATTACTAGAATGAAGGCCTTAAGTTTCAATGGAGTTTAGATTGATTATTCCAGTCCAGAACAAAGATTCTGAAAGCTCCATGATCTCTTGCACTCATACAGCTACTTCTGATGATGTAGTAATCAAAATCTTTCTGGGCTTGCCATGGGAGAGCGAAGCAAGCTACCTGGGCAAGGTATGTGTAACTAGTTATTTTCCCAGTTAGAATCAATGAATCAATCTTAACTATTCTCATCCATTGGCTACAGTAACAGATTGTGACTCTTAGCAAAAGGAAAATTATTTTGAAGCTATAAACAAGCAAAGATCTGAGAGTAAGAAGCTTTTTTTATTTTACTCATAGACTTAAGAGACAGTTTGAGGGATTTCTATACTGAGTTCTGGGAAGAAATTGCTCCTCTCTTTTATATCTTCTGTACTGTTACATAAAATCTGATTAATTGTCAACTCAACAGTGTTTTATAACAGAACTCTCTGGATAGCTTGACTTTTGAATCCACCATAAACCTTTACATGCTTGATTCCCTTTGGGCAAGTTTTGTTGCTGATCCGATTTTTGTAGTGTTGCAAATGTGAGCTAGAAATGACCTGGACAGAGAAGAGCCTATCTCAGAATTTTGCAGCTAGCATTCAGATAGATACATGATCTGTTAGGAAATCTGAACTCTGACACCATCATCTTGTACTGCATTTTGGCACACCTTTTCCTAGCCCCTGCCAAAATATTCAAATGTAGAGGTACACAAAAATGATGCATATTTTAAAAATATACATTGATCTTATCAAATGTCTCACTGTTTTAAGATTTTATTTTGGGAGTGCTCCTAATAAATTGTCTTCCAGCCTTTGATTTATTTTTAGGTGATTCTACTTCTAATCAAAAGTGTAAAACAAGAACCAAAATGTATTGCCAGAATTCATCATCGCAAGAAAGTGCTGGCAATTGTTTAGCTGCATCACGACTTGAAAAGGAAAAAATTAGAGCAAATCATAATCAGACTGCACCTTACAAGATACATCATGTCAGAGTATCACCAGAAGGTCTCATAAAATCTTCTGAAGAAGGGTTAACTGCTTTGTATATTCTGACACACTTTTTACATATTCTGATGTGATATGGAATAGCAGAATTGCATTCCCATTGGAGCAAGTCTCCTTACATTAAAATCAATTTAAATTCATCAGTCATGTGGGAGTTCATCCTGACACTACTCATCCATACTGAGAAGTTGGTAAATTATGCTGTAGACTCAAAGGCTTCAGGCTGCCCTAGGACAGATCTGGCTTGTGGAGACTTACACCAGAAGCCTTATCCAAATAAAGCTGATTTCTGTTCCACTGGGCATTTAGAATCAGCTATAAATTCTTCTATTACTCCTTTATATATACTCAGAATTCCAGATGCAGCAGAGGTCTTCCTCACCAGCACGTCATCACTGAACTTATATTCATACAAAGTGTCTGCTAGAAATGTAACTTTTTAGATCCGAAACCCACCATTGATTTTGAACAGTTTGAGATCTATCCATATGTGCTATTTTATTTGAGGCAAATGAAAAAGAATAGTGAGTTCAAAGGTAAATGAATATTTTAAAGTTTGGTGGACTATGCCACATATTCATACACAAAAATAAAAATACACTTAAGTAGTAAATTAAGTCAAATTAAGAAGAGAATGAGCAAAAGCAGTTTTAATTTAACAGTTGCTCTTCACCCAAAATTTGAAATTAACTTCCTTTGAGACTGAGAAATTATTATTTAGATTCTAAAAATAAATAGTCTTTTCAGCACTTGGCAAGACTTTGCTGGCTAAGTATACTTGGGTAGATGCAGACCATATATTTCCACAATTCTTGAAATAAATAAAAGCAGGATTTGGTAGAAAATGTATCATATAGCTGATTGTTATGAGCTTTCTAGTCTTATTTTGTAGATCAGATGAAGAGATGACTAACTTTTCACAACAGGAAAACAGAATAGATAAATCTTACCAGATTCTGTACCATACACATTCTTTCACTTCTTAGCTCAGCTACAAGTCCATAGATATCCACAAAATCATGGTCATTTACATGTTGGGTTAAATGGTCAAGTGCAATATAAACACCTGTTCTTCCGACACCAGCACTGCAAACATGATAAACAAGATAAATTAAAGCTTTTTTGTTAATGCTCTCAGGTTTTCTTAGAATATTCTGGATAAATTAAGTTTATTGTGAAAAAAGAAACTTTTGAAAAAAACCCTAAACCTTTTTTTCGGTATTTACATTTTGTGATGTGTGCATCTCCTTGCTGAATTGGATCAAGTCAAATTTAGATTTCAGCCATTTTCTAATTTGGTTTCACATTTTCATAATTTTTGATTTCTCATTTTCATCAGCCGAATGGCATATTATTCATTTATATATTCATATAACCCAAACCTGTTTGAGTGGGGAAAAAAGTTCCTCACAGCTTTTCTGTGAGTTTTCTAGAGCTCACTAGTTAAGAGGAACAAAATCACAAGATTTTATGAAATCACAATGGGATTCTGTGATACTTCAAAATTTGAGACAAAACAACATGGAATTTAGCAAAACATTTAAAAGAAAATACTTTTAAAGGAGGATGAATGTGCAAGACATGCTGCTAGGTAGTGTTTTGTTTCAAGGTCTGAGAATGAAGAGGATTGTTCCAAAATTACTGTCAGAGCAATTGGTGTAATAAATGCACAGAATATCACTGCAGATAATCGAGAGTTATATGGCAAAACTCTTGAACTTGCAAGATCTAATGAGAAAAATTAATTAATGAGTTTTTTGGATGTGAGAATACATAGTGATGCTTTATAACCATCAGGAATTTGAGCACATGTGGAGTATCAGGCCCATGCTGGCCCCTTTACACATCTCTGTTCTGAAAAGAGGATAGGATTCATTGCAGAGAGTCCCCACAGAATATAAGTGGCCTGAAAACGTGAAGTTGAGGTCATGCTGTCCTGCAATAATCTCACTGGCCCTTGCAGTAGAGGGAAATGTTTGTCAAAGGCAACAGTATCAAATAAATGAGGTGTTACCACACATTGTGGCTCGCACCCATAGGATGCTGAGGACAAATAAAAAACAGCTCCTGTGCATGATTAAAGTGGTTTGGGAAAAGATTTGTAGCATCAAAGCCAGCTTTTCCTTCCACTTATTTCTAGACTCACACCAAGTGAGAATGAGGCAGAGACTCAGAAGCAGGCCTACGAGTTCAGATCCTTATTTTGGAGCATGCCCACTCATTCAGTGGGAACATTGACTGGCTCAAAAAATGCAAACACACTCATTGGTTTCCTTAAGACTTAGCCCTCCCCACACACTAACTCTTTGAAGCAGCAGTTGAAGGGTGTTCATGAAATCAGTGGGAACTATGACAGCTGAACACCTCTAACCACAAGACCATTTATTTGGGAGCCTAAATATAGGTTTTAGCTGTTTACAGGCATTCAAGTTTGAAATCTGGCCTATGCAAATCCTTATTCCTATTTGTCATTCCCTGTGGCTTCAAAATAGTTTCTTCCTTATGATATGCAACATGGACATTTTAAATATATTTTTAATACTTGCTTCTTAAGAAGAGCCCTAATTATAATAAAAGTAATTTAAACCTACACATGTCATTTGCTATTCTTCTTCTCATGATTAAAGAAGAAAATGCAGATAAATCCAACAGTACTTTATGGTAATTGCTAGAGCAATTATTTCTCTGATATCATCTCAATGGATTTCCATAAATGGAAGAACAGACATACTTCAGCATTTTGCCTTCTAGAAAGGAGTAAGAAGGACTGCTAGAGAAACCTTCACTGTCGTCCAGTCTAGAACCATATCTGTGCACTCAGTCTTCATGGTTGTTCTTCTGACAACTTCCCTGTGCCTTACTATGCACTTGAAATTCTAAGATACTAAATGATGACTTGGTGAATACGCTTACCTGCAGTGAACCACCATTGGTGTGTTATCACGTGCTCGACTTGCACGGATAAGTTTTACAAAATGTATAATTGGTGCCGTGGTTTCAGGGACTCCATGTTCTGGCCAAGAAGTAAAGTTACACTGCCTCACCGTCATGTAGTCTCCATGCTGAAAAATATAAAATAATGCTGCTTTTACAGAAGAAGTCCTATAGGAGGTTCAGTAAGCTACATGTAACCTTCTCAGTAATTTCATGTAAAAATAAAGTTAGAATGGCATAACAAGTATAATATTTACTGGCATGAAGGGATAATGTGCTGTGCACAGAATTCTGGCAGGTTTTTTGAGGGATGGCATCAAGGGCATCTTTCACGAGGTATTAGTGAGTTCAGCAGTCACTCTTCATTTGATTTTAGTCGCTATATCAGTATAATTTGTAGATTGCAGGTTGAAGTTTCTATGACTCATTTAGGAGTTTAGTGAGCTGGATGACAAATTTGTTCAGGAAAAAGCAACCACTCTGAGACAGATCCAATGTAGTGAAGGCAAACACACATACACTGGTAAACACAGATATATTTTCTAAGTCTTTCCTGCTCTCTCAATCAGAGCAGCGGCAACAGTAATCTCAAAAAAGAGGTTATGATCTGATACCTAGATTAGTTCAGAAGGATGTAAAAATGAAAGAACAGGATCATGCCAAAGGCCTGTCTAGATCAATATGCTGTTTCCAACAGTGGTCAAGAAAAAATGTTAGGGAATATTATAAAACATGACAAGAATGTATTTGCAGATCCCCAGAATATCCTTTCCGCTCTTAATTGTATGTGACTTGTGAACTGCCTCAATCAGAGACAGTAAATTGAAATTTAATATTTATTTTCAGTATTTTTTTCCACTGATTTATGCAGATTTTTTTAATTCCTGTAAGTTTTTAGCATTCACAATATCCTGGAGCAAGGAGTACCACTGTTTAATCAACTGTTGTGTAAGGAACCAGTTCCTTTCTTTTTAAAAATTTCTTTTGAACCAATCACTTGCTTTGTTCATATTGCAAGAAACATTGAACAACTGTGAACAATGACATGTAGCAACTATTTTGTAGTTGTACTAATTTTAAAAATCTGATAAAAATGAAAGAGAAATTACTTTGGATGCACAATGGCAAAGATTTTGAGTTATTTGCTTCACATGTGCTTTCTACTTTCACTGGAAGATCATCAAGCATCCACCCATTTGTGAGTGGAAGTACAATCTTAAAACCAGCAATACAGCACATTTAATGGCATGGTTATAAAGGGCACAGCTTTTTGTGCAGGATAGTTCAGCTGTAGTAAATGGATCACCCAGCCAGTTCAGATTATCTTCTTTTCAGCGTCACCCTCATTAACACAAGTGACTTTGCATTTTGCTGGCATGTATTCTTATTCTAAATAGTCCTTTTTCAGTTTTCTTTCTCTGTGTTCTATTTTTAGCTTAAAAAAGGTGTGTCTTCTCTCAATAACTTTAAAATGTTCAATTTCTCTGTAGCATGTGCACAACATATCCTTATGGGGTTCTGCTGAGACAAGCCCCTAACTGCTGTGTGCCTTTCATCACAGGCACATGCCACAGGATGGTAATGCCTGCATTTGGACAGCCAAGTTCAGGTTCTAGGATCAGGCTGCACTACATACAACACAGATCATTGCTGAGAGTGGAAAAGAAGGTTGACTTAATTTTGGGTCATTTTTCCCTGATTGCTTTTTGAGCCCAGCTGCTGTTCTGACTTAATGCTGGGCTATAATTTTCCAAAGCATGGAAACTGCAGTTGTGCATCATAACAAAGGTGAAGTTCTCTGCTGTACCCTTACTCCTGCTTCCCAGCACAAAGAGTGGGAGCAATACTGATAATTCTCATTTATATTGGGTGAATGTCCTGGGGGTGGAGGCCAATGGCTGGTGGTACAATGCAAAACAGCTGCACTAGAGAATCTTGCCCTTTAATCTGAGAGGGATACGTTCTAAGGGATTTGTCTGATCCCAGAATGGTTAGAATTATTCCTTTCTAGAACAGACACTGAGGTGTCCAAGTAGAAACTTCACCTCCCACCAGACCAGATGTTCAGCAACCTTAATAGACCCTTCATAGCAGGTGGGACAAATATTTGAATTTTTTGTGACAGAAATTCTCTGGAAATACAACATGAATGAAAACAAAATGCAGGACAATGAGGCAAGACAATGTATATGCACTAAAATATTAAAAGAAGAATATTGAGGGAGTAGTTGGGAGGGAGACAGCATATCTGATGTTTTTTGGGGTGTTGGATGAATTTTTTTCAATCAGCTTCCAGTTCTAGCTTACCCTTTCAATTTTTAGGTCTCTGATGGTCCAGTCTATTTGAATATCTTCCATCAATTTAGTGATCACTATATCCCCAAACACAGTTACTGGTTTATTATCCTCTGGCCAGTACTGATGACATCTTATCTGCAGAGAGATGATTACTAATTCATTAAAAATTATCATATTATAATCTTGACAGAAACTACATACAGAATTTTCAGTTATATCAAATGCTTTTAATTGTTTCACTGGTAACTTACACGTCCTTTTTCAAAACATTGTGTGAGCATCACAAGTGTTTTAGCTCTTGTCTCCCACACCATTCTCCAGAAATCGCCCACTGTTCCTGGTAATGGTCCCTGAGTTGCAATAAACTCATTTGGACATAAATAGCCCTAAGAAAGAGAAAATGTTTAATACATAATGGTTGGCAAGGAAACAAAAGAGTTTGAATGTGACTCATGGTGTTGCCTGTATCTGCCATGCCTAAGGCTAAAACCTTGTCAGACATACTAAGTGAATTGTCATATGCCTGGCTAATCACTGCATGGCAGGCTGCCTTGGAAAACTAAGAAGTAATGGCATTTTTGTGTAGTCCAGTTATGAGCCAATACTAAATTATGGGAAGTGCCCTGATAATAGAAATGCATTTAGCAGAGAAATTACAGGGACATTTGGTCATAAATTATTATTTAAAAGTATCTAAGCCTTCATAGGAGCCTTACTGCAGATCCAGCTGGAGGCCACCAAGAACTATGGCAAGAGGTGGCCAACAAAGTGGAGTTATAGTGCTAAGGAGCAGTGGAGCCAGGGAACCAGGGAAACACCTAAGGAGCAATCTGAGAGCTAGTGCAAATAATACACCCACTACTGACCTTGTTCTTTGGTGGTTATTAGGGATCTGTTATAACTTATTGTTGGAGCTTTCTCAAGTAAATGATCTCCTATGAAAGATCTTCAAGAAATCTACTGCAGATGTTGACTTTTATTTTAGTGTTGGCTTCTGCTCTTTAGTTTATTTATAAATTGGTGTAAAACTTGAGAAGAAGGAAGTTTGTTGAAAAAATCTGTGTAAGTGCTGTGAGTGCATGGCTTCACATGGATCTGGTTCCTCATTAAATAAAAGTTTACCTACACGAACTATTATGTACTACAGAAAGTCTAAAATAACAACAATAGCAATAATAGTGATAAATTTATGCTTTAAAACTAGCAGTTTATAATATCACAGAGTTCTGCGTATTGCACAAAACAATTGGCACAGTGGTTTATAGCACCACCAAAGCTTCTTGTTGGAATTATGGCCCTATAATTCACAGCTGCCTGTTACTTACTCCATCTATAATATAAAGAACAGGTGGCAGTGGGAAACTATGTTAATCCTCCCTAGTTTTAGAGTGAGGTGAGAAACTATAATTCAGGGATGCAAAGCTCACAGTTCAGTTACTGACTTTGCTTAACCAATCAAAATAAAAGTAGCAGAAGAGTTCCCATTTGTTAAAACTGTAAAAAAGACTTCTCTTTTTCTCTCTTTAGATGTGTGCATATAAATAGACCTAGGTAATTAAGCATGTAAATGCACATACATATTTCATGTTTCTAGCTATATGCTATGTTTATATATCTACAAATATGGAAAGTGAGAGCATATAAAGGGCAGAACTTTAGCTTTGAGAAACTATAACATTGGAATTGTCTATTCACTGATGAATGGTCACAAAAATATATGCAGACACGCAAAATCGCAGCAGGGAACACTCTGTAGCTGGCTTTTGCTGCAGCTTTTTGGAAGTTGTTAGTGTTCCCTGCCTAAGGCTTGGCTTGTCAGTGACAGAAAGCATAAAGACTAGGCCATGCTCCCAGCTGCCTGCTTTCCTTCTCAGTCTTTCTGTGTATAGGCCCAGCATGAAGTGGCATAGTTCTTCTTATCTGCCAACTCTCAGAACAAAGACATTTCGTATAGAGGGAATAAATAACCTTTACTAACGAGAAAGGAAGATTCTCTCAGCTCTATCACTTATTCTCTGTAATGTCTCTTAGTTATCTGGAAATAACTATTTCTACTTTCCTTTGAGTCATCTGTTTAGACTACACTCTGCATGTCTTGCTATGTGTGTGAAGAGTGTTTAGTGTAAACCAAATCTGGACCTCATGTGAGATCACCAGACACTGCTAGAAGAGATTAAATGCGTAACTGTAATTCACACTTTGAGTTTCAACAGGACTAAAATGAGATAAAAATACAGATGAGAAATTTACTGAGCACACAGTAAGAAAATGGAAAGTCTGGGAAGAAAGCTGTGGATGAAAAATATAGTATTAGTTTCTTCTTCAAGAAGCCTATTTTCATTTTCCTCCATTATAACTTTCAAAACAATAAGGAGCATGCCAAAACTGTTAGCTGTTTCTATGAAAGTTTTCAGTTCAGTTATCTTTGCATCGTCCTACTCATGTACAACAACTTTAACTCCTGAATCAAGAGAACAAATAACACCTATTTAAAAATTGACCTTAGTGGGAGTTCCACTATTGTCTTTGATGTTATTGGTATGAGAAAATTTATAGAAAGCACTTTGCTGGACACAGTTTTGATTATTTCTGGAAATCATTCAATGAAAAAGGGATATGTATACTTTTAACTAGTCATGTTTAGTGCCACAGGGGTCACTTGAACACTGGCATGACAACAGTAGCTACAGTGAATGAAAGAAAAATTAGAATCCTCTTTTCCTTGCAAGTTATTTCTTCACTCTCTCTTCTACCAGAAAGGAAATAAAGTGAAAATGTGAGAGACTTTATACTTACAGACACATAGCTGGCATTAATGTAGTCAGATCCCGGAATTCCAGCATCAGGCATCAGCTTTACTCTGTTGTTATTATCTATCATGAAAGTAAAGTCTAGTTAACTAACAGATTTGTTCAAAAACCATAAAACATGTAACAAGTTTTCCTGGAGTACTAAGAAATCAGAAATACTGTTATTGTTGCTAGTATAAAAATATTTGAGAGAGTAGAACAACAATTACAAAAGCAGTTTTACCTTTTCCCCATTACTGTAAGGACTTTCTTTAGTGTTCCAGACATGTTTTATATAATACTTTTTAATTTAAATGGTGAATGAGCCAAAACCTCCAATTTGATGTATGTGTGGGAGGATTCTCTGCCTAAAATTTGCATGTGTACTTAAAGCCATGTTGTTCTAGCACATACAACTTCTGTGGGAATCAGAGAGCAGAGTTAGGGATCTGATAGTTTTTTCTATATACTTGCTGCCCAGGTCACAGATCTGAGCCAGATTCTTGTACTTTTCCATAGTTCTACTTTTTTTACATATGGTTAAGTCATTATTTTAAAAAAAAAAAAAAAAAAAAAAAAAGTGACGGTTTCTGATTTGGTCCCACAGAACATATGCAGAAATTACAAAATCCAAGAAGCATGTTATGTGTGTAACACCAGAATTTTGGTGTTTGGTCCTCAACTTAGTAAAGAACATTAGAATACCAAGTTACATATTTATGAAACATATTTGTTTATGTTTTATTGTGTGTCATGAATATAAATTCTTAGTGACTGCAACTTCGAGTATGTCTTGAGCAAGGCAGTAGATAACAGGAACAGCTGCTCTGAAAAGTTAATAGCACAGAATGTAGCATTATTAACCAAGGAATGCTATGCACTCCATCTCACATCACAGCTAATGCCTAAAATAATAATGACATTTCTTGTCTTATTAACTGAAAAATGAAGCAGTGTTGAGTACAGAGAGACAGACTCCTGTCTCCTGTGATAATATCTGGCTTGGGCTTATGAGTTATCATACAGTCACTCTGATCTTCTGTGGAACCTTTGTAGCACATGTACACATACCCACAAGAAAGCATATCCAGACTTCTGAGGTAGCTGAATGCACAAACATGTGGATTTTATATGTTTAAAAAATTATGTCTTACTAAAGGAGAAAAAAAAACCAATGAGGAAGAATGTTAAGGAGTTTGCTACATGGCTTGAATTACAAAGCCAAGAAATTATTGAGGCTACAGTTTCTTGCACCTGCATATTAAAGCTTTTGAGAGCAAGTTGAAAGCTACTTGCAAATAAAACTGTCATTAAAAAAAACCCACAAAGTAAAGATGGATTACTTGACAGAAAATTATTTCATAAAGTGTAATGATTGTACTGCTATTTCAAAGACAGATCAAACAAAAATATACTTGCATTCCAAATATATGTTATACTATTGAAAGGAAAGAACAAAATGGAGGAGATGGTCAGTAAACACACATACATGGCTTTATGTTTGGGAAACGATTCTTAGACCTGTTCCAAGGCAGATCAGCATCAGTTGAAGCAAGGTCTTCCACAAACTTGGGAAGTTCCTGCAGAGGAATAAATAGTTGTTGGAAAACTTTTGCATCTGAGTGAATTTAAAATTTGACACAATCCTCCAGTAAGAGGAAAAACTCTCCAGTTCTGCAATAGTGCATTTCTAAGAACAGCTGGAAGCATTACACAGCTTTCCACCTCACTGTCAATCCCAGTTACACCAGCAATGTTATATGCAGCACTGCAGACAATGCTGTCAAGTTGAACAATTAAGCTTACATGAACTTTCACCTTTACAAGCCTGGATAAAGTCAATCTATCACCTTCTGTAGTTATTTTCTGGTTTTTTTCATGAAGTCATGTGCTTGGTAACCATGCCCTTCTGACTCAGCCTCAGTCTTGAATAATGCCTTTTCCTGACTCCTGTATCTTGGGAGAGCTTGTGGTACAGCATGAGAACTGATGAGAATTTAATTAAGTTGAGACAACTGGCAATTAAGTATTGTTCATGGGACTGTTTGTGAAAGGGGTGGGAAGAGTTATTTTGGGTTGTACTGCAGTTTCATAACTGGTCATTAGTTCTATTACTGTAGGACAGAGATGGATAAATCATTCCTGTTGAAGAACTTATTTGAGGGGGATGTTTGTGGGCATAAACAGGTATAATTTACAAAGTTGATTAAAAGAGTGGAGACAACTTCAGAACTTGTTAATGGAGAAAATGTATTACAGTGCTGATCTCATTGTGGTGTTACAAGAAAATTCAGAAAAGACAGAATTCCAAATATATTGTTGACTTTAATGGAATTTCCCTTTGACAAATTTTATATGAAATTCTGTTTTTTATATTTATCTAAGATATAAATTAAGAGATCTACCTACTGTTTTGAATGAGCACGATACAAAATTTTGCTGCTTGTTTGGAGAAATCCCTTCAAATTGGTCTTTTAATATTAATGGTTACTGTCTTCATGGGCTAGTTCCAAAAGCTGGGCAGGTACTTGCTATCAGGCTCAATATTCATTATTTTCAAGTTCCCTTTTGCTCAGGTATTTGAGACAGTTTGTCTTCTTTAAATAAAATTTAATGGGAACCTACTAGCAAATAAATAAATAAATGAGAGAGGTAATGAAAAATGGAAAATTAAGACTGTTTTATTACAGTCCTTTTCTTTCATTGTTAATTCAAATATTTTGTCAGCCTTGTGTGTAAAACACAGTTAAAGTAGGAGATGTTAAAATTCCTCTCATTCAGAAAGCTGAAACTCTCCCACAAAGTTTCTGTCATTGAATGTTTTCATGAAGGTAAGACATACACAAAATGCCTGTATTTGCATTTTGCAGGAGTTTTGGATCATGGAATCCCATATCATGTCAACTTTAACTTGCCTCATTTGTCTCATTCCTCCAAGCCTTTGCTTGCTAGTTAATTGGTGTAGAAATAGCACCCTTGTAAAGCACTTTGTAGTAACAAGAAAATAGAGAAGCAGATCATGTTGTTTTCATAATGTTGCTTCTATAACTGAATAAGTGCTCAAAAGCCTGATACCAATTCTCTGTATTAGTATGGATTTCAGTCTAAATTATTAGTTTCAGGTTTGGGGAAGGACTACTCGGGTTTCCAGACTCAATAATAACTTCTCACAGAAAACATGTTTCTTTGCAAACTCATAAAACTTTGAAATAAATAATTTAAGTTTTGTTTAATGTACTACCTTTATGGCACTGTGGTGACATTTGGAAGTATTTCACTTTTTTATTCATGAACAGAACTTATCACAAAACAAGTGTTATACAAGTATTTCTATGTCAGTAATTTGCCAGTTACTAGAGAAGCCTAAGTTCCCAAAATATTGAGAGACACAGGAATCAGCTGGAAAGCTGGAAGTTTGAATAGTGGTGAGGTAGTGCCTATCATCTTTGGCTCCCTATAGTTTCTATCAACTTGTCTTTTCTGACAAGAAATCCATCCAGGTCCATTCTGAGGTCCATATTCTCTGCTCATCACATTTACGCATAGGTCATGTTCACACGTGGACGGAGACTGAACCCTGAAGATGCACTGGTACTAAATCTTGGTCAATCCAGCAAGTTAGATGAAACTAGGAGTATCCCTGGATTACAAGACTAAGTGAAATGGAAAAAAGTCACATTTATGCTGGAAAACTCCAAACCAAGTTTGTTGTGCACAAATTGCCTATTGTAAATGATCCCTAGACTACTTTACCTACCAAACCTATCTTGGAATTGTTCAGGAAGACTGCTAGCTGAAACAGTCCAAATTCAATACAGCAAATACACTGGAAGCTTATTAGTGTAAATGATCATATTCTCATATTCAGTTCCCAGTACACTTGAATTTACTGGTGCAGGGACAGACAGAAAGCCCAAGCAATGCTTTTCATGGAACCGTAGAATGGTTTGAATTGGAAGGGGCATTAACACAATCTAGTCCAACCCCATGCTGCCATAGGCAGGGACCCTTTCCACCAGACCACGTTGCTCAAAATCTCGTCCAGCCAGAGCCTGGACATTTCTAGGAATGGGGCATTCCCAGCTTCTATGGGCAATTTGTTCCAGTGTTTCACCACTTAGCTACGTGCTTCAGATACGGGTCTACATCATGTTCATGGGTTTATATCTTGAGCTAATCTTTTCTACACGCATTGCAGGTCCCTCAAATCATTTATGTAAAATTAGAATTATAAATGTGGATAAAAACAACGCAGATCATGAGGTCTGCTCGTTTATTGGTTGTGTTGTCTGTTCCTGAGCATTGTCATTACCAATGTAATTTAAAGTGTACTGTCAATCCTATTATTTATCTGTTAAGATGTGCTATAAATAATATAGATACGCTCTGAATGAGGCACTGAACCTATCTTGAAACTCTGCCTGCCCTTGGACAAGTCATCTGAGAAGATACCACTACACTCTGAAACATGGAAGTTGAAGCTCAGAGAGAAAAAAGACTGAAAACCTAAATGACATATAAAACTGTCTACTATTGGTTGACTATAAAAATGATTTGAAGGAGGCCTCAGCATCTTGTATTTCTCTAAATTTTAAATGGATTGCAAAGATTTTGATTTGATAAAACACTATTGTTTAAGATTTAAGGAATTATAATGCTGTAAAGCTTACCCAATGTGGGTCACACCTAAAGAAAGTAATACTAGAGACTTTCTGGTAATGAATGTTAATATGTGAAAGTGTTATTGATAGTAAAACTTTTCATCTGTTCAGTCATGCATAATGTAACTATAATCATTCTTGTTCAAGTGATATAACACTTCTGGTTTTAGAAAAAAAAAAAGTTCTTACTTTATTGCTTGAGAATTTTATGGTGCTTTTTATTATTAAATCCAGACCAATTTTACCTAATGAGCATAACAAAAAAACTGTAGGAAATACCATTAATCTTTATACACTTTTGTTAGTGTTCCCTTGGAAACTGAAGTATTATAATCTAGTAGAAGAAAAGCCAATTGTTAATTTTTCATTTTTGTTAATCCAACTGGTAAATTATTCACGGTAGATTTATAAATCCAAAATAATAAAGTCCCTGGACACTGACAAATTATTTTTGGGCAAATAACTTATGTGTTAAGAAAGATAATGATGATAAAGATTCTAAAATAACAAGAAGTTATTGTTGAGAAAAAAACATGATAGCCATAAAATATGACTTAATTAAAATAGTGAAAACTTTGAGATTTAAATTTGAAATTACACATGCACTATATTATCTGTAATGTATATTTTGAGAACTAGGCTCTTTCCAGAAAGACAGGCTTGCTGTGTTCATCTGCTCATGTAAGGAGATGGAGGCTATTCACATGGAAGCTATTCTCAAGAGCATAACAAATATGACCTATTACTTGTAGACGCACAAAAAGCAAAGTACCATGGATAAATCTTTTCCTTTCTGCACCAAAATCTATGAAAGAAAAACATTTCTGAGTTTCATGGCAGTATGTCTAGTGCCTGAAAGTTTCACAGAATGAACATTAACTGTGTTTCTGGAGTCATCGTCACTTGGGAAAACAAACATGTTTATAGCAGTTAAATATATCTGTGTATCTGTTAGAAAACTCAAAATAACTTGTTCTTAGATAATCTGCATTTGCAGCACTACATATGCAAAAACATTAATATGGTCATCTTGAAATACTGGAGACTAAAGAAGATCATCTTTTGCTGACACTAAAGTGAATGATTCTGACCAGGTTGCAGTATAGACTGCAGAATCCAAATCAGTGTAATATTACTTTCTAAACAATCAACCTGGTAATTGGGTATTGATTATCAAGGCCAGAGTCCTTCTTGGCCTTGCCTGCTTAAAATGGACATGAAATGTGACACATGAAATGACTGCAGGTCTTGCGATGTTGTGACAACTGCTAGCAACATACCGAAAATTCTTCCTGAAACTTTAGGTTGTTGTTTGTGCAAAGCTCTTCAACATGTTGTAGAAAGGATTTCTTGCTTATTGGCCTGAAAATAAGGACAGAAGAATTAGAAACCCATAGGAAATGTCTTTGTAATTATTTTTATTTAACTGCAGTTTATTAATAAACAATGTTTCTCAGTTCAATGGAAACTGATGCTTATAGGCAGAAAATTGCAAATTGCTCACAGCATGCATACTTGATTTGTTTTCGATCACGTAAAAGAGAAATATTTTATCCCCTTGTTGTTCCTTCTCACAAAATTTTTAATGTTCCTGATGTTAAGAGTACTGTAGGTTCTGATTGTTTTTATAGGTAACAGCATTTCAAGGCAAGATTTTGACATTAAAGTAAATTTGTAAACTTATTACATTCTAAGGTACATAATGCTTCTTTCTCACACAAAACCATTTTATACATTGCAAGGTTTTAGACTTATAAAATATTGCAGTGACCTCATTCTCATAATGACATGGTTTTTAAATCCTGAGGAGTTTAAATAACCCTGTATTACTTCCCAAGCTAAAACACAGACATGCAGTCTTCACCCCAGAGAGAGAGAAAGCATTTCTCCAGTTACCATGCAATTAGTCATGCTTTTATGATTTATACGCAGCTTGGAGTTTTTTTCTAATAAACATAGAAGAGTGAACCACACATTGAGACTCACCGATGAACACAAAATAAAAATCTTTAATAAACTTACTTGATGGATTTTCTATAACTAAGTAACCTGCAAGAGAGATTTTTATCAAATGTATCAAGCTGAGAGTTAACCAGTATTGTGCAAGTTAATAGGTTCTAGATTAAATACCAAGTAACTGAAGATTTGTTTCCTTTATGGATTCAGATTCAGATATCTTGAGTGATTGTCTTGATTAGTTTTTATCTCAGGTATTGGCATATATGAATAACATAGTTACAGTTTCTGTCATTTGCTTTAGATCACTTTACAGTGCTCTGGGCTCATATGGCCCTGGGAAATCCATACTTGCTGCACACCACTACATATACATTGACAGGCTTCTTTTGGCATTATTTACCCAATTTCATTCTTCTAAGGGCCGTTTCAGAGCATGATAGGATTAATCTGACTGAACACAGACACCTATTTCTTAGTTAGTCACTCTAGATTTTTTTTTACAATCAATGAAGAGAAATAGGTGTGATTTAATCTCATTTCAAGCAGGTATCTAAAATAAGTCGCAGATGAATCATGCTAATGGTGTGCCTCTAGAGAAACCACAGCTATGGTTGTTTTTCTAAAGATTTTAAAAATTAAGATCCTGGTTTCATGTTAATTTTTCACATGTTCACTTCTTTTTCTGTGTATGTCAATTAAAAAAACTGTGATACATATTAAATCATTAACTTGATCTCACAGCAGGTTTCATGAAGATAATACATGAGCATCTATATTCAGGGGATTTTCAGATGGCCTTGAAACTTGGTCAGAGTTGCCTCTGAATGGATTTACAAATCAGGTTTAGAGCACACAGACTCACAAAGCTTCTCTAAAGGACCAGGGAAAAAGTTTGAAATAATACAGTTTAAAAGATAACCTGCTCCTTCAAAAAAGCTCTAAGTACCCCTTTTATATGTCTCTTTCTCCAAAAATCATGCATTCTTACAGAAAATATTACAAAAATCATTATGAAATACAAATGTCTACTGTATTGCTGTCATAATTTTCGTAGAAAAGAAAAAATTGTTTTAAAAATAGTTGGCTTATGAAGTTATTCTTAATTATTTAAATTGTAATTGAGATACTAAAATGAGATAAATACAATTGTTGAATAATTTATTATTAAGCATCAGAGAAGTTAATTTCAAAGCTGCTAAGGGTACCTTTGTGGTACATACTTTGTTAGAACAGTTATCTTCAAACAAAGCAAACTGGCTATTAAAACCTCACTGGATCAGTCTCACTGGAGTTAAAAGTGTAAGTATTCAGAGAAACAAAAGTGCTTACTAAGACAACGGAAGGACAGCTTCAGAGTGAAAACGACAGCAATAAAATAAGAAAGCATGCAACTCTATTTCTTCAGACTGTTTAGACATATAGCTTGTACTTACTGTATCACATAAGTTCCTTGCATTATGTGGCAGATTAAACTATCTTCCAGCAAAACTGGAAACATTATAGAACTAAAGTTTCTTAACAAAAAGGGATTTTAATAGCTGTACCAAAGTACTGCACTCAAATATGTATTTCTCTTTGAGCAGAACAAAAACTTTTTGGTAGGCTTTTTTTTATGACAAAATTATAAGCAGACCTTGAAGGGAAGTTACACTTGTTTCTCCTTTGAATTCATCTATCTTCACCATAGAACAACAGAGGAAAGTCATGTCCCAGTTGACATTCCAGTAATTTTTCAAATACAGTTAGCTCTCCTCTCAAATTTTTAGCAATGAGGGCCTTGCTGCACATAATTTGCAGTAAGAAAATGCCGTTTGGTCTTTAGGGAATAAAAATTACTTCTGTGCTGTACATAAGTAATCCAGATATGCCATTTAGTGCTCCCATGCTTGGAGGTACATGGATCCAACTGCATACATTTTTTTAAGAAGCAAGGCATCTATGAATTGATACTTTATCCTATCTGTGGGAATTTAAGTGAAAAACTTGGTTTTTAGAACTACTGAACTGTCACACTTCTGTTAGTAGCAAGTGCACATAGCAGTGGCTTGGCAGGTCAGAAAATAAGATGTTTTATTTTAAAATGCTTATAGGAAAATTAATGTCTAACTTGTCTAGCTGTGGCAAAGGTGTTGGCTTTGTTGTGTAATGATCTTCAGAGGGGATGCATCTTGTGTTCTCACTAAAGGCTTCCAGCAATGCACAGTTTCAGCATCCTTAGGCTTAAAGAAAAAGTATTTTATCTGTATCTCTTGACTTGGAATACATAGTAATAATCTTACAGTATTTTGTCAATGAACAAATACTCATCTATCAGTAATCTTGTCCTCTACATTTCCTGGTGTTTTTTGTATAACTCAAAAATATAAATATCACTTGATTGTGATGAGCACATTTTAGAATCAAACCATGAAGTTGAAAACTTCTGTATTTCAGCTGGACCATTTCAGATTCCGACTTGTCTGACTTTGAAATGAGGAAAGAAAAACATTCTCTAAGATAAAGAATGCTTTATTGCCTTAAATCTGATTTTCTTTTAAAACAGTGTATTGTTTCATGTGTGGGGTTTTTTTGAAGACTATCAAAAATCTGAATCCCACTCAGATTACTTATGATAGAGCTAGAAAGAAGCCATTTATTTGTGTTGGCAGTGATAACTGAGGACATATTGTCACACAGACTCAGCTTTCTCTCTGGGTCAATCATCTGAAATCCACAGGGAATTAAAACTTCATCCAACCAGAAAACTACATAAATTACTATGTAGGCAAAAGGCTTAACTCATAAGCACCACTGACACTTCCTAGGACCAACAGAGGAACTAATTTTTAACAAGTTAATTGAAAGCAATATGAAGCTTAACCCTTCCTACATATTAAAGTCCTAAGGAAAGAGAACACATGATAATTTCTTCCATTGTACCAGGACACATGCATTCACAGACCTTGTTCTCCTGGGATACAAACTTCAGGAAGTCTATTTTTGATAGCTGATTACTAAAGGGAAACTTGTTGAAGAAAAAGGCAAGGCAGAAACCATGCCTATTCCTACTCAAAGACAGGTCTGGCTACACAAAGAAAGAATCAGCCTGGCCTGTAGAAATTAATGTGTGTGTCAAATTGTTACCTCAAATATAGACAGCCACTGAATGCATAGTATATAGGAAAGATAAGATCAATCATTTTTTATACAATACTTTTCCAAAAGGAGTTCTAATTACCTGATATTTGCAAGGGCTACAGTGTCTGTAATGCAGAAATGTTTCTTCTGACCCCATTTTCTTGACAAGCTGTCTCACATAGAGTGAAACAAAAGCCTCAAAGGATCAACCACAAGGTACAGCTTCTCAAGGAAAGATTTTTTAAAAACAGGGATCTACATGGCTTTATCCTTGCTGCAGAAACCACTGAAAAAGTAGGGTGCCGGAGAGGTTGTCTCCTAGGTAAGCACTTGGAACAGGCAAGAGTTACTTGTCTCTCACCAAACCTGGTGCACCCTGAAAATTTAGGGACAGAATCTATTCACAGAAGGTTAGTGTCTGCTTTGAAGAGTGACTTGACAATCTCTTATGGACATGTTGTAAAAGGCAAGTAATGAGAGCACCCAGTAGATATGTATCTAATGTGCTTAATGAAACAGTGTTTAATTCTGTTTAGATTGATGGGCTGTATATGTTTTGAAGGTTGTTTTTTGCTGTCTCACACGATCTCCACCATCACAGAGTGCAACATATGTCCCAGACATTCAAAGTTAGCATTTTGGATTCATAAGGAAAATCTCATTTTCCACTAAGTTCAGTAGGATTTAATTCCCTGCATGCCCTCTGAAACTACATCCAATTGATTAATTTCTTAATGAAGGCTTGTTGAGACTGTTCTTATGTACTGGCTAGTATTAGTAATTTTAGACACTGAAGCTTGTCAATAAGTTTTTTTATGATGACCATTATGTTAAAATACTCCTACTTGGAACAGGTTTTTTCCCATAATTTCCTGGGAAAAAATGTTACCCAGAAAAAGTTTTCAAAATTGTCAAAATCGGGTGCTTCACGCTTTTAAATTTTTCTTTTTCTACTCAAATGAATTTTTGTAATGCAAAATACTTCATATTACAAAAGTTTTAAAAATATGTGAAAGATAATGTTTTGATTAACCTATACCAAACTATTGCAGAACTTCAAAATGTTGAATTTTTGATCTAAGAATGATAAATATTCATATAGAACAGAAAAATATTTTTCCACTTTATTGTTTTTCTCATGAGATACCAGCTGCAAAAATTTTCTGAGAACAGAAGCCAATATCATAAGCCATGATCCACTAAGTATGAGAGAATGTCTGAAGAGACAATGGATGAGAGACAGTCAAGAAGGATCTCGTGGAGCAGGCTAGAGTATTTTGATTCTCTGGATGAACTGTGTCAGCTGCAAGTGTGTGCCTTTATTGATTTATAGTAGCTAAATAATATAATGTCAGAGAAATGACAAAAAACCTGGTTTCCAAAATACCCCCTTCAAATGAGCACTGAATGGGATGATTAGTAGGTAGAATAGGATAATTAGTAGGTAGAGGAAAAAAATCTATACTGTTCTTTTATCACCTAGGATTTTCACACAAACTCTCCATTGCCCTTTCAGGGTAAGAAGCCAGACCACATTTCAGTTGATTTACTGCTGTCCGAAAAATACAAACATGCCAGTCTGATAAAGGAGTCTGCCCATCTCTGCCTTCCTCATACACTTGCAAGATGCCACAAATTGAAACACAACAAGCTTTGCAAACACAGCTGAGATAGCTGCCTAAATGTGGCCAGTGGAGGCTGTGCAGATGCAGTGATGCCCAATCCAAACACATGGGAAATTTGTGAAGGTTATACTGTAGCCGTCAACACGTAATACAATATTTTAACCTGCTAACATGTCACTGCTTTAACCACAAATCATGAGGATGATAGGGTCAACACAAGAACTGGGACTGTGATTGACTTCAACATAGGTGTTCCCCAATAGCAACAGGTACAAAAGTTATTGGATGGTGCAACTGTGGAAGTCTAAATACAGGGAAAAAATATTTTAGTCATTAGGTTTTGCAGTAAGCTGCCATGGTACATGTTGCCATGCTTCTGCTAGCTCCTTGATATAATACATCGTTACCAGGAAGGGTGTCTATATTAAAGACAGCATGAGAGACACCTAAAAGGTCCCTTTCAGCCATTGACCTTACCAGAACAGAATATTACAGTAGCGAAAGATTCTTTGAAGCTTAAAAAAAAAAAAAAGCCATAATAAACTAATGAATTTTGAACAGACAAAGGATATCCTGCCCCTCATTACTAGTACCTATGTTATCTAGTAGAGTGCCTCAGGACATTTTCTGTCTTCCAGCTAAAAAGATGTCATGAATCTTATCCTGAGGAGCTCTCAATTAGTGCCTGCACTTCCAACTTCAACAGTTTGTCATAATGTTCAACAAAGGACCTGGGTAAGGAGCCTGCTGTATTTTCAGTGCCACTACAGTTTGAAAAATAATAAACCTAAATTTTAACAGCTGCATCCTGTACCTTACAATGACAGAAGTAGAGAGTCTGCATTTGGCCATTAAAGGATGGTTGGAAGGAGGGAAGAGAACAGTACAGATGGAAGTACATGAAAAACTTCAAACCAAAATGTGAGACTGACTCATTAAAGTAAGGGTGATGTAACTAATACTGCTGAAGCACTGTTCAGTAAAGGCCTTGCTGTGCATAAATCACATAATGAAGTGTACATAAGTATGAAATATAGTTTTCAATTACCCTTTAGAGTTTAAGACTGTAAAAATTTAAACTACACATAATTTAGACAGAAAAGGGACAGAATAGTATCTGCAAGCTGAAAAAGGATTTGACTGTGTGGATATGTTGCTGAGATTGTAGGGTCACCATATGAAACAGCTGCAGCGTGAGTACAAAAGACCGTGGAGGAAAAAAGACAGTTTCTCTTGAGTATATACATTCTAATTTCCAAAGGAAAGAAACAGAAGGTTTCATATGTCACATTTACATTACCTGTATTTCAAGGATAGGTTGTATATATCAGGGCTATATTGCCATAATACGTTATAATTTCCATGTAAAAATTGCCCTGATTTTTTTACAAAATAGTTGTGGAACTCCTATAACTCAACATTAGGGACTAAAAATAAACATGGTTTCATGATGACAAATATCATTGTTTGTCATTAGAATAGCTGCAAAGATTGACAATTCATTTCGATTAACTATATTATTCAATATAGTATGATAGCACACAGGTTAAGAGAAGAGAATGGAAAACACACCATGTTGCTTCAATAATACAAAAACTTACTGGATGACAAAAATCTCCTTGCGTCTAAAGAAAAATGAAGAGTATCTGGAAGTAAAATCCATTAACACTTTAGTATATAAACAACATTAGTACTATTCCTATTCAGCTAACAATGCAGAAACAAGGTAATTTTGAAGATCCATCAAGATCATTTATCTGAGGCACAGTTATCGCAGTGCATTGGCAGTGGTTCTGCCTTCGGAGGATGCTTTCCACTGTTATTAGCAGGTACTAAATTCTGCGGTCTGAACGAGTGCCCCACACAGAACATACCCCAGCCGTTACGTCAATGAGTTCCAGATGATTCCCAGTATGTTTTCTCATCTGTTACAAGCAGCCATTCTTGGGTGCTCTATTTTGGACAGGTTTGTACATGCAATCAGCTTACGCTGTACCACACACAGACACACACAAAAACCCCAGGTCAACAGCTACAACCTTTCATCTTCCAGCTATTCCTAGTCTGCAGCAGTAGGATATTTGACTACTAGGGCAAGACTATTTTAGGCTTCTCATCTTTAAGGAGACTGCCTACCACAGTGTTTCATCTGTGACACAGCAGGGAAAATACAGGCAGGTGAAGAATGTTCACCAAACATTTCTAACTCAGTTGGATGTCATGTATTATTGATAATCATATTTATTTGGTGAATAATATCAATATTTCTGGCAGTCAGCTGTTTTCCTTCTGATAGATATTTGTGGCAACATTTTTTGTCAGGTAAAAAATTTTAATTGCTGCATGTACCTTAGAGGAGTAGGTGTTAGGGTAGCAAGGGCGCTAAGCTCCACAGAAGCCCAGATGTTATGCCAATCCCTTTGTTTAACAAAAACCCCAACTTTCTAAATGTCAATTAAACAATGACAGATTTGTTCTTGAGTTAGTTGATTTGTTCTTGAATTAGTTGACAGGGACTTCTAGGAGTCTGGCTTCTTCAAAAAGCTTGTGTGAGTTTGCAGCCTACACAAAAAATTGGACCATTAAAAAACCTCAGAAATCCTGCATGTTTAAAATATGTAGCCCTTCTTTGGCTAACACAATTAAACAGTGATTTGCACTTAGATTTTTATCTTGTTGTAAAAAGAGCTTAAGATTAAGTGATTTTCTAAAAGCTAGTGAGAAGTGTCTTGAGGATGGAGGTCATTCTTTGAAAAAGGATCTCAGTGACCTGTGTAAATAAGAACAGCACAAACACTTCCAAACAAGCAAAGGTCAGAAAGGGGTCATGGCTACAGACCCTTTGGACTACTGTTTTGCCTAAGGAGTACACTTACCGTGTAAATCTCTCATCCTTCAACTCCAGGTCTGCCACTGTGATCAGCTGATCGAGTTTGAATTTCGTGTCAACAATTTCAGCATCTCGAGGGGAGTATGTCCCTCCCTCTTTTTGCTTTTGCCGAATTCTAAATGGAAAATAATGGTGAAAAATAAACACGCAAAAGATTTAAGGACACATATGTCATTACTTTGGTTTGACAGGCTGAAACTGAAAAATTGTTGCCAGGAATCCTTCCTTGGCTTTTATTCTTGTCTCCCTTCTAACAGTGTAATTTATACTGAAAGTTATATATACTGAAGTTATGTTGTCTAAAATTCATAAGAAAGAATCTGCATGCTGTATTGTTTTAGTTTTCCTACAAAAATTCTTTGGTAATGGCTGAATAACACAGCTGAGTAAGAACAGAACTGATGAATGAGCAAACTAGCATCATGTGTGCAGTATGCAGCCTGCTTATTTACATGGACATTTTGTTCACTATTTGAATTAAAATTTGATTTTTCTTCCACGTGTGAGACTTCAATGTATTTAACTTATAAATTTATTAAGAAGACAGAAAATAGAATTTAGGGTATTTACTTCATACCCAGCTGTAAATAGTATTAGCCATCACGATAACTACAACCAGCTGACACTCTGATCTGTCAATAGAGAAGTGGCTCTGAAAGGTTAAGATGGGCTACAACTCTTATTTACCCTCTGGAGAAGTGGGATTTTCTTCTTCATCAATGGAGGTTACCCTTACTAGACTAAGTTCTTTGTGAGACTCTTGCTAAGTTTCTTCATAAAAACAAAACAAACAAAAACAAACAAAAAAAAACCAAAACAAACCAAAACAAAAAAAACCCCCAACCCAACCAAATATCAACACATTTTGAAATTACAGATTAGTTCCATTTATAGGACTGTTTCAGCTCTTCTTTAAACCATTTTTGAGTGTTTTCAAAATGCTATGGCAAGGATACATTAATCTCACCTCGCAAAAGCATATACTGCAGCCACCAAAATAACAACTGAAAGTATACACAAAGTAACAGCAAGGATAACTTCTACAGATCTTCCTGTCGGTCCTTCACCTGCAACAGAAAGTGGAAAGCTAATATATCGTAGATTCTTCAGATTTTTTAAATTTCTGACAGTATGAAATAAGGGAATAATGAGAGACAGACACTCTTTGTCTCTGTATAACTGCACCCATTTTATGTGGGCTGAAGAGATGCTTCAGAAAGAAAGATATAACAAAACCAGAAACACTTTATGTAAGAGTTCCTAAGCATTGCTGATCTATGTAATACATAATTTTAATACAGCTCTATGTGCATCCATCCCTTGGTGCTTTTCAGTTTTACCTGCTAAACAGGTAAAGACTGCCAGTCTATACTGCAGTAACATCAGCTTGAACACTGGCCTGAGTTCAGCTCCTGCTTCAGTCTCTGTGCAGCCAAGGACAGAGGAGGACTACTCCAGCTCCTCAAGTAGAAAAGGAAGAGCACAATGCTAAAGCAATGAGGCTTGCAGCTGCCATTCACAGACATAAAAGATGCTATTTTTAGAGGTATTCTAAGGGTGCTGAAGGAACACAATTAGTGATCAGATCTGAACGTTCTGGATTGATTACCACCATTAACTCATGCGCTCCTGGCTTATGTGAGAATTGGTGATATTGTTAGTAATAACCACCAGTAGGTCAGAAGTAATGATAAAGGCCTCTATGATGGAAAAGTAAAGGTGTTGGTAATTCCAATCAGTCCTTCCAGGTGAGAACGAAATCTCATTCAGAAGCTGACAAGGTACTTGGATTAGTAGTTTCTAGGCCTCTTTTTTGAACCTCGTTAGTGCTAAATTTCTGAGACTCATTTAATTTCCCACCCTTCCTGTAATCATGTACCTACAATGAAACTCACCCTCTTTTCCCTTAGGCAACAGTGAAAATAAGAAAAGTATGGGAATACTACTGCTGGTATTGTTCAATTTTGTTGACATTCACCTCCACTTGCTGGTCTACTGTAGAAAAACTTAGCCCCTGTTTAGCCTCAAGGAGAAGGAGAAAATGTACTGCTTCCTGCCATATGAAACTGTTTCCCAGTCAAGGGACAACATCCTCCCAAGGACACACTGGGAAACACGGCAGTCTTAGCTTTGTTTCTCTCAAAAATGCTGTGATTTTTGGATTACAGAATATGTGGCAGATGATCTGGACTGGTGTACGTGAGAGAACATGATTAAAATTCAAAATTATCCTGATTTATCTGAAGAAATCACCTTAAAACAGTGGGATGGAATTTTGTAACATCAGGTGCATTGCTCTACATGTAGGTAGGAATAATCAGTAATACAGCACAGTAGACAGTAAGTTAGATAGAAATTTATCAGAAGAAAGTGTGAGATTATTGTAGACTGACACTGACATGAAGAAGCAGTATCATGTCTGTATGAAGTGACAGACAACAGAATTCAGTAGAGTTTGCAGAACACCTGAAATCTTCCACTGCATTCGTAAAATTTTAGATGCAACACTGTACACTACAAGATAAGAAAAAATTGAATCTTAGGTAAAGAAAATAGAACAGAAAAGCAAGTACATACAAAAACGTTTTGATGAGAAAATTAATGATAAAGTTCGTGCCACTCACTTATCACTACGATAGGGCAAAATTGTTAGCAATATGGAACAGAAGACTATCCAGAGCAACCTCTTCAACAGTTCTGTCTATTTTGCACTGAACAGTGAAGTCTGTACTAAAATGCACAATTAACACATTATTTCCTACTTCTTTGCAACAGGGGAGGACTAAACATATCTCTGTAGACATGTCTGCAGAAATGATCACGGGCATGGGAAAGCAGACAAAATAGAAAACATAATGTATAATTCTGAAGTGCTGCACTCAAGATATGATAATAACAAACTGCAATAATAGAATATCATAAAGTCAGTTTCTATGCAAAAAATAGTGTAAGGAAACCCCATTTTGATTATATCCTATCTTATCCGCTTTACATTTCACATGGAAAAAGTACGCTTACACAGCACTACCAGTTGCCCCACAGTGATTTGCTGAAACAGCCATCAGAGTTAACAAAAAGGTTACACACTGCCTTGATATATTACAGGTTTAAATAGTATTTATCACTGTATCTTAATTATCTCAGGGAAAAATCCTGACCTTTCATTGTAGTATGGACATTAATGGAGAGTAATGGGTTATAAGGAAGAAACTCCACCTCTCCAGCTCAAGAGGAAGGTTGTGGTACTCCAAATATGGTTGGGTGGTGCACCCTATTAAAATGTATCCTTTACTATAATTAAAAAACATTATTGCAGGTGTATATTCCCATAATTTCTGCTTCAGTGTTCCTCCCTAGCAAAATTCCTACTATTTATAAGAGCATCTGACATGTGTCACAGAATTATCTCTCAAGGTCTTCCATAGTTTTTTCCGCTTCAAACATGCAACATTAAGTTGCACTAACACAAGGTTAACTTTCTGATTTTGCAGATCAAAGACTATCAGTAGATTTGGAAACCAGAATAATGTAGGGGTTTTTGAACTCGTGTGAATACCTCTGCCAAAATTCAAATTAGTGTTTTGTCTAATAAAATGAAAACGTAATGGTGGAAACCCACAAATTTCAGTGATTATTACTAAAGAAGCTAATCGATTTAAAATCAATTTGCAATTCTGATTTCAGGCAGCATAAATATCTCCTGGAGAACAGCTGATGTTTTGAGTGCAATAGAAGTAATTAGGTTGCAAAGATTTATAAAAGCTGATTTTTTTGCATGTTTTCTGAGTTATATTTCTAGAGCAAGCTGCTAGTTCCTATAACCGAAACATATTCTATAAGGAAACACTTGGGCAGAGCTCCTCATGCTATGTGTCTCAGAGTGCTGTATCTTCAAGACCATTCAACTGCAGTAACTGTGTCACTTGTGATTTATCAATGTGATGTTGATTTCACAGCACTTGTAAGAAAGCATTCAAAGAACTTTTGATTATCTATTCCATGTAAGTTGTATAGGCTCTGAAATTTAGATGCAACGGTCAGACAAAAGTATGCTGTAGTGCGGCCTTAAAAAGCAGTGTTTGATGTTAAAGTGTAGCACAGAAAGCATTGGATGGGTATGAGGAGACATGGATATCTAAGGAATTTATCCCTTGTTTTGTTTTTTTTCCCTATTACATTTTATTCAGCATACAAACAGATCTTGCTCATTAATCATGTATAAGGTGGAAAGTGTTGCAAGTTTTCAGTAAGAATATATAAGGCAATAAATTACACTATCTGCCTGCCACTAAGTATTGCAGATTTTTCTGTTAGAAAGGAGAAAATTGCCCAGAGGACTGGAAACATTTGGACTCATTTGCGGTACACTGATTTTCCCTGATTGGACACAGTATCCTTCCCTTACTGGGAAAAAATATTTGTTTCATTCGCTTAGAACTTTTAAACTCAGAACATATAAAAACAATTTTTATGCCGCACTTTCCAAAGCATTGCAGGCTGGAGAAATAGTGACAGATCCTTTCAGAATATTCAGGTAGTGAATTAGCATTTCAGGGGCTTCAGTATCAGATCATGTAACAAATTCCTAAAATGGATTAGATGAATAAGGCAGCTCACATCACAGAAGATGAATGCCAAATGAAAAATATGTGCCCACTAAAATTCTTCTGGGTACTCATCCAGTTGTCTTGGTATCCATTTTCAGAAAGTCAGGGCTAATGCATAACTAAGTAAGATTTTTGCTTACAAATATATTAAAAGAGCTTACAGATCTTATTGTAATCTGCTACAAGAGATGTCATTCCAAATTCTGGAGGTATATCAACATGGCCATGAAGGAATTATGTTTGATTTCAGACTAAATAACAGCTGGCCTATGGACTAGTGACTTTAGAAGCAGATGGATTCTATTAGACAATATTAATATATTAAATCCTATGATGCAGGTCTGTATCTAAAGGATGAAGGGGCTAAAGGGTCATGCCCTCAGATGATCTGCCATTAAGCTCACTGGAATATAATCATAGAGTAATTTAGGTTGGACAAGACCTTGAAATTCATCAAGTCAAACTGCTAACCCAGCACTGCCAAGACCACCACTCAATCCTGTCCCTAAATGTCACATCTACACATCTTTAAAATACCTCCAGGGATGGCGACTACCACTTCCCTGGGCAGCCTGTTCCAATGCTTGACACTCTTTCTGTGAAGAAATTTTTCATTATATCTGACCTAAACCTCCCCTGGCACCACATTTCCTCTTGTCCTATTGTTTGTTAGAGACTGACACCCATCTTGCTACAACCTCCTTTCAGGTAGAGAGTGATAAGATCTCTCCTGAGCTTCCTTTTCTCCAGCCTAAACATCCCGAGCTCCCTCAGCTGCTCCTCACAGGACTTCTGCTCCAGAGCCTTCATCAGCTCCATTGCCTTTCCCTGGACACAGGATTCGAGGTGTGGCCTCACCAGTGCTGGGTACAGGGGAATGATCCCTGCCCTGGTCCTGCTGGCCACACTATTGCTGGTACAAGCTAGGATGCCATTGGCCTTCTTGGCCACATGGCCACAGCTGGCTCATGCTCAGCTGCTGTCGACCAGAGTCCACAGATCCTTTTTCCCTCAAGCATCATTCCAGCCACTCTGTTCCCAGCCTGTAGCACTGCACGGGGTGACCCAAGTGCAGGACCCGGCACTTCGCCTTGTTGAACATCATCCAGTTGGCTTCAGCCCATCAATCCAGCCGGTCCAGATTCCTCTGCAGAGCCTTCCTACCCACCAGCAGATCCACACTCCTGCCTAACTTGGTGTAATCTACAAACTGGCTGAAGGTGCCCTTGATCCCCTTTGTCAAGGTCATCAACAGGGGCATTAAACAGGACTGGCCAAATACTGAGCCCTGGTGAACCCCAGGAGGGGCCAGCCGCCAGCTGATGGAACTCCATTTAAGCACCATTCTTTGGGCCCAGCCAGCCACCCAGTTTTTCATGCAGCCAAGACTATCCAGTGCTAGTTCTACATCCAACACAGAAGGAAACAGCACAAACGGAATAGCTACTGTCAGTTTGCCAAACAAGATGAACTATCCTGGCAACATGATATTGGTATAATTAAATCTCTGTAAACAAACTTTGTCAAAACCGCCTGTTCATTCTGCGTCCATCTGATGTAGAATCTCTTGCAACCTCAAAAGCATATACAAGGCAAATGATATATTTCTTCATCCATTCCAGTTAAGCTACATCCAACAAACATAGAGGTCATTTACTTCATGGAAACCACTGTATTAAAAGAAACATGGAATTGTGTAAACTCTTTAGAAATAGAGAAATACTATGGTAAATGACACTCTTCTTACCTAATGTTTTGACAGGGTCAGAATAGTCAGAATCTGTAAACTGTCCTTTAATGTTAGTTGCTCGGAACTTAAATCTGTGAAATAAAACCAGGAAAAATAATGAAATAAATGTATGTGCATTTTCTTAAATATTATTTCACTTAAAAATAAAAAATATTTTTGAATTTAGTATTTCATATTTTGGAATCATTATTCACCTGCAAAAGTGACATTATGACAGATATCAAAAACTCAATGTCAAAATCTTAAATGCATAAAAAATTCCTATGTGAATTACTTGTCTTGAATTTGGGTTTATTTAATTTAAGAACTAAATAAGCATCTTCTTTTGCTTTTAAGAACTGTAAAAAAGTTGTCTCCCATATCTATGCTCAGCCAAAAAATTTAAAATTAGATACATATGATGATTATTTCAATCTCCACCTTTTCTGCTTCTCCTTTTGAGTGTTTGCATAAATATATATTTCACTTAAATCTTTCTCTTGGACAAACATAGACACAAATGTACTTACAGGTACTGCTTCCTTGGTTTCAATGGGCCATTACATATTTTGTCTTGACTGCCTGGTATCATACATGTAGTATCAGCACCTATGACATACATTTCTTCTTTCCCACTCAGATCTTCTTTTCCTTCTATACACGGTGGGTTTGGAAAGCCTTCATTTGTAAAATATGGCCTCGGTCTGTTGAAGTAGGCATCATACCACTTAGTAACATTCCCATCATGCTGAGCTATTGTCAGGAAAAGAAATAATAGATATAATTTACATTGTAACTAGACTGCAATTAAAGAAGTTACATAGAAAATTAATTTTTTTAAGAGTTTAGCATGCTACTGGTTCCATTTACACAAATAAGTCTATAACTGAATTTGCACTTGAACCCAAATTTACTTACTGTCCATGTTATCTGTGTTTTGTTAACTCTGAGTAAGCCAACTTAAACACATCTAGAAAATTTGAGGAGCAATTGCACACAGGAGCTCTGCCTTTAGAGTTTATTTCTTGCTCAAGACACTTGACTTTGAGCATGGCTAGCTAGCAAAGCCAGTAAAAACTCTTTACTCTGAAGACAGCAAGAACTGTTTCATAAATTAAATTACTAGATTTGCATACACGGACAGTACCCAGCAGCTCATGAGAAAAATTATCAAAATGTTGCCTAGCATGGTATTTGCTTATCTGTGAGTTCAAGAGAATCTTCACAGCAATAGCTATGAAGTATATGTCTTTACAATTTGTGCTGAAATGCAAACTTCAGAAAAAGGTGAGATATTTAAGGTGAGTTCACTTAATGTGCTTTACTTCTATACTTTTAAACAAAGTAAAATTAGGGATTTAAATACCTAGAGTTTGTCCTTTTTAGGTAAAGTAAAACTGACCATGTGATGTCCTATCGTAACACTCCCACTCACATTGGTAAGCAAGTACTCAAAAGGTTTCACAGCACTGTTCATACGAGTAAATGTTCACCAGTCCATACAAGGGAATAAACATTCTTACCCACAGTCTACAGAAGGGATTTATATAACTCCCTCTGCCCCCGTAATGAAATGGAAATATCAACTGCACATGGCTGCATTCTTTTACGGGCAGCACTAATAGTGACAGAAGAATAACCTTGCCAAACCCCAAAAAGTTCATACTTATTTGCATTCACAATGTCAAATGTTGGGCTGTTTTCCAAGGAAACAGAGAATCAAAAAACTATAGTGATAAAATTAGGGACAGAATAATATTGGTGGCTTCAAACAGCATGGAAGACACTTCGTTGGCAATTATTCTCAGAATCCAGTACCCAGCCCACAGGTATTGTGAAAGATACTTTTCCCTTATTGCTGTTTCCACAGCAAAAGTGACTTTGTTGACTGTTTTCACAAATGAAATTCCTGAAACCCAAGAAAATAAATGAAAAAGACAAACTGCGTGAAGCTGAAAACAATTTTCAAGGGAACTCATAAAATTCTACCTCCAGCTTCCACAACAAGAACTTGTATCTTCTTTATAGGGCCGTGATCATCACTGTAATAACATATTGGCATTCTGATCGTAATTGTTGTAGCTGTCACAAGTAATGCTCCATTGGTATCATAAACTGGCGCTGGTTTCTTTTTGGGCCTTGGCGGTTCTGTTTTCAAACAAAGATATATCACAGTGTTCTGTTTTACAATATTTTCCCTGCAGGTGCATTGTTCAGGCACACAGCTGAATTATAAAAAAAAAAGCACTCCAGCTATATTCTGATAAATGCCTACATATATCAGTTTTCAATTAAAAGAAAAAAACAATAGAAAGAGTGATTTTTAGTTTCAATTGAAAAATTAATATCAATCAATGACTTTGATTTTTTTGACAACTGTGATACTGCATTCTTAGCTATTCCTGTGTCATATTCTAAGCTGTTTGCTGATGGTAACTAAAATATCGAATGTGGTATGATTACTTCACTGAGTCTGCACGTGCTTTACAGCATCATTCTGACACAAATAGCAAATCATCAGCAAAACTGAACACTACAATTCAAGGTGATAAATTATATATTCCTGTTCTTACATTATGTGGCCTCTAAATATAGTTCAAGGCACACAGCTGTGTACTGACAGGTAGAATGGGAATTTCTTCAGAACTTATAGAGATTTCAGCTAAACGGTACTTTATGAGACATACCTTTGATATCCATGGTTATTTTCAATTGAATTTTTGGCCCCGCACCAGCACCATTAATTGCATACACCTTAAAAAAAAACACACTTGTTTTAATGAGTATTGTAATGGCTTCATATTGGCCAATTCTGGATATATCTAAAGCAACAATGAATGCAAAATCACTTCTTCTGTCATTCACATTTGGCTAGAATTTACTTTGTATTGTTTGAAAATCCTACTTACAGTAACACTTCATTGCTTATAATGTAGCACTTAAAAAAAGGAGTAAGCAAGCCCACTTAAAGAATGATCTCTCTTCCTCTCATGCCCCAGTTTCTGACTATTTGAAAATACCTCATGTACATGTTTCTAGCAAGCTCCGCTTGCAGAAGTGGACCTCTCATGTCCAGTGAGCCAAATGACCAATGCCAGAGTGGACTTAAGAGAGAGATTTAATCTTGTGCTTGTGAGTGTGTGTCACAGACGGCTTTGCTAAGCACATGAACTGGTCATCCAGACTAGTGATTTGTCCTGCTCCCACTCACCCTATCCTGTTCATTGCTCCCTTTGTTCCTCAGACTTCCCCATCTTTGCACCCAGCTAACATTCCTGGCATGAAAATCTCACATTCAGGCAAAGTTTCAAACTAATCTCACACTTACATCAAAGAAAAACGTACGGCGCCTACCGCCCCCCCCCCCCCCAACTGTATTGGTTCTTACGCTGACATTATAGGTATGTCCTCCTTTTAGACCTTCTATCATGGCTGTGACTGACTGATCTTTTTTTTCAATGACACTAAGGTTGTGGATCTGGATGGCAGCAGGATCATCTTCATTGTAAACCATAGCTTGATACACTTGAATATTTCCATTTGGTTCAGATGGTGGCACAAATGTTACTTGGAACTTTGTTACTTCATCTGGTATCTTCTGAAAAGTTATGTTGTTAGGTGGGTCTTCAGGCACTGAAATAAATATTTCAATGACCCACTTAATCAGTTTACTGTTATAACTATTAGAGTAAAATCTGAATAATTAAAATTATATTTTTTGTATATCAGTATTATTTCATTGATATTTTCTGTTTTTTATTAAAAATTCTCAAATACTTATTGCACATGTAAATATTGATAAACACAATAAAAAGTCAAATATGTACTGAAATCCTATTCTTAATGATGGCTCTGAATGGTATAAATTTTAAAAATAATGATTAGATAACACTCAGTCTCTAATCAGAATTTTTTTTTTTTTCTGGTTATCTACTCAGAAAGCCTGGAAGCATCATTATACCTTGAAACACATCTGGGGTAAACAAAGCCTTGCATGGGTTGACAAGCAAGAAGCAAGAGTCAGTGAGTATCCCTTTCTGAAAGCCCTCTGTTAACAGCAAGCTCCCTCCCATCATATAAACACGCTACCATGCTCCTAAGAGTCTCTGCTTATCCCAGCTAAGTCTTTAGGAAAAAATTTTCAAGTAGCCGATGCCCAGATACAAGCACAACATGCATTTTTCCCAGAGACAGTTTCTTGTCAAACGCTTATTCCAGTAGCTTATTCTCTAGGCAGCAAAGGTATAAATCATTTTCCCAATGTTCCTCTCTCAAAGAAAAGGCTGTAACATTCTTTCCAGGCAGCTAAATATTTATTGCTCTACCTGAGCAGACAAGTATGTAGCGTGACCTCTAAATAGTGAAATCAAGCAATGGAAGGTAAACACATTCCCTCAGCCAAGGATTCAGATGCAGTTGTCTTACTTCTGAGGTTTTTTTATACCAGCTAACATCTGCTTACTCAGGCTTCTCAGGAATAAGTCTGTGTAAACTGGTCCTAACTAAGCTGTATGCTAAACTGTACAAACCAGATGAAATGAGATGGAAAAAAAGAACTGTTGCTCTCTAATGTTACTGCACCTCCTAATGCATCACATATTTACATAAGAAAAAGGGCTACCAGAAAAGGTACCGCAGGATGCTTGCTGTCTATCTCAGGATAGTCCCAGCTACCACATAGTTTAATCTTTAATTTTTCCACAGTACAAGATGCTATCAGCTTCCAGAGATAGAAATAGGTAATGAAATCCTTAGAATTTAATTTCTTTAAAGCATTGGATATATATATATATATATATATATATGCATGCACACCTATATCAAATCAACAGGGACCTTGGGTTTTCATACAACAAAGGAAAGATAAATGATAGATAAAATCACTGCGTAGTACAGTTAAATATGAAATAACCTGAGTATGTAACTAGAAAAGTTGTTCTGCAGCTGACTTCACTAAAGATAAGGGAATTGTGCTTTATACAGGTTCTTATTAGTTTGAATGAAACAAAACGTTAATACGTGTTGAGAAAATATTTTTAGTGTTTTGCTTGTTTGTTTGTTTAAACAACTGGAAACAATTCAGAACCAGCAAAGACAGCAGACAGAGCATAACCATGATCTATGTATGTAAAGTTAGGACTATATCTTTTCCATGTACATCTTCTTATATTTTCCTAAGCAAATGAAAATGCAATCTACTTCTCTGAAACATCTCATCTCTCAATTTTATTTCTCTGAGTAACTTAAAAGCATCCTTTACTTTTGTCACCTGAATATCTAGCTCATTCTCCAGATTGTTTTGAATCTGGAGCTGATTCAAGCAGAGATTCCTGTGGGCCTTCACTAGCAACCTCCTTCCACTGAAAATACACAGACGATGTCCTCAAGTCAGGAGGGATACCATTTATAAATGCTAGGATTCACTTCACTTAATTTTTTATGTTTAAATTTTGCACCAAAACCAAGGATGTTGTTCAGAGTTTTCAGTAGTCTCTTAAGACAAACAGGCACCTCGACAAGGGAATCATCCCTGCCCAAGACAGCTATGTTTTACATAGATGCTAATATAGATAGAACCTCTCTCTTCATTGACTATAGAAGTAATCTAGAGGCTGTGTTCCACATATCCAAATTTTACATGGAGCAAGTTAGGATCCCTGCATAACTAAGGGTAAATCTTAGTATTTATAACTATCGCCTTTTTGTTGTCTGACACCTATTTAAATATCACAGAAAAAATATTGTGAGGACAAATCTGTATTAAAAACCCACTAAAGTTTTGTGTTCAAAACTCGCATTTATTTGTCAAATGAAAGAAGAACTGTGAAGTTTGATCTATATGAAGTAGAAAAAAATACAAACCTGCTTCAAAAGTGGAGACAATTACTGGAGAACTAGCCTTGCCTTCTAGGAGTGCAGCATTAACATCCCCTGTAAAGGCAACGATTACTATGGAATACCTCGTAAATGCTTTTAAATCAGAAATCTCTAAGACTTTATCCTCATCATTTGTCTTCAAAAACTGAGCTTTATAATTGTCATTATCTACCTGTAAAACAATAATAAAATTAAAAAAAAAAAAAGTTACAATGCTTGAAACAGCCAAAAGCAGGAAATTTTTATTTCAACATCTTATTTAATTACTCTGTTTTTCTAACTAGATACATAGAAGGGTTCATGAGAAGTCTCTAGACACTGAGAGTATAAAGCTGCGCGGGGGAATACACTCCCATCTCACCCATGTGTTGGTTCTTTGGCACTTCTTGCAGGATGTGGTTTAAGGAAATGGACTGTTTGGTTGGCGCTGTCTCACACCAAGCAAACATGAACTGATTTGTAGACACTGGGCCAGGGCAACTTTAGTGACCTGAAATGGGAATCAGACTAGGCAAAGATCCAGAAGATGAGCAGCTATATCACAGAAGATTGTTTGGAATACAATAGGAAACTGGGCAGCCATATATAATGTTGATACAACTGAAGGAAGTGCAATTCTTCTTTGAATATATTAATAGAAGCTCTGTTTTGTGAGACAGTTGGGAAGGAGTAATTCTCTCCCTAGAAAAGCTGAAAAGTTTTAGGGTTCAATCTAGAAAAGGGAGGATTGCAGGAGACCTAGTATTAATTTTAAAACATGAAAAAGGACATTAATAAATTGAAGATAACCCATTGTTTACAGTGTTAATGAAAATACAAATAGAAATTTTACTTGTACAGAAACCAATTGGAATTGAAAATTACACAGTCTTCAATGATATACCTAAAAAGGTAACTAAAATTATGACAAGCTATGAATTAAAATAACCTATTTAGAGTTGCTGAGCAATTTTCAGCACTTGATATTATATGAAAAAGGTAACAAATAATTTGTGAGGAATTCTTTAGGTACACTTGTTTCAGTGTTAGAGCAGGCTACGGGTTGGATTACATAGTAGATATCTATCCTTACATATCAAACAATCTGTAGTTCTGTAGAATAATCTTCAGTGTTGGACTTTATATGCAATTAATCACTTCTAATGGTAACTTCAAAAAGAAGAAAAAGGAAAAGATGTGAGCTTTTCTAGTGTTTCATCAAGTATCATTTACAAAGTTCTATTTATGAATATTCCCACTGCTTCAGTTAATAATGATTTTATTATTGTTTCTTCAGTGTGTAATTTGAAAAGAGGATTAGGTAGCTGTACAGTAGTTTTCCCACTGAACAAACTCTGTATTAAATGCAGCTGATAAAACATTAAAATAGCTCAAGCATACCTTTTATTTGATGGATAGGCGTATATCCCCACTGAGAATTAACCTGAACTAAACTTTCTGATGAATTAAACAGACATTCATTTCCTGGGATGGCCATCAAGAGCTGAAACACTTTCTTCTCCTTGACTATCAAAAATCTGACTTATAAGTTATTCAACAGCTAAAGTACAATTACAGCAATACATCATTAAATGTATTTCTATTCTTCATGAAGTTTAATGGTTCAGTTCCATTTTCCTTACCCATTTCCAGGAATATTTTATTTAGAACTACTTGTAACTATAGTAGACAGACAAACTAAAACATGACTTGGAGGAACAATAAAGAGTACTTTCTGAACTATAAAACTGCAGGGAAGATTCTAGCAATTTAGCAGAACCATAATAAATTCAGTTATGAATACTAATTATTAACTTTTAGTATATAACAGAGTAGAAACCTGAATTATTCTGTTCTATTATACTGTTTTTGTAAATATTTAAAGATACTCAATTGAGAAAAAATGAGTAAACTTATACATACTGGAAGTTTGTGGAATTTGGAGTCTTCATAAAAATTTCCCACTGGGACAATAAAATATACACTAAAAATTTCACTGAAAAAGATTGGGACAGCTTTATTGGTCTTTAAGAAGAAATAGATTTGTCTGCTAAAGTTCTACAGAACTGGCACCTGTAGTTACTGATCATTAGACAGACAACACCTAATTACAAGGAATCCATAAACACAAAGCTGGTTATCTGAAATATATTTGGAAAAAAAAACCCGAAAATACTCACTTTGTAAAAAACAAAAAAAAAAAACCTAATCCACCAAACTGAAGATTTAAAACAGTTTTTAAAGTTCTTTTCAAATGCTGTCAGATTAACCTGGAACATTCCATAGTTCATCTTGCTTCAGGAGTTTCATTATAACTTATATTGACAAGGCATTTATAATATTTTCAGAGTGTAGATTGAGATTATGCCATTTATAATTTCAGAATTATCAGACAGAGAGGAAATTGTTATAACAAAAATTGATAAAATATTAAACACAAAATAATCAAGCTTTGAAAACTGAATTTGTAAGTTTTATAAAAACCATGAAATGTTGTTCTGCTGATGCACTATAATGCTGTTTAGTCAAAAAGGGCAGGAATTTTTCAAAAGGAAGAAATCTTCTCTAACTTTATTAAAGGGGCAATAAAACTTGCTATGTAGTTTTTAGCAACCTACCCATTGGGCCAAGGAATCATCCCTGTAATTCCTTCCCTTGTCATATGTCCTTCATGCTGCCATTCTACTGCTGCAGTAAGCATTTTCAGAACTGAGCAGATTTCACTCTACATGTTGTACAATGAACTTAGGGGAAGAGAAAATTGCAGGACTACATTACTGTCTTGTAACTTTCTGAGTAGCTTAAAAATATTTGGTATTTTTTTATGGATCCCCTCAGAAATTTTGTTTGCAGACTATCTCAGCATTAACGTATTAGCAGATCTGTATTTCTTATGACAGATTCAGAAACATTAAATATACACACATAGTCTTATTCTCAGAAAATTTAAAGGACTTCCTATTTAAAGGCCTTCAATAGTTTGATGTAGCCTTAATTTTTTTTCCTACTATCAGAGGGATTCAGAATTTTTGAAACTGCAAACAGCAACTTTTCCTCAGTAATGTCTGGTAAACTACTTCCTGTTTTCACTTATAGCGCTATCTGTATAATTTCTGGCAGAACAAGGAACCTATATCCTACTTCTCATGGGTTTGAACTTAGGAAGTTGCCTATCTTGCCACAGGGCAGGAAATGAGGAGTATTAATGGTGGTTTTAAGGAGTTTTGTAAGTATAGTAGAGGATGAAAAGAGAAAAGCCACTAGAGATTTTTCTCTTATGTCAGCTTTTTTTGGTTATAAAGATCAAGGAGAAAGAAGTGTTATTACTGTGCTACCAAAATACAGCTAATCTGATGAACGGAGCACCACGTGCAAAGTGGGAAATCTAGTTTGACTTTAAAGTTTGCCCTCTGGTGCCATATAACTTTGTACAAGTCATTTCCTTCTGCTAGGCTCTCCACTTCAGTTTGTAAAATCACTACAATGAACCTTTCCTTCCTCTGAAGACAGAAAAGTCATTATGGTTAAAAAGAGGTACACTTCCACAAAGCTCAGGTACTGTTTTCCTGTGTACCTTTACAGATACACATTTGTTTTCTCCAAGACCTCTTATTAGCACACATTTTTTAGCACGAAGCAACTAATCTCCCATTAATAAATTAATAAATGTACAATTAATTCTTGTGTGGAATTTATGTGGAAATAGACACAATCATATGGTTTTTCAATCCAGTTATGTCTGTCCAGCAATTTCTATAAGAACATTTGCAGTGGTATTGATATCCCCAAAGATCTGTATAACCACTAACGGTAAAACAGAGTTGCCTTACTGAGGTGACATCTATGAGGTAGTTCGTTGGTCCTGTAATGATGGCAGGTTCACTCCAGCTGACATTAATACTGTGAGGAGATGTAGCTAAAACAGTCACATTTTCTGGAGGACCGTCTGGAGCTGTAGAAAAAACTGTGTATGTGAATCACGGCCAAAGAAGTGCACAAAAAATAACCCAGGAATTTCAATGACCAGTAGAGATTTGAAAATAGCATTTTTTCAAACATTTAAGATTACACAATGCTTAAATAACTATAACTTTTTCTTTCTTTTTCTTTAATGGCACACCATGTGATTTAGAAATATATCTTTCATTGCAACCACTACAACTTCTCTACAGTACGGACTGCCTACAACTTCATCTTAAACTGAGATTATGGGGTTATTTAATTACAAGTTCTTTATAAGTATTTCACCTGACAAAAGCAAAATATGTGCAAATATTTATACAAATAGGCAAGCATAATGTATTTGTTTATGCCCAATTTCTCATTCAAAGAATGAGAAATTGTGAAAAGACATAATATTCTGCATGCTAGAAAAAATTTCCAGCAGTATTGGAAAGTACAAGTAGAAATAATTTTCTACATTTCCTTTCAATTTATTCTTACCATGTTGGGAAACTCCAGAAAACCCAAGCAAAGGAAATGGGAAGAATTGAAAGAAAGCAAGAATGATCACATTACGAAATGGGATTTCCCTAAAATTTCCATTTGTCAAAGTGATATGTGAATTAACTTAGTTATTTCTTATTCATGAATAAGAAATTAATTGAATCATAAGAACAACAGTCAGCAATTCTCAGTAAGTTCTATTATTTTTTCATAATGACCATTTAAATTTCAGGAAAATGAAATTTGGAATAGAATGACAACAGATTTGCAGATAATTACAGAACTTGGCTCCAGTGTGCCTTGTTTTTGGATCTATTACAAAAAAAAAAGACAACTGTGGTAAGTATCACTGAACAGCCTGTTATAAAACAACAACATATTTGTACATATTTCCAGAGCTTGACTTCATGGTTCCTTCTTTTCAAATCCACCACAAAAATATACATATCGGTTAACACTATATTATAAAATAATACTGAAGTGATCATACCCATGCTATTCAGAAGATGCAGTCTCTTTTCTCAAACAAGATTAGTGGATGAATATGTTGTTTGCCACCATTAGGTAAGAAGGCTAAATGAGGAAAAAAATTGGAGGGTACACAAGGCTACTTAGTTTTTCAGGAGGAACACAGGGTACGAAAAGGAAAAGAATATGGAAAGAATTATGTAGCTGTTGCAATTATGTGTTGCAACAGATTAATGAGGAAAATAATAAAATTTTGCACTATGGAGGTGAAAATTTAGCACCATCATTGGAGGATAAAACAGAAATATTTCCTATTAGGTCAGGTGCTATGATGAGTTTAGGATGTTGCATATAGGAATTAGATTCCTGTGCTGGGATTAGCAGGAATATACCAGACTTTATAGGCAGGATCAAATTCATCCATTGGAAGCAGTCCCCAAAAATACTGAGTAGCATGGAACAAGTGAATGAAGAATATAACTGAATGAACTGCAAGAGCCTGTGAGGGGTGGTAAAAGAGGAGAGTGCTCAGAGAAGGCTGGCTGTCAAGTGGGGAGCTACAACAGATGAAACAAAATACAAGGGCAAGCAAGTTCCCTGAAAAAGGGAATAAGCACAGATTTTATTTTTCAGGTAATGCATGTCAGAGTTGTTGACAAACAGTGCTTTTCAGTAGCTAAGGGAATGATAATTATTAGCTCTATTGTGAAATGAAATTCCTGAAAAACACTATAAAATTATATATATGGAGAGAGAGAGAGAGAGAGAGCTTCTTGAGCCTTAGTTTTCAAAACAACCAAGTTTCCAAAGCCAATTTTCAACTGTTTTTTATAGAACTAATGGAACATTTAGTGTCTCAATTTTTTGATATAAAAAATACTTTCAAGTATTTTTTTTCAGAAGACACTTTGCAGTTATGCATTAGACAAGGATAGTATGAAATAATTTTAAAGCATAATCTAATCTACAAATTATCAAATCTGCAGTTACTTATATGGTTAATTTCCAGATGCAGTTTATACTTGGTGTATTTTTAGATATTTACAAGAAGATTTTGATTGGGCATGCTACAGTTAAGATACTTATCCAAAGTACATCTAAGCATTAATACATGGTTTATTTTCATTATGAAAAGTAAAGTATCAGACATTAACCAAATCATACTGAAATGGAGGAATATTTTCTGAAATAACATATATAATTAGGGAGAAAACTACAAAATGAAATGTGTGTGATGTGTCTCACGTCTTACAAAAAACATCTTTTTAAAAACTGTGCTTGATGCAGGGGATAACTGCCACATTCTGATTTAGGTTTGTTTGTGAAATGAATCTAGTCAATATGAAGCCATGATATCACTACCCCCTTTCTCTTATAAATCACAGCAATTTACTCAGGAGAAATGACCTAGTCTTATTCTCTCATTCCCCCATAATCCAGCCACTTCCTCTCATAAGCACTTTTCTCCTGGTTTTCACAATAATGCATTTTCTGTAACTAATAACCATCATTTCCTGATTATCATGCTTCTATCCTTGCACAGGAATGTGGGTCTTATGGAGGTCAGGGTCATCTTTCCCATCCATCTGTGTCCTGATGCTAAGGCAGCAGTTAAGTGCGTTAGTTTGAAGATAAGTCTGGATAGCCCATCATTTAGCATAATCCTCAAAAATAAGACTGAATACTCCAGTCTTCAAACAGAAATTAATGCTTGCCAGTTTGTTTAGGATAAGCTCTTCCCCCCCAAAAAAAAAAAAATTGTGTGCTTCAGTTATTTAATTTTTAAACAACTAGATAATTTTTATATAACTTTAAATAGTTACATCTTGTATTAGTCCATAATTATTTTCCAGTGTTTAGTTTTGAGGAAATGTAACAAAGAAAAACAAGTTCTCTCAGACAAAGCTTTCCAGAAGAAAGAACACATAACAAGAATGAAATCTCAGTACTAAGCAACTGGGTATCAGCAGGGATTGGGAAAGACGGCGCTGAAAAGAGAAGCATAACCCTCTGCCCCACGTTCCTATGTCCTAGCCTTCATGGGACATTTGAACATCTGGGATTTTCCTTTGTACCTCAGTATATCCTGGCATTACAGGACTTGGCAGTTTACCAAGAAGCATTGCATTGTGTAACTGTATGAGGTCTAAAATGAGGTCAGTGATCTCACTGTCATTCATTTTCCATCTAACGCTGACCCTCCACGATTATTTTTCTCTCAGAAAACCTAAGTTCAGCCAATCTTATTCTCCTTATAAATGTAATAGTGAAACTCAGGGTAAGTGCAGGTGTGAGGGAACAAAGTTTCCATACCTATGGAAAACATCTTACCCTTTCCCTTACTGTGACACAACACTGTGATCTTCTGTGCTGGTAACTATATAAATCTAAGTTATGATGAAAATATTTATTCTTGTAGAATAGATTTGGCTCTCGGGTAATCAATCAGCTAAGTAATAATGGTGCCATCATACTACTTTATGAGACAGTAAGACAATTCCTGTGAGGGTAATCTGCAAGACAGAAGGCTTAATAGTTTATCTGTGTGATGTGAGAACTGGACTGTATTAACAATCTATAACATTTTCCACAGAGTGACTATATAACCACTCTCAGTACAGAACACTGCTGTTATTTTTTTGTTTGAAACTTGTGAGTTAAAGAATATTTAAAATAATTCCAATAGCCTTACATTTGTCTTCATAATGAACAACTGAAATAAACAGGTAAGATCCCCACCTTATTCACTGGATATTCAGAATTACTAGGTATTTCTGCTTTACCACAACAGTCAAATCCTCTGAACTTGTAAAAAATATTTAGAATTTTTTAATGCAATTTTTCTGCTGTTGAAGTTTCTTCTCTTTATATTCTGGGAAATGAGTCTAACAGGTTTCAGCTTTAATGTTGTAACCTCCTGAATATAATATGTTAATATTTTCTTTAGGCTTGAGAAAAACACAAATTTCTGAGAACCCAATGAGTTATGAAGAAAAAATCCTTTGATTACCTTTGGTAGAAGCAATGTCTTACAGAGGGACTTCTTGAATATCATGTCAAAGAGTGCCTAATTTCTGCCCTCAAAGGTGCAAACACAACTTCCATTGATTTTATGGGCGAAGTGCTCAGGGTATTTTACATAGCAGCTAAGCACCCTTAAGCCCTAACAGACCATGTATATTGGCTGTGTATCAGCAGGCTAATCCAGAGGATGCTTGGCCCTGTCTCTGAGGGAAAGGAGAGGGGGATCAACACCTGTTCTCTGTATATGCTCTGCAAGGCTGCCCAGAGTACTGAATCTATTTGGTGCATTCTGAATTTCTCTTTACTGCTACAGGCTTTGCAAAAGAAAGATGGGAACTGAGGGGTTTTCGAACAGTAATTCTAAAAACTAGTCTTTGGAAAGTATAACGTACCTAGAAACCTGCCCTTGCTGAAGATCAGCCACTGCCAGGGAGGCTCCCAGCACTGCTGAAGCACAACAGAGCTGCCAGCTGGCTACCCAGCTGTGTCATGTCACCTTCCTCTTTTTCTCTTCCTCAGCTGATTGCCATTACCCCAGGAAAAAGACCAGTGCCCAGCCATGACATCTGGAATAGTCCCCATGCTTCCTTGACTCCACAGCGGTGTGTTTTATAGGCAGCTTATCTACTGATGTGTCACCAATTTAGCTCACAGGAAATTTGTTGCTGTCTAGTTCCATCACCACAGATACAGGTCAGCAGCCCCAGCCACTTGGGCTGGAAGAACAGGTGGAAGTTTTTAACTTCTACCCCACCACTTCTAAAATGTCTAATAGAACACACAGAGGATCTACTGCTGAGGGTTACACTGTATTGGCATGGAAAGGGCTTGTGCAGTCTACTGAGATGTTTATACTTTTAATTATTATCTTCTTGCTGGGACTGGAAAGGAAACTAGTTCTCTATTAAAACCAAATTATCACTGTCCAGAGAGGAAATAATAAAAAGTATCCTAACTTTATGCACTTACATGTGTTTTCATTATCTGCTTATCTGTCCAGTTTAAATCCTTATTTTAAACTCAGCAACAATTTTTTGAAAACAAGTATTTGCACATGTCAGCAGCTGAGTTCTATCAATTTAATAGTAAGAAATCTCCCCAGAGCTGCTGTCTCAAGAGTTGCACAACTTCTGCTATCTATTTTCTGCTCCATCTGGGTTTGTTGGGGTTTTTTTCTTCTTCATTTGAAATGTTGCATTGATTTACAGGCAGAACTTCCCCACAAGAGTCACTGGACAAAGAAAGTAAGTGCACCTGAGAATGACTCTGCAGCTGATTCCAGCACTTCTCCAGCCAAAGGACTGCTTCGGTGCCTTATAATAAAAAAAGGCTGTTGTGATGTTTACTATCATGGTGTCCAAAGTCTCCTGTGGTCACATCACATGATTATAAAAGCATGGGTGGGACAAAATAAGTATCCAGACCATTGAGTAGTCCTTGGTGCATGGCTGTTTAAGTACTTGGTATCTCTATTATTATTACTTTGTAAGGGAAATGACTGAAAGAGCTGTGATTAAGTCAAGCAACTCATGGTGATTCTCAGTTGTTCTACATAAGCCACAGGCCAGATTTCAGATATTCTCCATCCTAGGATGGCTGCAAACTGGTAGGGAAGGTCATATGTCCCCATGACAACTGCCTAAATAATTTATGTTTCATGTCCCCTTCTCTCAAATATTTAGGCGTGACTTATTTATGAAAACTACCTCTTCCCTTACTTGGAAACTTAAATCCTCAGCTGAGGCATGAGAGTTGTAATATGTGTCATGGCAATCCTGTACATGTTATGTGGCTACTCTGATTAGTAAACTCTGTAGGTAGATACGGTATTGGAAAGAAATCCTAATTCCTCTGAAACTATTGCTTAAATTTTATTGCTAAGAATATACAACAGAGTTTCAGGAAAGTTTTGCATTAATGAACAAACTTTTTGTCAAAGAATTAAAAATATACTACTTTTCATTGACAAACCCCACATGTGAAATTATATTGAAGATGGCACATCAACCCAAACTAGCAAAAATTCAGACTTACCAAGTTTACATGCGTAGTATGGCTGAGGATTGAAACTGGTGTTGGGTAAGCAGTAAATATAATAGAGTATAAAAAAGGCATTAAAATATCAAGCAGTGTTAACTATGTATACTTACCGCATGATTTTTATAATATAAATATATATATCATAGGTCAAGAGTTGCAACAAATCCTTATTGACTTCATCAATATTGTAGGTCTATGAAGAAATAACTTCTACCAAGTGCTCTTGCTTATTTAGGTGAACATCACATTGTTATAGCATTATGAGACATGGCAGACATCCTTACTTACAGCCAGGAAGGGTTTGTGTTGAAATCCAAGGTGAAGAACTGCCATAACCAACATTTGTACTGGCAGCAACTGCAAATCTGTACCATCTGTATTTTTTCAGTCCATACACTGTGTCTTCTATCCAGTCATCCATGACATTTTCATATAAATACTGATGCATCTCATATTCGATACATTCCATAGCTTCCCAGTCACTGCAGTGGATGGATTGTAGCTGTGTGGTAATCTTGTAGTTTTGAAAGTAGCCAAGGATAGATTTTGGTGATCTCCAATGCAAGGTCACACTTGTTGATTGCACATTGGAAAAAACGATATCCCTGGGAGCACTAGGAACTATAGATTAAAACACTTGTAAGATACCTTAGTTTGAATGAAAAGTGATTGCAACTATCACACTTTTATCCAGTGTTGAAAAAAAAATTAATAAGCCTATCTAAAGACCAAAATTCAAATTCATATGTTTAATAACCAGTAATTCCAATGGCATCAATCACACTGTAAATATTTAGGTGGCATACATTTACTATAGCTTTTGAAATAAAGAAAAATACTTTCAGGCATGGTATGTAGGACCAGCTTTGAGAGGTGTGACATTTCTGTTGCTACTTTTGGGGCTATGCCTCAATTAAGGGAGGGAATATTAGGCATAGTTATTTTTGGCCTACCCATAGAATGTTTTACTGCTGTTCCTAACTGGTATTCTTTACCTCTCATTTAGAAATACTCATTTGTCTCCCTCACTCTCAGTAGTATATGAAATCCTCACACAACACCTCAAGGTTTCCTAAGTCTCCCATTTCACCTTCTGAATGAAAAGTAGCAATATGCACAATGTTTGTCTAGCATTACAGAAGTGCTTTACAAGAATGCTAAGAGAAAGAGCTGAGTAACAGATAAAAAAGAAATGTCCCATAAACTTTGCTTCCATTTATTTATATACAGGCTATATTCATGTCCATGAGACAGAAGCAGTGCTTATATGTACATACATGTACATGTAGACACATTTACCCTGTCAATATTGAGTCAGCAGTGTGCTCCCAGCTCTCACAGACTAGATGCAACATATGGTTTTGTGCTATATCACATAGTCATAGAGAAAACTGGTATTATCTCTAAGACTGTGTAAGATAATACTAATACTCTCTATGGCAAAAACTGTGCAGAGAAATCAGCTCAGAAATCATTGTGTGCGCTTAGCTTAAAAAAGTGCTTTAGAGTCTTTGGGGGAAGGGGTATCTCTGCTAAAAGAAAAACACATGATACATCCTCAAACTGAAACTGAAGAAGTCCCAAGGCTTACATAAAGAAGAAAAGGATTCCAGAGCAATGTTACTGGGGAAGAAAGAGAAAACACTCCTTTTTCTTTCCTTTTAACCTTATGGGAATATCTGATCTTTGCTTTTGTCTGCAACAATTTGTTTATTAAAGTCATCACAATATGATAAGCTGAAAATTCTCCACTAAATATTAGTATTTAAGAAGAAATATAAATTCTAAGTCAGACAAAGCTGTGTTGATGAAAAGGTTGAGAAATTAAAATCCCTTCAAATGAGCCCAAAGCAGGTGGAGTCTGCAGGAGAGGGATTAGGTAGAGAACCACAGGCCTTCCCCTGTTCTGCTCAGCTCTCACACACAAGTACACAACACCCACAGCATGTAACAGTCGCATAGGCTACCACCTTGCTACACACTAGCCAGACACAGAACAAGAGCAAACTATATTAAAAAAAACTTTGCTGAAGACAACGTCCATCATCATACTCTATGCTATCAAAATTAAAATTGTTTTTCTCTGTTGTTATTTGCATGAAGATAAGTACAGAACGTGGTAAAAAACTTCAAAATGTGCAATACAATTCTTGCTTGCTCATATTTGGAGATGTCATACTCAGTTCATCCACTTTCAAAAAAATTAAGCACTGCAATATTTTCATAAAAACTCTATAAACTATATTAGCTATTTCGGTAAATTAAAAGAAATGGCCAAGTTTGACTATTAGTTTATGGAAAATAAAGGCAGAGAAATGCCAAATGGTTAGTAGACAATGCCTGTATTTTTCCTCTATAAATCCTCTACTCTGTTGTAATGTAAGGTATTAATATCTGTTAAGATACTACAAAAATATGAATTCTTACAGACTCAAATATAACAATAATAAAATGTGGGATATGATGGATAAAACCATTACATTGATAAAAAAGTTATCATCCAGTCTCACTCTGAATGTGAGTTAAATGAATTTAAGGCCCAACATTATATATTCCAGGAATTTAAAAAAAAAAAAAAAATCGAGTAAAAAAATCAGAACAGGTAAAAATATAAAGAATTTAGGAAAATTCTATTCTCCTCTTTCTCACTCAGGCAGCCTTACTCTTCTTTTTGATAAGGAATATGACATCACCTTCCCAGACAAAACTCCAGGAGCTGCTGCTGTGGTAGGGACAGCCAGTATTGGCATGGCTGTAATGAAAGTGTGAAAACATGCAATGTGGAGATGGAAACAATGGGCTCTAATGCCTCCTAGCCTACCACTACTAACTTGTATCTGTTGAAAACTAACTATTGGCTTTATTCCAATACAGAAACTGGGGTTTGTCATAAAGCAGATAGTAACTGGGTTGCTTGTTGGGTGTCAGTAGGAAGGTGGAAAGAGATACCTTCACTTGCTCAAAAGTGCAGCTGGTTAAGCCCTGGCTGGCACAACTGCAGTCTCTGCACCTAAAACAAGGCAGGTTAAAGAGGCTGGTTACAGATATAGAAAGAGCAATGCACCATGGTGGCCTTTCCTTCTTAAGGAGGGTACCTTGTTCCCTTAGTTTCAACATGGATGATGACATAAAGAATAAGTGAGAGTTAACAATTTTGCAGGAAGGAAAAGACACTTGGCTTTCATAGAATGAGAAATTATATCAGGCAAAATGATGGTGGCTCTGATTTGTGGTCTCTCACACAGACTAACAAAAGTCTAATGAATCTAGCCTCCATGTGCTTTCCTTGTATTTGGAAAAGAGACAAACTCACTGAAAGTGAGGGAAAGAATGGAGGGTGGAGAAATTATTTTTCTCTTTCTATCTGTCCTTTTTCCCCACTGACTACTGAGTGAGCCAACACACATTATCTTTACAAGGCTGAAGATAATGTCTGTGATTATCCCAGTAAGTAACACTACATGAAAACCACCATTTTTAAAGATAAACTTGGAGTTACCCTGATAGCAGACAGATCAGACAAGCACTTCTTCTTTCACACAAAAGCTTTGATAGCTATTTTATGTAGTCATTTTTCCAGTTTATGAAGACCCGTATAAACAAAATATTTTGAACCCACAAAATCAAATACCAGTCAGCATAATTCACTGTAAAATTTTCTCAGCAAGTACCTAAACAGACTTTTAAAATGGAATCATAGCCTTAAATGTTTGTCGCTTTAAAATCAAGCTAATATTACTGCTTCCTTACATAGACAAATCAAACATAAATATAATCACTCATTAGAACAAATGAAAAGATATGATCTGAATCTGGAGCAGATGAAAGAAGTTTGATCCTAGGGTCACAGTGAAGAGCAGTGACACCCAGTGGCACAGTATCTCTTGAACTTGATTGTGTTCAGAGACAATTTCAAGACAGCAATGCTATTGGGTTACAGATACAAAGAGGATTACAATTACTCTAGCATGGAGAATCAGATTTCCATTCCTCAAGAATGACTAAAATTCCCCCAACTTTTTCTGTCCACAGATGGAACTGATTTGAACAAACCATTCCATGCTTCCTAGAGTAATCATGCAGCTTGTCTACATTTTCTAAACATGACTTAACTATGATGAAGTGGTCACTGGTCACACTAAAAATTATGGAAGCCAGAAATTGCATCTTTGTCAATTATTATTTCAGTTTACATTGGAACTGTATAAAGACTTATTATCTATTCTCATACACTGACAATTTGATAGGTACCAAATCGGATCTTTTTTATTAATCCAAATTTCCAGAAAGGTACACTGAAAGAAAAGGCATGAAAAAGGCTGTGATTGTGGTATTGTAAGACACCAATTGCTGAGGACTGTGCTCTGATTAGGTAGTGGGGATTCTTGCCCTAATCCCAAGTTTAAATTTCCCAAGAATCATAGATAGGATCCCTTAAGTCTCATCACATATCTCACAGTCTTTCCCTGTTGTATTATGTTGCATTTGCTATAATTCAACTATTTCTGGGAGTAGGGAGTTTTTCTAAGTCTGAAACATTTGGCGCAATGTACTCCACCTAATTTTCCATTTAATAGCTTCTAATTCAGCTTCTGAAAGCCAGCCAGGGAAGTGGCAGAGAGGCTAGCCATGAAATGCTAGTGAATTCTGTTTCTGGACTGGAAGAGGAATGAGGTATTTTCAGGTTCATCGACCATTGTTCATATGATGCCTAAATTTCAGTGAAAAGTAACTGAAGTCAGATCCATGTGGGATTTTTAGCTCCTAAAACCTGAACTCTCACTGCAGTTGACAGAAAGTTAAACACCTAAATAGAAGTTACTCGGGCAGATCTTGGCCCAGGTTACCTATGCTCGTCTGGCGGCAATGCTAATCAGCACTTCCAAAGCTGATGGACTGCTCTGAGATTAAGTTTTTATTTGAGAACCTAAATGAAAGGAAATTCTTGGTAGAAAAAGCTCTATGACAGTGCAAAGACTCAGATCAAGTTGAAATTGGCCAGTGGAACTGGTTTAAACTAATGAAAACACTTGGTAGAAAAACCTTATTCACAATGCAAAGATAACCTAAGGGCAGCAAAGGACATACACACAAATCTACTGAGAAAAGAGAGGTTAGGGCTTTCTGTGAAGGCTTTTGCGGAAAGCAACAACTACAGCTGCACGGGCTGCGAACAGAAGACGGTAATATGATATGGCATAGTTCCTAACAAAGTTAATAAAAAAAAGTCTGCCTACAGAACAGCTGCTTGTAGCTGGAGTTTGGATTAAAAGAACAGCGGCAGCCTAGAAGTCTGTTGGGTGGTATTAAGAGCATCAATAGGAGGAAAGTGAAGAACAAAGTAGAACAGACAGCAGTGGGCACACACCAAAAAGTCTTCAGAAAATAGAACTAACTGAAAAGAAAAGAAATATTCTGTATTGATTATCTTTATTAAATTTTGAAAGCTTAGTTACTCAAATGAGTTCCATGGGTTAAGCTGATAACCCTGATAATACTGAATACTAATCTAGTATAGAGTGCTAACTTCAGGGGGACTCATCACGATAAAAAGTCCTGCTTAGCATGAATAAGTACATCATTAATAGGACACAAATTATTTTGCTAACATAAAAACATAGTAAACTGTAGACCATTTTTCCCACGACTTGGGACTGACAGTATCAGACATGCTTTAAAGGAAATTGCACAGTTGAGAACATGTCTTAAAAGAGCCTCTACAGACCATGTTTCTCAGTCCTTAGCATTAGAAAACTCAGTCTCGAACTGTAGGATCTAAGTACTGAAAAAACAAATTCTGCAAATCTAGAGAGAAATGCGGTCCTTTAAACTGAAAAGAGAAATAGTGAAAAGCTATCCGTACACAAGTCTTAAATATTCAGCTTTCCTTAAACTAAAAAACTGTCTGCTTTTCAGTAAACATTGTATTTGACTTGTAAGTGCTTTTCTTGTCAGCTTTGAACATGTGCCACCACCATTTCTTATGTATAAATTCAGAGTTGACCTAGTCCCTAAAAAAACCCCAAAAAACCTTTATCCTGTACTATATGAATAATCCATTTTAATCAACCTTCTTATAAAAATAACACCAGTACAATTTCATTGGCAGCAGTCAAGTGATCACTGCATTTTTCTAGTGAAAATTTGCCATCAACATCAAACCCATTAACTTAAATTTGGACAAAAGGACTAATCAGAAAAAGTAAAAAAAAGTCCACATTACATAAAGAGAATTAAGTCTGGGAAAAAAAATCAGTCATCTTGGAAAGAAGTGTTTCAATGATTCTTATTCCTAATTCACTTTGCAATTATTGGATGATTTGACTGTAATGTGATTTGGAAATGTGAACTTGCAGCATGGATTGAACATGTGAAACACACAGCTCTTATCTGCATTAGTGACAAGGGACACTGAAGCTCTGCCATTTCCAATACAGTGGCTCTGCAGCAGGCTGATTCCTCAGAATAACCAGGCCAACACACTGCACTGCACATATTGCTTGCAGCACTAAGAACCACTTGAGGGTATGGGTTTAAATATTCTTCCAGTACATTATGGTCATCTGTTGTTTTCTTCACTAGTTAATGAGGAAAAGCATGTAACTCCATCTCAAACTGTCATGAACTGCCATATCCTAAGAAACGGATTTATGATGAAGGAAACAGCATGTCCTCGGATGTGAAGAAGTCTTTAAACCCTTGCTATGTTTTGTGCTTCTTGATAAAAAGCCTCACATTTTCCAATGGGCACCTCTGTACTCGAGATAAAAATCCAGAATCTTCAGAAATGTTCCTTGTGCAGAGAATAAAGACATGCTGCACACATATAAGAAAAGATGATAATTTGCCACCTCCACACCAAAAGACCTGAGAATCTTTCCTGTCACCAATTCCTTTAGGCACTACTCTTTTTTATTCACAAAGCATAATTCTGTGAATAGCTACAAGTTAGTAATGGCCAGGAAAATGAAGCCCAGATTAAATTTAAAAATGCTTCTTGGACATATTTCTAGCCATTTTTCTTTTAACTATAAGATACAACTGAATATCTGTTTAGCAGAAAACAAATGGTAAGGACTGTCACCAGAGTACAATGGGTGCCTCAACCTCTTCTAAGATTCTGTAGGGGGAGAAGTGGGGGAATTACTCTGTGTGTCTTAATACTGCAATCAATATGATTAATATCCTCAGAAAACAATGAAAAGTCTATAAAGAAAAATCTAAATTAAAATGTAAAGCAGAAGCAGTTTTCTTTTTATTATTCATGCTTTGAATACGCCCAAGTGGCTTTTTAATTGTTCTATTTTTATTGTCAAATGAATGACTGTTACACTTGTCCCAGACTTGTGAGTTAACTCAATATTCACAGATTTTTTGTGCCTTTTCGAGCTTTTCTGCTATTTTATGGCTCTCTCTCCCTTCTATGAATTCACTCAACCTTAATGAAATTTTATTTTAGTATGTGCATTATCTTGAAAATAATACAAGAATAGCTATTCGATCATAAAATCTTAACTCATTTATGCATGTGTATGTATACTATATTATCTTTCATATCCTTTATAATGTATTTAATCACAAACTAATACTACCACTACAAAGCTGACAGCTTTTATAACATACTGCAGCCTGGCAGAGGTGGTTTACCATGACAATGGAGCTAGATTAGACACAAAACACTACTAATCTCCTCATAAATTTAAGCTTCATGATTCATGTTTAATTGTACCCAGATACGAACAAATTTACCTCAAAAAAACACAAATAATCTTGCCAAGAATTTAAAGGTCAAATGCTATGCAGAGCGACACTGAGCCAAATTCGATTTCACTTTATGTCAGAAATAAATGCATTGTCAGTGACTCAGTGCTGGCTACATATTCTGTGACTAATCTTAGACCACCATAAATAAGAAGCTGACAACAGCTATAAAACTGTTTCCATTCCCATCCATGAATCTCCGATTCCTAGTATCCAGTCACTACAAAACAATTCACACAAACACACAGCTAAGGAAATGTCCTAATAATAACTAGTTTGTTGTAAATATGACTAAGCAACAACGAAGCAAGAAGGGGTCTGTGCAGTGTATGTGGCAAAAAGTATGTGTTGCAGTATAAATCCTTCACTTAGGAAAACTAACTAAGGTGATAAGGAAAAGAAAACAAATGTTACTAAATAAAGACTGTTTTGGTTTTTTCCCCTGCTAGCACAACTCTTTATAACATGGACCACAGGACACTGCCAGTCTCTCCCTCAAGCCCAGGCTTAATCCACAGCTTTCTCAGTCTTTCCTCAAGGACTAATTAATAGCCAATCCCGAATTTCTCAGAGATCCTGACAAATAACTGTCTCAGGTGTCAGGCTCCTTTAAAACTACTAGAAGCCTCTCCCCCATCCTGCAAGATGTGAAGCACCTGGGAAGCCTCCTGTTCCCCTCTGTTACCAGAGGGTAACATGCCTTCTGTAGCACTATCTCCAAGTCTGAACTCCATCCCCAGGTTCAGTCTTGCTCTAGCTCTGAGGCTTGACTGTTCAACAGCCACGACGTAAATGAAAGCGTTGAGAGTTCCGACTGCATCTGAGAAGTGTCTGGAAATGCAGGAGCACATGCATCCACATCCAGCACAGCAGCTACACTCACTAGATTATTTCCAGCCAACACTGTAAGATGTTGTGTAAGAGTATGTTCATGTCTAATACTTAGACAATGCCTTTGCTTTTTCAAGCATGGATTTTTAGCCCTGCTGATGAACAGAAGTTTCTGAGCAAACAAGATGACAGACGACCCAGGCAGAAGTCTTAAATTGCCAAGGTTCTGGACAGAAGGGACCATCAGGGATCACAAACTGGCAGCATTTGTAGGGGAGCTATTGATGAGGAAGCTAATTTAGACACAAAGTTTTCATCGGAAATGTGTATGAATGTGCAACATCATAGTTCAAATAAAGGATGTGGCCAGGCTTTAGTGGGATACACTGTATCAGGAGGAGGGGCAGTCAAAGTCCAATCCTGGCTATGTTCACACTGTTGGCCAAAATATGCCAGCAAGGGGCTGCCCTGCTTGTCCTCATTTGGAGCTCATCCATTTGATCTGGAACCAAAGCAGTGATAGTTCAGCTGACAACACAGACATGGTCTAGATTCATTCAGACATGCACATCCAGAAGTCTAATTTTAAGAACTGTGGAAAACAAAGCTCATAATGGGACACCAAGGCTTTGTGGACAAGAGGGATCCAATGGAGGTGTATGCCACTCAGGAAGATAGAAACAGGAAGTCTAAGAGTAAGTCTGATCTCCAAGTTCAATGTCTGACTCAAGTCTGCATAGCAGAGCTGCTCCCCTCCACTTGTCATCCTGAACCGAAGCCTCCTTGCTGACACAGATTCTTGTGTTTATGATTTGACAGATCTGAGATAACTCACTCTTTCAGTTCAAGTATATATGAGAATGAATGCTACAACTCATTTTTTAAGTTATTCAGTACCTTAGTAATTAAAGTAGTACAAAAGCTAGGTTTGGTTTCTAAGCCTCGTGGGGTACCAGTTGTGCTCCTCCATCCCAACCCTGTGTTTCCTTATTATCCTGCTGTTCTGAACTACAGACCTGCCCAATTCCATTGCATACATTGATGTCACTTAAGAGGACACAAAAATACAGCTAAATGCAGTAATCGCTCTTGTAATTCAGTAGAAAAGTGAAATCTTTTCTGGATCTTTGTGCTGAACATATTTTTTTATTTTTATATTAAACTATCACCAAAAAGAAAAAAAACCCAAGACATACTCCCAGGAGCAGAAATCATCCCTGATTGGAGAACAGCACTGGAACAGGACTGAAACAGGCCTTTGCTTCCTGGATTGAGATTTGAGCTCCTCTCCGCTTTCAGTTTAGAAGATGGGTACATAACTATTCACACAGAACTAACAGTGTATTTTGCACAGAATATCATCTCCAGGTTTCACATGTCAAGTGAAAGCAGTCAAGATTAGGTGAAGTGTGAAGTGTTTGTGTTGAGAGATAAAGGAGGACAGACTGGGTAACAATTTTTCACTTCAATGCCAGAAAACCTGTCTACATTTTTCTTTGGATTTAGCTCACAATTCTCTTTCTTGTTTGAAAAAATCCTATCCATCAAAAGTCATGACAAAGTCTGCTTGTAGAAGCTAAATTCCTCTCAAGTACATGAATTCCAAACAGCTTTATTGTCAATGAATTCATGCCCCTGTCAGCCAGTAAAATCAAAACAACAAAAATTTTGCTCCCAAAAAACTTTTCATACTTACAGTCTCAAATATGCTAAATACACTAGGAACAAGGCAGATATAGAACAAAAAATAATAGGTGATCATAAATTAATAAAACAACTCTTCAAACTCACACAGAAAAAGGTGTTCTCTCTGTGCTTTTTAAAACGGTAATTAATTCTCATCATTATCTTCTAAAACAGGAGAAAGAGGAATCCCTGTTTCTTTTCATTCACTATTAGCAAGAAATTTAAACAAGAAAGTGATTTAACTGCCTGTATTGAAGGAGTTTATTAATGACTGCTTGTTTCATAGTCATAATTTAAATTAAACAAAAAAATTAGCTTGAATAATTAGTTACCTTTTTCTGGAAGGGTACTGGCATTGCATATCTGTTCTTCACCATCACCAGCAGATGTTGCAGCTTTTATTTTAATTTGATAAGTAATATTGGAAAGAAGATTTCTAAAAGTATGCAGTGTATCATAAGACGAAAAATTTGTAGAATTTCCTTCAACTGTTATGATGTAATGTGTAATTACACCGTTGGATGAAGCAGGAGGGTCCCACTGCACTTGGATCGATTGCCAACTCATCGCAATACAATGAAGGTTCTGTACAGCATCTGGCACTTAAAGGATACACATGCACCAAAGATTAACATTCACACAATTTAAATGGTAATCACAGAACAACAGCATTAGAGAAGCACACCCAATGTTCATAGCAAAGGTCAAACACTGCATTGTCAGACAAATAAAAAAACCAAACACATTGAAAGAACAAAAAGATGTCTTTGTCTTCATTAGATTGTTCATTTCCAGCTACCATGAATGTGACTGATGCTAGTATTTGAAACAGATTCTGGCTTTTTCCTAGTTGTATGCTTCAGTTTTGTTTTCCCAACAAAACTTTTTGCTAGTATTTTCCCCATGTTCTTTTAAACAAAGTGTACTATAACATACACAATACACATACTCCATATCCATAGCAGCAACATCAATAGCAGAAGTTCCTTTTTTATCTGTTTCATTGTTTGTTAGCCTTACTTCTTTCAGACATTTTACCACACTTCTCTATCCTTCCAGCAGAAGGTTTCTGAGCTGTCATATCAGTGCTTTTAACTTACTGTTCCCCATCTATTTGCTGGTTGCAGCAGAAGAAAGTTTTTTTTTAATGCTCATATAAAATTAATGAAAGACAGAAAATATTATAATCATGTTGAAAACAGAGCAATTATTTATGAAGAATTGGTTAAAGAGTAGTGAAGAAAGTACCACAAGCATGGAATGTCAGTGATGAAATGAAACAACTCACGGATGACTGTGACTCTTGAGCAGGACCACCTTCAGCTGCAGGGGTCCAATAGCCAGGCTGAACCACCTTAGTGATGGTCCAGTTTCTGATGGCATTGTAGCTCTTGGGTACAATAAAGAGCATTTTCCCCCAGAACCTCTGTTTTACCAGTTCTGGAAATAATCTCTCACTGGAAACATGATCTCAGCAAACCTGTAGTCATCATATGGGATCTTCTGATACTTTGTCTGCTCCCTTTGCTAACAGTATATGGGAGACCCTAGCCCATGGTAGCCCCCTGGCGCTGACAGCCCTTACAGCGCCTGGGGGTTGCTCTGACCTGGCAAAGGAGATACAGTTTTGTGCAACAGCCAGTTTCCCAAACCCACAGACTCTCTTTAGTGAATGTTAAGTATTTCACTTGCAGTGGCTAGCTGTATTCATGAAATAAATGATTTTTTAAAAACGTTAAAAATTTCTAGTTGTCTAATACAATTTCCAGTTCATTTGCCAATCATTTGTCCATCTGCTTTTGATACTGCTAACATTTCAGTTCTTTTCACAGGGATCTGAATTACTGCTTTGATCTGCAAAAGACTGATACCTATCTAATTTTCCTCCCTTTATCTGTGTTGCTATTAAAAGATTTATAGTAGCCATATAAGCCTCTCATTTCAGATGAGGACATTTTTAATTCTACACTTCCGACATCAAACTTCAAACCCAGTCTACAACAGGAATGTGAATCGGTGCTACACAGCAAAAGACGATGAGATAGTGTTAGGTTATGTTTTCTTTGGAAAGAAGAGGAAGACTTTTGTTCAGCCATACAAGGAAAGTAAATATAAATAAATACAAAAAGAACTGAAGCTTAGAAAAAGTCGTGTCTAACCTGATTCCATCGTTGTAAATTCGACAGCATTACTGAACTGATTGCCATTTCCAAGCTTGGTAAAAGCAGAGACACTGATAAAATAGGGACTGAATGGTTCTAATCCAACAAGGTTCGCCTCATGGTTTGAACCTGAAATGTTCTTAAGGAAGGAAAAATTATTACTACACAATTACCCTCTAGAAACATTGTGGGCTTCACCTTGAATCTTCTGAAATGAACAGAAGATTTACAGCCATAGTTTTGCCTCTTCCACTCTGAGTTGCTTTCAATCAAATACTGAAAACTCTTTCCAGCTTAACATCAACCCCTCTCACCTTCTACTTCCTTACTACACCCCTCTTCAGTGGAAGAGGTCATGGGTCAGAGCTTCTAATTTATTTTACTTTACCTGAACTAGATACATAGATTGTTGAAGAGGTTTTTTTATTAAAAAAAAAACAAAGAAAACCCCACAGCAACAACAAAACAAAAACCAAACCAAAACAACAAAAACAACAACACAAAACAACAACAACAACAAAAGAACCCAAACAAACCCAACAAAAAAAGAACAAAACCAAAAAAAACCAAAAAACTCCACTGCTCAGTTCCTGGGACCCATTTTTCCCAGACCATGCAAGGATATTTGTTCAGATGTTGAGAGGACTTATAACAGCAGGGAAAGAGCTGAATTTCAGCAAGAAAATCTGGTTAACATCTTGTGGGATCCAAGTTATCAAAGAATTATGGTGCCTAAATACAGTATTGCTATATAAATGTCTTTCTCTGTCTTGCTGCCACAACCTAAATCTAATTTCTTGCCCATAAAACATGAAGAAATGTAGGGCATGGCAGATGTATTTAAATGCCTCAGCCAGTTTCTGTATTCTAATTTAGTTTGAGACTGCCTCCGATGGACTGATTTCTGGTGGTCTCTATGTATACACAAAGAAGGTGTTTCCAAAGGTAGTGGTCTGTAGAATCTACAGTTCCCCTCTCATATGTGCATTGTGACCTTTCAGGTGTTATGGAAGAAACTGGGATGAAGCCTGCACTTCGTTCCACAATGGGGAATAACAGCAGACCTCATAGGGACAGCTCAACAGGCCACCCCATGGGGACTGATTTCCACAGTGCATACACTTAGTGCCACATGCACCTTCCTTGCAACCTACGTCTCTGCAATAACAACTGCACTGCTCAGGGAGCTGGAGTAAGTCAGACATGTACCTTACACTCCGTGTCTTACACTCATGTCTCACTGCAGCAATGTCTTTTCCCTGCAGCTTTTACAAGCATTTCAGGTTAAGAGGACTCACTATATAGTTTCTAAGCTTGAGATGCAATCCTGCCCTGAGCTTGCTGCATTTGCAGTTCATGGAGCATTTCTTGAGGCCACCCAAGCAATCAGATTTAAGTCTTGATCAAATTTCTTATACCATAAAATTATAGATTCATAGAATGGTTTGGGTTGGAAGGAACCCTAAAGGTCATCCGGTTCCAACCCCTATACTGTCAGCATGGAACATTCCAAAAGACCAGGTCACTCACAGCTCCCTCCAGTCTGGCCCTGAACATTTGTATAGCATCTATTTCAGTTACAATTTACTCAGTTATTCTGCAAAATCTTTTTAAAAAATGCGGAAGCCTGAACAGTGTGTACTATTTTTTTAAGATGACTAGGAATTAGTCTTTTGAATCTTGAAAGTCCATAGATACTAAATAGCTAAACAAAGGTAGCCACAAAGCAAGTAACTTCTGTCATTTTCTAACATCAAGCTTACAGTGAAATATGAATTAAAATTAATAAATCTCACCATTTATGATAGTTTAGAAGCTCAAAGCAAGTTAAAATCTAACAATTTTTTTCTGTAAAATTTCAAAAATTGAATGACAGCTATAGTGAGAAGTAAACTGTCGTAGGTCATAGCAAATAGAAATTTACAGGAGCTTCATAATTCTAGGAGCAAAAGAGACATTTAAAGAATTTGCCACATATTTTTTCCTTCAGCATGAAAAAATATTCTTAAAAACTATACACTCAATTATAAACATACCCAAAAAAAGAGTTTTCCGGTGTTGTTTTGATAAATCTTAAAATTATATCTCATAATAACTCCATTTGGCTGGGGACTTGGATCCCATTTTAGCCACACAGAATCTGCAGTGTAGTTGATAATGGTCAAATTCTGGGGTGGAGCTAATGGCACTGTAAAAGACAGGTGCAATTGAGTTCCAAATCACAAATAATCTAGGCAAAACAAAACACTCTGGACAGGCAGGAGAACATAGGTACTTTTTTTAACATTTGTATCTGAACTCAAGCTTACAGTATTTCATTGCTATTTCAATTTTTTTCCTTCTCTTTGCCATGAAACAAATTCCATTAATTCGGAATACATGTTTAGTGAGCAAGGGATCTTCTTGGAGATCTAATAAATCTGTTAATCTCTTAAACATCCCTACTGTCAGAACCAAGACATTTAACAAAAGTCATATTACATGTATAACTGGAAAGAGATATACTTTACTTCCTACACCACATATAGAACACAACGTGTGATATCTTCAAGAGATACGTAATTTACTATGCAGGGGAGAGGAGGTCCACGTAAAGGAGAACTGTGTGAATGTGTCAGAAATATTTCCACGTTTTATCATTTTTCCATTACATGGGGGGATGAAGAGAACGGTACTGTTGCTTGCTTCAAAATCCCTGACACTTTGCAAACCATAACACTTTCCAAAGGCAAAAGATATTTCTTCATGGAGTTATTTTTATAATCCTATGCAGAATGTGACCTCCTCTTGCACACTGTGGCAGGAGAAGGAGCACTCAGAAAACACTTCCCTTGCAGTGTTTTCTTCTTCTGAAAGCTCTTCACTCACAGACCAATGGAAAATTAACCCTTCATTTCAACAGGTCTGATGTTTACATCTACATGATGCACTAACATAAGGCTGATATTTTAAAGTTAGTTATGATTGAATTTGCTCACCTGACTCATCTGTGTAAAACTGAAGCACAGAAGATGGACCAGGTCCTTTTATTGTTCTTGCAGCTGCATAAATGCTGTACAGTGTGAATGGCAGAAGGTCTTCCAAGATGATAAAATTATTGCTGGTAGAGAATGAGTTATTCCTTTCTGGCCCAAATAAATCTAAATCGTAACGTATTATAATACCATTTGGCTTAACAGGAGGGTCCCATGAAAGCATAACTGAGGTAGTTGAGAGATTTGAAAATGTTTTGATTACAGGTGCTGATTCTGGGACTATAGGAAGAAATAAGAAAGAGAAAAACAAGGATAATCTCAGAAAAATATGAGTTACAATGAAAACTTCTACTTCATGGTCTCAAAACAGAAACGTGTAGCAGTTGTTTGTGTCACTGTACAACAAAAATGCTTTATGTAACACAAGAAAAATAAACACAATTTTTTTTCTTTAAGAGAGCTATTTGGGTTTTTTCCCTACATTTTCTTAGTAATTAATAAAATATCTTAAACTTACCATCTTCATCAGTTCTTATATGCAGACTTAGAGCATGTTGTTCTGAAGATCCTTTATCAGTGGCTGGTGTGATTTTCAAAATATAATCAGTATATTTCTCCAGATCATCAAAAATTATGCTTGTGTTGTAAGTAAGAAAAGACAGTATCTTACTGGTTCCCAGTTGCATTAAACTTAGAGAAACATGAAAGAAGACTAAACCATTTGGCTGGGATGGTGGAAGCCAGCTTACATTTACAGAAGATGAGGAAATGTTTTGATAGACCAGATTTTCAACAAAACCTTCTGGGACTATGAGAGATAATAAGCAAAAAATTAAATTCATGGATTACAATAATAAAACATCTAAATTCAAACCAGAAATAACTGTTCAAAACATAAAATGTCAATTGTAATATTTTTTACAACTTGCAAAAATAATTTGTTTCAATATCAAGAGCAAATTAATTGAAGGCGTAGATGAATAATAATCTCTGATAAATTTGTTTAAGAGAAGAGTCTTAATGACAGCTTAAGACAGTAATTTTATTGCTTGTATCCACAGAGGCTTCTGAGCTTCGTTCTTAGTATTACAAAATAAAGACTCAGTTCAAAATCCCTTCCTTGCCAAGATAACTAATGCAGCATTGAAAACCACACTTAATATTTTTTTACTTTGCCATCCTAACAGTAGAATAATTTTTATATTAGAGAATATTTAATTAATATAAGCACTGATATACTATGAGCACTAAAAAAGTTATTAACTTACTGTCCTGATCTGTATACACATCTATTTTTTCACTGGTTTTGTTTCCATCTCCAAATGCTGTGCTTGCAGTTAACCATAAAATATAATGGCTGTATTTTGCCAAGTCATCCAGCACCACAAATGGGGACATACTGATGTTGCTGTCATTACCGTAACTTGAGAAATTCTAAAAGGAAAAAAATAAGTTACCACTTAAAAAGTTTTTTATTCATTGATTTCTCTTTCTAGTTCCCCATTTAGCCATCACCACCACCACCAGCAGCAGATATGATTCACCATAGTATTCAGAAGACATAAACCTATACTTTGACTTCTAATAAGTATTGATTTTTGCTGAAATACTCGATTGTGTGATGTCTATTGTTGCTCCTTGTATTACAGAGTACATAATTTGCTCCTCCTGTTGATTGTAGTTGTTGAATGCCAATTCAGAGACTAAAACTGTAATATTGCAGTGTGTTTATCCATATTTCATCAAGAAAATGACCAAAAAAAAGCAACATGTGCTAACTGCTCATAGATTACATGAATCACGCATGCCTTGGCTGTGATCATTATTACATTTGGGTAGGTTAAGATACAGGAAACAGGATCAAATTCTAAGGTATTTAATTAAACTTTCTGATATTTAAGCATGATATGAGAGAAAATACCATCTGGTCCAGCAGAAGCATCCTAATACCTTCCTGTTGTTATTATTTAGATATTATTGTTAGCAATAATTAGTAATTTATAAAAACATCTAATAACTGAATTTTTCTTTAATAAGTCCTTAAATAATTACCTGAGTTTTCAAGGTAAAAATGTCATAGTTTTATTATATGTCATATCAAGTTTTGATTCTAGATTTAAAGGGAATTTATTGGTATGAACAGCTGAAAATTCAACTCTTAGTTTAAAAAGCATACCTTTACAATATAGCCAGCTGTCTGGCAGTTAAGGACTCAGTGAACTAACATGAATATTATTAACAGGGTTTTGGTGGGTCAACAAAAACTATTTTAAGAGGAAGCCAAGGAGTGGAGATTATCTCAAACTTTTGATATGACAAAATATTAGGGAAAAAAAGGAGCACATAATTAAGAGTAACAGTGAGCAGGAAGAACTGTGTGGGTACGAACTGAGAAAAGATGAAACTTGTACTAATTGTACCCTGGGGATAGAACACTATAGGAAGTTTTACAATTAACTGTGGCTGCAGATGAAAGCAAGCAGCTTAGGATCTTTGGCTACAGCTGAAGAAATTCTTCCTTCTGTCCCTTTCTTCATCTACACATGAAAGAAGTTTTGACATAGCAAAGTATCAGATTATTAAAAGCAGATAAGTGTAAGCAATACACACAAGCCATGAAAGAGTCAGCAGAAAGTAGTATCTTCTTCACCTCAGGAAGTGGCAGATATTTCCAGTGGCATAAAGCTGTAATTAGTTGAATACAGAAAACACAGTGATGCTCTTTTTCACTGTTAACCTTTTTCCCCTGTTCTGTTTTCTTCTTTAGGTCCATTGTATTGCAGTCTTGTTTTGAGTCAGAGGATCACATACTTGACTCTGGCAATCAGGTGAGAGTGGTGACACTGTGGGGGCTAATCCAAATCATCCTTCAAGGAGCGTAATATTCAGTGTTCCAGTATAAACCTAAGTGAAGTTATTTCCTTTTGTGTGCTGTACCATTCTGAGACCATCTTTTAAAAAACTGACAGTGTATTTCAGGGATGTTACCCTTTTTATCCCTATTTTGGTCATACTGGTGAAAGAAAATGGTTGATTGTTAAGTTAATATAGAACATTGTTTGCATCCCTTGTCTGCATCCCAAGGGTAGACCAAGTTGAATTTCACTCCAAACTGTATCCAGTCATATTCACTTTGATTGGCTTGAGGTAGAGGTTGGACGATTTGGGGTCTGATGTTCAGTCACTAGAAGGATCATAAACTTTTTTTCAGTACTTAGCTCCTGGTTACCCTGTATGGTTTGTCAGAGCAGGACAGTTTTCATCTGTACTGAAATTCCTACACTGGGGAACTTGATTGAAGCATACATTTATATTTGTAATTAGCACTTTTCCCACTCTCTTGCTAATCAAAACACAAGTATATAGAGATAGAATAAAAGAGCTTCTTCAAGTCAATGATATCTTTCATAGATTGATATTTAGCAATGAGACAATTACTTGCATAGAGTCTTTGACTTATTTCCTGAGTAAGACTGAGAATGTGGGCAGTATGATTGCTTTAAGCACCAGGCAAGGCATTGTGGAGCAAAGCTTGCAAAGCTGCTATTGCAAACAGTGAAAGCTTGAACTGTAGGAACCCAGCAATGTCACAGAGAAGTGATGGGAAGAAGAGGTACAGTGTCCTGTCATCTGTGATGGAAGTATTCTTTGTCAGCATACGTGTTACATCTTTACTGCACTGGGACAGGGTAGATATACCAAGAAGTAGCATTTTCCCTAGACCTATGACAGCAGAAGATGAAAGATAAAGCTTAACTGGAACCTAGCCTAATGCAGGTGATGCATTCTTCTAGCTGGCTACCAGTCATTCCTCCCTCTCGGACACATTTTCTTTCACAACTGTCAGCAACCCCATAGAAACATGCCACTCATCTACCATAATCTTTAAATCTAATCCCCATCACTAAATATTTCCTTCTGCTATTCTCGTTCCGAATCTTAGGTCTGAGCATCCCAGGCCTTCTGACTGGACAGCTGCAGTGTTATTTTTCATGTAGACCTGTAAAGCAAAGAAACTATACATTATTTTTCTGAGCTATGAGGGTACATAAATTTTCCCTTTTTGAAGGAAAAGTCAAGTTTCTATACCATGTCAAGGAGTAAACTGTATCTTTTATCTCAGGTCTTTTTTACTTTTGGGTATTTTTTTCCCTGAACAAATTGCTTCACTCTGCAGCTACTAACTTCCTAGCTTTAACATATTAATAGTCAGTGGTTTATATTAATTAGGTTTTAATATGCCAAAGAAGTTTGAGAGTGTGTGAGAAGTGAGAAACTGAGACAACAAAATAGCACCAGTTTTAGTATGACTTTTGTATGTACTTCAGATTATGACAGCATGGGGAGATGTTAATTTGTTTGATATTCTTCAGCAAGAGTGTTTTTTCAGGCATCTAAAAGATATGGTTTAAGACTTGGACCTCTGGCATTATATCCTGACAAAGAAGCAGAGGAGAGACTGATAGGGAATGGCTGCCAACAACGTGAAAATGTGAAACATGAAAAGATCACCTACTTTTTCAATTCTCCTGTATACTTTCTCAAACTAAAAATGCAGTTTGGATAAACATAAGCAGAATGGTGACCTTGATGCAGAGTATTTCAGCCAAGGATTCTTTCTTTCCAAATGTGTGCAACACAAAACTTAACAACAGATTCTGCAATTACATGGTTATACTTTTAAGTTACAGATAGTTGTAAGCTATATGTATGCATACTCATGCAGCTTACAACTGTGTGTGTATGCCATATATATATATAATCACATATCAGGCTGACTTTCACACATGCATTTCTCTGCTGTAAAAAGAGTAATATAAAATATCTGACAGAAATGATTTGGCTTTTTTCACCTGTTTAAAATATGTCTTGCATCCACAGGAATGCCAAGGTACAGAACAGGACCGCAGAGCAGATATGGTAGTTGTCATGCTAAACAGTGAGCAGACAGGATGTGAAGGGCAGAAGGAGTTAAAGGGAGAAGAAATATTAAGATTTGATCATGAGTCGAGAGATTAATGCTCATATCCCATGGGCAGTAAGAGACAGATGCAACAGCAGCTGAAACCTATCTTCTGATGGCAGAGAGATGGGATAAAAATCAAAGTCAAAAGGATGACAATGGTAGTTTCCACACACAGAAGTAGAACTACTGTCAGCACTTTACTGCTATCCACCACATTATGTGCCAAAGCAGCCTTAACTTCCACTTGTGCCACCATTCTTTCCCTGCCTAACTACACATAATAATAAAACTGGACCCTCACCTTGTTGGGCCAATGCTACAGTGCTCCATCTTCCCTATTTTCATCCTTTATTTCCAGAGTTCTGGGCACATCCCAGGGGATTTTATCTCTCTCTCTCAGTGTATCAGCTTCACCTTACTCATTCATCTCAGAGTTGCACCTTCCTAAAGGCAAGAACAGTCCAGGTCCATAGTCCTCCTCTAAAATTGCTTGAGATGTCCTTCATAGGATGGGCTAGTTCAGGTAACGCACTGATGTAAAGGTTTGTCCAGAGATGTGTTAAGAAAAATGTTGTTGCTATAGCAGAGTGTGCCAACAGAGTCTATGTTCTGAACTGTAGCCCTGATTTTTCTCTCATCAGAATGTGAATTCAAAGCACTGTCCTGCCTGCACCTGAAACTATGCAGAGCCCGGCAACCACAAACCTTCAAACCTTCACAGACATCAGAGAAGTGCATACACTGAAGTATGTCAGCAATCATTCACTCACAGGTATTTTTAACATTTGTGAATATTTTTTCTAATTCTCCTCAAACACATGTATACCTCACCCTAGACATATCTTGAGCATAAAGTTATACAGTCATTTTTCATGCATAATTTTCTTAATGAATTTATATTTCTTATTTTTCTTCCATATGTGTAAAGCATGTAACCAAAAACCTGGAAAGGAAGCTTTTTTTCTTATTATATTTCTGTACCATAGGATATTAATAGAAAGGAGAACAGAAAGACTGTATATACAATTAATAAGTACAGTGCATAATTAAGGATGAAAGCAGCTACAGCAAAAAAACCTACATGAAAATGTATCACCAAAACTTTATTTACAAGATTTGTCTTTTAAGCTTTAACTTCAGAAAATCAATATCTTTGCCTCAATATCCTAAAAAGTAAGTTACATCTGAGACTAAAAAAAAAAGAAATAAAAATGGATTTCCTACTTCCAAATTACCTTCATATTTTCAATACTGTACAAACATGTATTAAAAAATAAAACCAGAAACAGAAATTTATTCACATTGATAGATTAGACTGAAATAAACACTCTTGAAGGTGTGCCATGAATGTAGTGAGTCTTGAGTCTATCCATTACATATGTTGAGTGTATATATATGTTACGTGTATGCATGCATATATACACTCATGTACATATAAACTTTGCATAATGGAACATTACACAAAATCTATTGGCTTTAATGCTTAATGATATGAATGCTCAGTGAGATGCACAATGTAACATAAATCATTACAAGATATGCTTCTGTCTTTATACATTGAAAAGCTACAGCATGATAAAGGAGATATGAAAAATCAATGCATTGATAACTACAAAACTGATTTAATCTTTAAGTAATTATTAAAATATTTTATTGACTTCTACAAAAGAATGTAAAAATAAGCTTACCTGTATGAATATTCCTGAATTGTTTTTGAAATAAACTGAGTAGTACAGTATATTTCCATTAGGCTTTTGAGGAGGAGACCAGAATAGCATTATTGATGTGGAAGTAAGATTTCTGTATGTAACATCTTTCGGTGGATCACTCGGTGCTGGAAAAATACTAAGTTTTAGCATACCTAAGCTTTTGTACCTCAAGGTTTTGTACATTTTAGTGCCCAAGGAACATCTGCTATCTCAAATTAAATGTATTTCTGATTACGGTATAAAAACTGCCTCTCAAAATAATTAAATAAAACAGTATATGTAAATGAATTTTTAAAACACTTTTTCAAACATATTTGTATTTAGCTGCATTTGCAAACAGCGAGTGTTTTCTTATAAAATTTGTCCTTTACTTACTGCTTTGTACACAGAGAAAATATAATTTGCAGACATGTAAGCTGACTGAGTTAGGTCTCTAAACTCCAAATATAGTAAGTAGGGAAAAAAAGGATTTGTTTCATAAAATCTAAATTAAAAGCCTTTTCCTCTCTGATTATAAACAGAATTTAGGCTCCCAACTCATGTAGATAAACCAGATACTTAAGCTTGGACAGTATGATAATTTCTCTTTTTTGTCTTTTCTCAGCCTATTAAATGTGCAGGAAGACTTCTGTAAGCCTTCTTCAATTAGTCTCTCCTCCTATTTTTTAAAGAATAGAAGCATATGGTTCTTCTCATAAACACAGTGATGTAGGAGAGTTCAACTCAATTCCTCAAGTCAGTTTAAAAGAATTTGAATCTGTATTTCTCACCATCCAAAAAAGTTCTCTACCGAACATGCAATAGATGTACTGACCTCTGTAACTTATCTCTGTGGCTTTGTGCTGCTCTAGTTTGTGTAAAATACTAAAATATTAATTGGAGGGGGAGCCCCAGGACCAGTTCCTAATAGTCTGTCCATATGAAGTCAATGCATATTTCCATACCAGCTTCAAAAGCGAGGTCTGTGAATACCTCAAACCTGATAATTTAGAGAGACTTTGGAGAGATGGTTCAGGTAGATGCTAATCCTGCCAGTGGTTGTGTGTCAGAGAATTGGTTTATCTGCGCAGGGTGATTTTGAAGTATGCCTGCATAGTGTCTATTTTGGAACAGATCATAGCAATATGATTGAAAGCCAGAAACAATAATTAAACTGAATGAATTTCAAAGTACAGTATATTGTATGATCATATAAAAGTCACCTACCATATTGGGAGTTTGAAATAATTAAAATAGAATAACCAAATCAGTGTACTTGTAAAGATTAAATTTTCAAATTAAAAACATTTCAGACTCGAGAGGGATAATCTTAGGAGTATTTTTCTTATCAGAAATTGTGTCACAGCAGCTTATAGTAAGGATCTATTAAAATATATTACAAAAATAATTTTATTTATTTCAAAGTTTAGAATTTAATTATTTGGATCTTACCTGTTTTGACAGAAATGCTAATTTTTACTCAAGAAATTAACAGAAACACCTATTGTAATTTTATACACCCATAGATACATGTAGGCACAAAGATAGAGCCACACAGACAGATAGAATATCTCTTCTTGACAAGTCAAATGCTACTTTTATTTCAGTGGCTTTATTAACTTAAATAATAAGGCTGACAGAATTTAAAGGCTGAATGAAAATGAAGGTCCATACTGTATTTAAGCTTACCTCCTTCAGAAGTTCTGAATGTTATAATATCACTCTTTATGTTGCCATCGCCAAATCTTGTGCTTGCTGTTAGGTAAGCACTATATTCACAGTTATATTCTAGGTCTGTTAATTCCAGTGATGTTTCTGTTACATTTACACTCCTCTTTGACATTTTATTCCTAAAGAAAAAGTATTTTATTGATTATATACACACACCATTTCTCTATATATACAATTAGAGCATTTGTTGTAAAACTGAAAAATGCAATATCATATTAAATACAAATATTTTAGGTTTTAAAAAAAGGCTAGGGTAACTTTTTGTCTTTTATGTTGAAAAGCTAATTTTTCTACTATGACATCAAAGTAGGGCTCTTCATTTTGTTTCTTAAAAAAAAAACCAAAACCAAAACACCCCAAAACACCACAGAACTATGTCTGCAAATTACATCAACAAAGACAATGGTTATATGAAATATTAAGGAGGAGCATTTCTATCTGTTAACTGCTATCAAATGGTTATGTGGTACCCTTGGGAAGGACACAGTAGGGCATAACTAAACTGTCTCCCTGGACAGGAATAGCGAAATATAAAAAGATTATAGCAGGGAGCATGCCCTACTGTGACTCTGTGAAATTGGTCAGAAGGCTGAAGTTATAAATGGAATAATAGAAGATGATATGGAACAGGAATTAGCTGGTGCTGAGTTAATTCTAGTGGAATGTAGCAGAGGATCAGAATGGAACTCTAGTCAGGTCAAAACCCGCCTAGGAGGACTGTAAGATGTAACATTAATAAAACACTGGTATTAGCATAGGTATGAAATGATTATCAGAAAGTAAAATAAGATACAGAAATAACTAACTTGAATTCAAAAAGTCTGATATTCCTTGTAAAGTTAAGGTAATCTTTTAAGAAAAAAAATACAAGGAAAATAAAAACCTATTTAACACTCCATTCCTTCAAAGATTTCTGTATGAGTAGGTGACCTATGTCTCTCATAGGATTTAATACATAGATGATAACTTGATAAGTAAAACCAAATATCTTGCTCCAGGAGTCACTGCGAAGCTCTTCACAAAGACAATGTGTTCTAATACTTTTAAAAAAAAAAAAAGTTTACTAGATAAGCTGATTTTCAGTATCCCATTAGCAAAGATCACCATCTAATATATCTGAAATAAAGTTGCATTTAACAAACAACTGGAATGAGAAAATGTATGAGAATGAAAAAAAATTCTCCCTAGACCTCAGATTTTGAGTGTAATGCCACTTAACATGGGAAACTCTCTTGGTAACAGAGAAAGTTGACATTTACGTTTTTCCCAAACTTCTGACATTTTTAACAGTCAGTAAAATTTACAAGATATTGCAGCTGCAGTTATCAAACTCTATACAAAGAAAGACATCTTTTCCTGGATCTTTGCCCAATATATTCCTAGTATGGAAATACATATCTGGTTATAATTTAAGTAAGAAGAAAATCCACAGCTTAGTGCTGTGAACATTTCTAGTCTGAGTAACTGCATTCTTACATCTGAGTTGCCAAAAAACATTTCCACAACCAGGGATAGAAAGAACAAAATCCTGAGGTATTTCAAGTGAAGTTGATTTTCTGTTTAGAAACAGCTGAGATTGCAACAAAAATAAGAAAACACTGATCAAAGTAAATGCAGTCTTCACAGTCAGTGAGAAAGTACCTAGCAGAATAAATTAAGTCAAGAAATTTTACTGAAGAAAAATAATATAAGGTTTTAAATCACATTTTCCAAAAATGCAAACAACAAGGATTCTACGGAATTCCATACGTTCACTTAACAAAGACAGTTACCGTATTTTCTTAAAAATCTGTACCTCAAAATAGATGTAGTCAGTAAGTAGTTCACAAAAATGTGCAGGAAAGGATAATGCCAAATAACAATAACTACATACAAGTTCATCAATTTCATTAATACACCTTTAATACTCTAAAATTACTTTTAGGGAGTATGAGTTTGTAGGCTCAAGGCAAGGAGAAAGTTGCTTTACTACCTGCTAGCACCCAAAACCACCTTGTTATCTGACAAATTCCATGAAATATAACAGAAAATATTGCAGACATCACCCTTTCTAATCTATTAGTTGTGGATTCTTGTTCCAAATCAGCTAAAGAAAGGTTAACAAATTCCCTATAAGTGTTGCAAAATGTTTAAGTGAAGTGAAGGAACATTTAAACATCTGTAGTAACCTTCTTCTTTCTGCTTTATTGAGAAGCACTCAGACTAACAATCTCCTCCAAAATATATTGAATACCTCCTAAGAGCAGCAACTCTACGGCATGATAGTTTGCCTTGTCAAATCTCCCCCGCTATGCATTTTATGAAACTGTATAGACAACTCTATTAAATACTTAAAATTACTCCCTTTCTTCCACCCCCCTCCCTCCCTGCCAAGAAGGAGTGAAGTTACAGCCCCTTTGAAGGCAAAGGGAGTGTTTCTCCAACGTCCTTGCCTTAACATGATATGTAAAGCCTCTCTAAATTTAGGTATGGCACAGTAAGGACAGACAAGACAAAGCAAAAAGAATATGGGGCAAGGATTACAGCACGAAGTTATATGGTTGATTAACTGAAATATTTAGAAAGATGGATAATTTAAGTGTTTTTTAAGAAAAATAATTCTGGCTAAATCGTTTCTCATAACAACAAAAGCAGTGAGTTATAAGGGAATAAAAGGATGAAAAGTTGTATAACCTCGAGTGTTTGAACACAGCATGTATCAAAACCATAGCCCTTATCATGAAGTCACTCTTCCCTAGCTCAAGGACAATCATTATTTTATAGAGCATCAGACATTCCCAACATTGTAGAATTAACAAGAGAAGACAAATTTAACTTTTCTGGAAAGAAGAGTTCACTTCTCTTCACTTTATCACCAACCTAACTAGGAACTATAATTAAAAAAAAAAAAAAAAAAAAAGAGTAGTGATTGAGGCCAAACTCTACTCCAAAATTGCCAAATAACAATAAAATAATAAATGTAAGCTGAAGAGTAGAGTGCCTATAACAACTACAAATTTGTACATCTGCTTCACATCTTATAAGGTGCACATTAGTATTTGCTTCCTGTACATTAGTAGTGGCAATAAAACAGTAAAGCATAAATGCAATATATTAAAAGTGATCAATAAAAAATGTTTTCACTCCCAGTAGAAGTTAGAGGTGTTTGAAGAGATGCCACATCACTATACCAAATTATGTTATGCAAGGAACAGGACAGAAGCTGCAAGTTTTGAAGTGACAAAACTCCTTTGTAAGGGTGAATAAATATCACAGGAGGATGTCAGGGGGAAAAAATTGAAAAGAAAAAGGTTCAACACAAAAAACCAAAACACAATAAATGAAAAGTATCGGTTAAAAATACTTATCTCCTATAAGTGTAATAAATACAAAACATAACAGTAAACATAACTGATAGCACATACAAAGACTCTGATCATGGCATTTACACATTTTCTATTAAACTTTTTTTAAGCCTATTTCAAATCTTCTTGAAAACACAGCAGGGGCTTGTGCCCTACCTTGCAGTCGGCCTAATATATATAATGAAAATAGCCACCATGCTCTAGTTTAAATTTGGATTCCCTTACTATAGCATAACCCTTGGAAAAATGTTGAAAATGCTTACAAAATGTTGAAATTGTTACTCCAATTTTCATCTACTCTGAATTTGCATATAGAAAAGTCTAGTATTTTAAGTGCTAGATGAGTATTTGTTCTCCAAAAACATGTAATCAACATATTGTGTAAGAAAAATCCAACATTCCTGATAGGTTACAGATTAATATTTATCCTCAGAACTACTTCCAGAAAAATCTTACCAGACGTAAACTGTGTAATAGAGGATAATTCCATTTGGCTCCAGTGGAGGTTTCCATGACAACTTCACAGTGACACCCAACAACTGTTTTACAGAGAGGGATTGTGGAGGAGAACTTGGAGCTATAAAGTGAGAGAACAGGACACAACATCTTGTTAAACAGCTAAGATCGATGGGATACACAGCATCCTCAAAGAGGCTTTTAATTATTTGTGATAGAAAGTTAGCCTTGTGCCATACTGGTACAGTATCCATCAACTAATGTTAAGGCACAGCTTCTTTTCCTTTTTCTGACAGATGATAAAAGAAGATTTTGCACGGTGGTGTTAGAACATCTGTTTCTGTGATTCAATGGAAAAAGTACTTCATGAGAAAACAGAGCAATGGCTAGGTCACAGTGATTCACCTACTGTCCAAGTACATTGCTGTATTTTTTTTCCTTTTCTAATAAAAGCAAGAGCTTTATAGATAAGAACACATGTAAAATACAGCATAATAGTTCCCTTGAGGAAAAAAAAAGGTGCTGTAAAGAATTACACAAAGCACCAAAAGGTGGAAAAATGGATAAGCATGGCATTGAGAGATGATAAAATTATGGGGTAACAGGCAGCAGTAAAATCTATTCACTCAATCAAATAAGGACCACATTCATACATTTAACATGTCACAAGAGCAAATGAAAAACAGGCATTCACTGAGACCCTTAAAATTCATTTTAAGATGATCTCTAGATGACACCATATCCCAATTCTGTACGGAAACATTGTAAGTAAATGAAAATGTTAGACCATATTTGATTTCATTCTATCATTCTTATTAATTTTGCTGAGGAAAAATAACTCATGTATGCATAATTGATACTGCTTTATTATCAGAATGTTATTGAAAAATTAATCTTTTTCTCCATCTTGATTCATGGACTTATGTATCACTGTGAAGTAATATTAGAATTACAATTGTTTTTCTCAAATTAAACCAAAGAGCATCATGCACTAAAAATTCAGGTCATAGCTGTAGTCATGCATGAAAATTGAGAATATGAGCATAACTATTAGCAAATCTATGAAACATTTGGTCTGGTCCTCGGAACACTGTGTTCCTGTGAATACGGAACATGTGGTGTATTATAATATTGTTGTTTTTCACTTCTTGTTCCTTTCACCATCTCAAAAGTTGGCATAAAGATTTTTTAACTCTACATTTAAGAAAAAAAAAATTATATTTTTCATGAACAAAGATTCACTGAATTCAGTGAGTGTATTTACTATACGCACTATTACTATTTGCACTATATGTGCAAAATTTTGACAACTGTATTTCATGTTTTTTACTTGTATTATCCTCAGTGGCTATATAATAAAAGATCTGTCATCCGGTGAATGTCATCTTTTTTGTATGTCTAATTCATTCTACAGGTCTTATTCAGAGGATTTTTTTTTCCTGGAGAATAGAGTCAACATTGATCTAAATAAAAATATTCTCTGCTAAAAAAAAATGGATTTATCCAAATTAGCTGTTTTCAGTCTGTGCCAGCAACATACCTCTTGAGCAAAGTTTTTTTACTGATGGTGTGGCTGGTGGGTTGTTTGTGTCAATGCTGCTTTAAAATAGATTCCTAGAAATTTTCTCCCTAAGCAATGGAGAGGAACAGGCTTCTCCAAAATGTGACTCACAGCACCTGTTAAGATTCATGTTATACATTTTTTTTTAGGATTCCCCTGCAGAATCTGGAGAGGTCACCAATGATAACTTCCCACAACTACATTGTGTACTGAAAACACTAATATAATTTTAAGGTTCCTCTTCTGATTTGTGACCTACTATATGAATTAGCAGGTGTTGCAACAACTGTGTTCTACCCTCAGCCTGAAGTATAGAACACTCCAATGGTCAGTTTGGAAGTCTGGTGCTACAGATGATAGATGTTGAGCATTTTTATAATATTAATTATTTAATATCTATCTATGTGTATCTGTACATGCATCTGTTTAGAAGAATACAAAAATCTCCCAATAAAAAAACCACAGATATGTCCCTGAACCATTCGAACTGCCTTTTTGTGGTTTTCCCTTTCCCCAACTCTCACGTGACTGAAAAACTAAATACAGTATTTAATTCCACCCTGTCATGGATTAGATTGAAATAATACGAGTAAATTAAGGTTCTTCAAATTCATAAGATACCAGTGAGACCAAATGTCCACAAACAGCAATTGCGACAATTCATGTAGCTTGTGCTGGTAAATACATGGATGGATGGATGGATGCATGGATGGATGGATGGACGAAGTATGTTTGTGTGTGGATACATCGATACAGATAGGAATGGAGAGACATAACTGCTAAAAAAAGTGCATAAAGCTTAAGCACATCTGACACAAAGTGTAAGAGTAAATTAAGAATACTGATAGAGAATGATGCAGTGAAAATGCTGTTCCAACTTACCATCTTCATTAGTTAGTATATGTAGAGGTGAACTACGAAGGCCCTCCCCCATCGTGGTACTAGCAGACACTTCTACAGTATATTCTGTGTATTTATTTAAATCTAAATAAAAAAAGAATAATTCAATAGAACAACCATCCAATGGGACAAATTAATTTCTTAATGGGGCGTAAGGATTTTTGAAGTGCTGAATAGGCCTGTCACACTGATCTGTGTTATTAGAGACTGAAATAAGCTTTGGGAAAGCTTGCAACACAAAGTATTTTGCACAAGAAGGGACAAAGCCCTAATTACCAGTTTATACTTCATATTCCTAGAATGCTTTGCAGTTTGTCCTTGGCTGTACTCTGAAAATGTAGTGGTGAAGGTACTGAGCTCCCAGCATTAATTGCTGTGTCATGCCACAGCAATAATGACGGAACTTAGGAAAAGATGCAAAGGTGAGTGGGAAAGGGACGTTTTTTATCCAGAATTTTTTACCCAGTATTTTTATCCAAAGTAAGATCAGAAAGATAAGCAGGTGACTTGAGGGTCTACTTTGTTACAATGATAGGTCTCTGCAAAGATATCTATTGAAGTTCCTTGTACTTTAAACATCTAAATTACAGTGAGATATTTGTTAGGCTCCATACCACTCAATGCCCATTTCACCACATTAGGGCAGGGCACAAGTTATTTCTCAGGAGAGGCAGCAAAAAACTTTATGTAAGGACAAGAAGGATCAGGTCCAACCAATGAACTAATAATTTGTCTCTATCTGTCTGTTGCACACTTCTCAGAATAACTTACAGTTGCCATAAATTCCAGATCATTGTATACTGGCCTGTAATATGTAGTGTCAGAAAAGTAGTATTTATGACTCTTTGCTCAGTCCCATTAGTCCTCGTGAGATATATTGTGTAAGTCTGTATGATTCCATTGGGAATGGATGGTGGAAAAAATGATAATTCTATTTCTGTGGATGAGATGTTCCTATAGGTTACATTTTCTGGTGCAGAATCAGGAACTAGAAGAAAAAAATTACAGAAGATTTCAGTCAGTTTCATTGATTTGAGAAAAGTCCTGGCTAGTGAGGTCTCTGCCCAGCTGGCCCAGGGACCCCTCAGCTCTTGGCTGCCCAGCTCTTACCAAGCAGCTGGCCTTGCTGTTTGTTTTATATATAAAAGAGAAAAAGGAGATTCAAACTTACTGCTTTGCAAAGCAAGCAAATATTTTTTAAATTAATAAAACTTACCTCCTGGGCATTAAATATTATCCTAAAGCAGTTTCTTGTCAAAAATTTTCATTAAAAAAATACAATGTACTCACCAGTTTCAGAAGTTCTGACCAGAAGTGGAAAAGATGACTGATTCCCATGGCCAAGTCTGGTGAATGCCCTTACTGAGATGTTGTAGAGCGTATATGGCTTCATTTCACTTAGTGATATACTTGTAGATGAGGCATTTTTAGTAAAAAAATCATTGGAATCGCTGTACAGAACTTCATAGTGAGTGATGAGACCATTAGGCTGCTCAGGTGGTAACCATCTCAGATTTATTTCTGTTGCAGTTACATTTATTAATTCTATGTTTTGAGGTGGGGAGTCTGGTTCTGCAATACAGAAATCATTAAAAAACCCCTTTCAATTAACTGAATACAGAACTGAGATCATAAACCTATTTGGATCCTGACATTGGATCCTAACTGTACCAAAAGGGCTACACATACTCTCTCACTCTCCTTCTCAAAGCCTTATAGCTTTTTGCCTCAGTTAATTTTGGTATGTCTCTTTTCCACTCATAAAACTAGGCGTCTTTTTGATTATGATACTTTATATTTTCTGTAATTTCTTTTCTCATCCACTTCTAAATCTATCTGAAACTGCATTTATTAAGAAAAAGAATTTCTTCTCTTTACCAGTCTCATGGAGACTAGTCCTTCAAATCCTGTAATTGTCTTCCTCATATCTAGTTCTTTAAATTTAGATTAATGTCCTCTTACTGCTTTCTATGTAGATAACCACCCTTCTTAGTTCACTCAATCAACTGCTGAACCAAGAAAGGGACTGTATGGACTCTAAGTAAATTCTCTTTAGTGAACCCAATGTAAATCTTGCATAGTCTGGTGTGAAGGTCATGCACAAAACAAGTCCAGCTCCAGGGCAGTGTGTTGGCTAAATCTACTGGGAATGTATGACTCCAGTGGGCTAATGAGGCATGGAAGTGTTGAAGGAGTGAGTGGGCTGCACTTGCAAATAAAATCAGCTCTGAATGTCAACTTTGATTCCTCTGAGGGCTTCACCACTTCACCCCTAACATAATCTTCTATTAAATAAAAAGAAAAATATACTACCTACCCAGGATTATAGGATTCCATTTGCGTACAAATACCCACAGGCAGATACTTCACAATTCATAATGAATTTTTTTGCCTAAAAGGTGTCACAAATCACTTTCATTCCTGATTTCTGACCACATGAATGGAAAGCGTTAACTGTAACAGATCACTGCTCTCTGGATGACAAAACTGCCCACATGGATATTTCCCAGGTGAAGAAGCTTATTTTTAATTGAACTACATTTTGCCATTTATCTGGCATGGTAAAATATTTAAATGCAACAGCCTAGTATCTTCCATCCTAATGCAAGTTATCTAAGACAGTTGTAGTGAATCTTTTATTTGGAGGTATCTCTCTCTTCAAGAGTCAAACAAATTGTTGTTCCTAGGTTGCATAAAGTTAGGAGATGTAAATCTCAGCCTGTATTACCTCAGGAAACCTAAACAACAAGGAGAAGATAAACAACTATGCACGACCTTATAAAAAGACAAGAATTACTGGTGAGTTTCTCACTAGTTTTCTCAAGCCTTACACTCCTCTTTTATGAATGAATGAAATGTTGGCCCGAAATTCTATTCTGAAAAATTTCTTTAACACTCAAAGGCAAGGGACTGTAAGCTTTCACAGGAAAGAATATTTATATAAGTAATTTTCTGTTCTTGTGATATGCCTTTCCTCTATAAAAAGACCTAGCAGCACAGAAGCATGTAAATTTTAAAAAATATGCAAGTATTTTAGGTTTCACTGTTTAATTTGATATTTTTTGTGTTATTCAAATTACCTAAGCTTCATAAATACCCATGGTTTTTAATCCTGTAGTCCTTTCCTCTCCTTTATTGACAGTCAATTATTTTTCTTGTATTGTAGTACATTTGACAATGAGAGAGATAAAAGACAATTGGGTAATCAGCTCTACATTACTTCAGTAAGAATTGGAAGTATTTTTTCTGAAACCAGTGAAAATACAAACTTGATACAAATGAGAAAAGATAAATATTCATGACTCTGCTCTGCAAATTGAATTGCCATGTTTTCTTTGCAGAAGCCAATGACAACTCCAGCTCTTGCCCCAATACCTTTATGAGTTGAGACTGCCTTGCAAGCAAGAGAGGAAGGTTCAGAAATCTTCAAAACGTAGTATTATACCCTATGCTAAAACTATTGATCAATCTTAAAATTAATAAAACCTATACAAAAACAATTGCATATAATATTCGGCATAAAAAAAACTTCACTTTATCAGCTTCTTGGCTTACAAATAGCAATATGGCCTCTGAACTGTCGAAAGCAGCCATGTCCATATGATTCAAAAACAACCTAACTTACACATAACACGAAAAAAAAGGAAGATGGAGACACAAATATTATGGTTTAGATAATGTGCCCTAGAAATGTTTAGAAAAAGCACCTATTTTGAGAGAAGGAGCCTCAGGTCTGCAGCTTTCCTTCCATTTGTCTATCACAGTTGAAGTTAGTTCATTGCAGGTCATACTGCAGCTTTCATTATTATTTTTTTAGCATTTACCTAAAAATGGTCTGAATGAAGTCACTGAGAGACAGAAGACTAAAAATTTCAACATTGATTTCATTTGTATGCTTTTTCCCCCTTTTATGTATGTGCCAGTGCTCTTTCTGAACAAACACAAACTTCAGTACAAAAAATAAATCATCATTGCAAACAATGCATTACCGTCCTCAGGAGTTCTCACAAAAACATCATTCTCTTCAGACAAAGCACTTTCTCCAACTGCAGTAGAGGCTGCAACTCTCATTTTATAATTTGTGTACTTTTTTAAACCTGAAAAGGTTAAGGAAAAAAATCTTGACTCTTAACATTGTAAATAAGACTGTTGACTTCTTTTGTCATAGCTACTTATAAAACTGTAATACTGGATACTGTTCTAAGGGGTTTTGATACACCTTTGTCACCCAAAACAATATATACAATAACATTGTAAATATCTCAGCATATTTTGAAGTAAGTCAACCAGCTTCAACCCAGTAAATAGCTTAAAGAATTTACTTGTAAAAACAAAGGATGCATATATGAACATCCAAATATGGGAGTTTAGTCTATATGCGTTATTCTGATGAACATCAATAAATGCCTGAAACTCCATTAGGAATATGTTTGCTTCAATTACTATAAAAATTACCACCTTAAAATAAGAAAATTGTCATTAATGTCAGACAAATACTGTGAAAAAATTCAAGTCTGAAAAAGACTTGACAATTTAGGAATATTATCCTCTGTGGACACAAGATGTTGAGGCAAATATTCCAAGGAGAAATCAATTTCACAAATTACTACTTGTACAGTTAAAAAAATTACTGTTTATCTTACATTACCCTCTTCTCCCATCTCACATCCCATACATATTCCTGCACACTAGACAAGTCTGACAATAATGTCCCAGCCTTGTTTTTGTGTGTATGTGTGTGTGTGTGTGTGTATGTATATGAATGTCTGAGATTTGATCCACCTACATTTCAAATGGCTATATTACATAAAATTGGGGAAAAAAAATTTTTTTAATGTATTTGCAAGTTTAAATTTTTTACTTTTTAAAATCAAATGACACTGTACCTGTCATAAGTAAGCTGTTGTTTGAAGTTGTTTCATGAAATGCTCTTTTTGTATCCAGTTCCATTGCATAAACTGTATAATGAATGATTTTCCCGTTGGGATTTGCTGGAGGATCCCAATACAGCAAAACAGAGGAAGAGCTAATATTCTTGTAAGATATATTTTGTACTGAGCTTGGGACTTAGAAAAAAACATAAAAATATAGCGGTAAGTAAATAAATTACTAAAAAAATTTCAAACAGTCAGTGACATAAGTAATGTATGTTAACTTTGACAATATCAGATTTACAACAATCTACCTTGTTCAGGTGTTCGGACTGTAAGAACTGATGGCGGTCCTTCTCCAACAGCAGTGAAAGCAGACACACTAATTGTGTAATCTGTGAAAGGTGTGAGGCCCTTTATAACATATGACAGTTCTTCAGCCAAAATGTCAATGTTATATTGATTATCTGTGAGTAAACAGAGAGAAACAGCGACTTACTCGTAAAGTCATTTTACTTCTTATGCATTCTAAACTCACTTTGCCATGGCAACCTGGAACTATTTTATTGTATAAGAATTAACTTCTGTGTCAATTATAAAGAAAAGTTGACATTCTACCTCTTAACTCCACAAAGGAGAGTCTATTATAGGTCCATTTTCATGTGTACAATAGATAGATTTGCCTGGGTGAACAAATAAATGAGTAACAAGTAGAACTGTGAGGTTTTGTGAGAAATCCCCTAGAAACTAGGAAAGGGTACATTAGAACAACCGCTCCTAGACTGATGGACCTTTTGAGGGGTTGAAAATATTTTTAATTGAGAAAGACAGATTCCCTCCTCCTTGCCCTCCCAACGGTGCTCCAACAACTATACTTGGAAAGGCTGCCTTCACAGATCCCTTCACACTGGTATTTTTAGCAGAAGAGTTGTGGTCAGTAGAATGAAGAAGCCATGCATACCTACAAAGAGAGTTGGGTGCACTTACAGTGAAGTTCAAAGTCAGCCACAATCAAACTGTGCTAGCCAAAATCATCTGCTATAAAGCAGTCATTATACCAGTACAACATGAAAAACTGTGGGTGCTTCACATAGCAGAGTATCAGGCTCAGGGTGCAGTGAGAAGGGCATTAAAATGAAGGCATTGAAATATCAGCAGACCCTGTTGGAAATTTGGCTGTCAACAGCTTTAACTACTATAATAACTCCTATAAAATAATACTTGTATGCTAGATCACAACAGATGCTGGCTGAAATCAATTTTCAGCAACACAGACATTTTTTAGCAACTCAATACTTTGAGCTGAATGAGGCCATAAAAAGAAGATTTACATTTAAAACACTGTACATTTCCTGTGTATAACAAAGAAGATTATTCAGAATTAATACAGCACACATGAAAATATCCACTGTAGTGATATAATGGATTAAATTCTGATTTTAGATACTGTTGCATATAGATTAATCCAGTGATTTAATTATATTAATTAAAATATCAAAAAATAAAACCTTTTAAAATTTTCTCCCCACTGTTCAAAACACTGTAAAAATTTAGTGTGGTATTTGAAATCCCAGCCTGTCAGCTGAGGGCTGCTTAATGATTTGTAAATGTCCATACTTGGTAAAGAAACAGTGGTCCATTGATAATACAGAACAAGTGTACTCACTAATGACATCACCATGTCATGGGGTCATCTCCACCTGTTTGTAACCCATATAGCAAAGTTGTAACTTTTTGACCTATTTACCTTCACTGACATTTGAAAACCTATTAGTCAAAAGGCTTAGAGGAATCAAGGTCTCTGAAGGGCTTGGAGATATGTTAATCCCTGACAATCACACCTGCTTTGGCAACTGTAATAACTGATTGTCTATGCAGCTTGGCTGATGGCTTTCGGGTGCTCCTTTCACTAGGAAGAAGGTCAGCTGGGTGACAAGGGGCTAGTTCCTGCCTGTGTGGCATTCCCATTTGCTTCAGAAGGTTATTTGGTAGTAAAAAAAATCTGACTCCAGCAAATGACCCATTTATAATTTGCTTGAACCATGTGCTAAAGATCGTATCTGGGACAGTGATGGGGGTCCTTCAGAACAAAGAAGGAGGTAGAAAAATATCCTAAAATACCTTACCTGAACCAGAATGTAATTCTGCATCTCCATTTATAGCAGGCAAATTATCACCAGATACACTTGTAAATATTACTGGGGACGCTGTCTGAATGCTGGAAAATAATTCAGCTGAACCTTCATATAAATCATTGTCTGCTTCCATTGAATTCCAAGTGGGAGAAGGAGGTTGGACATTTTCTTTTATTGCATATGGTTCCAAAGAATCAATCAGATACTAAAATTTAGAAATATCAGAAGAAATCACAAACCGAGTCATCACTAAATTATATAATTTAATTTATATATACTATAGAAATAATGCTTGTATATTTGTGTATACACATAGATACTATATAAAGGGTGGCACACAGACATTATTGTTCCTTAAAATAATTTTTAAAATATAACCTTTATCTTAAAAATGCTTAGCTGCCAGTAGTCTACAACATTTTATTCTGGGTATTGTTTAATTAAACACCACTTTGAAAAAAATTGTTAAAATATGCATTATATATTAAAGTGGCAATTTTAGAGTAAGGCCTTTAATTAAAGCTGTATCCTCGGAGCTATATTGAATAGATACACATTTGAACTGGGGAGATTCCATTTGTACTAACCATATTCTGAAAGAAGGCAGCAGGCATTAAAAACAAGAGGATTTCAGATGGTCATTCCAGTCCCTCCAGAAAAGGATTAGCAGGTTAACTAGATCTCTGAGAAGGAAAAAGAGGACAGGGAGAAAACCAGAAACTAATGAAACAAAGGGAAGAGGAAAAATAAGAGAGTATATATGTGAAAAGGGAGAGTAAAAGGGACGTAGGTGATACAGGGGCCTATAGGACAGAAGAGGCACAGAACAAATGTTGGGAAGGGATGGCAGTAGATATAAGTGGAGCAAGAAAAACAAAGAGAGGAGAAACAAAAGCAGGAAAGAGTGAGAGGATAGAGCATAGGTACAAAATGGTGTGTTAGCACCGGATCGTCATGCCCCTTCAAAATCTGAGACCAAATCCAGGACTCCAGCATCTGTAAATTGTTCTGCTGTCATCTGGAACACTCCCCACTCACACATACGGCCCACCTCACTGCCAGAAAGAGATGCTTGTATAGTGATGTAAGTAATACACATTAGTTCTTTCCCTATGGACTCTGGGTGGAGAGAGGGCAAAGCTGCTTCTCTACTCCTTTAACTGGGGGTGTATTAGCCACAGGCATAGACAGAGTATCAATCTCACCTAAGTACCAAGAGGTAAAAGCTGTCTGAGACTCATCTTCACCAGCATTTTCTAGAAAAATAATAGGTCACCTGGAAATACTTTTCACTTATGAGTCTTTTCCATTATATAAGACAACAGCTTTTTATTGCTACTCATTATTGAGTCCCATTAGCACTGTGGACCTGCCACTTCAAATCCTGTATATGCTCTAAGCTTGGGTCAATGGGGTATTAAATAAAGCAATGTTAATTATGATCTGTTTTTGTTTTTAATTAGAAAATGACAATAGATTATAACGAAGCAGCAATGATGCAGCACTAAGAACTCAAAAATTAGAAAATTCCATCACTAAAACATTGCTGTGCAGAGTACTTTAACTTTTTGTATCTGGACTATGATACAATCTTTAATTACAGAGTTATATACCTTCATTTTCCAAGAACGCTTCCCTGGTTTGATGAATGGATCCTTATCATGTTTTTTTTTTTTCCCCTTACTCCTTATTTAATGTTTGACTCCAGGGCTCTATTTAACGTATATAATTCAACTTAAAAGTGCACTCCTTCATTGAGCTGTACAACAAAAACTTAGATTCTGCTTCAGATCCAGTGAAAAATATCACTGTCTGAAAAAATAAGGAATTATGCAGACTTTGGGCACCTGTATTCAAAATTCAACCCAAAAAGCCCTGAGAAAAGAATTCAGATTGAATTCAGAAAGAATTCAATCCTGAGCTAAATGTTTGCTAGGGGTCTACAGTTCTGTGCTGCACACTCAGAGCTGCTCCTCCAAGCATGTAAAACACTTCAGCACCCAAAATCCAGAAGCTAGACTGATTGACAGCGTAAGTCCCATAAGAGGTATGATCCCACAGATGTGCACAGACATCCTTCGTATGCAACCACAGCCTGGAGTTCGGCATGCAGTATCACACATGTCAATTCAAGGATACAAAAGGAGGCAGAAAGTCTAGGCCTGTCTGCCTTGCTAGTAGAACACTTAACCAGCCTTGGGACACTTTTGCTGAATTCATGTCTACACAGGATTCGTACCCACACGTTCTAGAGGTTTGACTGAGTGCCTGTGTATCAATCTAGGCACATAAATCTTTACTCTTACAGTATGGCCACCCTACGCCGCAAAGAACTCAAGAACTCAGAAAGACAAGGTTGTGGGCTATGGCTTCCTACCTTCAGCAGCTGGATCTTTCTGCCAGAATTATTTATTTTTTTCATGTTGTGAAAATAGCAGTATTGGAATATTTTTGAAAACCAGTCGGAAAAAGAGAGTAGACTGAGGAAGGTGACTTTTAAAAACATTGACAACTCATCTGTGGGAGCTAGTTCACATTCTGTAAATGTCTGACAAGGCAGAGAGCAAATTTAGTGTATCAAAAAATCCAAATTTAAAAAAAAAAATAATACCTTCTTTTTATCTCCAAGAATAGTGTTTTCCAGAGTGACAAGTGTTTCCTGCAGATTTACTTTAACTCTGTACTGAGTAATGATTCCATTTGGTAGTTGTGGCTTTCTCCAAACAATTTTTATATATGTGGCTTCCACTTCTGCTAACTGTAAATCTGATACAGCACCTGGGACTTAATATTCAAGAAGACATTTTATTTCCTTAAACACTTGTGGTTATTACAAGGTTTTTCAGCACTGTGTGCAAAGTACAATAAGCAATAAAATTTCACATCCTTATCTTTTGAGTTAACCTGTGCAGGGTAGAGACTTACTTCACATGATTTCCTAGCAAACAAGTTACAGTTTTAAAACATGCACACATTTTTTTTAACACATAAGACATGTGTATGAGTATGGTCAGAGACTAAGATGATATAAACAAGAATAGCTATACTGAAGTCTACTTGATTGGAATCAAGCAAACCTTTGTTATTTTCCTATACAGAATCTTAAGTATACGTGAAAATGAAAGGTTAGCTCAAAAATCAAAGCCATACAAGAATGAAATAAAAAGCTGTGAAAAAATTTTAATGTGATTCAGCCAGTTAATTTCCCTTTTACAGCAGGTTTATATATTTTTAATATTATATACATAGTTTATATCTATAATTATGTGCAATTTTAGATATAAATGATATACCTATATAAATTATAGATGGAAATTATATGGTTTATATAATTTCTTCTTTAAATAGTCAGTATTTATTATATTGTAATTTCCACGGGACCACCAGAGATAAAACACTTATATTCAATAGAATGATATTCAGATTTGATATGAAAAAAATTTTTTCTTTCCTAATACACTTCAATAAAAGATAATTTTGAAATTACTTGCATAAGGAGGATTTTTCGATTTGGCATTAAAATGAGACACTCTATGCTAACACAGACACTAAAAGAACACCAAACCCACCAAAATTCCCTTTGGCTTCTGACAGTGACTTTCAACACAAGATGAGAATGACTGTACTCAGACAGACCATCTCTGGAAATTGTCTCTGACAGCTGCCAAAAGCAGATCATTCAGGAAAGACTACGATAAATAAAAGCAGGTTTTCCTCCCAGTGTACACCTTGACAGCAAACATTGCCAGCAATCAATGAGGCAGAGATTTTCTAAATTTGTGTTTTGTGGCATAAATGTAAGACACAAATAACCATCTTGAAACTCCCTCTCTATTACACACCAAATCTCAATTTTTCACTCTTTGCATCCTGAAATGCTGATGAAGAATCCCGCACAATCTCACATAAATATAAAATAAAACTACATTTCTATGCCAACAAGGACTCTAACCTGGTGAGTTGACTATTTGTCCCAAACCAGAGAATTGAGGGTTTAGAGGCAGAACCAACCACTTGACTGTATTGGGAGAAGACCTCGATGTTGGGTCTGCCTCAGAGCTGTGGTCCCTGGTAAGGGTGGCTCCATCAGAGACAGAGATGGGGCATTGGATTTGGTGATAATTAGTCAAACGAGAGGTTTAATAAGGAACATGGGGGCTCAACGAACTAGCCAAGGGGAATCCTGCTCTTGTCTTTCCTTTCCTCTTGCTGCCATCTAACGGGGGAGAGGGGGCCCTGCAACTTAATTACTAGATCTAAAAATAACTACTCTCCTTTAGAAAAAAACTACATTTTTTTCACAATGTCTGAGGGCTTCTGATAGCAGATAAATGTACTGACAGAGTACGAACTTGACAAAAACAAAGAAACAAATTACATAAGAATCTTCAGCTAATTTCTTTTCTTTAAGTCTTCTTAAACTTTTTTTATATCTTACAGTGCTCTTATACTCGTTCTCTCCCTTGCAACATACCTTAAAGGCTCTGAAGGGAAAACTGAAACTCTTTATCATGTACAGTAATTTATTTTGCTTGTCTATGCTTACTTACCATCTGCAGGTGTAAAAACTGTAAGGTTGGTCTTTGGCCCCACCCCAGCACTTGTCTCAGCACCAACATACACATCATATGTTGTAAACGGCACGAGGTTACTAAACATGAACTTATGGTCTTTTGTACTGTTATCCAGAATATGACCTGGAATTTAAAACAAAGAGATTCTAGCTCAAAAATAGAAACAGTCCATAACTGCTTTCCAGGATAATGAACAAATGAAAAGCCAAATTCGTCTGGGGAAAAGCTAATCAGGAATCGACTTCAGTGGAATAATATTGAATGTATGGGGAATAAAACAACCAACCAACCAACCAAGTCACTTCAAGGAGGTGTGAGTTTTAAGAGGAAGAGATCTAAAATAAAAACCCAAATTTCTATTACTTTTCCTGTGTGGTCTCATAAAAACATTAGAATACTGCTCATAAATGTCTTACTTAACTACAGGAAGTTATATAATCTCTTTATCTATTCACGTCTGAGTAAAAAAAAAATTGCAAAAACATCAAAACAGACTTAAAGAGTTTATTGCATACTGCATGAGAAAGAAAATTCTCCAGAAATCTTTAACAGAAACAGAAAAGAATAAAGGTAAGATACAGAACAATTTTGATATATAAGCACAGCAATTCAGCTGTGCTTAGCCTGTCATCTCTTGAAAGAGTGAGAAAAAGTTGATATTCTCCATTCTTAAGAATATCTAATGTGAATTTAATTTTTAACTATTCCTAGCGATGGACTGACTTTTCCCTTAAAAGTAATCTAAAAACCATTAAAACATATAATAGTAAAAAAGGCTTCATAACACTGCTGTTGAATATCCTTTTTGATTGGCAGGTGCAGAAGAATGCAAGTGTAAGGAAATAATCACAATTTTTTTTTAAAAAATGGTTACGTGCACTCTAACTTACCAGAAGGTCCATACAGCTCAACTCTGTAACTAAACTTCCCTGTTACTATGGTTGGTGGGTCCCACATTACTGAGAAAGACTTTGCTGTAATGTTGCTCTTGGCAAAATTCTGTGGTGGGTCTTCTGGAACTTAAACAATATTGGAAAAAGTATTTGAATGTAAAATACCTTATATTAGGATGTCCAAGAACCCCATATCAAATAATTAATTTTAAACATAGACATTAAATATTCTGAAGGGAAGCTATAAAAGCATCTCTCACTAAAATTACTTAATTTCTTTTTTAAGGTAATTCTTAGGAAAGGTATCAAGAGAGCTGATAATCCCTAAGAAACAAAGGTGAAAAATAAACGGGAAATTAGCCCTGAATTGTCAAAACAATTCAAATGAACATTTCTAGGAGGGAATAAAATTTCTTTTCATCTGAACACTGCTATGTATTTTGTATGTCTGAAAGGGAACCAAGTAACATCAAACTATGTCAAGCAAAAGAATGATGCATTAGCAAACAGAAAGCCAGAAAACCATTCCTCTGGAATGCCTTTTTGGTATAGTTCTATTAACAGAGTCGCCCACTACCTAAACCACTATAAAAGTTCTGCTTCTGTACCTTTGTTTCCAATTCTAACTTCTCAGTGCATTGCAAGTAATCAAAAACCAACTTCACCTAGTACTTAAAGATTTTCTCAGCACTGAGCAACTTTCATAAGTCCAGATTGCAAACCTAAGTACAGAAAATTTCTTTATATTGCTTTGTTCTCTACAAAGGCAAAGAAGCCTTAAGAGCATTGCTATGTACACAATACACATATTTGTAGAATGCCACGCCTGATGGCTTTCCCCTTCATCTTTATTTTTAATTCTTCTACCATTATTCCATTAATTGCAGTTCTTAAGTTGCCACCAGATTTTCATAAAATTTGATCTGTCCTTAGCATAATTTTGGTATCTTTGACTCCTAACAAAAACTGAACTCCCATTCACTGTACATTATCAGTTACATTAATAGTTACATACATTTTCAGTTGATTCCATGAGGTAAAATTAAGTAATCATGCAAATATAAAAGCATTATACACATGAAGACATATTTGGACTGGAGCATCTTGCAGCAGAAAATCAAACCTGAAGTTTTTCACATAAATCTGAGCACTTTACTGCCATTTGAAAGCAGAATGTATTGTATGTACCTGATTCCGGTGTCCGGACAATTGCACTGTCAATGTAGCCTGCTTCCGTGGTAACTGCAGAGACTTCAAAAAGATAGGTGGTGTATGGCCTGAGGTTAGTTACAACAAAGCTAATTGGTTCACTCCAAACAGAGCTCATCTGACTTGGTGCCTCTGTACTTGCTGTCACTGTAGTCTGTGAAAGAATTGTGGATTTTCCAAAAGTAGTTGAAGGAGTGGTAGTACTCCACAAAAATGATTCACTCTTATCCTATAAATACAAAATATGAAACATAATAAGCTGCATCTATAACCCATAATTGTAAATATATGAAGAATAAAAAAGGCAGACCATCTTTGAAAAAAATTACCCTAAATTGGTTCTCCTTTTTATACTTCAAATTCCAAATTTAGGCAGACTGTGCTAGTACACCCTGTTAGTGACAGTATTATAGTTTCCTGCTTTATTCAAAAAGATCTCAAATCTGACTGAACAGAAGCATCTCTCTAGGATTCATTTAATTATTCCAGGTTTCCATGTTTAGCCATTCAGTCTCTCTCTTGAAAAAGGAATTCCCTAGTGCAGTCCTTTTGCATCACAGATATGTTCTATGTGTGTATGTGCATACACATGTATAGCAAACATATATCCACATGTAATGGATAAAACCTGACAGGAGTTTCTAAGTTCATAGTGTCAGGAGACAACTCTGAAAAATTGCTAGGCATTATGGTGACCAATGCTTCAGGTTCAGTAGGTAGCAGCCTGCCTTCCCAATGCTGAATTAAATCATCCCAGTGTCAGGAGCCTTTACAATGCCCAAGATGATCTTCCAAATAAAATCTGAAAACAAAGTTATGAAATTTTTTGGCATTTAAAAACTTCACTTCTCGTTAAAGCACTAAGCATAGGAAATCGGAGAAAAACAAAAAAGGAAAAAAGTTTGGTTACTTGTCATTTTGAAATTTGAATAATTGCAAAACTCTGATCAAAGTGAGAAGGGAAAAGGGAAAAAAATTCTAGAAAGGAGAATTTTCTTCAAGAAATTCTGAAAGATTACAATGGTTATAAGTCTGAACCCAATAATAAGAACAATTCAGACTACAAATATATTTTTGAATATTACTCTGCTAATCATGTTTGGTTTTTATTTTGATATGAGAAGTATTTAAAAAATATTGAAATGTGATACATAGATTTACTCATGCTTTTAAAATATAAAAAGTGTATAGAGAAATACTATAGAGAAAATAAGACATTAACAATACTGTATGACTGCACTGACCAAAAAAAACCCTTAAGTTTTTTTGTAATTCCATAGAGAATAAAACAAAAAAATACCCATAAAATCAAGAACAAAAAAAAACTAAAACCAAACCCAAACAAACAACAACAACAAAAAACCCAAACAAAAACAACAAAAAAAGAGAAAGCTGAAAAATATAGACATTTTCTATATAAGGATTTTCTGTTAAAAGGATGCCAAATTTAACCTTTTTTTTTTTTTTTTTTTCTGATTAAACTGAGCTTTTCAAGCAGAAGCATTCCATTTAAACTATTTTGAACAGAAAGGTTTTTCTTCATCCATTTTATCCTGTCTTGGGACTAAGTTTGTAAAGTTTTGGCATTTTTCTGAAAAGCGAGCCTTCACATTTTTATGTCTCAAATCTTAAAACTACATGCTGTATATTGAGTCTATTTCTAATTTAAAAGGTTTATAGCACTTACATTACATTCTGGTAACCTCCCAGACAGAAGGTCCTCTACTTTAACCAAGACATCTTTCACTACAATTCCACTTCTTGCATGTTTCACACTAATCTTGAAATTAGTTATCTTTCCATTTGGTTGCCGAGGGAGAAACCAGATCAGATTTACAGCTGAAGAATTTAAGGCTTCAACTGTGAGATTCACTACTTTACCTGGAGCTTGAAAACAAAACAAACAAAAGCAGTGAGATAAACTTTTCTTCTCAGCACTGAAAAACAGCAAATTCCTGTATTTTTTTTTGTAATGCCATTTCTAGCTTCCAAGTTCTGAAGCAATTACATAAAAATCATTCACCAACACATGTAAAGTAACTGATATACAACCAGCTCCTTTTCAGTTTAGTTTAAGTTAGAAAAACAATCATTTTAGTCTCATAATTTATATAGTAATTAGTTTGGTCAATTAAAAATGTTCTTCCTAGAAGCAAGTCACCTACTGTTACAGAAGTAGAAAAATTTTGCCCTTTTTTTCTGGTTAAGAGCATCTGACCACACTGTGTTTTTATTTCACTTTACCACGTCATCTTTTCAGCTGCACATAGATTTTTGGTAGCTTTAAATAACTCAATTAAATTGGAATATTCCCTATCACTGCATAAATGATGCTCTTTCTATCAGTGACAGTTTCTGTGGCCTTTTTTAGAGCATCAGTATTAATCACAGCACAAAAGAATGAGATACAGCATCTAAATCAAATTTTTCATGCTAACCTCTCCTGCAAATTAGAGCCCTGTGGCACTCTATCAGTCCTGTCTACATGTGGCACAGTCAGCAGCAGGTCCTGCACTAGCTGCCTCAGTATTAAGGAGAAAAGGCTGTTTACACTCTTTTCAGAAACAGCACTCCACCATTACAGACCTTCCACAGGTGAATTGAGACAGCTTTGCTGAGCCTCATATTTTGTGCTCTCAGTCCTACTAAATCTTTTCCAGACCTTTCACATCCTTTCCCCTCCTCCCAGACCACAGCCTTTATATTTAAATGATTTTATCTTCTAGCTAACTTTCTTACTTTAAATGTCACATCTTTATGTTGATATAGATGTATGGCTTTCTTTAACCATCAAAGCAAGAATTGAAACAAAAAATAAAGTTCAAAAGTACAAATGTTACACCACTTACATGTAGCTCACCTAGAATGTGAAGAAACCTTCCAATTACATCTATAAGAAGGGATATAAGGCTTACTAAAAATGTACACAGAAATGCTTAAAAATGTAAAAAGCTTATGTTCTCATAAGGAGAAATACCAGTGTTGTCCTCTGTCAAACATAAGTAAATAATAAAGCTCAGAGAAATAAGGATTTTTACGATCAATAATGCACAAAGAATAGTGAAGAATAATAATTTCACATAGCTCCATGTGGCAAGTTTACTAATCCTTCTTATACTGGGTTCATAAATTATTGCATTATTTTAGAAATCTCATCCAGAGCAATGATTTTCTGCCATCAAGATTTCTCCCTCTGCAGTTTGCACACGAACAGAAATCAGCCTAAACACAGATGACAGTCCCTGCCTTGGCAGCATGAGTTCTGTATTCCACTGAGACTGGTTCATACTAGCGCAACTGGGCTGGTGCCAGCTCGTCAGCCAAGGCACAACTGCTCCTGGAGCTTGCGCAGAATCACAAACACTAAATCAGTAAAGATTATGAAAATTCAGACTATGTTTTTAAATCTTCAAAATCATCAACTCAAATTTTCACTTCAGACTTTTTTTTTTACCTTCAGAATGAATACATAAAAATTTAATAAAATACATTGAGTGCTGAGCTTCTTAGAACCCATCACTAAACAAATACAGATTGACTTAAGTAGACAGTGGTACAGATGATCCCACGACCAAGTCTGTCTCCTAGAACTGTTGCAGGCAACAGCAGATGGATCCATTTGATAGGTAGCTCTGCTCTCCTGTGACCTTGCTTTCTGGAAGCAGCCTTTCTAGAAACTGGCGTAGGAAAGCTCCAAGTGAAACAGACTTTGTGTACAAGAAACACCTCTATGGGCACACCCTAAACGCTGCTATTAGCAAACAGAGCAAAATGAACCTTTGCCGCTGAGTGAGAGAATAAGGAAAGAGTAAGGATTTTGTTCTAAATGCACTAGATTTTTTTTAAGAATGAAATTTGCCATGAATATTTTATTTGAACAAATTAGAGCAGCTTTAATTAAAATAATTAGCAGCTTTATTAAATTTACCACTTTCTGCGGTCTGAAAAAGGAAAGGATCGCTAAACACTCCAATACCAGCACTGTTCTCAGCAGCAACCTACAGAAAAGAGAGAAAGTATCCACATTAGAGAATCTACAGTATATATAGTTTCAGGGAATATGAAAATCCTAAGGATACACAGAGATACAGCTTTTAGCTTTGAAACTAAAAATATGCAAATGAACATGTCCTTTATAGTTGTGTTGTATAATTTATATTCAATGTTTAAATAAAAAAAAACAAAATGAAAAAAGAATGTAACAGCATCAGAAATTGAGAAAACCACATGTGAATATCCACACATCAAAAGAGGATCCTTATTTTATCAGTCCCTATTTTATGCAGAAGTCAACAGCAAGAATAATGTCAGTAACCCTCCTTTTTCTTACTACAATACACTTAAACAAGATTCTGCATTCCTATTTTACTCACTATAACTTAAAAGAGTAAAAATGAGAATAAGTCCCCTTTTATTTCTCAGTCTCCTGAAGGTTAGCAAGAGCAGGTCAACCTTCCTCAGCAGAAACCCAAGGAAAGCATGCCTTTTGGCAGAAAGGCAATAGGTCAGGGGGCAATACTTTTATCAAATAGCAGACAAACGTTCTTTGTGGAGGATTGTTTTGGGGTTTGTTTTTAACAGGTGGCTGGAGGCAGGAGACCAAAGAATACACATTTCCCCAACTGTGGTATACTGGCTTTCATCAGCATGGCCATCAGAACTGGATTCACAGTAAGCAACTTTCCCACACTGGCAGAAATAATTATATTTTTTACTTTCTCACACACACATGCACCCCACCCTCACAAAGGATTCCTACAGACTGTTATTCTGAGTCTAGCCAAGTTCAATTTTCTGTACAGCTTTCTGCTGTATCACAGAATATTCTCAGTTGAAATGGACCCAATAAGGGCCAAATCCAGATCTTAAGTGAATGGTCCACACGAGGATCAAACACACAGTCTTGGCATTATTAGCACCATGCTTCAACTGAGGTAAATCTCAAGGTCGTGATATGGAATGAAGCAAATCAGCACATAATTTCATTTAATTCTTGGTATTGAAAAGAGGAACCTATCCAAGGTTCCTAGGAAAGAGTAAGGCAGGCAAAGTCCTGCTTGGCAAATACTGCCAAGAGAATAACAGTTAATTTCTGTCAACCTGTTGAAGAGTTTAGGGATGGATCAGGAGTCCCTAACCTCAATATAAACAAGTTCCATATATAGAAGACATGCTTTTGTGGATCTGGCTAAGATGATTTAGTAATCTACATGTAATATGCCAAGAGCACCAATCATTTGAAAGATTAAATCTCAATGAAGATAAGGAAGGATTTAGATGTTTTGGAAAATTCTACCTGTTGCTTTTTATGTTTTATCACATAATGCCATACGTCAATACCAATGTCAATAGAAGAAGACACATTTCAATACAATTTTCACTGGAATATTTTTAAGTAGATTTAAAAAACACTACCATAAACAAATACCTGGCTAATATATTTTGTTATACAGCAACAGTAACTAACAAGGTCCCTCAGAAAACTCTACAGAACCCTTTTATAAACTCACACAATTTACAATAAATCAGAATTCAAGGTACTAAGAGGCATTTGTAAAGCTTTTACCATAATTTCATAAGTTGTTCCAGGGTTAAGACTGGTGAGAAGAACTTCCAAACTATCTGGCTTTGTTGTGACCTGTGTATAAGCTGTTTGCATCCATGGGCAGACTTCTTTATATTTAACTACATAGGAGAGAATTCTCCCATTTGGGTACAGTGGTGTATTCCATGAGAGCAGAATCCCAGCAGAACCCACTCTTTCACCTGCAAGAAACACAGGGGGCCCAGGATCTAAAAAAAATAAAATAAAAAAAAAATTATGTATATCTACACACACAAGTACACACATATAAAGTGATTTTTAATTAAGATTCAGGACACTGGAGACACATTCACAGATTCTACAGAGAAATTAAATTACCTGCCAGCATAAACTCATAAAACTACTGAACGCTGATGTATTTTTGAATAAAAAGCTTTTTTCTGGTTAAAGTCCTGTTAAAAATTATTAAATTAATTTTGGAACACCAGAAACATTCTTCTGTAAGAATGTAAAAAATATTTGATTGAAAAAAACAAGATCTTTGTTGAAAAAACAGAGTTTAATGACAATTTGATATCTGACATATTCTAGCACTCAATTAGTGCACTCTCTTAAAAAGTACATCTGCTTTGGCTACATTTTTTTAAGAATACCTTTGAACATTTCATTATGTACTGCTATAGATATAAATCAGGGTCTGGATATTATTACATGACACAATAGCAATTTTTTCAAAAGCTTGCAAATTCTTATGCTCTCATAGAACACCTTAGAGTCACTGTATTTTTAGATGGTTAAAGAAGATGAAATATTTTAATGAGTGCTCAAAACTGATTATAATTTCCTGGCTATTACTGCACACATAATAAACATAAAAAAGCATAGTTAAAAAAAATGAACAAAATTTCATCAGTCATTTTTAACTCACTTGTCACATTTGTTGTCACAGTTCTACTCACAGGTGAACTATAGACTGAAGAAGAAACTGCAGAAACTGTAACATTGTATGTTGTTCCAGGAATAGTATTGGAAAAATCAGCCTGAAATAGGACATAGATTTATTTAAGCCTTTTACCAATAATCACAAAAATGACACCCCCAACAAAAACCAAAAACCAAAACCAACCAACTGAAAAACAAAAACCCCCTCAAACAAGTAAACAAGAAAAACCCACATTAAAAACCCTACAAAACCCTACAAAAAGCACAAAAAACCCACAGAAAAGTTTAAGCAATTCATTACTGAAAGTGATCTCTTAGTACGTTTTTAGTGATATAAAAGTATTTACAACAATAAAAATGGTTGGTTATATCTGTTAGCTACAGTACAGTATTTTGCTGTCAAATACCCTTCATAAGATGTGCACAACATTCAATATTCAAGAACAACAAAATTAACTATTAATTTTATTCCAGGTTCCCCTAACAATGTATCTATAGAGGTTTTTCTGTATTATCATTATAATCTATATATCGTTATATATCTCTCTTATCAATATAAATGTAAATAGAAAGCATTATAAAATTCCTTTTTGAAAGAATGAACAAAAAAACAACCTGAAGTTTTGGACCCTTAAACTAACCCATCCTTTGCAGTAAACATAATTAACAGCTTTTTAAGCAAGAAATTATATAAAATACCTGTATCTCTGCAGTTCCAATGAAAAACAAAAGCAAAACATCCAGAACAACCATTATTTCTGTTAATATTATATGTTCCAGACAGCAGAATCAAAAAGTGCTTCTATACCTTTTTGATGGCTTAGCAGTGAAATGTTGCCTGCATTAATGATTTAAGCAGAGATCTTCCTGGCAAGTACACAATTAATTAGTCTGTACTACTCAATAGCTCTGCCCTTCCCTTGTTAAACTATTCATGAACCCTTGGATGACTGTCTGCATCCTTCTAGTAGAGTTCGAAAAAAACCAGTAAATTCAGTACCTGTTGTTAGGTAACAAACCGCGGATGCTGAAATTTGTTCCCATCCCACCAATTTTTCATTTATACATTTATACTTTCATATCCATACATGCATTAAACGGCTAAGGAGGAAAGCTTGAATTCCTCATCAGCAGACTGCATAAGGAAAAGCTGGCCCTGCAAGTCCTGTAATAAAAGCACATACTTGATACTCCCTAACTCCAAGATCTAGGATAACAACAGAAGCATGATCAGGAATAAGATCCACGTGAAATCTGTCTACAAGTCCATACGGTAGTCTCCAATACAGTGAAAAATAATATGATGAAACATTGAAGAATTTAAGTCCCTCTGGCTTTGCAGGTTCTGAAAGAGAATTGTGGAATAAAAGACATTAACTTTGATGACTCCCTTTAAAATATATTAGTAGTTACAACTGAATATAAAAGCAGGCAGAAAGAATTTACTTGCTACATGAAGGATTAGTCTGGACACGGCAGCATGTGATCCTACAGTTGCTACACTACCTCTGGGACTTGGTTGATAGCCTCCCAACAATGCTGAGATCACAAAGTTGAGCTGTTCACAAAGAGCAAGCTCAAGTGTCTCTGCACAGTGTTCAGTTAACAACAAAATCTCTGCACAGTCCTGGGGTTTCTGCTGTCCAAAGTTAGCACTACAGCTGACGTAAATACTGCTACAAGTGAAATTCAAGATATAGCCGGTGCTTGTTCTGCTGCTAGCCATAGGGCTGGTAACTCTTTCATACATTTCACGTATTTGGAATCCCAGTAATTCCATGAACTCTAGTCAGTTTAGTTCCCGAAATCTGAGTGGTCTACTCCATTTATTAAAGCCAAGTTTAGACCTGCTCATGTCACAACATCTCATTTTCTTCTGCTTTTAAATGCACTTTTAAATGTATATTATTCACCCTAAGCCTAATAAAGAATCAGATTTTTCATTCTTCAATAGGTCATTAAAATGCTATCTACATATAACACTATAATTTGTTCACCTGTACAATCTCTAGCCATGGGCATCTATCTCCTTTCTACTCTAGAAGGCCTGTACAAATATCAGCTTTCCCTATGCTCATCTCTCAGAGCAAGCCCAGTCAGTGATGCTCTTTATCTCATTTCAGATTCAGCCTTGTACTCAGTCCTCTGTCTGCCTTTCTAACATGGTTCTTCAGAATTCAGACTAAATCTTCTAGTTCTGTTTATACATTACTATCATACTGTGCAGTCTGAATAACGTATGGCTTCCACTCCGAATGATTTCCACTCCTTTCTTATTTGCTGTAAATCTGCTAAGATTGTCTCTTTCATGAACTCTTTACACAGACTATTCAAAGCTGCAGAATCATTTCCAACAGATTACTCCAGTTCTGCCATCAAATAATCTGAAATATTAATATGTGTAAATATTAACTTTAGATTTTACATTCCATCTGTATTTTTCTCACATGTACAATTTTTAACCTGTGGCTTTATTTTAACACTAATGGAACAAAAAATATATATTAATATGTGGAGGTGTGTAAGTTTAATTGAGAGTATAAGTTCTTCCTTTTAGTACAGTCTTACAAATTTTAAGTCCTACTGCACTCATCAGTGCTATTATTTCCATGGATCTCAACTTCCTTTTAAAACTGGATTTTATGTTTATAGAGGTCTTTTTATACAGACCCACAATTAATCTCTGAGTGTTGTTTACAATCTAAAGCCTTAAATCTGCAAACATGACCAAATCTGTTTAACTTCATCCATTGCAAAAAACCTACGGAAATGAGGTAAGGTAAAATTCAGCTTGTGTGTAACTCTTTCCACAGTAAGACCTGAAATACTAAAAATGGTCAAATGAAATGCAGTGCAGCTGAAGACATTATGTTTCTGATAGTGTATCACTACATGCAAGTTGAATAGGGTATAGGTAATTCATGCCCACAATGACACCAAACTATTACATATAAGATTTCTTGAAACGTCAGTGTTATTCTGCAAACTGAGATGTACAAAGATAAACATGCACTGTTAGTGACAGCTACCATTAACTGGCAAGAAAAAGAAGCAAGAAACCATACAGACCTGTTACAAATTCAAGGAAAGCAGAAGCTCCTTCAATATTTCCTTTTAGTCTTTGCAGTGTGAAATTATAAATGCCCCCAGCAGTCAGGTCTGTAACACTGAAGTCAGTCAGAGTTCCTGGAATTCTTAACTTTTTTATAAAGGTGTTGTTTGATAAAGATGCTTTGTAAGAAGTGAAGTTAGTCTTGGTTGGATTCCACATTACAGTTGCAGAGGAAGTATTTACCGTTTTTAATGTCAGACCACATATCCCAGCAGGCTCTATTGTAAAATTATTTAGATTAATAAAGAAAAAAAAATCGCTTGTAATTATAATGAAATAACAGCTTTTAAAAATAAATAATTTTTACTTAAGTGAATGTTTTGAGACTTCAAAGCATCATGAAATATTGACACAAATTTTAGAATTGTTTGTATGGATATACAGAAAACGGTACCATTATGTTGCATAGGATAAATAAAACCTGGGGATGTACCTCCTGTGTGCACTATGCAATTTATGGAAGAAATTCAAATTTTGTCAGATCTTCTGTAACAACAGTAACATTGCTCATTAGTGAAACAGAGAGGAGGTCTATGACATGCATGTGTATAAACATGGGAGTTGATTTATTTTCTGATTACAATTAGCTGCTCTTTATCTGCTTTAGCAGTCCAGAATTCAATATAAGACTTCTTCAAATTTATGCCACAAATAAATTTCCCTGTTTTTTATATTGTAACACACGAGCATTAGAAAATACATATTTCCTCAGAGACGGAAAATTAGTTCAAGATACTGGTTTTTGGACCTTGTTAAGCTCTCTGAAGCACAGTTCCTCCTATTGTCATAAGCATTCTGTGGCCTTGAACAGGAGCAATACTCCAATCTGAGACCATGGGCTGGCAAGAACTTAAAAGATACAGAAAAAATGGTAAACAAAATGCAAAGTAATTATGAAAGTATAGGAAGCTATTCTGGCAAGATCTTACTTTATGAGAGTTGGAAGCTTTTTTCAAAGAGCTGCCTTCAACTATGTCTAGACTCCTTAACTTCAATCCAGCAAGTTATGTACAAGGCTCCTATTTGAACAACCATCACAAGAAGCGCGACTTTCCTCCCAAAGTTAAAGTTTCATTTTGAACTCTGTGACTTTTTTGAGTTACTTACAAACAATTATTTAAATGTCTCTGAATATTTACTGGTTTTCAAAAAGACAATTTATAAGGTATTTCCTTACTTGTGATGACTTTCTTCTCCACAGCCACAGAGGAATCCAAACCTTTAACTGTCCTTAACTGAAAAATGTATTCTGTCCCAGGGGCCAGATTTTTCACTACAGCTCTGCTGTCATAAATAGTTCTGGTAAACAGCTTTTCATTATTCATCAGACAATATGAAAGCTATTGAAGAAAAATAATTTCTTATATTAGACTATTTAAATTCATAAAAGTAATGTTCAAAGATTACAACCATCTATTAATATAAAAATATTTAGAATAATTTCCACATTTTAAAGACAAAAATAATCAAGGAGCTTTATATTATGTTCGAGCCTGGTGGAACTCTTAGTCTAAGACTCCTTAATAGCCCAGTAGTGAAAGCAATGACTTTAATACTTCAAAGGAGATGGAGGAAGCAAAGTGAAGTCAAAGCTTACAGGTTTTTGTTCTTGGAGAAAAGACAAAAAAAGCATACTCTGACTGTTCAGTCTCATAGCTGTACTGATGAACTGTACTGTTAAGTAACTCCATACCTTTCAGGAAATAAAATTCAAAACAAAACAAAAAACCAAACCAAAGCAAAACGAAGAAAAAACATCCAAGCAACACCTAAAACAATTCAACCAAAAAATCCACCCATGTACTGTGCAGAGCTGAGATTCTGAAAAGACTCCCAAGGAATTAGTCACTCAACCCTGCTCACTGCTATACATGGAAAATTCATTTGTTAAGAGACACTGCAAAGAATAAAATGCCTGGAGATATCATGACATTGAAATTTGGGGACTTAACTCCTAGAAGTAGTGACGATTCCTTTCTGACCTCCCAGAGAACTCTAAGGTGACAAAATTTCCTGCAAAAGCTCCTTCTGTGGACACAGAAAAATGTCCCTGCAGACTGGTTCCTATTTGCACTAGTGAGAGGCAAGATGCAGACCATGCCTGCCCTGCAGGGGAAGGCACAGGACAAGCACCTCCAACACACACACACACACACGGGTTTCTCAGGCACGGCTCTTAATACCGAGACCAAGAAGGCTTGCAGCTGCCTACACTGTGAGTCCTGTCCTGTCACAAGTAATTTCCGCCATCAGAAAGGGGATGCTGTACAAATGGCAGTGACCTGAAGGCACTTTGGGTTAGCTGCTATTCATCTGGGCAGGAATCATCCACTTCCCCTGTGTCTATTTTACCAGCACAGTGCCTGTTTAAATCTTGAAAACTGTCAGCAGCTTATTAGAATTACAGAACTGCAAGACGCTAGAAGCAAAGCTATAGATTAAAGATTTACATCTAGTATAAAGAAGTTAGGAAAGTACCTTTTGTGCACTCTTCGCGCTACAAACTACAATATATTGTATAGAAAGTTGGTGAGCAGGGATGATTAATTTTAAATGATTAGTAAAATGATCCCTTTTATGCAGGTGCACCTTACTAAGCAACCAGTCCGCGAAAGCCTTTCTCATTAAAGATTTAAAGATAAGCTCATTTATACAGACAAAGCACTGTCTAATGTGGCTGCTTGCTCTCTGAGATGCTGAACAATAATACTGTGACATAAAGATCAATATTACAGATGACAATTATTTTCCACAGGATGGTAAAAATAGCTTTGTCATATTCAAAAGTGCACCTGAACAGGTTCAGAACATGAACAAGATAATGAAATCTAATTTAAAAAATTGTAAAAATGGTCCAGGCTGCTCCAGCAAATAGTGTTGTGAGAGGCTAACTGGCTCCTCTTATCCATTGAGACCTGTGCAGGTTTACACTTATGAAGACAGAAGAAATGTCAAGGAACTATCCTAACGATATTGAGATTTCAGGTTTAGGTAACGATGCAACTGAAGCCATGGGAGAGCAGAAGGAAAAGAATTGGGCACTGTAATATTGGGGTACAAATGGTGTAGCTCATTAAAGCAAAGTACCTTCTCTCATGGTAGTGCTACATACTAAAGAATATCCCAGTCAAGCAAGTTAACTGTAAAAGATTATACCTAGAAATCTGTATTGACTCATATGAAGTGTTAAAACAGCAGGATGCTACCAGAAAGTTTTATTGACCACATGAGTGTGTTGATACAGCAGCTGCAAAATGCTAAGGATAATTCAAGACAGGCTGCAAAAGCCAGGATACAAAAGAGAGACAGGCTGCATGTCATAGTGAAGCATGATCCAGGGACAAAGTATTTAGATGCCACTGTGGATTGGTTTTGACTGCGAACTGAAAGAACAAAGGATGAGAAATAGAAGTTTATAAAATCGTGAAAAGTGTGAGTATGGTGAACAGGGAAGTACTAGCTATTTCTAACACTTAATAATAAAGAATAACAGGTTTAAAATAAAGAAATGCAATGTTTTAAACAGGCCATAACAAAATTGTGAAGTATAAATAACATAACAAATTCAGGAATAGCCCCTGTTTTTCTTCAGGCATTTCCAGTTTCAACCTGTCACTCAGGAAATCCCTGAACTACTTCCATGCCCAAGGCTGGAAGGGTATGGGATATATAAAGGGGTGCAATTCTGTACAATAAATTTCTATATTAAAAAAAAACCAAAACAAAACACCACAACTATTTTTTAACATTCTAAACAAAATATTTAGATTCTTCTATGTGGAATGTATTTTTTCCACTTCCGTTAAATTAATTTTTCATTATAAATTTGAAAAGCTAAGAAAAAAATATTACATTGTAGTTACATTCAACCCTTGACCTATAATCTCTTTTACTTCACACTAGTTGAAAAATCAGTTCTTGAAAGCTATTAAAAGCATAATTTTAAAATAATTGTTTTAATTGTTATGTAGTATGAGGTACGTACTTAGCTGACCTTTTCCAACAGCAGTATTTCCTTCCAATACTTACATGGGTTATAAAAAATAAATATTTATTGCAGCATTTGCAGTACATACAAAATGATCATTTAATTGAGAAATTACAATGAAAAAAAAATTGCATTGCTTTTTCCCCACTCTCATCTCACCTGAAACATATCAAATCCTCCTCTTGGTAGTTTCCAGGAAAAATAGACTGTATTTTCTTCTTGTCCAAACACCTGTAAATCTGATGGTGGATCAGGATCTGAGGATGTAAAATTTAGATTTAAAATAACCTATACTAATTTTAAGGAAATTGATATCTACAGAATACACAGCTGTAATTCACTATAGTTCTGTCTAGAAAGAGATTTCATTTTATACTTAAAAAGAATTTCAAATAAATGAAAATCACCTCCATACATTAAAAGTAAAATAAGAAATAAAGTCAACATTCGTCAATTTTTATGGAAAACTTTTATCATCCTAACATTGTTGCCAATTAAGTTAGTGGCAAAATCCCACTTTATAAGGAGGAAACTTGTTTGTGTTTTAAAAGCTTTTTTATACTCAGTTGCTTTAATAGATGTTTAGATTGAAAAGAAAAACCTATATGCATTAATTCAGACATAGTAAAGATGCATGGATCTAAAAAGTAATAGGTTTTCTTCGACAACATCTTAAAATATAATAACTTTCATTATCTGAAACCATGGAAAGGCATTAATAAACTGAACGTACAGGTGCTAATCTTGAGGATGGTAGGGTGACTTCTTTTTAATCCATTGGTTGTCACAATATTGATTAAGAAATCAGTGCCTGGCAGAAGGTGCTCAAATTTGTGCATTCTACAGAGATGAAAAGAAGAGATTGTGTCCTTTAGGATTCTGGAAAAGCATGTATGTTCATATATTAATTCTTCATAGTTTTATGGATATTATTAACACATGATGTGCGCATACATTTTTATACATTGTGAGTCAAAAAATACCTTAGTACTATAAAATCTTAAATAGGGTGCATTACACTATGGTTCATAGCAAGTTCTGGTATTAAAAAGTCTTAAAGTACTGAATTAAATACCCAGGGTGGCATACATGTTCTACTTGTGCTCACCACAATGCAGTATTTTGTTTGCTCTTCTTTGCATAGAGACATCATATGATAATTGCAATTAGTTAAAAAGATGCAATTCTTAAAATACATGGGCATAGTACTGTCTATCAACTAAACCATCAAACACATATAACGTACAAATAACAGCACAGGCTATTTATTTTAAATATAGAGTGAAACAGCTGCTTTGAGTTCATGTCAGTTACTTTTTAAATGTAATCATCATACCTCACACCAGAAGGTAACATTTTCTTCTCATTGAAGACCTCACTGTTGATTGAAAGAACATATCCATCAAACATACTTTGCGCTGGTGGCCAAGTAACAGTTATTGACTGAGCGTCTCTGCTACAGTTCAGATATTGAACTGCACTTGGTACTGTGTGACAACAAAACAAAATGTATTGATTCAAAAACACATTTTAAACACATTTCTTTATGACAGGCCTCTCATCATCAGAATGCAATGAAAACTCCACAAAAATTATGTCATGTCCTTCCTTATCTCAAGGATATACAGACTACTACCACTGCAGTAACATGTACTTTTGTTCTCCAGGAAATCCAGAGCCAAACTGCTTGTTGCTCTGTAATGCTGCTCAGCACAGTTCTGACATCACTGACATGGAGTTTCTCAAAAATGGACAATTCTTCAAGAAAAGAAATGTCAGTATAAGAGGTAACATACGGTGCAGAGACCTATGTCCTGACTAGCACAGTATCTTTTATTCAACAGTGGCCAATAGAGGTGATTGCTATTTCTACTTAGTAAATCTCAGCAGATTTTTCTTTTATGAATGTCTTTGGTCTCCACTTGAACTCATGGTCATAATCATCAGAAAAAATACCTTTTGGCCAGAAGTTCTGCAATTTATCTACAAATTTAAAAAATAACCTTTTGCTTTTGCTTGTTTTCTACTTTCTGCTTTCTAGTTTCAACTCCTTAGTTCTTGAAAAGGAAATGTCAGAGAATTATGATTTACTTGCTCCAAAAGTGCTTTTCCATGATCTGTCCTCTCACAAATTTGATTTTAAATTGCTCCTGTATCACTTTTAACTCAGTGGTTCCTTAAATGCGAAACGTCACCTATCTTTGATCACATATGCTGAACCTTTTCAATTACATCTACAATGCTTGATTTTTTCACATTAGTGACCTGTTAGAGGAAAATATAACATGCCAGATCTAATAGCCTGAGAGGCTGTGCCCCCAGGTTCAACTAGGCAGAACTACTAGAATAGAGAACTACAGTGCCAAGAATCAAATGTCCTAACCCAAAGTAAAACTAAATGTAGAAAAGCCCGAATTTACTTATGGTGTAAGGGTAGGCCAATGAGAAAACACAATAAAACTAATTTAGTTCCAAACATTTAGGTGTGTAGCTGAAGAGAATAATGAAGCATTAAAGAGAAGCCTAAGAAAAAAAAATTGTTTTCTCTAACGTTGGTAGTCAGACACTGTGCAAGTATCAGTTACTGGACTGTACAGCTGCTCAAATCGACATGAAGTTAACGTTGGTAGTTCATTGTACACAGGAACTCTACTGAGATTCTTAACGGTCCCTTGCAGTCAAAGAAGAAAAATAACAATGGAAGAGAATAAGGAGAAAATTATGAAGATGGCTGAATTACTCTATTTGAGACAAAAATATAATTCAAGAAGAAAGCAAGAGATATAGATGGAGTAAAACAAATGTTGAATTTGACAACATTGAGGTCTTACGTGTCTCTATTTCTTTTGTCACAAAAACACTGTCTCTGAAACCTTCCTTCTCTGTTCGAATTGCAAAACTGTACACCTTACCAGGACTAAGGTTGGAAAATGTTGCTGTTTCTTGCTTGACCTTCTGGACCTAGAAAACCAAACACAGCTTTCACTGAAGTGCTTACAAAACTCACTTATCGTATGTAAACTATTTTAATGGGAAATAAAGCTCTTAATTCAGCCTCTGATTACTTAATAGAAGACTGAAAAACAGCTGCAGTGTTTATTCACAGGGTGGTGCTCTAAACAGCATACCTTGAAAGCACTTGCACAATTTGTACATGTAACTTCGTACTGCTCGAAATCTCCATCAGCGCGGTCCCAAGCAACCTGGATTGAAGTGTCAGTAACGTTACCTTCTCGCACATTCAGGGGAGCTGCCAGACCTACAGAAGAACATAAAACACATTGCTGCTCAATCCCAGCCATTGTTCGATCTAACACTTTTTTAACTCCTTGAGAGACATGAAAATGAAGACAAACCAGTAACAGACAAACAGATGGCAAAACCTCAGGCATGCAGACACACAACAATTCCAAAATAGAGAAGGAAAAAAACAGAGAGAAAAAAAAGATTTGGTATTGTAACTACTTCAGAAAAATTACTTGCTTTTTTTATCTTGAAATTACATGAGGTTGAATATGCATTTCTCCTTGAGGACAGAGCTGACACTCCTAGGTGGGAAAGTTCTCCAGGATGAAGTTAATCCCTCCAATAGCACCACCATAGTGGTCAGAATGTACCTAAATTTTGTCAAAAGGCTCAGCACAACTGGGTAGATCAGGCTAGACAAATAAATTTTATCCCTAATTAGTATAGTCTTGTTAGGTACAATTCAGATCACATTACAAGAGAATTTCCACCCATCTCTACAACTCTTTTGATCCAATAAGAGTCATTTCTGTCTGGAATGTAGCAAAATTTACCCTTTTTCTAGGGAAAAACTGGATACATGTGAGGGGTCAGATTTTTTTTTTCTTCCAAATTTTTGGGCCCCAGAAAAGATAGAACAAGACTAGACTTTGTAAGGCACTTTTCCACTAAACTTAGAAAATGTTGTCATAAAATTGACTAAACCCCAAGTTTTTATTAAAACTGTATTTTAAGAAAAATCAGCTCTCAAGGCTTGCACTATTTGGGGAAGATTTTTTCTGTCTTGCCCTCATTCTCCTCTCCTTTCTTCCATACTTCTTTAGTTCCTATCTTAACTTCTTTTATAACCTTTCTACTCTGAAAGAAACAGAGCAGAAAAAGAATTTCAAAGGAAAATTATGAAATAGGAAAAGAAACACTTACAGAAGTATAAATAAAATAAAAAATAGGGAAGCCAAATACAGGATTTCAGCAGCTATTTTAAAACAGTTTTAAAATTTCTACTAAAATTCCACTTTTAAAGGCCTTGCCAGAAGGAGTCCTTTCCACTACAGTTCTTCTAATGGCTTTGTAAATGAATTTATTACCTTGGAGAATCTCAACACTTTTATTATTAGCTTAAAGATGCACCAGGAGGAATTATCTTAATAATTTCAAGGTATAGAAGTAACTCCATTGATACTTGTTTAAAATAAGTAATCAAAATGCATCTTGTTTCCCATAAGGAAAACAATTTCATACAGCCTAAATTCTTGAAATGCCTGCTAGACATTTTATACACAATATAAAAAACATAGTACAGAAAGTTCAGAAATTATGAGGGATATTTATAGTCTCGTTTAAAAACAAGCAAGTAGTACAACAAGTTAGTACAACTACAAATTGCTTACACAGATATATCAAGATGACTTTGGAATAGCATGTCTTTTCTATTGCACTGAAATAAAGTTAAAAGTTCAAAAGTCAAGTTTTTATATGGTGCAATTTTATAAGAACTTAAAATACTTACACGTTTTTACACCATTTATATGGTAGAAGGAGCTCAACATTTTCCCGCTTTTTGTGGAGACCCAGAAATCATATTCTGTTCCTGCAGTAAGGTTTTCAATTGTCATTTTACCATCACTCTTTAAAATGAATGATGCATTAGGTCCTTCTTTGCTTGTAACATATATGCCATCGAATACTCCGATATCAGGCATGCGAACAAATAGCACCACAGCATTACTATAGAGCACATAAGGAACTACAATTTGAACAGGCTTGGGCTCTAGAAGAAAAAAAATGCCACATTAAATCAGTTGAAAAGAAATAAATGAAAACCACATAGTGCATCTGAAGCAATTACCCTGAGAAATACGCTTGCTAAGTGCACATTAATAGCTACCATAGTAAGCTGTCATTTCTCAGAAGCAATAAACAACCTGATCTTTTAACTACTACTGGAATTACCTTCTCAACCACAACTGCACCAAGAAGGTAAGCAGCATAGCTGGAGAACTATACAGAAATGTAGATATGGACAGGGAGATGACTATGGAGAACGAGATGCATTTGATGGATATAACATTGATGTGCTTAGTTTTCTTTCCTTACAGTTGGCTCTTACAGCTGTGAAATATCCCATCTAGAATTTTGTCATCTGTGTCATGAATTAAGTATTAAATCCAATCCTATACAAAATATTCTGAAAAACACTAAGACTGTTACCCTACAAAATACTGTAATCATTTAGAAAAAAATGACAATAAAGCATAAATCTATAGCCCAACAGCTGCAGCCTTTACACACTACATGTATAAGTGAATCCTGCCCACTCCTTTCACAGATGAAAAAAATTTATTTGCACCAAAAGCATTTCAACATTTTGGTAAACTAAGACCCTTCAATAAACCCTCCCCTATCGATGGGAAAGATGCTTAAACAAACAATGTAAAGCTTTTATTTTCAGCTATTATTACTTTTAATTCTTTCCTAGCAGCCTCTCACCCATGGTAGGGCAATTTCTTTCTCACAGTTAACAAAACAACTAATGTGTTTCCAAAAATAATCTGTTTCAACCATTTCAATATTTTCCTATTTCAATGCAAATCAATGATTCACCCAGTTCCTTCTGCCAGTGGGAACAGGATTTCCAGCTGTGAGCTGTGATCCCCATCACATCTGTCACCAGCACCAATATGTTTTCCAAGGCTGCACTCTCTTTGCAATAATTGCTAACTTTGCTGCTAACAATTAGGATTGGATCTGTGTATTGCATATGTAAGTTTTGATCCTTGGCTATTTAGCAAGTTGATTTGACCTGCAGAATCTCTTAGGTGATAGCAACAATAGTGAGACTGATGCATGTATTATAGTCTGTAGTTTCCACCATAAACGATATCTTACTTAAAGTGCATTGAATGGTCTTCAGTTCACTCATAGTTCCATTTTTCACACTTGCCACTGCTATTTCATAAGCCATTCCAGGAATTAGGTCATCAACCTTTAATTCTTCTTTATTGCTTAATAAAAACTTTTTAGTTTCACCTATGTCTGCATTAGGTTTCACTTGAATGTAGGATTGCTGACACTCTTGCGGCAGCTTCCAATGAAGGATTACACTCTCTTCTTGTACATCCTCTGGATGAATATAAACAGCTGTAGGTGGACTGACAGCTTGATCAAAGAAAAATATGTTAGTATAAAGCCATATATCAAACTTACTATCAATTTACAATCACTTCCCAGTGATGCCTCTTGGTTTGTTTTTTCTTCTAAAATGTCATGATTTTAAGGCTACTGATTATTTATGTCTTAAAATAGTTTACAGGCAACTACTTGTTACAGGCAGATTCTACTTTCTGTTTTCTCATAACAAATAGGGACTCATTTTGCAAGAATATTCCATTCCATTGGATATATACAGAGTAAAATGATGACACAGTCTGGGTCACAGTATCTGTTATTACAAAAACAAACAGTCTACCCTAAAAGATTTGAGAAATCATGATAATGTTTTTACTTTGCTAAAATTAAAGATACAAACTATAAATCAGAATTTATCAAGCTGAATGTCACTTCTTTAGTTCATACTAATATGTTGTAAGTAGAAAAATGCATAAATAAATAAGAGGATAGATACTTTTGCAATTTTGGAAGGTTCTGAAGAATATCCAAACCACCACAATCTGACATGGCTTTAAAAATGTCTTTATGCCTTGTATTTTCATTTTAAACTCCATCTAGTGAAATAAAATAACTAGAAAATGTATACATCACCTGTTGTGATTAATATAGGCTTCTCGTGGCAGCTTAGAGTTCCTTTCTCTGCTACATTCTGTAAATATAACTGATACTGATGATAAGGTTTTATATTTCGTATGACTATTGAAGTCTTGCTTTTCTCAACTGGTAACTGTTCCCAGATGTTGGTTTCAGTATCCAACATGTTGACCAGGTAGTAATGAAAAGAAACAGTGGAAGAATGCTGTGGAGGCTTCCATTTTAAATGTATTTCTGCAGATGAAACATATGTAGCCTCTAACTTCTGCGAGTGCAATGGCCCTGTTGAATAAGATAGGGAATAGAAATAGGATAAGAGAGTCTCGAGCCTTTCACCAGTAGCTGTGGGGTGTTTCGTTGTGTATTTTTTTTCAATAGGGCTTGAAAATCTAACAATACACACTTACATACAGGCTAAATAGTATTACAGCAAATCCAACAAAGCAACCTTGACAGTGGATCAGTAACAGTGAATACTGATACACAGAGAATACTCCTACTCTCTAATAGGGGTTATTCTGAATCACCTTGCCCCTCATGTAGAACACTGTTTCCCCATTTAGGTCCTTTCTTGTATTTCAGTCAGTTCAGAAACACTATCTCAGACAAATGACATGCACTACTCAAATTCATAGAATCAGAGTGGTTTGAGTTGGAAGGCACCTTAAAGACCATCTAGCTCTAACCCCTCTGCCATGGGCAGGAACATATTCCACTAGACCAGGTTACTCAGAGCCCCATGCAGCCTGGACTTGCACACTTCCAGGGATGGGAATTCCACAGCCTCTCTGGGCAACCTGTTCCAGTACATCACCACAGGTTCTTCCTCTTATCTAATCTAGAACTACCCTCCTTCAGCTCGAGGCTGTCCCTCTTTGTCCTGTCACTAGATGCCCTCATGATAAGTCCCTCTCCAGCTCTCTTTTCAGCTCCCTTAGGTACGGAAGGTGCTATAAGGTCTGCCCGGATGCTTTTCTTCTCCAGCCTGAACAGCCACAAGTCTCTTTGTCTTCATAGAGAGGTGCTCCAGCCCTCTGATCAAGTTAGTGGCCTTCTCGGGACTCATTCCAACAGTTCAACATCTTTCTTGTACCGGAAACCCTAGAGCTGTACACAGCACTCAAGGTGGGGTGCACAGGAGCAGAGCAGATGGTCAGAATCATCTCCCTCACCATCCTGGCCACACTGGTTTTGATGTAACCCAGGATGCAGTTGGCTTTCTGGGCTGTGAGTGCACACTGCTGGGTCACATTGAACTTTTCACCCACAAACACCCCCAAGTCTTTCTGCCCAGTGCTAATCTTGATCCATTCTCCACCCAGCCTGTACTTGTCCTTGGGATTGCCCCAACCAATGGTGCAGAACCATGTATTTGGCCTTGTTGAGCTTCATGAAGTTCACAGAGGCCCACCTCTCATATTTGCTTCTCATAGAAGAAAACAGGAATGTATTTCCTTTTTTATAGAGGCAACTTGCATTACAAGGTCTTATATACAGAAAAAACCCACCAAATTATGGAGGAGAGAGTCTGGTAGGCACAGGAGATGAGAGGACTCTCAAGTGCACTAAAGCACCCTGGAGGAAGAAGTTAACTGTACAAAATGTACTTGCTGAAGAAAAAGAACAGCTTCTTTCCCCTAAAGATTAACTTGCATTTTGCTCTGACAAGAAAATAGACCTCTTTCTGTATTTGGACTGCCTTGACAGAGCTGGTAAAAACATTAAGGCACTATCTTTTCTTTAATTTCTGAAAATGAGAACATCTTCCCATTACCACACATACAGGAACAAGAAAATAATTTGCACCTAAAATTGTGCCCATAAAATAGTTTTTCCTTGAGGACATTTCCACTTTATCACCTTTAGGCGCAAAGATACTTTTCACCTCTACCAAGTGACAGGTTTCATGTGGCTTCATTCAGATAGTCGTTACTAGAACACAAGTTAATTGTGAATGAATATTACTTATGCCACAATGCATCATACAGCGGGTCAAAACACAATGTGTTTTTAAATCATAAAGATCATCTTAATCTTAACTTCAGATATTCAGGAATACCTGTTTGTTCCAACAAAATCTTTTACTTCAGATTAGAAAACATGTTTATGTGTTTCACCAGCACGGCCAAAAAACACTTCGCTACTCTGACATCCAGCTTTACCTTTAGACATCAGTAGAAACTGTGAGCAAAATCATTGCAATAGTGAGATTTTAAAATATGCTTCAAAGAAACAGAATTGTTGTGGTTTTCTGCTTGCAACCACTGAAAACTTACGAGCATTTCCTCACCCATCTCAACAAAACATTTTAGTGTAAAGCAAAATGAAGTCTTTGGAATCCACTCTACAAACTAGTAAATCCTGGATTCAGAATTGATGTTGATATTTGAAATCTGAACACAGGAAACAGTGCAATTATAGGGAAAACATAAAAATATATGATTACCTGGTTATTATTGCTATTTATTTTTGTAACTTACTCATTTCTACCTTCAGAATTGGACTTAAGATAGTCTGTGCTCCTTCTGGGTTCCTTGCTGCCAGGAAGAAACTATAGAGAAGGCCTGGAGACAGCTTCCCAATTTTTGTTTGAGTTGTATTCGCAGGCAAGTCCAGAATGTATGGTTTCCACTGATCAAAATAGTACTTAAGTATAAGTGCAAAGCCTGATTTAAGCCATGTGTCCACACTGCTCCATGTAAATACAGCTTCAGTTGTCTTGACATCGCGCACATTAAATGTGAAGTTTTCTGGTGCCAGAGGTACTGAAAAAGAACAACAAAAGTGAAAAAAAAAATTAAAATTATTAAAACCTTTTTCTTTTTATACTTGTATCTTCACATTTAAATGTAATCAAGGTAAGGCTTTTAAAAATAAATGCAAAAGAATGAAAAAATATAGTTACATTCATATTCACAAATATATGGTAGCTGTACATAGCAGAAAAATCCTGTGAAGAAATAGTCTGGGCCAGTGGGATTTCTCTGAAGGGCATAGCAGTCAGTTTGATTTTCTGGTATCATTGACAGAGCTGAGATACCAGCTTTTAGAAGATAAGGAGTTCCATCTGTCCACAAGAGCTGACCTTCCTCCTAGTTTGAAAAAAGGAAATAAAAAACCATATATTTTTATATTAGATTTATAAATTATTAAGGCTTCCCTCATTGCAAGCAAATCTCCTAAACATCCAAAATTTATGTACTTAATTTATATAAATTAACTATATAGGAATATTTTTAATAAATGTTTCAATTTAAAATCCTACCCCTCCTATTACAAAAGATTACAAGATACAATATAACATAGCAATAAGCCACACAAGTATGTTTCATCATTACAAACAAGCTTTTAAAATCATTATGAATCAAATAATTTAATAATATTGTATGGATAGTTTTCTAAAAATGGTATTCACTAAAAAAATCAGTCAGTGAAAAATACTCTAAAATTGAGTCTGAAAAGAAAAAAAATTATCTGAAAAAAGAGAGGACTAGATTCACAATCAGATAAGGAAATGCTATCTTTCTCCTTTCTCCGGTTTGCTGGCTTCTCAGCGGTTAGGACACTCACTCAACACCTCACTCCAGGTTTCTAACCTTTGAGGTACTTTCCATTTTTCCGGGAGAGCTCTACAGATACTAGAGTGGGGCAACATGACCTTTAGTAGGAAAGATGCTTGCAGAGTCTGCTTACAGCATCGCAACGCAGATGCTTCCAGTGGGAGACAGGCTTCAGTCTGTACTACCCTAACATACACCAACATCTGCAGGGGATTAAGAGAAAACCCAACACATTTAGGCATGGCATTGGGGCACTCTCCAGAGGGAAAAGAGCATAAGGGTTTTCAGGCATAGGAAGTCTGTGGTCCTACAGTCTAGGTGAATGCTTTAAGTACTCCAGTGGAAAAAAGCTGAGGCAGCATTTTAAGGCTTCTGAAGTTTATCCTGTTATTAATGATGCTCAGAAGAAGGGAGAGGGAGGAGAAAAAACAAATTTTTTTCATTTATCTAAGAAAATTATTTTTAAAAGTGTTTTCTAAAATTAACCTTTTTTTTAAAATTAATTTGTTGCATTGAAAAAATGAAATAAAATACTGTGATATCTTCTCCTTACCAAGAGAACAAAGAAAATTTTCAATGGTATGTGTGGAAGATATATACAAGCCTTACTGTTATGATCTTGTTACACTCTTGCTCAGGAAGGAACGCCTCCTGCGAGAGGCAGTGATTGGTCAGTGAGAGGCGTGGACACCGTATGGTGATTGGATGGGAAGGTGCATGATTGACAGGAACGCAGCCAATCCACGCCTAGCCCACCAAATGGAGGCCCTAAAAAGACTTGTTTTCCTATTAATAAGGGATTGTCAGAACACCACCCAAAGGGAGTGTGTGCTTCACTCCCCAACGTTACAGCTATGAAATACTTGGGCTTTTCTTTCAGAGGGGCTTGTGTGTATAGTCCGCCATTTCAAAAAATGCTATAAAGAGCAGTGCTTTTTTTTTTTTTTTTTTTTTTTTTTTTTTTTTTTTTTTTTTAATATGCTGGTCTTCCTAGACACTGGAGTTAATGACAAGCACAGGAAACCATGAGATAATATAGTGACACAAACCTCCACAGCAAGGCTTGTAAGAGAAAGCTCAGTAAACAGTATTTGACTACCTTCTCCACTTCCTAACTGAAGAACAGCAGAGAGTGTCAGGATGAACATGGAGCTATCACCAAAGCACTTCATTCATTCATGCAGTGACCTGCATCTCCAGGGTCTCTGTCGCATTTCACAGAATGCTCACCCTCATCAGGAAGTGTTTGAATTCACATACAGATCAAAGTAGGGTTAAAGAAGGAGAAACTATGAGAATTCAAATGCTACAGGACTAATCTTGCTCACAGTGCTGCTAATTTTTATCACTGTGTCACAGTGACTGGCAGTTTCCTAAGGCTGCAGAAATCTGAGTAGGTTATTGTCTCAACTTCTTTTCATCAAGTATTTCCTGCCCTGGGGTAACTTGGAGAAAAACAGAGATTTTGAAATTTCTTCTTAAATACAGGAATTTAACTTCCTAATGGTTCAAATACAAATGAAAAAGACAAGAGAAGAAAAAAAAATTGAATCCGCAATTAATATCTCAGATTTTAAACAAATCCTGCAACTCCTACTGTATGTCCCGTGATATTTGAACTCCTGAGGTAAGAGCAATTTGGTGCAAGTACAATTTGGAGTTCTCATAAGATAAGAGTAGATGACAACAGTGACATTTAGGACTGAAACATGTTCAGACAGCACTTGAACACACAAATTAAGTACAAATATTTAGGAAAGAAGTTCTTGGAAAACAAGCATTTTATTATTATTACTCTCCCTTACTATTCTTAAAATATTGTTCTCATCCAGTTTATTTAACTGACTGACTCCCACAAACACAAAAATGCATGTAATGATTAAACAGTCGAAGTCAAATTCCAAACAGGCAATTGACTCTTTTCAGTGTAATCAGAGTTAAAAAAACTCCCAACTTTCTAGTACTCTTTCCAACATGCAAAAATATAATGCTTCCATGGGACATCTATTTCTGACAACTTTTTACAAATATTACCTTATTTCTAAAATACCACACTGGTTATACGGAATATCGCTTGGTGTATAACTTACAGAAATTTATGAATTGACTTTGGAGTCTCATTTACAAAATAATATCATATGCATATATTCCTGGTGCTTTACTAACCAGGATGGTTACAGTGCTTCTCTAAACTAGGCATATTTGTGTTCCCTCAGTCTTCATGTTATTCCACTCTGACTTGTTTGTGTAGCCCCATTACTTAACCAAGTCTGAAAAAAAGAATTTTTCTGTCTCTATGACATGTGATCTGGCACTTACCACTCCTGCTCATACACATAATGTTTGCTTTGGTTTTACTATTTTCACAGTAAAATAATTTTAAATAATTTTAAAATAAATTTAAAATAATTTTACCAAAACAGTATTAAAATTAAGTCTCAGAGTGCAGATTTTTTAAACCAAAAAACATTGGCTTTCTCCCAACCTTCTATGCTTAGCACAAAATAAGTTTTCACTAAACCAAATCACAGAAGCCTAGGTCCCACATTTTTGGCACAGCATCCCTATCTTTCCAAGAGCTTTCTCAATACTTTTATTTATGTCTGTAGTTCTTCCCAAAGCACGCACACCACCACACTGAATCATTTTGTAACAGCAGATGGGGCATTAAGAACTTTCATATCCCAAATATGAAGAACGGGAAATATTTTACAAGAAATACCTTGCTGCACCTATACTGGACAGACCTCACTAAGCTCAACACTCAACATTTCAGACTTCCTTCAAAACTGAGAAAGCCAGCCCCAGACTTTGATAGCCATAATAATATGTGCCTGTGGAGTGTGATTTAAAATCTGGTAATGCAGCACCACCTACAGGCAAAATAATTTCCCCGGGAAATACACACATGCACGCACACACGGTTATAGGTAAAGTATACACTATGGGGTTTTTCCCCCCCACCAAGGCCTTCTAAATATTTTCAGTATTTCTAAATAGAAAGAAACAATGATTCCTCTTCTAATTACTAGCAACTATATAAGCAAGTAACCAATGTACTGTTTAGTAATTTTTATTCAAAGGATTGGAGTCTCTATTTCTGAATTCTCCTGCTTGCATATCTGTAATAATAAAGAAGATAAAATATACTGACCTTTAGGTCATTAAGACCTGTCCATAACATGATTATTCGACTAATTTTCTGGAGATAAGACAACACAAAATGATGTTCTTCTTCACTCCCTATGTCAAGAAGATGTGCCCCTTGTGAAGAGGTTTCACAGATTTGTTGTGCCACCTTCCAAGGCTTGCTCTCCGTACCCATTTGGTAGCAGCTGCTCTGGAATGCCACCCACCCTTGGGAACAGGTGCCTATAGGTGAACAAGGACAAAATTTTTAAAGATACACTATATTATTCATGGCAGTGACACTGCTTAAGATTTCTTAAAATTACACACACATATTCAGGACAATAGCATTTTCTGAAGTCATGATTTCAACCCCGAAACTGTTCAGTAGTTATGAATCAACACTCCTTCAAAATCCTGAGAGTCTAAAAAAATTTGATTGACTGAATTAAAAGCTACAACTACAACCCACTGAGGGGAAAAAAAAAAGAAAGAAGTGATCAATTAATCTTTATCCTCCTCTAGAAGATAAATTAATTTTTAAGTTTTGTTTCTGATGGTTGTTTTTTAAATAATAAAAATGAAGTTAAGAAATTGTTTGCTTTTAATATCTGCCTGAGCTTAGGAAAATAATTATTTCCTTGAATTTGAGTGTATATGCTTCTTTCTTTTATGCGTCTAATTTTAAAGATTTTAAGTTGCATTATGAGAGTTGCACATTTAAAGGAATGAGGATACACAACCAAGCAATAATATCGTCAGAATCTTGTCTCACTCACAGCACTTCTAACAAAACAGCACAGCAAAGCTTGCCACTCAATAACAAAAAAAAAAAAAAAATTGAATGCTGCAGAAAGTGTTACAAATCCTTACCAAATTCAGGATTTTCTTTGTCTTTTCATTGAAACTACATAGCAAATTCAATCCGTACTCTCCAATAATTACCAGGCTTAACTTCAACATTGAATTGACTCTATTTTACACTGCAAAAATATAGTTAGCTTAAAATATTTGCATATGCAAATTTGAGTCCTTCCTCCTAAAATACTAAGAAGTATTTATTAGAAATAACCTTTCTATGTAATTAACATTCAATTTATCTCTTCTTTCTAGAAATAACATCCATATCTACTAAAATATGTAAAGTGGAATATAGGATTTTACGATTTAACTCTTCTAGAAAATAAGCACTACCGTGCTCTCCTGTACTTATTAAGCATTCACTGTAACTGCAAGAAACTCTAATATATACCTGTTTCAGCCTGAATATCCAGTGATTGAGACACATTTACAAATTCAAGATTTAATTGTTCGAATATAAACTTAAATGTATATGTGGTGGCAGGTGTCAAATTTCTCCATACAAAGAATCCATTGGGTCTTTTTATACTCTGAGAAGTACCATTCATTAAAAGAGAAACTGAAAATTCTTTGATCATCATACTCCAATTAAAAGACACTGTAGTAGCTGTCACGAATGTTTTGATGGCATTTTCTGAAATTCCACCTAGTAGATCAAGAAAAAAACCAAACTAGTTTTACCACAAATGAATAATTAACTCAAACATTTACTTCATCAATATTATTACTTTTTTTATTTTGAGAGGGGATGAGGGATAGACCCAATAGAGAAAGAGAGGTAATGTCACTTGAGAACGTTATGTTTTTCTGCATTGTCATGATTAATTTATGTCTGAAGCAACCACAGATAAAAGTGCACAGTTTAAGGAGTGTTTTAACTGTAAAAGTACATATTTTGACAGAATATCAGTTAAATAATAGATGTTAAATGCAGTAACACATTAGCAGCATACCCATTTCCTGTACCTTGCTGAATGTTCTTTCAGCAATGGCTGCTGCAATGCTTTCAACTTACTACATATTTTTCCCAATTAATGTTGCTTGAATTCAGATCCTAGTCTGTATTCCAAAGCTAGTATGAGCTTCCAATGTGTACAAAGGTAATATTAAAAACTATTTTAATTAATAAAGTGTTGGAGGTTGGAATTTTTCCTTTTATTTTCTTTCTCTTAGGGATTTTTGTTCCATATGTTGCTAAGATACCTGAACTATTGATACTTAAGGGAGACAAAAAACATGGCCAGGGCAGGGTGAGGTGAGGAGAGCACCTGGCCGCTGGTAGCTTCACCTGCACATTGGGCGTGGAGGAGACAGCTGAGCTCCTGTAGCTGCGAGAGGGCTCTCTGTGACCGCTGGAGCGCAGCTCTGCATTTCCTCCTTACTGGGTGAGCTTTTGTTTGTAAGAGCAGCCATTTGAACTGGGACCTTATTAACACCAAATCTGACTGGGGAGGACCTTTACCATCCACTCAGGTGCCTCAGGGGATACTCGGGACCCTTTCCCCTACAGAGGAGCCCGGCTGTCACTCCCTAGCCCCACGACGTTCGTGCGACTGACTCGGGTTGCTTTTCTGCTGCACTGTGGCCCCGCAACCCCCACCTGCCAGGACACACCGCTGCTCCTACCACAGCTGTGGAGCTTCTACCCCCTCTCGCTTGCTGCCCTGGGTGAGCCAGCCCTGCTGCTCTGAGGTTTTTCTGGCTGCACTCCGTGCCCCATCCAGCCCGTCTGCCATCACTGCCCCGTGCCACAGCGCCCCCTGCTGGCGGGGGAGTCATCGCACCTGCCCCGCCCTGCCGGGAGCCAGCAGCGCCCCTGGCGGCTGTGACCGGGACTGCACCAGAGGGGACAGTGCCTGGCAGCCCAGGGGCATTTGCCACCGCGTTTTTGGTTTTGTTTGTTGCTGCTTGTTTGCCTCGTTATAGATACTAGTAAAGAACTGTTATTCCTTGTCCCATATCTTTGCCTGAAAGCCCTTGATTTCAAAGTTATAATAATTCAGAGGGAAGGGGGGGTGGTCATATTCTCTATTCTAAGGGAGGTTCCCACCTTCCTTAACAGACACCTGTCTTTCAAATCAAGACAAAAAGTTAAGACTGGAAAGCATCTTCATTCTAGTAATCAGTGGGACTTGTGGTCCTGAGCATATTTACTGCAACTAATAATGCTATTATAAGTTCTGTGCCTCAACTCACAGATTCTTATACTGAAAGCCTGTCCCTGTTAGTCACAGTGCTATGATCTTAAAGATTTTCATTAACCCTTTTTAATAAGGGACTGTCATAAAGCTGAGACAAAAATGTTTAATTTTTTCAAATTTATATAAGAGAAAAAATCATGACCCTATGTTGTTATGAAATTGCCAGGTTTGAATTTTCTCCATGGGTCTCTTTTATAAATTTCTTCTCCTAGAATCACTGTAGTATAGCAAAACCTGTAATATTTTAAAAATCTCAGAAACTTTTACATCAGTCCCATATTTTGGAATTGTTACATCAACCAAACACATTATAAAAAATATTCCTTCAACACTTCATGGTTGAAAACATACATCAATGCTAAGTTTTTAAATACATGAGTAACCTCAGGATTTGAACCCCTACTTTTTAGTCTTCAGTATTAGACTCACTATAAAGATACCAAAATATTTTTGTGCTACTCAACTTACGTGTCTTAAATGATTTTACACTTAAGATTCGGCCATTTTTTAGGGATTCTATTGTAATATCATAGTTCTTATTTTCCTCGAGCAGGAGTGTAGTACTGACAGGTTTCAGTTCAGCTTTAGAAATGTTTCTTACATTCTGCAAGTTAAAAGAATTTCTGAATATAGTGAGAGTAATAAAATGCAATTCGTAAGTGATCTCTGAAGCTTTTAGAAGGGGAGTATATATTGCTGTACATCAAACTTGAGGCTGCAGTCACAGTGCAAAATACCCAATGCATTCAAAACAAAGCCTTTTAGAAATCATATTAATTACAAACACCATACTAAAATCCCCATATTTTCTTTACATTACAGAACATCCTGTGCTCAAAATAAGAACAATGCCTTCCCACAGAGATCTAGGGATAGTGTCTGTGCCTTTCCTGGAGAGGTTAGGCTCCTCCTTGAAACCACAGTACCTTGAAAACCTTTCATATTCTTAACTTCGAGCATATGACTATCCATCCTTATTCAACAGGATACTCACGGATTTTTCAAGTCCCACTGGATTCAGTAGGACACTGTAACAGTACACAAATTACATGAATTTTAAAAACTAGTAATTTTTTTCAAAACTTTAATTGCTATTTTACTTTAGAAAAAAAACCCCAACAAACTAAAAAAAACACATGATGCTATTAATTATTGGTATCTACATCATAAATAATATGGAATGACTTAATGCTTAGATTGATAAAATATACTTTTCGACTGAAAGCATCTGCTTGCTGGTATGTCACAATATAATAGTCTGGGTCCTCTCCTTTAGGCAGTTCTGTCCACTCCATCAAAACTATTCTTGCAGGTTTTTTCACTTCATCACAGTCCAGACACTGTGCATTCTGTAACACAAACATACATGAATGCAACTTAGTAGAAAATGCAGAAAACATACCTCTAAGTAAATAATTAAATTCTGTCAATTTTGACTTATTTTACCTAGAGCTTGTCAGCTAGCAAGAGTTTTTACATGCACCACTACCACCAGCTCTACAGTGTGACACACAGAGGCCTCATAAATTTTTATAAGTTCTGCAGATACAGGTTCTAGTTTTCTTTTTCTCTCCCGAGGTGGAAAAATCCTGTCAGTTGACCCAAATATGACAGAAACCTGTCATCATTTTGTATTAGAAACAATGTCAGAGATTTCACTTGCAGTGCTCATACTGCAACCACAATTACCAGGCAGTCAGGAGCTGGAGGTATCAGTACTATTCTTACATAGCATGTTAAAAGCTTCGGTGGCACCACTTTCAAAATTTTCAAATATCTCAGACTAATAACAACATTCAAGAGGTAAAGAAATAATTTATTAAACATCTCCCTAGCAATTCAATTTAGCCATGGCAATGCAAATTTCATACAGTGCTTCAACTTCTTGCAGAAGTGAGCTCCTTTTACACAAAAGTCTCCTGCATTTTTGACACTATCTTTTTGATAATTTTACCTGCCTTCGAAGGACTTTGGCTTAACACTTCAGAGAAGCAGGTTCCTTCTCTGAATTTCATTTTGAACCAGAAACTTAGGGGCTGCTTTGGTCTAATTTAAGATAAACCTGAATCACATCTACCATTCAGAGAAATTGGTGCATGTGATGCCCATCCCTATCACAAAATACTTACAAAAGACTGCCGTTCTGTCTTTTGGGTACCATTTTGCTTTCTTAATGAATTGGGATGACAACTAAATGCCATCTTTAGCAATGAACTTAAAATCTAGTTCAAAAAACCAAACCAAAATAAAGACGAAACAGGAACCCCTAGGACACTAAAATAAAAGTTAAGAGCTTTATGATTGTATTACTTTGTGTTGTCCTGTAAAGCAATTTACCCTGCACAAAAAAACCGCAAACCAATGCAAACCAAACCCATAAAAAGCAAAAACACTCAGCTGTTTAATTTTTAAGTACAACTTACTCTGTAATTCAGTTTGGATTAACCTAATTTCCTTTAGCTAATGAATAACTAACATAACTATAAATCTATCAATATCTCAAAGTTCAGAGTTTAGATTATACATTTTGGAGTATAAATTTTGTTAAGTTTGCAAAGCCTTTAAATTGTATAAATCCTTTATAAGCAGGTGTATGCCACACTGACACACTGGAATTCTAATGTAGATGGCATACACAGAAGTGTCTAAGGAACATTTTTCCAGGAAAAATTGCAGATTTTTTATTCAGTGTATTGGGTGTATACCTGGCTCGTGTTTCCTGAAAACGGTCTAGTCCAAAGGGTAGGAAAATCTGATTTTAAAGGTAAAAAATATATATTTGGCAGTAATTGAATTAACAATTTTTAATAATTTTCCACCACCAGCAATTGTGTGCCATTTTACTATGTATAAATACATCCTACTTAGACCTAAAAAACAAGAACTACATTTTCAAGTACACAGAAATTGTTCCATACTTATATCTAATGAGAGGGATTTAGAATGTTCCTTTTGTTGAGAGCACCTTTTATGCCCTTAACTAAAAACTGCAGCAATTTAAAAAATAAAAACAAAATTATTAAATTGACCAAAAAGACCTAAGGTGCAAATCTGTCTTCAGGCAAGCTACACAGGAGCCAGGAGACTTAAACAACAAACACTTATTGACTTCTGCTATCGACTGCTTCTCAACATAAGACTCAAGTAGGCTTCTCAGTCTGAAAAAGAGGCACTTGAGGGGAAACACACCAGAGATCTATAAAATCTTAAGTAGCCAAAAGTGTGCAGAGATTGATTTTCATTTTCTCTCCAACTACAAGCACTGTGATGGATAAAACACAGCTGGTATGCTCCAGATTTAAAGAAGAAGGGAAAAAAATGCAGTTCTTCAAAAAATAGTTTATCTGACAAAGCTTAAAATGAGTATTAAAAGTTTCAAAGTGTGTGGGTCAGAAGAGGCCCATTCATGTTCACAGAAGTTCAAGTTCATAGACGAGAGCTACGGTGAAGCTCACAACAGCTACACCCATCTCAAGAAGTCCTTAAGCTGCAATTGGTGGAAAACTGACACAGTAAGGGCAATTCTCGTATGCTGTTCTTACAGTCTTCCCCAAGGGTCTGCTTTTTACCACTGTCAGAGGTATGATAATGAACTCATTGAAGCTTTTAATTTACATCATACCTGTCTAAAAGGTGACTTAAAGATGGTGGGATTCCTTACTTCTTCTGGGGAACAACATTAAACCCAAAGCAGCAGGCAATAAAGCAGATTAAAGATCTCAGAAGAGCTTCCAACAATTTAAGTAGAAGGAAGACTGGGAATGTTCAGTACCACTAAAGGAGATCTCTCTCTGACTGCTAGAACAACAGGGGAAAAAACGAGTCCAAATCACAAACCATCAATTTTCAACAATCACTTTCACTAGTTACCCACCCCCAAAAACAAGAATATTTTCCTTACCTTCAATAAATATTTTAAGAAAAGCAGAAGAAGAATTAGTTGATCCATAGAGAAATAAATGTTATAGTCCCAGTATCTCTTAAGTGCTTGTACACTTCACCACAGCTTCAAACCAAAATCATGTTAGAACATCCTAGGAAGGGAAAAACTAATACACACATTTATACTTCACATGGATACAGAAGCAGCCAATGGTGCACCTGAGATGTGTGTCTTTACTCTGGCCCTGCCTCTTCCCAAGTCTCATATCAAGTTTCCTGAGAGCCTTTATTTTCAGAGAACTGTGGATGTGCCTGTTTGTGGTAAAACAGGAAAAAGCTGCAGGCAGCCTAGACCTAGATAAGTTACAGCTGTGGGAGAAAGAAGCAGAGAATGCAGACCTGTACGACTAAGCAGAAAAGGCACTGTAGATAGTTCGCTAATCAACTGTAAGGTTACAAGGAACACCTGTTACGGGTGTGGAACAGAGGGTATAAAAGGCTGTACCACAGGACAATAAACAGCTGGTGCTTGCCACCTTCTTGAGCATCAGTCTTCTGCCCACCGTCACCTGTTGTTCACTAGTCATTTAGAAACCCCTCAGTGTAAAAAATGGCAGGTATTTTTCAGTTTATTTGTGATTACCAGATCAAAATTCATTGCAATCAGTGATATCCCTTACTTATGTTCCTTTGGACTCTGGTTTTCTACAGTACACATTTCTATCCAGATGCCCTGTGGTCATTGTACAAAATAAGTCTTAAAACATTTTCCTGCAGAAATACTAAGTGCAGCTGCAGAGCCATTGGTATGTCTTATGACCTTACAGAGGTCCCACACAAAGTCACCAGTTTAAGCATCTATAAATAAAGAGTAGACAAGAATGCATAGCAATAGGACTACAGATCTATTTCCCAAAGGCTGCTGAACAAGAACTTGGCTCAGAAAAAACATATTGGGTGGCATTCATCTTTGGCTAGATCTGAAGCAGCAATTTCAGAGTTAAACTTACCTTAATATAATTCCCAGTGCCCTAACCTTTCCCCAATTAACCTTTTAAATAAAAAATTAGTTTTCCACTGTGTTCTTTGAAATTAAATCAGTTTAATAAGCTGATAGAAATATTTACTGATTATAGAATAAATAAAAATCTGTGCCATGGTGTACCATAGAAATTAGCAACATTCATATTATATACTTTGTATTTTCTTAGGTGCTATCATCACATCATACTTCTGTCTTGAGATAGTATCTTGGTTTTTGGTGGGTTGTTCCTAATTTTACTAAATCCTGTATCCCACTGAACTGTGAACTGTGAAATAAGGAATAAAATTTTCAACTAAAGCTTTATTTAGAACTTGTAGTAAACAAGACAGGCTTCCTCTTACCAGAAAAATACCATTTTGGAGCTGTTATCTTATCCAGACTCAAAGACACATAGCAAATCAAAAGCTGCTGCAATGAAACCCCTGGTCTCAAAACACTGAGTCAATCCCCCTGTCTGAGGAAGCAGAGCACATGGGCGTAAGCACCTCAATGATACTTTAGCTATCAATGACAAAAGTAAACTACTGTCTATTAATCTGCTTTGCAAAGCAGACATGCTCAATTTTTTTCCAGAGCAATTTGTAGTCATCAGGCTCAAAGGGAGACTTTCTTAACAAAGTGATTTTCAAGGCAGCAGCAGGAGCCCTCTCTGTGTTAACCCAAATAAATTAAGTGTGCATGGCACATTCCACCTTAATCAAAAGAATACTCCCCAAAACATAACCACATTCCATTTATTCAGCATTTCTAGTAATTAAGTTTTAACATCATTCACTATTGTTTTTCTACAGAATGTAACATCAGTACAGAAGCAGCTCTTCAAGCTCCCCCATAGAAAACTACTCATTAAAGTAGAAAGTACATGTATAAGGCATCTTTTCAGACTATCTCCTTGGAGTAAGGTTCTCAAATCTCTGATTTTAAGGACTCATTTACCACTGATTTTAGTAGATATAGGACCACCTAATTGGTCAACATGTAGAATTATTTTTCCAAATAGGCAAAAATGACAGTTCTTTAGTGGTCAGTATGTGGCTGCCAAGATCTAGTCAATGCATGTTATTTGCTACAGTTCATTGTCCTTCAGCTCTGAATATATCTTTCCTCCCTAAACTGTGGTGACTTGTTAAGGATAATGGATAGACAATTCTGAAAGTTTTATTATTCTGTAGGCAGCTTGCACATTTCAATTGGCATTTAAAGAAAGATTAGACAAAATTTAGTTTGCAGTGTTACGTACAAACCCTCTCCACCATAACCTTTTCTCAATAAAACCTTTTCTTTCCTATTGCATTAATGTGCTGAAGTCAACCCCTCAAAATTTTGTTATTCACACATTTTGAATGTTTTTTTGAAAATATTTTCCCCAGAATACTTGGGAGTGTGTAACTCTACAAATTTTTTCTAATGTTCTGGCCTTCATGCTTCTCCTCCATGATTGTTATATTGCAGTTGTTACACATGACAACTCATTTATGTTTTGTCATTTATGTTCTGTTCTGTTCTGTTCTGTAATGTTATGTGTTGTCTGTGACTAGAACACACCCCTGTGGAATTTTTCCTTTGGGCATTCACTCATACATGATTACAGCAGCAGCAGTATCTCAGGGTAACATCTGGAAAAGGTTTTGATGAGACAAAACATGAAAAAAGTAGTTCAAGTCAAGGTTTTTCATTGCCACAGAACTCCTGAGTTGTGGATACATGTTTATTTGGCAGTAAGTTTTTACACAAAGGTGAATTTCTGTAGTATTTGGAAATTGGATTTGTCCTTTAAATTCATATAAATGTCAGACAGAAGGAAAAGAGGTGGTAAGAATTATACAGAACTAATGCATAGTAATAAAAGAAAACGATTATAAAAAATAATTACAAGTGCTCTAAGCTGAGTTTATCAGCCATGCTGAAGACCAAGAGAAAAAAAATTAGTGTCAGAAAAAAGGGAGTGTGAAAGAAGGGGGAAAGGAACCACATCTGAAACAGCATTTTGTCACTGCTTAAGCACTGTGAACGGCACAGTGACCATTTGTAACCTCAGAGTGGGCTCTTGTAAATGCCTCTGCCTTTCAGTATATTATGTGGCTAAGTGTGTTCAAACACCAAACTTCAGGTCTGATCCTGCCCTAAAATTTCATCAATACACCAGTGCGTGTATGTGGGAAGAGCTTTGTCTGCATTGTAAAAATAATCATGCAAATGCATTAAGCTTTTTTTTTAGTATACAGCTTTGACTAGTTGAAAATGGAAATATTAGCTGCCTGTATAGATATACTCTCAGATTTTATTAATGAAAACACACAGTAAGTGGCTTCTACCTAATATTAAAAGTTGCGTTTCAAATTCTAACTGTATATTGGGGCTAAACTTGGTCTTAACAAATTACCTGGTAAAAAAGCAATGGAATTATAAAAATCAAATATAAATAGTATTTGGCATTTATAAACGCCATTTCATAGAAGCATATTCAGGTATAATCTGATTCTAAGTGTAGACATATTTTTATGTTAATCCCTAAAATATCTCCATAGTTTTATGGCTGACTCTTTATATTGCAGAGTTTATTTTGCAAGCACAGGTAGGAGAACAGAGGAGTGGAAATGTAGGACCAATGGGCCACTGGAAGTAGTTACAAATGGGAGAAACGACAAGGCATGGCAGGACTGCAGCACAAGGCACCCTTGTGCACAGATCCTCACATTTTTCAATGACAGTGTGGGAGTTTCAGAAATGTGCATTCCCAGCCTTTCTTTTAGGGGAGTAAAAATTATTCTAGTCTTCATTTCAGAGGGGGTAGAAGGGAGGCAGCTCTGTGGGTATTAAAGATCTTTTAGTCAATAATATACAGACTAATTAATTTTGGTATTTGACTAAATAAGGTTGGAGTTGGATCAGCTTTCCAAAGCAGCTCACAAGACACCTGTGCAGACAGAGTTACACAAAATTTGAGGGCAGGGCTTGAGGCAGGAATGCAGAGTTGAAGAGACATGAGAAAGCCAAGACAGAACCATAAATCGCATATACATTTATATTTAAGTTGCAGACAGAGGAACCATGTGGAGCAGAGCAATCCTGCCACACCACAGGCTCATTCAAACCTTCTCCCTGGTGCAAGGCCCACAAGGGCTAGTTCACGTTAGGTAAATCACACCACGTTCTGCCAGTGTCACCTTCCTGGAGGTAGAAGGGCTGGGTGGGCTGTCCAGGAAATGGCTCATGGGTTTTAACAGATGTTTGCTTTCTGACAAGGCCAAAGCAGCCCAAGTTCAAAGTTTAATTGTAAGACAAAAGACAATCTTAGAGCCACCCCATCCAGCTCCATTGAAGAGATAAGATTTTGCTGAAGGCTTCAGGGAGAATCCTGACACAGTTCCTACTGATTGTTGCATTTAAAAAAGAAAATTGCCTAAATGGGAAAAAAATAGTTTAATACTGTTTATCCTATTACAGTTTGTCATTAAGTTAATTTTAAACGTAACTTCTTTTATAATTTCCAGGTTTTCCTAAGGTTTTGCATTAGCATTCATCTTAGTGGCAACAGTTAATTAATTGCATAAACACTGATTTATTATCACTCTGCAAAATTATGTTTATTAAATTCTTTTAAATTACAAGCACAGTACTAAACCTTAGAAAAACACATGGCTTATAAAAAGCCACAGGTTTCAATGAAAATGTTTGATGATTAGATGGAAAAATGCTATATTTTGAGAGCTTCCTTTTTATCAAATGATAAATTCATTAAGTAGATTTGGGCCAAACTCTCTTAATGCAAATATAGAATACCTGCCTCTATGTAAAAAAATCAGAAGTATGCTTTTTTTTTTTTTAGTTATCCTTTAATTTGTTGTGTGAGTACACAGACATTACATCTATGATTATGATTTAACTTCTATTTCTTGCCTGCATTAAAAGTTTCTGTACACAAATTCTGACAGCAGTATCAGGGAATATTTGGGTTCTAGGCCCCTGGTATAAACTACAACTTGAAATATCTGCCTTACAAATCATAAAAACATGCAGATGAAGCATATGGTTTCTCAAAGTGTCACTTTATTTTGATCACTGGTTGATCACTCTTTCTTTATAATGGTTAAATACTTTGCTGATATTTTACAATGGATTCCTATTTATTTTTTAAACCAAGTCACTATTTTTAATGATGGATGACTAGATGAGTCTTGTTGGTAATGAAAGATTTCTGTGTATAAGCTATTTTTCTTTATAAGCCATCAAACTGAATGTAGCAAACAAAGATTTGTCAAAGTAGCATAGCCTTGAATTTTTAGGCAGTTTTAAAATTTTATATTGCTTATATTTCATTGTAATAACTCATGTGATAATCAAACCTTTTTGTAATTAAATGATGACATCTTGAAATTAAAACTGTTTGTCAGAAGGTTTTCAAACTTTTAGACAAGAATTTTAATTCTAAATCAATTAAAAGGAAAATTAATAAGGAAAATACTGTCATAATTTAATTTTAATTCTGTGAGTTTATAAAGCAAAATAATCTTCTAAAAGCAAGCTTAAACTTGTATCCTTTATTTTAAAAAGCAGGTTATGTAGTATGTTTAATAAAAGGAATATTATATTCTGCTTAAGGTGCTGAATCATGGACATTTACAACTTGATTGAGCATGAATAACTCATCTAAACCCTTTAAACATTATTTTACCTGATTTTTTTTTCATGGACTCAGAAATTATGAATGATAAATTCAGTCAGTAGTCTAAATATCTATATTTTAAAAAATTTGAAAAATATATTGAACACAAATCTTCAGACAAAATCCATTATGAATATTTAAAATGTGCAGTATCCTAGGGTTTTTTAATAAATATATATACATATAATCTTATTCTATACCTAGCAGACAGCCAATTTATTTATTTTGTGTGAAAAGCAAGAAAAGGATATAAAATGGAAACCTTCATAGCAGAAACAGCTTTCGGATATTTTTTAAGGCACAAAATCTGTAGCTCTTCAGCATTTGCTTAGTCATGCTTTGTATTTAAGATATACATAAAAATTAAATATGTGTCTAATATTTTAAGATATTATGATTCTGCTATGTACTCTGGAGGTCTCCTACAAGTACTTAAAGATACAGTCGTGTTGTTTCTCAGTGACTTACAGCGTAAGCAGGATCCAATAATTGACAACAGCTTAATGGACAAAAATAGATTTCTGAGCAAGATAAAAAATGTTGCAGTTGAACCCACTGGTTTTTAAATAAATTAATTCAGTCATTCTCAAAATTCTAATATGCTTCTTTCCCATTTAAACATGGGACTGGTGGTGGTTTCAACTGGAGGGCTCTAATAAATGAACTTTGATAGGTAGCCACAATCCAAAATTTTAAAACACTAGAAATACAGATATTAACCAGCTTTTTTCACCACTTCATCAGAACGCCACTGAGTAGAAATAAATGATGGATAAACTACACCCTGTTCAAATGGATTTATGTTTTTCTTTCTATACTTGCCAGTATTTTCGAAGACAATTCAAAGAACAACAAACATCTTTGCTAAATTTTAGAAAAGTTACCTTATAGAGCATAACTGATGCCTTTTTTATTTCCCTGCATAGTACTATAGCCATCCATGATCAAAAAACTGTCTGGTGAAAGCTAAATCATATCCACAGTAATGTTCAGTTCCACTGGCATGAGCAGTCTATAGGCTCTTGAATGACATACATGATTTCAGTGCCATTTCCTGAGCAGCGCAGTGGCACAGTCAGGACTCGTGTTCCAGTTTCTCGACAACATTTACAGAATCTTAGATGGCTATCAATATTGACATTGAAAATTGTTGCAGATGGGCATTTTCCATCACAAGAAGCCACGTTTACCTATGAGTAAAAAAGAAAATAAGGATTAAAATTAGACATCTCAAATTTTGTTGTAAAAATATTACATTTCAAACTTCTTTGTGATTAAAACCAATTTTTGCATTTAAAAATACTCTGGTCTTAAAAATTATTTTCTTTTCTAAAATTCATTACTTCTAAGTTAAGCCACTTTTAATTTTTTTTTTAAATTAAATTTTTCTTTATTGTTTAATCATATGTCTTGTTTCCACTTTGTGCTATAGATACCAAAATTGAATCTCCAATTTACAAATTAATAGCTTTGAAGCAGCACAGCTGAATCCATGTCCTTTTCATGTTCACTGACAAAAAGCTAAATTCTTCTAAGTAAAATGAAGGGAAGTTTATCTTTCTCCTTTGAAGGTTCAAGAGGAAAAGCATATCAGTGCAAAAGCTTTTCCTTTTTTATACTGTTTGTGACTAAGGGCTGTGTTACCATTCAAAGAAATATATCCAAAAAGTAGATGCAGTAACAAAACAGCTAGGGCACACACTAGCTAGAAAATTATTTGTGCTCTAGGCTTCAGAAGAGCAAAGCTTTCTCTCATTGTTACATTATGCAAAGAATTTGCTTAGCTGATATTTTGACAGAAAAAAAAATTATACTTTTTAATTAAACTTAAATAGAGTTGAAATGCTGGGAAACCAAGGATGGGAATACTAGGTCTAGTTCTCTTTGTGAGAAACTTAAATCTGATTTCTTATGCAGGTGGAACTTATGGAAAATGCTTTGAACCACTCCCTTCCAAGTCTGTGATGAAATGTACCATATCCACACAAATTAGACCAAGAGATTACTCCTATAACTTTCAAATTTCCTGAGATTTAATAGGAGTAAAAAAATACTTTTTCCTAAATACTAATAATCCTAGTTATTAATTAAATGTAATCATGCTCAGCCCTATCCAAAGTTTGACAGCAGTATTCTTGCAAAGAACATGTATGTAGTTCCCAACCAGTCATAGCAGATACCAGTCTGATGGGCCAAAATCACGTGATTGAAAAAGGGTGCCAATGGGGGTGTTAGAGAGGAAAGGAAGGGGAGCTAAGGGTATGAGGACATGAAAATCTGGAGGTGCTTCTGTGTGAAGGGTAAGGGAGTCTGGACTGTGCAAAGGATGTGCAGCCAACAAGGAAATCAGGAGCAAGAAGATACTAGGAAAAGGGGGCTGTAATACAGACAGACGTGGGATGGTGGTAGTTCTTTTTGGAAGGTGGGATGAGAGGGAGAAAAGGGAAATAATTTACAATAGTCACAAAAAGGAAGGATTCATTTGTTGGACCATTTAAGACATGAGCTGCCTGACATTCTTGTTGCTCCTCTCTGAACGCTTTAGTTCTGCAGCAATGCAGAGGGACCACAGCTGCACTGAGCACTCTCTCTAGTACTGCAGCACTGACTCGTAAAAGACACTAGAATGAGCTTCTTTCCACTGCCTATCCATTTGCCTGAATGCCATAGCTCTTAGCCTTTTGTCTTCAGGAGAACAAAGATTTTCACAGAACTGGATGAAAGAGCAAGGACCTTTTCACCTACCTTAAAAAACCTATGAGGCTTGACTACATCTTTCATTTTAATATTCTTTTTTTAGTCAATATCCTGTCTTTATTTTGTTATTTTGCTGTCTCTTAACCAAGGCTGTTGAAGTAACTGTGGAGCTCACCAGTCTTCTCTTACCTATGGCAAATTACTGTAATTTCATCTATATATTTATACTCCCTCATTACCAATCCTTCCAAAATTAAATAAATACACCATGCACTCCTACTATTAAAATTTGAACACATCACTATTGACCTTCTATCAGAATGGCTTTTAACATGACTGTTTAGGTTCTTCAACAGAATTTTGCCATTGGCCTTTTGGAAGTCTTGCGTTATTTTGTCAATTGCTTCTCTTTTAAGGGCTACATGAGAAACACATTTGCTACTCAGAAATTTCCTGCAGTCTGTAGATGGGGTTACACCATCTAATAAATAAGAAATATCTTAAGAAATAAGATGTCTTAAGCAGACCCATAAATAAATGGGATAATGAATTTATTATATGGACACACATTCTATGGGGAGGAGGAGACAGACAGAGCATAAAGGTCTTCAAAGAGGGATGCAGCAGTGTTCCACCACATTTTAAGTTGAAACATTTCTACTCGTCTTTTAGAGCAGGATGTTATTTCACGCTAAAAAGCTCAATGCCTTCATTAGTTAGAGTAGTTATGGTCTGTATTTTTCGTTTGAAGCCTATGTTTCTCCAGGTAGAAGGGCTCAGTCTTTCAGTAATAGAAATAGCTAGTTTTACTCCATTTATGAGTAGGATAATATTCCTAGGGTCGAGGGTCTGCTTTTGAGAAGAAAGCAGCACTTTTTGTTGCTGCTTGTTAGCTGTAACTGACTTCCTAATATTTGGCTTGGCATGCCACAGGCCCAGCATTGAAACAGCTCATTTATGCTTACCGGGCTTTGACTTATACAGTCGTTTTTTCTTATGGTTGTCCTGATTGTCATTTTTTGGCAAATCCTTTCTTCCTTTTTGCCTGATAAAAATATAAAAAAAGGATAGTGAATCAATACATCTTCTGTACTGTATTTGCTTCTTTAAAAAGTAAAAATATTAACATAATTTAAATAAATATACTTTGTTTTCATTAATGTACATGCAGAAACTATTACTTACATAATTTTCTTTTTAATCTAATATATTAATAAATAGTTCATGTGAAGAATTACCTATTTTATAGCTGTCATGTATGAGCATCAAGTGGCCCAAATAAACTGTACAGATTTTTAAAATATTAAACTATGAATGTGTTTTTAAATTGCACATATGGCAAGAGAAATATAAACAAATAGAGAAAAAAAAACATGTCTTGAGTAATTTTGAATCATATTAGAATTAATTCTGTTTTATTGGGAATGTTGAATGCAAATAGGATTTTGATCCTGCTTTTTGTAAAATTTTCAGAACTTAACATTTGAGAAGGTAAAGCTATGAATGTGATTACAATCTTCATGCTATTTTTCATGTTTAAAAATTAAATATATAATTTTGATATATTTTTTAGAAAAATGTCCTTCAAGGAAGCTTTGAAAGAGAGAAATATATTTATTTGCTAAATATGGTGCACTTTTTAATCTCCAGATCTCAAGCATGTAGTACGTGCAGTCAGCATACAGATCTAGGATGAGGGAAATACTGAATTTTTATGTTCAGTCTTGGAGATAGTGATAGGAGGGGGTTTTTGTAAATTTGAAAACTAAAGCTGTACAGTGAAAAGCCATTTTTTACACAGTAAAAGTCATAATACTGAAACAATGACACATGGTTTTTCATGCTTCATTCTGTATCAGACAGCTATCACTATCTGTGTAACAGCAGTTATTTTGATGTCCTATTTCACTACCCATGGAAATCATCTGTTAGTTTTGCTGTGCAACCATTCTGGACACACATCATATAAAATAATAAAAACTATTCAGTAGTTTCTTGACCTTCCTTCATGGTTGGGTGTACAGAAAAACAACAGCTCTTCTGTTGCTTAGAAGCTTGAGAGCACTTTTATTAGATAAATCAGCTCTGAGTAACCTAGATATTCTGCAACCACAGCTGATTGAGTACTGAAAAATTAGGCTGGCTGCAGAGTACAGCTTAAATTTGACCTGTGCATTGAAGAATCAAACAAAATTATGTTACTGAATTAGCAGATTGCTGTATGAGTGAAGCTGTTAGACTATAATGTCTTGCTTTTCCTTCCTCAGAAACGCTTTAAAAAATTTCTGAGATATTTCCACCTGAAAGTGTTTGCCAGCCTGGGCATGTGTAGACAGTGCAATATTTGTACTGCTACAAGACACATAGAGATAAATATCTAGCATTTCAGCATATAGAGTGCCGATGTCTCATGAAAACTCTGCCGCTGTACTTTTCTCTCTCCAACCTTGAACTCCAAAGGTCTGCATTCAGTATCAGATATGCTTTGTTTACTCACTCCTCATTTAAGCAAGGAGTTTCTGTGACTTACCTATACTAAAAAGCAAAGAATTATGAGTGTATTGCAACAGTTCTGTTACATTCCATAATTTCTGGTATAAAAATTATACATTGCCATGGGGTAGCAATTGTATGTGTCGTGTCCCCCTCCCCCCACTCCTGCCCTCAGTATTTTTGTAACTTTGTAAAACATAGTATTTGTGACAAAGAAGAAATACAGCATAAATCCAGATCTGCAAAGGTGAGCCCAAACAGTAACACACACTCTTGCTCTATTTTAAGGCAAAAAATATTTTCATAATTAAAGTTAGAGACCTGGGATCAGATTTAGAGTCTCTTGGTAACAGTATTCAGCATTCTGATTTTTTAAAGTAACATTTCTTATTACAACTATCTTCAACAGTAAGTTCATGTGATAAAACCAATTTAAGCAATGAGCAGGAGGAATAACCATCAGCAGCATATACCATAAATGGATGAACCTAATTCTGATAGGTGCTGAGCAGTGAATCTTGATGAGGTTTTAGAAAACCACTGATTTGGGAGGCCAAGAGGGGATCAGCATCTCTCAGTATCAGGCCCAGAACCATTAATTGCATGGCAACATTTAATGATGATGACAGCTATGACACATATATCAAGCACTGCTTACATTATTACCAAAAGAAAAGAAAATACATCATTAAAAATAATACCTGGTTCACAATTAATACTATCAGTAGGCACTACTGGGCTAATGGCAAAGGGTAATAGACCCAATCCAGAACCTGGCAGAATCATTAGGAATAGAAGATTCTTATGAAATAAAAACATTTCTGTATAAATGACACTTAATTAATTCTTACACTGCCAATTGCAATTTTTCTTTTAGAAAAAGATGATGAACTTTCCTGTTAGTCTTCTACAATTTAGAAACTCTGCAACTGCTTCAAGTCTCACTAAAGATGGCCTACACTTTATTACCCTCCTGGTTAACATGAAACTGGAATGCTTACTTTTAAACCAAACTTTTGGTATGAGTCTCTCTATGGCAAGGTAAGAATTAAATATATGCACTGACTTTGCATGCATTAAATCAAGCTCTTTCAGAAAAGTTATTTGTTCCCATTAAATTCCCAATGTGTTGCAAGCTCTAGTTATATGTACTCAACTGCTTCACCACAGGGCACATGCTTTTAGTAAAAAATAAAACAAAATAAAAATAAAATAGCATATAATTTTATGAATGATATCTGGGGATTTTAGCAGCCACCTCAGCAAGTATTTCTGAAGTATAACAATGCCTTTCCTGAGGCCACAGAATATGGCCAAAATAATAAATCTTCCTGGTCAACGGAGAACCAGTGGTCAATAATTTTTTATACTAATTTTCTAAATAATGCCAACCTTTTTTTTTTGGGTTTTTTTTTTTTTTGGGGGGGGTGGATTTAAATATTTTTCAACACAGTTAACACATGAGAGAATGATTATTGATTAGTAAGATTTCAGCACAATTCCGGTGTGTTACTTCTCTATGGTGATTTTCATTAAAAAAGCATATTCTGTTGTTTTACAATACCTTTCATTTTCCATGTTTTGGATGCAAGAGAACTACAGTATTTGCAGCTAAGTCTCACACAACTTGGAGACTTGGTATTGTTCTGTATTTGATAAATATGACTACTTCCCCTTATTTTTCCGAGGCGTATCCAATACAATGCACTTCATTTTTATATAATAATGCAATATATACTTGTAAGTCAGTGATTAGCTATTAATAAGTAAAGGTTTACAAACATTCCAAATACTAATTTGCCGTTACTCTAGTGTTGAGCACAAAAAAGGCCAAAAAACAGGGGTAGGATTTTCTGTAATGTTGAACATGTCGTTGCTCTACACAATTAGTTTTATACACCAATGTTTTATTTTTATTTTTAAATATATATATATATAATTATATGCCTAGATAATAAAATTGTTCCAAGTCAAAACTGCAGAGAAAAAAAGTTTTTTCTCAATCAGCATTTAAAATTGCATAAACTATGAATCTTTTATGGCAGCTTGAGTCACATTTCATTATATATTAAAGTTACACACCCCAAAAATGTGAATGTATTAAAAGGCTGATTTTATATAAGCATTGCTATCATCAGTATTACAATAGCTTTTCCTCATCTGGTATTTAATAAAAAACATTCCAGTATTTTGGACCTAGAAAATACATATTAGGGAAACAGAATAAATTGATATGTTTAAAGATGTATTGCAAAAATATCATTGAATCAGGAAGCAATTTTAGGAGGAAAATTCTCAGCTTTTAAGGTGAAGATCATATAGGTGCTCTTTTAGAGCCAACTTAACAATAAAGAGGATGCTTTCATTGTTTTAATTGCAATAACTTTTAATCTTCCATGGGTTATATTTGGAGAGATTTGGTTATACTCCAGAACAATAATGTTAAAAATCACCAAGTCAGCAGCCAAATGAAGCAAGACCTTTTAATAAAAGTAGTTAGGTAACTACAAACATTTAATGTGATTTGTAGGGGGAACTGCATGCTTTTTCCCTCTTTATGTCCCAGCAACTGAGGTTAAAAAATAAGCCCTCCAAAACCAAAGGCAAACTAGCACATATTGCAGCCTTCATCACTTACAGGTCTTGCAGCAGCCGTCATTATACGTCTGCACAATTCCTCCATTCTAGGAAAATAAAAGAAGAATATAGCAGAAAAGACTGGGCAAAGGGAAATTGTATCTCAAAACATTCCATGTTTTAAAGATGTCCAACTAATAAAAAGTAGTGTCACTGAAATCAAGAGGATTACACCGACATGTGTCACCTCAAGGTTTGCTTCACAAATTCTTTCCAGCCTTTGAAATTGAAAATGAAATCATCACTGCCGGTAAGTTCAGTAGTGTTCCGTTGACATCTGACCTAGTTTCCTTTGAAAAAGTCACTTAGTTTCTATAAGCATATTTTTTATATCATCCACTACCATCTATTTCCCCACAACTGAGATTTATTAGGATGGTTTCAAAAATTTGTGTGTGTAGCCCATATCTGCATATCAAGCAGACAACAGAACATAAATAAAACTCTTAGGATAGCAGGAGACAAAAGACATTTTTAGCTTCTGCTTTTTCACATGAGCATGTATTTTTTACCTCATTACAGAAAAATTACTGAACACATTGTTCAAGAACTTCTTAAAAGAGCACTTAAACTCAGATATTCCTGAATTATCCTGAGCTGCCTGTGAGGAGAGCTTTCTTCTCAGCTACTGGTTCAAGCCTATGCTCAGCATGTCTCAAAAACAGGTCAGACTGATTCAGGAAGATAATTTTAGGGCTCCATTCTTTAAAATCTTAACCATTATTAAAAAGGAAAGACCCTAATAGATGGTGTCACAATGGTTCCAGGGAAGAAACTCAGGCATAAACTCAAAGTAGTACAGACATTAATTTTAAATAGAACACCTTCTTCAGGATTGGAGGGAATAAGAACTTTTTTGAACAGGTGGAAGGGATAAATAGGACTGGTACTAAATGTATAATCTGTAGTCAAGGCAGCAATGGTACTTACCCTCTCTACATCTATATTTATTATTATTTGTTACTCATTTTAAATACAGGATGTACTGCAAGCACAAAAATTTTGTGAGTATTATAAAGTTAGAGAAGTTTAAATTAGAAATTAAACTGTAAACAAATAGTCAATCTTTGTGAAGAACACATGTTCTTCAAAGAAGTTTATATGGATATGCCATCTTTTTATTTTTAAATATATGGTCCAGGTAGATACCCTTTCATGTGTAATAGATATTTTTGTTATGTTAAACAGAGTTTAGTTCAAGAGATAACAAAGTTTGTATATACTCTGTCATCTTCCTAATCATTGTACAACTTAAGCTGACTTCTATATGCAGCATTTCTGGATTTCTTGATCTGATTTATTTATTGTGTGTGCTCTAAGAACTTGGCAAAGTGTTATTCCAAACTAAAGTAAGACATAGTGATTAGCACTTTATATAGTGGTATGTGAAGCATGATTCCAATTCCACAATGTTTTAAAAGCAGTCATCAACAAGACCCAATACAAACCTTTATAGTCCTCACAGACACTTTCTCAGCTGGTAAGAAAAGAGGAGTATAGGAAATTACTGTAAATTGCTCATTTACATGTTTTTACTTACCACTTTTTTAATTTAAAGAAAGTGCTTGAAGTATGCATGCGTTGTGGAGTGTAAGCCAAACTCCAGAGCAGTTATTGTCACTTACCTTACCCAAAGTACAAACCTTTGTACACTCAGTTTCATTAAATGGGGGGCAGACAACACTTGACCCCAGTGCAATGGCCCCTGCAGCAGTCTTTTCACATTTGTAGTTGGTACAGTTGGAGGTCCAGGTGCTTCCTTCCTGAATATATAAAATAAAGTCATTGTCAGGAAAACCAAAACACTTCAGCTTCATCTCCAGCCTGAAACATCTGTAAAAGTGCACCTGCTGGAGTGGAAAGTCTGCTGCAGACCACACATAGGTGGCAAAGGGAAAGACCACACCCTGACTACCAGAGGCTACTCCTCCCCAGAGCCATGATTCTACTCTCCAGAATGCTGCTGAGAATGGGTGTCCTAGTGCAGAATGAAAGGATTCTGTGCCAGTTGAAGAGTTTTTTTTGCTCCTAAATCAACTGGAACACACCAAGTGTGAACCAAGTCATGGCCACATCTAAATTTCTGTGTATGTGGGTGCTGGAACACACCACCAAGGTCCTGAACCCCAGTGCCTCAGTTTGCTCTTTTCCTTTCTGTAGTAACCAGCATGAAGAGAAGAGTGGCCCTGAGAAGAGGGGGACTTCAAAGTCCTGATGTAGACTCAGAAGTTACCCAATACATCTAAATCACAGTGTATAATTTAGTTTCAATTTCAACCCTGCTTTGCAGTTAGAGCACATCCAGCCTTAAGTAAATGATGGCATTTGCATATATTTGTAGAAAATATTACAAGCAATAAAATTAAATAAAATATTCACATGTGTGAAAGGGCAGGTCTTTAGATAAACACACTCATTTCCTATTATATATCATAAATAGTCTCTAAGTGTATAACAAGCAGTAAGGAGGTATGAAGCAAGACTGAGAGCCTGAGTTAACTAAGAAATGCCTGTCAGACTCCTGTCTATTGTATCACTATAGTTCCCATTATGCTTCCTATCTCTGTTCAGAGGCACTTACCTCATACACAGTCAGCGTTCCATTCTCTGTATGAAAAGAGCAGGACACATTTTGACATGTACCACAACAGGTATGGTGACTGAAGGAAGGAATATATACTTGATGCTGGAAAAAAAAGAAAGGAAAAAACAAACAAGTACTTTTTAAACTTACATTATATGGAAATTCTTTGATTTCTGAAATCAAAAACACCAAGGAAAACAATGGATGGATGGATGGATGGATGGATGGATGGATGGATGGATGGATGGATGGACAGTCTGATAGATATGTTTACATATGCTGCTAGAAACTGCCTCTCAAGACAATCCTGTAGACACAAGATACACCTCATCACTAAGCTCTCAAGTTATTGTGAGTAAATGGGAGTAGCAAAAGTTTTCACTAAAGCTTTTATCCTAATTGTGCAGTTGTGCTCACAAATTGCATCATTCCTGTGTTTTAAGAATACTCACAGCTTCGCATTGCTGTGAACAATTCATCATTGTGAAATGCATAGCATTGTATCCTGTGTTCTGATCTTTTTCTTCTAAACAGTGTACAGTGTAACAAAGGTCTCCATCCAAGTACTGAATCACTGACTGTCCAGGACTCAGTACTGTGACCTCTTGGAAGATGCACACATCATCCTTCTCTAAAACCAAAAGAAATAAATGTTACCAGACGGGGGAAAAAATCTTGAGAGAAATTAACAGAATCACTGGTAAGACAAAAGTAGGGCAAATTCCTACACACTGCAAAAGTATTCTTTTAGACTTGATTGGTTTGTGGTTTTAATTACCAAACAAGAGGGGGAGGAAGTATAATTTAGTTTAAGAAAATGCTACAGAACACAAAACTGCTTTAAATTGATAGTGTTCTTACTATGGAAGTAAAAAAAATCTGTTGGTCTTACTTTAAAAGTGTTCTAATATTTAACATCCAGCTATTCTGCACATCACAAAATGTCCTTCTGGCAATAAACTAGTATGTCTCCAAATACCTGTGGGCCAGTAATCAGCTCAGGCTGTACTGTAAATGTGTTCTTGGCTCCTGCAGGCAGTTTAACCTGGCTGCTGCCAGGACTGCAGCTTACCTCAGCAGCCCCATTCACAGTGGAGCTGAAATCTACTCTGCATGGGTAGCTGAGCAAGGGAAAGAGCAGAGCTCTGATCTTAAGACTGGCTACCTCCTCTCGTGCTGGCTGAACTGGTCTGCTGCTCTGTGTGAGATGGTGTCTCATTTGTGCTTGAAACTGGACTAGGAGCAGCAGCCCAGCTCACACTCAGCTACCATTCACAACTTGTTTGCTATTTGACTTTCACCGTAAGGACTGTACCTGACTCTGAAAACAAGGGTAATTCTAGGACATTCTCACACCCTGCCAGAACAGACACAAAATGGATGGGTTAGCAGGCAAATCACCATATTCAGAAAAGAGAGAATAATTGCATAACTAGATAGATATACATCAAGTTAAGATAAAAGAACATTTACATTTGAGAAGGTTACCATGGTCCTATTTCTGCTTTCTTTGCAAGCCCTTTTTGCTAAAAACTAAAACACAGCAATGAGGAATATGAAAAAGTTACCACAAATGTAGTGAGTGCATCCACAAGCACTGGAAACACTGCTATCTATTTTTTTAACTTCTCCCTGGGTATAAAAAGGTAAAAGTTTTAAAAGTCATGCACGATTGAATGTAGTGTTACACAGACTATTTTTGTCTAAAATTGTAAAATATTACTTTCATCATTTCCACCCCTGGTTTCATAAAAGAGAAAAATTGCACTCAAGAAACAGTACCATATTCAGAGTTATTCAATGTATTTGTCTCTTTAAACAGAAAACAGCATTTCATTTTCCATAGGGGTGCATAGAATAGCAGAGTCAATATACAGCATTTTTTCCTGAGATACAAGTTATTTCAACAATAAACCAAATAGCAAATCGCCTCCTAAGTAACTTCTTACAAAAGATAAGTGAAAGCTATTCAAATCTAAAACTCCTTAATAGACTTTATATGATGCAGTCTTCACATAGGAACAAACTAGGCACTGGATAAGAAAAATATGATCAATGTGGTATTAATGGGAGTTTGAACATTCAGTCATAATTATATTCCAGATCACAGACCCTATTATGACAAACTACATGAATAGCAAAATATTTATGACTTCTCATATCAGCTAAATTCAATAATGGTAAATAATTTTAATCAAAACCACAAATTATTAACAAAATAACAGATTTCTTCAGATGATACATATAATCATAAAGCTCATACCTCATTATTTATTTTTTAAAATGGGAATTATTTATCTTGAAAGCCTTACCGCTATACTGTTTCATGTCAACAATGATTAGGATAATACTGCAGTTGCTTTCTTTCTTTTGACATCTTATAACACAGAAAGTGAAACTTCTCCAAGGAATAGTTGACAACACCATGCAGACACTGCAGACATTTGGAATTACAAGCTTGAACTGGGACTGGGGGGCAGTCCCTGTTCACTCTTTACAACTAATTGAAACAAGGAGTGTAAAGGGAGGAGTAAGACGGTTGAACACTATTAATAACAATATTTAAAGGCACCACTTACCAATTTACAGGTCAGCATAGTAGCATTTTCACAACTGCATTCTGAGGAGATCAAGAAAGCTGTGTTAATCAGTTAGCTAACTGTTAGCTTTGGTTAACAGCTGTGACTAAGGAATAAAGCAATAATTACCACAGTGCCATTCTGGACAACATTGCCCAAGTATTTTTTCCTTCACAGGTGTCATGTCATCTGTGCAAATCATAGGAGGTTCAGAACAAAGATTTTCATCACAAACTAAATGAGGGGAAATGAGAATATGAGAATTTACTCAACTTTCCTTCACATTTTCCGGTTTACATTACCTTTGATAAAATATTTTTAAAATAACATTATTTTATATAAATGTTATTATGATTTTTAGGCATCTGAATTATGCTTGGAATTAAAAAATAAACAAAGATTTTCAAAAGTGAATTCAGTTGTCTTAGAACATGTTTAAATTTTCAGAAAATATCAAACAGGAATAATTTAATATTCTTCCTACTTCAGAGTTACTCAAGATTATAACTAGTACCAAAGACAACTAAAATCATAATCTTTGGAAAATATGGGCTAGAAATGTACTGTAAAGTGCAATTCTGTAAGATAACAGGGAACCCTCCGGGGATGATGCTAATAAGAAAATACTGCCTCCCTTATCAGAAGTGGCTTACTGTGAAAGAAGATAACACACTAAGATCTAACTTTCTACATGCCAGAATTTGGCAAAAAACAAGGCCAAAGACGTTTGCAGAAAATTTCTTTTGGATGGAAGTGCTAGGAAAAGGAAAAGACCAAAATACAGAGACAACTGAAGTAAAAATTACTAAGCTCCAAACATAGTGGAAGTCAATTATTTGAAATTACCCTGAATGACTGCAATAAGACAAAAATTAATCTAAGTTAATCAGTTATACTTGTAGACATTACTTTCAAATGTATTGCACAATTTATGTGTTTTACGAGACTATGAAAAAGACTAAGTGGCAAACATTTTTCTTCTGCCTGCTCATTGTTTGAATAGTAGTCAATGCACCAGTACTTGAAACCCTTGGTCTACTCCTTCCCCTAAGAGCGAAAAATGCAAAGAAACTGTTTAAACATTAATTAATGGTACAACAGAGGAAAAACAGCATAGAGGCTTTATTACACGTGTTTTAGTATATGAGCAATTGTATATTTATACTCCAAGGATGGGATTCAGTGCCACATTAATATATCGGGATTTAGATCACTGTGGAAATAATCATACTTTATCTGCTCAACTAAATAACCTCTCCAGACTCCACTTACTGAGTTCATTAAACCACCACTGAGCACATCAAGAACTTTGAATCTACCTCAAATGCAGACACCCTCATTTGGATCTCTTTGTCTATACCTGAAGCCCACCCTGAATGCTAAATCTAAACAAATACACATACACATACACACACATACACAGAGTCTGTCATTTTTACTGAATTTGGTCGCATATTGAACTCACAACAGTTACACTCACCACAGTAGTAATGAGGACAGCAGTAGTGTATGGTATTAAGGTCTACAGTGAGAATTTCCCCTTCACTACACAAGGGAACAGGCTCAATACAGGATTCACAAACTAAATTTAAAAAAAAAAAATCAGACATTTACAAAGCTTTCAATATTAAAGGGTTAGCACACGTGAATTTCATTGAATAGACTATATAACAAGCAATATTATGTTTGATGCTCAGATAATTGAAATTTTATGGATTTTATGGATATAAAAACTAAACAAAGTTCAAATATGAGGTTCAAAATTATGTTGGAAAGAAAAGGCCCCAAACCCAAGCCTAATTATGCTCCAGTCAGCCAGATCTCTGTGAAATCTTACTGACCTCTCCAAGAATTCCTGACTTGAGTTATTTGGCTTAGATTTATAGTCTGTTTTTGTGAATACTTGACTATTCCTTAGCTCTCCAGAAAAATATCAGAGGACTCTTACCACAAAGATGAGAGAAACAACAGGGATCTTCCTGCTTTGCTTCAACAATAAATTGATCTTCTCTGCAGTCCGGCTGGGAGGCATTAAAACAAACTGAAGGATCACATTCTGAAGGATGTGAAACAAACATCATTTTAAAAGGAGTCACTGAAACAACACTAAAAAGATAAAGAAAATATATTCCTCATAAACTAAGTCACATAAAATATCCCAAATTGACTGTAAATCAGAAGTAACACAAAACACAAACACAAAAAAATATTTGAGAACGTTTAAAAAAATATACATTGCCTGGTGCTATTTACAGTGTCCCGTTCTGTTAACAATCAAAACAACGTGTAATGCAAATTTTATTCCAACATATAATACAAGTATGGAAAACTTTCCCCTGGCTGTGGTTTTGTATTTCTCTTACCACATTGGTACTGTGGACAGCAGGACAGGGGGTGGTAGCCCACCACTAATTTTTCACTGGGTTTGCATGTTGGGATAGTGGCATCACACAATGACATGTTACATTCTGTGGGATAAAAAAACAGTCAATTTTGATGTCTTTAAACAGATACAAGTGCAAGTCCTATAGCTGAAGGTATTTATATCATCTAGTACAGAGAGCCACAAAACAAGAACAGCCCAAGTGAGCTCAAAGTTCACTCAATACCATCATGTAGACCTTTGAGTTCAACCCAAGAAAGCACTTATATCCCTCTTAAAACAGATATTTGCTTGCTCTCCTTCCTATACATGAAGCCAGCTATAATGTTCCACTGATATTCCTTGAGCAAATTGACAATACAGCATTGATTGCAGGTATCTAATGAGCAAAAGCACCATATCAACTGGGGTATACGTTCTCATTTTCCTTGAAGATGTTATGAAGAAAATAGTTTATTTTGCTTAATATTGTAGGAGCAATAAGATTATTATTTTTCCAAACAATCCTGGCTGGGTAGAATATTTGTATTCAGTGATTAGCTCCCAAAAAACAGCTTCTGGGAAACAGCAGTAGATCAGAGAACACTGCTTACCACACTTAAGCACTAGAAAGTAAAGCAAGAAATCTCTGATGACTTCCCCAAATACCAAGGTACTTATATCATTGAATATATATCCATTTATTATTAAATTCCATGCAAGAGCTTAAAACATAATTTATAACAGAAGTTTTGTTTAACTGGATTTCTAAGAAAAAAATTATTTCAGTGAGTAGTTCTTATAAAGAAAAGAAGCCTGAATTGCTGGCCCAACTTGAAAATTAATTCTAAAAAATGTTACCTTGAATCTAAAGTTTGTCAGCGGCCAGTGAATGTCAAGCATTTATTTTATATTTCTGTTACTGAAAACAAGTGTGATACATACCACAAACTTTCTTGGGACAGCAAGCTCTCTCTTCAATGACATGGAGGAGAACTTCCCCTTCTCTTTCACAGACTGGTGGTGGATCCTCATTGCATTCAGGTTCTACAGCAACAATGCTTCCATTTTCTAAACAGCCATACATGCAGCAGCCTCTCAGGGACCCATTCCAGATCTCCCCAGCAGAGCGGGGCTGTCCTTTATCATCTGTACATGCTGGAATGAGAAGAAGCATTATATCCCTTCAACAAGCAGACAGCTCCCATTTCCTGCAAATAACTACGACTTGCATAAAATTATCGCATAAAATAATATGCCTGTGGAGCATTATGATAAAAGAATCCGAGAAAGGATGACCTTAAAAGCCCCAAAGGAACAACAAATGCTTCACTCTGGGTGAAAATGGGTGAGGGCAAGGGACAGCACTGGGTCTTAAAGCCAAGTTAACTGAAAGCACAAAATGCTGTAGCTTGAGAAAAAGGGAGGCTCTGTTGAAGAGTTCACAGTTACTGAGGACTGACACAGAACTTAAACTTATCTCTTACCATGAACTGTTAATATAACTCGGGTTAATATTATTGTAACTGCAAACCTACTCTGTCCTACTGTACTTACTACATTTTTCTTCTGGTATACAGAGGTCAGAGTCTGTTCTGTGCAGAATGGTGCCATTTTTACACACACAGTCTTCCCTTAAATGGGAACAGGGAGACTCTTCATAGAACCATTTATTCAAGCATGTCTTGGCTTCACAGGGTTGCACACAAGGCTGGTATTCCTTGCCCTCAGGACAACTCAGTGCTGCAAGGAATAAAAAAGGACAGTAAGTGTTTTTGTATTTGTTCACCATTTCATTGGATAAATATGTAGTAAGAACAAGTGAGTTATCACAGAAAGCATGCATTTATACCTTTAGCAGTACTTTAGGTAAGCAGCTAATTCAATAGAGATTTAAACTCATTCATTACTAAAAGAATACATCTTAAGAACTTGTGCCCTGATTTACCAATGCTATGATAAGAGATGTTACATACAAGAATAATAGAAAGAAATATATTTTTAACTTCTCACAAAAAACTTCATTACTAAAAAACCCTCATCACTAAAGCCACATAGGAGTACAGAATATGGCTATCTGCTTACAACAATAATCAGGTGTCCTCCATTTAATGCAGATGTTGTGCTTGTTGCACAAAGCCACATATGCAGAAAGTGCATCACACTCGTAATTCCAAAAATAAGTACTGTTGATCCACATCTTCTCACAAAATTCCTGTGGTGACACCTAGGAACATTTTACAGTTGGGAATTAACAAGTATAAGGACTTCCCGTAACTAAAATAAATCAGTAATTAAGAGAAATTATACAACCACAAGGGGAAAAAATTGCTTGCAGTGTCTAAATTAAAAAATATCTTTTTTGTCAGAACACTCATTCTGCAAAACTTAAACTGCCAGAATTTTATAGGTTCATCAGTAGACACAGAATGCAGCCCAAATGAGATTGTCACATTACTAACAAGTACTTTTCAATATAGACCTGTCAACTAAAAGGGAACAATCTCAGCTAAACATTTCTTCTATACCTTCCATACAATCCTGCTGTGAATTAATTAGTTATTACTCTATTTCTGTGTCTGTTGGACTTGATAGCCTGTGTTACTGAGTCTAAATGCAGGTGGTACAAACTATCTTATTTCTGTTGGGCTTGTTGGTATAAATTTGTAACAAGATGTAAAAGTCAGATTTTATTTCATTCTGCCTGTTCACTACTGTGTTGCAGCCCTGTTCTCCCTGTAATTTCAGCAAATCTTCAAGCAGTCTCTCACTTCTGCCATAAAGTTCATTACACTGGTGACTGTTACCAATCCTTGACCAGCTGCTTCATGCAATACGCTCCATTGCATGCATACGAGTGCACAATATGCTCCATCCACTCTGGCTCTGCCACCATCATGTATATGAAAGAAAACAAATCTCATAATGGATGAACGCAACACTTGAAAATTTTGATATGTCGGATTTTGTTATAAACCAGGAAACGATGCACTAAATGTTCTCCTGGGAACATAAATGCAGTAGGAATTCTGACTCATCAGATTGCATTAATTATAAAATGAGATATGTCAAAACAATTATGCAAAGCATCCTACTACTCACTGGTGCTACTCTACCTTCTTGATTCCAAACTGCTTACCACTGCTTCCTCCCACTAAATTTCTGTGGCAAATATCTATAAAATTTATATATATATATATATAAACAACTTTAGTTCCTTCCTTGTAGAAGAACTCCCTGCATTTTTTCTAGCTCAGGAAAATGAGGAGAAATCTTAGGAATTTGAAAGAAGGGGCTCAGCTGCCAGCAATACTTTTAACAACATTTGTCTTTGATGAAAACTGAAGTGTAACACAATAAAAACCAAGGGTGGAAAGGCAGAACAAGAAAAAGTGAACAGGAACCTGAATACATCTATCTCTCAGAAAGAAAGGCCATTTGAGTAATTAATCCCTTTTCTTTTTAATTAAGTGGGGAAAGTCAATCAGACCTCAGAGATTTGTAGCTTTCTTGATGCTGCACTACTCGCCCCTAGTGACAGTGTGCATGCTACAGCTATATCCCCATTAGAAAGTACAGTTTGTACAAACAAATGATAATGGTTTCTGTAAGAAATGCTACAAAATTGTCGACACAATAGGGATTACACCAAAATTTGTTTAACTGGAAATTTCCTTAGTCCAATAAGTCTCAGACTGCATGAGTTGCTGTTGTGTGCAGCAGAAGCACAAGGCTTTCTGTTCTAGTGATCCATGTCTAGCATTTAATTAAAAAAACACCTTTGGAATGTGTTTATCTTGATCTGATGATCCGGTGTCTCTCCTTTGAGAATTGCCTATTAAATAATCTCAAAAAACAGCATAATAGCATATAGGGATCAATACAGATGTGTGTTTACAATGGACAACATGACAAAAGTATTAAAGCCAAAATGACAGGGGTATTAAAGCCACTCATTCCACTGTCAAGTCATAAAAATAACCAAAATATTAAAAATTTCACTCTTTTCCTAATTATACAACTTTTATTTGATTTGCTCCTGCAATTTTTCTGATCTTCGTACTCACTTTCTTGTGACAAGGGATGAAAATGCCTCTGTTTAACAGTTCCATACAGTATGTGCAGTTATCTTCAGTACAGTTTCTTACAGGCCTCCTGGTTGTTACATCAAGTGATTTCTCAATTTCCCAACTCTTAATGAACATTTCAATTTCCTCCATATTTGTAATTATGGTCATGTTTTGCATTTTCAGGTCATCACTAGGATCTCCATTACACACCCCTGGAGACAGAGCATCATATTCAAAGCACAAACAAACATGCCACATGCCTTTATTTGGGAAAGAAAAGAGCACTTGATAAGTTATGATCAATACTGCATTAGGCTGACCTGTGCAACTTAGTCACCTGAGTTCATAAATTAAAGCAGCTATATGTACACTGTAGTTCCAACTTCCTGCTTGTGATTTTAGTTCTCAGCTCAATGGCTTAGTAAAACAAGTGGATGATACAATACAATTCAACTGCTTGTCACTGATGATTGGACACTGTATTGAAATTTAATTGACTATTCTAAATGCAAAAAGTTATGAAAGGAATATTTTGATGAACAAATTGCTTTGTCGGGAGAAAATATTGCTCTTACTCAATTTTTTGATACAAAACCATTGTAAAAAACAACCTTCCCAGACCCCTGACATTCAATGAATTCTACCTGAATTCATTATTGTATGTATTCTGTTGATTCATCAATTAAAATGTATGCTCTCTATAAGAGAGAAATAGAAATATGCTCATCCACATAGAAAGTGAGCAATGCCAAAACTTTAATCTTCATACTGGTGTTTTACATCTCAGAAACTGATCAGGCAATGTTCCTCTATCTTTTCACATTCTTTCTGTGCTATTAAGCCCTAAGCCCTTTCCTTCACATTTTCAGCCCTGAAGTCTGATGCTGTCCAAGGTCCTCTGTTAGAACTAGACCAGCTTGGTGTTACTCTTTCAGAGCATGGAAAAATACAGAAGATGGCATTTAAATAAGAAGCATTTGACAGTAGCACCATTTCCAGTATTCTTAACTCTTCTACTTCTTGCTGCCGATTACAAACTGGTGGTATTAGAATTTGTAAGGCTATGCTACAGAACTGCAGAATAAATACAGCTTTAAAAATAAAGCAAATTTACCACATAGTCTCACTTTTTTTTTCTAGTGTGAGAGGAAGAGGATTGGAGAATCCCAGACAGGAACAAACAGCAGGGAACAGGAAAGAAGAACTAAAGAAGGCTTCAGACTTACTGCAAAATATCAGGTAGTGCAGCATTTTAAGCTAAGTTTGGATCTGTTTGCATAGTCTTCCTCTTTTTATATTTTTATGACACAAAGAGGAACTATTCTATAATTCTTCCTACATTTGACCTCATCTCATCCCTCACTTTCAGCATGCATAGAGAAGATAGCATGATACTGGGAAAAGATGCAGGGCCAGCCATTTGCCTTGTCTCTCTTGATCTAGGAGAACTTTCCTTTTGTTCAAGCAGAATATAGCCATTGATTTTAAAGACCTGATTTGTTTATATTTATACTTAAAACGTATCTGAATAGCTTTGTTTGCTTTTAAAACAAAAAGCAGTTTAAAAGATTATAAAGTAAATTTTCCTTTTCAATATGGGGTAGATTATGTAAAATTGTAAGAAAATGAAAGAGAAAAATGCACATTTATGATAAAATTGAAGCAACTTTGAATTACCTGCTTACACTTTTCCATATTATTCATACTGGCTAAGTTTTAAAAAGGCTTCAGGGAAGCCTGAAACATGCTAAATTTACTATCATTGTAATTCAAGACTGTGACACCTCAGCACAGTTTTGGACCTTAGACCCACACTCAGGAGGTTCAGATTCAGATTCTAAATTCACTGTCCTCAGGAGACTTGGACCCTTCCTAAGATACAACTTTTGTCAGGATTTTCATAGCAGTAAGATGCCGCTGCTAACATCAGAGTTATTCTTTTCTCCATAATCACTGAAACTTACTGTCACTACCTGAACTTCTTTAGCAGCTTCACTAAAAATTTTCTTTTCCTTTACTTGACTTCAGCAATACTCTTAAAACAGGCAGAAATAAGTAAAAGAAATAAGTAAATTTTTAGAAAGTTATTTGGACGCAACGTGCTGATCGCTACTTGATCTGCAGAGTACTTTATTAGCACACAGTGCATTCAAAGAGAATGATTAAATTATCATTATTGATCAATACTATTTCACAAGCCCTCACATAGGATTGTTAGCATAGTTAATGAGGGTCACAAGGCAAGCTATAGGGACAGCTGGTCACAGACACAAAAGGGAATTGCAAATTTCAATTGGGAAGTTATTGAATAAGAAAAATATTGCCACCATAGCCTCACCACAAAGTCCTTCTGTCTTCCTCGATGTATTAGAGTGTAATCCATACTGTATATCTATGATTCCTGTAAGATGAGCCCACTTGATGCTAATACCAGCTGGGGTGTTAACAACATACATTGCACCAGTATCCTGAATAGTCAGCCCTTCTTTTGAAAATGGTAATGGCTGAATTACAGAATCCACAACTACCTAAAAAAAAACCAAACACATTTTATAGATATAGCCAGATTGCAATGATGTATTTTGTATGTATTTCTGGTTTATAACAGATCTTTTTTCACAGCCTCTGCCACATATAACAGTCACAGTGCTTTAATTAGAGAACTTCCCATCAGTGCCACTTCCAAAAATTGCAAATTAAGTAGGCATGAGAAAATGAAACAAAACAAAACAAAAAAACCAAACCTTTTCTAATTAAGGAAAGAATAAATCTTATTTATCACAAATTGTATGATAAAACTTCATTCCAGTTATTCAAAGTCATCTTTTGTTATTGACTGGCAGGAAAGGCAGTTTAAGTATATATCACATCTAGATTTCTAGAGTTTCTGGAAGTATAGTCTCAAGCATAACTGCTTTTGCAGCTTCATTATAATCTCAAAAGAACTTTAAGGTGTTGTTTTGGAAAAATTACATTTAAATGAAGCATGGTATCAGAAATATATATTGTTTTGCTTCTAGCATACCATGAATTACTGGGAATCTGAACTGCAAAAGTAATCCTAATCCTGTAGTATTTTATTTTAATTTTGATTTATCACATTCTACAACAGAATTGCTCTCCAGCTATTTTTTGAGTATACACACTGTTGACATATACTTACTTTCCTTGCTAAACGATTGATAAGTATTTGACATGTGTGAGTTGTGACATTTAATTTCTTAAAACAGAGCCCTGAAGTGTTTGCAGGTGGTACCTTGAAAGAAAAGTGCAAAAGAAGTTTAGTTACTACTGCTTTTCTAATTTTGTGCCAGTGCTATTGTAATTTTTTTATATTAATTCAATAATTTTTAAAATATTAATGCATTTTATAATTAGTAAAATAAACAAGTACTTACTAGTTTTCTTATTGAATTTGCACTCTGAAAAACATTTAAAATAAATTAGAAGTGCAGTAATAATCAACAGCATTTTTATTTAGCAAAAATTAGTTACTATTTTCTTTGTCTTTCAAGTTCTTCTACAATCAGCTAAATAATTAAACTAATTTAATATAAATTCCTTATAAATAATAAAAAATGCACACTTTACAGCTAATTCAGTGCATATGCTGAGATGTTCTTTAAAAAAAATATTTCTGAAAGAACTAAAAACAGAGACTTCTAAAGCTCATCTGCGTATGTGTTCTGCATTCCCACCTCGAGACTGCAAGAAGGAATTTGTGAAGAGAAAATTTAATAGAAAACCTCTAGAACAATGCAAGACTGTTGCCCTTAACAGTCTTAAAGTTCAAGTGTACGGTGAGAGTAAATAAAAGGGATGGGAAGAAAAGAAGCTTGTTGAAGCCCCTTGTCACTGCCTGGTTTATCCACAAACCAAAGATGGATACTCAATCCAGTTGCACAAGGGCTGCATAAATTAGAGCTATGGACAATGTGAAGGAAATGTATATACAGACTCCAAGGATGAGACTGACCTGACCTAAACTGTCAATCTAAAAATAAAGTGGTTGGGTCCCCTCTGTAGACAACGCAGAGAGTTAGACAGAAACAAAGAACAACTCATCATAGCGTCATTAATACATTCCTAAAATAACTACAAAATATATGTTGTGACTATTAACATTTTAGTACTTAGACCATATTGTAAAGTATAAATTCAAGGTTACAAGAACACTTCTGTGTGGAGAGCCTGTAAGAAGACATGCATATTCAGAAGTTATGTCACCTCTGATAATTTAAAAGGAACCTACATTTGAATTTCTATATAACATAACTCAACAATTACTATTTAACTCAAGATTAACTCAAGATAACTCTTTTATCTAGACAGCATTATTAAACATGCTTCTTGAAAATTAAATAATTTGGCATTTTTATTGAATATGACTTTTATACATAAGTTTTAATTGATGCATTTTTGCAGAATTTCAAACCTGCAGCACAAAAATTAAAGAAACAATTATAGTTATTGCAGAGATGCAAGAATCTTACCAGATTAGCAGGACATTTTTCAATATGAGCAACAATAATCTCTCCTGGTAACTTGACTAAAACATAGGAAGCCATATTACAGAGGGCTATGTTGTTTCCATCAAACGTAATAACACTCAGTTCAGACAGTACAGAGCACTGACCTATAAAAGAACTGTCATTTAATGAGGTTATCACAAAACTGAATACAGGGAATTTTAAAAAACTTCCAGTTTTAACATTATTTGCTTTTGCATATAAATTCATAGAGAGATAGACAGACAGACAGACAGACAGATAGATAGAGAGATAATCTTGTTCTGCAGACAACATATTGAGCCATGAGCAGAAGTGTTTATGTTACTCAGTGGAAATACCTTGACCTGCTTCTCTGTGCCTGGGGTAGGGGAGAATGTTTAAATTGGTGAAAATTTTCACTTAAGTCAATGTTTTACAGGCAAGATCAATGAATCTGTGGAGTGTGAGATAAAATATACGCATAAAACTATACATATTTTTGAGATACTGACAAGGGGCTTATCTGTCTTATCTTGAAACAAATCTAAAGTGCAATATTGGTTTCATTAATGATGCAACGTTTTAAATATAACTTCTCTTTAGCCTTTTTGTTCCCTCGGCAGACACTCATCCACCAGTTTCTGCAGTTTCCAAGCATGAATAAAAGCTGCAATTAGAGATAAATTAAACATGGGGGTTCTGTCTTTCAGAAAACTAGTATTTAATTTATTTTCCTTCATCGTATGTTGAAATTTTAACAGTTCTACTGATAGGAATTCTGAAAAGTCTCAGCTGACAAATAATGATGTTCATGCTGCAGATGTCATTTCAATGTTTTCATTTAAAAAAAAAAATATTATTCTGAATATCAGTTCAAAGGTACCAAAACATTCAATATATTTCATTCTGCTTTGCTGATGAATAGCTCTTTTCAATTTATTCTAGTATTTAACCTCATATTCCCATTGCAATAACCCTTTAATTTATTACTTGAAATTTACAGATCAAGGCTCCATGTTTTATTTAAAAATGAAACAGTGACTTACAGGGACATTCCCATTCTGGACAACAGCTATCAGTGTTAACTTGAACAGGCATTCCTCGAAAACCACAATCTGGTTTCTGCGCATCCTTAGGGCAGTTTCTTGAAAGATTGTATAACATCCAACCCATATTAACACACACATACTGGCTACATTTGTCGACAGGTTCGAGGTATCTTGGCTGTCACATAAGGAAAAAACAACCAGAGTCAGCTTTGACTTCATAGACCTTATGAAGTCCAAGCGATTACTTGTTCATCCCCCTGCACTGAGAGAGAATCAGCACATCTGCCTGGCCCTCATCAGTTATTTTGGGATGACTTGCATTTGAGTGGTTGTAACCAGTGACAACAATGCATGAACATTCACCCACACCGTTCCTGTGTCATACAGCTTTGGTGGAATACCCTGTTTAAAACATTATGCATTGAGGCTACATGTTATAATCATTAATAATCTGAAGCATTTGAAGAAACACAGAATCATGCATTCCCATAATTGTTTCCCTATGACAAAGAAACAAGTGGAAAAAGGAAAGACAGGGTGAGATTATGCAGAAACACCAAAATTACAAGGATTATGGCTTTTTCTGCACCTCAGAAATACATTTTGCTATCTAGAACAATCACACAGCTCTAAAGCCTTTTTTTACCAGAGTAATACATCCAAGATTTGGAATATACCAGGGCAGTGTAAGAGCAGCAATAAAACTATCCTCTAAAAATAACTGAGTATTTTAAAACAAGCAAATTAAATAGAAAATATGAGCTATTTAAAATCTCTGGTATTACATGTGTAGCATAAGAGAACGGACTGAAAAATAATATATATTTTAACATATAGGGGCAAATAAAGCTGATCATACCACACACTCAGAAGATGTAGACATCAGTGTATGCATCATCGTGCCAAAGTAAGCCTTGTCAGCTACAGCTGTCGTTTCTGAAGAGGAAGGCAGAGGCATTCCACCACTAGAGTGAGACAAATCTATTATAGTTCTGGTTTGCAGCTCTGTGGCCTCTCTTACACTAAAATAAGGTGTGACCGGTTTCTCTGTTGGGACTTTGGACCTATCTGATGCTGTTACACCCAGGACTCCAGAAACAGAGATATTTTTGACTGAGGTTGTATTTCTTGAAAAAAGCAAACTCTGAACTGCAGTTACTGGCAAATAAGGTTGGGAAGATTTGTCAGTTGTGGTTGTCTTCACCTTGGTAGCATTTCTTTGCTCATGTGAAGTCTGACCACCTTCTGAAATATCCAGAGTTTTTTCAAATGAAGTTGTGTATTTAACTTCTGATGCTATGTATGAGGTACTCTTCATCTGTGATAAAGGACTTGTAGTAGCAGTTGTTTTCATTATATTAATTTTTGGAGTTTCTCTAGTGCTCTGTGAAGCTTGAGTTACTGCAGTTGTAAATAAAGATTTGTGTGTTTCTATGGTGGTAGGAACTGAAGCTGAAGCCGTATAAAAATCCAAATTGACAAGAAAAGAATCAGTGGTTTTTGTAGTAATCCTAGAGGCTAGAGTAGTGCCTAAAGTAACTAACAAACTGGCTGAAGAACTAGGTAGCATTTTTGTAAAAATATAAGGTGCTTTTGAGGATGTAGCGTTCACTGTTGTGTTCATGATCATTGGTGTAGTGGATTGAGTGATGATTCCAGCTGATATGGCTGATACTGTTCCATCTTCTTCTGAAGAACTTACCGAAGAACTCTGTTTTCCTAGAGAGACATTAGAGATATGAGTGGTCTTAGGAGGAGGTGAAAGCATAGACGGCTGGCTTTCTAAACTGACTTCAGAAGTTGTAGGCATTAGTAAAGAGGGCACTACAATGGATGTATTTAGTGCTGCTGAAAGGTTGGTAGAGAGAGTTATTTTTAAAGTGAACTCAGAAAAATCCACAGAAGAAGTTGAAAGGTCTATAATTGGAATTTTTGAAGTTCCTTGTGTCTCTAGAGAAGAAACTGATGCTTGGGTAGCAGTTATATTTTGTGTTAGTGATGATGTGCTACCGACTATGGGAATCAATGAAGAACTTGTCTGAGATGTCACATAAGATGGTACTGATGATGATAACAAGGTCGTAAATAAAGATAATGATCTTGTAAAAGAAAGATCTTTAGGAAAGAAAGTACCTGAACTTTGAGCCACAGGGTCAGTTTTCAATTCTCTATCTGAACTTTTTGGGTACTCTGTAAGTTCTGAAGTGGTTATTGATGTAGCATTTAGAGGTAATACCAATGTCCTGAGAGGGAAGACTGTAGACATAACAGATTTCATAGGCTTTTTAGAAATAGATGACAATGAAAAGAAATCAGTGTGTATTATATACTTATTGTCTGTTGAGGCTTTACTTACTACAGGCATATCAAATATTGTTGAATTGATCAGAGGAGTGGAAGAAACAGAAGGTACTTTAAAAACACTTTTGGAGGCAACAGTGGGATCTGCCGTAGCTTTGGGCTTCAGGGAGGTAAACAGAGAATGCACTGGTGTAGATAGTGTGCATGCTGCAGAAGGACTTGAAGAAGTGTTTTTAGGGATTTGAGAAACTATTTGAGGTGAAGATACAGTCATAATTGGGAGAGCAGCAGAAATACTGCCCTTTTTTAATGGAGATGTCTGCTTGGGAACAGTCATTGAAATTTGCACTGAAGATGAAAATGGCTTTGGAGAAAAACTAGCTGAAGAAGTTGCATTTAATGATAGGGAAGTTTTAGACAAGGATTTTGCTGTTTTGAAATATGAAACTGTGATTAATGGAGGAAAACTTGTCTCAGAGCTAGAAAATCTAGTAGTCATAGGAATTTGAGAAGCAGTTGAAGTCAGTGCAGAATTGGGAGTTGGGTTAACTGCAGTTTGACCAATGCCAGACCTAGTTCTAACAGACAAAGTAGATCTAGGAGAAGTAGATGTGCTTAGTGTCAGTTGTGGACCTAGAAGGAATACAGGTCTTGTAAAAGTTGCTCTGTCAGTCAGCAAGCCAGACAAAGACCCTTCAGGATATATTTCTGCTCCCTTAGCATGACTTATTGAAGGACTCCCACTCTTCCCAATCCCTGCAGGCAGCTCAGAAGTGACAAAAGATATCTTGGAGGCTAAAGTTGTTAGTGCTGAGGAAGGTTGAACTGCTCCTAGCTGAGTGGTTGACGTTTCGAGTGAAAATGGAACAACCACTAGGGAAGTGGGTGTTAATAATGCAGAACGTGTTGGAGTAGGATTTGCACTGAGCAGAGTTGTTGGAGTTGTTATGGTAATGGGTGAAGTTATAGAGGCGTTAGAGTGGGCAGAATGTGATGTGACTGCAGAGACTTGAAGAAGAATTGGAAAATCTGTTGAAGAGATGAGTTTGGAAAGGACAGTAGGGCTGCCTGGGCTGTGAAGTACATCAGAAGGCTTCACTGTACTTGGTAATGAAAATGTTGAATAGGTGGCTGCATTAGATGCTTCCAATGAATAAAAGTCTGTAATGGACTGTGCTGACAAATCCATTCCCCTTGAAATTGTGTTTGCATTCATGGTTATCTTGTCTGTCACACCGATGTGCATTGATTCATTCCCTGAAGTGACAAATAAAGGAGTTGTCTGAGGAAACCTCTCCAGGGTAGCACCCATGTGAGAGATTAACAGTGAAGGTTTCAGTCCAATTTCTGATTCTGTAGGTGTCACAGGTATGCCTAAAAGAAAAAATGTGTGTTTAACTGTCTGTTATGGATTATTAGTAAAGAAACATAGCAAATCTATCTCTACTCAAACCCCATTTAAATATTAGCAAATCAGGTCTTGCCAATGGTTCCAGGTTGCTTGATGACTTTGAGGAACTCAGCTGATTCAAAATGTTTTCTAATTTTCTCTGGAAAGGAAGTAGTTAATTTCTTATTATTTACAAAAACCTTGATTTTTCCAGAGCAGTTTTGAAGCAACGAGGCAATTCCATAGAAAATTCAGTAAATCAAAAATAGTAAAATATTTGGAATCAATACATTACATCATTGGAACATAGTATAGTATGCAAGATAACTTTGTACTAGCAAATCTCAAGTATAATGTATTTAATTCAAAATTTGTAAAATAAAATAAGATACAGTATTAAAATGTCATTTTAATGTTAAAATAATATTTTCTCCCCCCAAATAAACAAATAATGTGGTATCTTTACACACCAGAAGTTATGAAATAGATGAGTTGAATTTGTTAGTGATGTGTCATACTCTGAAAAGACTGAACTTCTTGCTACAGCAGTACTTCTTTCATTCGGGATCTCTCCCTTACAGATGTGAAATATGCTAGCATTATATAGTCAAATGCAGGTGCTCTGAGTATAGAATAATCTCAAATGGTTATATATAACTCACTATTAGAGAAATAAAAGAATTCAACTTAAAATATAGCTTCTTTGAATGCAGAAGTTGTATTTTGGATGACTGGGAATGGATTTTATGTCCCCGAGAGACTATCTTCAACAGAAAGATGTTCTGATAAAGCATTTAATTTTTAAAAATGTACATTTGATTAATCCTTTCCTGGGAGCTCTAGAGTAATTTATTAGACTAGATAGATATAATGAAGTATACTTACAGTCTTCTGGATAAACACATCTAAGTGTGACCTCATCAAGGATCATGTTTTTGGGACAGTATGGCATGCATCCTTCAACCCTTTAAAATATTGCATAGTCAACTATAAAGCCACATTGGAAGTATAAGTTAATTCTAAATTATTTTACTTTGGATAAACAAACCATTAGAATGTGTTACCTATCAGAGTTCTGAGAACTTCCCAAAGAAATTGTGAACATAGCTTTTTGAGGCATTCGAAGGTCAAAAAGTTCTTGAGCAGCACAAATCTGTTTCTAAACTGTTAATAATTATTTGCTTAGGCTGATGAACACGATAGCTTTGGACCATTCTGCTTCCACAACCAGGTGGAAGTTTAGATCCCTAAGCAGAAAGGTTTTCCACAGAGTGATGAGCTTCTCTACAAGACTGCTGTTTTACCCAGACATGTTTATTTAAGATATTTACGTATTTAGACTGACCCCATAAAGTCTTTTTCTTCTGTCCTTTCAACATAGGAAAGTGCAGACAAATCACTGTATTCCTATGCTTTTTTTTAATTATGGAGGGATTTTTCAGTAAGAAAGTCATTATATTAACCTGTATGCCCATAAGGAAAAAGCTAAGAATACCAACAGAGAAAATTAGTAATATTAGTAGTATTACTAATCATAAATTGCATATACCTAGGTAGTATGAAATTCAAAATATCCTTTCTTTTCCACCACATTGTGCCTTGAGCTTTCAGGCATTTTTTCTTTCTGTTTACTGTGGTTTCATAGAGGCCAGGGAGAACCATGGAGACAGGAAATCTGTTTACTAAATCGCAAGCTAACATCACCTCTCTGAAATCCCTCTCTTCACGCTAATGAACATCTCCCAGTATAAAAATTCCCTCTTCTTACAGGAGAGGGCGTATTTCTCCCTTACTATGCCTACAGTTTTTGATCTCTGTCCTATAAACCCCAGAAAGATGAAGTTGTTTTAGCATCATGGTGTGCTGGTTTAGGATGCAATTTTAAATCCATAGAAGGAAACAGCCTTCATTTAATTTAATAGCTTTCTATTTAACCACTACCAGAAGCTAATCCTCTGGGCTAAAGACAAACCCTGATATTCTTGTGTTGAAAGATCGCATAAAAATGGGAATATACACCATGGGAAATGAGGGGCTTGTTACAAATGTTTTCTATGACTTGTGAGAGTTTCTCACAAGAGTGGTATTTAAATCTGGATAGTAAAAACAAATGGATGTTGCAGCAGCAGTAATTTTCAGAAAGCATGTGGTATGCTTATTACAAAAAACCAATACAGTAGCAATATAAGATTAATTTTACTTACAGAGGAAGAAATCTACATGCTATTCCTTCAGGATCACTACATGTCTTAAAACAGGGATTAGCACAAGATTCGTATCGCCATTCACACATCCTTCTGTAAGGCACAGAGGCACTGAGTTCTGAGAAGGAAAGAAAAGGTATTATTTATTGATTCTATAGTCAATAAAAATAAACATATAGCCTTTTCTACAACATACACTGGGATTTTCAGATAAATGAAAAAATGAAAACCAAGTAAGCAAATTCTACAGAACTTTTAAATAGGTGAGATTTTGTTCAGTTTCAAGTATTTTAAATTCGTCTAAGCTAAAAGGCACTTGAAGCTTTGACAATAAAAAGAGCTACTCGCTTTTAAAATATACTCTGTTTCAAAACCTAGAAGATTGGTTATACATAGTGAAGATATTGTTGCTTGTAGATGCAACACAATTAACCAATTCATTTAAAAGAATAAATATCTATAGATTACTTATAAGATATTAACATGCATCATTTTGTGACATGCCACTTTCATTTTGAAAGAGTAAACCAATGAAAATGTAGTTTGAAGATAAAATGGCCATCATATCTGCAAAACTTCGGAAATAATAGCATTTTGAGATGGAATGGAAGACAAAGAAAGAGAGTAATTAAAAATAGGATAAAATATTTTTTACTATTGCTGGTGAAAGAAAGAGAGAAAGTGCTCTGAAGGCAAGCAGGAAGAGAATATTTATCCCAGAGGATTATGCAAAATTTACCTTCAATACTAAAGCTACTGAAGTGTTTGAATTCTTCTGAATCATCATACTTTTCCACTTTAACACTGGATGAGGTGAGAATGATGAAAAAGCCTTTTTTACTGTGCAGTTCGAAGGCACTGAGCCCTGGACTCCAGAGACCCTGGTGATGGAAGAAGGTGGCTCGTCTCTGAAAGGAGGCACTTGCCTGCCATTGCTCCAACCCAATGGTTTCATTGTCATGTACATACAGAAAGTAGTTTGGTCTTTCAGCAGATTCAAGGGAAACAAGAGAGAGAGCTTCCACAGAGGGAAAAAAATAATAAAAATAGTGAGATTTGCACAGAAAACAACTTGCAATTGAAATTAAATCCTTTATATTGGATGTTAAGTGGCTCATCTAAAAAAAAACTTTTACTTTTCACAAAAAAAAAAAAAACCAACCAAAAAACCCCCAGAAACAAAAAAAAAAAAGCTTTATGCTGCACAAAAAGAGAGTTAGAGATGCAATGCAGGGTCTAAAAGAGACTTCAAATGATCATATAATCCAGAACCACCAGGCAGCTAATTAGTTAATCAAAACTGCATTCAGCCTATTGCTATTAGCCTTCAAAATGATTCGTGAGCAGTGTTAGACCGGAGCTAGCACAACTTGGGAGTTTTTCTCAAGTTTGGACAAATGTCTGACAGCTTAGCAGTGCTAAAATTTCATTAGTAAATAGTATCACATTGTAAGAACATTGAGGTCAGGCTTTTTTAATATACATTTGTATCTAAAAATACAATAAGAAAATCTATGGCCAAGTAAGAAACTTGACCTCTATTTGCTCTACCCATGCCACAAATCAAAAGTGAAAAAAATTCTCTGAAAATGTAAGAACTTATAAGAAAACTGGTTTCATACTTGATTTTCAACTTGAATAAGGCCTTGAAGTTCTTTAATCTAGAGGAATACTATCTCATCCCTCATTTCCATATGAAAGCTACCTGATGCACAGGTGCACAGATGTAATGCATGTTTTACTTCCACTTTACATGGGGAATTGACAAGACTGAATTAATTCTTCTATTGTATGTATTTTTCATTTCAAAATCACATCTAAAAACCTAATTTCCCCATGGTAATAAACATTCCAATGTTTGTAAACTTAGTTTGAAATTTTTCTGTGGAGACAGCCCTTCCTTATCTTGATTTTGAGTGTTTGTGATTTTTTCAACAAATTATTTTTCAATAAATTATTTCAGAAAACACTGACAAAATCTTTATTGATTTAAATGGCACAAACTTCAAATATGTGAAGAAAGAAAAGTAGATACTGAAGGAAAAATATTTAAACATATTTATTTTTGTTATATAGTTTGGGTAAGTCTCTGATAAGAGAAAAATAGACCTTAGGATTAGCTGTTCATCTAAGAAACTACCTTCTATATTGCATAGAGATTGCTGCTTATTAACAATGCAGAAATAGATTGATCATTGTAAGTTGCACATTTTCTAGGTCAGGAAAAGTAAGAAATAAGGTGGAAACATAAAGTAGAACACATATTACTGGAGCCGAAAATATCCTGCATTGACCTTCAGTGTTGATGATTGCTAGCTACTGGTGTAAAATTCACCATTTTCCAGTTGTACAAACTAATTGGTTTTTTTCACAAAAATATTCTATTTACTTGTATTTTGTAATATTTCTAAAACAATTTTTGAGACATCAGCTTTAAAGCTGAAGGTGAGGTTTTCTAATATTTAAAAAAAAAAAAAAAACCTCCTTCATTTTGAAATTGGCCACTTATTCCAATAACTAAAAATATCTAGACTATTTTAGGACATTTAGGAGATGCATCAAAAATCATTCATATAGGTTGAGGTGCATATCTCACCATTAGCAAAACTGCTGAGAACACTTACATAAATCTTTATCTTTGAAAAGACCTGGAGTTATCATGAAACTGAAAATTACATTTCCATGTGCTCCAGTTCTAGGCAGGGGAAATATCCTTCTGCTGGATACATTAGCCCCTATAATTGTGTCATTCACTCCAAAACTTGCCAAAATATAGGGTCCTTCACCAAGTCCTAAGGGAAGAAAAATCAAATAGAAAAAGAAAAATCCTCATGTCATAACATACAAAAATTAAATCTTAATTTTCCACGTGGTTCCACTTGGAAACACACATAACTCTGTCATTGACTTTAACCCTGGCAGGGAGCTAAGCACCACACACTTGGTCACTCACCCCACACGTCACAAAAGAATCAGAGGGGAAGAACTGAAAAAAACTCAGAGACAATAAGAGTTAAATAATAGTTTGGTTTGAGTTTTGTTTTTAGAGAATTAAGGAAAGAGGAAACAAACAAAAAAAAACCAGTTATGAAAAAACCAAAATTCTTCACCACCAGCTGACCAGTATCTAGATGGACCCTAAGCAATGCCAGCCCCAGCAAATTTTCCCTCTAATTTCTATTGCTGAACACATCATATGTTCTGCAGCATCCCTTGTGTCAGCTGGGGTCAGCTGTCTCAACTCTGTCCCCTCTAACTTCTTGTGCATGCCCCATTTGCCTACTGGTGGAACAGCATGAGAACCTGGAAAAGCCTTGATCTGTGTAAGCAGTAGCTGAAACACCACTGTCATTGTAAATACAAAATATATTATTAAATTCATATTAACTATATGAAGAAAGTTAGCCAAAACCAGTACTCCTTCCTACTTTTTCACAGAATCATAGAAGAGTTAGGTCAGAAAAGACCTTAAGATCATCAAGTTCAACCATCAACCTACCACTATTATGATGTTCACCATTAAAACCATGTCCTAAACCTTTTCAGTAAGATAAAATTCCCTATTACAAATTGTGGAAAGTCAGCTATACCTAGCAAGATCTAAATACTGCTACCGTACTGGGCAACACAGGAGGAGAAAAAAATCATCTCTAAAATGATGCACATTATTGGATGCAAGTCACTGAAAAAAATACATTAAAAGTCAGATTCATATCATTGCATTTAGTCAAGTTTCCCTTTTCATTATCTACTGATCCCTACAAATCATGTGCACAGTATCCAAGTATTAGAGGGGATGACATAGGAATTAATTCCATTAAATGAATAGCAGTCTTATTCTAAGGTACTGTTCTTTTTACAGTGCGGAACTTGTGCATAAGATCCCATAGCCTACCAAAGGTCTCAGTTCTGAAATTTACAGTACAGACACAAGGTAAGATCCTTTTAGAGCTTCTCCCTTACTGCTGCCCTATGTTGTAGGACACACAACTGAACATTATGAAGTTATTAACGGAGACATTAGGGATTACTAGGATCATCCAACACAGCTGGGCCACTAACTTTCACTCATTAAAAATAAAATCAATGTTAAAACTACCCACATAAGTCAAAGAAAAATCCCATAAATTATCTGAGTTTTTTAAACAGCACTATCAAATACTACATACCTTGGTTGTAATATTCACAGTCATAAGCTAAAAAAGAAAGAAAACAAGCACAACCTTATTATTATTATTATTATTATTATTATTACTGGAAAGAGAATCCATGCACATCTGCATCCTAAAAATGTAAAGCTCACTTCCAGCAGAGGAAGTTTCATGCCCCACAAGATATTTCAGTCAGTGATTTTATTTCCTTAGACTTTTGTTCAGTGAGAGAAGACCAGAAGCAGAAATTATTCTATGGCCAAGAACCCTTCTTGCTGTCAATGAAAAGAAGAATGGACGGGAACCCTTTGCAGCCCTACACAGAAAACTGGACATACACCAGTGCCTTTCCAACAGTCTCTGCCCTAACACACCCTGAGCACAGCCAGCCCTGTTCAGTAAGACAGCAAACTTGGGTGTATAAGGATGACACAGCTAACACAGAGACAGCTTGAGAGATGTGAATTATATTTGTTATCCACCTGCTTCTGTCATATTTATATGTCTAGGCACAAAAAAGCTAAGGATGCCCCCAAGATGAGCTCTGGTGCGTGGCCAGCCCAGGTACATACCACAGAGCAAAGGAGATCGCCAGTGAATCGCTGCTCCTTGCTGGCAGCACTTGTGGGCATAAGCTGCAATACTGGTACACAAACACTCACAGTCCCCTCCAAGGTTGCAGTTGCATGTATCTGTGTGACAATTTTTGATAAAAGAAGTCACATCAATCTATGGGGGAAAAAATAAGAAAAATAGGTGACTTAATTGCATGAGCTGTACAAATTGCTGTTTGTAGCATTTTCAACAGGAGTTTTACTTCGGTATTGACTGAAAGAATTAAACACAAAATTAAGGTATTTTCCAAAGTTTGGGCATATTCCTACACAAAAATGATCAGCTTCAAATGATCAGCTTATACCCAAGACACCGGTCAAAAGAAAATTTCAATTAGTGACTAACAAACATGCTTGTCCACACACTTGCTGTTCCTTGATTTTAAAGAATTATTGAAGCTGACAGTTCTGCTTTTATAAGGAAAATACTGCCATCTGTAGTCATCCTGTCAGTTTTGCATGAACAGCAATGAAATCAGAGCTGCGACTCTGATCACCAAGTTATTAAAGTAACAATTTGAAGAGGGGTTTTTTTGCTGAGCAAAGAAAGCTTAAGACCACTGCTGACATTGTGCAGAAAAATATATTTCTGCACTTCTCAAGATTTTAATATAATTTGCCCACAAATCTTCATTAGATGAGAAACACACATTCTCACTCTAAAATCCTATCACATTATTTCATGGGTTTACATGATACACTATTTCTTGACTTTAAATTTTTTTTTAATGTTGAGCAACATTTCCAAAACAGTGTTCTTACTCAGCACATGGAATGTTTAAAGCAGTGCTTTTCTTCAGTTTAGTTTCTGGTCTAGCTCAATTGTAAAGCACTCAAATGGCACACATCAGATTACAGAAATACCATCACAGTAACAAAGCAGCACTTATCTAACGAAGACAGCTTCTCAGCTGGCAGTTGCTAGAAGCTGGCAGGGACTGGATCAAGTGCAGAGACATGTTATTGTGCTTTCATCCTTTTTTCTTATTTTGAAAACAGGGATACCACCGGGGCCACAGGGGACACACACAAGAATTAGCTCCATTGGAAATGGCAGTAGTAGCTTTGTAGGAGTTACCAAATAGCAAACTGGCCCCACACACCTCCACCTGTCTCTCATGCCTGCAGAACAGCTTCTCTCCAAGGGTCAGCAATAACCTGCTCCTGTGATCAACTGGGACCCTTGAGCCAAGGCTCCTGAAGAGTTCAAGAATTATGAGGAAGACCATTTTTTCTGCAAGTGTTGAGGTTCCTCAGACCCTGTTGAATTCAGTGCTTATCTGGACAGCTACAATCCATCAGTTGCTGCCAGCCAGAGATGCAAGATTTTGTGTCCCTGAAAGCTGGGTATTGCAGCCTGAGTTGAGCTCCAAGGCCACCTGCCCGCAGACAGAAGCTTGCCTTCTTGCACTGCAGGATCTTCCATCACACACACAGCAGGAGCAACAGTAAGCACCTTTGAAACACACATCTGTGTTTTCTGTTCTTTCCATGCCCCCATTGTCAATCTTTGTCTGGGCTTTTTTTTTGGCACCCAGTTCCCCACCTAGCAGTCAGCTGCACATGCCCGTGATAGGAGGTCACTTTATGTTACATTTCAGGAGCTGTATTTTCACATGCTGATGAACAGGTTCTAAAAACACATGAAAGATGTTTGTTCTACTGACTGTCCCATACAAGATAGATATGCATGTGTGGAAATACTTGACTGCTAATTAAATTACATGGTTTGCAGCTGGTTTATATTTTTTAATACTATTATGCTAAATTTTTGGCATAATATTTGCAAATTCTAATCATATCATGGATAAGATATAGCAAATGAATGTTCAAGAGAAAAGATCTTTCTTTCTAAGTTATTAATGATACAGTTTCTTAAAAACTCTCAAGAGTTCCATTTTTATTTATTATTTGCCACTTTGAAAATACACTCACCACTATGTTCTCAGGCACATGGTCAAAAAATTCTTTACATAGTAACTTAAGTTAACATTAATAAATCTCTTGGGTTAAGCTACTGCAACCTCATACACAGGCAAATTCCTAACCATGTTGATATCCTACATCAGTCCTGAAAGCCAGGAGATTCAACTGGGACATGTAATGTTCTCATTTAGTATTAATAGTCATACATAAAGTAAGACACTCAGATGAAATGTTGTAGTGGTTCTTGCTTGCACAGGTGTAAAGAAGCACCTAAATACCATTGGGTGGCTAAAATCAGAAGTATGGAAAAATTTATAAATCATGTCTTGCGTTGATAATGGGTGGATTAAAATGGAATAAAAGATTACCACACAAACTATTTTTCTCCCCACCTTGTCTAGACTTAACTGAAAAACTTGTTGTAATTCAAGTCCCAGGCTCATCCAGGTATTGGGACAACAAAGACACCAAACCTCAGAGTTTTGATAAAACCAGATCATAAGCTGCCAAACAAAAATAGCAATAGCTCTGAAGCTGAAATCTTGCTCTCTCATATTTCATTCTATATGGAGCAGGGCACTTAACAAAATAAAACCACTTGACCTAAGCTCTAGATGCATTACACATACACTTATTTTAGAATCCTTCCATTTATACAAAAGCCCTAAAAATTCAGCTACCTATATAGATAAAAGGTAGAAATAAAGCCTAAAGAGAGCAGGACCTTGGTTATTCAGTCTATTAACTCACGACTCTGTTACCACAATTATGTTTAGATTCCAGTCTTGGAAGTAACAAGGAGCTCTGCACAAAGATAGCCCACCCACACAGAGATACTTGCAGGGCTTTACTCTGTATCCTCGGCATTCAGACTGAGGGTAATGGCAAGAAGAAATTAATTGCTGGAATTTTATTATTTTCATGACAGCATATCTTGGATATTTAATAAACTTACCACATTGCGACAAGGTGCAAAGAGATCACTGTATAAAATCGAGCATTCCTTTTTGGCATAAGGGAACTTGCTCTGATGTACTTCACATGGTCTCAGTGTTTCATTTGGGCTCTTGCACTTGTAAACAGGCAAAAATACCACAAATATTTTATAGGTACGTGTGTTTATCACAGACTCAGGTACACCATAGTATCATATAATTCAATAATTGCATAATCAGAAAACAAAAGAAGTTTAAATGCTGTCTTCTTAATCTTTTTCTTTCCCTGATTTGTTGTTATAATTGAAAACATTTGCACAAAAAAGAATCTTGGTGTTTTGTTCTAAAGTACTAAAATGTTACTGCTGTCTGCTCAGTGCATAAAGACAAAATGTTTTCTTTGTGACACATTATAATCATTACCAGAGCAACCAACTGTAACGCCACAAACAAATACATGGTCCAAATCCATCCTGGGTGGTTTTGCACTGACTTTAAATGGAGTCACACTACAGATGGCTTTAGCCCTGTAAGTTCAAATAAAGAAGCAGTGGCAGGAAGGGAGCAACTCATTAAAAAAATAGAGTCAAAGATCATCATGATAATTCAAAAATGGCTGAGGTACAACTACATCACTTAAAGGATTTCTTCAAAAAGAAAAGAACAGAAAAATATTGCAAAGGGACACTCAGCTCACGAAACACAAGTCCATCTGAAACCACACTGCCTTGGTGCAGCAGGGAAGGTGGGTGTAATGCACCAGGAGGGTGTAACCATGAGTCCATAGGCATCATCAGGGTGTCCCACAGCAGCCTTAGTGGCAGGGCAGTCACCCACCTACGCTGCCCCCTGTGCAGTTGCTCAGACACCGCTGTGAGGGTAAGTGCACCCACTCCCAGCAGGCAGAAGCCCTAGAAGCGTCTCATGCTTCACACTGCTAATGCAAGCATGTTTCCCAGTAGCAGAGCTGCATTCTAGGCCTCCAGCTATCAAATATTCCTTTGATTTTTACTTAGATTTTTCAGAAGCTGTGACCAGGCTACATTTCTACAAAGGCCAAAGGTCCTTTCTGAAAAAATCCCTACAGTCTATTGTGGGGGCAGATGAAGTGTCAAGTCTGTCTGAGCACAGCCTACTAGCAAGACCAAGGTTGAACATAGATCCTGAGTTTCAGTGTTCAGAAAGAAACTGTTTTCCAGACGTCTTTTTTCCAGCATTCAGATCCTGTTTACTTTTAGTATCCTGATGCCTCCAGCCTCAGAGAAATTACAATTGCTTTTAAAATTGGGATGAATCAAACACGTCAGAAGCAGTGTACCTAACTCTGTAGAACACTGAAATCCAGACAACTATAATTTTCTTACATAGGGGAAAACATATGCTTCCCTAAAGAGACTGTTTGGTTTTATTTAAATTCAGTATATGTTTGTTGTGACATGAGACATTATTAACACATTTCACATCTACAGATACAAAAATTAAAATGTCTTCTTTTACAGTGACCATAAGTTTAGAAAATACCTGTAAGTCTTCTTCTTGTAACGGCCTCATTTACGATTTACTCATTTAAAATTCTCATTTTTTTCTCTAATTTTTATTGGACATAGGACTTACCTGTCCTAATACCCAGCTGTCTCCAAACACCTGTGCATTTCTGACCTCCATGTTGTTTGATGTAGTCAGATCATTTGAAGTATATTTGTCAAAATTTCCACACAAGCCTGCCAGTTTTCCCTGAAAGAGAAGAATTTCTTTTTCATGAACTGACTGTCAATAATCGGCACAAATGACACACATGGAATATGAAATTTTTAAGTGAAAAATGTGAATGCAAATCCGACTTATACTTCGAAAATGTCTGACATTGCTATGCGTGCAGTTCCATATTGCAAATATATTTTAACAGAAATCAGTGGTTCTCTTCTTGTTTTTCAGAACCTGTTTTTACAGTCTGCCTGTGAGAATGGACTGGAATCTAGTAATATTTTTTTCTGAAAGATTAGTAGTGCTTCCCATCCAAAAGTCAAAAGTTCAGGTGAATTGCCGCACGATTGTGAAGCCTGACTAGTTGTTGTCATTAAAACTTTCTGCCTCTAATTTTAGCTCACAATAGCTAGAACATTTGTAATAGCAATTATAAAAGAGACAGCTGCAAATTTCTTGTGTTGGGCATGTGCTGCTGATGGAAAAACTATGTATACATGGATACACAAATAAATACATAGGAAAATAGAGGTTTCTGCACAACAGTAAAAAGTACAGTTGGACTTCTAGGGTGTTGTGCCTCACGCTAATGAGTTCCTTTTTCTTAAGGTCTGCTGCAGACATAATCTTACTGAATTAGAGCCTCTGGTAGAAACAGTCATTGGAAACATAAAGAACTGGGAGTATTTGTGTTCCTGAATGAAACCTGCAGAACTCAGCTCCCTGCTAGCTTACTCAAAAACAGAAGAAATTTTTTTTCTCTATGTGTATTGATGGCTGATAAATCAACTTGTTGGTGAAGTAAGTATTTTATGGCTATTTGGACAGAAGCCTATAATAATTTTGCTTTAAAACCACATTAGATTGTTATTATAGCTTTGACTTACACTTCAAAAATCTGATACTGTATTCTAGCCTAGCATGCTTTCTTTTCTTATGCTGAAAGAGCCCCATCTTAATACATGTGTTCTTGTTTGAAACAAAGCAGAAATGCAATTCCGAATTGCACAGATATGGTTACTCTGCCAGTACTCAAAGACTGAGTTGCAGAGACACCAAGGTAGATGATGATATAGGAACGGAAAACAGAAGAGCAACTGGCAAAAGAAGGAGCTTTGTATTTTTCCTTGCATCGTGACTGAATCCTGTCACAATATATCCATTAGGTTTAAATGTCACTTTTTGTCCAGATCCTTTCCCATATTTTGTCTTTTTAAATTAAACCCAAGATGTGACTCCATTTGTTAATCTCGAAGCCTCTTCACATCCCCGGTTGCAGTTCCGTCACCAGTCTAATGCAATCTGTACTACAAACTTGCCATCTTCCCTGTCACTAGGGAATAGATAGGGAAGCTTCTTTTCCATTGGCTTTAGAAATTATGAAGACAGAAGTGAACTGGGTAATTCAAAACTCCCTTCCAGCCCCCAAAGTATCTTTGGGTTGAATCATTGCATATCTCCAAGGTTGCAGTGTACCAAGCAACAGAGTCAACACACACGCAGGAACCACTCCTTCTCTTCAGAAGCGACATTCTCCATCTCTTCTTGCCTGGGAAATGCTAGCAGCTGAACACCATGATAAACAGCTATATCACTGGGAAAGCTAGTCTTGAAGAAAAGACAATCACATTTATTCAATAAAAGATCACATTAGCAATATAGAGAATCTACACAAAATTTCAGGTTTATATTTTGGCTCACCTTCCATCGAGGTCCAACTTTAACATGCATCATTGTCTTCTTATCCCAGAGAATTGTAATGTCCTGTTCTGGAAAGTGTATCACAGTATAATATCCAGCCTTCCAGAGCTGATAGTTATGTTTGTTTTCCTGTGCCCCTAGGGTCTTCTGACACAAACAAATACTTATTAAGGTCTACTAAAATAATGTTACCAGGGTATACAGCCAGATAACCGCAAAGCGTATATTGAAGAATACTTTAGCATGTAGCTGAATCAATAATATTAGTAGAACTGTTGTTTGGTATTTTGTCTTTTCAATAATTTGAGTTTGCTTCGTACTTTGGTTTCCCTTTCAAAAACAAGTGAAAAGAAATGCATAAAAGCCAGTATGTTTCAACTCCTTGAGACTTCTGAACAATCTTTGTAGGACAAGTAGAACTTTAAAAAAACTCAAAAAAACAAACAACAAGAAAAACCCCCAAAAAACCCACAAACCAAAACAAACCAAAACAAAAAACCAAAACAAAAAACCAAAACAAAAAGAAAATGAACAAACAAAACTTTAAAAAAAAACAAAAACAAAAACAAAAACACCCTAAAAAACCAACCAAACAAAACACCAAAACAAAAACCACAAACTAAAAAGCCCAAAAAAAGCCCCTACACATCCTGGGACCTGCTGTTTTATCCAGGCCTAAGCGCTTATACAACATTAACTCAGACTGAGAGACGCTTTCCAAAAACATGCTCCTTTAGAGCTGTAAATTTGCAGTGCTTATCTTAAAGGCAACCCAAAAAGGAAAGAAAATAACTAACCTGCTTCTCAGAAGGTTCACTAAAATAAATCTCAGTGTCTCCAACAGTGATGAAAACATTCTTAGAGCAAACAATATCATTGTCAAAGCACTTTTTGTTCTGAGCAATTATAGATATATTTGAGTTATCTGTACTCTGAAACATTAAGAAGAAATCATTTTACTTATATATGCAATTGCATTTCACTCCTGGAGATTTATTCTATGCTTACCATCACAAAAAGAGAGGTGGATAATTTAGAATTTACACACTTTTGAAGTTAAATTTAAGTTACCAAACCAGGGAATGCATTTTTAAATCCAAAACTGAACCCACAAACTTTGGAGTTAAACACAAAGAGCCATTATGTTCAGCTGTGACTCCTCTCCCTAAAGACTGAGTTCACAAACTCAGTCAGGCTACCCCTAAAATAAGAGTCTGGTTTAGTCTTTTAAAATATGCTTATACTTGGAATCCAATATTTACAGCACAGTGTGGTTGTCAAAATTGAGACATTCTATAAAAAGAGCTTTATTTTTAAACCAAGGTACATGAGATCAAGCTGTTTTCATATTTTTGAAACCCAGAAACCTACCATCTGTCAGTAGTAGATAGAACAGTTTCTGTGCCACCACCTATCAAAATTCACAAAACTATGAGTCATACTCAATGTTATTGGAGGGGGTAAAGGTTTCTGCCAATATTTTTGTTTGTGCGGTGGGGTTATTTTAACATTTAGAAGATTTGAATATTTGTTGTCTTGATTTACTACTGTTTTAGCACTTAAACCCCAAATTTATTGCCTTCCCAATCCCATACATTTTGGCTCTACAGTCTGTACGTTAATTTTGCATTCTAGGCACAAAAGAACACCTTTGCACCTTGGCTCAACTTGTCTGTTTATTCACCTACAGCTTCTGTGGTTCTTCTGTATCCTGAGGGAAACACACCTGCATCTTGTAATTCCCCATGCTAAGATGGTTACTAGAACAAAGGCGACCAACTGTATTTTCACAGCTGGTAACACCACCACAAACAAAACCAAAGTTGAGTTATTCCTATTATTTCCTAACTTAATTTGCTTTCCAGTTTATTTCTGTACCAATTCTTGCAAATCAACAAGCAGCCATAACTATAGAAATTACTTGAGAAAGTCAACTTCGTAGTATTAATATGGCCCAATAACAGTGTTTCTGAATCTGGTTCATTTTTTGATCAAATTCAGCCCCACAGTCGTCACAAACCTAAGACAGATACGAAATAAAAATCTTGGAAGTGGCAAGTAGCACCCACTGACTAATCTAAGTCTTATATGGAACACTTGGGTAGTGATGGGAACAAAAAGTTTCTCTTCTTGCTAAAACTCTTCTTGCTCTCACTCTCCTTTAAACATAGTCTCTGAGACTAGGATTAGATGAAACTAATTGCAGGAGCTAATGGGCATGGTGTGCAAGATGGAAATGGTGGCTTGCAGCATCTCCCCAGTCCTGGGAACTATTCTTGTCTCCCAGCAATGCCCTTGAAGAGCTCTGCTCGGGAACGACAGGAGAGATCCCTTGCTTTGGTTTGTACTGACAGCACCTCTCCCCAGATCTTTGCTCCCTCCTGTGGTCAATGTACCACTGCCTTGGTCAGTGTACCCCTGAAAGGTGCTGGCTACTTACTCCTAGCTACCCCTTGCGCGTCTCACATTTGTACCCTTATTTATTCTGTGCTCATCAGAATTCAAATTTTTTTAAAAAACAGTAATCTTTCCTCATCAGTGAGAAACATTTCATACAGAAAACATAGGTGCTATAGGAAGCAGTTTGTGTATTTTTTCTAAATAAAAGTCATGGTGTGCAAACTGTTAAAAGAACACCTTAAATCTAAAATAAAAAACAAACCCAGCCCCAGATGCTGGCAAGTGTCGAGGTATTTTTTTGCCACACAGAGGAGGTGCTACAGTTTTGCTGCCCTTAGTCTAGCACGACCCCCAAGCCACAGGATGCTGCTACCCATCACAGAAAGCACTCTACAGCAAGCATTTGTGAACGCAATGAACACAAGGTGTGGGAGACTGCCTGCAAGCTCTGCGTTACCCTAATGCCAGGGCTTAAGAAACAGATGGTATTTGTCAGCAGTTAGCTTGGAAGACAACAGTTAGAGTGGGCAAAGTTATTCACTAACTTCTTGGTGGTAAGGGGGTGTAGCAAATCAACTCTCTATGATATAGCAAGGGAATTCAGTTTAAAACTATCAAAAGCTTCAAGGTAAAGCAAAGTTCATCTGTTCCATTCTGCTGTAAAGTTGTTTTAGGTTGCACTCAGAATAAAATTGGTCACTACCTTATTGGGAAATACACTATGTTTTAATTAAGCCAGGCTTGCTGCTGGAGTCAGTACAACAACTATTCCCCTCCAAGTCAGATAATAGCCCAGAGGATTTTTTGATTTATTGGACGTGATGTAGCAAATTAAAAAGGAGACAATCTCATTAGTTTGGTAGATAGGATGCAAGCTGATACATTCTGTGCTGGCCAACTGAAAAGTGACAAAGGGAGCTACCTCCCCCACCACAACTCAGTGCAGAGAAGGACTTTGCTTGCAGTGTCTGGGTCTATTTGATGCCTAGGACATTGTGGGCTCTTTTCATTACACAGTCCATTCCTCTTCAGTTAGCTTAGTCTCAGCAAAATGGGACACTCTGAGTTAATAAAGAAGCAATGTCTTCACTGAAAGAAAGGACATGAAGAGTTTGATTTTAAATAAGGATACTTAAATCAGGCTAATTATCCCACAGTAAAAATACACCTTTTTTGGCAATGAAGACAGTTCCCAGCTGCAGCAGCGGGCAGCTATATTAGCTATGCTAATTGAAGCTGCTGCCTGTGCCTTCTGACAGCCCAGGCCAATCCCTTCAGCTGAACAGCATCAACATACTCAAGTCAGAAATTTTTGTGTATGGTTGGGATTTGAGCCAAGGGCACAAGCTGAGTTATATTTCAAGTTAACTCTGCAGTAGAGAGAAGCCTGGAGCCAGGAAGTGTTTCGCTGACCAAAGCCAGAACAGGGAGTCTTGAAGACACGTGAAGTACTTCCTTACTTGTAGGACTGCATGATGCTGTTAAATTACTAGAAATTAAGCAGGATGGAAATGCAGAGAGACTGTGGTAGTAGTTCAGTAGAGTTATGAGTAAACCAGACATTTAAGAAAAAAGAGCTTTGCATTAAATTCTGACTCAGAATTCTGTGCTTTCTCTTTTTCTAATTAAATCCTAGACCTAAACCCAAACATAAAAATATAATTATGGATTACGTGTCTCTTATGGCTCTAAAATTTCACCAAATTATTTGCTTTACATACATACTCTTGCCATTCTCTCCATATACCTCAATAGACACCTTTCCCAGTTGTACAGCACTGGACAAATTCAAACTTGAATGACAGTTTCTATCGCAGTCTTCAAATTATTCTGTATCTGCTGCATATGCAGTTTCTTTTTTCAACAAAGAAGAAATAAAGTGCAATTGAAACCTAGCACTTAACTATTGCCAATGCAAAAGAAAGGACTATTCAGATAAAATGAGGATCATCTTCTGATGTTTATATAAGACAGTGAGGTCTTAGGCAAATCTTGAGAGTTCTTAGGGAATGTAATAGTATAAATGATAATGATCGAGTTCCATCTCTCTAATCTGCACTAAATCCACACAAATATGAAAACAAGCTTTTGTCACTACTACTAGAAGAAATGTCTGAGTAGATAGTAGGAGCAGGTCTAATGAATAACAAGGTGGGGTTTTTATTGGCTTCTTTTTTTCTGCACAGCCTCTTTCCAAGGCAGAGTCACTCTTTACCTTTTTAGGTAAAATGCATCCAACAGGGGATGTACTACAGTTCATCATGTGAAACCTACTTACGCTGACAGAAACTAGAAATAAAATGGTTTTCCCACTGCAAGAGTATCTTCCCACGTAAATTACCATATCCAGCCTGTTCCAACTTAATATCAGTTTCTTTGTGATAACATGGAGTTGCCAAGCAACAGAAAAGACAGAGTCACAGCTCTGGGCAGTCAGTCAAAAGCTCATTGTCAGTCCCACTTCTCAGGACATTCTTTTTCTAGACTTTGCTGCACTTTTTTTCCATATTTCTTCCTAGTCGAAAAGCAAAGTACTGCTTTCCTTTTTCTTTTTTTCTTTTTTTCATTTTTTCTTTTTTTTTTTTTTTTAGCAGTGCTTGGGAATGCTAGAGTTTATTTTTATTAGAAACTTTCTATTTCAATATCCTGTTAGAAATTTTCTATCCCTTTTAACCAATAACAACACTGTGCATTGTGCTTACATTGTCAAAATGCAGCCTGGGAGAAGATGATTTAAAAGTGGCTGTACTTATTTCTTTGAAAGTTTCATTAAAATCTCTCTTACTGTTCAGTGTAAAGACTCATTCTTTTCCATTCTTAATACCCTGATTCACCCATTATTTTTTGTTTATTCCCTGCAATACACTAAATTGCAAACTAGGGTGGCCATAAAGGCATATTGGAACATCCTGGGAATGGGACAGAGATAGATTAGTCCTATTTTCCTTTTGCTTTAATGATGCTTTAGATGTTTCCATATATAGCCACAAAAAAAAAAGTGCAAAAAGCTCTAAAAATACTGGAAAAAACATACAGTAGTTTATAATGCAGAATTTGCTTTCTCCTTCCGACATATTTTCAGAGAGATTCTTTAGCTCTTTTCAGACCTAGCACTTCAGGAGATTTTATGGAAAGCCAGAACTAGTTTGGTTGCAATTTATTGGCCTCTAAGTTTCTCCTGAAGGAACTTAACATTTGAAACTGTTACTTCTAGTGAGCTTGATCTAGGAGAAGTAAAACAGCCTAGCCCATATTTAGCGAGCATTTAGGCATAAATATATAAGTGATTTTGGAGAGCAGACAAATGCCTTGGCACCCAGCATGTTCTTGCTCTATTGGCTTCCTGTGCCATTTTATTATGGACTTGATCTCCAGATAATCAGTGAAAACACATTAATTATGCAAAACTCATTTCAAGTTACACTAAGAAACATCTCCTATTGAAAGCCTTCTTTTGTTTTGCTGGCCCACTAATTTCTTCTGTACCTTTTCAAAATTATATATACATTCCACATAACTTTATTTGATCCCTGTTTTTGCATCCTGTACTAATTTGTATCAGCAAATGTTCCTCCCCATAGCTGTTAAAACAGTGGAGTAATATTGTTTGGAGTCAACAGATGGCACTGAAACACACTGTCTCAGTTTGGGAAGAAATCCACATGAAAGTTGGGAAAAATATTATAGGAAAGATAGTAGGTGATCCTCTTACATGAGAGAGAGAAAAGAAAGGAATAGTAATAGCACCTTTTTTTCCCACTGATGTTATGCATTTTTATACAAGTATTGAAAAAAAAAAAAAAACGAAAAAACACATTTAGGAACTAAGAACCTGAGAGCTAAGTTGCTCATGCAAATGCATATTAATTTTCTTTTCCTCCATAACTTCTACATGGCTGCAGATTATTTTCACTTAAAATATGGCAAAGAAGCTTTCAGAACACTTGAAAGATACAACACATTTCTAGCTTTGAAGCAGAGTAGAAATGGAGGAGTGCAACATGACTGAGTAGATACACTGATGTAAATTCAAGAGGAGTGAGATTATTCCAGCTACTGACTCATCCTCAAACAACTTCCAGATGTTTGCTAATGCATTCATGATAACTCTTTCCTACTTCTTTTAAAGTGACTTCTGAAAAGGATGCGTATCAGGCAGAATAAACTGTCAAAAACTCAAAAAACATGCATTATAAGCATGTATACATACATGTATGTATGTATACAAGCAATAGGAAAAACATGTCATTATTTAGTATTTTCTTTATACAGAGGGATTTTTTTCCTAGCAGATTTCACAGCAATATAGAGTTGTTGGGTGTTAAGAAGGTTTTTCAATAATAAAATCCAAATACTTTTTTGAAAATCTACAGCTAATAATGAAAATACATGACAGTGAATATTTTACTCTATCTACTTAAAATAGAACCTAGTTTTAACTCAGTGTTTCTTAATTTTGAAAATGCTAGTGTGGAATTTTTTTTTTTAAGAGAACTATATTAAAAGGTTTGAGAAAAAATCATTTAAAGCAGATTTCCTTTTGTATCATTTACTTAACTTTGCCTGCTTGTGTACCAGATTTAGCTTTTGCACAGGTCATATTACTGCAATCCCTTTCTAATTAAAAATTAGATCTTCTGCAGATTAAAGATTTGGGAACATTTGAATATTTGTTTCCAAGTGACACATTCTGTAACTTGAACTATTCTGAGTTACAAATCAGAGCACGGTTGGTGGTGTTAGTTTTAATATCTAAGCATGTATTTATATGTATTTATATGAGACCTGTTAGTGTTATTTTATTAATAAGTGCATGACAAATATTAATATTTTATCACTGTTAGTTGTAATAATAAAGTGCAACAGCAAAAAAAATGAACAAGAGCTCCAGCAAATGATTGCAGGAGCTAGAAAGCTGGAACTTGCACAACGATTTTATGTTTTTCAATATAAAAAATGTTAAGTGTGCTCATTTACACTGCTGAAGTTTAGTTTTTATACATTCAGAAAAGGAAAAAAAACCCCCATATAATGACCTAAATCAGAATAAATTTAATTCACAGTTCTCATAGCTCACCAACACCCAGAGTCAGAGGCCATAGACTGCTAAGCAGCACCTACAGGTGACTGGCCGGAGCTTCCCACCCCTTCAAACACACAGAAGGGCTGGGTGTTACTGCTGCCAACACGCCACACAGCTCTGGAACAGCAGCACATCATGCTGGGTTTTGTTCATCTTTTACTGCGTTGTATCACCAACAATCCACGAAGCTCTACCCGCCAGAGGCGCTCCAACTCAGGTAGCTATTCTTACCATGAAGTGTCTTTTCAGGCAACCATAAGAGTAAAACATTTTGGAGTCAGTATAGCCAAAGGGCTGTTGGATGATGAACACTAGCCCAAAATCATAAATTCAAGGCAAAAGGTCACTAAATGGCGAAGTCCTCGGAAAGAGAATCCAACTTTTGAATCACACTATGCGCACACCACCTCCAAATTGCCATTCTCATAGTAAGAAACTTTTCCCCAAGCCTTTCCTGTAAGCCCTCCATGCTAATCTGCACAAATTGAAAGAAATCTTTCCTTTGTTGGAGAATAAAAGTGATTCATTCACTGCATAATTTAATGGTCTGGAGAATCAGGTGGTGGAGGCAGAAAGGCATGTAGAGGTAATTGAGTCTGAAATCATTGATCTGAAGAAAATGGAACAAGAGCATAAATCCATTGCCAACTGTAATCAGATCTTTTGCTCACAGAAGGAATAGCACAAATAGAAAAACAGACACAGCTGAAGACAAGACGGAAAGGGATGTCTCCCAGAGGGAGCTTGCTATTGACCCTTACAGGACTTCCAGAGACTCAGAGAAAGAGGGCATCCAGAAAGGTTTCCTCTGAAATCATGGCACTGATGAAAAGCAAACTGTTGGTATACTTTGCAACTAGAGCAGGGCAAACTATTCACAGTAAACAGTGTTTTCACAGAAATGTAATCTCCTTTTTGGACACAAATTTTCACACAACATATCATTATTTATACACAGTTACTGTTGCTATAAATTATTTGACAAGTGTTTTAGGTGGAAATATTTTGGTGCATCACTTACTCATGAAACTACATGCTGGAATGTGGTTTGAGGACTAGATATGTTAATTAAAAAATTAAAGGCATTCTGATTGAAATCCCATGTACAGTTTTATTCCCTGAAAAAATGAAAATTACTTTTAGAGTCTGGTGTCCAACCTTCAAACATTTGTAATTCCAAATTCAACACTATTTACTTTCCCATTAAAATCTTCAGAATCTATTTAAAGAAACTGTTTGTTTTAACTATGAATAGTCAGCTTGACAATGTTGATTAACCACAAACCTGCAGCTTTAATCCTCTATAGGGTGGCTAAGAACAAGCAGAATGTATTGATTTTAGTTATTGGCCATGAGAAAGACCACGCAAAATAATATTTAATTCTATGGATTTGCCAATAGCATGGATCTACAGTGTGGCTACCTGGCACAAATGATGTTGAAAAAAAGCTGCACAAAAATTTACAGACTTTCAATGAGGTAGAACAGGATAAACACTACTTCTGGCTCCTCAGTTGTGTCAAATGAGTAATTGAAAATTGTTGCTTTCTGTGTGATTGCTCCAGCTTATGCCCAGTCATCATCTAACAAATGTACCAGTCAAGATAAATATATCAGCAACTAATGGCTAAAATATCATCAGTACATCGACCAACCTCTGAATTAAGCACTCTAATAAAAGTACCATCAACTAAGAGCTTTGAACTTGCTTCAAGTTACAAAAGAAGGGGAATGCAAGAAAAGAACTCTCTGGCTATATTCCCCATGGCACCCCAGGTATCTAGGTCTGGGGACTGCTCAGCAATAGGAGAATCATTTGGGAAACTGTAGTGTTGGTTCCTGAGATGATACATGTTTTTTCAAATGTTCTTAACAAATGGGGTCTCATGTTTTGGGTCTCCTGACCCAAAAGAGTTGCATCTGCACTTCTAATTGACAAAATGGTTCAATTTTTTGATCAAATGGCTCAAATGGTTGTTGCTTTCATAATCGTCCAACTTTGGCTTTAAAAGAGTTTTCATGGTTGCATCAAAAAAGTTTAGAAAGGTGCCTTTAAAATGTTCAAATCCTCAGTGGCAGGTGAAAAGATGTGAAAATATTTTTATTGCATATTTTGAAGTTTAGACTAATCTATTAAATAGGAATACTTGAGGATGAGGGCTTAGTTATGCTGACCATCTTTCAGGATACAGGAATGAAACAGTCCACCCCTCTCTGTGTTTTAGAACCTTCTTGACTACCCACTAAAGTTAGTGGAAATACTTCAGTGGGGGGTTTTGGGTGTTTTTTAAAAGACAGATGAGCATTGCAACAGAGTTCCCTCTCATTCGAGAATATTCTGATGGGTAGTTTATCCTTCTAAACTCTTGCTTGGAGTCTGCCCCAAAGCAGAGAAAATATTCTTTTCTGAGAATATTTTCTAAAAAAATAATTTTTTCTGGGAAATACTACCAATAATTTTTCTGAGAAAAAATTCTCCTCTGTTTCACAGAAGAGAACATGTCTGAGGGGCTCCAAGTGCACTGACCCTACAAACCTTAATAAAAATGCTGAGCTGCAGGACTGAAAACCACCACAAAGACAGAAAAAGGCCAATATCTGTCATAGGAAGACAGCAATTTTACCATAAAAGCAAAGTCTATGAAACAGGTAAGTGGAAGAAACAGACTGCAACTAGTAAAAAGTTCGCCAGAAAAGTAACACCATCTTTTTGGGGAAAGAATATAGCACCATCAAAGATAATAAGACAGTAAGCAAGAAAATTGAGGAAACAAAGACATTTAAATATTTTTAATTAAGAAGCTGTTTGACTTTAAATTCTTCATTCATATTTAGATCAGCAAAATGAGGTGTTTATATGATCTACACTGGTGAATTAGTTGGTCTGCTAAGATTTTTCTTTTTTATCTTTGAAATTACTGATATTTTAAAATGTTATAAGTAAATATTGATGTCTTCTCTGTGAATGTCATTTATTGATGCAGGGACTTTAGATCTCAGTGTGTAATGGAACTCCTAATTCCTTGATAAAGATGAAGTTATAATTTCACAATACTTCAGTGCCCTAATTTCTTAATTGCTGCTCTAAATCTTTTCCATCATTTTCTGCCCAATGGATATATCTGTTGAACTAGTTATAATGGGGTTTTTATACACTTACTGTCACCTTAAACAAAAAGGCCTGACAGAAGATACTGATGTTGAAAGCAAGTAAGTTTCATAATTGGCTGAAAGCTTATACTTGATTTTTCTCCCACAAGAGCACAAGGGCTCCTTATTAAAAACATAATAAAAGGTAAGGATGACTTCTTTGTTTGGCACAGTTCAATATGATGACAAATTAAAGAGTTGTTCAAACAGATCAGATTTAGGGAGGCCAACAGCCAAATCAAACAGCGAAGGCTGGTAACATGGATGGGAACAGCACATTATCATGCCTCTGGGAACGATGGATTCAGATTGTAATTCTTGCACTCAGCTCTATACCTGGGAAGAGCTCATACACCAACAAACTGATTGTAGCTCTAACTTCCCTTATTGCCCTGCTACAGCACCTTTAGAGTATTTGTATCAGTAGAGGTAAAGCAGTCCAGTGCTCACAGGAAAATGATTAAAGGATAAAAGAATAAAGATAAAAGGGAATGGAAAAACTTATTACAGTGTTGATATACAATATTAGAACCATTTCAGCTGCTTCAATTTCAGGTGTCTGGTGAGCATTTCACATGTTGTCCATAAAGATCAGCCTCACAACAGCACTGCAAAATAGCATTAAGTCAATGCAATATGTATTAGCAGCTATCAAATCTATGATGTTCTGTAATACCTCACAGGCAGGAAACTTGAAGCACACAGGCCACACATCCCCATGGCAGGGTGGGATGGACTAAAAGACCTGTAAAGGTCTCTTCCAACCCAAATAATTTGATTATTCTGTGATTGTATTTTTAAAAAAATTTTTTAAAGCATTGGTTTCTAGAAAACATAGCATGGTTTAGGTGCTACTGCTTTGGATGTGAGACAAGGAATTCAAAATTTTGCATTTGTATATATACTGTTCCACCTTTCATCTGGCTTCTCTATTTGAGTAACAGGCTATAAGAGACAGGGCTCTCTTGCATACTTTCTCAACAAATTGTAGCTAAAGGTAGACTCATATTACTCAGATACTACTATTAAGAATAGGGGAAGAGCACTATACAGAGAGAGACAGACATGGAAACCTCTGCTCTAGGAACAAAAAAGAACAGTTCAGACAAGAGTAACCTCGTCATGCCATCATGGCTGCATATATGATGCAGCTTAACCACATCAGTACGTGGTACAACTGTAGTGTAACTGTGTAATAAAAGTATATGTGAAACTGGAGAGTGGATGACACTGGATTATCACTCAGGCTGCCACTATGCAGATGTCCATTACATGTGTTTCATTTATTTTTCTCACGTAAAATTTCATTCCTGCATAGTAGTACCTAGGTTAGTGCCTATCTTCATGGTTGTGTAGTTACAGGGGATTTTTTTCTGTTCACTGATTTGCAGTTGTTCATTGTTGAATTCCCTTTTTCTTTTTATTATGCAGGGTTTTCTGCCATAAGATCTTCTGAAGCTTTTGTTTCAGCTGTTTATACTGAATCTTCATCATCAGAATACTCTACCTCAATCCTCACATCACCTTTACAAAATTGTTCTTAAAGTGCTGAGTGCAGGTCCCAGCATGGATCCCTGAGGGATCTCATCAAGATTTCTCCCTTCTAAAAAAAGGTCATTTATTCTCATGTTTTAACCTCTGACTTGTAATTAGTCCAGGGGTGGGCGACAAAGATGATGAAGGGACTGGAGAATTTGTCTTGCAAAATTCTTCTTGGGGAAGCTGGGACTGTTCAGCCTCAAGAAGAGACAACTGAGAGGGGACCTTATCAAAGAGTATAAATATCTGAAGGGCAGGTGTCAAGAGGATGAAGCAAGGCTTTCCTCAGTGGTACCAAGCAATAGGACAAGAGGCAATAGGCAGAAACAGATGCACAGAAAATTCTGCTTAATATGAGGAAAAACTTCTTTACTGTGCAGGTGACAGTGCTAGAACAGATTGTCCAGAGAGGCTGTGGAGTCTTCCTCACTGGAGATAATAAAGAACTGTCTGGACACAATCCTGTGCCACGTGCTCTGGGATGAACCTGCTTGAGCAGGGAGGTTGGACCAGATGACCCTCTGTGGTCCATTCCAACCTGACCCATTCTGTGATTCTGTGATTTTATGTCTCTAAGAATACTCATTCTCATCCTATATGAGAGTATTCTCTAAACGTTATTTTTTTAAATCTTTCTCCAAAAGATCTTTGAGCTAAAATACACACATATTAACCCAATTATCCTTATCCATATATTTACTGCCTTCATTGAATATCTCAGAAGATTAATCATGTATCAATTATTTTTTTTTCTTTTTTTTTTAAGGGAGGGGGTGGTTCAACTCTTCCCCTATTGCAATTTCCCTTTATGAAAATTTTTATTAAGTTCCTTCATATATAAATCCGAACATATTGGTCTGTTCCTGTCAAATTCAGCCATTAAGTCCTTTTAAAATATTTGGTTATATTGCCATCTTCCATTCCTCTCGTTCCAGGACTGCACATCACCTGGTTCATCAGTTCTGTGTTTTAGTTCCCTCAGAATTCGGGGGTATCTGGTATACAATCCCATCCTTTGTTTCTTTTTCTTTTTTTTCCCCTTAAAAATTCTCTAAACATTTTCCAGTCAAAAATTAGCCTACAGATACATCATCTGTTCCAGACATAATTATGCAGTGTGTAATTTGTACTAAAGAGTCCTTCAATACATATAGTGAAAGCTTTCTGTATACTAAAGAAGAAAAAATTGTGAACAAATTAGGCTATACTTTCTCATGTTAGCTGAGTTTGGGAAAAAAAATAAAGCTTGAAAAGCTGAAAAAAGTCTGAGGAGTCTGAAAAGCAGATCTATATAGGCAGCATTTTCATCATTTGTGTCATGTTCACCTGAAGAATGGCCCAGTGGCAGTGTGCCATGTGCCTTAATTATCTGGCTGCCAACTTTATTCTTGCATGCCAAATGCTCCCCATGGTTTGTTTCCAGATAGGTTCTTTATTACACAGTAGAGTGACAGGTGATATTTGATTGTAAAAGCCAAACATTCCAGTATCATACTTAAGTTTGAAAATGCAGCATGGATTTGTCTTACATACCTCTCTGAATGGATGGCACAAGAATCAAGAAATGACAACCCACCTTTCCTTGCCATCATACAGGCAAGATGATTTTACAAGTAAAGTAACCCCTATTTTTTGCATTTTAAATGAGGAACTAAGGAGGAACCTTGTACAAAGGTTCATCTGTCTCTAAGAGTAAGAGCTATTTTATCATATATGATACATGCCAGGAGTTTGCTATGACGTATTGTTATCTTTCCCAAACTTTTCCTTTTTTCTTTTTAAACACACTGAAAAGTCTGGAACCAATGCATTTTATTTCACAGCTGTGACTAATCTACTAAAGCATACTTTAAATAAACTATTTGCAGTAGTCCTTGTTGAGAAACTATGCTTTTTTCTTAAGGTTAGCCAGTCAGGAAAATTAGTATTTTTCTAAACATGTTACTGTAACTGAGAAGACAGACAGTCTTAAAATAGCAAAAATTATAATAAACAATAGTGGTTTTCGTAATAGATGTATTTTTAAATGTCAGTAATGGTATTTTTAAACAAAAAGCTAGCAATGTACTGTAAATGTGTGCTATGAGGAACATCAGCAGCTAGCTGCCAGACAATCTCAATGAATGATTTCATTGTTGAATTATGAAACCATTGTGTTTGATATTATTATACACATACAATCCAGATCTGATGCAGATCACGTTCAAGAAGAATTCCAAGCACCCTGAGCTCATCATTAACCCTATGCCAAGCAGGGTTAATAGATAATTATTAAATGAAACCATTGATTATACCTAGTTCTAGCAGTTTCTATAGTGTTACTCTTCGCTCATTGTGACAAAAGCATGGTTAAGGTAGAAGAGAAGACACTGATTTTTCTTTTTCTCTAAACCACATAGATATGAAAGAACATACCCATGTACCATTTTCAAACAAATTAGCAAAAATGTCATTTAGAGAGTCTTCTTTCACGTCTGTTCTACACCTGTTTTCTTAATGTTTGTTTCTATGGATCAGCTCCTGATGTTCAAGATACTTGCTGTCTCATGGACACAAGAAAACATGAACAATCCTCTTACCTTTAGCAAGTAAGTTTGGCAGTCACTGACATAATCATACTCCAGTCCATCAAAGGTATAATAATGTCGGTCTCCATAAATGGTGCACACAGCAGGACAGGGGTAACTGGTGCAGTTGAAGACACCTCTCCGACAAATACTGCAAGGAAAACTAACAATCAGTATCTCCTCATAACATAGTCATTTGCTGTATATTTTTTTTAAAAAGAGCTTTCTTGGGTTCTTTATTTCAAATCATACAGAAATTCATAAATGGAATAAAATTTGCAGACCTTGAAACAGAGACCTATACTGTGGATTGTTTCTGAAGATAATGGTGATGCCATGGCAAAAGAAGTCTTGAACATTTTGCCATCAGCCCATATGTACAATAAAAACGCATTAAAAAGAAATGCAAATCTCAAACTTTTCATGGCTTATGCAAATATTTCCATCACTACCTCTAGTATAGATAAGGCACAAGGCCACAATATGTTCGTTCATAAGACATCAATATTCTTTCTACATTTTCTTTCCAGATTTTGATAAAGGTCTACAAATATTCAAAGGAAAATACCTCCAGTTGCTACCTGTAAGATTTCAGGCTATCAGACAAATATGGAAGGAGTTAAAGAAATTATTGTTGATACTTTGCAAGACTACTTTTCCTGTCAGCTGCATTCAGAGGCTTACACAAATTTGTATGAAGGTAGTATTGACATCCCCTATTTTTGCTTGTGTAAGCGTAAATACTCAGTTAATTTCCCAGTGTAGTTTGAACTGATTAAAAGCTGCCATACCAATTTTTTTTCATTATTAAATATATGCTTAACTGAATATAGATATTTTGGCCAGCAAATTAGCATGGAAGAAAAATTGTTTTGTGCCCATATGAATCAGGTAAAGCTCCTTAAAAAAGGTGCTGGGTGCTAGCTCATTTTTCAATTCTAATGGATTTTGTTTTTTCAATTTGCCCATGTTCTCCCTATACAGTCACTCATAGTAACTGATAAATTACACTGCAAACCATCCAGTTCTCAAAAAAAGCAGACTATTTACCACTGCCATACATTTAATCTCTCTTTCTCCTTGGTTGTCTTTCATGATATTCTGTCCTGCAAAATGCCAAATGTCTCTTCTTTCAGAGATTAACAAATATGTATGGAATTAAGCATTTCTTCTTGACTGCTTTTTAACTTTGATATCTTTGACTTCCTCTTCAGATCTGAAGGGGCACTCTCTCCAAAGTCTTCCTACTCATCCAAGTCTATCAGTAAGCCTAATAAAAATATATCCTGTAACTATCTATAAAAAAGTACATGTATTTTTGATTTTCAAAATACTCAACACATTTTCTGCATCAGTCTCACTTTGGGTCTAGATCCAGATGGTTTGGAAGTAGGCAAAATGAATGTCACTCACCATGTGTAACATGGAGTAGCTATCACTTCTCCTGACAGAAATTCCCTGTCTTTCCAGGTGCATGGACAACTGTCAGGAATATAACATTTCCCTCTATGCTCAGCCATCCTTCAAAATAAAAGAATTATTAAGATGAAAGAGTTAATTGACAAGTAAATCAATGTAACTGAAGGTGTAGTGTATTGCCTAAACACCACCAAGGGCAACCAGTCTTCCATCCAGCCACGGAAAATTGTTTTATCAGCAAAAGCTGTCCAAATCAAATGATATCCACTGTGCACAGCTGAAGACCTCTCCAAGCTCACAGCTGCAGCTCTCCTTCTATCTAGCAAGGTGTATGCTGGTCTGGGCAGCAGTTCCCATGCAGGAGTATTCCTCCCTGAAAACTGCAGAGCACCTGTGTACCATGCAAGCTGCTGAGGCTGCAGGCAGACTGCCCTTCCCTCTCTGCTGCTCTCTTGTCCTTGATGAAGCAGCTGGACTGGTGTGCCTGCTCCTCTGCACAGACAGTGCCTGTTCTGCTCTGAGTGCACAACAGTGAGCTGTGCTACGGCACCTGTTGCACAGTCTATGAAGGGCAGTGGTGGAGGTTACTTGCCTGTGCAAGGGAAGCTGAAACAACTGACAAGGTTAAGACAGAACAGGCATTTAATGCGTTGGATCAATAAGCAACCCAGAGATATGGTCAAACACCATTTCCATCTATTTAGCAACATTAACTTTTTTTAACAAAAATGTTACTGACACTCCCAATGTTGTTCTTTAGGAGAGCAATTCCTGGTGTCAGGTAGCACATGGCTCAAAATACAATCTTGAGATTGTTTCACTGGAAGTTGAAAGGAATACACAACTTAGAGTTTCCCTCACCCTATTACTAGTTCATTAAACAGTAATCAGCTCTAAGTAAAATGTTAAGTATTCAGAAAAATTTCTTAAGGATAGGAAAATACCAAAACAGATGGCTTGGGAAGGTACTTTGTCAATAGAAGCTAAATGTCTCCCAAGAATAACATCAGTATTACTGGTGGTGCCTAAAGGCAGGAGAATTACTTAGTCCCATGTGGTCCCTTTCCATTGTACTCTGTGCTTCTGCAACTCAATGTAGCCTCATATCTCCAGCTCAGTGTGACTTTCAGTGTATCTTTGAATGATGAATTTACTGTCATTCTCAACTCATTTCCTCATGAAAATTTGGGCTATTATATTCAATTTTTAAAGTATACCAGAGACTTTCAATGTTTCTAATTCTCCGCCACTTCAACTACTGACTAAAAGAATGACAAGCTGTTGTGCAAGAGCTTTAACAATAGAAAATATAAACAATTTTTACTTTGGGAAGACCCTTTTTTGCATACTAGAGTCCATCTTTTCATGGGTTTCCAAAGATAAGGGTTTCAATACCACTCACAAACTGCTCTACTTTATAAGCACCATACATATTCAGGATGCTACAATAAGGTGCCATTCTCCAGGAGAATTCAGTATTCCACCCCGAAAGGTTAGGTGATTCACTGAAACAATGGGTAGTGGTAGAAATAAGGTGGGAAAGGAGAACCAAAGAGAAGAACGGCAACTTAAGAGAATAAAATCCCTACATTACAGTAAAATGTTTCACAACTTTTTCATGACTTGTCCACTTAGATTTTTTGATTTATATGCTTAACATTTTCTTGCATTAAAAAAGAGACGTTCTGAAACTAATTTTGATGATAATACAGCTGCCCCCTTCCTCACTAAAAGCCATACTCATTTTTTGGAACCATGAGCCTGAAAGGCATAATGGCTCCAGAAGTACAATTTAACAATGAGGACATTACTATCTGCACTAAATGTTATACACTTGCTTTTCAACCTAATAGCAAAAAGAGTGTTTATTCTCTTATATAATAAAAATAATTCATGTGCTTTTCCCTATTATTTGACAGAAACTTAGAACTTCACTTGTCTGTACTGCTGCTATCATTTATATTTCAGAAAATAATCAAGTAACTCTCAGTTTGAAATGGTATGACTGTGAGAGCAAGACTTTAGCTCTGTTTTTTAACTTTTATTTTAGGCTCTTCAAATTTTCAAATGAACTTTCATGTCAATACTGCTAGTTTAATTTCATGCAAGTATCACTGATGTTCCAGTAAAAAATTACTAGTTTATTACTTGTTCAAGTTCATGCACTTTTTGTGTGAAAAATAATTGCTTATTCCTATAACACTAATGGTCCTGAAATCTAATGTCTCAGTTGAGGCAGAGGTTTTAGAGGAGTACAGAATACCAGGCAAGAACTAGTGAAATCTTAAATAACTATGCCTGAAATCTGTACCTTCACCAGTGCTTAATCATCCATGAACATCACAAGGCGCTGGAAGCGCAATGGTGACAGTCTCATCACACTCTGACCTGTGCACAGCTGATGCCTTTTCAGGAGACCACTGGCTACACACATAGTGAAATAAAATGAAATGTTGAGGAAAAAAGGGAGCACTCAACCTGAGATGAACAGCAATTGCAGCAATTTCCACAGCATATTTGACTTTCAACCTGAAAGTACACACAAGATGTGTCAGGGGTGGGAATGGAAATAAATTGAGGGAGTAGTGGCTGATCTGGACACAAACTACAATAGATGTTTTTAGATTTTATACTTGGATTTGACCCCTGCCAAGCTCAGCAGACTGTTTCTGGGCACCAAATCCAAATACACGAGCTGAGAAAACAAGGACAGAGAGAATGAAGGGAAACAAGGCAGGAACCAGCCCATACACCTGCCCTCCCTGCCCCAGGCTGGGCATCAAGACTGTAAGCCTGAGTGGAAATTTAGGTGAGACAATGACTTGGGCAGCAATAAGCAGGAGCACAAATGGTGTACATCACAACTTTTTGTCATATTTGCCTTTACATTCGAATAAACTATACTGTGCAAGTGGTGCAAGTCATCTCCTGTCCAAACACTCCCAAATATCAGCCAACTGGACTGGTAGTAAGCTGGATATCTGATGGCCTTTTAGCTGTTACTGTGTGTCTGCAACAATTTATAGAACAATAGTTTCAAAATTAGAGGTGCGATACCACTGGAATTTTAAAAGAAAAAAAAATATGCAGAGTTGAACTGTGGAAAATATGTATTTGGCTTGTGCTCCAGGTTGTTCCATCAAAGCTTACCCAGGGGGGCAAATGCAGCCACTTGCACAGGGTGGTGAAGGGACACAGGAGAAGTTCATGGCAAGGTTTGCACAGGAGATCCCACAATTCACACCCGCTGCTGGTAATCCAGGTACAGGAGATCTGCAGTCATAGTAGATTTTTCCTTCAGGGCATATGTGAACTTCAAATGCAAAATGCAGGTTAGATAAGATCAACTGTTCTTTTACACTGAAGGTTTTCTATTTGGTTTTGCTCACAATCTATTTATTTGGATACAAAGTGAGTTCACATAAGAATGCAATCTGAATAACAATCTGTAACATAATCTGTATTACAGAGATATAAAATTAATATATGTTCTAATGTAAAAAAACCATAATATTATGCTTTTGGGATGTATGTACCCTGGATCTGTCACACAGTTCATTCTTAAAGATGGAGCCATTATGCATGAGGTAGAAAAATCTTTAGAAGTGGCATAATTTTCAAGGTACTTCTAAATCCATTAGAAATGCATTAAATATTTAATTTCTAGAAATGAAGATCTTATGGCTTCCTAAACATGGATAGTGAGCCTAATTATAGGTATTCCCATGAGAACACATTGACCTAGATGTCACATGCAATTTCTTTTTTTTTAATTTCCCAAGTGACTAAATAGTATAATTTGTGCTATAGAAAAAGAAGGGAAAAAACCCAAGACAATTTGTGCTCCTAACCTCCTATTTTAAATATGTTGTGATGCAAAGTCTCTCATAATTTAAATACATATGAGGAGAAAAACCAAATTACTATTCAATGTCAAATTCTCTCTTTGTGCAACTTTAACACAGGAAAAGACTGTAAATCACCTGTATTTTCTGTAGTGGCTTCAATGCATTTCACTGTTCCATTCAAACATTGACTAGAAAAGACAAGGAAACCCACATTTATTCAAAGGAAAAGTGTTTTGTAGTCACCATGCAAAAAAAGATTATACAATTCAACCTAATTTAAACAACAGAAATCAGGAGGAGAAAGAGGATTAAAATCCAAAAGCTTGAGTTCTGCTCAACATTTTGTTGGTATTTTCTAAGTGCTGATCTGTAGTGAGGGCCTAAATTCATAGTTTATGGTACTATGTAATTTCCTAGCTTCCACCAAAATAAAAAAAAAAAAAGGCTGAGTGTGTCAACCCCTGTGAGAATGGAGGACCAGGTGATTTAGGATGCAGGCAGTAGAACACAAAACCTTATCCACTACAGCTTACAGAATTTTCCAGGTATTTTGTTAAAATAATCAGGTATGTAATCCAATTTATACTAGGCTCCCTTTTACTAGGTGTGGGGGGAAAAAACCAACAAAAACCCAAAAAAAACCCAAAAAAACAAAAACAAAAAAATCCCCTTGATATAATAAACTTTCAAGCTACATGGAAAAAATGCTCAGACCACTTAAAGTATCATCCAGACTGTGAAACAGGAAAGATAAAACTCTTGGCACTCAAACCTACCACGAGCCTGTTGGTGTAGGAAGGATTTCTCCAGGCTGCAGGGCTTTGCCTTTGTAATGACAATGACAGCCAGACCTGTTAAAAGATTATTCATGCACTTAGACACTAAAGCAAGATGAAATGAGATTTAAGGGCCATCTATTTATCAAGCTATTATGATAAGCAGGTCTTATCATAATATTAACTTGATTCATTAACTCAATCCTTATATGTACAATATTCTTTAAAAGACAACTTAAAGGTAACACTCAGACTGTATTGAAGCTAGTGGTAAAACTCATATTGTCTTTAATAAAAGCTGGATTTTCCTCAGTCTCTTCTATGTTTTATTTGCTGTTTCTATGCATTATTCGGAAAAAAAGGACTTCTTCTCAGTTATGGGAGTAGAATGGCAACATGCAGCTCCTGTTCAAAGTATTGTTAAAATCATGGAATAGAGAAATTATCATAGAAAAATCCATTGACTCTATGATAAGATCCAGATGGATTAGAAGTAGCAACAGAATTACATAGAAACCACGCAAAAATATGCAAATAACAAGTTACTCACACTCTTGAATAGTTTGAAACAGTCTTTATCACCACAGTATGAACTTTACTGATCTTTCCAAAATATATGTCGTAATGAACAGAAATAACTTTCTATAATCTTCAAATTTATATAAATAATCATTCCAGTTTTAATTCAGTATCTGAACTCGGTAACTACCTGTGGTGGTAAGCTGTAAAATTTTGGTACGCAACATACAAAAACTATTTCCTCTCCTTGACCATTTCCTCCCATTTAACTGAAGAAGTTTGCACTGTGAGACAGAAAAAAGACACTTCTAGCCACTCTTTCCATACTATCTCTTAACTTTATGGAATGCTGCTCTTTAGATTACTTCTTGTTTATTCTCAAGTGTTAAAAACAAGGTTTTTAACATGAAAATGCTATCCCATGAATTTAAAAAGTTTCATTACCCTCCTCTACAGCAGTTTACACATCTCCTCTAAAGTGCAGTAGATGTATGTACACACAATAACAGACGAGGCCATTATTGATTAGCAAGAAAGAATATGAAATCTTCACATATTGTATGTTATCTTCTCTAAGCAGTCTACATCTTGAGGGAACAGCAGAAAAGCTACTTTAAATCTTGCTGGAAAGAGGAAAATGTGCCCATATATATTTTATTTTTTTTTTATTACTTACATTGATACACAAAAGTTGACCGACTCTTCAAAATACTTCCCATCAGGACAATTACATCCTTCTGCACAGTCATCAGCACAACTATTTGCCATAGAAAGTGAAGCACAGGAATGTTTGCAAAAAGAAGAGCACTGATGATAAAGCATACCACTGTGACACATCACAGCTGCAGGAAAGAGGGAGAAAGCAGGGAGAACAGCATACTCTTAAAATATGAAAAATAGGAAACAAAGCAATATATCATGGAAGTGCAAAAAAAGCAAAGTGGTCTCTTGGTGAACTGGATTTAGTTGAAAAGCATGAGAAAATATGCTGTTTTGCCAATTTCTTAAGTTAGAAATGTTTAGATTTAGGTGGGTTTGCGTTAAAATAATTCTTTGGCTGGAATCATCTGTTCTGTAAACAGTAGCTGCCTATTCTTTCTGTACATTAAATAGGGTATCTATCTAGTAATTTGGGCTTCCAAGAGAGGAAGAATGGTTCAGCTAAGGCTGAGGCATTGCTATATGGCTTACAAACAGAAATACAGGAGTTGGACTTTGATAACCCTTGTGGGTCCCTTCCAACTCAGGATAGTCTAAGATTCTGTGAAATGCCTTGTTTTAAATCATGACTGTATCCTACTTGTCAAATCACTGCCCACCCTGCTCTACACACCCTAGGGAGCCCCTGCCAGCCCAGCTTGCCTTCCCCTAGAGAATGGCTCCCTTCCTGCCACTCCCTGACTACTTAATCCTAATAGAGGCTTCCATATGACTTAGGGGTTCAAAGAAAGAATTTCGTCTCTCTCTGCCACCAACAGAAAGGGCAGATGTTCCCTGTGAGGCAGCCCAGGGGCCCCGACTCAGATGCCTAATATAAAGGCATTTACATATCATTCATATCAATATCCATTACAATATCATTCTCCCCAAATACATCATTACACCACAGCACAATTCTAGTTTCCAGGAAAAAGAAGCCAAACCTTGTATTTTGTGGAGCAAACTAAATTTGTGGACTTTTACATATTTCTAAAATATATTCCATTGTGGAAATATTACTCACCACAGTAAGAGATATGAGATCTGAAGTCAACAATGACGCCATGCTTGCCACAGACATAAGCATAGTGCGCCAAAGCGTTGCACAAACAGCTGCTTCCACATTTGCACGCATCAAAGCGGCAGAGCTGGTAGTATAACCCTGGACTGATGTAGGCATGGCAGGGAGCAAAGACATCTTGGTTGATGATATCACACTGAGATGCATAACCAGCTAAGAGAAGGTGACATTGTTTTAGCCAGCTCCATTTTAATATAACAGTTAGTCAAATGAATAGGACAGAATATTAAAACCAAACATAGCCAGCTGTGCAATAAAATCTTGCATACAATGTCTTTCTGTAAAATTCTATAGTTTAAAATTTATATTACAAGCAACTCCCTCAACAATAAACTCCACTTAAGATAAAAATAACTACTAAAACAGTTATGCCTTCTAGTAGCACAGGAAATTTAAATGTTAAAATAATATACTTTAAAAGAGTAGTTAAAAGAATCCCCCAAAGCTTGGAATATGGTTCTCCTACTTGACATTTCAATTTAGCTTTAACATCAGCAATGGCCATATACCTTTTGGCATGTGGTATCAGGATGTATTAAAAACCAGAGCCTGAAGTTTGCAGACCATGCAAACCCCATGTTGGCCATATATCTTCTAGCAGCAACAAACCCTCCTCCAGCCCTCTGGCAACTGAAGCAGACTACCACCACAAGTGGTGGAATAGCTAAGGAACACTGGAGTGTGAATTATATTTAAGCCATTTTGGTGCTAAAAGAATGCCCTACACTCCATATTCATTTCCATATCATTGACACAAGAGTTTCACATTTTATGGTGTCTCTCAGTAAACTAGATTCAAGGACTGAACTTGACTTGGTTGAAAATTAACCTGACAAAATAAGTAAACAAACCAAGAAAAAATTTTTTTTTCTGTTTTGTTTTGTTTTTTTGTTTCATCAGATCATTATAATCTCAGACCTGGAAAAGATGGCTGGGCTTCCAGCAATATAATCCAGCATGGCCTGGATTACTTTACTCTCCTTTTTCACAGTGATTATTACAGGATCATAGGAAAATTCAGGCTGGAAAGGACCTTCAGAAAGTCATGCAGTCCACCCGCCTGCTCTAAGCAGCTTACATTTATGTCAAACTCCACGTTCACTGAGATAGTATAGAACTGAGGGTGAGGCATGAAGACTCTGAGCTGATCTGCCTGAGAGATGCTGCTTTAGAAGACAGACCATGAGGGAGGCATAAAAACTCCTGGAATGCCACACATTGTTAGAGGTTTATGGTTATTCTTGCCTCAACAGGCTCTAAATATGGATAAATCCCACATCCTTAGTGAGATCTGATGTCTGAAACATTAAAAATATTAGACTACATTCTGTCAGAATTGGCAACTACAGTCTACCCATTGTCTTCATTAATTGAAAAGAACAGCAATGCAAAAAGGAGACGGTGAAAGTTCAACAGAAACTATTGGCATGTCAACCAGCCAAAACTAAATCTTTGCTCAGGAATCTGAACAAATCCAAGGCTCTCAGATTGCCTGCAGCAGTTTTTGTCAGAGAATATAAATGGAGGATAAAGAAACTTTCAATGCAACAAGCATGGAGAAAGCAGAGACAGGACTTTTGGTCTGAACACTGTCTCCTGTACTTTCTTTCTCAATCTACAAACATGCATCACATCTTTCCTCTCAACTGGCATAATTTACAGGACCACAGATAGGTAACACTCTGCATGTATAGCAGACAGCAGAATTTAGTACTTACGGCCAGGACACCCAGCACTAAATGACCGACTAGCTTTTATTTATCGAGTACTTACTTCATTTTACATGCTAAATGTATGGATAGAACAGTCTTTGCCAAAAAACAAAACAAAAACAAAAAAAAAAACCACCAAAAAAGAAAAAAAACCAAAAGAAAAGGGAAGTGAAGAAAGTGCGCATCTAAACCTGAAGCTGAAAAGCTGAAATACATGTATGTGCAACTTCTTCACAGAGAAAACAGAAACTGTCCCATAATAAGATACAGCTAATTTCAGACTCCCATGTGAAAACATACCATTTTGCTGATTAACATTGCAGGGATCAACCACAGGAATATTGACAGGCATGGAGCAAGCTGAGGAAACCTTCCATGCATTGGCATGAAGTTGTGGGGTTCCTTCTATCATCCCTGCTGGAGATCTGAAAAGGAAAAGATCAAGACTGCAAGTGTCCTGCTGACCTTAAGGACTACATGGGTGAGGGTGAAAGTTCATTAAAAAGTCTTAGATGCATAGTTATGTTGAACAGTCAACATGCCAAAAGAATTTCCATCTGTGAAGTAAAAAAGAAGAGAGGACATGCGAAACTTTTTCCTCAGTATTTTACTAACATGAAAATGTTCCTACACTCAAAGTGTGCCTTAACTTACACTTAATTCAAGTACGCTGAAATCAGTTGGAGGAGGCATTAATGAGAAGAGATTTGGCCTTTATACCAGTACAAAAATGGAGTGAGATGTCAAAAATTGACCTGTTAGACAATACTGGAGTTCTAGAGTGGAGTTGTTTGCTTTTTATGCTGGTTTGCACCAAGTATTTCAGAAGCATTTATTATTGCTAGACTACTTTTATGATATTATAGCTTGAGGAATTTTGGAGGAAACAAGGTTAAACAGTAAGGAAAGCATGCCCTTCTAATTAAAATAATCCTGTGGTTTGTGGATTAGAATTACATTCTAATGTAATGTAATACTACATTTACAGAATTACATTACATTAGAATGTGGCTCAGAATTACATTTTTTTGCCTTAAAACTTGATGTGACGAAGAAAAACGAGCAGTAGTAAGTGTCAACCATGTGACGATAATACAAGTATTATCAACCGTTCTTTTTGTCAGGGCTCATATGTTTGGTCTGAAGATAAGGGAGCAACATGAAAGGAAAAAGTGCATTTAAGTAATACTATCATCCCATAACTTCTACAAAAAACATGTTAGCTTTCTATAATTAGATAGCAAAGCATCTTCGAATGCCTACATTTATGACCTTCAAATATTCTTAAAGTGACTACCATTTTAATTAAGATATTTTATATCAGTTAGTTTAATAAAGTTAGAGCGTGTTAATGAAATTAAATAATCAGATGATTACGTCCAACAAAACTTTTCATTGGTTATTAAACATAATATAAATGTACAACATGCAGCTTACAGAAAATCATCTCTTAAATTTCCATTGTACGTTCCACATAGTCCTAATGTTCTTCTCTTCCATCTGACATCAACTTGAACATAGATCCTCTCTCCATCTTTAGCAAACAGTATCTTCAAACCAAAACTAGTTTTCAGTTGAACAAAGAAAGAAGATATATTCTGAATTTCAATAGCCCCTGAACACAGCAAAAGAAGAAAAACAAAGTCACTGAAACCCAACTTTCAGGTTGTACTGGTTTACTCATTAAACAAAAAAGATTTTGAAAACTCAGAAATAAAATGAGAAACTATGCACAACCTCACCATCAGCCGAATATCCTCACCTATTCTCCACCTGAGCTAATTTCCAGTAACAACACAAATAAGAAAGCCCAGCTACTGTCAACAGTAAAAAAATTTACCACCTTTCTATACCTGTGGGTTTTCTAGAAACCACAGTTGCATCTCTGTTTTTTTTTAAATTTTAGTAGAAAGCAATGCTACTGCAATGCGCAGAGGCTGTCATTCTCTCTGGCAATGAGAAGACAAGACAAGAAACCCCTTGTTTCTCAGTCTCCAGTGATATTATGACTGATTAGCAGATATCTGTAAAGTGCATTGAATCTTTATATAGAAGGTTCTCTCATCACTATTGATATGACATCAGTATATCTCCTTCCTTGGACTGTATGTGAACTGAGCCCCTATCAAATTCCCAGCTTTCCTTCCCAGCAAATCCATTATGTGAGGAAATGGAGATTTCACAGTCACAGCATTCATTTGCTACACATTGTTGTTCTGCTTGCAGCTGCAGGCTTAAAGTAGATCTACCTTCACAAGTAGCCTCTACACATGCACACACATAGACTCAGGTGCATAAACCCAGAGATGAAGATAAAATCCTTAGACATGTCCTTAGGTGATCAGACTTACTAAATAAACACAATTATCAAGAATGTGAAACCAAAATATTTTTCATAGATTTGCAGACTGTGGAAAGAGACAAGAAAGTGAATAGGGACTGATTCAAAAGAAATAAAATGAAGTTACCAAATTATGAAGCAGAACTGTCAACATAAAGTGTAACTGACCTATGAAGCTCATTACCATAGAAAGTTGTGAATGCCAAAAGGAGAACTCTGACTGGACGAATTCCATGAAGAAAAGACATAGCTGCAACCACCAGCACAGAACTCCCTAAACTCTGTTTTACTGAAGCTAGAAAGAACTTTACTCTCACTTTACTGTTTTAGAAAGATACTAAAAATCCAGTAACTGGTCACTGCAAGTTATAAAATTTAACAATATAATTTCTATCTTCAGTGCTTAATTTTGTAACATGCTTTTAAGGCTGGTTTATTTTACTATCCTTTCCTAACATGTGAAGTAACCTGTCTGAAATCACAACATAGGTCAGCAGTGAAATCAATGTAGAGCCCTTTGAACACATGGATTCTATTCCATTCTATTTAGTCTAAAATGCTTTAGACAAGCTAGACCTTATCATCAAGGTCTCTTCACCTCCTTTCTTTTTCTTACTTCCCTCTAAATACAAACAAAATGAGTGGAATTTCTAGGTTGTCTGTAAGGTAAGAAATGCAAATAAATGAGGGCATAACGAAGAACTGTTTCACGGACAAGAGAAGTAAATTTCTATAATTATTACTAAAGTTCTAAGAATTAAGTGATTGTACACTTTTATAAGTTATGTTTAAAGAAATTCCGTTTTCATAGAGAGATATTATTTAAAAATTTTGGAGCATATAAGAAATAGAATGTGAACACTGGTAAAATTCTTCTCCATGCACCTCTTACCATTGAGGTTAAAAGCTTGGCTAGGCACAGTTTGGATTTGACCATATCTGGTGAGAGTTACTTGTTTCCTCACATCATCTTCAAGAACTAGTGTTATAGACTCAATGCAGGCGTGGTCAAAGTTCTATGTAGAAACGAGTTTCACCATCAGAAACAGGCAATGACAATATTACCATGGAAAACAGAACCAAACAAACAGGGGGAAAAAAACAAGCATATAGAAAAAAAATATCAGAAATGGCATCAGTTTTAAACTATGGCTCAAAGCATTAAACAAAGCACTCAAAATTGTATGTCCAACACAATGAAACATTGCTTATGCATAATCTCCATATGCTAGGAAAATGCATTTCAGTGGTTATGGCAGTCTTACAGTAAGTGGGCAGAGGTCCCTAGGCACTGATACTGGGTTCAAAATTCCATACTTGCATAGCCACCTGGGGTACCACTCATCAATGGGTTAACCAGTGGTAGAGCAATAGTCCGACCCTCTCTAAATCAAGCTGCTGCAGCCAGAGCACAAATGCAGCAATGAAGGAAAAAGAAACTTTGGCACACATGAAGGTGTTTCTCATCTTGAAATGTAGTGATGCTCTCTGATCAGACAAAAAGGACATAAATTCTCCAGAATTATGATAATTTATAAATATCTGACTATTGAAAAATGGTGACCTATAAACCATCTCACACACATCATTTTAGTGTGCAATCCAGGCAGAATTTATTAACCTAAATACAGGAGAAGAGCTGACATATAACAAGCTGAAACCAAGCTTTATATGCTCCCCAGGGACCCTTGTTATTATCCAGAAACTCTTCAAGGTGCCTACAGTTGTACAAAGGCTACCAGTGGCATTCTTGTTTCTCAGTGACTACCTAACCAACCATTTCATGCTTGAGGCCACCTGAAATGCAGAAACAGTGGTCTCAACACCTATGTAGAAGCAGGAGGTGCTTACAAAAAAGGCAGAGAGGCACCAGCTTATAGTCAAGCTTCCGACAGAAGGACATGAGAGACAGTCCCATAGTAGGGCATTGCTCTCTGCTGAGGACTTCGGCCATCCCTGTCCTCACCGCATGGGCAGCAGTGAGTCACAATCTCAAAGCCCCTTCTCCTGAGAGCCTGGCTAACAGCATCATTAAATCGACTCTCACAGGTAAGTACTTTTTATAAGCACCGTTATTCCTAAAGCTTGTTGTTGAATACCTGCCAAAATATTTTCAAACAAATACGTGTGGTGACTAGTCTCATAGACAGTTTTCTAAAAGGCATTATTCCAACAAATTAAATACGTTGTACCATATAAAATAAAATTCTAAAGCTACTAAAAAAAAAAAAAACAAAAAAAAAGAAGAAAAAAAATTAAAAGCTTGCCTAAATAGTGATGTAGTGATGTATTAAACCTAGAGGGCTGCCAATAGCAGCTTTTCCAAAGACTGACATATGTTGGTACTATAACTAAAGGTTTTACAATTTAATACAATTTAATGTGCATAAATGAGTAACTCTTTAGACCTGATCCCTCTAAAGCTGCAATAGATTTTACAAAGGGCAATACAACATACAGCAACACAATTACAAAAAAAAAAAAAGCTGTAAAATAGTTTCAGTTTATATTTTCTATTTAACACAATGAAGAAGTTTACAGTAGAACTTATAGAAGATTGCCTGAAATATAGATGGACCTGTTTGTTTCAACATTTTAAAAATGTTTCTTACCTGTCCACAAGGTGCTTTTTGTAAAGTGATTGTGAATTTGTTTTTTCCAGTGCCTTTTACCAAAATGTACTGGCAAATCCCAAGAAAGGTAAAATGACGTCCATCAAATGTCGTGAAATGAGAGCTGCCTGTGATGGAGCACTCAGCTTGAGAGGAAAAGTATAAAGAGTATTCACTTGCATAAAAATGTATCATAATTCTGCAAATTTTGTGAGAGAGAAAAAAAGAAACTTTCTGCTGATTTCTAAGTATATAATCCAGGCTAACCTTAATCTATCTATCTATAATGACATTTAGAAACAAATTATGCTAGAGACACCTATTTCCATGTGCAGCATCTTTTGGTTCTAACTAGGTGAGATGCCTTTGACTAAAATACAAAAGACCTTTCTCTTTATTACAATTCCAAAGTATCCTAGAATCTTCTTCTCATCATGACTCAGTGTGAAAGAGGACAAGCCTCTTCACCCTTCTAGGTACTATGGCACTGCTTGTTACCACAGGTATGAAGAGGATGCAGGTGTCGGTGTCTGTCATGAGAGCACATCTTTTTGGAGTTTTTTTCCAGTTCAAATAAGGAATGTACTGCTGAAGCAAGTCTCCAGGTCATCTCCACTCACTGCACTTTCATTCTCACCATGGGGTAGATCAGAGTGCATGAACTAGATTAATTCTGGCAGCAGGAGGTGCACTGTTGGAGTGCATCTAACCTGGTCCCACTGCTAACAGCACAGTCCCTAGGACCAGACCAGAGTAGTCGTAATTAACCCTCCACATACACACACAACACACACAAGACATACAGGGTTGTTCTCAACATCAGTTGTTTTACATTACAGATCCACATTGTCAAGCCTTGCTTAGCAACTGTTAAGCCTTATTACCTCATTCAAAGAGGGCTCCTTAATTTGTAAAAAAATCCCTTTCACAAGCTTCATAATATAAACTTGTCTAAGGTACAGAACTGTCAAGGGAGTTTCACTACCTGAACTGCTGTATGCTCCTGTGTCTCATTACAGAGACATGCTATCTTTAAAGACAAGGACCATTATTCAAATATGAACTGCCATTACAAGAGAGAAAATCCAGAGCACCCTGCATCAGAATGATGGTTTGCTTATCACTTACATTAAAGTTGCACCTAGAAGTGAGGACATCCTTATACCTGGCCTAGGTACTTCACAGACAGTAAAAATACACCATCTGGGGCAAATAACAGTGAGCATAAATGAGAGAAAGAAAATAAGACGTGGATGTAGCACCCTGAGGTAGGGAAGCAAATGGGAAAAAGCCAGATAATTAACAGCTTCCTTCCAGCTGGCCCACAGCTACTGTCAATATGCACCTGCTTAATCTTTCCTCCTAAATTAGCAGTCAAAAGCCTTGGATCCTATTTGGTTCTACTGTCTTCTGAAAAGTTTATCAATTTTGTTATAAAGTGAGAAAAGAGTAATGAAATACAAATACCTGGACAATCATGGTCAGTGCAGTTCCAAACGCCACCAACACAAATACTAAAAAGAAAAACCACAAAACACAGAAATAGTGCTCTGATCTTTAGCAAAATAAGTAGTTTTGAATTAATTAATATGCCTTGAATTCACGCAGAAGAGCCTGCATACTTTAGTGATACAAAGGCCTCAGACTGGAGAACATAGACAGTAACTATTATTTAAAATGTAAGTGGGACTATGATGTTAAACTAACTATGGACAGTAGTCACAGAGAGATGAAACACATAGGCTTTCACATACCAGTTGCTACATTCTTGTTCAATTTTTGAGCCTACAGGGAAAGCAGTTCCATGATAAACACAAGGACAATTTGACAAAGAGATGCAAGTTCCATTTTCCATAATGAGACCTATTGGGAAAGAAGTTAATAAATGAGATATAAAACAAATTAACAAACTACGGATCACTGCTCTTCCCCCATCTGACTCAAACATTCCAATCTGCCAGAAGGTGATGTCATCAGTCTTAAACAAGGACCAGCAGAAACAGTTGTCTAGTGAGTGCAGAGAGCTCAGATTGAAGCTCCCTAAAAATAAGTTGTCACTCTGAATTGTTGCTTTTTGAAAAATGTCTACCTTAAGCATGTAAAACTGTACAGACTCAAAAATGAAAATATTCTGAAATCTCATTATCTTTAGTCCATCTAGAACTAGGACTGTTCATAGTCCAGTCAATAATTCTTTTCAGTACATGTCTCAGAAACTTTGGTTTCTTGTACAGAGCATGACACATTCAGTTTAAGCAAAATCTCTATAGATTTTTTGAATAATTCAAATAAAGTAGACTAAATCTATGTAATATCCTACTGTAGGAAGCATTAAAATGGCTCCCAATTTTAACCAATATTGCATGCTGAGACACCTTTGTATCCTAGATAAATGTTTAGCACACAGTAAAGAGCAGAATCACAGAGACAATAATAACAGCTAGGGCAGAATTTACAATATTCTTAATTTTCAGGCTTTAATTTTAAGCACAGCCTATTTAGACCTCATTATGATGTTGGTTACCGGCTTTACATGTATTTTTCAAATAACATTGACAGTATTTACCATCTGGACAGTAACAGCCATCTAAACAGTGCAGGTTGCTGCCAAGACAATCTTTTTCAAATGTGCAGGTTGGTGGACAGCAACTGATACAGTCACGGTGAACAAAGGTGTCTTCACACTTTTCAGCTAAAAAAAACCACCATGGTATATTGAACATTAGTGCAATTTCTCTTTCCATGCTAGAAAACCCATTTCAGTCAAATAAACATTGTGCAGCTCTTCTGGCATAGATAGCTAATCAGATCAAGTACAAAGGAGTTTTGGAGGAGTTCCGACTGGTGAACTATGGTGAAGCTCTCCTCAATATTCAAGTCTTTCTTTAGCAACTCCTTGTATCATCTCTCCAAAATAAGTTATAGCTTCTGTGACAGGGAAATGTGCTTATATTTCAGCTAGTTCAAAGCCTTGTGTATGAAACTGAGCTGCAATTGATGGGTCATAGTGATAACAAGAAGGAGCTGGATTAACTACATTAATTACAGGGCCAGTAGAGGCTGAAAGGTCTTCTGGGACAAGAAGCAACAACAGATCTCCACAGATGTTTGTTCTTTGTCCTAGATTATGATCAGCACACACAATGTTTCAAGCACTCCAAAGAAACATGAATTTTGTATGGATTTAAATCATACCACAACGGAATTAAAATATTTCTCTAGCAAGTCATTTACTTCATTGTTTGCCATCAAGAGCGAAACTGGCTGATCAACTTGAGTATCAGGCTGGAGCTCTACAGTGACAAATGTTGTCAAGATGGAATTATTTGAACTGAATGCATGGGATATCTCAAAGGTCACATAGTATGCTTTATTAAAGAGTCTTACTGCAGGCAGGAAAGTCATCCCTCCAGTCCCGCACCGGGGACCCAGCGTGAGAGCATGCTCTAGCGTATTCTGTCACTGCCCTGCAGTATGTTTCATCATCATCCACTCTGAAATGATAAAATAAGAGAGTAATCAAGGAACTCAGATCCCATCTACAAATTTCTGCCCTGTGACACGGTGCAGGATATTTCACACATAACTGACACCACTCAGGTCATAAAGGCTCACAGGGAAAATATAAAAAGGAATGAGCTATACTCTATACACCATTGTGGTTTTATAAGTTGATCTCACAAAAAGTTACTTCTTTTTAGTATTTTACCATAATGAAAAAACCCACTAATCTATTATTTTTCAAAAGTGCTGCTTAGAGTGAAAGAGAAACAGGACCTTTTCTTGAAGACAATGGACAACTCAACAGTCTCAAGATCCCCATGTCAGGCCTCTCTCTCCTGCATGATGTAGAAGCTGTGACCTACACTGATAAAAGACATTCTGGTTCAAGTAAGAACTACAATACTCCAATTGCCTTGAACTTAGATGAGAAGAACCTTTTCAGTGGACTCCTGACCTTGTCCTGAAGTTTGCAGAGCGAGAAGCATTATCCACTGACCACTGTGGACAGGCTCAGGGATTTACAGCACAGTCTTGGGCAAAGACAAGATTTCTGCCTTCGTCTATACAGAAGAAGCTGTACAGTGCATTTTTACCAGAATCAAGTAAAAAGACATTCATTAATGTTTAGGCAAGTTCAGATTTTATTCAGATGTAAGTCACATACGGTGAAATACCACCAAACTTTTGTTACTGTGAAAGTTGAACAACTCACATCATTCACTGTGGAAGATTTGATGCCAAAATAAACTAGTCATAACATGACATTTCTATTATAAGCATGTTTATGACAGATCAACTGAGTTTGCCTCTCAGCACACAAGACCATGCTTCCAAAATTAATCTTCTTAAGAATATGTTATATTGTGTTTGTATTCTGCTTTCAACACATCTGTAATCAAATCAAACACCACTATACTCTTTGTTACAGTGATCGGAGTCTCTCCAGCTCTCCTTATCTAATCCAATTAAATGGGTCTTAATAGAAAGAATACTTGGCCTATAGTATGGCCACACAAAAAAAACTTCAGAAACTGACACTAAGCCACAAGAAGAGAGGTCTCTTTTATAAATAAAGTAAGCCTAAATTAATGAGGTTCTGAGACATAGAAACTTCAAGGTTTTTAACATTCACAAAATTCACATCAACACACATCAGATTGTTAATAAAAGATGCAACCCTCCTTAAGCCCACAGCACTGATTCAATATCCTTCTTGAAAAATTTGTTTTTCATTATTCTTCAAAAGCCACAGTAAACTCCTGAGTGACACAGAGACCATACAGAGGCAACTCTTCTCTGAGCAACATCAGTGTTTGCCTACAAATACAAATTCTTCCATCTTGACTGTGATAAATCAGGAAGCTGAACATTCATCAAAAATTGAACTAACAATGGATTATTATACTATTATACTATTATATTATTATTATACTGAGTGATTCTAATGTTTAGTCTTGTGATCCTTTCTCTATATTTTTTATTAAATTGGTGGTACTCTGAGAAGTATATACTCTGGTAAAAATCCTCAAAAAATTTTGTGACAACTACTTAATTTGAAAACCTTGCTAAAAAGAAAGTGGTATATTGCTCAATTATCCATTCAGTTACTGGAGTACAAGGTTAACTTGAATGACAAGAACTAATCAGGAGTCTGGAGAGTTAGGGGAAAAATAACAGGTTGCCTGCAATGCCAGCAGCTGAGGGGGTGTGACTCCCACCAAAGCAAATGAGACTTGAATTTCTTTTGATAACTCTGAATTTAAGTATATAGAACCATTTCGTAAAAATTCTACTAATTTGAACAATAGTGATTACTCACAAAAAAACAGTCCAACTGTGTCTGACAAATGGTCCAACTCCTCCAATATTGTTGATATTTCTCCCTAGTATCATCTCCATGTACTTCTGTTTCAGGGCCTCCAGATACAAGTTTTATGGGGTTTTTGTGATTAGCAGCTAATCTTTTGTCATGAGTGATTCTCCATGAATTTATCTTCCATTTATTTGTCTAGTGTTTCCCTGAATCTGTGTAAGCCCTTAGAAATCAAAATATCCCTTGTCAGTCTGGTTCTGAGCCTTTTGTTCCCACACAAAATCAACCCCTGAGAAACCCTGTCTCTTTCATATTGAACTTGGTTCTTCATAACTTCCTTCAATGTTCTTTCATTCTGGTCTCACACAAAAGAGTGAGCATCCATTTCACATGTCAAGATTAAATACACAAGAACTCCAGTACTTACCTGCAAAGATCATTCATACAGCTTGAAATATAAGAATACGGATCTATGCTTTCATGACAGCTGAGAAAAGGAAACTGTAGGAATATTTGGCACTTGAAGAATATGTCCTGTGCATTAAGAAGAATCAGTAAATGAAATTTAGCCAATACTTTCTGAATAGGCATCATTCTCTTTAGCTTTGTTTCCCTAGTCTAAAGTCCTTTATATCCCCATTAAAATGTGGGAATGACACAGTCTGAATCCTAATATCTATCCTCTCTGCCTAGGCCTGTTTGACTGCATGCTGGTCTTAAACCAGCTGAGATGAAAGAGTGTGAAACACCAAAAAAAAAAAAAAAAAAAAAAGCATTTTGTGTCAATGCAGGAGCTGACCTGCAGATATTTCTGCAGTATTTCACAATTGCTAAAATAATGAGGTATAAGATGCCAGGACTGGAAACTGAACCCAAGTTTAATGCAGTAATGAAGGGCCCTGCCAGCAGACTGATGCCACTTGGCACGTCCAATCTGAGCCTTTGTACTTTTAAGCTAAGCATACGAAGAACTTCAAGCACTCTCCAGCAACAGCCCTAATCTGAAGATTTCCTTTCTCAAAGCCTCAAAGCATTTAAGGTTTTTTCAACATTGTGTATATTGTTAGATTCTTGTACCATCAGTAGGCAATGAAGATGAAGAAAATACAAGTATACCTGTGCATGTATCTGTGTATATATATATAAAATATGATTAATTTACCTCAGTGGATTCTGCATTGGCTGAGCAAGGACTGGAAAAATCTGAGGCCGTAGGGACACAAGCTATATCATCTGAGGCTTGCACAGCCCAGCTATTTGCAAATTCAGCAATGTCTTCTGTATATTCACCTACTGCGTGAAAACATTGGAAGGGCAACAATAGAAAAAATTGTCAACACAAACACATAAGACAGCTTTAAAATCTGTAATCATTTTTCAATGTGTTCATTAGCTCAATTATAGATGTTTTCAGAGTGAGTTGTAAAGAAAAGTTTGTGGGGTTTTTTTTTAATTTCAGGTTGTATTTTATACTACATTTAAATAAAAAGATTGAAAAAATACATGACAAGGTGTTTGCTTGGGTTTTAAGTATAATCACTGATAATTTTATAACAAATATACAAATAATGACAAGTGTAAAGCATTGAATACTTAAGAAAAAATACATTTCTTCGAAGCAATTTAAGTCTTTCATCGTGTTTCACTAAGGTCAGTCAGTGGTATTATCTCCCTCCTTTTCTCTTATTGCAAAAAAGCCCTACAACACACACTCATGAGATGCCCAGCCCTCCTCACAGCGTGAGCATTGGAGAATTAATGAACAAGATGCATGACTGGAAGTCATGGCAACAGGCTTAGATGCATGAACAGACAAGAAGGTTAGCAATAAAGAAACAGACTCAAAATCTCAATATATTTGCAGCAAGAACTAAATATTGAATTTTCTCTACATTCTTAATTAGGTTAAAAAGGGTATATTGCCTACACTTTGAAGACCCTTACAGAAATTGGTATCTATGCTATGGTTATCCATATCTGTGCATGGCTAGGAGACAAGATATTGAAATGAAATCAGATAGAGGATTTTTTTTTTCACACAGCTGCGCTATAGAAAACTTAATCTAACTTCTAGCACAAGAGGTACAAAGGTGGATACTGCAACATGGAAAGCCACAAAGCACACTAATTGAATATGTATACTTAGATCTCCACAAATAAATGAAGATACAATCCTAACCATCTGTTAGTAAAAAAATCTGTCTATTTTAAGTGTCAAGGAGACTTAAAATATTTCTTCCTCTCTGACAGAGTAGTTCTTCATGCAGAAAACCCTTGCCAAATATAAAGGCCTTGGTTTTGATCTAGACGGGAACCTGTTGATATGTCTGCTTCTACAAAACCATATAAAAATACTTCATGTACATTTTGACATGGCTTGAAAAAAACTTCTGAGTCTTTAAAAAATACCTCAAAATAAAATCACTGCTCTTGAAAGAGTTCTATACACAGATACAGTCTTGCATATCAAAGCAATGCAAAGATGGCATTAAAGGTGAAGGAAACAGAAAATTAATTTGTTTTTAAACTGTACTTTGAAATGGAATATTACATGCCTCTCAGCAACTTATTTTTTTGAGCATTACAAATAATAAGCATTTGGACTCTGGAAGACTCAGGATAGAAGTAAGAGCTACCTTTACACTGCTCAGGGAAGTAGTGTAGCTGGGCAAGATAAATCATTATATCAAATGATTGGTAAGATTTAGAAACTCTTTAAAAACATTGCAGTTCGGAAGGGATCTGAATTAGCAATCTATTCTTGTGAAGATCTCAGAACTTCATGCTTTGTATTTGCAGAGTCAAGGCACCATGTTATACAACTGGTTCAAGATCAAAGTGACTCATATGGCTCTCAATTGTACACTGCAATAATACTATCATTTCTGATAAAGAAAATGTTAGAAGAAATTATGATGGTTAATAAATTCAGCTCTGAAAATGAAGACAGGTAGGAGCTGGAAATTTTTTACAATAGATAATATATTTAAAGATACTGAAAGTACTATTTTTTAGAGATTACATGAATTCCTTATTCCTCCCAAATATTATTTTTCTCTATTATTACACATCAGCAGATTAAACTGGTTATTAAACATGCTATACTCTGGTGTGCAGAAGTTAATGCACAAAACTTACTGTCCTCATGGCAGAAAAGGTATGAAAATCTTATACTTGGGCAGATTTTTAAAGACTGCAAAGATACATACAGTGAACATTCCTTCACCAAGAAAGCTTAAAAGCTCCACTACCAAACAGAAAAATGGAGGAAAAAGTTGCAGTGGGATACCTTTTATGACTAACAACATGCAGAGCCATGGGAGTAGATCCTCTCACCACTTAATGGTAACAGTAAGATAATCTTATTTTGTTTTTATAAGAGACTGAGAAAAATCCTCCTCATATTTTCAAGTTTGTTCTTGTTCTTTTTCCTTTTTTTCCACCTTAGTTGCAAGTAGGACAAAGGTTCCCATGCGGTATTCCCTACCTAGGCTACAGAATTCAAGTTTAAAAATTCATCTCTGCCTCAGACACAGCACAAAAAAGCTCCGCATCCTACAGGGTAGTCAGTGGCCCATAGTCCACCATAACGAGAAGATACAAGGAACTCCCTGGAAACAGCTTGGAAATTTATATATTTCAACTAGGAATTTTATGATACTGCTGTAAAAGAATCACTTGAGATGGTGCTCTTCATCTTTAAACACAGAGAAAATTATAAACATATGTTTATTTATTTATTATTTGAAGGCACTTTCATCAGCTAAGATAAACATACCCCAAGTGCTTTGCTGAGCAAGAAGAGGCTTGAATGCACACATAAATACTTTCTTGAACTAGGACCTTTTCCTTTTGCATCTTTAATGATGAGGAGAAGAAAAAGTAGAGCAGATATACTTTATTGAAATAAGTGAAACAGGATGCTGCCTTTTTACATTATATTTATACAGCATTGTATTTAAGTGAACATGGAAACTGTTCACACAAAGTAAGTGTAATACTTACTATTTTGAAGTATCAGGTCATCATATTTATTGCCATTAAAATTTCCACAAAGGCCACAAGGTTTTCCCTTATGATCTTCTGTCAGCTTAATATAAATACCAGAGTTTCCATCCCAAGCAAGAGAAAAACCAAAGGTAGTCTTCACCAGAATATAGTCAGCCAGTCTCTCAATGAAAGCATTTCCAACTGTCTGAGGCAACATTAATCTGAAAAAATATAGTGTGCATCAAAGATCTCAGATGAGATGAGGTTCATGTTAGAAAACACCACACAAAACATCACCTTCTAACTCACTAAGCCCTTTTTTCCTGGTATACACAGCACTCTATTCAGTTTTTCATCATGTTTTTGCTATCTTCTGTTTACTTCTCTATATAGACCATCAAAAATGAGAGCTTTCTGTTCTATATACCTATCAATTACAAGATTGCAAGAATAATGCATTGTTACTTTCAATGCCTGGCACAGGCACGTTGAGGAATACTTGAGTTGATGAGCCTGCTGTGTTGGGCAAGGAGCTACATGGTGCTATGAGCACCAGCAGCCCTTCTGGGTACTGGGTCATCACTGGGTTAGACAGCTGCAAATGGAGGAACTTGCAATACAGAAAACACCATTGACAAAAAAGTTGTAATTCTTTTCCTTTGGTGGAAGATCACTGGACAATAACAAGCACAGATCTAATCCTAGTCTTCCAAAGTCGCTTCTGTTGGGTTGAACAGCATCACTGTAGCTATCATTCTCAGATACAAATGGCCATAGCACTACAAAGGAGATGGCAAAAGCACCTTAACCACTCTTTTAAATTTTCTGTACTTTATCAACCAGTAAAATATACTTATTATAGCCTTGGGCTTATCTTTTTCTTATTAAAAAGAAGAAAAGATAAATTTGGAGGTTTGACGTACCTCAGAGATGTTTTGTGGAGGTTTTACCCCAAAGGGGCTTAAGATCTTTATTTTAACCAATTCAGACTTGTCTAGAAGATGATCATGTCTTATATTAGCTATAGCTACAGCTACCAAGAATAAGTAATGATTGCCTTGCTCAAAATGGTATCAGGATGCACCAGGGATTACCTAGGACTGCCTGACACAGACTTTGTCTGTACAAAGCAGGAACGAATAATTGTTAGGTTACAGCTGAGAAGTTGAACATAGTTAATGTAGGGAGTGTATTCTATCCTCACTCAGGTATTACATCAGTACTGTTACATCTGCTCACATCAGAGCTGTATCAGCCCCATTACAGAACAGCAAGGGATCAATAAAGATACAGATCAAATTAATTTATCAGGATTGTGTAAGAAGCATCAATTTCCCAAACCACACCTTATCTTTTTACAATAAAATATTAAAACCCACAATTAGAACACTTACCTGATTCCATTTTTTCTTACTTCATGTCCTGAAATCATTATTTCTTCTTGGTTTGAAAAAAATAAGCTGATGGACCTATGACAAGTATATACTGAACCATAACAGTAAGGACTGTTATGAACCTTTGAGGGAAAAAATAGACACACAATAAGAATAAATGCTTGTCCTCAATAATTCTATGCCATTTTTATTAAATTCATATACATTTTAAATTTATACTCCAGTTACTGAAAGAGCTTTACAAATAAATACCCAGAATATTACAAAGTCACAGTTACAAAGATACGCAGAACTCAAAGTTCACGCTACACAATACTGCTGAGAAATACATCAACTGTTTAATAGTGCATAGCATCACATGCCAGTGGCCTCAATACTGGATGAAAGAGTCAGGTATTTTAGGCTGCCAAACTTCAGAGACACTGTAGTGAGCTAGCTTACATCTTCCAAAGTAGGGGCTTGTTACTCGCACTGAGGAAAAACCCCTACTGCTCTGTTTCTAGAGGTCTGATCTATAAAACAAGATTACAAACCAATAGAGAACTTCAGTGTAATAGCAGCACTCTCCCTGCCAGCTGAGACTGGTACCAGCTGAACTACAACATGCCTTCCTGAACCACTCAGGATTTCTTGAGACTTTGAAGTGCTTCCACAGATTACAGCAGGCATCTAATTTACATGGATCTGTTAAAAGCCATTTTGCACTGGCTTTCCAGCCCTGCTAATGGAGAAGGGTAGACTTTTCTGAAGTGTGTTTCTCCCCATTATAGCACAATAAGCCAGGGGACTGGTTTAGTCACGTATCAACTTATCTTGCTCGAATACAGTACTCTCTGGACTTGAAAACTGTGGGTTTGTGCTTGAGAAAAACTAAGTTTTCATTAATCTCAACGGGGATGAGCTACCCAAACCTGTAGGATGTCCTACAGTGTTTCAAAAGCCTGTGAGCTTATTTAAGACACCACTGAAGAGAGAGGGGAACATGTTTTGAATCTTAGATGTCTATCATTACCCAGATTAAAACACAGACAGAGTTTAGATAGCTCAAATACTATTTATGTTACTGTGTGTGCCATCATTCTCTGAGAAGGATGGGAATTTCATTACCAGTTCACTCGACAGTGTTGTGAAGATAAATAAACTTGTAATTGGGAACATTTTACCAACATAGTGACAGAGGCTGTAAATGCAATTGTTTTGAAGAAAATATCTGTGAGTAAACACATACAGTGCTAATGAATACTTGAATTAATCTTCGTTAACTAACACTAATCCCGGAAGTAAAAACCAGTTACTGTTTCTTTAGGTGAAATAAACTAGACCAGGAAAAGCATAAAGAATTTTTACACGTATAAAGATAACCATAATTAAAGACAACATAAAAGTTATTAGTACTGCCATATGGCTTCTATGTAAACCTGGCCCAAGACAGAAACACAATAAAGGATAACCAAAATAATTCTTATGTTTTCTTCTCCTCTTGAGGGGTGGATTATTAAAGCCAGATGGACCATAACATGAGGATTTGGCAAGGTTTTTGACTCTCTATTGCCCAGTTTGACTACAGTCTCACATTACTTATGACTTTGCTGTGAAAACATTTTCAGTTTTTAGCAAAACATGACATTTGTTCCAGCAATTGAATGGAACCTTCTCTTTCCAGAACCACTGGAATCCACTGACATATTGATTCTAGATTTTAATATAATCTTGGACTTTGCTACAGCACTTTCTGAAAACCCCTAAGAGGTCACAGCTGCATATAGAATCCAAAGAATTAAACTGTGGAAGGCAGGTGTAACAGCATCTCTCTAACTTGAGTAGGTAGAAATGGCAGTTTTAATGATAGATTTATCTTTGCTAAGTGCTGTTGTCTGAGGAAAGAAGAGGTCATCTCTTTATAAATGAAAAATAGTCCTCAGAGCAGAAACCAGCATCTAGATCTGCCCTTATCCCTGCGACCCCTGTACCCACATGGGCTCAGAATTAGGACCCCTCTTGTCCCTTCTTCACTGCCCAATCAGCACCAAATCCCAACAATTGTGAATAAGGTAATATAATGAGCTTGTATCCTCTCCCCACAGTAACCAACAGCCTGACAAATAGGGCATCTCTCTTCAAAGAGGGTACAGTTTTGAACTCTCCCTGACCCAAAGTCATTAACCATGGATACTCAGCAATTTGAAGAAAGTACTAAAAAGAGTGCCTTCCAAACATAGGTCAAGATGAAAGCTTTTGAGCTGTTAATCTTCTCTGCATGACGTAGAGGTAATCCAAAATTAGAATGCAAATCCCGAGAGGGGACAGGGTGGGGGAGCAAATCCCATTGGCCAGAGAGGCAGATCCTCATAGCATGCCAATAGCTGTGAATCAGGACCTAGCACATTTGTGCTCCTTGCTATTAGGCAAGTGATAGCTTTTTGCACTTTACTCAGCAACTCAATATTTTTTTACATTCTGACAGCTGAAGTTTATTGAAGTTTCTGAGGTCTGCTTTCAGACCAACTTTTGCTCCCAGAAGAGAGAGAGCTGAAATCTCATTAAGGATAAGAGGAGTAAGAAATACTATTTTTAATATACTGACTCCATTGATTAAAATTTCACAAGTATTTTGAGTTACTGCACATAGGTTTAGGCATTTCCAGAAGCATGGTTTTCTATTTAAGTAATTAATGCCCAGTTTGGTACCTTCATTGTCTCTCCATTTATTTTACTTATTTACTTTTATATTTATTTACATACTTGTTTCTAGTGTATGTTCATACACTTACCCAAACAGTGTACTGGGGTTCCAGAGTACTGCAGTCTTTTGCAAATATATAGGAGCAATTTCCTGGGAAGTAGTAGTAAATGCCATCAAACGTTTCAAAATTATACTGTCCCCATGATTTGCAAATCCCATCTCGATCCTTACCAGTGTTAGGTACTGGAGAGAACACACTAAGTTTACAAGAAGCATGGTCATCAAAAATTGACAGGTGTCACATGTATCTACAAAAGCAGGAGCTCAGAAAGGAAACAAGAGCTTATAAAGGAAATACATAGCAAGTACAAAAGATAAACTTGTCTTCAGCTTTAAATTAAATCAGTACTCTTCTTTAATCTTAAGTTACAGTTTTAGCTATGCAATCATTAAGTTCTTTATTTGCTTCAGTGGAGAAATTTTAATTAAAAGTAGAGGTAAGGGATTTAGATATTCTGCACATCCTGGAAGACGATTCTTGTTGATCTCTACACACAGCAGATTCCAGAAGATTGTGTATTTAAATAGCAGGTAATTTAATTTGCGGTAAGTCATTGTTCATTAGAAAACATGCAGTGGCTTTTTGGTTGTTCAGCTAACTTCTAAAAAAAGTTGTATGGCTATTGATATACTAGACAATAGTCTATCTGTTATGGTATCTATGTAGCATTACAACCAAAGTGCTAAAATGTAGGCATTTCGGATGTTGCTTTCTATATGTCCCTAATGCATATAATTCTAATCCTCCTATCTACTGGCCAAATGAGAGTCTTACTACAGAGAAATCACAAATATGCTGGTAACAGTATTGTTTTCAAAACCTGTATCCTAAATCTCCCTGAAAGCTGACACCAAATATTTTGGCCCAAAACTTACCAATTTGGCACCTGCTTCCTTGAGCCTGAAATAACTGACAGTCACAGTCACCTGTCTCTGTGCAGCCTGCTCCATTAAGGCATTCCTGAGGACATGAACCTGTAAGCAAGCATCGCAGCCTTTGAGTAGATACAGGATTTTTCAAACAGGCTGAGAGATCCCAGTTAAATCTGTTTACTGTTAAATCACAAGCATCTATATTAGCTGAGAAAATTAACCAACAACAACCTCCATTTTTTAACATTTGCTTAATTTTATCCTTCTTGTTCCTTGGTTAAAAGAGAAGCAAGGTTCTCGTCTGGTTTGAGACTTATAAACTAACAAAGGAGCAAAAGGTCAACCTTCTCCAAGCAAACAAAAGGTCAAGTTCCCATGTAAAGAAATCAAATCCTAGCCCTGCTGATCTCAAAATATACAGGACACAGAGCATTTTAATTGGCTAAATTCAGCATAATTTATACATATATTCAGCTTCTCCCTCCTAAACATTACTGCAAAGTGTATATTCAGTATATGAACAGGCCAAAATATGTATTTTAGAGAGTCAAAACCAGTCCTAAACAACCTTCCCCACACGCTAAAAAAAAAGTCAGCTAAAAGGTTATTTCTGCTTCAGAGGTGACTGGAGTCAGAGACTTTAGATTCCATGGGAATGGCTTGTTTTATGTTATAATTAGTAATTTTTTCCAAGAGCAATTACATTAAATGGTTTTATAGTCTGTTTGAAAGCTAAGACCTCCTTGTCATTTATTAATCATTCAATGAGGTGGGTCTAAATCATAATTCCCCAAAAGTGGAGAAGAAAGCTAGTGCAAAAGCAAAATTTCATCAGGTTTTGCAGATAGTTGATTGCCTTCTTGGAGTACGATTAAAACTCTACATACACACAAAATTTTCCAATGTTGCTGACAGAGATTAAAAAAGCATTGCAAATGGCAGGAAGTAAATTAAATAAACAGGCCTTTCCTCTCCCGATTAATCCATGGTAAAGCTGCCAGTGACATTAAATAGGAACAAAATGGGACCTTTAGAGTAAAGGTACTCAGAAGCTACCAGCGATTAGGAACATCATCCGTCATTGTGAAAATTCCTTTCCATGCTTAGCTTTGAATATTTTCCATTTAAGAACTGCTTTCCAAATATACACAGATACTCTGAAAATACCAACAAAGCAAAAAATATTGTTGCTGTGACAGCACGAATGGGGAAATCTTCTTCGTTTTCTTTAGAATTTTGAGTTGCAGAAGTACATATATTCATTTACATAGAAAGATGCAACAGAAGGCACCTACCCAGGCATTTTTCAAGAAGGATACCAAAATTCCAACCAAAGTCGCATACAGTGAAATTTTCTGTAAAACAATTTCTGTAACTTCGACCTGCTTTATGTGTTTGTCCAATGCTTAAAACCCTCCAGGAGCAGCTTCATGCTCATTGCCTGAGTGCTTTCCCCTTCCACAGCCACTTACAAGCCTCTCTGACATACCTACATCCTCTGACAAGGCCAGAAAAAAAAGTGGCAGAAATGAAAAATTGCAATAGAACTAAACTTTAAAAAAGAAAAAAAAATTGGCTTTATTAGCTATTCAGATTTGGTTGTAAGGCCTTATTTTGAAAGTACAATTTAAAAAAATTTTTTTCCTTATTTAACATGCATAAAATGATAATGGACAGGGGTTTGTAGGGGCATGAGGAAGCGGGCTTCCAACCATGGCAACACAGGGGAGTAAGGCAGCATTTTCAGGGCTCTCTCCTCCTGCAGGTGAGGAGCACAGCACTGACCTCCTGGTGGACTCCGCACAAGGGCCCCATGATGGTGCAACCGAGAGGCAGCTTGAACCTGTCAGAGAAACATAAAATCAAAATCAAGGTGTTTGTGGTTTACAAATGAATTGATAAAAGCCTGAGGCCTTGCACTCAAACACTGGGTTGGGACTCTTAATACAGAAGAGTAATTTGGATCTCAGCTAGCACTAACACAGTCATGGCTGTGGCTGGAAGGATTGGCAGCCTGAGGAGGAGAAGAAGGCTCCTTTTGAGGGGACTGGGGAAAGATATAGCTGCTCTGTGAGATCACTACTGGCCTCTCATCCATGCCCTCCAGTTCCAGTGAATCACTGAAGCACCACACGGGAAGTTTTGCATTGACATTTGGAAGGAAAAGGAAGGGGACAGAGAGCAATCTGCCCTTTTCACTTCAGTCAAATACCTACAGTTGGAGAGCTCCCTCTATTGCATCCACTCCCCTGACTCATGCTCTGAGCTCCACCCCAGTCATCCCACTATGGCCAACCTAGCTGAAATGGATTTTGTGCCCTCCTTGACATCCTTCAGAATTGCATTTTAGTTCACCCCAAAACAAGAGAAAGCAGATGTGCCTGACCTGCTTCCTGTTTAGGATTAGGGAGCCTCACATTATGAGGATCCCTGCATCAGGCCCAGCACTATGTTACTGCAGCTTGCCACGTCACATTGTCCCTTCGAAGAAATTATCCCATTCCAGACTGGAAGTTCTTTGGGGTTTTTGCCCCCACTAGTCTGACTGGGAAGTTTACCAGCATGACATGCTGAGTATTTCCCACTTACATTTATTCATAGCCAGTTTAAATCCCTTCCTTTATAAATCTGGTCCTTTTTGCTTAAATTGCCCTTCCCCCCTCTGTTTTTTATTTATTTCTTATCTGATGTTCTATGAAAAAAGTTCCCTTTCTACAGTCCCCACAGACTTAAGTGCAGCCTTCAGCTACACAACCAAGTGAAAAAATTATTTTAGTCTTTGCTTGTAAGCTAATTTCTTTCTTCCCTCCTGACCCCATCCTTCTCCACATCTGGAGTTTGAACTGATGAATCTCAAAGTGAATGACACTGTGCAAGGAAGACGTTAGGGTTAGTCTGGCTAATGCCTCTTACAGTGACATAAAACCTTCCCTTTTCCAAATGGAAATAGATTGTGGGATGCATCGAAGTAGTACAATCTGTCTAAAATCAATCTGAAATCGATTTCATGGAATCACCACCTGGAAGGCCCCTGCACCAAAATTATTCCTCGTGCCCATGGTCCATTGCTAGCTGAAGAAGGTCCCTTCCCTCCCTGCACAACAGGACCCATTTCCATTTTTCTGGATAGCTACTACAAGCTGCTCACCTCACGACAGCAGCTTTTGGCCTTTGCGTCATTTTGCAGAGGTAGAGCGTCCTTGGTGTGACAGCACTTCATTGCTGAGGACCCTCAGAGGACAGCACCCGTCCTGCCTCTCTCAGAGGCTTGATTACCCTTAGCACAGTGTTTCACACCAGCTGCCTTCTGACTTGGCCCGGGGCACATAGATCTCAAAGGGCCTTGGAGAAAATCACCCTGGTTCAGCTGCAGGCTCCCTGAAACACCCTGAGGCGGGACTGCCTCTGGCTTCCTGCCTACCCCTTCAAAATGGGTTACAACCCTTGGCTGGGCTCCAGAGCCCGAGTGTGTATGTGTAGGGGAACAAGATTCCTCCATTTACAATTGATCTTCAGCTCAATATTGCCGGGACACAGCGCTGAGGCAGCGTGGGGCCTGGGCCATGGGAAGCAGGGCCAGGCCGCAGCCACCAGGACACCATGTCCAGGAGGGAAGGCCGGAGCCACCAGGACACCACGTCCAGGAGGGAGCCTTGCCAGTGGTGCCGCCATTGTGCCTCCCACAAACACAAACAGCTTTCCAGGGCAGCCTGTTCACCCTCACAAAAGACAGAGACGTCCCGGGTTTGTTTCCCATGGTGTGTGTCAGGCAGGGTAGGCTGCCCGCTGGGCGCTTTGCTGAGGGAGAATGAAGGCCTGAGGCCGCGGCTCAGGCGGGGTGAGCAGGTGGGGAGTAGCTGCTCCTCCTCACTGTCCTCCTGTTACCGCAGCCTTTCTCCCCACAAAGACTCATTTGTAAGGATGGCAAAGGGCCAGAGCAGAAAAGGGAGGAGGGTTTCCCCTCCCTCCGGCTTTTGGAGGTATAACCTACCTCGGCTGTTACAAGATCTCTTCTCTGTCGAGTTGCATTAAACTCATTTCTGGAAGAAAACAAAAAGGATCTTGTATTATCAAAGGTCCCTGGAGCAACCTGAATAAGCAAGTCCCCAGAGAGAAGTGTTTCTCTCTGATTACCATCGCTTTGTCAAAGAGGTCTTTCTTGGGTTAACATTTTAAAAGGTGGGGTTTTTTTCTTTTTTTTGGTCATTGCCTCATTTTACAGAATTGGGCAGCATTCCAATCTCTGCTTGGACAGGGAGGTACCTGGAGCTTTGGGGAGATGTAAATAGGCAAAACAGACTTACACAACAGGATATAAAATTGTAAAGCAGCTTCACATTTACTTCATGCTGCATGTGAGTGGCTACAAGTTCCCCAGAGTGTTGCTTGAATATACTCGATGGTACTTTTGATAGCAAGAGATGACTCTCTAGCTGGAGCCGACTTTAATTTGTGATTAAGTTTAGAAACAAGGACATCAAACTATAAAACACACTTAGATCTATCAACACTTCATGATGGCATATCATTTGACTTGCATGTGTGTCCCCTAGATGTATTCGTTAGACATATAAAGCTACGTCCAGCTTGATGCTTCCATTGAAATTGATGGCATAGATCCCATTTAATTCAATGGGATCAGGAACATTGCCTAGTTTGGGTTTTGTTTGGATTTCAGCTTCTATGTGAAAATTTGTATTGAAAATGTTTATTTTAAGGCTGTATAGCACTTACTTCTCTGGGCTTCAAATAGCAGCTAGGATTTTATCATGCAGTTAAAACTGTAGATGGATATTCATTTAATGTATTTTTCCAGTCATGAAATCATGATCTCATGCTGTTTTCATTCCATTATTCCTCTAAGCTTTCTTGAGACCATAGAAGTATCATCTTTTATAAGGACCTCCATTTTTCAAAGAGAGGACCCATGCCCATTATGTAAATACTTGGAAAAGAGTTGTAAACATTCTGAAAGTGTGTTCTACATCCAACCTACATGCAGATGACATTTTACATGTTAAATTCAAGGCTATATTTTACTTTCTAACTTGCACTGCATTGCACTTGCTCAGTCTTGTTCTGTTTGTAGGACTTGACAAATAAGGAATAAAAACTTACCTCAAAGTTCTTCTCAAAAGAGAAAGCTTGCAATAAGATCCTGTAGATCAAAAAATTATGAAGTTAAACATTTTTTTCTACAGCCTCATTCTGCCCTTGACAAGCAAGGTCAAGTTTACAACAACACTATTGAATTTTGGGATTTAATAATCCTGAGTTTTCCAGGGCACCTTTGCACAAACTCTTTCTGTTTCCAAGGAATGTAGCACTACATTCTCTCCTTCCTAAGAATTTGGTTCTTTCACGCACTCTTTACCTGCAAGTTTTCATGGTTGTAGTTCTGGTACATGCTACCATGAAGAAGTGAAAAGAGTTCATAGATCTTCAGAGGCTCAGAACAAAAAAAAAGACAGGTAAACAGGTAAAATAGAACAGGTGCTCAGAGCTTTCCAGAACCGAACTTCAAGGGTTATAATAATTTTGTGACTGTTTCTTGTAAGACTCAATTGTAAATAATTTTAAATGAGTCCATGCTTAAAACATGCAAACAAATAAACAAACAAAACCAAACAAAACCACAAAGCAATTTCTTATATTACATTAGAAATCCTTTTAATTGTTACAAGGAAACTACCTATAAGATCCAGTTGCATTACATAGAAAATAAGATAATTTCTATAACTAGAAGAGCAATTATTTACTCTAGCTGTCTAAAAATGTAAGGAAATTCCAGGTGCAGTCTGTTTAACAAAATCATACTTCACTGAAAATCATTAAATGCTTACTCATCTGACCATAATAGCAGGAATGCCAAGGAAGTTAGATTTTTTCATGAATAATTGTTTTGTAACAAATTCAGGCATAAAAAAACTAATCCTAAAAAAAAAGTTATAGTTTCCACACCTGTGAGAGAGAATGGTGATATATACTCGGTTAATTTTCATTTGCAGATTTCAGCGAGGTCAAAAAATATGATAGAAAAATAAGGAGCTATAGTATTAAAATATTTATAAAATTATTTGTAAAAATTAGTATTACTACAAAAAATGGAATTAAATTCTTACCTTGCAAAGAGGACAACAGTGAATGAAGCAAGAATATACTCCATGGTATCATTAAACTGAGCTTTCCTACAATGTTCATTTCAGTATCGATTAGAAAAAGGGAGATTATCCAAATTAATGGCTTTGATTATATGGCATCTTAAAACTATGTATTTCTACAGTGTGTTTAAATCCTTCAGAAGTTAGATAATCAGACTCATTATTTAAAATAATGTAATGCAAAAAAGGAAAAGGAGACTTCAAGCTTGGTCGCTACATACAGCTTCAGGAGCTTAGCGAGTGTTGCGTACAACTTCCTGGCTGCATCTCTCATTAGCAATGCATGGTAGCTCCTCAGCACAGTCTGTATTAGTTACACTTCCACCAGACCTGCGAGTATTACTCCCCTGTTGAATTGAATCGGCCCTTTATAACATAGCAGACAATGACAGAAATGTTGCCATGTCATGGTGGTTTGAGAGATCCTTCAGTCGTCACACACCTTTGTGTGCTTTGAGGCTTGAGCTGAGTGCTGTTCTTTACTCCTTACTACGGCAAAATATTTTTGCAAGACCCTAAAATAATACCTCTGTATAAATTAGAACCAGATTGTTTCAGAGATTAACATATTAATGATTTTTCTCTGTCCTAAAAGGAGAGATATGACCTCTATTAAATAATACATCTGGTTTTTTAAGAATATTCTGGATGCATTTCTAGGTATAGTTTGCTTATAGCACAAAAGAATATTTCTCAGAGGATAATTATATTTTAATTTTAAAAAATAATGTAATGAAAATTTCGTATTAGGAAAAAGGAGAAAGAAGTCAACAGGGCCAAAAGGCTTAATTTCTATTTTTCATCAAAATATAAAAATATAATTTTACCAAAATTAAAAATTATAATGTTTTAAAATATGACTCTTACCTGCTATACCACGACGTAAACAGAATTATTAAAAAGCATGGCTTTAAAGACACATATAATGCTGCTTGAAATTGCTGCTGCTCGTTATACTTTGGAAAGCCTGTATTTTGCCTATCCTCCATTCTTCCTAGGAGCTGCTTTATGAGACCCTCTGAGCATGCTACAGAAGGTGAGTTTGGACTCAAATAAAATTTATAAGTTGATGGCCTCTCTCAGGTAAAAAGTTCTCCCATCCTTTCTTCTAGCCCTTTCTCTTTCCTGCTCCCTAGACAGACAAGAGAAGGCAAATGAAAACTCAGCCTCTCTAAGCACAGACAAGGACAAAACCCTGGTCCACTCAGCAACCAACAGCACTGGTGAAGGTTTGGGATCACTGAGGGCACAAGGGTACTTACTGAAACTGATACATAACACTGCACTCTGTGGAGTATTTCTTAAGAACTATTTTTATTACTGTTGGATCTGAGAAGCTGACATTCCCATAATTGCATTTCAAGAGGTTTTTTTTGCTTTGTTGTTACTTCTGACTAGCTATGGGCTGGTCCCATGGACTGACTGACTGCCTGCAGATGGACTGCATCTCTCAGCTCAGTTGCATCTGCTGCCTGTGGTCCAAAATCACTCCACACCACAAACAGAAGCAAGAGAAGTGAGTTTCTAGGCCATATGGACACATTTATATAGTCACTCACAGACTTTTAACTCTTACGTGAGAACTTATAGGAAATATGGTTTCACCATCTCATGAACCTACTCTCAAGGCTGCTCTCAAGATGAGATGAAACCAAGCATTACATCTTCCAAATTCCATCACCAGTCTGTGTGTTATCTTACTGTCAAGCTAAGTCTGGTTTAGAAACTGTTCCAAGCTCCTCTGAGAAATCTGATCTGGGATTCCTCCCTTCCTTAAGACTGTATTTCTTACCATGCTTCATATGCAGTTTCACAAATTAATTAATAGAAATTAACTCTCCTGGTTTAATAGAAATTATCCAAAATAGCTTTTTTTGTGGGTTTTGTTTGGTTTTGTGGGTTTTTAAAAATTTTTTCTATAGTAAAGTCAGTATATGTTGTGTTTCACAGTTGTTTAACTTTTAATATTTAAAAATAGGCCAAGCCTTATTAGCTGCAAAGGAATTTTGTAAATAGGCTTCATAAAGTTTAGACATCTCTGCCCAAGGCAAGGTAGGAAACAGCACAGTCCCAAGGGCATTAAGGATGTCAGCAAAGGAAAAAGAATTATTCAGCCAAGTACCCTGAACTGTAACTCAGAGGACTATATTAAGAAGGAGATTAAAAAATCAAATCAAATTATATCAAGGCAACAACACACATTATCTACACAAGTATTAGAATACTCCCAGACTGGCACTTCTGAAAATTTTGAACAGAAAAAAAATGCATTATAAAATAATTGTTTTTGTAAGAAAACTAGCACAATACAGAACACACTTGTCCACACTTTAAAAATGCCAGTGTTACATTTTAAAATTACAGATTTTTCTTCAAAAATAAAATTTTAACATTTCAATAATAATATAGTTGTATATTACAGTCAAAATCAATTTTCTCCAGATTTTCCAACATAGTGTTTGAGAGGACTTATATTTATATACAGGTTACAATGTTTACCAGGATAATAAACAACAGATAAGGAAATAACTGCCTTCCTGTCCCACGTGCACAAGCTTGCCCTGGTTTGGAACCAGGTCCACTGTCATTAACAAAACATGGTATTTTCAATGAAGAATTCGAGTGAGGCCACATTTTGTAGTGCACAGATGATCTTCCGAAGGATTAGCATTGGTGAAAGTAATGAAAGAGCTGGACAATACGAAGTTAAGCACATTTCTTCTTTTCTGAGAATCATGTCCACAGCTGCTCAAGAACCTTCCTAATGGTTTGAAGATCAAACTCTAGTTACTATTTCTCCATGGATGTGTGTCTCTGGGCAGAATGGATGCTCAATGATAAGCACTTGATTACCATCCCTGCAGAATTAGGACATGAAGAATGGAGACATTTTTACAAACACCTTCAAACTTTACAGTGGTTACAGTTTCCCAATGAAGTTAAGCCCTCTAGTGGGTGATCAGTAAGCAACCTCTCAGAATAAAAATCTTCAACCATCCAGGCAGACAGCAGCCCAATTCTACAAACATTTCTCATTTAGAAAGCAAGTGTGTGGGAAGGACATCACTCTACAGGATTGATGGGGCATTTTTATAGGATCAGAGTTCAGTTCAGAAAACATTTTTATTATGTTAAGAGTCTTCTGGTTGAAGAAACAACATGCAGATATCATCTCTGGATATATTAGTAGCAATGCAAGTTTTATTTTCAGCCATTCCACAAAAGAACAGCAAAACAATAATCCCCAATTGTTACAAACTATTCTCTGAGCAGAAAAACAGATCCATCAGGCTTCCTCATAATTGTGAAATCCACGCCTAAGGTTACTGGCAGCAGGTATTGCATCTCCCCCTGCCTCCTTAAGTTTCACACCACTGCAACTTTGCATCATCTCTTTTCCCCTCCATCCCACTGATCTAACAGCTAGGCAAGAATCAGTTTTGGACAAGCCACAGCATAGGGTATGTATGTGCCAACTGGCAGGCCAGGATGCATTTCCTAAGCAATGAGTGAGCCATTGCTTTTCAGTCACCACACGAGCAAAACAACTAAAAGGCTTTATTTTCCCACAGCTGAAGCTAATTAACATCAAGACACAACTTTTCACAAAACTCACAGGAATTCAAGCAATTGAACTCAAAGTTAGCTCTGCATAGCATCTTTTCCTTTGAAAACCAGACTAAGAGGCTGAGCATTGCAGTTTTCAGCAGCCCAAGAACTTAAAGTGAAGGAAAGGAGGACCGAGGAAAGCAGACCACGCATCTTGCCAAAGATAACAGGAGTCTGGGATGGAATATCCCATTTGCTTAGTGTAAAACCAAAAACCCTGCTATACAACAGCTCCCTTTGCCTCAATGGGAGCATGAGGGGTTTGAATACAAGCATTCAACTTCTATTCAAATCATGGAATGCAGTTATTTTGTGGCAGAAACTGACAGCTAAAATGGGGAGATGGATGCAGAATTCCTTTTTTAGAAGGAATTTGCTTGCTACATATTTAACTCTTGAAAAACTGTGTGTATACCTTTAACACTCTTCTGCTGAAAAAGCAGACATAACAAATGCTTAACATTAATAAAAAGCTGTAAGCACCTGTTTTATTAAACTAGAGCAAAAGGGTGGAATTTTACTAGTCATTCCAATTCCCCAACTCACAAAAGAAGCTGGTTTAACTTTGTGTTGACCAAGCACACTGAAAAAAGTCACCCATGAAGCATATGACAATAGCATGCTAAGAGAAAGCCCAACAAATATCTCAAGTGCCGAGGTGCTTCTATGACAATTCCAGCACTGGCATATAAGCGTATGAGACACTAAAACACCAGGCTTAGAGAGCAAGACAGCAGTAGCTGGCCTGTGTGTCTTAGTCTCCAGTGTTTCTCCCAGTTCCACTCCAAACTGGTTTACAAACACAGGAAACAACAGCCCAGGGTTGTGCTCACACTTGTTGAGTCAGCTAGTATCCAAGGCCTTACTCCATTAATTGCAACTCTTCCAAGGGCAGTCTTTTTAACAGACTGTTATTGATCCATCCCACATTTATGCAGAATCTACATTTTGTCCCTGAGTCAAGGAATAGGAACCGAAACTTCTTCAACATTTAATACACGCATCCTCTAGCTAAATTTTTGAAAATTACTTTTCAACTGCTTTTTCCTTCCCCCTTCTTCCAAGGCCTTTAAATTGCCTCACCCAGCTCAAAACATAAGCAGTTACTCCACTGTGCTTGTACTGTGTGAACATGTGGTTCAAGGATAAATCACTTAGACCTGATCTTAAAACACTAATCCTTGATTTGATTTTTTAAATTTTAATACTACTTTTGAGTATTTTAAGTTATCTACATTTTTACATACTAATGCAGGACTCTGTCTCTGCATTATCTGGTACTGCAAGAGTTGAATATACCTCCCTCCCCTGCCCTCGTAATTACTTTGGTTTTGACAGTGTTAACTGTACCAGAAAGGTTAAGATTGAAATCATTCACAAACCAGTGCATTGTTTGTTGCATGTACCCACAAAATCCAGGATGTGAGCCTTCTTTATGTTCGGATAACCACACATTCATCAACAGGAGAAAGCTTTTCTTTATTCCAACGACTCTACCTACCCAGAATTACTACGAAAGGATAAAAAAGAACTGCCATCAGCCCTCTAATTTTACTGTAATACAAATCCCTTTGTGTACCAATCTTGACACACAGTGAAAAAATCTATTTACCCACCCAAGAAAAGGCAATTTAGAAACATGAAAATTATCAAATTCTGTTTATTGACTGCCACATGACTATAGACCAATTTTAACGGTAAGACTTCTGGTAGCGTGCACGAGCACCAGGTCCTCCAAATTTCTTGGATTCGCAACGGCGAGGATCTGCAACAAGCAGAGTCCTATCATACTGGATTAGAATATCCTTGATCTCTTTCTTGGAAGCTTCATCAACATCTGTTTAAAAAAAAAAAAATCTTTAGTTTAAGCAGTTTCACATGGAACAAATCCACATTAATACTTTTTTCAATAAAACAACCAAAAGCCATGTATTTCCACTTAAAGCTAATACAACAACAAAAATTACTTACATTTTTGATAGTAAGCCACCAAAGCTTTAGAAATAGCTTGACGGATAGCTGTTAAAAAAAAAAAAGACCAGTAAGGATTGCATATCTATTTAAAATTTAAACACAAAGTAGCAGTTATCTGAGAAATGTGTTATTTTGCTTGCTGCCAAATTGCCCCTTCTCTCCTTAATATCCCCTCCCACATACTCCACATGACCTTTACTTTGGCAAATCTTACAAAATCTGTGCCAAGAGGCCACCCAAAGTTCATTTGTCGATTTGACAACTGCCAGCTAGCCAAGAAATTGCATAAGGGATGTCTGATCACCTTTTCTCCCAAGTACTAATCATCTTCTATCTACAAGCTGTCAACTTCCAAAATCTTAGAAACAGAGTTCTCTGAAACGTCTATCCTTTTCAACAAAGATAAATTTGATCAGTGTGTTGAAAGACTAAGTGGGCAAAAGGGTTAACAGGACCATTTGTGTGCTAGAACACAGTAATCAGAACTCAGACCAGGAGAATGGGAGTAACTGTCAGGATGTTGTTACACTGCTATCTGTCAAAACATCCACATCAGGATCTTGATGAAAATATAAATGTTCTGAAAAAAAAAGCTATCAAGTTTGAGCCTGAAGTTTGCCTCTGCTTTTTACACAGCCTCAGCTCCACTTCGCTAACTATACTGAAAATGAGATCAGAACAAATCTATCTTTTTTAAAGACGAACTCTTATCAACAGCTACTGCAAGTATATTCCCAGCCTTCTCTGCAAGGGGAAAACTGCCTAGCTTTGCTCATCTCCTGAAAGATGCTCCTGAACACCATGGAAATATACAACTAAGGATATAATTTCTAATGCTAAACTCCCCCCAAAATTCTTGTGCTCAGATGCATCTGAGTTATCCTGTCACACTGCACAATGTAGTTTCCTTGCATTTCCTCAAAACTTCATCATTTTGCTTCACTCAGCTTACTGTTGCAGCTTTGCATATAAAATGTAATTAATAAACCCTTATGAAAAACACATTTCCACAGTGAAAAAAGAAACAGAACACCGAGTTTGGCAAGTCACTATTCTGAACTCAAGCCTCTTAAATACATGGCTGCGTGGGGTCTGGCTGAGATGGTTTTCCCATGACAGCTTCCACTTGGTCTGTGTTCTGGCTACAGCTATGCAGTGCTTGCACAGCATCAAGGCTGTGCCTACAACATTTCTCTGTCACCATTAGGCTGGGAGTGGGCAAGATCTTGGAAGAAACATAGCCATGGCGGCTGACCCAACCTGACCAGAGGGGATATTCCATACCAAAGATGTCTGCTCAGCAGTGAAAGCAAAGGAAAAGCAACTGCTACAGGTATTGCGGCCCCAATTTCCAGGAAGTGCCTAAACATTCCCTGCTGACATAAGCCTTTTGTTTTCCTTTGCTTCAGTGCACAGCCTTTGCTTTTGCTTTATTAATCTACCCTCATCTTGACTCACAAGACGTTTCCATCTTATTTTCTCCCCCTCCCCATCAAGATACGGAGAGGAGTGACATAGCAGCTTGGTGGCAGCCAGCACCCAGCCAGTGTCAACTCACCACAGCGGCTTTACCCACTCCAGCCCACACCAGAAATCCCACCAAAAAGCCTACCATAGATTTGTGCGACGTGGCCACCACCCTTCACACGGACTCTGATATCAACACCAGCAAACCGTTCCTTCCCCAGGAGGAGGACAGGTTCAAGCAGCTGGGAAACAAAACACAAAGAAAATTCACTTGTAATCAGGACTGAAGCTTGTAGTGGGTTTACTAAATGTGATGTTATTGAATAGTCTGAGAAATGAAGCCTTGATTTTAAAAGCACACACCGAGGTCAACTACACCTCTTGCAGAGTTCTTTGACATCAACTAGCGCTGTCGTAAGATATACTTACTGAAGTCTTTGGTTTATTTTAGTTTCAAATACCTTAACAGAAAAGTACATGGACATGGGATTGAAGAGCAAGGGAACAGTTTAACTAGAAAACCATAATTATACGCAGAAAAAAAGTCAAGTTCAATAAAACTGAAGATGTGAAGTAATCTGTAGGTAGTTTTCTTCACTATTTATTACACTTTATGGTTATCCAGGTCGTTTCAGATTCTTTCAGCAGTGTTCAGCAGCTATTGTAAAAAGTTCTAAACAGCCTTTTTAAAACGAGGGCTTTAAGTCACACATTTCAGTTTAGAAAGCGGATAGGAAATGCAGGAAATACTTCACATTAAGTGAAACCTTTTAAGCAAGATCTCCCATCACAGAAGTGCAGTTTACTGAATTTTCATAATAGCATCTGTATTTTAGGTAATCAGTTAACAACGAAAAACTTGGTACTTTCAGTAAGACAAGCAACTTGTCTCCAGTGTCAAACAATTACATGCATAAAGGGGAAGCAGGGTAGAGACTAGATGGATACTTACTTTATACTGCAGAGTTCTGGGCTCAATCATTTCTAGAGGTCTTCCATTAACTTTAATGAGGCCATTCCCTCTCTTGCAGTGGGCAACAGCCGTTGCAGTTTTCTAAGAATCCAAATGTGTATTAATACAGCGTTTCAGTTTTGCGCAAGCAGGAGGAACTTCCATTCAATTTAAACAATCTAACAGTCCACGTCTTATGCCCAAGATTAACATTTGGCATTAACCAAAACAGTATCTCTCCTTACACCGCCAGGTATACTATACTCACAGCATTTAGGTAGAATCTTAATACAAAATTCAGTGTTTGATTAATTGCTACAAGACTTAGTTGTATACGAAGAAAAGACCCCTCCGTTCTACAACACCGTATTTTTGTGGCTCATTTTTCACATGGTACCGTGAATTATTCGAGACGTTGCATTTTAGCAGTGCTAACTTTACCGTCCCGCCACCACCTCACAACGTGGCCCTCGGATACCAGCAACGGTAAGCCAGGCCGCTGTGGACTGGGGCGACAGCGGCGGCCACTCCCGAAGACTCCAGTGAGAGCCAACCCAGCCCCACTGCCCAGAGGAGCAAACCCTTCCCCCAGTACCGCAGCGCCCCAGCGACACGCTGCGCTGCGGCGGCCACGGAGCGGGACACGTGGGCTGCCGAGCGGACTCAGCCCGCCGACCCTCCCGCGGCCCAGCCCCGCCGCACGGCCCTGGCGAGGAGCTGCGGCCGAGAGACCCCAAGCGCGAACGGCCCAAAGGCGCGGCCCAGTCCGGGAGCGAGGAGCAGATGGTGCAGGCCGCACGCCCGCGTCTCACCTTTCTCCCGAAGACCTGGACGCTCTGCAGGGGGCCTTTGGCCGGCATGGCTGCTCCTGCGAGAGAGAGGGAGCGGCGTCAGCGTGGGCGGGCGGGGGCGCGGGCCGAGGCGCGGGCGGGCGGCCGGAGCGCCCCAACACTCACCTGCCCTCGGCGGCGGCTTGGCGGAAAGGCCGAACGGGGCTTCCCAGCCTCGAATCAGGGGTGCCGGGCCGCAAAGCACAACGCCATCACTTCCGGCAGCGCGACGGCGCGCGCGCTCGCGCCTGGCGCGCTTTGCGGCAGCGCGGGGCCGCGCCCCGGGCCGGCTGGAGGCTCCGCACCCCCCGCCCTGGGCAGAGCGTGCTCGGGCCGGGCCTGAGCGCTGCGGCTGCGGAGCGGGGCTCTGCCGTGGGTACAGCTGCTGGAAGGGCCTCTCGGGAGCGATGGGAGCCTGCACAGCCTGCGAGAGGCTGTTTCCACTGGTGACACCACAGTGTGCTTGGTTGGGTATCCCAGTCACAAAGCAGAACCTACATGCGCTTCTGATGTAAAGAACAAAATGATGCCGTGCCTGAAAGGCTTACAGTCACTCTTCGAACCTCCTCGGGATGCAACAATACAAACCACAGAGCTTTTATAATTTTAAAGTTTGGTAGACTGGAGAAGATGAATCATTGAACCCTGTATTCTAGCACTATACACTGAGACATATTCAGGCAATACCTTATACCTGCTCAAATACTCAGTGGTTGTTATATTTAAAATCAACTCGGTTCTCTTTAGATGTAGTGCATTCAGGGAACCCCCTGAATCAAATTTAGCTTCTGTCTGCGTTTTTTCTTTGTTTAATATCTGTCATAAAATATGGAATTTGTCACTTTCAGACTGAAAATATTTTTTCTAATGCTCTAGTATTTAGTATGCAAAATTTTCCAGAAACACAAAAGGAGAATCTGTCGATGAAGTGAGGTCACGCTTCTTAGACAGAATGATAGAGATTTAAATTACTATGATGAATTAGAAAGTTGACTGCTCAAATGAAACAATCAGTTCCTTTGTCTTTGGACAGGATTTTAAATACTGAACATTAGTCATCAGTCATGTGAGGATTTAAACAAGCACTTAGCTTTATGCAATTTGAGTGATTAGTTCTGTTCAAGTGAATAGGACTGTGCAGAATGTGTAAGATTTAGCACATCTCAAACCCTCAATTGTACAAAGCTTTAACATGTGATCCAAAAAGTGATTTATTTTTTTAAGACTGTTTCCTAAGGAACAGTGTTTATGCTGTCACACACGTCTATCATCCAGGCTTTCCCTGTCATCGGAGGAAGGGGAATGGTAACCTCCTTGTTGGCCAGTTTGAATTAGTTTTTGCAGATAAGTGGAAATTTCAAAACCAATTTAGGTTTTACATATTTGGTGAAAATAGGTGGCTCTGCATAAGAGAGATCTTTAATTTGTGCAACGAAAGCAGCTTCAGGAGCTGAAATATTAAGACATTATAAAACCTTTATTTAGGTGAAAAAGATAAAACATAATACCTAATTAACCCAGTTAGACAAAAAGGTTCAGCTAAGACTTATAACCAACCCAAAGGTGAGCCATTAGTAATTCAGTTTTGTTGGGTGCCCAGGGAACTTTTAAAGAAAAAGAAAGCAAATCTAAATCTGTTTCCTATGTGGGCATTATCTGAAGTCTGCTACTGAAGACCTGTGTTTTAATATGAACTATATCATTAAACAGGTTTTTTCAAATGTATAAAAGTTACATTTTGGGAGCATGCTTCCTTAGGTCCTTTAAAATTCATCCTCATTTGGGTTTTCATCTGCTGCATGCTTCTCCTGGAACTAAAAACAATCATCCTAGAGGAGCCTGTGTGAAAACCAGGGATATTTCTACATACATGTATCTTTCTGCCTTCTATTAGCAAAAGAGGACAATAACCAACATATAGCGATAAGGTCGCCTGGAAGATAAGGTCAAAGGCTTTGTGCTGCTTGTTCCCTTTGCTTTCTTGCATAAAAACAGGAATAAGAGCTAGGAGGTTGTAAGCTGTAACATTGAAAGAGTTAATTGGAACGTAAATATCACTATGTACAAAACAAGCAAAAAAAAGATACCAGAATGGAAAAGAAACCCCTAGGTAAGATACTGTACTTTTACAAAAAGTCCCAGCACTAACAATATCCCCATTTAGTTTTACTGAGCACGGAGTACTTTAAAATGGTAATGTGTCTCAGATTTCAAAAGGAATATATGGTAAGAATATCCAAGCACCACCTACAAACTCTTGTGTTCACTTCCTTTTTGTTTGTGAAATAATTGCACCTGTGGAATGTAAGGCATTTGTTTGGTGGCCTTCTTTTTTTTTAACCTGATTTTGCACCAGCGTGAGGACTTACATGGGAAATAATCAGACCCAGAGAAATTAAGGCATGTTTGCTGGCAAGCTACCTGTAGCCGAAAGAGCATCTCATTAAAAAACTGGCAGGTTTGTACCCATCTAGATAGGGCATTTTATTATTTCCTAATAGAAGAAAAACTATTTGGATTTTACTCAAGTGTAAGTTCTTGATTTCGCAGTCATTCTACATTCTACTAACAGATGATGTGTTGTGTGTCTTTGTACCAACAAGATTCTTACAACTACTAAATCTTTTACATGGGCATTTAGTGAGGCTTTAGGGGATTGAGAGTCTCACTGCCTGACCTCTTCCACTGGAGCTGCTTTGACCTCGTTGCAGGGTGTGATGTAAGGTGCTGCTGTGACCTACTCATCTGCCAAAGGCCAGCCACATGCGCTGCTGCTCTCGGTTTCCTGGAAGCAGTGAGGGTATGGCACAGTGAGGGGTACAGCACTGTAAGGGAATGTCTCTGACAGTGTCTCCAGTTGTTTCCTCGCTTTGTGACAGGAGCACAGACCTTGTGTGTATAACATGGCTCCACAGGGAGGAGGGCTGGAAGGGAATGGCAGGAGGTGGACAAAGGTGAGCTAAGCAGTCAGTGAGTTGGGCTGAGAGCAGCATTGAAGCTGTTTGTCTGGAAATTTGCCAGTGGAGCATTTGGAAAACTGCAGTAACGTGTAGTGTCTGTCCACTGCCCGCCAATACTGTCAGGCTGAGGTAGTGCAACCCATGAATTTTAAATTTATACTTATTTTTTACTTGAATGCTCACAATTTATTTGGCATTCCTAGACAGGAGTCAAATCTACTGAAGATTTTTGTGACTTATGTGTTTTTGTGGGGTTTGGGTTTTTTTCTGAGATTTTATGTAGTTTGGAATATAAAACAGCAAGTGACTGGACTTCCATGTGAAATCATTATTTTGGTTCTCCCTTTGGATCTAGTCATCTTTCAAATCAAATTCACATGTAAGTTCAGAAGGTAAACATTCAGAGAGGATGGCATTTTGGCTTCCACTTGGCATGGAATTATGTAGCTGCCAAGAGTGTAAGGCAGCAAGGAGTCAAGGTCAATACATTAACAAGGCCAGCTGTAATGTGACTCTAAATTTCCTCCTGTTTAAAAAGGAGAGAAAACACTCTCAGTGGAAAAATAATGGGAGAATTAGTGAGGTTATCTTCCCCATGTATTATCTGAAACATCAATAGAAAGGTAAGAGCTACATCAAAATACGGTCAGTTACTTCTGCATATATTGTCATAGCAAATAAAATTATTGTGAAAGTAAAGGAGCATTCAGGAGAAATATAAAGAAACATTCTTCTACACAGTCCATAATCACATTTTAAAAATCCATGCCTTCTACCAAAATGTCCCAATTTGCAATTGAATTGTACTTTTTAAGATTTTTTGTGGTGTTTTAGGAGAGTGGATGTTTTAAACCAGGGATCAGATTTGTTCATATTTCCTGCATGATAAACAAAGCATATTCTCTGAAGATTTTACTTCAGATGGAAAAATCATTTCTTCAGAAGGCCATGTTGGCCTTGTACAGTTTTGTATCTTATGAAAATTAGTGGATTCCTTCACTAAGAAGTATTTCATGAAAGAAGATACTCACATGCCTTTTAATGGCATATCTTGTAATCTGAAGGGTCTGGGATACTAGAATATAGTTCTCATATTACATTTTGCAACTGATGCATGTTTGATGATAAAGTGTAATTAGCTAATGGATCCCATTATTTCTGAGGATTGCTTTTCACAGATCATATTCATCCAGGCAGCAGCTGAAGAGTTTTCTAAACTCAATTAGTGCAAGAATGCTGTGGCCAATGGAAAAATGTTTGATGCGTGCCAGAAAACAAATCTTCCCAGCTCTTGGAAATATGTTCTGAAAACAAATATGGATCACACAAGATTTTCATAGCAATAAATACTTTTTTTCCTAAAAATACATTTAAAATCTAAAGCAAAATTTTTGGTTTAATTATCCATCTCAAATGAAGCTCTGTAGCATAAGCCCTGGAACATAGTATATGGATTATCCTGATTGGTGTGAATACTGACTCCCATTTGCAGGTTAATAATGTCAATGTCGCATTGAGATTGAAAACATGAGCCAAATTGTAATGTAGAAATTGACACAGTGATAGGCTCATTCACACTGAAATTTAATGCATGTAAATAATTAGCAAAACAATAGTTTACTCAGGACCGGGTTTAGCATTGTTACTCAGGGAAAATCACAGTTAATGATTGTCTTGACTTTCATTTTGAATGAATAGACTAGCTCTTTCAGTACAATAAACAAAAGAAATACAAAGCCCATCTTGTATCTGAACATATAGACAAAGATTAAGGCTCATTGTTTCAGCTCTGTTACCTGGCTTGTTCCTGAAATCTGAAAAAAGGTGTGACTTAAATTTGCAACATTCATCCTATTTACAATGCCTGGAAGTTTGTATTATCAGTTAACATAATAACTTTCCAGCTGGGAAGTTACGGCTCATTTTAGAATCTGTCTGTATATCAAAGGCTAAAATTTAATTATCTAGAACTTAGATTTGGAATTTATGGTTGATCTCTCTTGCAGTGTACAAGGTTTTAGTGAAATCTATTGACAGCAAATTACTTAAAACTCTTCTCCTCTGCACTCACAGAATACTTAAGCCGCTCTTAAGTATGTGTGCGTGAGCTCACACACTCACACTTTTTTATGTCAACAGGAATCAAAGCTGTAAGAAGCTGACCTGGCAACAACCCAGTACCCCTAAGCTACACAAATAAGCAAAGAAGTAAATAGAATCACGTACATGAAACAATTTATTTTTTTAGAACAGAACGGCATCTCCAAGCTTCCTGCTGTATTTTGCTGCCCCTGGAGGCTGCTTCTCAGTTTAGTTCCCATTTTTAGAAACTAAACACAGCAGGGTCCAGTGGGATCCAGCTGCCCTCTCTCAACTCTTCTGCAGAAGGAGAAGTCCTGAGTCTTCACTTCTGCAGGGCTGTTGGGATCCTTTCTGCTTTTTTTATGTTAAAGAACTATGGGGAAGAGTGACTGTAGAAATAGACACCTATTTCACACTTAAAATACAGACCTTTTGCCCCAGTTAGTTTAGTTATGTTCAGATTGCAAATACAGTACTGCACTCCATGATCCTACACTAGGTCTACGCTTCTCTAAATCACTCTTTTGACGTAACACATACAGAAAGTTGCTGACTTCTAGTAAAAAAAAAGGTGCAATTATTGTTACGGACTGCAGAGAAAGCAGTCACATACACATATGCACACACTTACTTTGCTGAAACATCAGTCGTGGTTTAGAGCAGAAAGAGATAGGCTTCTGTGAAGTTATATTAATATCTACTGAGGTAATTTCTATTTCTGATTTTGAATGTTTGTTGTTTCAAGTGAAACATTTTCCATTGCCTGTGGTAAGAGAGCAGATTAGGCAGAAGTATCAGAGCTTGTGAACTGTTGTGTACTTACTGACCTACCAGAGAGCTGAGACATTTTCTCCAGAAACTGGAGCAGCTGAGCTCCAAAGGAGAATGAACCCTTTTGGCAAGGCTTTGTAAGGGCTCCGGATGGAAAATCTTGTGTTTGTGAAAGAGAGAGCAAGCAGAAATGTAGTGACTGTTCAGCTTGTAGGATTAAAGGAAAATAATAACACATTTTATTCACACGGAGCTGAACACAGCCAGGTTATCTGGGTGCTGCACACTGTCAGGAGCCGTGGAATTGTCAAACCCAGCAGAGTACCTGTCTGGTCTAGGATTGACAAAGCTGCTATTATCTGTTACCAGCTGTATCTCTTGAGCTGAAACAGTTCTCAGTGCCTTGTTACATGTTAATAGTTGATGGATTTTAAAGTAATCTATCCACCCTCACCTAGCCCTTTGCTCAGGGACAGCAGAGAAGTCATAGAGTTGTATCTCCAAATGACTCTTCCGTAGTTCTTTCCTCCACTGTTCCCAAGAGAATCTAGCCCATAATATCTGCACACTAGGAGATCTGCACAGTTCACAGAAACACAAACATACGCAGTATTACAACACACGTATTAAAATGACATTTTTTTACAAGATCAAAAACAGATAGAAAATATGAAGGGCTGTGGGAAAGCTTTTACCAAATAAAAATGTCTGTGGAGGCTTGATCATATGTGGGCCTGTGAATAACACTCAGGAGACTATAAACTTTAGACAAACCAGATGGTTAGATAGCAAACCAGATGCTTTTATTCATGAAGACAAAGTTTACATTTTGTAAGGTACTTTGTTCTTCTAGAGAAGGTTTCACACACAAAGTAAAAGAATTATATATGTGTCCTATGATGATGGGCTGGAACATCTCTTTTCACCAGAGGGTGTTTGGGCACTGGAATAGCTCTCCAGGGAAGTGGTCACAGCACCAAGCCTGACAGAGTTCAAGAAGAGTTTGGACAACACTCTCAGGCACATGGTGTGACTCTGGGGGATGGTCCTGTGCAGGGCCAGGAGTTGGACTCTGTAATCCTTTTGGATCCTTCCAACTCAGCTTATTCTGTGATAATTGCATCACTGGAATACTCTTACACATGGCATTTCTTCTTTTTACTCCAGTAGCATCCGAAGGCTTGAGTGAAGATTATGAGCGGCTTTGTTGCACGTCATAAAATTGCATTGGAATATACAGTCCTTGCTCAGAAGAATTTAGAGCCTAAGGAAGACAAAATGTAATTTGGGAGTTGACCAATGATAGAGGAAAGTAAGAGACTACAGGCTGTTACTGATGGGTTTCAACTAGAAATTATCTATTTCGGTATCTATAAAGTTAATCACAGTGACCTTCTAGTGCTTTGGATTTAGTTTTACTGCAAACCCAGAAAGTACATTTGTTGTAAGTATAAAGTGTAGGCATACTTACTTTTCCTTCTCTCTATGAAGCTGCTTCATCAAAACCTTTTAAAATCTCAGGATCCCGTGAAATGCACTGTTTTGTGAATCGTCATCTGCGCTCATTCGGTTGTGCTTCAGCCACTCCAAGAAACTGTAGCCCAGTTGATGGGGGTCACTTCTCCCACAGAATGCCAATCAGTAAGTGTATTACAGATTATTTCAATGCAAAGTCAATATCTTAGGCTTAAAACCTTACACTAGCTCTACTACCGAGACAGTAGCCTCAAGCAGCACAGCGGTTGGAACAGCTAATCATATATAACGTCTGAACTTTTTCTGAGTGTTTTTGAATGTCATAATTTCCCAGGAGCTTTTAACCCATGTTTTATTTATTTATTTTCTGATGCTGCTACCTACTGCTTCTTGTTGATCTTAGGGAAAAGAAAAAGTATTTCTGGAAAGTATTTTCTAAAACTTTAACTCATGTGACATAGTGACACATATATTATAACTAGCTGATTAAGAAGCAAAATACGTTGGTTTGCTGAGTTTCTTAATGTAGTTGAAAAATAACAGATGCATGAACTTTTAGCATCTGTTCCTTGTGAAGAATCACACCTAAATTTTGGTCACCTCTTCAGCAGAGATCCATTCTGGACCCTCTTTCTATTTACATTCCTGCAAATTTCAGCATTGCTGAAAATTCCATCCTCTCCATATCCTTGTACAGCTTTTGGTTTTATACAAGTGTCCTTTGTGATTATGACTGCTCAATAGAGCTCTGGAGATTCAGAAAGCAGAGCACACAAAATATTTTGCTGGTAACAAAAACATCAGACTAATCTAAACTTTAGAAAGACCACCTCCTAATTTTTCCTGGAAACTATTATCTTTCCAAAATAATTATCATAGAAAGGACGGTACTAGCATTGCATCTATGAACTATAACAAAAGGAAAATATGGGGTTTTTTTTAAATCAAATTTGCTTAATTAATTTTATGTTAATAAAAATTAAGGGAAGAATAGAGTATCTCAATATGAGGAAAACCTGAGCTGAAAAAAAACCCAAAGTACATCAACACAGAAATTATAGTTCCCCTAAAAAATAGGAGAGCCATAGAGCAGCCATATGCATTTCAAACTGTAAAATAAATTGAGTAGGATTTTCCTCTAGTTGCTGAATTGTACAGGCATTGAATGAACACAGGAGAAATAATAATGCCATGCCAAAGCAAGACACCTCTCACAGAGGTGGATATGCAGAGTGAGATATGTGTGCTGTGTACACGACCCTTCAGGCTCTGATATGCACCTTGGATGTTGTTTCACTTCTTTAGGTCACATACTGCTTTGGGCTCCATGGGAATCCCTGAGTTTGGCATGTTTTCTTCATGAGGAATAAAAATGCATGTATTAACTGTGTAGGATCAAAGGTATTACTCACAACAGTGAGCAATAATCCTCCCACAGTGATCATCATTGCACCTCACATCCTGTGTTCAGTTTTGAGTCCCTCATGGCAAGAAACACTGAGGTGCTGAGTGGCCCCAAGAAGGGCAGCAAAGCTGGTGAAGGGTCTGGAACAGAAGTCCTGTGAGGAGCAGCTGAGGGAGTTTAGCCTGGAGGAGACTCAGGGGAGACCTTACTGCTCTTTTGAAGGGAGATTGTCATCAGGTGGTTGGGGGTCGATCTATACCACTATCTTTATATCACACAGAAATCAGGGGTTAGATATGAAATATATGTCAGATTTCAAAAATGTTTAGCATGTATATGACATATAGATGCCTAAATGTCCAAGGATTACGAAACCTCTGCCTTTAAGTAATTTAGGAGCCTGAGTTCTGTTTGCAGAATGACATAGATTCATGGTTTATATCTAATTAAAAGTTAATTAGATTAAGCTTTTTAAGGTACTTCTACCTTTTGTTATTAGGACTTCTGTTCATTATCACCAGAAGTCTGTAATATTTATTTTCCATCTAGCATGCTGTCTGTATCAAGGGGAGTAAACCTTTTTGTTTTACCAATTCCATTTTTTTGAGGGGTTTGAAAGGAAACAGGTTGAGTATTTCACAGATACACAAATGTTGTGCTTGGGACAAATACATCAGAGTATTAGGGGCTTAAAGAATGCATTCCATTGGATTTAAAGATGCTCTGAAGTTTTATTCTTATATAAGCACTTTCTCTTTTTTTTTTTTTAAATTGGGGTTAAAAGCTCTTCAAATCTGTTTATTATGCATTCTGGATTCAGTTGCTAGTCATTTATTTTTAAAGTATTTTGGAAAAAAGTTCCCATATAATCTCTACCACGTAATTCCATTCCATGGTCAGCAGCATTTAAATAGGTAAGCCACAAACATAATTTTTTGCAATCTTCCATCATCTCAAAATCTGTTTAATGGTAATTATATACTTTTGCCTCTTCAATATGGAGCCGATACAAATACTTTTTTGTACATAGACAGCATCCAGTTTCAGATCTGTTGATGTTCAGTTTGAATTTACTTGGTGTTTATACCTTTTTCATTAAAATAATAGAAAACTTAAAATTTTCTGTATTGTATTAATTTTTAAAATGTCATTCATACATTTCATATGTAACAGAAATAATATTGTCATTTAATAAAATGCTAAAATGTGATACAGTGAATTATAAATATGAACATAATATTCTGCAGTTAGTTGTATGTCATGATCTTGACAGATATTTGCCTTTCAACAGCACAAAAAGTCAAACCATCATTTGTGCAAAAAGAAAAAGAGACCATCTCTGTGTGATCTCTGTCTGTCCATGCAAGAATTTCCTCTATGCAGTGATCAAATCCTCTGAATACAAAGACTTAAACAAACTAACCTATAGTTGTGACTGAACATGCACAGAGTCCTTGCCTTCAGCATCAGAAGCTGGCAGTTTTAATTTAACAATTTAACTCAGTGCCTTTATTGATTGCTCACAATGAGGCCATTCGGAAACCGTAGCAACAGAAATCTTGCTTTATGTAGAGCAGTGTCAGTGCAAACTTGTCTGCTCAGAGCTTGAAATGCACATTTTATCTAAATTCTCTGTGTTCCTGTTAATATCTGCAAGTTTGAATTTCGAATTTGTTGGCGTATGTCCCTAAGTAATTATGTGACAACTGTTCAATAGGTAGCTCTGGTCCAAACATTATAACACTGCTCTAAAGAATGTATGCAGTTACTCTTTCCAGACCTCCAAAAGGAACAGCCATTTTATGGGATGTTCTGAGAATGAAAAATTAATCTTGAAATGCATTTTCTTTCTGCTATTCCTGCATTAACTTCTCAGAGGAAAGCCTGGGCATAGGGTTTCACTCGAGCTACGCTGTAAGGACCAATTGATTTCACATGTGACTGTTGCATAACCATCTAGTGATCAGACCTCCAGTTGTTCTAATCTGATCTAGATTTGACATCAGTTCGTTTAAAGTGACCTTTGCAACTTCTGTCATCTATTGGAGTCCCACAGAACTCTTGTTACTGAAGGCTACGTCAAACACGACTGAGAACTGTAGTCAATGATCTGTTCAAACCTTTTCCACTCCACATACGTATTCCTTGCATCTCTTCCTTCCTTGCTAATTCTCTCCTTCCCCTTTATGCCTCTGCCCCTCTGCTTTGTCAGAGGGTTGTGACAAGCCTGGAGCAGACTCGGTGCTGATCTAAATGTGTGTGGGTGGCAGGAGATGGGAAGGATGAAGCCAGCTAGTGTGCAGCCCAGTGTAGCTCTGAGTGTCCTTGTGACATGGAGGGTGGGATCACACCAGGTCGGCATGACTGCCACCTGCCGTGGCGGGGAATGCAAATGTTCCTGTAGCTTTTCCATCATCACCAAGCAAGACCTGCGCCTCAAACGTAGTGGACAAGCTACAGTGATGTGTGTTTGCACTAACTCACATTTGTCACTACTTATCTGTACTAAAGAACTACTAGAAATCAGCTGATTTTTATTATTGTCATGAATTTTAAAATAATGCTTGAAAAAATATTGCGATAAAATTCAGTGTGGATCCCAAAAGCAATGCTTTTCAGTCCGACTTTGTCCGGGAGCAGGAGGAGTGGGGCAGTTCCTCAAGGTGGAATGAGTGAGGAGGTGAGGGTGACCCCAGCCCAGGCAGTGCCTCACCAAGTGGGCACCATCCCATGGGCTGTGAGCTGGGGACTGGTGTTGTTGTCCATTTCACAATTTTATATTATTTTGGTTTTGCAAGCATGGCTTGCTTTTTGATTTGTCTGTTTCTGAAAATCCTGTAAGCACTGCACAACACCCACTTACCAATAGAAATACTTACTGCCTTGAACTGTTGACAGTTTAGTATAAAAATATTGTGAATTGATTAACTCTTTGTGAGCTACAGCCGTTTTGAACTGTTCATGGCTCCTTTGGTAGCTGCATCTGGCAGTTTGAGCAGTACTGCTCTAGTCAATAGTTTATATTGGCAGCAAACTGCTTTGTTATATTAAAAAAAATAACTGGGAAGTAAGCAGGCATCTTTCTTGAACATGAATCCACTTTTGCTGAGATGGCTGCTGGTGTTAAGATAAGTAAAGAATTTATTTGTAGTGAAATTGTCTCTAGAGGCCTCCACCACTCTAAAGTGTTTGCTGTCCTTCTCTCCTTAGGCACATGCATCCGGTGTCACCCACAAGCAAGAGGCTTGAAAATAAACAGGAACCTGCCAATGGTGGGTGGGGAGAAAAGCTGCAGGGCTGGTAAAGGACGAGAAGCAGAGCTGCTCTGAGCTCTCACCTACTGCTGCCTTCACTGAACTCCACTCCCCATGGAAATTTAGATTCCTCTATTTGCAAATCGTCATGGGCGTTTTTGTGCTTTTTTTTCCTTTTCCTGTGTTTCGTTCACAGAAGGTTATTTCTGTTGCCCCAGGAGAGTGGACGGAAGCCCCAGCTGCTGTGTTTCCCCTCCATCTCGCAGCCCTGACAGAACCCTGACTATGCCAGCTTGACTTGCACGCTGGGGGCTCTCTCCACCATCCTGTAAAGAGAATGGGGAGATTAGGGTTCTCACTTGTAACTCGCTCCATGACACTGACACATGTGCCTTCCTGTACAATCTATACTCACTGCTGTATTTAGGATACTTTAACCCACGTACTGATTTTCTCACACACACACACAAATGCATGTGTCTTGGTTTCCACACAGTAATGATCCAGCTTCACTCGTTTGCTCAATCTGCTTTGTGGCACTCAGAGCGACACAGAGCAACTGTAAAGCCTGCATAATTGGGCAATTAAACTTTATGACCAGCTCTGCATCCCTGAAGCAGTAAAAGGCAGAGTGCACTGGGAAATCTTGCCTGTCATTTGGAAAAGCTAAGGAAGAACAAACATTTCCTCAAACCAGCCCTCACCCCATGTGGAGATGCTGAGCATCACCTCTGGTTCAGTGGGACTGCACTGGCAGCAGTGTCCCAGAGGACAGGCGTGTGCAGAGGTTAGGCAGAGTTTACCCTTGCAAAATGCAGGCAATAGCCCCTTCTTTAAAATGTGCTTTTCATTGTTTATAATGCAAGAGCACTAAAGATAATGGTGCTTGAGACGTGAAAATTGCACTCTGATCTCATCAAACACTTGTACTATACATGTGCAGCAAAACTGAAACCTGTGGTTATGTTTATAGGATCAAATCTTACTTTTCAGGAGCACTGCCGATGTAAAATTTTGTCATTGGTTCTAGTAATCCATCTAGAAGGGTAACTACTGCTTGCAGTCTCATCACCATTCTGTCAGTCTTTCTTGGAGACCTTTGCAGTCGTTATTTTCTATACACAAATAACAGAAGTAGTCCAAGCACAGGAGGCAGGACTGGGAGCATTGCTGATTGCAGTATGTGCTCTGAGTCTGGTCCTGACTCACTGGCCTTGAACCAAAGTCCTCGATCTGAGCACTGCCTCCTTTGGGAAAGCTGACATCTGGGTTTGAAGCTTCCCTTTTAGACCTACCCCTTCAAATGTTTTCTGTAAGTATTTGGCTGAAACAGTTCTTCCAGAGGCAAGGTGTCAAATATTCCAGGAAGGGGTTAAGTGGGTCTAGCTGTTTGATTCCCTAAGGAAATGGGAGCTACATTCTAGAGAAAGAAGGAACGTGGGCTGTGCATGGTTCTGAACTTCTCAGAAATGTTCAAGATGAAATACATAGAGATTGTAACTGCAATATGCAGTTATTGCTAGTATGTTTGTCAGCAAAACCCATCTCTAGGATGAAGAGCTTTTATTCTTAAGCAGGAAGATTTAGTTTAAGATTATATAAGTAAAACACCCACACAAAACCTGCTATTTCTTTTTCTCATTCCATTCCCATTAAAAAATATACTTGTTATGTTATAAAAGACTTGCTTTGCACTTACTCTTAGCAGTGCAAGTAGCTGGAAATGTCCCTTTTAAATTTTGTGGCTGCTTAGTTACCACAGCTTCTTGCTATCCAAATAGACTCACTCTGTCAGGGCTGCTAGATGGGGAGAGATAAACACAGGGAGCAATTGTGGCTTCCTGCCGCCAGCCAGGCTCAGAAAGCAAGAAAGCAACAGCAGATGAACTGTTGCTGCGGCAGCGGTGGGAAGCTGTGGCCTCAAAGGAATAGAGGAGAAAAAAATCCAACCAAATATCCTGTGAGCAGGATAAATAATGTCGAATAATGTGCTCTCTTCTAGTCCTACTTTGCTTAGTCAATAGTTTTAAGGGAGACGTTAGTGTGCCAGGAAATACTCCATGTAGATATGCTTAGAAAGTATCAGGCTTGATGCAATGCAATGGGATATTCTATATGCAAGGTTTACTATGGTGGCAGCCAAATAAAAAATTATGTGGTATAGTCATTTATCAGCTGTAATTGTTGCATGAGTTTTGCCTAAATGTAATTATCAGGTGTTAAGTTTTGTTTACCTGACCATATATTTTCCTTGTTTATTCAGTTTTGGAAACTGTGAGTAGAAAGAAATGAAGAAAATTAGCTGATGGGAGAGAAAATGAGAGAAATGGAAAAAAATCCCAAACAACAAAGTTGAAAGTCAAGAGCTCCAGTGGGGTGAAAGAGGCAAGATACAAAACATGAGCAGCTCTCAAGCAAACCAGCCTTTCCGTTCCCTCTGGTGGGATGTGGAGCGGCAGTTTTCCTATCAGAAACTGCAGGACTCGTTTCTGCTGTCGTAGGGCTTTGTAGCAGGAGTTTAATCAGTTGCACTTTTGCAGAAGGAGGGAAATAACAGCATTTGTTTGTTGTTTCTTTAACTTTCAGCGAGGTTGCATGGGGCGCTGCTAACTGCTGCTAGCAGGAGCTAAGCCCGGCCGTGTTTCACACCAAAGGAAGGTTACACAATGCTGTGGGTGGCAGAGTATTTCTGGGAGGCACACATTGCCCCGGACTTTGCTTGCATCACTTCCTGAAATAGAGATTGACTGATGTGATATATTCTTATTTTTATTGTGTTTTTTTTTTCTCAAACCACACTTTACACTTGCACGCTGTTTGCAGAGTTGGGTTTTGAAGAGAAGATCATAAAGGCTCAAATTGAGATGCACTGTATTTTAACAGGAGTTGTCCCTGACTTTTCCTTTTTTTCCCGTTTTCCTGGCATTGCAGAATGGAAACGCTGCCAAAGCACAGAATAAAAAGGAAATTATGTTCTTTGCAATTTTTGTCATCATTTTAATTCACTTTACTTTGAGCTGTCCTCAACTTGTGCTTTCTTAATGTGCTACAGATTTCTGAGTTGACAGTGGGTAACAGTGAGGAGCCAAGTGCTGGTCAGCATGCAGCTAGGGTTTTAACTCTCAGGAAAGTGTAGGAGGTAGTTTAGAATTTAAGTTGTTTTGTTGGGTTTTTTCCATGGGAAAAAGATACCTCTTCTCTGTCCCTAGTGCATGAGAGAAATGCGAAACAAGGGAGGTCTGGCAATTTCCTGCTTTCCTACTTAGCAAACCCAAGACAGCCACTGTCAGTGTCCTACCCTTTAGCCTACTGTTCACCACTCTCTGTGTATTTTTGATGAAATGATTAATGTGAATTAATTTAAATATGATGTATTGCACACTGAACTTCAATCTCTACAAGGACTAGAGAGGAACGCAACTCTAGGAAATAGAGTTTCAATTTGTTTGATGTTTCTGCACGATGTTATTTAATGAAAACCCATTTAGTTTCATTGAATTAGTCTTATGTTTTTCACTATTAATGTGGATTAGGCAACAAGTTTAGCTTTGAGAATTAGAATTTATTCTTTCTTGTGCTACAACAGAGAAGGGTATGGGATGACAAAATAGACATGGTTCATCACTTAAAACTGACAGCTCATCAGCTGCGTGGTATGAGTGCTCTTTACTGTAATGAAAATACAAATGTGCTCTTTCTGTAGTGGTTTAAATCAATATATTTAACCTCTTTTTTCAACTCGTGTATAGCTAATGAAACATCTCGGAACGCTATTTCCAACAATAGGAAACAAAAAAAAAATAGCAATTAATTTATCCTCCAATATAAACTGCACTTGGATTATCCTGTTTAATAGGCAGCATTGGACCTAAAATCTGTGGATTTATCTCACCTATTTTTCATCTTGTTTGAACTTTTAAGTCCTAGGTCCACAGTGCAATTAATTCTGCATTTGGTAAAAAGGAATAAATCAATTTGTTTCCAGTTTGCTCTACTAATTTCATTTAATTCATGGCCTTTATTGTAGGAAATAATTGTCTTCATCTTTTTGATCCCAGCCAAGGTTTTTTTGTAGGTCCCCAGCATATCTTTTTCACATGCATCTTTCCCAGTGTGAAAAATTTGATCCATATGGTGTTCCCACACAGGAGCTGGCCAGTGTCTGTTGCTTACTTCTGGGACATTCCTACCACTGCTTGCAGTATTCACATTTGGATTGGAGTGGCGCAGTCATAAATTTGTATTTAATTTGCCTTTTGACCATTGCAGGCATTTCTAGCTGAATATCTGCTAGGTGTTTTTCAGATTACGTTTAGTGATATATGCATCTCCCTGTGTCCTAAAGTGGACACCTTTCTTCCAGACAGAGGTTTGTATTGCACGCTGATGACCAGGTCCCAAATCTGACACTGCCTGCTCAGAAATCAGTATGTATTCAGACGATGGAATGGTGATCTTCGGTTTAGGAAACAGTGGACCCTTTATAGTCTTTCTGGCAGCAGAAACCCACTTGCACTAAGTTAGCCTGCTCTGAGTCTTGTGCTCCTCTGCTTAATAATGTGCCATTTTCACAAGGCTATGAGACATTGGAAAACACAGCTGGTAGGCTGTGATAGGTATTAATTAAAATTGTAACTTTAAACTTAATTATTATGGCCTTTTATACCACCTTTGAGGCATAATATTTAAATGATTAATTTAACATAGTGAAAATTCCAGGTCTATAACAAGGCACACTTAGCTGCATTCTGTTTTTTAATGCTTGCGGTCCTCATTGACTCCTACTGGACTCACTGCCTATAAACTGGAACTCTAAATGAGCAGCACCTGGGAAGGTCAAAGAATGACTCTTTGAAAACCCTTGTTCAAATATGCCAAGAAGCAGGGAGAAGTTTCTGTAGCACTAGCAGAGGAATTTGCAAGAGGTAAAGAAGACTGGCTATGGCCATATTAGGGCAGTGGAAAAGACATGATTTTTCTTCTTCAGTATATTTTGTACCTGAAGGATCTTGCTTCTGTATTTTGTCTTTTTCTGCAGATTATATACCTGTTTACAGTGAAAAGGGATTTTGTTCCTACCTTAACGCTTTTTCTATGCTGCACAATAACAGCTGCTAAAGAAAAACATCGGTTTCTTGCTGCTCTGCTCTGTAATTGTTGATGGAATCTGTCGTATTCCAATTAAAATGATAAATCATGGGGCCATGGCAAATTTCCCATGCTTTAATAGAGCCTTGCTGAGACAGTTGTGTTCAGTTTGTTGTGTTGTGCGGGGGCTCGTTACTCAATACCTCTCCGTTTAAGTGAAAGCTCCTTTTGTCCGGGAACAAGAGCTGGAATGCCAACACACGGCACTGTCGTGTCCCACAGGAGTAGGTGCTGGGCTGCCCAGCCCCCAGCCTCCCTCTGCTTTAAATCAAGACCTGTTGAAATAAGCACACCTCTCTGATATGCTTCATCACTCTGTGATTTCTGAACAAAACCCTTACAACCCTGGCACTTTGCCTTTTAAAGATGCTGTGTCTCTTTCCAGTGATGGAATAATGGTTTTGTACAGCATCTCAGGACCATACTCTGTCTCATCTTTGCTGAAAATGGTGCAAGTTTCATTTGCAAAGTGCTCCCGAAAATAAAAAACCAAAAATCTGAAAATATTTACTGCACGTCCTGCCACTGCACGTCCATAGATGCAAACAGTTTATGGCATATTAGAAATAACTTTTTCTTCCACTCGGTGTTGTGATGTCAAGTATTTTCCTTTCACAAAAGTATTGATCTAGTTTCATTTGGTTAGTGATTACAAAAAGTGTGCTTTTGCACTTAGAAATATTCACCCAAATTTTGCTCATTTTGGAGATGTCGGTCCATGTTTTGATTGTAATTCTTTTTCAGCCAAGAAAATGAAGAGCAGGAGATTAAACTACTGCTTTGTCTTCTCTTCTAAACATTTTTTGTGGTTTTCTACCTTGCTCATGAAGAGAGAAAAATAAATGAGACATAATAGTCCACTACTTCCTCTACTGTGTTTCATCTTTCCCTAGCTCTGAGCTATGCTTGTACAGGTTTGTTTACACCAATAATTTGGTATTTTGTTGATTATCATAATTTTTTATTTGATTGTTAAGCTTTTAAAGCAGTATGGACTACTCAAAAAGACAGTGAAGCTAAATAAAGCTAATGCTAAAACACTGTTATTTGTGGTTTAGAGGGATGTTTTAGATAGTTGAGGTTTTACAAGATCTTTCCATGTGATCTTTAATAATGGGGCTTTTTAAGAACACTCTTTGCTCCTTATAGAACCAGTAAAATAAGGCATGGGAATCTTAAGCATAATAATATTATGAATATAAACAATTAAAATTATTCCTCCCAATTTTGGTTATTGAGATTTAACTTCAAATATTGAACATCTTATTTTGCTGCATACTTGCAGTTGTAGTTAAAATCCACCAATGAGTACAAGAAATTCTCTCTTGGTTTCATTGCAATGTGGATGAGATCCTTTAGTATTAAATTATTCTGCAGTTTGGGAGAGAATCAAAATGAAACTTCCAACAACTTCCTTAAAAGCTATCTGCAGTTTTCATGTTTCCAACAGATTGCTCAATTACACTGCAAGACCTGAGAGCTGTGTTTATCTTTATCTTTGAACTGTGAGTATATTTTATCAGGGGTAACTTATTATTTTTTTAAAATAAAATAAATTTTTCTGACCTCTTCATATGCTCACATATCAGTGAGCAACTGTTTCAGCACACAAAAGCAAGAGATGTGAATTTTATTTTTATTTCTGAGTGCTTTTACATTTCTGCATTCAAAGGACAGGAGTGGTAATAAAGAGCTTTAACTACTGGGAAAAATAACACACTAAGATTAACTATTCAACAACTTTGGAGATCATGATGGGGACAGCCTGGGCTATTTCTGAAGCTGTGAAGTTCCCTATTTTCTGTAAAGAGAAACAGTGTGAGGCAATAGATGCTCAAAATAAGCAAATTTCACCAGCCTCAGAGGGTGATAGGTAAAGTCAGAGTGAAACAAACAGGGCGACCAGAGAATGGGAGTGCAAGCCACTGCTGTGGCAGGCTCTGTTACCCACCCGGGTTCAGAAGGAGAACACTAAAAAAAAGCCCCAGCACAGCAAGAGAGAAAGGCTGTTAGGGAGGGAGTGGCAGAAAGGCTGTGCCTGTAAAGAGTAACAGGAAATCCTTCTGTAATTGCACTAATAGTAAGAGGAAGGCTGAGAAAGCTTTGGTCTGCTGCGTTGAGGGGAGGAAAGATGGAAACAGATGATGCTGAAAAGGCTAAAGTGTTTAATGCCTTTTTGCTGGAGAAGCCTCTGCAGAGGACATGTGCTACCACATGCCTGGCACGAATCACCCAAGGGACAGAGGACTAGGGTAAAGAAAACACAAGCACTTAAGTAAGTTTAAGATTCCCAAATCAGCTACTGAGAACGTCTCCAACTAAATGTCATCCTGAGCCATTAGACACAGTAAGCCTAGATCTGCTATGGGGGATTACCTCATTTAAAGGTAGCCAACTAGAATTTTGGCACCCATTACAAACAGTCTTTATTTTAGGGGTCCCTGACCCCTCCCCAGGTCTCCCCCTGTTCTGCCCACAGGCCAGGATGCCATTCCAGCCTCCTGGGACTACCAGTTCCTGCTCCGATGACACTGCAGCAGAGCCAGTCTCCAGCTCCTCACAGCCCTGCCCTGCAGGAATACTTAAGATTAAAAATATATTACCATGTGGTCTCACTCCCTTTTCAGTAAATATGTGTAAATAAGGAAGGGAAATATCCACTGACCCCTGTAACAATGCAGATTAAATCTGTTCCCTTGCATGCTCCATTCAAAAATATCTGCATCTGCCACCTGTTCCCTTCACATCCTGACTTCCACGCAAAATGACTTTGTTTTCCTAGAATGTCATTTAAATAAAGGTATTTGCTCTGCACATACCTGCAATGCTTGTTCAGCTCTTAGAAACTGCAAGTATTCTGCACCTGGCAGGTTGCATAATGTGGCCTGGTGAAAGAGAAATATGGTCAATAAGTGCTTAACATAACCCTTTCATCTCTCTTCTTACCAGCAACTTGTCTCTCTGCAGTTTTCTTTTACAGGGTGATTTGGAAGTTCCTTTTGAGTAGCTTGCATTTTATCTCTGGTTGGACATGAAATAACTCCACACACTCTACTGGAAGGAACATGTTGTTCTAATATCACAGGCACAGCTGCTTGGGCAGAGACTATTAACAATGAGGCATCCAGATAAAGTAAGTAGATACCTGCAAAAAAAGTTGCTACCTCATTAGAGACATTCTATCTCAAAGTGCAGCTCTGTTTGAAAACCCATTTGGCTAGTGAAATATGAAATGAGAGGACAAACACATACATGATCCTTTTTAATCAGTTTAATTAAAAAGGAAGGTTAGCGCTTACTTTTACTTCCTTTCCTTTTAATCAAGCAAAAAATGTAATTTGTGTACCACAGACAGCCAAAATAGTAGGAAAAACCCTGCTGCACAGTTTTATCAGCTTAATCTTTTTCTTCTGAATGTCATTTGGCATTTGTGCTCAGAACTCATATGGACAAAAATCCTTAGAAAAACATCCACTGCCAGATTTGGTGGCTGTGTCCTAGTCAAACTCTCTTTTCACTTTTAGCTTTGTCTTGCCAATCAAAGATACCCAAACAAAACTATTCATTGGTGGAAAGGCTGATTACAGAGGTGCCGGTTACTATGACAGTAGAGAGGGAACTGTGATTTGTTTGGGTTTTTTAATGGAAAAGTGCCAATCCCTCATCAAATGCTCTTCTTGGTTAGCAAAGGTGACTGCAGTGGTGACTGCAGAAGAACTCCTGCCATCTCAGTTTCCTGTTAGCCCCGAGGCAGGGAAGAAGCCACTAGTACCAGTTCAGCTGCTTCCCAAGTTCTCTGAGTCTGCGGCTGAGTAAGAAGCACAAGCTGGAAGGATTGAGGATATTTATATTTCTTTAGTTGTTCTGAAAGGACTTCTCTTGCTTCCTTACCACGCTCCTTTCACATGATTTTTGACTGGCAGTCTTTCCCGATCTGGATTGTCACTGCTCAAAATGTGTCTTTTCTAGATCCTGCTGCCCTCAAAAGAACTCAAAACAGTTAGCATTGTACTAACTTCTTCAAGTGTTTTTAGAAGTTATTTAATGCAGACAGACCTTCTCATTTAGGTAAATTTGAATCCCAAATGAAAATCAATGTGACGATCAATTTGCCTTTAAAACTGTCTCCAACATGATGAATAGACAACTCTAACAGTGGGAGAGAGAATATATGAGAAAATGTGGCCACCTCATGTCTTTGTTTACTAAGAGAAAAAAGAGAAACTTAGGGATTGCCGAAAAGAGAAACATGCTGTCTGTGAGAAGACAGAACAGAACTGGAAGAAACCCCCATGTGCAGCTGTGGTGCTGGTGCAGTTGCCCTTCTAGGGCTCGTGAAGGGCCAAGGCCAGTAAAGGTAAGGTCCTTCCAGGCAAAACATGTGGGAGCCAAAAGGTGGAGCTGATCGGGAGGGACACCTCTGTGCAGCAAATAGTGGGTGGCAGCCTTTTAGAGATGAGCAGCAAAGAGCAGGACCAAACCAGACGAGATCAAATCACCCTAATTTTTACAAGCAATTGTTTACATATTGGGGTGCTTTTCTTGTGGGTCAAGAAAATGTATGTGCTCCTGTGAACTAAAAATTGCACGTGTTTAATGAAGTCTCGGTGGGGCTTGCATAGCACCTTAGAGAACAAAGCCTGTGTATAAAAGAAGAATACTCAGAGAGCCAGGGTGTAAGGCCCACGAGGAAAAAGGAGCTTTGCCTGCTACATTACTTAAATACTGAATCATTTCCAGTATCATGTGCCAGGTAATCATTCCAGTGCATGTAAGTTGTACCAATATGATCTGATACATCAAGAGGCAAGCAGGTTACATCACTTGTCTTGATCTTATCAGAACACAAACCCCATGTCTCTTGTTTTGTGTTTAGTGCATCATTTCCCAAACTACTTTTCTTGTGTTCCCTTCCCAGATGAATTTTTTTATTCACTGCCTACTAAATCCTTGATGCAATCTGCATGCCCCAGTGTAATTCCTTTAGTTCACTATCTGCTGCCTGAGCATAAACGCAGAATTAGTTTAGCTGTTCTTCTGGTAGCCTGAAAGCTGTTTCAGTCACGAAGAGAACATTTCAGTTGCCTAACTTGGGTGCCTGATGCCATTTGAGAAGCTCTGGGGTATCTAAGCAACCCAGCAGAGCTGATAACACAAAATCCATGAGAGACCTACACTGTTGTCAAGTGGCAGGTAGAGAGATGTGGGACCTTCAGTTCATGTAAAGTTACGTTTGGGTAACTGGATTGATCCTCAACAGCTGATCATAAACATATTATTGTGCTGTGGAAGGTTCAGTTTGAATATGCACCAATATTCTCATGCCTGTTAACTGTCCCTGGTGCTGTACATCTCTTCTTGCAGCCTGTTCTCTGAAAAGCAATTAACAAGTAATTATGTGCTATCTCATCTCAAGTTCATGTAAAGGGAACTCAAGTACAGGAAGCTAGAATAATGTTCAGCATTATACTGATATTTACACTTTAATTCATTTGCCAAGTTAGACATATGCATCATTCAGTTTCTAAGCTTGGTTTTCAGTAGCCATAGAAACTGGAGAAGAGTGAAAATGGCATGACTTATTTCTTTTTTAGTTTAGTGATCTTGAAAAGAATTCCTGAATCTGCAGTGCTGTGTTATATCTAATCACAGCTTTGTCCAATCTAATTTTATGTCAGGAACTGTGTATTACTTAAAAGCCTTATCAGGTACCTCATATTTTAGCATCTGGTATTTAAAATGCAAGAAAGGTTCAGTGTGGTATAATTATTTTGTTTTATTACACAAAAATCCAAAAATTGCTTCCCTTGGTGACTGTCCACCCTATAAGAGGATGTTTTCCTGTGCTGTGTTCCTACTTTATAGCTCTGCCATTTTTAACTGTTTGCTACATGCCCTCCTTGGTTCCTGCTGAGAATGATGTTTGCAGGAAGAAACAGATGGTGAAGTACTGATGCTAGAAAAATACTTAGCACCTCTAAGCTGTTCTTGTGGCCACTGAGGCTTATGGAAGTGCTAGAATATATATTAAATCTTACATAGCCCTCAAGTATGGCATTTTTGCAAATGCTGATCATTATAAAAATACCTTATAAGCACAGAATAAGCTGAGTTGGAAGGGAACCGCAAGGCTCATCAAGTCCATCCCGCATGGGACCATCCCCAAGAGTCACACCATGTGCACAGGAGTATTGTCCAGACTCTTCTTGAACTCAGGCAGTCTGTGACCACTTCCCTGAAGAGGCTATTCGAGTGCCCAAGCACCCTCTGGGTGAAGAACCTTTCTCCCCTGACACAACTTCAGGCCGTTCCCTCGAGTCCTGTCACTGATGCCTTCTTTTTTTTTTTTCTTCTGTTAAGCTTCCTAGATGTACATGAAGATGTGTTTTAATATTTTTAGGAATAGACTTTCAAAATCACAACTAATCATTATGCAGTTATGGCTTTGGGATGCCAGTTGCCATATCTCATCACTCCTGGATTTACAAATTTAAATCATAATAAAAAACGAGAAATTAATCATACATATTTGAGTATGTTATCTTAAATAGCTTGAGTTTTAAAATTAAAGTTGCATATAAATATCTAGGATTAAAAACCTAATTTTAAAAATAGATTTATGTTAGATTTAAAAATATGGAAGTATTTTTTAATAAATATATAAATATAGCTTAAAAAATAACCTTTTATATTTTCCTGTGTGAGGTGCCTCCACTTTCTGAAAGTCACTGGAATATGTTGGAAAGTCCTGTTCTGGTCCAGGAGCCTGATGTGACACTTGATGTTTGCTGCTCACACTTGGCGCAGGTGTGGCTGAGCTCAGTCCCTCTGCCCGGGGAGGTTTCAAGGCACTGCACAGCCTCGGAAGGTGAGCCCAGGGTGCAGCCTGGCCCTGCCTGGGGTGCAGAAAGGACAGAGCAGTGCCAGCAGGGCCAGCAGCAGCTCTCTTTGGCACAGGGTAATCTCCCTTCCCTGACACACCTCCTTGCATGCCCAGCGTGTAAACACGCAGAAAAAGACCCGTGTGACAAACTGGATGAGCCACGCTAAGGGTGACAGTCCTTGCTCCAGTGGCAGCTGGAACCTCAGCAGCAGCAAGTGTGGTGCCACCCCTGTGCACCCAGCTTTCCTGTGATGAACCCCTGGAGCCTGCACACTTCTAGCCTGCAAGTTTGAGCCTGTTTTAACTAATTTGTGTGTGTGCAAGAGTATGGGAGTATGGCCTCATGATCAGCCATACGACAATCCATCCAGGCTCCACCGTTTCAATCTCTGTGAACCATCCAGTTGCATGCTCAGTGAGAGGTCCTTGTCTTGATTTTCCACATTAATCCATCTCCAGAAGCATATTTCCCTCTGTGCTCTTGTAAGATTTGCAGTTTTCAACAGCTGTGCATCAAGCCTTTAAAATTTCTGCAAATTAAAAAAAACAAAATTCTTATGGTTCAATTGAGCCCTTGTCCCAATATGTTTCCAGCTCAAGAGCTGACTACTAAAATTTAACATTTAAATTCTTTTTCTTGGGAAATACAGGATTCAAAAGATGTTCCTCAAACTGAAATTAGGAACTTCCACCAATTCGTGTTGTAGAAAAAGTCGCTTGCATCCAGCAGTCCTTTGGATCTTCTATTTTTGCGACTTTCTGAAAACCCAGGATAAATCCAGTAGCACATTTATATGAGTATTCAATTTCTGTAGTATAAATGGCACTAAATCTGTTTCTTTTTATCCATGTGGCAAACAGAGAGGACTCTGTGTCAGACGAATAAATTAATTTAAGACATATGTGAACACCAAAGTCACCTTCATCATGCATCAGCTTAAAAAATAGTGATAGGCAGGGTAGTGCCTTGCCAAGTGAAGGTATTCTGAGAGTCTGAAATGTAACAGGGTCCAATCACAGTGTATCACATTTATTCAGTTTTCCAGACTTTAATTTTCTTTTTGAATCTTCGTCAGTTTGAATCTCTTCTTCCTCTGAATCCATATAACATTGTCCCAAGTTCCGTCTGACTTCTTTTGTTTTGTCTTGTTGTATGTACAGCATGTGATGATGAATACCAAATTTTATCTCAATGCCTTTAGTCACAGGATTAAAAAAAAAAGAAAGCACACCTTCATTGGAAGCTTTACTGTAAAGTGTTAGTTCACTGGGGAGTTTTCATTTTTAAACAAGTGATGCTTTATTTGAATCATTGACGGAAGTATCCAGCTGCATGAGCACACTGCTCATGTTGTCTTGTGAGCTTCTGGCTGTAATAATGTGATCACTTTTATTGCTGAAGAGACTTCTTTCACACTTGTTTTCCCATTTTTTCTCCCAAATATCCCAGAATGCTAATTACCAGGAATAGAAGTGGCAAGCAAATATGATGGAGGAAAAAGCACTTGATGTAAAGCAACAAAAACATTTGGTCCAGTTGGTTCTTATTGGGATGTGCAAATAAAGAAGTACACACTTTACTGTGAGACATGTACACAGCTTGGCAGAGGTTTTATAGCTGAAATTACACTATTCCCTGGCTACAAAGAAGAGTCCTAAACAAATCCCTTAAAAGTTCTTTTTGCACCTTTTTGTATCAACATCAGCTTCCAGGAGTGCATCTAAGAAAGCCATTGTAATAACATTTTGGCCAGCATTTACTATGGGACTTAACTAATTCTATCATATGGTCTGTTGCCCAAAACGTACAGTGTTTTCCAACTTTTCTTTTTTTAATTATTATTATTTTCTGAGAATATAATTATGCTGGCCTCCAAAAAATGGGTTCGGCAATTTTCCCTTTTTAATGGGAATGACAAAATGTTGGAAGTATTTGAAGCCCAAGAAGCTCCTGAAAAGATTTATAGAAGTTAATGCTATAACTGTCCAGCCCTGGAGGGTTGCCACTTGGAAGGGCCCTGCTTAGACTTTGAACTTAATTTGTCAGCATCATGTCTTTAAAAAGTAATCTTCAGCACTTCAATTGTCTCCCCAAAACTATAACATCAGTGCACCGCTAAACCAGGGCAGATCTGCCTGGGTCCAGGATGCCACAGGAATTTGTCACAAAGATATTTCCCAAGAACTGTGAAAACCTCATATGCTATAAGCATCTTCTATCACTCTCTTGCTGTGTGTTACTGGCATCAGGCAGTCAGAGAGCAAGGGCTTTGTGGTTCTTTTATGCCCCAATAATCCTGACTACTAAAATAGCCCTTTTGAGACTGCTGGCATCTACACTAGCCTTTAAACTCTGCTATACACCAGCCTCAAGAGGGTTCTACAACCAGGAAAATAAAGTTGGCTTAAAGCCAGTTTTGCACAGCCTGGGTGCTGTGCTGGGCACTCCCTTCACCACTGATGGTCTGAGCTTGCATTTGTGATGAAAAGTTTATGCAGAAATAGCAAGAATGCATTTTTACATAGTGAGCTTGTGTTATTTTCCTTCTGCTCCAACTGAATGCCTAATGGTAAGGGACATAGCATCTGTGAAATACTGTAAATTATTGTGTCGTACACATAGCCTGTAGTATTTTTGATGTAAGCTCCAGATTGTTGGGTGAATTGAGTTACTAATCTTCTTGCTGTCAAGAGACAACTGAATTTCTTGAGCTGAAGAGCGCTACTGGTCAGCTGTCACTGACGTAACACATTGCTTTTTAAAATTCCGAAATCCTTGGCTAAGGTATTCATCTGTTTCGTGAGGGAAAACATCTGCATGTTGTGCCATCCACAAAACCTTATGCACAACGACGTGTGCTTGATACTATAACTTGATGTATAACTTTCTAATACACTTAGAAAGAATTCTAAGACTTCTAACCTTTGACTTTGGCAGCTTAAGCTGTCTACTCTAGACTGATGCATGGTCTAAGATAAATCATATCTATGTCACAAGCTAAATATCTGAAGTCTATTTCTCTCTTAGTAAAAACAAAATCTATTCTAGATGTGAATTGCTGAGTTTTTAGCAGCAAGTAAAATCTGTAACCAGTCTTAATTTAACTCCCTCTGGGTACTGACCAAATCATTTTACATAAGGATAGAAATGAATGCTTTACGTACTTGTAAGCTGAGATTTCTTTCATTTGAATTTTTAACACAGCATTTCAGATCTTCCCCAAAAAATACTCATGGAGTAAAATCCTCATCCCAATTAATGTAATAGCAAATCTGCTAGTGACATTTGTGAGGCAGAGATTTAACTCATAGCCTGAAAGGTGATAGTAACTTTAATTCACTGGTCTGAAACCTGAGACCCAGAAGGAAGGGCATACATTAAATGGATAATTAGTTTATTTCTAGCCTGTATGCCAACCAGCAAGTAATAATACATGTTTGTATCATTTCCAATGACACGAGGAAAGCAATTACTCCCTACAAGTAATACAAGATGCAGCAAATATTTGTCCCGCCCAATTTTTTCTATCTTCAGAAAGATAGCCTATATTCTGAAATATTTCATGTACTTCCTGAACCAAGATCATAGTCACTGCTTTTAAGAAAAAGAATTCCTTAGATTATATCTTTAGATAGTGCCCTTCATATTTAATGTGCAGAATTTTAAAACATACAAAGTTAAGGAGTTTTAGTTTTGTTTATTTTGTATATATATACGCACATTACTTAAAAATATTTGTCTGCATTTGTGAATACTTACAGATTATTCTTTGAGTGCAAATTATAGAATAATTTTTCTGTTGCCAGCTAATAATTAAATTAAACAGAAACCAAGATATTTCTGAACAGTTTTAAAATCAACTCTAGACATATTGGGAGATATTTCATTATCTTTTTGAATATTACCATGTGCCTTTCTGATGGCATGGTCTGTCAAAGCAGCAAAGAAACAAATAATTCCAAGAGTTTTCCCAGATTCCCAAGTGCAATAAGCAATAAAAAAAGTAGATAGCCAGATACCTACAAGGACTTAGAGATGAAATTACCTGCAGTGAACTTCAGTGGGAGAGCATATGTTGCAGGAAGGCAGAGCTTGGACGCAGCACAGCCAGACAAGTCGTGTGCATCTGATTTGCCAGCTCAGTGTCCTGGTAAATGAGGTTGTTAAGAGAGAGAGTTCAATTTTAGAAGCAGGGACTCCTCTTGTGCTGATGTGCAGCATGCGGTACATGAAGCAGGGCAGTCACAGGAATGTTTCCAGTGTCCATTAGTTCCTTCAGATGAGCTTGGCAAAAGGAGCTCACAGACACACAAAACAGAGGCATTGCCTCGTTATGAAGAAGATCTGTGCTCTGAAGCTAAGAAAAGTGAAGTCCTCAAGAGGCATTTCCCTCCAGAAAGGGGGGTCCAAGGAAGCATTAGGCCTGCCGATCTTTTGGGTGAGACTTTGACTCATCTCACATTAACATTTTTCTCCCCAAGTGCTCTGTTCCTATGAATAAGTCATATTTTCCTTGGGAGAAGCCTTTCTCAGTCACTGCTCTTACCTCTGGGGCCCGGCTGCTGAAGAACAGTCTCTGGCAGACATCAGATCCAGTCAGACCTGCTGCAGAATGGTGGCTGAGTGCCAGAGGAGCCAGGGCCAGGGGTGGAAGAATGCTGTGTCTCCACCAGGAGAGGGAAAGGAGGATGCATGGAAGGTAAAGGGTGTTGGACAGGCTGGCAAGGCATCACAGGGGTGGTTTAGCTCTCACAGGTATAGAAATAGCTCATTTCGTGTGCTGTGCTCTCTGAAGCCAGGATAAGCAGGCAGTGGTCATCCTGAAAGAAAAAAAAAAGAAGAAAAAAGGTCCAGATGGGTGAGCTGTACCAGAACAACTAACCATTCTGTAATAAATACACACTAGTCCTCAGCTGATAACCATAGTAAACAGGATAGTGAGTATTTAGATAACCCTGGTCTCTTTCTTCAACCTTATGCTATAAATCAGGTTTCCGTGGAAAGGAGCTTTTCAAGTAGAACAACACTTCCTTGTTTAATCTTAATATTAAAATTAGCCATAGGAATTTGAGTTATGTCAAAACTTACTCCAACCTTGGATGAAAATTTAAAACTCTGTTTTAAACATTACGAATAAAATGGCAACCAAAGATGTTCAAAGATCTGTGGTTAAATAAGATATTTAAAAAGTAAGTCCCAGTAAGTGCTTTAATTAATGTGCATGTCTTCACCCATGGAAGTTAATAGTAAGATTGCCATTTGCATAAGTGAAAAGGACATTCTTCAATTTGCCATGCAATTTCCTGGTCTAGGGATGGACCGAGAACTATGGTCTAGAGCTATTCAATCTGGTTGCCTTAGCAGATTTGCATTCAGTAGGTCTTGTCCTATTGCAGCAACAAATAAGGATTTACTGGGGGAAGCCATTTTAGGAAACTTCCAAATCTACACCACCACCCTTCACCTGCCTCTACTCACTGCTCTCACCTCTTCACAGCTTCATGGCACATACTCCCTGCATCTGCTCCCTGCAAAGACCCTTTCAAATAAATTTGGCATATATTCAGCCTTGAATGGAAAGACAGGCCACTGGTTATTGATTACCACTGGAAAAAATATTTTATCTCAGGTTACTTGTTTTCAGGAAAAAAAAACAACAGAAGATCCCCTGTAGCTACAAGAAATGGTCTTTGCACTTGTGGAAGCTGATAAACTTATCTTTCTACTTTCAGAATCTCCTACCACGTCTGTGGGCTTTTCTGTTCACTTCCAAATGATCTTACTGTTTTCTCTCCACCTCATAATTAACCAGCAACTTCTAATCGTTGTGTTTCTCTGAGCACACATAGTCAATCAGTGATTTAATGTCACGATGGAGTCTCCTGAAAGGATTGCATAGAAAACATCTTATCCTGTGTTGCTTTCTCATTTAACTTTCCAGTAACTTCCTCTTAAGGAAGATCTTCTGTTCCCTTGCTATTCAGACACAAGCACACATAATGATGTATTACTATCTTTAGGCTGCTGTGGCTCAGCTACATGTTGCTTTAATGACACACACGTTTCAATGACACACACGTAATTGCTCCCTGTCAGGATCACCAACCATTGAACTCTCAGAGCTACTGCAAAGTCATTTGTTACTCACATGAAATTGGAGCAGCAGAGTACATGCTCTGGATTTCAGGGATGGGGTGAATTTGGGTATAGTCTTTGGGGCCGGGCAAGAGAGCGCCAAGTGTGATTCTGTTTGGGCAACACACACAGGGTGTATTGATTTTCTAATATAGCACTGGAAAACAGTCCCAGCAGACTTGAAATTGTGAATTAAGCTGTAAAATGAAGAGCTTCTTAAATATCCTTTACTATATTTAATTGACTCAATCAAATCAGTTAAATGGCATCATAGAGGGAAAATATCACCTTCATATTCAAGGTGAGTTTCTTCAGCTTGCGTTACAATAAGGTTTGTGATTTCAAATGAATAACTGGAGTCACAGGAAAAAAATGTGCCAGACAGAATTTATAGAATGTAAAGCAGATAAGACCTTTATGTTAGCTTTTAAGTAGAAACATGTGATTCCAGCAGTACTGTTGATGCTAACAGAGTCAAGGTTATGAACAAAGGATAGAATGAGTAAAATAGGTTTATGGCGTGATTCACACCACTGAGTTCACATTAAAAGGAAGCAGAGATGATATATTTATCATCATAATGTGCACTTCATGACTCACCCAAACTCAAAAAAATAAAGTTATGTGAATGATTAGGCAATGAAGATAGGTGTAAAGGAGGGAGGGTCAATGGAAAATATTATTAAGCTTATAAAAACAACTTGACCTATTCATTAATTTGAAGATAATATGTTCCCCTTCCAATTTATCCTAAAAATAAACAGAGGGGTTTTTTTTCTGTGTGAAGGACAATTCCAGCAATTTGGATGACAGTCAAATATGTTTGAATGACAGGCTGCATAAAATGATTTAAGGCTTTATTTGGCACATACTTTTCATGTGACTCAGTATGCTTATTTTTATTATGATTCCTCACCTTCATGCTTGTAGGGCCATAAATCCCATCTTTATAGTTCAGAAACTGGATGATGAGTGGCAGCTGTAACATCTAAAGCATCAAGCCTAACCCATGGAGTAAAGGTTTTTTCTACCAGATCATTTTGGGTATTACAGTTTTTGTTGATTTGGATTTTTTTTTAACTTTATGTATAACATACAAATTTCCATCTTTAAAAGGTCAATTGCTTGAAAACCATGCAACAGTACCTGTCTTATTGGTACTGCCAACTCTAGATATTTCTTGTTTTTTCTGTTTAGAGCTGGAATTGTGGTTTTCACCATCTTCCTATTTCAAATTCCCATTGCCTGCCCCCAGTCCACATGGGGTAGAACAACCAAATGTCTTTCTGGCCAACTGTAAGTATCTCAAATAGGACTCTCATTAGCTGACCTGATTATCTGGGTTCCCAGTCTAGTCAGTGGAGAGGAAGAAGGTCTTACAAGATTCAAGTAGGTCCATCCAAAGGTAGGCATTTAAAAAGCCTGAGGTAAATCATGTCTCCAAGCACCTATTTCATTCTTCTGTAACACAGAACCATGGGAAGCTGGCTCAGGGGTTCATGTCTCAAGCCAGGAGAGATGAGTTCCACACAGGAAGTCTGATCTGAGACTAAGTGGGCAAAAGCAAGAGAGGGAGGGCACAGTAAACACATCTCATGGTTACAGGGCGTGACTATGTGATACGTGTGGGTTTGACAGGTCTAACTCACTTACCTGTTTCTTCCAACTTTAAAAAACAAGGATAAAGGTGCTATGAGAGAGACTGGCAGGGAGCAGGGAAGTGATAGAAACCCAATGCAGGAAATGCAGAGGAGGAGATGTATGAAAGGTAGGCTGAGAGAAAAGGTGATGGGGGACAGAAAATGTAAGGGAAGATCTTACTTGGCTGCTATCAAACAGGGGTAATACAGGTGATAATTTAATGGGGTCCTGTCATCCCAGTCACCTCAACTCATGAGCAGAGACATAGCTGAAGGAATCACATTGCTAAGTATGGAGAAATCAAGGTTGAATGAGTCCATGTAGATAAGATCAGAGTTTCTCTGAACCAAAATTGCACCTCTGGCTTTTGGCATTTCTCACTTGCACATCTCTACTTACTTACGGAGCTGGGAATGGTAAAACTGAAGCTCCAGGACCAGTGCTGTAAGAAATCTTTCTGATTTCTTCATAACCAAGAGGAACACAAATCACTCCCAAATACAGAAACACAGTCCTGGGAGATTTCTGAACCAGTAATACCAAGATGCATGTCATGGAAATGTTTTTATCTCTAGCTTGGAGATTGTTTATCGTAAGGTTTCCGAATGGCTTCTCAGGACACATCTTCCCCGTGCACCAGCATGGCTATTGAAGTCCATAAACAGGAATCAAGAACGTGTTAAACCACAGCTGCCATATCCTTTGGAAATTATGAGTTTTGTTTATACTCGTGTAGTCTGAAGTTGACATGCTTAGAAATCTCCAGCTTCCTGGTGAATTCAACAGACCGCAATTGCTTTTCTAATCCAGATATAATTTGGATTAAATCATCTGGATAAGATAGAAATTTACCACATAAAAAAAGAACCTAGCTGTATTCTGCAACAGTAATCATGAAGAATAACACCATGTCATTAGAACATTTCTACTGCATTTTCAAGGATCAGTATTTGCCAGAGTAATAGTAGGAGAATAGGGCCAAGAATAAATGTAATTTTTAATAAGCAACAATCTGGAATCTCTTTATCTAAAAACCTTACCTGGATAGTATGAAAAAATCATTATCCTGGGATATTAGACATAAAAAGATTCAGAATGAATTGCTTTTGTGAGCATTAAACTCTTCTATGCATTTCAGTTTTTAAAAAAATTAATTGAAAACAGAAATGGCAACACTTCAGGTCATGAGAGGAAAGGAATCCATTACACACAGTTTCACCTAGAGATCTAATTAGCATAAACTACTGATGAACTCAGCTGAAAACCTCTTATAAACTGCTGGGTTCTCCATTTAATATCACAGCCTTTGCATCATGGACCGACTTCTGTTCACTAAAGTGAAAACAATTAATAATTCCAGAAAAAAAATATTAATGAGGTTCAGACAGATTAATAAACAGTAGAGAATAGGATAGGAATGAGCTAGACAGAAGTACTTTCTATGCTTCTTTTAGGAAAATACTAATACTCAGTAGTATTAGCAGAAATGACAATTTGCTGATTCTCTGGCTTGAAAGCTAAGGGTCTGAGTTTAGTCCTGGGCTGTGTCCCAGACATCACATGTAATCTTCTGCAAATCTTTGCAAAAGCGGCCTTTTATTTCTAATTCCTTGAGTTCCGAGCAGTTGGCCTGAATTTCAGGCCTGCTAGGTGCATACAGATCCATGTTGACTATAGTCAAAATGCATAGCAGTCTTAAAAATGGATTTCCAAGATGTGTCAATTTGGTTAATCAGAAGCTAATCAGCTCAAAGGAAATGATTGCTTGGAAATGTGGTCTCGGTAATGCTGTGTCCATTTCTTCTTTTGCAAAATGGACATTTTGCATTAATTGCTTAACAAGAAGCCTGTCATAAAATGACTTAATCCTATATATCTTAATGTGAAAATATCAACTAAAAGCATGGCAGGGGAATGACTTACAAACATTTTAGATAGGCAATTGCACATTGATTGCTGCATATGGAAACTTATTCCTTCCAGATTTTGGTAATAAAAACAAAGTATGTGTGAAAAATTACTGTAGGGCTCTGGTAAATCATTTATCCTCAGTGTTTGAATACAGTTTCCCATAAAGGAGCAGCAACATTGTCAGTCTTGTGACTACAGTACTGAGGAAGGTGAAAGATAGCGTCTCTGGAATGAATTGGGAGAAATATGACTCATCCTTTTTTGTCGCTTGCCAAGCTTACCTTGACATTTATTTCTTTGCTGGAATGCAGAACATGTTTACAGAAGTTTACTCCATGCAGATGCATCTGGATTTCCTCTGAACTGTCATCGTCTTGCAGGGATGTTCAGTCTACCAACAAACAATGGAATTTTCTTTGTTCCTGATGGTAAGTTAAATGTACTGTGGGTCTGAATGCTGACGGCATTCACGGGCAGCCTCGTGCTTTGAGAGCTTCATACCCCAGTGAGAACTCTGTGAACTCACCCTGACTTTAGAGGATGAAATCAAAACTTAGATGTGAGCTGGCTCAGACCTATCTGGGTGGCAGCTTTGCATCTCAGGGCATTCTCAAATGACAAAACACTGCTGAATTACTGAAAAGACTGCGATTGTTTAATGCAGTTTATATTATTATTTAGGTCATGTCAGTATGAGGAGGGCTGAAACCATGTATTCCTGATCCGATTCAATCCAAAGCAAAATGCATTTGTTTAAGCAAATCACTACTGATTTTCTCTGCACAAGAAATACATATGTAGTTAGGGAACACCTCTTTGGGGAAGCAGGATAATTTTCTTAATTTCTCTTTTACTGCAGTTCATATGATGGTACAACCAAATCAAAACTTGGTTCAGACTAACAGGGTAATGTACTGATACAAGCATAACCAGCTTTATAATGGTTTATGCCTTTTGAACACACGTTTATAAGGGGTTTACATTTCGAACCAGGCAAGCATCTTAAATGTAGGTAGATTTGTGCAGATTTTACAATGCAGGCAAACTACCTTGGTGCCATACAAATCAAGGCAATTTTGCTCACCTTCATAGGCATTGTTGCGCAGTCACTATCACAATACTAAGGAAGAATGGCCATAGTCTAAAGGATACAGATCTCCAAAATGCATTCCATTTGGACCTCTACCCGTATTCACAGGTAGGTTTCTTACTTCATCAAGTACTTTTGTCTTGTGATCACACTGACAAACCAAACCCTTTTAGGTTATTGCACATTTTATAGAAAATATAAAATAGGTAATATTTCATTTAAACAGATCACAGTTCTCATGACAGAACTAAGCAACATACTTCACATAACCTTTACTTCTTATTATGTTATGATGGCATCAGAAAAGTAACCCAGTTTTTTCCACAGGCTCTGTATTACTTAGCAAAACTATTTACTCCTATATCTTTAACAGTTTTGAAATTAAAGAAGCAAAAAAGTAAGAATTGTATTATTGCAAGAGGAATCTTCAGTGACAGTACCATCACAGGAACATGATATTGTAATTAGTTTAAGGAGATCTGAAGCAATAATATATAATTTAACCAAGATAATTGTAGCCTGGATTGTATCTCCAGTTTTTTGTTGTGCTTGGTAAAGATGATTATGTATTTTTTATTTCTCTATTTTGTATACATCTGTTTCATTTTAATGTTGTCTATAATTGACTGCATAAGTTGCTCTTTATTTAGTGCTTTTGCTGTATGGCCATAAGCCAATCTACACAAATAAGTAAATAAATGAGCCCAGAGGGTTGTGTGAATATATGTGATCTAGCAGTCCTCAGGGACCCATGCTCCAAGAGGGATATGGGATCTTTTTCATTTTGTTTTGTTTTGTCTTTGTGAATGGTTGTACCAGGTTTCTTAATTTTGAAAAGCATCACCCTTTTTGAAGAAAATTATATGCATATTTTGGGTTAATTTTTTAATGTTTATCCAAGGTTTCAGCTTTGAGAAAGTTAATGGAGAATTATAGGGAGCTCGTTTAAGGTGTATTACTTCCTTAGAGTAGTACCAAATAGCTTTTAGGTAAGGTTTGCTCCTATCTCTTTCTATGCTAAGCTTCCCCCAGAATGTATGGACTATTTTGGATTTTTGTGTGTGAGAGCCTTCTCCCACTTTCAGCCAGCTGATCAGAAAAGCCGTACTGCTAGGGAACCAAAGAGATTAAGTACTAATTCTCATTTGCGTCTCCTTCCAGCCATGATTAGGTCTCCATCATCACATGGCATTTTCCTTTAAATAAACTGTTTAATGTCAGAAGCATGAAACATATCAAAGTTCTGGCAAGACTCTCTCTGCATTACATCATTAAAATTTGTTATTAGGATGAAGCTTTCGGTGTGAAACACTTCACTGTGTGTACTGATATATCTTCATTTTTTGGATATGTGATAAAACCAGCTATTCCATAGTTCTCTGGGTTTGTTTTGCCCTCGCTTAGGGAAACAGGACAAAACAGATTGAGCTGGTACCTGCTGTGAGGAAGACTCTCATACCGCTGTGCTGTGAGGTGCAATGCTCCCTCCAGGAGTGCCAGCTGCTGGCTCCAGTGAGAGACCCATCTGTGAGGGAATGGTCAGCACCCAGATGAGACAAAGCAATAACAACAACAAAAAAATCATTCATGCACATTTGTGTGTGCTGCTTTGTTCATATGCGTTAGGAACAGATACCCTTACAGCAAAGGAAAGCTACTGTTTAAAATTATTCCTGTGTACCATGGAAGAGAGAACCAAATCAGATGGTGAAGAAAGTCCTTTTCCAGAGAGCATAGCCATGATCCCTGACAGGGAATCTTCTGTGTTGCAAGAGCACTAGAGCAGGTTATCTATTACGTCACACGAGAGATCCTCTAACTTCAACTCAGCCAGTTCAAACAGAAAGAAGTCAGAGCACTGCGCAGCAGCAATTGCTAGCTGAGGCACTAATTGGAACAAATTGCCCTTAGGGGGGAAATTAAAAACAAAGGGATACGCTTCCCATGATCTTTGCACTGCTGTATCCATTTCCAGCAGCAAGTTCTCCATCACAGGGGGCAGGAGCAGCAGTGGGCTCGGAATCAGCTATGAAATCTAACGGGCTGCAGCAGGAGCCATGAGGCTGCTCTTCAGGAGGGAGAGAATGAGACTGGCTCAGAGACTTGTGTTGTTCTAGGATTAAATGACTGAAGGAAAAAAATTAAACCTTTAGCTTTCTCATTCAATACAGAGATGATAAACAACCTGCCATAATAAAAGGACCTTTCCTGTGCAAGGAACGTACTCTAGTAAAGCAAGAAACATTGTTTGGTTTCTTATGTTCCCTGGAGCAACTTGTAAAAAATATTTTTGCATCTTCTACTCATATAATTTCCCACTGCCAAAATGATTAACTAAGAAACTGCATCTTCTTCTGGCATGGTCCTAAACCTCAGAAGTACACAGAGTATGACTTGTGGGGCTAAAATGTTCTCTGGGAACTTTAGGCACAGTCAGCCTGCTACATTTCCATTTTGGTCTTTTTTCAAAATCTATTTGAATAATGTCACTGAGCAATTCTTCTCCACTGGATTGCCTGTGGACAATGCATTCTATTTTTCTGGGAACAAGATAATTTTTTTGTCTGATTTTCTGAGTTCTTTCTTTTATACATGCAGGTTTGTAATGACACTACATAGATAACCTAGCCCGAATTTCACAATCTTGTACGTATGCAGTGATAGTTCCCATCCTCATTTGTTTACTCTACCCTGAACAGCCAAGAGTCAGCTACTAAAGTCAGCGTGATAACGTCTGAAAGAGAGATCAAATTTTAATTTTTTTTTCCATTCTGAAATCTGTTATCCCAGAGGTGCTGCCACTGTTGCTGTTGGGCTCAGCCTTGGCCAGCAGTGGGTTTATCTTGGAGCCAGCTGGAATTGGCTCTGTGGGACATGGGGGAAGCTTCTGGCAGCTGCTCACAGAAGCCATCCAGTAGCCCCCCACTACCAAAACCGTGCCGTGCAAACCCAATACAAGGCCGTACTGAGGACATATCACTATGCATTTGCCCTGGTTTTACATTCTTATGGAAATTACTGCTATGGCCACGTCAGAGACAGGATATTGGGCTGAGTGGACTCTTCAGTCTGACCCAAACTCATTATTCCTCTTCTCCTATATTCTTCTGATGACTTGATTTTCTGCTTCATTGACTCAATCTCCAGTCTGCAGGGCCCATTACTTTGTTGTAAAGGAAATTAGATAGACAAATAATTCTTGACAATTCTACAAGGTCTGCTACTCCATACTCCTTGCTTTGTAATCCTCTCAGGATGCATGGAGACAGGCTGGGATACCTCTTCTTTCAGTTTGCTTTTGCTGAATCCTCATTTTTTCCTATGGCAAAAGCCAGTAGACTTTCCTTTACAGTAATTCTTATTTAGCTTCGAGATAAAAATTGCTAAATTATTGGTTGAATAGTTGCTAAATTCAGTAAAGATAGATACCAGACCTTGGCGTTTAGTGATCTATTTGGGTTGTTTATCTGAAAATGATGGTGTATGAGTTACACTGGAGCACCTAAATAATACAGCAGAAATGTGAACAGTGTCTTTGATCATGGCGTACCAGAGCAGACTATGACATTTGCTTCAGAAGAGAAAGTTACTAATGTTGCAACCATCTTTTAATGCATCCTTTGACCTCCATTCCACAGTTAGTTGCAGCACTCTGAAAAATACTGCTTTCAGCAACTTTCCTAACAGTTGCAGAAGAGGGAAATCAGGAATCCTAAGACATACACAGTACAACAGTAATGGATTTAGTTCTGACTGAAGGGTCAGAACATTTGGTTCTTACTGTATGGAGATGCCAAATCCCACACTGCAAGTTCCAATGACACAACAAATTACTCCATTCATCAGTTATTGCTGACATGGCCTTCTTGCAACTCAATCACTTTCATAGCTCAAATATATTTCTCATTCAAAGACAGTGTTAGGTCTTCAAAGTCTTCCTGTTAATGTTGTTTAGGTAACTACAAGATTTTTACACATCTCTTACCAGTGTTTTGGATAAGCCATCAGTAACATTTTTAATTGTCTGGGTACAACTTTGTAATTTTGTTTCTCCTAACATGGTAATTATGTAGCTTCTATGAACACCTTGAGAGACAGGAATTTCAAGAAAGTCATGGTCAGTGAGAGTTTATTTTTAAATTTTGAATAGTTTTTAATTCTCCGAATCTCTAGCTAGATCTGTGCAGCTTTCTTACATATTTTCACAAGGTCTATCATAGTGAAAATATGGTTTTATTCCATAGCATTAAATTCTTTAAGCATAATGTATTCCTAAGACTAGGCCCTTGAGAGAAATTTTAAGGTGCTTCTGCCAAAAATCACAAATTGAGGTGATTAACATCCTTTGCCACTTCTTTCTCTTTTTCATTATCATTTTTTCCTAATCCTCTCTTGCAAAGTTAAATGCAGAACTTGTTTATATCAACATCATTACTATTAGCTTGATGGTACCATCAGTGTATGATCATGACATAACTTATAAATTGATATAAAAATAGAAATAAATGTACATAATTCATCAGAATATCCCAGATTCTGAATTGAAAATTTTTTATTATGTAGCTTTAATAAAAATGAGACATTTAAGTCTTTTCATTCAAAAGCAAAAATTGGCTGAAGGGGAAAATAATGAATATTTGTCCTGTAAGCTAAAGATTAAATTTAAAATATTGAATTTTAAAGTTCTATATATATCCTTACAATAACTTAATGAATCTCAGATGTTTTTGAAATTAAAAAAAAAAAACCAAACAAACCCAAAAACAACAACAAAAACCCAACAAAGCAAACAAACTAAGCTTTTGGACTGACCCAGGGTCCTGGTATCAATTCGTTGTTGGGACGTTGATTAGCCAATTCATTTTAACTTGTTTGTTGTTTTAGTTTTATTCAGTTTACCTGAAAGTAGAAGTACACAATATAAAAAGCAGGACTGTCACTCTGTTTCTCTTCTGTTTGTGTCTGTTTTCTTTGTTGCTAGACAACATGTTATTTTTTAGTTGATTTCCCATAATTAAAAAAGTACCACTATAGCAGATAATATTAGAGAAAGTAAAACAACATACTGTCTCTTTTGTCCTAGTAATGGGAAGGTATTTGTCTGGATAAGGTCACAGTTGCTTCTAAGTATAAATTACTTAATTGTTTTCAGTAGGGCTGTTGTGTGAGCTCCAGGACTAAGCAGTCTAATCTAAAGCAGAACTCTCCGTCTCCGAAAGAATGTTTCTGGGGATGATCTTTGCAGGACAGACTACTGGGTCACGAGAGACTGGGCAGATTGGGTTTTATTAGTACTTCTTGTTTTGTCTTAGAAGAGAATGCAGATAACAAAGAAACATCATTTTACAGACATGGTTTTCTATGACCATATACTTTTAATTATTTGTATTATTTAGGCAGAGGAATGGCCACTGCCAAAAAGAAGGTGAATACATTCACCACAGCTGAATACATCAGTTGCAGACATAGTTTGTGAGATTTTTTATAACAGCATGGGTTTTTTTAGTTACAAAAAAGATTTTATGCTATTAATGTTATCCATGCCGTGGCAAATATCAGTAAATTTCTTAGGTGTACATTCCAGTGGTGCCTCTTCAATGGAAAAAGGGGTAGAGTGGCACCCCATTAGTATCATCTGCATGTGTGCCTGGTGCAGCTGGAGCCATGTTGCTGTGTACTCACAGCGCAGCTCCATCCTCCTGGATAAAAATAAATTTCATTCCATCTAAGTTTGTATATGGATGGGCAAGCCTGTGTGCACAGCTTTGCAAAGAGCTCTCCCGCTGCATAAACACTCTCACAATGCCAAAACTGGAGGCCAGTTCAGTCAAGATATGTACTGGTTTAACAACAAATTCTACTCAAGATGTTTTAATTGACATATCTGTGGACAGTCAAACCCTTACTTTAATCTGGCTTGTATCAACTAATAAACTCACAGCTTTGGTGGGAAAACAAGCCCTGGCCCTACCCAAATCTTGTTCCTCTGCACGGAGTTTATAGAAAACTATGCAGCAGGCTGCATTAGTTACAGTGCAATCAAGAATTCACTAGGAGGGAAGAAAAGGACTTGTCCTCATGTGAACTCTGCATAAGATGCCTTTAATTCCTCGTGGGAGCTTTTGAGGTGACACAAACTGAGGTTATGTTGGAGATGGAGGTAGAATTACAACATAAATTTATGTAAGTTTTAGGAGCACATTTAAAATGCTTAATTAATTGATTTTTTAAATATCCCTATTAGCCAAATGCTTGCAACAGTCCAAAGATGAGCAAATGCCAGTACAGCAAGAGTAAATTTAGCATCCTCCACTATGCTAAAAAAGAGTTATCCAAAACATAAGGCACAAGAAAGGGTGGATTTCAGGGTTGCGTAGTTATTTGGGGTGGGTTTTTTCATATTTTCCTCTGGAAAGATAGAATGATTCTCTTGGGGAAAAAGAGGGCTCATTTAGAAGCTTTTTCCAGGGCAAGCCATACACATACACAAACCTACACATGCAAAGAGTTATACACCCTACATTGCCTCAGACCTGTTCTGTCTGGCTCCAGCAGAAGAAGGCCTGTTGAAGGGGTCTTTCACTTGGTATGTAGGGAAAGCAGGAGCAGAAATTAATATTTGAATAAATATTCAAAGCCACACTGCTTAGAACTGATTTTCAAGTAGCTTACTTCCAAATGCTTGTTACATGTTTGCATTAAGATGTTTTACTTTCTTTTCTCATCTCTGTCATGAATCATGTTCTGTCTTTCCCCTCTGCCTCCATTTATTTGGTCTTTTCACCCCTCCAGTTTTTTTTGTAAACACCATAGTAAATTTTAATGTGGGAGCACCTATGACTTCACTTTATTATGCTTTTGGTGCTCAGCAATACTTGTATAAACATTTCTGGTTTTACATTTTTATCTCAATTGTTTAATCTGCTGTCTGTTTAAACTAGACATCAGCAGGGTTGCAGTCCTTAGCAGGCAATCCCATTCCTCCAGTGAGGATGCCTATTTTGTATAAAACATGTGATGTTAGAAAGGTTTGTTAGCGTATGCAACAACGAGACAGCTAGGATGCCATCTATGGTTTTTGTTGGAGCCTATTATCTTGCACAGTAGCTACAACCTGATAAATGCTGTTTAAATGCCTTAAAGTGCTTCTTCAGTGTGGTGCAAGACATTTTTATATATGCAACTCCTGTTCTTATCAGTAGGATATACATCTATTCTGTGCCCTATTCCTGGCATGATACATTAACTAGGAATTTATAGCTGCACTCTAAAAGAGCAAGGATTTCTGTATAAGTACTGCTGAATATATAGCAGGATATCTTGTTTTTACCATGTTGCAGGGAAGAAATGTTTGGCAAGCTTGCATACCTTGATGTACAGCTCCAAGAGCAAAAAAGGAATAATGTATAGCTGAAATGCCTCACCAGCACTGAAAGGCTCTGAAAAGCTGCAGCAGCACATAAATAAAGAGCAACCCTCCCCTCCGTGCCAACGACGACTTAGTTGGGAAACTATGCGATGATTAAACAATGAAATTAAACACATAGGACCTGGTACATTTAAATATTTAAATGCCACTCTTCATAACAAATCATACTAATGCATAACTGTGAGTCTGACCTTGCTCTAGGACGGCCTATAACGCTGCAAGCAAGACGGATAACTGTGCATTCCTCTACATCTTCAGTTAAGATCTGTGTTCTCACATAAAGGTAGGGCTACCTACATGAGATCTTGATTATGAAACATCATTGGTTTTATATATTAATCAGGGATATCACAGTCAATAAGTGAAAGGAATCTGCTTTCATATAAGCATAAATCTTAAGTAAATCCATTGACCACAGTAACGTTACGGGAAAATTCAAGTCTGGTTTCTCAAGGGCTGCTACTTAAAAGTTCTTAGTATTTTGACTACTACTCACATTTATTGAATAACTCCATGGCTTTTTTCAGTGGAGTTATCTCCCCACTTTATCTATTCAGGTAAACTTCATGGTGGATGGTCCACTCAGATGTCCTCCAGGAAAGAGGATTTACAGGCAGGAGAAAACCTCCAGCAGGAGGAAACCTTTGAACCAGCTGGGTAACAAAGAAAAATATTGCTATGTGTTTCCAACAGAAGTTGATACTTCAAAATGGGAAGGTCAGTAGGCGTCTATTCAGTGGCATACTGAGCGGGAGTTCTCAATCTTTTAGTGATTTTTTTTGTGTCAGCAAAGAGCTGACTATACGACGTTGGCCCCTCCTTGTTTTCATGTCAAAACTGTATTAAAAGATGCATGTAAATACATTAAGTGCTTTCCTAAAATTAATTTCCCTTGAAAGCAATTGCACTACTCTAACAGCATCATGCACTCATTGAGTAATTTGCTACCCTCTGTTTATGACACGTCTACAGGGGAGAAAGAAGTTCCTTGGTAACAGCTAAGCTCACTTAACTAAGAGGTTAAAACAGAAAAAAAAAAAACCAAAAAAAACAAGGCAACTTGGGGTCTAACTCTGGATAATAGCTTG